>OX439006.1:34752067-36227067 GCA_949316495.1 Amphiduros pacificus | reverse complement strand
GATCCCTTGCTTTATGTATGTGGTCTGACATACTGGGGTCTGATCCCTCGCTTTATGTATGTGGTCTAACATACTGGGGTCTGATCCCTCACTTTATGTGTGTGGTCTGACATACTGGGGTCTGATCCCTCATTTTATGTTTGTGGTCTGATGTACTGGGGTGTGATCCCTCGCTTTATGTTTGTGGTCTGATGTACTGGGGTCTGATCCCTCACTTTATGTTTGTGGTCTGAAGGGCAAGACGGAGTTAGCGAGGTGCATTGAGATGCACTCTACCTCCTCGACATGATGGGCCTGGCCAGAGCCCTCTTTAAACACAGTGTGTGGACTTACCGGATCGACTATGGACAATGACCTGATGAACTATTTTTCCTATGTTTTTGGTTTGGTTGATTCTTTTGTAGAAATCGGAAATAAAAATAAAAGTTGTTATATTGAAAGGTATTCATCTGTATGTGTTTGTGAATGTTTGTTACATATGTCTAAATCAATAAACATTAATTGTGCTCACCATTTAAATACACATACTTGTAATCTTAACTTTACAACTACCACTGCCATGCTTTGCACTAAACATGTTGAAAATTTTATCACAACGGGATCCCTATCTGGCTGCCCACTGGTTATTTCTCAAAATCTATCTTTGCTAAATTTGTCTATCGACATTTATAAGATTAACCTTTTTTCTAAACTGAATCTCGTTACTACAAACTCCATGACGTCATCACTATTTTCCCCGCTGGGGGGCTCTGGCGTGCTCGTCATGACAAACCTGAAATCAAGTCAATATTTTGCAAAAAATGAATATCTGATTAGTTTTGTTCCTACCTGGGATTTTCCTAAGCTAAATTTCTCGGTAGGACTTAGTTGTTCAAATCACAACTGGCACACACGGGTTGTAAATCATGAAGTTCCTCCGAATATTACAAACACTGACTGTCCCACCTCCGTTTTTTGCTATCCAGAGGTATTTAATTTTACTACGGCTCCAGCCATGAATCAGTTAATCCTGGTGCTCCAGGGAAATCCATTGCACCTTTTTAGAACTGTTAAACCACAATATCGTAAAGTCCCATTGATAAATTCGCCTGCTAAACGCCGTCATCATAAAAATGGCGTGCATCGTCCTCCGTATACTAGTTTAAATGCCCGGATTACCGGCAGACCGCGCATGCGGCTACGTACCTCTGGGGATGAATACTGGCTTGTCCACTGCTAGGGGTGCTCCAAACAATACCAGGGCGGGTATAACTGAAAACGGCAATTGTCTCAAAATTGGTCATGCAAATTTTCAGTCAATTACAAATAAAACCTTACTGGCAACTGAGATTCTCTCGGAGAAGCAGTTAGATGCATTTTTCATTACTGAAACCTGGATAAATGAAAATAACAAAGAATTAATCCTTAACAAATTCAAAAAAGTGGGCCTTGAATTTCTATCGCTCCCCCGCCCCAAGGGTAGGGGGGGAGGCATTGGGGTACTTTACAGACCTGAAATCAAACTGGAAATGAATAGGTCATCTGCACTGAAATTTACCACCATGGAACTCATGGAGGTAACTATGTCAACCATGAATAAAAAAGTTACCTTTGTGACGATATATAGACCTGAACCCTCTAAAAAGAATATGTATACCTATTCAAAGTTTTATGATGATTTCTTTGATGTACTAGCTCATTATACTATTTACCAACATGAGGTCATCTTTCTGGCGGACTATAACTTTCACATGAATAAACCTGACAGGCCTGAGGTGATAAAATTTAATGAGCTTCTATCACTTTTCTCCATGAATCAGTGGGTCCATGAACCCACGCACATACATGGAAACACACTTGATCTGGTTTTTAATCTGAACAGAAGCAAAATCATTGAGAGATGCGGAATTCATAACTATGTATCTGACCATAAGCTTGCTATAATCACCTTAAATGCAAATAAGCCTAAAAACAAGAAGAAATTCATCTTTTGTAGGAATTATAAGAAAATTGATAAAATCAAATTTGGTGAGGATCTACATCTTATGTTTTCTGATAAAGATTTATGGTCCGGAAAATCAGAGAAATAAATATAATAGACTTCTTAAATCCGCGCAATCGGAACATTATTGGAACATTATTAAAGAAAACAAAAATAATCCGAAAAAGCTATTCAACACCATTGACGATTTACTATGCAAAAACAAATCAACCCCCCTTCCCGAAAATCATGACTCTGTAGCACTTGCTGAAGAGTCCAATAAATTTTTTCATGAGAAAATCAGGAATATTAGGGCCAGCATTGATAAAACTGATATAGGAAATCTCTCACCAGGTGGCACTATGGACAAAGGTGATGATGCTGCAAGGCCATTCATTACTGAGTTGAACACTTTCCAAGAACTTTCGGTATTTGAAGTACGGCATCTGGTAAAAAAGGTGGCAAAGAAGTCATGCAGCATGGATCCAATACCGACATGGATGTTTCATGAATTCATGGACACACTGCTCCCGATTATTACTTTAATCATTAATCTATCCATCACCAATGCGGATATGCCTCCATGCATGAAACTTGCTCTGATCATCCCCCTCCTAAAGAAGATTGGTCTGGACAGCATTAAAATTTTTTTTTTTTGAGTTTCAAAAGTTAGGTCGGGCACACACTAGACCATATCGAGGGGAAATGACGCATGTTTTCATGGGTCCAGAACATGGCAGAACATGGCTAAGTCACTAAGTGGCCCTTTTGTGCATATGAAAAGTGGCAAGTCTTGTCTAAAAGACTACCTCGGGCTAGCGGAGGCACTAGGTCGGGCTAGCGCTAGTCACTGCACACCAGTTTCAGCACAGCCTTTTTGGGTGAAATGGTACTATTCACCCTACGTCGGGCTAACGGGCATTTACAACATTTTGAGTTCACACCACACGAAAGTGGCACTTGGTGTCTTATTTCCAGATGAGATTGACAATGGTGTATACCATTAGAGCCACTTTGGAGTCCATTGAAGTGCCCCATATGGTTCTATTTTTTATCACACAGAGTGGGGTTTAGACATGCTCATTAGATGGTATATGGTCTTATCACTTATACCATGAGTGCCAGTTTGGAGCAACCAGAAGATCCCTGTATGAGTCTATCTCTTATCACTTTGATTGGTGTTCAGACATGTTAATTTGGTGACATGTGGTCTTATCACTTATACCATGACTGTTAGTTTGGAGCTCTCATAAGATCTCTGTATGGTTCTATTTCTTATCGTTTTGAGTGGTGTTTAGACATGTTAATTGAGTAACATGTGGTCCTATCAATTATACTATGAGTGCCAGTTTGAAGCTCTAAGAGGATCCCTGTATGGTTCTATTTCTTATCATCTTGATTAGTGTTTATACATGATCAATAGATTGTATGTGGTCTTATCAATAATACAAAGAGTGCCAGTTTAGAGTTCACTAAAATTACTTCTATGGTTCTATTTCTTAAGACTTTGATTGATGTTTAGACATGATCAATACATGGTTTGTACATGGTCTTTACCAAGAGTGCCAGTTTAGAATTCATTAAAGTTACTTCTATGGCTCATTTTTTTATCACTTTGAGCAGTGTTTAAACATCTTCATTCAATGGTATGTGGTCTTATCAATTATGCAAAGAGTACCAGTTTAGAGTCCATTAAAGTTACTTCTATGGTTCTATTTCTTAACACTTTGATTGTTGTTTAGACATGATCAATACATGGTTTGTGGTCTATGTAGATAGCATATGGTCTGATTACTCAAACCATAATGGCCAGTTTAGAGTTCACTACAGTTCTATATATTGTTTTATCTCTTATCTCTTTGATTTGTGTTTAGACAATGCTTAGAAATAGAGAGGAAATGTTCATGTGGCATAAGCCAAAAGTACAATTTTTAATATCATAGAAATTACTTTTTTGGATCTATTTCCTTTTGTTGCAATGACATTATTAAATGTAGTGCCTAGATAATGAGCTGTGCCTACTTAATGAGCTGTGCCTACCTAATGAGCTGTGCCTACCTAATGAGCTGTGCCTACCTATGAATATTCAAATATGTGCTGTATTCATTCAAAGAGCTTACCTAATGAGCTGTGCATACTTAATTAGATGCCCACCCTTCATTTGCTGTGCATATTTAATTAGCTCCACTGAAACTTCATTCTGATTGGTCTAACCCCAAAAAGATCACCTCTTTTCAAAAAGCATGTGTGACTAGATAATGAGACTAAAATTTTATAAAAGTGCTTCTTTTGGAAATTATCCTCATTCAATCTCCAACATGGGTTCCTGCTTATCATTCTCTCGCCGATGGCCATCTCTGGAAAGTATTTCTCCTCCAAAGGTTCATCCTACCAGACAAGTCCATCGCTCCTGTCCAAAGGATACCACGTTGATCCCTCTCGAGCCAACCACACCTCTCGAGGTTGAGGAGTGCTCTGTCTGCATGGAGGATTTGGGTGCAAGAGACACTTGTGTACTTTTATGGCCATGCACACATGTCTTCCACAGAGATTGTGCAATGAGATGGTTGAAAGACCTGGACAAACACAATAACTTTCACGAATGCCCCTCATGCCGCTGCTATACGGTGGGGAAATTCCAGGTGTCTTTGGAGACCATCCTCATTTTGAAAAAGAAAGACTTTGAACAACGCTATATCCATGTCAAGGAATGGATGGATGGTTCGTGCTCGGTTTGTCAGTCGTCCATATTGAACGATCAACAACTTTTCATCTTGACAAGATGTTGCCATATCTTCCACCAAGACTGTTTGCGGTGGTCTTTGGAGTTTTACTCCAAACATAGACCACGATGCCCACATTGCTTGGCAGGCATATGCGAAGAAGGAGGAATGGACATTATTGATTTCAATTATTATACAAAACTACAAAAGATGAGTCAATCAGAACAGAGAAAGTACGTGCATGGGTGTATGCACATGTGCTGAAAAAAAAAATAATAAATGAACATGACAAATTATAATCTCCTCTTTGACTTATTCCTTCTTAATTTGATTAATTCAATGCAATTCAGATTGATTAAATTTTGATGCTTCATGATCGGTTGGAGCTTAGTGGAGTCAAAACATGTGAGACATTCGTACGTAGCACAAAAGGGCCACTTAGTGACTTAGCCATGTTCTGACATGTTCTGGACCCATGAAAACATGTGTCATTTCCCCTCGATATGGTCTAGTGTGTGCCCGACCTAACTTTTGAAACTCAAAAAAAAAATTTTTTTAATGCTATTGATTTATATCTGCTTGTGATCTTCAAGTAAGAATGCATGTCTTGTAATTTGTCTGATGTTGTACATTTGACTGACATAAGCATCAAGGGAAATACATATATCACAAACATATTTTCAGTCCTCCTAAAGGGTATGAGGTCTCGTATCATGATACAGTCCAACCTCAATTTAAATATGCAATTATACAAGCTAAATATATAACTCAAGTCCAACTTATTGTTATTGTCTGTTATTTATTCAATTGATTTTTATAGATCCTTTGCATGTAAGAAGCCTCAATGGGAGATTTAACACCTTTGTTAATTGAACCAAATGGTATTGACTCTTTTGACCTGATGTGATCAGTTGGATGGGATAACCCTGCTCAAGCTGGACGTATCACAAAAGTCCAATTTCTTTTTGTTGTCCATAATCAATAGATTTCATGACACATAGCTTCACCTAGAGATATATTACATATTACATAATTTATAATCCCACCAAAGGGAATGAACTCTCATGACCTAATGTGGACTGTTTTGGGTGGGATGATCCTGCACAAGCTGAACATATAACAAAAGTCCAATTTCTTTTTATTGTCCATTACCTAATCAATAGATTTCAGGACACATAGCTTCACTGAGAGATATATTACATATTACATAATTTATAATCCAACCAAAGGGTATGAACTCTCATGACCTAATGTGGACTGTTGGGTGGGATGATCCTGCACAAGCTGAACATATAATACAAGTCCAATTTCTTGTTATTGTCTGTTATTTATTCAATAGATTTCATGACACAAAGCTTCACTGAGAGATTTATTACATAATTTATATTCTAACCAAAGGGTATGAACTCTCATGACCTAATGTGGACTGTTTGGGCGGGATAATCCTGCTCAAGCTAAACATATAATACAAGTCCAATTTCTTGTTATTGTCTGTTATTTATTCGATAGACCTTTGAACAACAATACACCTTCTTACCACGTTTGTACCATATCAAGATCCATATCAAAGCAATACATAAAATGAGAGAGCAAAGACCTATAATTGAATATAGATATGGTGACCAAATGTTACCAACCACAATGGCTGGTCTTTCATTGCCCAAGAGTTTGGTTGTGGCATTCAGCAAGTGTGATGCCACAATGCCAGCTGACTGTCCAGCTCTTCCTATGCCTTCACTGCTGCCATTTGCTTGATAGATGACATCAGTCTGATAATCCTTCCTTTGAACACGACCCTCCTTTGTCATTACATCAGTGGAGGTCTTTTCAGTATCTACAGTATCTAAACCAGACCATGTCCTGTTGCATCTGAATGGACCACTCCCTGTGATGGCAGCCTCACATGAATGGGTGCATTCACCCTTACAGTGTGTACTCTTCTCTATGTTACACTCATGGGGGGACCTCACCCACTCAACAAAATCAGCGGCATCTTCTCTCCTCATGGGTACAATTACCTTGCGATTGAAAGATTTTCCTTGTGGGGTCCAGGTTGTGTATGTCAACGTAGGCTTTTCAGTGACATTGAAATGAGTGTAAGTTGGGAATTGTTTATCTAGCCACACACAGAGGTACTTTGACTCCTTGTGACTGAAGCGGCGAGAGCTTGTGCTTATGCATCGGTCTGTGTCTCTTACAGTCCGGTGGATAAATGTGGAGTCTCCTCCACTTCTGAAATGAACTCGTAGACGCGCTGACATTAAAACATAAGTGGCATCAGCATTGTATATATCAGATACTACCTCTATACACACGCTGCTCCACTTTGGTATGACAAAGATTCTTCTAACATGAAAGTCAATGCCACTTGTCCAAGCTTCTCTGTCAGTGATTGTGTGTGAGCACATCTCATCATTTCTTTTGTCTAACATGAGAGATTCACAGGTTGGTCGACAGTGAGGCCCATGACATCTGCTTACACGTCTGTCCTTGCAAACAACTTTCTCCTCTACTGAAGGAATTCTCCCCTCAATGGAGGAAGCAATGTCACATTTCACAGTGGTGTTATCTTCCTTTCTGACTGTAAAGTTGATTTCATCTGGAAGGATGTTGAGTCTCTGTTTCATGTGAGACTTGTCTAACACTGTATTGCAGAGAGAGAAGGATCCATTGGCCACATCTTCAGCAATGCAAACTTGCTCTGATAGTTCGAGTGTGTGGTGTGAGTAATCACTGTCCAGTTCATACTTGAATGAGAAACTTCTCTTGGCAAATGTCATTGAGGCAGCAACCTCTTTTAGATGGAAAGATGCACATATCATTTCCATATCCTTCAACTTTTTGATAGCCTTGATTGATATTTGACATGGCGGCCGTATAGTTGCTGCCATACATTGTGCCATGAAAATAAAGAGTAGATATGATATCACAATATACTTCATGATGTTGAGGTTGATATTTTTAACTTCATTCTTCCAAATAATGCAAATTATATGAACATTTATGTTGGGATGTAAAAACCAATTTTCATCCATTTATCCCTTGTTGAGATTTCATGTTAGAGTAACAACAAGCAGCATCACTTGTATGACCACAAAAAATAAAGGACATAGTATGTTTGGTTATTTATTTCACTCCACAAAATTAACAAATATTCAGATGCACAAAAAAACACATTCTCTAATTTTAACAAATAACAATGACACGAGCGATAGTTTTGTCATATTCTGCCTTTTATTGGAATAATTGGTGTGCTCATTGTCAAAGAGCTACAAATAACATTCCCAACCATTGGGTGTAATTGCTGGTAAAAAGTCACCTGAATTGCTTCATGTGTTATACCCAGTATCATTTTTATACTCCTCCATGGCTTGTTTAGCTGTCACTATGCACACTATGTATTGGCAATTATGTTATAATTAATCCATTTGAAACAGAATGTAACACCCCTCTTGTGTTCAGTCTGAATTGGTTTACTCTCACTTTGTAAATGTTGCCTTCCTTGCCACTCTTTCATATGGTGCCAACAAGACAGCCCCTGGCCGTGATTCTTTTACTCTTACAAATGCTTGGTCAAATGTAAGTGACTTGTTTTGCATGGCCAAAAAACATGCCACTACTACTGGAGCTCTGTGCAGTCCTGCCAGACAGCTTACCACAATGGTTTGCTTGCCAGGTTTTCTTGACCATGTCTGTAGTAGTGTAACAGCCTTTAGTAGACTGTTGCTAGAGAAGTGACTCCACTCAAATTGGGAACATTGAACCCCTAGCATCGGTTCACCAATTGGGATGAGGGATAACCATGAAAATTGACCTAGCTCAGAGCTCCTGATGGTGGACAGAAATGTCCATGCCTCCTGCTTGGACAAGACCAGTATGTGTTTTTCATTACCAATGTTGATCGAGGAGGTCATTTTTTATTAGGATGGTCCCATGTGTACACAAATGATAATCTTCATAAGATAGCAGAATCATTTAATAGTCATGTTAGCAAAGGAAGTTAGAACATCCATTTTTTTATACACTGTGTCTTTTTTTCTCTGTTGAATGAGGTGTCGACGTGAAACGGCTACTACATTTTTCCATGCCTGTGGACCCAAATAAATGGAGATAAAAGAACCTATCAAAGCAAAAGTGTTCCTCTTACTTTTCACTGCACGAAGTGTCAGAGAAGAGTTTTTCACTTTTGTGGTCACCATTCCTTCTTTTGATAATCTGGTGAGCTTTCGATTTACACCACACACAATCAAACACAAGTCGTGCCACAAGAGATGATTGAGGCTTATTTCACTTTGCCCCTTTTGTTCAACTAAAGTTATGCCCCATTGATCACTTATAATGAATACACCTTCTCCCAAGTAAGACATCATCATGACTGATAAACCGAATACTTTTCTTGAATTTGAATTCTAAAGGTTGTGCATAGATAATTAATCGTACTCACTTTGATTGGTTAGTGATCAAGAAATGAATACATAATTAGTCTTCCTACAATTTCATTGGTAAGTGATCAAGAAATGAGTACATAATTAGTCATCCAAGAATTAGGCTAGTGATCAAGAAATGAATACATATTTAGTCATCCAAGAATTAGGTTAGTGATCAAGAAATGAATACATATTTAGTCATCCAAGAATTAGGCTAGTGATCAAGAAATGACTATATAATTAGTCTTCCTACAATTTGATTGGTTAGTGATCAAGAAATGAATACATAATTAGTCATCCTTGAATTTGATTGGTTAGTGATCAAGATATGAATAAATAATTAGTCATCCAAGAATTGTGCTAGTGATCAAGAAATGAATACATAATTAGTTTTCCTGGAATTTGATTGGTTGATTCACTACAATGTCACTTGTGTGAAAAGTATAAAGCCTCCAGACAACTTCAAACTCATCATTCCGAGAAAAAAAGTATTATCATTACCACCACAAACAATTTGTGATAATGAATCAAAACATGAAAGCAGACAGTTCTTCTAAGATCAAGAGGGCAAAGAAGAGAAAGTCTCGCAAGACTAAAGAAAATACTTCAAAGCATTTTAAGAGAGCACTAGAGGAGACACCTGATGAAACCAAGTTGCCCACCAAAAGGATTTGTAGGGAACAGCAGGCAGATACCCGAGGGGAACTGTCATGCAATGCCAGTTCTGTCACTGATGAATTCAATGGATTGAGCGCTTCTTTGGATTCAAACATTGCTTGCCTGCAACCAACAACCCACGCTCCTGAATCTTGTGTGACAACTCCATCATCTAGTACTGCAGTGAATGGCACAGAGCAAAACACAGAACCTATGAATTTTGAACACTCTTGCATCATTCCCCAAACAACATCTGATAACATCATTGCTCAAGCCCACAAAGGAAAATTGAAGATATCTAAGAGGGCCATGCAGGCACTTGAAAGGGGTAAGCTCGTGGCTACCATACCAAAGTACAATTGTGACACGATCATCTTCAATGACAGGAATGATGAACACTTGAGTCCCATGACACCAATATATCGAAGGAGTAACATAGAGGAGCTTGCGTGGCACCAAACCAGTGACAATCTAAACCTGAGAATGAAGTTGATGGACATAGAGTGGCATGAACTTGCCAAGATGGACTGCAAGACACTTTGGTTTTTGTCCTTCTTGGAGCAACCACACATGTGGCTGGACACGTGTAAAGATGAAGAATGGGCTGAAACCACTACAGACGAGCCCAGTGGCGAAGATATGGCTGATTTGATGTTTGCAGGTCAGAAATTAGCTGCAGGAAATACGAGAGTTGTGGATCAAGATACTAGTTGTCCCGACATTCAAAAAGATGTCAGCTGTGTGGTGGTTGGTGACCCTAACTGGATAGCGAGCACATTTGATGGATCATTGTCATATTCTGATGCCTGCGACCGAACATACAGAAAGGTGTTTAGTTTGAAACCAGAAGTGGACATCAAGTCGATTGGCAAGGCTTTGAAGAGGAGCAATGATTTTCCAGTGATGTGTGCACTAGAGAGTAGCAGAACTGTACTGTACGAAGACACCCATCATTTGATTGACTTCACAGAGAAGACAAGAATGATGGGCTGTGCTCTCAAACCAATGCTGCTGACAAGCTCAACTGAGATTTCTCTTAGGATCCAGGCCTTCTATCTCGAAGAGCTGTATCAGTGTGGTGCTCTTCAACTCAATGAAAAACCTGCTGACAGCACAGGGGTTTTTTATAAAGTAAGTGACGAAGACCAAGCCACACGCATTATGGCACTTGGCAGGTCAGACACCATCTTGTATCAAGTATATGTTGCCTGCAGTATTTGTCACTGGGAGCACAACCACCTCTGGAAGCCAAATGATGAAGATCAGACGAGGGAAGCAGTCATGAATACTCTCTGCTCAAACTGTGGTAACAATACGTTACAAAATCTTTCAAGCTTTGTCCTAAGGGAGGCTAATAATCGACAGACGATGGACTTGGGTTGCTCAAGAACTGTCCATTATGAAGTCCCAAAATCAAAAAAGGAGACCTTTCTCCCAATAGGTGTGACTTCTGTGGGCGACCTACCGAAATATGAGCGAGTCTGGCCCTCGTCTGGTGCAAAGCAATTGAAGTTGGACTTGGAGGTAGTGTCACAGCGCAAGAACCAACACACAAAATGTATTGCAGTGACATTGTTCATTCCCACCACATTTGATAAGACAAAGACGCTTGATAGCATCAGAGATAGTGTAGCAGGACTTGGTATCGATGTGGAGGATGGTATTGAGCCCGACAATGCACATCTGACAGAACTCTTTGTGTACAACAATGGGCAAGAGCACAGGATAAAAGCTGTTGCTACCAGAGTTAAGATGTCACTATCCCTGAACAAGAAGTTGAACTTCATCACCACTGAAGTCCAAGCGAAGAATATGAAAAGAAATTTAAGAGGACTGGAGGACACCTTTAGCGTGACAAAGAGTGGAGGAGGATTGACAAAGGTGACCATAGACCTGCCATCCTCTCATACCACAAGAAAGTTTGGTGTTCAGACAGTGGATGAAGAGGGACAAGTGCTTATCCACAAGTCACAGGTTTTGGTTTCACCATCCACAAGATTGGATGGAAAGAGACAAGAACCAATGCGTCTTACTGAAGGGGGTGGCATGTACACAGCCGGAAACATGTGGTGTCACCCAAACTGGGAAGAGAAGGAGAATTTTAGACGGTATGGTCTGTCTGTTGTGGCAGGCATTGTAAGCAACTTGCTAGCAAAGGGAACAAAGACCATGAAAGGTAAAAAGATCCACTTGTTAAAAAGGGGAGATCACTTGTGGAATTCTCTTGATGAGGTCAATGGTATGGTGCAGACACAGGTATCAAAAGATTTGCTGAATAGGGCTGTACTGAATTCAAAACAAGTCAAGGAAGCTTTGAAGGCCAAAGAGAAGGAGATCGAGACCATGAGGAGAGAGATAGATGCCTTGAAATTGAAAGAAACGAAAAAAACTGAAAAGAACAATTCACAATTAGAAGCAAGAATAGAGGAGTTGACTGCTCTGTTAGAGGTTGTCACTCAGGAGAGAGACATTCTCAGAGAGGAGAATAAATGTCTGAAGAGGGATGTGAGGGCATTACAACGAGCCCAAGACAACCTAATGTCAGACCTCAAATCAATGAAAAAGGAATATTCTGAACAAAAGGGCCAGTTGAGTGTCATGCAGCAACAGCTAACAATGCTGATGGATGAAAGGAAGGAGAAACAAGAGGTCAAAGAATGTGATGAGACAACAGATGAGCGAGATCTAATGTTCATGGACTCTGAATTGGTGGATGAACTGTGGGATTGTTTTTGTGACAAAGAAAACCTGCTTGCCTGTTAGATTCATAGTTTCTTATTCAAAATAAAGAGATAAAAAACATATATATCATGTGTCTTGTGTCTTTCTATATGAATCATGTTACATCACATGGAACGGATTTGTTTATAAGGATTATTTATGTTGATAAGCTATTGAAAAGGAATAATGTAACATGGCAATTTAGCTGTTCTTTCTCTTATGGATCGTGTCCTGTATAGTTCTTGTCAAGGGGGTTTCTCCATGTCGAATGCGTCTTCAGAACATCAAGGTGGTGCCTAGGGACAAACTCTTGTGTGGGGAATTTGTCATTACCACACCAATGTTCACACAGAGTGTGATTATGGACAACATCACTTTTACAGTAGAGGCCTCATCCAGATCATTGCATCCTGAAAATAGTTTCAATGTGTTGCTTTCGAACCAAGTTTGTTATGAGTTTGGAAAGTTCAACATAGGAATTGAACGCAGTCAAATGGATTCAAAGATGTCAGTGCACCTTTGTGGTTCCCTACCAGCAAGATTGCAGGAGATGGATGGAGTCATATTTAGGACATTGGCTGAGACAAAAACACCAGTGCTTTTTAGTAATAGTGGACAAAAAGAGCAGAGAGGGGTCTGTCATCTTGACTACTATGACAGAGGATATATGATTCCTACAAATCAAGTCATGGAGACTTTGCCAGACAGGGCAAAAGAAGGGTCTGCATTTCACTGTAAGCCATGGTGTGCTTCCATGTCAATAGGTGATGGGATGGAATATGGCTGTGCTAATTTAACGAATGTTATAAACAATAGAGATTTTGGAGTAGCTCGCCACATAAAAGTGTACGACACACGAATGCTTACTGTAGAAAGCAACAATGTTGTGTGCATCCAATTGTTTGTGGAACTTTCTCAAGACATAAAATTTATCAAACTTAATGAGACCAGCGAAATCTATGTTAACATTTTCTCAGGACACAGAGTCAAACACAACGTCAGATCGACATTGAGTGTAAACAATATATGCCTTGGCAGCCAGTCACCTTGGATGAGACCTTCAGAGCTGGAATTGATGCAGCCCATAATGTTTTGTACATCTGTACCAATTAGGTACCCCAATAGACGTTTGTCAGACAATGATTCTTTCCGCTTTTATGGATTCTTGAGATATACAATAGTAACAGTGTCTGGGAACAAGTTTGACATGGAACTGGACATAACTAACATGCACAAGATGTACTTTTCTACAGTTAAACATACAATGAAAAGGCCAATTACCAGTTGCAATGGTGCTACTTTGGGACAAAAGTGCCACAAATGCAAGGAGTCATGTTCTGCTATGTTTCGTGGGAGAGGTTATGTATCATGTAATGATGAATGGTATTGGTATGGAGGGAGAGAGATCAGACACACGGGTCAAAACAAACAGCATATTGAAACGCAAAAGAATTACACACATCATGCTTTGAGAGGATCTGCTGCAAGACATTTATCGTCCTTATCAGTCATGGTATTCCTACTTGTGTTTGCATTATGATAATAAAAATGATTGACAAAAATAGTATATTGTTTTTCGTTGTGAATTTTATTTGATCAAAATCACATCAAAGAACACTGTCTTCTGTTTTGAGAATTTTCTCCAAAAGCCTCCCACCCACCATGTCCCCGAATCCAATCAGCAAATCTATGGTGCACTTGCCTTCCTGCAATTTCTCCTATCATGTCCAGTGTGTTTATTGGCATTTGATACTCTTTCACACATACCTCACCAAAAATCCCACAGAAAGAGTAAAGAGTAGCAATCCGGCTCCAACTGCATATATTGTCATCAAACATTCCAGCCATGATTTGCATAACCGTCTCGCTCACGTTTGACTTTGGTAGCTGTTGGATAGTACTCTTCCAGTTTGAACGATGTCTCTCAGATAAAACTCTGCACATTCGCCGAATCTTCCTTGCTGCTTCGTTTGGGCAAGCCATGTCCCTTGGATAGCCTATTGCTACATACTTTATTGCATCAACAGCTAGACTGACACTGACACATTCCATCTCTGTTACACTCTTTTTCTTTTTTGGGTCCGTCTCCATCACAAAATATCATGTTAGTAAGTGATGTAAGTGAAAAATTGGATTTTCTAGATAGTACTCTCATTTGAGTCTCTATCGCAATATATTATTTTTGCAGGTGGTGTAAGGGATAAAAATGAATTATTTTCTGTGTGATCACTTGGCTCCAACTAACATGTCCATATCAAAACATCATCATCACTAGATGGTCAATACATTACTTGGGAAGAGGACCACAAAATTAGTCAGTAGGAGTATTGCTTGTATGTTACACTATTCTATTTAAGCTCATACACACTTAAATCAAACAAACGGATAGATTAAAATAAAATAATACAATAATACAAAAAGATGAATCATTGTTGGTTTTGTTTATTTCAATTTGATAAATCATTGTGCAACAGCTGTTTCTCAATTAGTTAAGGCCCAAATGTGACTTGATCCTTCATCATTTTAATAGTGTCATAGGACAATAATCCAGTCACTGGCATATCCTCTGGGTAATCACAGGTATATGTGTAGTGTCTTCTATATACGTTGGCAAGTTCTTTATAGCTTCTTTTCTTGCAGAGACCAAATTTGCCTTGCCAGAGTGAATCTGCCATTGGTACAGCCTGTCGAAGGGAAGTTATCTCTGGATCCGAGAGCTTGATGTCCCTAAGGAGTAGGAAAAATCCTGATACTCTGTTCTTTCTCTTGCCCATTGTTCACGTTTAAATGTTACCCTTGCTAGTAGAAAATAGATTTATGGCTGATCACTTGAATCCAACCAATGTGTCCAAATGAAGATTTCTTTTCAGACTGACCATACCCATCCAACTTCTAACATTTAAATACCATAGATATTGTCTCATTAAGTATGCACAAAATGTGTTTTTGGACCACTTTAAAGTCATTACTTATTCAAAAGAACTGATCTTGTGCATAACTCTGGATCCAAGATCTTGATGTCCCTAAGGAGTAGGAAAATCCTGATACTCTATTCTTTTTCTTGCCCATACTTATGTATCAACCCACAGTTTGATTGTGGTACTTATTTGAATTAGTTTGGCTAAACTAAATTCAATTTTGCACACAGACAAATAATCTACTTATGCATATTTTTAGCATGAGGACAACACATAAAAACAAACAATGGAAAACATGTATCAAAACTCTCAAATTCAAAGGATGCTGAAAGGTGTTCCAGACATTCATATTCATTCAATCAGTGGCCACGAGAACAAGGTCGCCGTTCAGTTTCCAACGGTTGCCCTTGTGCTCTTCTCAGAGACTGCACAGACAGCGCTCTATGCATGCTACCTTGTTCCAAAGAAAGGTGTGGCATTTTTTGGAAAGGATGAAAAGGCAGAGTTTGCTGACTATGCTGCGATGTTCACCGAGTGGACAGAATATGCTATGCGACACATCAACTTCTCACCACTTGGTATGGCGTTGGACATGAAAGCAAATGATAGATCGACACGTTTGAATAGCGTGAACGTGATGAGGCCCCACTCAACACACCTCATGAAGGAGGACCATTCAAACGGGGCAGTTCATTTGTCTGTGGCAGAAATGGACAAGACATTCGATCAGATCCAAAAGACTGGATCAAACACGAGGGGTTTGCTACAGTTTGGACTCATGGTACATCGAGCAGACTATCCTGACGAGGTGGTGCTTAAAGATCACATAGACACATTCAATCCACGTCACGCCAAGTGGGTCCTCACTCGTCTGACTGTGGTTGATGCAAGGGTTGAAAGTCCCATGCTTCGGCAACTTCAACCAGTCTGTGACCAGTGGGAGTGTGATGGACCAGACATTGACGAGACTGATAGTGACAGCGTGCCTGACGGGATTTTGGACAGAAGCACAGTTGCCTGTAGGGATCCTACTGCCAGCAGACAAGTGGATTCGTGTGTTCCTGTGTCGGTCAAAATGTGCACATACGACAGGTCAAATCTAATCAAGATTGTTCTTGGTATCACAAAATGCGAGGTGATTAAAGACACATATAGTGCCAAAGAGGTGTACGAGAGGGCAATACACATATTGAATGATGTTCCCCGGAGAGTGATTCACATCTAATCAATCAGATCAACCTTGTGCTGCATTTTAGTTGAACATACTAGTGTCATGTGTACTACAAGTTAGAAAAAGAGAGAGAAACTCATGTCCACACACAAGATTGCGACTTGCCTAATGTTATCCAACGCGTTTCTAACCATCTTAGCGATGTCAGTAAATTCAGATCATGGCATAAAGAAAATGAACACTAATGTATTTTCAAATGACATGGAATTGGCCACCAGAAAAGCTCTCCAACTTCCAGATGGGGATTACTCTACAATCAAAGGTGATAATAGGAAACCAGAAGAATTTGAACGCATTTTGAACAACGATCCAATTTTCAGTGATGAAGATGATGCGGATGGCAGTGGGGATGATGATGGGGACGACGATGGGCATGTCAAAGCAGAAGAAAATGTCTCTGTTCATAATGAGTTGAACCAATGTGAAAAAACATTAGCTCTTTTCAAAGAATCTCTAAAATTCAATGTTAATCGTGTGTCAAAGTTGTCAAAAAGGTTAAGGAATCAATCTAAGACCCTGTTGAGGACAGTGAAACTGATGTGAATAAGATGTTGATGTTGAAATAAAAAATACAGAAAATATATTTGAGGTATGACTTTATTTTTTGTTCAGAGAAGATTGTGTTCTTGGTACTTGTGGTGAAACAATTAAAGCCTATATATTTTAATTACATGGATGAAACAAAGATGAAACACCTGTACAAGGTATCTCTGAAGATCCTTGATCAAGCACTAACCATGGAGGAAAAAATGACAGAATTAACGGGAGAAGAGAAACACCAATTAGCACTCTACTCTAATCAGGAGGATAAGGAAGCCATCATCTGCAAGTACCACAAAGCTTTGGCTTTGATGAAGTACATTATGCGACAAAGTGCCACATGCGATAATGATCGATCAATACAGGTCCACGCTAAGAAACTGATAAATTCTGCAAATTATAGAGTGGGCCAGCTGAAAGATGCAAATAGGGATCAGCCAGAGACAGATCAATTTAAACATATAGATGAGGCACTGGCACACACCATCTTGAACGAGTTGGTTACTTCCAACGATGGAACGATGTTTAGAGACATCATAGGCCAAGCAGAAGCTAAGCAGGCACTTAGAGACACTGTGATCATGCCCTCTATGCGTCCAGAGATATACACTGGTCTTAGAGCACCCGTTCAAGGGATACTACTGCATGGTCCTCCAGGAAATGGAAAGACTCTCTTGGCCAAGGCTGCAGCCAATGAGTCAGGTTACAAGATGTTTAATGTCTCATCTTCTACAATCACATCCAAGTGGGTTGGAGAGAGCGAGAAGACTGTCAAGACACTCTTTGCTCTTGCACGTCTTTTGCAACCTTGCATCATATTCATTGATGAAGTAGACTCACTTCTCAGTATGAGGAGGGATGGTGAAAATGAGGTGAACCGGCGTATTAAGACCGAATTCATGACTGAATTGGATGGAGTTCTGAAACAGAAAGACGATAAAATTGTGGTGATAGCAGCAACAAACAGGCCTAGTGATCTTGACGATGCCATACACAGAAGATTTCCAATGCAGATCCATGTTGCAATGCCAAACCACCAAGAGCGTGTACAATTACTGAGAACATTAACTCGAGGGGATCAATGTGGACTGACAGACCAAGACTTTGAAGAAATAGCCAATTTGACCCATGGGTATGCAGCATGGGAATTGACGACTCTTTGTAAGGAAGCTGCTTTAAAAATTGTTGGTGATATGACAGAAGAGGAACTTCTTTGCATAAAAACAGAAGACATAAGGCCACTCATGTATTGTGACCTAAAGTGCATGGTGAGAGAGAGAGATGCAAAGAGGTTGTCTTCACGTAGTCGCAGCGTAGTTAAAAAGAGACCTTAACCACTTGGCCATGGTGGACAAGAATGTTGGTTTGACACTTTTGACACACCACAAAAGTGACAGGTTGACTAGTCATCTTGAAAGACCATATGATCAACAGACATACAATGAATGAGAGTACACCATCCAAAACTGTGCATAGATAATTTATTTTCGAAGCTGTAGCATAACTTGATTGGACAAGTTTGGAATGGTGCCTAACTAATTAAAATATCAGAGTAGACATTTAAAAATGTGCATAATTAATTAAATAATCCTTTGGTATAAAAGGAATTGTTCTTCTATGATAATCAAACCATTCAAAACAGCAATCATGACCACAAAGCAAGAGAAGAAATTCATAATGATGATGGACAATCTCCCAGAGGTCAAGAACTCAGCACTCGAGTTTGATCTTCTCGTGGGGGCAAACACGCAGGAAAACATTTCCAATCTATCTTTGGAAGATTTGGACAGAGTTAGAGGAAAGAGAGTTTCCCGTGAAAAGTCATGTCATTGTCTGACAGAGTGTGTGACAAAGACAGGAAATATAGTGAAGAAATAAATTATGAGAGCGAATGACCATTGTTTGAGTTGATCTTTCTGGTGTGTTTATCTAAAAGCTTGAAATAATTATTTTGGTATAATAATCAATCTCACATATGACTTTATCATTTCATTGAGATTATACATTGTATCAAAGAACAACTATGAAATTGCTTTTTTTTGTTTAAGATTTTATTTGGATGTGAACATTTAAAAAAACATCCATTGGTGATGAATAAGTTCAACAAGATTGGCTCTCTTCTTTGCATTTTTCTCTAAACATTTTGTCAATATATCATGCAACTCACTGGATACATCTCCTTCAATCGTGATTGGATTGATAGACTTAATTTCACTTATGTCAAATGGAAAGTCACCATGCACCATCTGATATAAAAAGGCTCCAAGACACCACACGCTATTAGACTCCCACATATATGGTTCTTTGCGTAACATCTCCGGGGAGGCATAACTGACTGTTCCTTGGAACTTGGTCAGTGGCCTTGCAGATATCCTACCTGCGAGGCCAAAGTCAATCAACAAGGCTTTTTTGCTATCCATGTCTATCACAACATTCTCAGATTTGATGTCACCATGATAGAAACCCATCTCAGCCATGTTGAGCACAGTGTGAACTACCTGTGTAAAGATCCCTCTTGCTTGGGATTCTGTAAGACAGTTGAATGGGATGTCATCCAACATGTCAAATGCATCCTTACTGTTTGTCGGCCTATTCATGACAATGATCCACTTGCCATTCCCAACATCAAAGAACTCGAGCAGGCGAATGACTCCAATCACTGGTTGGCATTGTGACAATATACAGATTTCGCTTGGTACCTTTCCCTTACAACATTCTTCATTACACAATGGGGGATTTTCAACGACCTTAATGGCCACCGGTTTTCCATCTGAGTTTCTCTTTCCTGCATACACTGCTGAGATACCACTTTGGATAGCACTACCAAAACTATAGAGGTTTTGTATCCTATCCATTTTGAACTGAGCAATTGGTTCATGGCCACTAAACATAGATGCTGGTTCACTTTTACTCCTTGCAAATCTTTTTTCATTTAGTCCTGTGCGTCTTCGAAGCAATTTTGTCAGAAAATCATCAAACTCACACAGTCTCCCATCCAATGATTGTTTTTTAGAATTGTGCACCACAATCTGACTCTGATTTTCTTTCATCGTCCTGGCATAGGTTACTTGTAGAAGCTTCATGTAGTCTTCCATGGTCTCGAATTGTGTCTCCATCTTTCTGTTTCTTTTTCCCATTCTCTCCAAACAAACCTCTACATCTGTGTCCAAGAAGAAGATAGCATCTGGTATGGCATGCTTGTACTCTCTAACCAGCCTACCATACTTTGACATGAAATATTCCCAGCTGAATTCTGCCATGTGTCCCTGGAGTCGAAGTACACGAGAAAAGACATTACAAGCCAGCATACACCTGTCACCAATAATCACATCTTCTTCAGATGTATTCTCAAGTTGACGTAAACTTTCTTCAAAAATATCAAGTATGTACAATTGTGTGCTGCTGCCATTCCTCGGATCTTCATAGAACAGTTCTAGAGGACTGATGTCCCTACCATCCTCCGTGGAATAGTGACAGAATTTATCTAGTGGTTCATCAAGAAAGGTATAATTTGGATACTTGTCTTTGAGTTTTGCCAACAGAGTTGATTTGCCTGAAGCAATCAGACCTTCCAATGCAATGAACATGTTTTCGGTGGGTTTTGACTACATCAGATTGTAATACATCCACTTATATAATAACAAATGGTTGAAGTGCTAAAATGGATTTTCATATTGAAAAGGAAATATTAACAAAATCATGACATTTATGCAATGAGATGCATTGTATACGGCTAATGAAAGATGTCTCACCAGCTGACAATAACACATGAATGGAGAATTCCAGAAGTCAAACAGTATGCACTGGAGAAACATATTGCCTTTGCAGAGGATGTCTTGAATCACACTCTACATATTTCATCAAGGACAGATTTGCTGGAGATTGCTCGTTTTTGTCATGGAAAAAGCATATCTCATCGCATAATTTATGGGTTTGTAAAATCTGTTTCTATTGCATCGTTGAAAACTTCTGATTGCTATCTCAAAATAACCAAATAGTTTGTTTCTACTTTATGTGTTTTTACAGAACAGATATCAGACATCCTCCAGTGCCTTACAACAAAAAGTGGTGTTCAGATGGTCATTGGGTGCCGAAGAAATCTGATATGATTCAAATGCGTTGTGTCCACAGATGGATTTGTCATGACTGTGCGAGACGACATATGAACTGCAAAGGCTACCCGTCAATTGCCTACATGAGAAGTCGAGATGGAATATGTTCAGTTTGTGATACAAAAATAAAAAAGTAGAAAGGGCAACTGCAAGTGTTTTTTCATTCTATGCTTTTATTTTAATCCAAGAACAACAGTCACAAGATCCATTCTTAGAACAAATCATACTGAAACATATTATCATTAGAATAGGTATAGATACCAGTGCTAAAGTACTGTATAACACGGGCGATAGTTGCCCGCCTACATATGTGGGTCTTCCCTGGAGTGATGGCTTGTCGGTGATGTGCTCTACGCTGTGATTCATTTTTAGTGTAGATTTATCAATAATATGATCATCATTACCATCTTTTTCACTCCCTCGTATAAAGTCACTCTTTGTGTCTTCATGTTTGCTTATAACTGTTTTTTCATTCACTACATGTCCTTCATCATCTCTAGAATGAATCACAGAGGCATCCGTCATGGATGTAGTGGCCTTAGACTCATTATGTATAGGTTCAAATCTATGGTCTTCCTCAAATTTTATGTCAACAACTTCATTCTGTTGAATTGTATTGAATGCTTCTTTTTTGATATTTGATCTTGCAAGCTCCTTGTCATCTCCAGAATTGGAGGGGATAGTGTCAGATATCATAACTGTTGCATTCCTGTTTGCCTTTTCCTGCACATCTGTTTTAAAAACATCCACATCATCTCTGGGTATTTCATTGTCTTTGTCATATTTCTCAGTTGCCTCAAATGGGTGTGTTTCCAAAGTCAGATTTGTATATTGAGATGTAATGTTTGCTGTATCAAATGTTTCAGTTGTGTTCACAGTTCCTCTATTTGTTTGTGAATCAAACTTAGCCTTTACATCTCCGGTTGTTATGTTTGCAGCATAAGATGTTTTGGTTATATTTTCAGTTTTACTACCTCTGTGTGAATCAAACTGAACCTCATGGTCACTGACTGTCACGTCTCCAACATCAAATGACTCAGTTGTATTCTCAGTCTCAGAAGCTGTGTGGGAGTTTTTAGTTGTAATGTTGACGTCAGACATTTTAGTCTCATTGTCCGAGCGTATCTCAATGTCCTTCAACTTGGTTCGCATGGAATGGGGTATATGGGTAGTGCTGTTGATTTGATTCCCTCTCTGTAAACCCTTTTCGTGAGACTTGATGCCTGAAGCAGCAACAAGCTGTGATGCATTATCCATTCTGTGGTCTCTATGCCTCACCCTGCTTTCATCATCTGGCTTGTTAAGAGATGTTTCATTGCCTCCATCTACCAATTTCAAACCTTGTCTTAAAACTCTATCTTCCACATGTGATTCAATTTCTGGAGTTGGTGTTGTGCCTGTGTTTAGTATGGATGTCACGTTTGTCCAGGAATCATTGCATTTAACTGGTCCATATCTCATGATTACAGCTTCACAAGAGCTGATGCATCCTCGACTACACTGATCTCTCATCTGTCCAATGCAAATGGCTGGAGACTTTATCTTCTCAACAGCAGATTGGCCTGCATTCTTTTTCATGCGAAGTGGTACTGTGCGTGTATATGTTTGACCTGTCATTGTTTCTGTCTCATATGTAAGTGTGGCTTCTCTATTGACAGTGATTCTAGAACCTCTTGGAATTCGCTCACTGAATCGGGCACAAAAATATTTACCCTGCTTATTTTGGAAAGGATGTGAGTCTGTGTTGATACATCCCTTCGTGTCCTTCACATTTTCTTTGATGAAATGTGGCCTTTTTGTTATGCTGTGCTGTAGAAGAAGACCCTGTGTTGATGATAATCTGTACGTTGCATTTGCATTTGATATGCCAGAAATCACCTCCATGCAAATACTCCTCCACTTTGGAATAGCAAAGAGTCTATTGACATAGACATGGATGCCACTTGTCCATGCCTCCTCTTCTGACATTGGACTTGAACAAGTAATTTCTTTGCCACTCCCTACCATGATTGACTGACAATTGGGTCTGCACATAGACTCTGCGCACCTGTTTCTGAAAATGTTCCTGCATGTATCTGTCTCATCTACTCTGTGACTCCCAATTTGGCTTTGGGGCGTTGGCCAAGTTACCTTACACTTGGCTTCTGTCTCACCTGCTGCCCTGCCAATAAAATATGTTTCTTCATTGATAACTGCATGGAGTTGTTCCATCACATGGGATTGATCATTCAATGTTCCACAAAGAGAAAATGAAACACTCTCCTTTTCACTGATAGCACAATGTCTGTCTGACATTTGAACCACGTGTGTAGAGTTGTCGCTGGCTCGTTGATAAACAAGGGAAAACATTTTATGCTCAAAGTTGATTGAGGCCCTCACCTCTACAATTTGGAAGGATGCACAAATCATTCCCATGTTCTCCACCTTCGTGATGTTACGAATTTCAATCTGACAAGGAGGCCGGATGGTCTTAGCCATACCTTGCACCATGAACATGAAAAATATTATGACCAATAATTGCATCTTTGAAATGTTTTGTTTGTGCTTTGTATATGTTTCACTGCATCAATATAAAACTCCTTAATATATAACTCATGTAGGTACAGTGTAAAATTGAATTTTCATGACACACCCACAATAGGCAAGTCATTTGTGCCCCGACAAGAAAGCATGTAAACAACAGTGATCAATATGTATTTGTATGGGAAGTGTCACCTGACTCATCACAACTTTATGCTGGATGAGGTGAAGTCATTGCTGCAAAAGTCACTGAGACGAAAGGAACCAAAACTGGTAGTTCAAAGTGCTCTTGAACTCCAACGTGGAAAAATAGACCATCTTTCGTGGGACAAACTCCTCGTATTTCTCTTCGAGGACCATTCACTGATGTCTTTGGATACCATTATGCAGATGTATCATTACTACCAGAAGAGAGACAAACACAATTTCATACAGACAATGATTAGGCTCTCTACTTGTCGAATATCTGCTTGCTTGCCTGTGTTTGCTATGCATGAAACAATGTTGACTGTCTTTGAAAAGATTGCACAAACATCAGTCATTCCATCGCACTTGGATAACTTATTGGAAAATGCTGATTCAGTCACAGGTTTGAGTGCATCAAAGATATTTGCTAGCTTGGAAATGGCTTGGAGTGAAGGAGACTTCAACTTACTCATTGGTAGCATGAAGTTAGCATCTATGTTCCTAGATGTGGAATCAACAAGATGCCCATCAGAGAAGGGTGTGTTACTGGTGACCAAGATGTTTAGGCCTTGGGAAATGGAAACAAAACCACAAAAGTGCTATTCCACAGCACAACTGATCCTCGCCATTCTGCATAATGCTACAAGTAAAGAGGATTTAATCACGAGGAAATATCTTTTCCTCTGTGCAAAATTTGCATGTGCAATGCCACATCGTTTGATGTTGTTTTCACCCGTCACACAATTGATCTTTAGGTCTCACCTCAGCAAAGAAAAGGAGTCGTTGCCCATAACAGTCCACTGGTCTGAGTCTCAACCCTTGAATGAGATGCCACGCTATGCAGTTGATAAGCACACATACAGGGGAAAATATGGAAGAAGCTCTCCTCTTGTTGAAAAACCAGTATCTCTGAGCGAGGACATGTTTCATGAGTTTCATGGAATTAGAAAGAAACAAACTATGGAGGATTTCTTTGTTGATGGTACAAAAGAGGCTGTGTCCTATACTGAGAACCCATATTGGGAAATGTCCAAGGAGGTGTACAGAGGTGCCACACGACAAAAGACTGCAGACATGACAAGAGAATTCTATGAAGTGTTGATGGACAGGTTCCCATCTCTCTTCACAAAGAATGATAGTTCTCTCCCTTTGCTGCAAGTGCCTACTTCGTCCTCCAAAGTGTACACGCGAGTAGACTTGGATGCATTTGAAGTGATCAAGGGTCCTTACAAGCCAAAGTCAAGAAAGTATAATAATGTAGTGAAGCATCACAATACCATGCTCAACGTGTTTCAGGACCAGCACACATTGAGGGTTGTAGAAAGGAAAAAGGGTGACAAGAAATACCTTGTATTCCCCCTTGTCACAAAAGGAGATGGTACTCGGGTGGAGCCACAGGAGAGATGTATCAAGGATGCCATACAAAGAGGAGCCATGAGCAAAGTGACATTTGTGTCCAGAGAACAACTGGGACTGGTACAAGTGCATAAGTTGAGTGAAAGAGAGATTGCCTCATTACCATTGACACTGTGGCTGCATTTCATTTTTCGATGGATATTGGGTATTGGAGACTCAGGTTTGTACAACACCATAAGCAATGGATCAAGTGTGTATGGGATAGACATGGAAGAAGATAGAAAGGATATAATTCCAACATCCCTATGTGATGCTCTCTTTTCTAAAAAACCAAGACGAGAAATATGTCATCAAATTGAGCATCTTATACGGGAGAACAAAAGCTTTTTTACCAAAAGACTTCAGGAGGTTTTATCCAACAATCAAATGCAGCTTGGAGAGAGATGTATACACAGATTAGAACAATTGCTTTCACTCCTTTGACATGTTGGTTCAAGTGTCAATTTCTTAATTATATTTTAAAGATAATGAAATAAAAACACATTACAAAAAAAGTTATTTTGTATCTTTATTCATTGAACCATTACAACGCCTTTAACATCTGAGCATGACATTTGTAGGTCTGAGAGAGATTCTCTCAATCTTCTGAATGCAAGATGTTGCATAGAATTCATCCTTTGGTATTTCATGCATCTTTCCACATATGTGATAATGTCATCAAGTCTTGTGGCAGCTACCTCGGTGTGCACTCCATGTAAATCCTCAACAAGGGATTGGTGAAAGTTATTTCCATGAAATATACCATTCAATGAACATTCCACTTCAACAACTGAAGCACTGTGGTCTGCCCCTAATTCTTCAATAGTAAATGAGATACACATCTTTCTATAATGTTGGTGCTCTTTTATGTAAATAACCACAATCACAAATAATAGGTGAGGAGCTGAAGATTTAATCATTCTTTAAAGAGAATGTATCCAAGCTTCTTGGTTGAGGCCGGTCCCAGAAAATATTCTTTGATGTTTCTATTCCACATTTCAATGCCCCCATCCACTTCAAATTTGTGTGACTTTACAGCGTCTCGGTAGTCTATGATTTTCTCTGAGTCATCACTCTCATCATCCTGAACTAGATCTTCATTTGATCCTTCAACACAAGACATGCAACATCCACTCTCAATTGAAGTCCCCACAAGAACCTTCAGTTGGGTGACAAACGTGAGCTCACCTCTCGCTGCAGGGACCAGAATTTTGCCCAAAATCGGCTTAATCTCACCACCACCATTCGAATACATGTAGTTGTTTACTTCCAATTCTTGACATGTGGCTAATATTTTACGAATAGCTGGTAAAGGAAACAGAATGTATTTTTTATTGTATTGATACAAATTATCCTCATTTTGTTCCAGCTTGATGCCAAAGTCCTCTATCTGTTGAATATATGGCTGTTGTAATTGTAGATATGATTGCAACAAGTGGTCACAACTGAACAAGTCAACCATGAACTGCATGATAACATTGTTTTCTTGACACTTCCCATGTTTACCACTGTCCACCAAATTCATTCCTTCCATATCATCATCGCTTAGGTCACTCTCATCATTATCTTCAAAATTGTCAATGGCTCGCATTGCCAAACACTCTACTTTTTCATGTTCTTCTGTGCGAAACACCTTTCTCATTTCTTTGGGCACCAAGTCAAAGAGTTCTGCATATTGATTCTCTGTTCCTCTTCGCAACAGTGCATTCATCAGTTTCATGTAGGACATATGCAAATCGGACAAGAAAAATTCCCATACATTATGGTCTAGAATAGGATCAATTGCCTCTCTTCTATCCCATGACCCACCATGTCCACTTCCTTCAGTCACCCCATGAACATAACCCATTTTTTGGGGTTCTTCCGATGTGATTTCATTGTAGGCAATAGTCTTCTTTACCAAATCCCGACCTGACCAGGTCACCAGGAAAGGGCACCATACATGAGGATGTGAACACCGAATGGAGAACGAGTCTACTCCCAATACCTTATCCTTCAGAGGGACCAGGTCATTCACACTTGCAAGGACCACAGACACCCAAGTATCCTTCTCCATATTTGGCACTTTGCACATTGAACGAAATGTGGTTGTGGCTGACTTGGAAAAGAACTTAGGCATATCAGAGATTTATTTACTGCATGTGCATAAAAATGTGTAAATAACAAATATGTCTTATACGAGCATGAATGTGTGTTCTGGTAGTCTTGCCCATGCAACTGCAATCACTACAGCCATCACCATGTCATCCACTTTGGATTGGTTCTTTCTACTCCTCTTTCCCGAATAGATGATGCTTTGGCCCCTCCTGTAACACCTGAAGTTGCCAGCTTGTTCAAGGAAAGTCTTTACCATGACTTCACAATCTTCTGTCATTGGAATCATTGTTCCCATTCCAAATGACATGGAGCCTTTTTGATTTTGACAATTGGGATTCGTCATCATACTTCAGAGTGAGTAAAGTGGAAACGGTACTGATCTGAGATGCTATGTACACTACCCCCTCATTTAGTGCTCTTTTAAAGTAGGAGACCATATTTTCTTTGTGTCGGGTGAGTACACCAGGTAAGGGATGTCCATTGCTATCATGTTGTTGTGCAAATCTGATGCGAAGGGTGGTACTGCGGAAGTAGTTGTGTAATGCATGCTTCACATAGGCAGATAGGTCATGAGAAAGGTTAGCTTCCACAAAAACCCTCACTTCTTTCTTACAAAGTAAGGGGTATAGGAGGAAGAGTGTTTTCAGATTTGTAATCAAGAGATCAGCATGAATCTCATTCAGCTTACCAAGGTGACTTGGTTTGGTAGTGAACTGTTCCAGACCAATTATCTGAAAAAAATAGCAAAAAAGAGATAAGAGAAAGATACATTCGGAAAAAAAAACACGATCTGTAAAAACCAATTTTACATCATAAAAAATATTTGAATAGTACAATACACATCACGGATGCTGTTACTGTACAAAAACAAAATGACATTTCAAATTGATGACTGGTTACTCTTGTCTTTTCATCCAATGATACAGAAGCGTGAATGGTTACTGAAAAGATTTACAACATTCTGTCTCAACAAGGGACATATAGATATGAGAAATAACACAAGGAGATTGAAGCATTGCAGTATGCACCCAAAGATTATCCATAAGATATTTGGTAGGCATCACCCCACCAGCGCTGTCTTACTGCACCAGGATGAAGACACATTCAAAGCATATATGGAGCTGTCTACTGGTATGATCATGGGTGAACAAAAATGGGAAAAGACAAAGACTCCTTTGGAACGTACAGCTCTGGCAGCTGTGCACCACGGACCCCTTAAAGATGCTAGATGTCTCGTTGACAGTGTGTTGCACAGCAATGAATTTGCAATTGAAGTGTTGACATTATTTGAATTGTGCAACATGACTCTCTTTTGCAAAGAAGATTATCTGACAAACACAGACAAGTCTCGCCACTGGATCATTCACTACTTGACTTCCATGGTGCTGGGTGTATTGCAAGGAGCAGATGCCTCTTTCATTCTTGCGAATAATGGATCTCAAACTATGTCGTTGTTAAAACATACAGCCACCATAGTAGGCACAAGCGTACACATACAAAGAAGTCATCTTTCACACGATTGTACCTCATCAGAAATGAATATAACAGGGACAGAAGTGGCACTATATTACAAGATGAAAGGTCGAACCATGTTGGGTAAAAAGAGTTCAACCATCAATGTGACGGACCTGTTGTAATCAAAATTACACTTACCACAAACACTTCTCCTATACAAAGAGCAACAGCTAGTCCTATCCCAGATACACTGCTTCCAGCTTGCACTGGATCAAGACTAACGTATATGGCATCAGCAGACCTCTGATCTTCTACAGTTAGGGTGATGGTGTTTTCATTCACAAGCCTCTTCAGTGCTACCTGAGAGAAGACCTCTGCATCTCTCTCTCTGGTATGGTCATTGAACCCACATATTTCTTGTTGATATGTTCCAGGTGCTACAAGCTCCATGACCTGTCTGACTGGATCTTCACTGAGTTGTCCACCAGCATCGATATGCCATGGAAGTTGCATGGCTCCGTGTATACAAACACCTGTTTGACCCTTCTCAGAACATGCTCCGCAGAGATATTTCAGTGATATGAGACACACTCCACCAGACTTACCATCGGTGACTTCGTCCAATCTCGACAACCAATGTGATGCATCCACGGGGCTACAGAGCAACATGATGTTGACACCACGATTGGTGGCATATGTTAGGGCGCTCGCAACAGCACTGGGATGCATGTATCCACACTCGTCCATCACACAAAATGTTGGGTCATATCCTCTGTTGCTCTGAAACAAACAGAAATAAAAGAATCGTTGTTAGATTGAGTCTGATTTCAGCAATGTCAGGCAGAAATCTCTGTTTCCCATGAAAATCCGATTTTGCACCAACACATCTTTTTCAACAGCAAGTGACATGCTCATGTACAGAAACTTGAATCAAGAAAACCATGGACACAGGAGCTATTTTCATTCACAAGGCCAAGGTCCACAAAAAAGATAAAATCATATTGAACAAAAGGATACAGCATGGCATGAAAGAACTTTGCCATTCTTATGGAATTTTTGCGATTCCCCTAATTCTTGTGGATGATGGATCTTGCAATGCAGAAGAATCTCTGATTTTCTGTCGTATGTCTAGATGTCTCATGCATCCCCTCTTCGACTCTGTGTATGCATGTCTCAGACATTTTGTGGTTCATGTGTGCACGGTGGGATCACGAACATGTCTAATACACGAAGACAGGGACGGTACAACGTCTTGTGTCTACAGTTGTTCCAAGTTGAACAATTTGCAATCAGAAGGATGCGACCATATTGAGGAAACTCAAACATTTAGGTCACGACGATCATATGGTTCTCAGCAGAACAGATCTGAGATGAGGTACAATAAACTCACAAATACAGTGGATGAAGTTGTTGGTGCTCTTTGTGATGCCCAAAAGATTCATAAATATTGGACATATATCAGTGCAAGAAAGCCTCACAAGCATAGAGAACACATTGATTTGAAAGCATTGCCGATGGAAAGAGTTATGTTTCGCCAGACAAGAGACCTTCTCCATGCGGATGTTTTGATCCTATGTGAGATTGTCCTCAGAAATGTACACAACAAACAAGAATCGCTGATATTGTTGAAGAATGCATCTTCATTTATTTCAATCTTGTGCTACAGAATAGTAAGGGGAATATTTAGCCAAGGGCACTCTGTGTTAAACCCACCCACGTATGCTAGCCAACTGACACCATTGCCTGCAAGTGATGATCTGTCTCTTTGGTTTGGGTTATCTCTGACAAAATATTCTGATTGTATAAACTGCATCCAAGAAATCATTTCCAGGCAGAGTTTCCAGCAACAACTTGCAAACTCAAACTTGTCATCCTTTTCAAGTCATGCTCATTTAGATGATGTGGAGTCAAATGTTACCAAACATTCATAATGTGCAGCATGTTCAGAATTCCTTTTGTTGAAGAGCAGATGAATAATATTTTGGTTTTGATTGCTTATGGTGCCCAACACTGTATTGAGAGGTGTATCATACAGTGCAAGAGCTTGCAGCATATCATTTGTTTTCAGGTATAATTTATAATACTCCTTACCATGATGCTCCCACACAAAGACTGGTGTGTTAGTCATGATTGAAAACATGATGATGTGCTCTAAACCACCCAACCCTTGTTCATTTTTGCACCTGATTGCAAGGGCTTCTTCACAATCTGTATCACATGCAAGCTTTTCTTTATACGCGGCGAAAAAATCATGTTTATGCTGTAGAAGTGCCCGGTTGATGTGTGACCTCAAAAATAAAGTATTTTCCGAAACAGAAAAATTGTCTCTGTAGTTCAATCTCTTGTTTTTATAGTTGATACCATAGCACCCAAACCAATCCCTAAAATACGATGACAGATCTCTGACAGAGAGTTCATCTCTATCGTTCCGATTCAACCATTCAGCAAGACTTGCAAAGAGACAGGCATTGTCAAGACCAGTTTCTTCTATGACAAGAGTCCTTTTCTTTGCTATGAGAAATGTCCCATTGGATTGGATTACGTCTTGGTATAGGCTCTGTGTGTCAGTTGTAACCATCTCCATTGGAAAGGTCAGGGCATAGTCCATTAGGTGTTCATCAACAATGACAGGTGTTGGTTCTGTGTGTCCCATTTCATAATTCACATCTATGGCTCTGGCCTCTGGGTGAATTCTACCATTCTTGACATCCTGCCCAAACGTATGCAGTGCAGCTTTACCTTGTGTATTTTTAGCTTTACTTTTTTTCTTCCTTGAGTTCTTTTGTGATATGGGAGTTTTTTGTGGTAAAACTCTATTGGAGAATATTTCATCCAATGTCTTTTTGTAGATCTCGAGATCTTTCTCACCAAAGACACAAAAAACTACCTGATCTATGTCATGATAATTTTCCTTCAGCCAACCTATGGTGCTCTTGATGGCCACTTTTGCTGCATCATGTGCTGGATAATGATAAATTCCAGTTGATATACAAGGGAAAGCAATCGATCTTGCACCAAGCTGTTTTGCAAGGTTTAACGAATTGGTGTAGCAGGACATCAACTGTTTCTCTTGTGCTGCATTTTCCTCAATGCTTCCTCTTTGAAAGAAAGGACCCACAGTATGAATGACCCATTTTGCAGGTAGATCATAACCCTTTGTTGCCTTTGCATCACCTATTTCACATCCCCCCATGGTCTTACATTCCTCCAAGAGCTGTGGACCAGCAGCCCCATGAATGGCAAAATCCACACCTCCTCCACCAAGTAGAGATTTATTGGCTGCATTGACTACTGCATCGACTGGCAATAGTGTTATATCACCCAGTTTCACTTGCATCTTGCTTCTCAATGTATCTGCTTGATGATCCACATGTTGTGTTGTAGTATCTTCCTTTTCATCCTTTCCCAGATGTGTTTGATCATCTTCACATATCACCTCCCTTTGATCGGCAGGCTGATCTTGACCAATGATATTTGGAGGATGTGATGATTCAAGAAGATTAAGAAGTAGCGGTCCATCTGAGTCAATCACCTCAAACGAACTCTCTTCCTCGTCTGATATTAAAATGTCATCCACATTTTCTTTGAAATTGGTAGAGGGAGTCACCTCTTCATGCATTGAACCAATAACATGATCCCATTTTAACATATTGTTTTTACTCTGTTGTGTATTTGTTGTACTGTGTATACTTGCAATTTCATCCCCTTCATTGAGACCCATTGGTTTGCCTTCTGAAATGGTAAATGAACCAAGGGGATTGTCCCATCTATCACTTTGTATATTAAACCCATCCTGCCTCGCTTTCTTATGTTTTGGATCATATTCAGAATGCAGAAGGCCATATTTTCTTTTATTGGATAGCTCATCTTGCATTGCCCATAATTCCAGGAACCTCTCTTCATTCAGCAGTCTGTCTATGTCGTTTATGTCAAGGTCAGTCATGTCACTAGTGTTCGTTTTAGTATACTACTTTCATTACATATTAATAGAACCAAACACACTTATTTGAGGGTTGAGATGGATACATTTACTTTCACTGAGGAAACTCATCAACAAGATGACACCCTTGAGGTGGATAGACCTTTACTCCCAGCAGTAAATTTAGAAGATAAAAGCGATGCCATTGAAGAGTTTGTTAGGAGCAGTAGTGATCAGATATATTTCTTGAGATTTTTGGCATCATTGGCCGATCAAGACACAAGACAACCCCATGTTTATGCACCAAATAATAATATGATGATTCTCTTGAATCATCATATTGCAAGGAGTGACCACTTCAGGGAATTTTGGTTCTTTGTCAAGAGTTGTATGGATGCAATGTATCATCACTGGCAAGAATGGAGGAGGAGCAATGCGATCCAGAACACTGCATACAATGAAACTTGTGAGCTGCTGTGGAGAGTGGTCATTGGAAGTAGTCTTATGAGAAATCCAGATGACTTAATTATTCGTACTGCTGGACTTATAACAGACACATTAAGTAATGTAAATTTGGCAGGAACTGCCCTTTTCTCTTGTTTTTATGGTGGACAGCCAATAAAGGTGCAGGTCGATAAAGTTGGGCAAGCAAGACTCACACTATTCCAGGGGGAAGGGAGAACAATTCTAAGGGATCAACAAATGTCCACAAATGAAAATTTAAGCACTTTATTTCCCAATGACTGTGACAGAGGTAGACTATCAGCATTCATTGCCAAATACCAACAGTCTAATGATCGACTTATCATCAATTGGATCCAGTGGGTGAGACACCAGTCGATGAGACACCCTGATTCAAGATTCTTGCAACGGATCAGATATGTGACACTAGTTTGGCTGTACCACACCACCAACGACTCAACCAAGCAAGGCAGGGCAACATTAGAATCCAAGTTCGATCACTTCTCATCCATCCAGTGTTTTGAGGCTGTCATGTCACAGGACACTCCTGTCCCAGACCAAGTGGATGTTGTGACAAAGACTATGTCTCGAATCTTTATGGATTTGAAGCATTCTTCTCACAGGCAGGGAACTTATTTCAAAGTTAACTTCAATCACATTGCAGAAGCTTCTATTCGCTTTGCTCTGCACCTTGCAAAAGCAAGCAATATGGAGATAGGAGGTGGTGATGAAGTGGTGAGAGACGCCCTTGAAGACTTCACACTGGCAGCATCATATAATCTCGAAGAGGGATTTCCTGAGTCACTGGCAATTAAGTCAATCACACCAATGGAAGTAATCAGAAAGACGAAGTTCAGATGGTCTTCACCTGAGATGCATTTCGTAACTCTTATATTCACTGCTATGGGTTACTGGAACAGAGATGTGAGATCGATGAAAGTCTCATTTATCCACAACAAGATGGGGAGGTTTATGGAGAAATGTAGAGAGTCAATCAGGCTCAATGGACAAGAGAGCGAGGCAGAAAAGATGATTGAAACCATGCTCGATGGATCCAATGTAGATCCAGATATAGTGTCTGTTCTAAAGAATGCAACTAAGGAGAGGACAAATGTGAAGAGGGAACTGATCAGGCGTGGTCCCCTAAGGTCTAGGGTCAGGGCTCCTTCTGTAGCACCAACTGAGTATTCAACTGATTCTGTGGTTGTACCCAGGAATGTGCCACAAACGAATGGGAAAAATAAGAGGAAGCTTGAAAGAGAAGAGCACGAAAAGGACGGTGATCCATGCACCGTCATGATCGATGCCAAGCAAAGAAAGAAAGACAATTCTAAAAGGGAAGATTATTTCCTGGAAGTTCATTCTACTCTTAGTGAAAATGCCAATGGAGGTTCTCTGCCACTTAAAGAGCTTGTTGAAATAGCAAAGGGACTATCTGACTCTATCTGCAAAAGACATCCTCTACACAAACAATTTTATGGCAGTCAAACCCTCAAAGAGATCAAATCAGAAGATGTAGTATCTAGAGATATATTCCCAATTGATGTACAAGAACAATTGTTTGCAAGACAGGTTGGAGCCGATGGAAATTGCTTCTTCCGTTCCATGAGCATGCTAGTTTTTGGTTCTGAAGACCATCACATTGAAATGCGTGTTCGATGTGCCATCTCTATGCTCCTGCACATGGAGCATTTGCTATCCCCAGCTTTATTTCGTGAAGAGGATGAGAAACTGGTACAGCAGATGATGGAATATGGCAATATAACAGGAAAATACAATATCAAATCAACACAATCAAGAGAGGAATATATCATGGGGACCGTGCTGAAGACACTGGAATTAAACTCTTGGTGCTCCTTAATTCACATTGGGTCAATGGCATGTGAGCTAGGAATTCCGATCAGATCAATATACCCTCACAGAAAGGTTCCTCGTGATTGCTTGAAGAGACATGTATTTCATCGCTTTTTTTATCCTAGCACCTGTAACAATGAGAAGAGACCACTCAATGTAATGTGGACATATACATCTCTTGTTTGTCATCAACCAAATCATTTTGTTCCATGTCTGTACTGTGAGGAAGACAGACCCAGAGATCAGACCAACCTGACTCCACAAGATGACCCTACATTGATCATACTGAGTGATGATGAAGACACAGATGAAGCATTTCGAATGGAAACACTATTCTATGATGCACCAACGATAAACGATAAGCATAATGAGAGCAACGGATGTAGTGACGATGAAACTCAAGACCCAACAGTCGAGGACACACTACAAAACATAATGAGAGAATGTGGTATCCGTCCTATCCATTCAGAGTCACGAACAAAAGAGGATGAAACATGGAAGATTGACCATAATGCACAGAATAATGGTAAAAATGCTGTTAGAACTGATATTATGACCAAAGGGGAAATCAATAAATCACAGACCACAGGTGAAATTACAGGGCAAGAAGATACACTTATTCTAAATGATGAACGAATTGAGGGAGCTTCAGTCAAGTTGGACTCAAGCTCTTTTCCTTTGAACGAAAACGAAACAAAAGAGCAAGTCAAAACAACTAATTTGAATGACAGTAAGGTTTTTGATAACAAAGCAAAATCATCCTCACTTAGTTCCGATAAAAATTCTGGTGATGATTGTTTTGCTGAATCAAATGAGAATGAAAACTCTAGGGACAAATTTCATCTCAAATGTGATAACACATTTCAAGATGAGAATGAAGGTGGTTATAAAATCAGCGACAAGTGTCTGGAAGGTCTTTCAGAGATTCCATTCTTTAGTTCAACACCTGAACCTTCCAACCACTCTGTAGATGACATTAAAACACCTAAAGGTGTTACAGATATCAAAACTAAAGCGGATACAATTAAAGTGGAAGATATATCAAAAGATGGAGGTACATTTCGTCTACAGGGCGATGGGACATTTCTGAATGAAAATGAAGAAATTATTGGTTTTGATGATCTAGAAACTGTTCCCAGCCTAAGTTCTGTTGATATTACCTTCACTTCTCCATTGAAAGAATGGGATGGGAAGCTGGACACCCCAGAAAAAACACCCCTTTCTAAAGGAGGGATCAGACCACTCGCCCAAGTAAAGCAAGCATTGTTTGCCGAGGTACAAAGAGGTGATGACAGAACCAAGGATGGCTCTCAATGTGAAGCAGAATCTCAACTTGCCATTTGTAAATCAGTAGAAGACAAATTCAGACCTGCTCTAGACCAAATGCATAGAATTATTGACACGGATGAGCAATGTCAAAATAAAACCCCACTCAGCAATGTCAAAGAGAATTGTGGCTCCGAAAAATCAACTAACTCCGTTCCAAATAATGTCAGAAGAAATGTGAATAGTGAAATACATGGTGGAGTTTCAAGTGTTAGAGAATTAGATGAGGGTACTCTGAGTATCTCTGAAAAAGAGTCACCACAATTTATTAGTATGGACCCCAGATATATGGATGATGGGCAACATTGGTCTTCTGAGGAAGATGAAACTGATTCTGAAGATTCTCCCCTAGATAGATGTCAATCTTTTGTTGACTCAGCATCTGTTGGTATTGAAAATGTCGAGATATTGAAAAATCAATATGGTCGCCTGAACGAGGAGTCGAAAAGGACAAACACAGAAAATTTTTTGCTAGTGAATGAATTGACACAGAAAGAGAGCAATTTCCAAATCTTGCAGGAAAAGTATTCAAAACTGGTAGAACAGAATGCTGCACTTCATAGAGAAATTGAGGAAGGCAAAGGTGTCAGGAAACAATTGATAGGGGTGGTGGCACAACTTCGGTCCAAAGATGAGAACTTACAACAGGAAAAGGACACTTTGTTTCAACAGACAATGGAAAATAGAGCAATGATCGAAAGTCTTGCAACATCTCTCAAAGAATTGGCTGCTGAAAATATATCTTTAAAGAAAATGCAAAAGGATGGCACCCATGAAGAGTTAATTCAGCTGATTGCCCAAAAGACGGAGACGATAAACAAATTGCAAAATGAATCTAAATTTGTCATGAAACAATTTGGAGAGCGGCGAGCAGCTGAAATTGCATCTACAGAAGAGGTGATAGGATCACTCAAACAGGAGATAGAAGAGGCAAAGAATAATATGGCAACGCTTGTAAGCAATGGAGCCATACGGGAAAAGCAAGCGAATGAAAAACTTCAAATTGCCCTGAACTCCATCAATCAGCTTGAACAAAAATGTCAGTCTACTGATACAGATGCCCTTGAGCAAAAAAAGAGGGAAATGGAAATGATGCGTTCTCAGCTGCTGGAGCAAGAAAATGTGATTCATCAATTAAAAAATGAAATATTGCATCAGTCCAGTAATTCTCATCAACGGCAATCAGATAAAGACCTTAGTTTGTTAGCCCTGAAAGACAAACTAAACAAAAGGGATGCTGAAATCAAAATGATCAGAGCGACCTGTGAGCTCTTGGAGGATGAGAAGAACAACTTGATCAAGCAGATGAACAAGGAAGATGCCAAATTTGACAATGTGATAAGGGATATAGGCAAACTTAAAGAGGAAATTGTACAAAAAGAGGAAGAGAATGATGGGTTGCTTAGTGAACTTCGAGATGTCAAGAATAAATTAACAAAGAACAAGAGACAGATCTCTACATTTCAGAATGACTTGAGTGAGAAATCGCAAGAGAATAACCTGCTTCAGGTATCAAACAAAGACCTCAAATCTGAGATAAAGAAATTGAAGAGAGAGAACCAATCCCAAGCTTCTACTCTTCTTTTACTGTCTGAAGACAAGAAAGATATGCAACATCAAATGACTTTACTTGCAGGATCACAAGAGGCACTTCATCTGAAATTGAGAGATTCATGTTCCAGCTCTGATTTGGCTGAAAAAGTAAAGGAAAACACTTTACTTATCTCTTCCAATCATGCTCTTGATTCTGATGTGAAACGGCTTAAGAGAGAAATACAGACAAAATCAAATGAAATCTCTACACTAAAAGATGAGAAAAAAGAAATGGACATTCGATTGGCCTCATTTGAAAACAGTCGCAGGCAGCTGAGACAAAAGCTGCGTGAGACATACAGTGAGTCGTCCAATGGTCACCAAGTGGATGAACTTCATTTAGACATCGAAAGACTTGAGACAGAACTGTCTCAGCTGAGGAATAAAAAGACATCACTGGCCGAGGAAAATTACCACTTGAAAGAAAGCAATTTGAAATTGACTGATTTAAATAAAAAACAGAATGCTGACATGATCAAGTTGAATATAGAGCTGGGAACAGCAATGAGAGAGAAAAATACTTTAGAGCAAAACATTTCAAGGCTATCATGTAAGAAGGGGGATGGTGCAGAAAATACCAAACATGGTGACAACACAAGAGATTCACAAACCCTCACACAGAAGACAAATGCAGATTACACCCTACTACAAAGCAAATCCAATGAACAGGAACACATAATAAAACAACTGAAACAGAAACTCAATGGACTTGACAGTGAGCATGACCGAATACTTCAACTGGAAAAGGAAAAATTACAAGAAACAATTGAGTGCTCCACTCGGGAGGAGATGCATACACTACAGAGCAATTTAGACATGTTCATGGCCATGATGAAGCGTTCACCATTGTCAGAGGTTCAATCTGATTCAAATCTCTGTGCAGAAGATCATTCCTCTGATGTAAACTATAGAAGGCTTGTTTCAAATATTCATGCCATCTTGCACAGACAATATCTTGCCATCCTGAGTGAAAGTAAGAGTGCATCTTGTGCAAATCAAATCAAGAAATGTTTCAAAGAACATTCCGATGATATGATACATGCTTGTGAAAATTTGATAGCTGAATATGATAGAAATAGGAAGGAGACAGAGTCTTTGACAAGACAATACGGCGATAAGAAGAAATTGCAGGAATCCTTCAGTCATGCCACCAGTACGATAGAATGTCTGGAGAGAAAGGTGAAGGAAAGTGAGAAGAGCATCAAGAGGAATGAAGACTATGCAGCAGACCTAGAGGCCAAATACACTATGGCTAGAGACAAGATTGTGACTCTGACATCGCAGATACATCAATCAAATGAGAAGTTTGAATGTGAACGTAGCGGCCACACAGAGAACATGTTACGCTTGAAATCACATATATTTGACTTGCAACAGGAATTGAAAGAGACACAAACTAAATATATAAAGAATACAAAAAAGCTTGAAGAAAATGTGGCTGAAAAGGAGACTGTAGAAAGAGACATGAGTGGTGTACTGAGTAGACTTCAGAACAAATGCAAGGAAGTCAATCGCCTCCGTATGATCATCGACCAATTGAAGCGACAGGATGATGTCATTATTCCAATGGACTATCAAGTCAAAGACCCCTTCCATATGAAAGAGATGCCATTATCACACCATAACACAGGTAAGACTAAATTTCATATTTCTCTCTTTTTTGGTTTGGGTATTCATTCAGATGGACATCGAACCTATTGACCATGACTATGTGGGAAGCACTGAAAATGGAAATGCAAGAGGAATTAAGTTTTGGGGCAGAAAATGAGATGTTTGGATCAATTAATTATGAACTGAAAGGCAAAGCATGTCTGTCTGGGGACAGCAATGATGATGAGGAGGAAGAAAGTAGTGATGACAAAGGGGATGATGAAAATGATAGTGACAATGGAATTGAGAGATCTTTTGACACCAAAGTTGGTGGTCTGACTGTTGGTAATCTGGGTAACCAAAGTGGTGATGTGGATGTATTGGATATCTATCTACTTCCATTTGAGTTACTTCAGGCAAAATATTTCATCGATTCAGCAAATGTTCCATATGGTGAAAAGATGAAATCCCATTTTCTCAACGAGGATGAAAATGGACATGGGAAAGACAATTTTTGCTGGAAACTCATAATGGCAAAAAGACAATATCGCGAAATGCTTAAGAAGCAATCTGAGATAGACCAGCTTTACTCGCTCATGCAAGTTTGCTGGAATCCAATTTGTGAGCAGACATCAATCTATGATAACCGGTTACGAGAAACAATAAGCGAATGCCAAGCTTTGATTTCTCAATACATCCCTGCCTTTAAAACTCACCACACTAAATTAAATAACGATAGTGAAATAACTAAACGCAAAATGGCCATCTTTTCTCATTTTGAAAGCTTCATGAGTGGGGGAGACAGGGTAGCTGATGACAGTGAGCCCAATGAACTTGCAGCACACTTTGCTTCCATTGTCAAGAAGAGAATGAAACAACTCTCTATGTTGCGAATGTCATCGGACATGCCAGGCAACATTGACAATGTTCTGATTGACCTGAACGTCACACTCAACCTTCTTCCATTGGAAACTTTATCCATATTGGCTAAAGAACCATGCTTTGACTTGAAGAAACATCAAACCTTTCTTGAAAAAAATCCTCATTGCCTTAGTTCCTTCCTCCTCGTGTCATGCTCCAAGCAAATCTGGGAAAAGGGAGAAATGTTAAACGAGTCACTCCACCATATTCATCATGCTGGCAAACATACTTTACATGTGAATGATCTTATTTTTGCAGAACGCAGTGGCAAGCAAAGAGTACAGGGACAAGTTCCTCTCCTTGGTCAGTTTCTTTCAGAAACAAAGTTTATTCCATCAACTGCATTGACTCTGAACCTCCACAGACTGAATGAAATGCTGCAAATGCCATTTTGGGAATCAATTCCAATGGGCAAAGAAGTTGATCAAATCAATCAAATGAGACAACTAACTCTCGAGTTTTGTCAGTGGGCACAAGGTAAAAATCTCAACATTCCTAATCCCCATGACCGTAACTTGAGTCTAACCAATTCATTGACATCTGCAGATGTTTTGAAAGGGGCAGCAACCATCGCTGCAACCCAAGAAGTGTTTCGACCCTTTCACATATGTCCACTCATCATCAGTGGCGACAGACCAGAGACATTGGATCTCAGAGTTCTCATCAAAGAGATGTCAAATGCTTGTGTATTGCTAATTATGTTGAGCATGGTGAGAAATGTTGTATTTGTCTCATCTCAAGAGTCCAACTGTTACACCGTGATCATTACCTCCACAGCAAAGGATCATTATAAAATGGACGATTCTGACGTAAACATTGTTCTGAAGAGTCCATCTTCAGTTGTTCTCTCGCAAGATATTCTTTATTCGGTGCTAAAAGCGATTCAGAGAAAGGATATTGTGTACATTTGATTACAAGATATATCAACCACAACTAAAGGATATAGAGAGAAGAGATGTCTGAGCAAGAGAAACCCACATCAAAACCAACCTGGCTCCCAGAATGGGACATGGGCTTAACAGACGAAGAACTGTTAGAAGCTTGCAGTTTGATGATTGGACCAATGAACTCCTCCAATTTAGATGCCGCATCATTTGACGTTTTATTGGATATGTTACTTGATTCAGAACCAAACAATGTTGTGAACAACTGAAAAAAAGTGTTTTCAAAATCCGATTTAGCACAGTGACACTACTTGGTTTAAAGCAAGAGGTGAGTCATATTTCACCAGAACCAGACATCACCACAACCATGATCAAAGGAATATCACATATAACTACATCAGAAAATAACGATCACAGCAGCATCGATGGCCGTGCCATCTTCTCTGTGCAAGAAGACAACGGTGTCAGAACACCTCTCTTCATAGGCAATCTGGTCAAATTGGAGAGAGACCCTTCTTCTTCAGAGCAGACAAAGAGGGTCATAGGAGACATCTGGGATGTATTGTCGCTTCCAGAATGCCACATATCACCAGCTCTACTACGATGTGCTCTTGACTCACAACATGCAGACACACCAAGCTTAGTTGATCTCATTGCAAAATGTCCCAAGCAGAGCAAGGTATTCCAGAGAGCACGGGACCTTGCCTTGGTAGAAATTGATGGTTTCTCTATCAGAAGAGATGATATTCTCTGCAGATTGCTCTACTCGAAGTTTGGAGTAATGATGATGAAGCACCTCATTGACTTACCATGGCAGACAGTCAAGCAGTTGAGAAATGAAACTGTTGCATCAGAGTCCATAGCGGCACTGGAGAAGATGTATCTAGAGTCTCCTACGTGCATCCTATATGTCAACAGCGTGACATGTGAAGTGGTTGGGGATGCAAAGAAGACCTCACAGTATGTGAGAAGTAGACCAAGGTATTCGTTTAAGATACCCTCTCTTCTGAATGATGCCAACATAGAAGTTCCACCCACTTCAGCAATTGACTTGCTGAACAAACAAAAGACAGAATACTGTTATGTTTTTGGTCAAATTACATCAGGTTATGTGGACTTCTTTGGAAACCTCTATGGAGATGGTGAGGAATACACAGAAAGGAAAGAGGCCATAACTGAATGTTGGGCCTCAAGAGAGAGCTTTGCAAGACAACACGGAGACGTGTATCAAGCACCAAAATGGTATGAAGAATATGCTGGCACTGGAAACATATTAGATGCCATGTATCAGATCGTCTTGGGAGATGCCACACCATACTCACTCTTGTCTACTCTATCTGCAATGAAAAGAAACATGTTGATCTTCCTGTACATATGCCAGTGCTATATTGCCCATAGAGAAGGAAGCGATGACGAATCCATGGAAGAGCAGGTACAAGACATGGCCGAAGCTGTTTTACGCTACTTCATTCAAGCTAGTGGTGGAGGCATGATGATGGCGTCCAGTCCTTTGAAGGTATCGTCTTCTACCAGAAACCCCTACATGAAGATCAAAGAGAGAGTAATGAGGAAATTTGCAAATTCATCATATAACAAGCTGTGGATGCCTCGCATACAGAAAATGGGAGCGGATCCCAAGAAGGTGGAAATGTTAAATGACACGATTGATGGTGTGTATCAGTATATCCCCTTCCTCAATGTTGCCTCTGGTGTGAATCTGCCTGACAAAGATAGAAAAGCATTGAGTAACAATAAGTCAGAGAGTGATTCTTTATTGGCTCTTCCACTCACACTGAGCTCTTACATATCAAGATCATCCAAAGGGATAGAGTCACCCAATGTGTTGGCTGGCATAAAGTCCATGATGTCACCTTTTGCTTCCAATGTGACCCCTGTTTATGTTTGTAAGTCTTCTCTACTTTTCGATAAGAAGCATAGTGCAGAGATTGATGCCTGGTTGCCTGTAGACAAGAATGCAGAAAACATTGCAAATAGGATTTTCATGTTGTGTCAATCTGGCCTGACAGAGGAAGAGGCATATGATGCTCTCTCTTTGGATTCTGATCAAATCGAAAGTATAAAGAGTTATATGCGAGAAGGTCTCGATGAGGATGGAGGACCTGTTTGCAAGAAAATAAAGTTATCATTGTAATGTTCATTTGTTTTTGAAAAATAAAGATAAAAAACACAAAAATGATTGCTTTGTATTGGTATTTACTGGGATTTTAAAGAGAAATAAGAAAAGTATGATTGATGTTCTTCTTAGTATTTTGATAGGGCTAACAATAAATTGTAACTGTCACGTCAGTGCAATCCCAAACAAGTCTGGCATTCATATTCACAGAGAAATGCTTAGGACACAGAAAATGATGTCAAGAGTCGAAGGCAAATTGCATTCAATATCTAGGGAAATCGAGAAATTGCCATTTCAAATCACACAAAAGATAAGATCAAATATGATAGGAATTGATAGCAGCAACATAGTTTTGGACTGTCCCAGCAATGGATGCGTGAAAATGGTCTTGTCATTTGGCAATGCCACATGCAGTGGACAATGGAGACATGTTTATAATGCCCGGGATGTGGCTGTTGTGTTTCGCGCACTCCCCAATCTGAAACGTTTGTGGATACCCAAGTTCTCGATTGGAACTCGCTTTTGGAGATGGCCAAATAATGCACCATTAGATCCGCACTCTTCAAAGCTCATGTGCGAATGGAGATATCTTTCATTTGACAAAGGCAGCATGAGTGTGGTTGCTAAGAGGAGAAGGAATGTCTATTGTATCAAATTAATGAAGCGTGTCAATTCAATAAAACATGCTTGTATCCATAAGGGAACACAGGTTAAATATGTATGGTTTTACAGAGAATTAAAAGACAAATGAATTCAAAGCACGATACTTTTATTTCTATAATGTCTTTATTTTTATTTCATGTTACAAATTTAATGAAATCATCATGTATACATTCACAAGAACTGTAGAAAGTTTATTCACATTGGTCACATTCTATCGAATAATCTCCACACACAATTGATCCATAATCCACACATGTCACTTATTTGTGTTGATCTATACATTTCGAGCAGAGGATTGTTCCTTTTCCCCAACACCATTCTGGTGATATCCAACCAGATTTATCAGCACATTGTCTACGGATGATATTGTTGCATTCAGAGCAATCTAATGTGTCTTATGTGGACATTCACAAGAACTGCAGAAAGTTAATTCACATTGGTCACATTCTATCGAATAATCTCCACACACAATTGATCCACAATCCACACATGTCACTAATTTGTGTTGAGGTTTACATTTGGAACAGAGGATTGTTCCGTTGCTCCAACAACATTCGGGTGATATCCAACCAGATATATCAGCACATTGTCTACAGATGATATTGTTGCATTCAGAGCAATCTAATGTGTCTTTTGGACAAACACATCTGTCACACGATGGACATGTTTCAGCACAAGGTTCATGACACACCATGCTATTGCAAATGTCACATTGAGACATTCCTCCCTCTGGCATATCGTACTTACAAAAGGCACACTTGTTGACATCTGTCATTTTTATATGTGTAATCACAATATCTGATCAGAGTTATACAAATAATTGTACATGGTGTTGAAAATTAGATTTTACACACATTAAATATACTTTATTGCCCTAGGCATGCAGCAGTGACATTGGTCAAGAGTGAACATACAAGTTCCAGGTCCAATATTCCATGGCCCTCTACCGGCTGTGATGCGTTTGATCAATTCATGTTTCATGTGAGGAGTCCATGTTGACTCATAAGGGAACATAGTCTTCATAATGTTTTTTTTATCTTCCTCTCCCATCACTGACATCATCGAACTAAAGGACACAGAGTTTTTGTTTATTTTTGAATGCTTGAATGGGACCAAAGGATATATTGTTTCATTGGGTGGAGCCGGCAAGACTGGGAGATAAATGAAGTCGCTCTTTTTATCAATAGTCCACATGATTCCAAATGCCATCATGGCATCGAATAAGTCCAACGTATTGAAGCAGGCATTTCCCATGCCAAACATATTCTTGCTTGCCAAGAAAAGCATATCTAAATCATTTAATTCTCTAACATCTAGACTGTATTCTTTCTCAACAACAACCTTTTCCTCCCCAACAGAATAACATTTCACTGGAATGTTCATAAGAGCCATGGCACATTTTCTATTTGCATACATTGCTGCAGGACCAATGTCCTTGCCCTCAAGTTCCACATCTGTGGGATTCCCAACTCGGATCTGCCAATGATTCACATTGGCTTCACGGATAATGTGTGAGGGAAGAACATCATATATAGAAAATGGCATCATGTCTGTTTTTTCATCTTTATCACGCTGACCTTCGACTGTGAGATACATATCTTCTGAACGACTTGTAGGTTTGTTAAGTGTCCAAATCCCTCTATGTAACAACATGGTTAAAGTTGATAAATCTTTACAACCACACCAATAAGTCATGTCAACAGGTTGATCAAGATTGTTCATCTTTACTTTGATTGTGTGGCCTCTATATCTTATAATGAACAACAGATCATTGCTCCCACCATCTGGCAAAAGTCTTGCAGAAAATATCATTAGATCTCGATGGTCTGCTTTGGCTGGCTCCATCGACAATATGTGCTCCAGTAGAGGCTTGTTTGTTTTTGGATCCTTCAATTTTGAGAATGGTAGTCGGATGGTAAAGGTCTTCCATCTGTACTTTACTCTTGGTGCTGAAGACAATTTGATTTCTTCCAACGTGTTGAATAACATGTTTCAATGTCTGTCTGTCTTTGTTCATGTCTTACAGATCAAAGAGTTCTTCCCTGCTAATAGTTACTCACTCAAAGGATTCACTCCAAACGAGACCACTTGGAAATGCCTTTGGGTATTTCTCCTGCATCACTTCATTGTTATCTTTTCTCGATAATCCCAGGCATTGTCTCCCATCACAACTATCAACACTTTTCTTTATGCATCTAGATATCATGATATCACTATCCAGTTTTTTGAAGTCCACAAATGCTGTCATGTATCCAATATCACCAATTGTGAACTTTAACATCCTTTCTGTGAACGGAACAAATGATTTATGAAGATCCACCTCTTCATATATTTTCTTCATAAACATATGTGTGCCCTGCCCTAAAATCCTATGTGTATGGGGCTCGATAGTTGTAAACATTCTAAAATCATTACCCTTAAACAAACTTAAGGATGTTGTGCTTTCAGTTTCATTTCCATCAGCACATGGGGTTGGTTCACATTGCCACATGATAAGTGGGTAAGATAGTTGAATGGTTCTTTGAAGTGTTTTCACCACAGGCTTTGTGTAATGACTCACTATACTGTAAGTGCCATTGGTAACATGTTTGTCAAGGACTGTCTTGACATCCACGACAGAATAGTTCCCATTTTCATTGATAGTCCCCTCCATTCCCCCAACACCAACCATGATGCACCCAGTGTTGTCACATTTGTGGACCAGACACGAAAGTTCTGTCTTACTTTGTCGGCCAGCTAGAAATGCATCATCATGTTCAAATTTCTTGCTGATAACCAAATGGGGTACCAAATCAAAACTATCACTAGATGAGATCGTCTCTACCTGCATCATCGTCTCTTGGCAAGTCTTTTTTTTCTGAGGTTCATACTTGTGATAGGTTATGCACAAATAGTGATATTATAACAGAGGTGAAATATGGCCTACGTATCCTTTTTGGTACCTGCTAACTACCGTATATTGACAGATATAGAATATGGATGGGAAGAGGTGAGGTCCATGAAATCATCATCAAAGTGTTGGACTGGGAAATCATTTGTCAAGATATCTGTAAATCCCTTGGTGCCATCCAACAAAAATGAAGACATGTGCTTTATATCCATTGATGCAGTAACCACAGTGGCATGTGATCCAGAGTGTTACCCACTGAAATCTGTATCAGTTCAGTATCACTGGATGGCACCCTTTGCTAAACATTGCAACAATGTCACCAATTGTCTCTGTTCAACACACGAGTGTGTAGAACAACATCATATAGAAAGGGCCATGAGAGACTTTTTGCCACATAATGAGTGTAGTCATGATGAAAACAGTATACATTGTCAACTACCACTAAATCGCGTGAAACATTTACCTGTACTAGACTTTCCACTCTTTAAGGATAAAATGTTTCCAAAGAGGTATGTGTCATTGTGTATAAAGAAAAATGATCAGTTATCAATTTGCGAATCATCAAAAGGCCACGCATGTCGACGGAATGCATTAGCATATGTGAATGCTGTGTTGGCAGTTAAGGGAACAAAATGCAAGGAGCGTCACACTGGCAAAACGATAGTTGAAGTGAGGGACGATGGATTGAAACTGTCACCAGCATCCTTCAGATGTCTACGTAGGATGGCAACTTTGTGCACCATCCCCAACAGGCACGCATACAAAGTCTACAGGACAAGAAATGGTAAACACCGAGCTGCCAAGCGTAGTATGCGTCTTCTGCTCCAGGAACCAAGATCCCATAATAATATCTGGCATGTTAAGGAAGAATCGTGCTCCGAGACAAACTTTCTCTCACACGTGAATATCACAAATAGAGACAAACATCAAGCAAAATTTGTGCATGGAAAGATAAAACCCTTATGCAAATGGTACAGAGTAACTATACATGGGCAGAGCTCAATTGCTGTTGAAGGTGTTGTGTTACAATTTACGAGACAAAATTAAAAAATAAAAAACACTACAAATTGAAAGTGTTTACTTACATTTATCCCTCCAGACACAAAGTAAATGAAGGATGATTTCTTCTCACAAGGGAAATCCAGCCGTATCTCTGATGTAGAAGAATGAACTTCAAACTTATCCATGCCCATCTGAAGTATCTGGTCCAGATAAAGTAGAATCTCACTCTTGTACAAAAGTGTTGCTTCCAAGCGATGTGCCAAGATGACAATCCTTGATCCTCTCTCACATATGGCATTGATTGAAACAAAAAGCTTACCAGCCTTTGACTTTCCATTTCTTCTTGGCGCTATTATGGCAACCATGCGTTTGCTGTATTTTCTAAAAAGGTCCATGATGGCGTTTGAATCTTTCATGTCAGCCCCCTCAAGCAGACCAAGGCTATCAAGAATTTTGGGGATATTTTTGTGTAGCTCCTGTCCCAGCAATCGTTCCCCACTTGAACAAATACCAGCACGAATGGCCTTCAGTTGAAAAGGTTCCAGTTTCATGTTATTGTATTCGACAAGAAGAGATACAAGATTCATCATTTTCTTTATGACTGTTAAACCAGGATCATCCTCTTGAGGTTTGGAATAGAACATGCAGCGAGACTGTTCAACTCCCCTGTACAATATGGAATTGAGATATGCTCTGGAGGAGATGACATTTGATGCCATATCATCTATGTCCATTTGATGTTCCAATAAGTCAGACAACGTTTCAATTTGAAGTGCATGTGGATTTTGAACCTGGAAAGGTAATACAAACTTTCCTTGATTCGCTACAAGTGGCTTTGAGATTCCCTTCCACTTCACATCATCCCAGTAATCATTAAATGACCGAGCTTGGTGTTTTGCCATGTCTTGGGAGACCATTATCCCTGGTAAAAGATCAATCATGTTCTGTATAGTTCTAGTGTTAAGGAGGGTGCACGTTTCACTATTAATCAATTGAGATTGTTACCAAATGAAACAGAAGTTTGTAAAACAAAGAAATGCGAAAAACACTGCCCATATCTTTGAAAATGCTTCAGCTAAGAAGATCATCAGGAACATTTCTATTCATTCTTGTAGCAAGCACAATTGTCTCTGTTGTCATCACTGTTGCCATATTATTTGGAACAGTCTCATCTAACATGGAAATCTCTAGTGAATGTGACCACCATGTTTGCAGATTTGATGATCCCAGGCTACCCACAGACATCACATGTAAGACAAACAAAGATTGCGAGAGCTGGAACCATCCATGCAAGATGGATCATTGTAACCCAGCGGGGACAGCGGCATGCATTTACACGAGTGCAGGAAACTTTGTTTGTCAATGCAAAGATTTCTATAGTGGAAAGTTTTGCGAAACCAACAAAACAGACATATCTATCACATGTCATTACTGTCTCAATGGAGGGACATGTATGCAGAAAGCATACACAAAAGGATACAAGTGCCATTGTCCAGTGGGATGGACTGGTGAAATGTGTCAACAGAGGAAGGTTGATTATGATGAAGATGATAATGCCTGTGAACTAGCAAATTTTCATCTCCCAAAAGACATTTCAAACCACACATGGTATGAACTGGGGCACAGCAACCACTCTCATCTCAACACAGATGCTTGCACCAAGTACTCATTTGATGTAAACACCACTGATGACAAACACATCAGAGCAAGAGTCGATTATCTTCCCCTAAACAGGTTTACATCTAAAAGACAAGGATGGCAGGGGATGACTCTAGATTTTGTCCAAGGGAATGGAAGTGGAAATAATCTAGTTGTCTCAAGTCAACCTTTCTTGCATGCCGAGAAGGAAAACTCTCAGACTAATGCCACAATATATGAACACTCATCCAATCTTCTAGTGATAATGTTCTGTCGAGTTGATAAAATGTACGGAAAGCAAGAAATGACCATATTGTTGACCAAAGACAAAAATGCTGCAATAGACAATGATTTCGATAAAATCATATTTACCAATCATGATTTGAATGTATGTGAGAATGGCTACAAAAAAACGCAAGAGAAAAGTGAGTGACGACGAGTTGAGTGCCATATGCATACAAGAGTCCCTCTCTGGGAATGGTGGTGTTGATCTACCTAACATACCAATGCTTTGTTCATCCATCATGCCTCTTCCAGGCTTTGATGATTGTGTATCATGTAAAATATGTGAAATTAAAGTGAATGCAGCACATGACATGGATGAAAGAATTACAAGCAAGGGGGCTTCACTTGGTGAGTTTCTACAGATAGCTCATCATCAATTTGATCTTGATGAAGGGAGACCTGCAATGGATATAGCTAAGGAGATAAAAGAAGCTCTCGACAAGTACTCCGACAAATGCGACATGTTAAAGGACATCACAGATGAGGAGGTCTATAGGCACTTTAAATTTGATCATTCAAGATCACAAAAGTCCAAGATAAGAGATAAGCTTTTGAGAGCCCTTTCAAGGATGCTTGATTTGAGTCTATTTGGGTGCTGTGAAAAAATGGACAATGGAAAGGTTTATCTCAATAAGGTTTCTACCATCCTTACATTGAACATTATTGATCGAATACATAGAACTGTAAACATGAAAGAAAACGATGAAACCTAACCATTTTGTTGATTTTTTTTATTTCACATAAGAATATTTGCTATTTGGATTATAGCCACATTTATTGGCTATGTCTACATTCTGCTCCATGCCCACCTCTAATCCCAATCCACATTCTGTCACAAGGCCCAAAAAGAACATCCTCCTGCGCATTTCCCATGGGAAAGAATTCATCTTGCTTCTGATGACATTGAATGTGTGGGTTGAAGTGGCATTTGTAAATCTTGTCAAGTATGATCTCATTGTTCCCTCAATGACATCTTGGTTGCAATCCAGACGCATCAGATACACATGTGATCCCATTCTTAGTGGAAACAAATCATGTCTGCTTGACAATAATTGGAACAACATATTCTGATCCACACAATTTATCTGTAGCAATTCCTTTGGTGTTGACCATACATCCAATTCCTTATCCAAAAGACCCTTTCCATCCAACTCTAAGATTTCATTTCGTCTTGCCAATTTCACGCATGTGATCAGATTCTGTCCATCCATTATTTTCTCAATACCCACCTGTAAAGTTTTGACCCCACACCTATGAAAGTTTTCAGCATAGTCACAGCCACCCATGGAGAGGTGCAGCAATAGATCCAAGTGCTTTTGGGGATTGTTGAGCAGATGGACAGGGTTCACAGAAAAGGCAATACTCTGGTTGAAGACAATATCAGCATCCTTTGTTTTATCCTTACGCAACAGATATAATCTTGGATCGGCCAGTGCAAGCAAAGTCATCAGCATGTCTGAGTCTGTGGTAACGATGGATGCTGATTGCTCATGATGCCGCAAAAATGACCATAGGTATGGAATGATGGAGTCTGCCTCATAATATGGAACCTCCATGCCATTGTCCCATGGTAGGACATAGGATCCACACACTCGACTGATGAGACCAGGTTCCATCTTAGTTCTTCCTTGAGCCAAATAAACACTGGCATTCATGTGTGTATTTCTTCCTAAAAATTCCACCATTTTCCCCAGCACATTTTCACGATTCTCTCTGCTAAAGATGTAACGTTGTAAAGATCCAGCCATACGTCCGTCACCAGTCTGTGAAAAGAGAAAAAATCTACTGTATAGATTATCTGGGACCACCTCACCGATTCGGTTGCAGTTCTCTTCTATCTTTCGGCAGATGCTTGATGCATGCGACTTTGTTTGCCTTTGTCTTCTTGTTTCCAATTTTGCCACAGGGCAATCTCCATCCACGGCCAGAAATATGGCATTCAGAGACGACTCCATACCCTTTTTGTCACATGCCATTTTCCATCGCTTATCCACAAGTTCCACTTTATTGGAGAGATAGCTTGCAGCTATGTCCAATGTGAATATGTCAACAGAATTTTTGACTTGTCCCGTTTTCCAATCGATGAACACCTGTCCTATGGGATCTTCAGATGAAAGGAAGTCTATCACACTGCTGTAGCAATACATGTGTTGTTGGACCATTGAGGATAATTGAGATTGAGAGATGTACAAAAACTGTGTAAGGTCGATCAAGACAACAGATGTGTTGCGTAGCACTTCAATGGCACTTGACTGTTGCAAGGGTAATTTTGTTTCACCACTCATTGCTTTTTGGAAGATTGTTTGAGCCAAGCTTGGATACAGACCCATGATTGTTAGACAACAAGCCTATTCGCGAATCAAATATGTTAATGCATAGGTTGATCATTGTGTTTGTGAAACATGTCTTCAACTAGTCTTCTTGCAAAATTCATTTCTGGTCATTCAAATTTTTGTGGTCCTAGTAGGGCACCAGGCACAGGAAATGGCCCGCTTCGAAAGAGAAGATTGGAAGAAATATTGGACTATGATGTCGAGTTTGGTGTTCTAAACAAGAGGTTATACTCTGACATGTTTAGACCAGAGATAGAGCAAGCGAGAAGAAATTATGTCAAAAGAGAAATGAACAGTAATGAATTATCCATGCCATACACATACACTGGCACACAGCTGTTGAACATGTCCAATGATGCTCCTGTGAATTTTCCACATCTCTCTTCACCTGCATTTGGTGCAGACCCAGTTGACGAGCTTGGGGGTAAGTTTGATTTGATTTCAAACACAATGACCCCTCTGTATCCTTGTGATGCTCCTCCAATTCAACACAACAAACTTCTTATGGAATATATGGGTATTGTTCACTCACCATATGCAATTGGGGAGAGAGATTCATGCTTCTCTGACCTTCATGGAAGGGTTGTAGAAATGGGAGTATATTGTGACGAAAATGCAAGAGTGGTGACAGATGATGGATCTGCTCTGTTCAGGGTTGATCTTGAAGATGAATGTCTTTTGAGGGACAAAGTGGATCAGGCTTTCAAGTTATCTCTGGCTGACATTACATTTGATCCTGTATCCACACTGATACCATTCCACCTTCTACAGGACCATGTGAAAAACTGTAATAAAACACTTACAACTCAATATACACATATGCAGTCATGCGGAGATTATGCCAATCTCAAAGCACAGGTGACCTCGCAGCATGGAGTGGACAGTGTTGATGCACTCATGATACACATGGCCTCACCAGAAATATTCTATGAGACCTTTCGCCCAAGGGGAATTTGTAGTAGCACATGCAGTGGTTCTTTCGCAAACAACAAAAGAGATAGTTTTGTTGTTACCTTGCAGACGACAGGAAAACTTACCGTGGATGTTGAAGATGGTGACTTCTTATATGAACAAGGGACCACTATGGATGTTGGCACGCTATTTCTGATTATTGAAATGAAAGAGCTCATCCCTCGTGACAACAAGTTTAATTATGCTTGGCCAAGAATGCTTCTCACTTCGAGCTCCATTGATCAAGTGGAGGCAGAGATGCTGATCTCATCAGAGGGAATATCAGTGAAGACAAGAGATGGAAGGAAATCAGCATCCATCATTGTACCCATTGCCAAATTGAGAAAGGGTCCTTACGAAGTGCATCATGAAAATGATAGAGATGCCAGACAAAATTATGACTTTGATATTATCATGAATTGTCGTAATTCAAAACCCCGTATTGTAAGATATAGCATGTAGATAAAATAAAGAGACTTTACAGCATCTGTGCTTTTGTGTTATCTTTTATTCACATTTTCATAATAGTTCAGAACAGATGGGTCCACAATAACCCTCATCTCATGTGGTACATGTGTCAAGTGCAGCAGATCAAGGGATGTGAGGCGTGTGATGATGACATAAAACATAGATGACACAGACTCTGTTTTCATATAAGGTGGTGAGAAAAAAATTCTCCTTTGTACAGTTGAACCCTGAAGCTTGTGTGCTGTTATTGCATGACACAGCAACAAGGGAATGAAATGCATTTTCACACTCTTGTATTGATCAATCTTCTTTGTGATACAATGGGCTCCTATAGTGACCCGTGTGCAATCGTCCAATTCCAATAGAACTCCCATGTCACATTCTGAAGTGCCATAGTCACATTCTAATCCTGGGACAAAGGCCAACACCTTTCCCATTGTACCGTTTACAATACCAAATTCCACACTCATGTTTGCTGTCACCATTACATGGGCACCTACAAAAATTTCAAGAGATGCATCCATCTCCTTACTTAGTTCATCTTGCACATTCATCATCAGATCAGGCTTTATTTTTGGGAGGGACTGCCAATTCACTTTGAGCGAACGAATCTCTACATTGTCTCTTCTTGCCTGTTCGGTTACTCTCTCATTATAAGTTTTCACATCTTTGCGATATGGGAAGACGCGCAGAGCATCAGATAAGAAGTCCACATCCATGATTTTCTGTCGACCATTCGGAACAATGCATCCTTGAAGAAGTTTGTATTCATCATCTGAGAGTTGATTATGGGAGAGTTTCATAATCATATTGATAAATTGATTATCTCTGGACTGTCTGAGAACATACTGCAACGAATATACCTTAGCAATCCAAGTTCCATCTTGCCATCTAGGATGTTGAAAAGCATATACGCAATTACTCTGTGACACAGGAGGCAATTGCCTGAAATCTCCAACAAACAGGACCACCACTCCACCAAATACCTTACTGGGTCTCCCTCTAATCTGACGCAGAGCCACATCCATGGCTTCAATGAACATTGGGGTGAGCATTGACACTTCCTCCACTACCAGATAGTCACACTTTTGCATGACTGTACCAACACTGTAAACCTTTTTCTGACGCACCTTCTTTTCAAGCCCCTCCATGTCTCCCTTCTGCACGAGTGACAGCTCCTCTGAACCAAATCGTAGGAGAGAGTGAATTGTCTGTATTGTAACTTCAAGGCCATCTAAACTCTTCTTTACTTGTTGAGCAGCGCAGCCAGTGCTTCCCCCAACCACAATTGATTTTCTTTTCTCTGTCACGAGTGTACGAATGATATTTGCAGTCATATAAGTCTTACCAGAGCCTGGAAATCCAAGCAATGCACAATTTTGTCCGAGAAGAAGACTGTCAAGAAGTTTTTTCTGGATTTCTGCATGTTTGAACTTTGCATATTCGATGAATAGTGACATAGTGACACTCAATCCAGTATTGAAATTCTATCTATGTAAAACTGTCCATTCAATCAAATCCGATAGCCTTTTCCATCTGAGAACGGTTTTTGGTCAGTGCATCGCAATCTGACGCATCATCTTGCACAGTGTCGTCTGGTGGTAAACTACCAAGCCCCTGCATTGCATTTAGAATTGCCGCCACAAAGGCCTGTCTGGCATTGACCAACACAACCTCTTGGTATGTGATTTGATGATGAGTCAATTCCTTCATCTTGGAAATCATGCTACTTGCCTCCTCAAATATACAGAAGTTCTTACACCACACAATTCGTGCATAATGACACATGTCAATGTACAGTTTGTAATACACCACAGTATCTATCATACTATCAAAGTCACGAATAATCTTCCTCTTAAGATTTCTCAGGCTACCTGTGGCATCTCTATAGCACAATTCCAAAAGAAGACGAAAGAGGTGGCTGCTTCCATTGGTGGTCTTGTCAACAAACTGAAGGTGATTCAGTGATTGGTCCTGAGGAAACATCTCCATGTACTTTTCCAGAATGGTGTCCATCTTTGAAACCACTCTCAATTGCTTACACGTTTCTGTGTCCTTTAGATCAGTTATTGTATCCTTCAGGCACTGATTTTCTTCACGAAGCTTATCGTTTTCATGTTGCTTCTGTTGAATCACTTTTTCCTTGTCAACAGCCTTGATTCTCATGTGCTTCACTCTCTTATGCAAAAGTTCCACTTCATTCGTGCTTTTGGCCTCCATCCGCTTTGAATCTTCTCTTTCAGTGTGGAGAAAGTCTTTGAGACTGGCATTTTCTTGCAACAGACTTGACCTTTCCTGAGCGTACTTCTCTTGTTCACATTTCAAATTTCTACATTCTTCACCCAGTGTTCTCAATGAATCCTCTAGCCTTCTCTTACTTTCAGAGACAATGTTTACCTGTGCTTCTACTTCCTTGTACTTCTGAGATAATCTACCATGTGCATCTTCCAACTGACGGTATGTGCTATAGAGTTGATTAAAACGCTTTTCCCACAATTCTTCCATATCAATCAAATGTATTCATGCATACAATAAAGTGACCAGCACAAATAGTGGTTACTAAAGTTCAACGAAAGATTGAGGAAATGGCATATGAAGACAGTATGGCACTTGTGGACCTTTCAACTGTGGAGGACAATACAGAGTCAAGACTAAATCAAAATTGGAGGCAAAGGTTTTTATTTGCAATATGTGATACACTTCATGGGTTGCTTTGGCACCCCCATATGAGTGGGATATATGAACAGCTCTCACTTCAACAGCTCACAAATGAAACTCTTAGATGCCATGTCCACCTGCTGGAGCAACTGGCATGCTTAAAAGACGAGCGAGGTCAGTTTCAACGACTTGATGACCACATACAGGATGAAAAGATGTCTTTGGAAGAGAACATCACCAAAGTGGAGAGTGAGCTGTACCAAAAGCGAAACAGAGTCATTGAAGCTGAAAAGAAAGGTCTCTCCACAAGCACCCTCTTCAGTGACATTGCTCTTCATCTCTCTTGTCTGGCAAGGTTCAACAAGAGCTATTTTTTATACAACAACATCTTGGATATCATCCATAAAACTCTGACCGATACAGATATCTCAGAGAAGTTAGCTCACTTGTGTGGCACGTTTAGTAGATCCGACACATGTCAACCATCAAGTCAGAACATGAAAGCATACGAGGATACACTACATGGATTACTGCATCACATGGCCCGTTGTGATGAAACCAAGAAACTGATAGACACAAAATTGAGATTGGCCAAGAGCAGTGACACAGACGTTGCGCTTCATGTTGGCATGCAGGTGGGAGCTGTACAGTCCAAATGTCAGGTTGATTCTTTTCTAAAAAATGGAGACTTGTCATTTACATCTCAAATTCCAAATGAGATATCATCTGTGGAGAATTGCCATACATCGTCTTCACGTGCCCCAAATTGAGTTTCTGATGGTGGACAAGTTTTCTTTGACTTAGTGAATATCTTACAAAGTTCATCATATTCCTTTTTTGCATCTGTAGTCCGAGAAGAACATTTTTCAACCTCATTGGACATAGCCTTCAACTCAACTTCAATGCTTTGTATATAGTCATGCAATTCCTTTCTATTGTCAAAGGATGACTTGTTATCTTTTGGGTTTAATTGAAGTTTTTCTAATGTAAAACATTGTCTGAATTGTTCCGTGAAAGGATTTGAGTGATGTCCTTCCCCACATTTCAATGCATATCCCTTCATCTCATCAATTAGTTCATCGATGGTCTTCATTATTGGATTGATCCAATTACACCAAGTGTCACATTAATTACATCTTCAGCATTCCAATCATCAATACGTTTTGGTATACCTGGGATATTCACAACCGTATCTGACTTCCAATCTGGCCACATTTTCTTGACATGCTCTAGACAATTAATCTTCTCTTCTCTGACCCACCTCTTGAGGATCACTTTCTTTAAACCCAATGGTAAAAGTGGGAAAATATCCATGAGTTCTGGATTGTTTCTCTTGCTACGACCAACTCCGTACAGGTTTCTCTTGAAGGTGACATCATGCTCTAAAAGACATATGTCCTTACATGCCTGTTGAAATGCCCCTGGCGAGATTCCTCTGTGGATTTCTCTCATCACTTCATGGTGGATGAGTATGTGACATTTTTCTGGCATGGATAAGTTATGGCGCAATTTTATTTCCCACTCTACGCACATGTTGTTCGCTGATATATCTACTGTAGCAAATTGCAAGACATGGGCAAGGAGGTCCTTACTGGTTTCAACCAAAGAGGTGTCTGTCTGTTTTTGTGTGTTGAGTGCTAGAGAATTTTGATATATCTGATTTTGACAGACCACATTGACATCTCTGACTTTGTAATAAGAGGCTGATTTTAAAGGAGGAAAAGCATCATTCCTCGAAAAGAGTAAAGAATCTTGCCTCTCCAAGGCACACAGGATCTCCCATCTGTTCTCTATGCCATGCAACAATGCAGTATAGTTGCGATTGTTCACAGAAAATGGAGAAGTGACGCGATGAAACTTCTCAAACGAGAGTGCATCAAACAGATTCTGACCTGCAGTGTAGAAGATCATGTCAGCATCACGACCCATGGTGGTGATGTTGTTCGATGGAGTTGTAGGAAAGGACAAATGAGAGCTACTGTCACACAAAGGCTGTACCCGCCTGCTCATGTTCTCTGTGAAACCACTCATGTTGGATCGCAGGTGAATGCTGTTCATACATGATGTGTCCCTTGTGGTATGCAAAGTGTATGTCTGGTAACTTGAAACCTGATTGACGCATTTGTATGTGACAAAGAACTGTTGTGATTTATCACAGGCTAACACCATTTGATTGTGTGGCATTGTTGTGGTATCAAATAAAATAAAACAATTTTTCAAATATATAAACTGGTCTTGTTGGTGCTGATCTAAAATGATTTTTCTATATCAGCTAACTTTTTGGATTCCAAAATCTTCAGACGACGCTTTACAAGTATCAACAGATGTGGTATCTTATCTCCCAATCCATTTAGTTCAAAAGTGCCCAAGCCCGATTCAGCAATACTGAGAAGATTTACACAGTCATGATACAGAGAGCATAATTTCCTTGATTGTATTTCACCACTTTCCTCTTTCAACAGACATTCAACAAGCATATCTCTTGCAATCAAATATAAAGTACGGGAGTGTGAGTGCATAGCTCATTGATATTAACACCATTGTGGAAGAGGAAATCACAAATATCATTATTGAATCATGTCTGGCTCATATCAAGACTTGCTCACCCATATGAAAAGCTCATTTGAGACACTTATTGAAAACTTCAACAGTGTGCTGGCTCTGAGGTGTGATTCAACAGAATTGCAAATACTCTCAGCTTCACTCGAATCAACAGTGAGTGACATGTCTCAGATGTTTGATAGGATAGAATCCCGTCTCACTGAATTGGAAAGAAATGATACTAGAAACATCAGTCCTATTTCATCATTCCAACAAGAATCCCCTTTGCCCGGTGTTTCAACAATTGGTGAAGACTACAACCCAATAATGTTTGAGAATTCAATTGATGTAGATTTAATTTCACATATTCCTGTTGACTATAGCTCACCTGTTGGATATTATGGTAATGATGATAACTCAATGTTGAATCCAACACAAGTAGATGACCACTTTCCTGTAGAATATTCACCAGTAGCGATCTCTGAACATGATGCTCAGCATATGGAAGACAGTGATAGTGATGTGGATGAAGATGAGTTGCATGACAATGGGGATGCAACACCCACCAAAACAAAATGTCCCATGTGTCTGGATCCAATAAGAGAAAACATGGTGGTTCTCTACGATTGCTGTCATCTAATACACACAGGTTGTGTGAGAGACTGGGAGAAAAATCTAAGAAGACGTTTTGGAGACAATTACAAAAACCATTTAGTGTGTCCTGTGTGCAATGGCAAAGTGAAAAGATACACAGCTCCCACAAGTTCCAATAGCAAGGTGGTTGGTAATTTAGAACACAGTTCACTATTGCAATCAAAGAGAAGGATTCTCTCTTCCCCTGCTACACCAGGGACCTACTGGCAGAGATTAACCAAGCATGGTAGTAAACGGGGAGATGTGGAAAACGTGAGAAAATCTCTCTTTTCTAGTGGTGTATTACGTGCGAGCTCACCACTCCCATCTACATCATCTTCATCCGATCCCTCCACATCTACCGAATCTGTTGAGAGAAATCATGTTCCTGATCAAGTTACCTCTACGCCTACTGGTAGCTTTCAATATGAAACTTTCTTCTTGTATCTGTACAAATATGTGAACAGGGTCTTCTGTGGTGAACGTCTGCCATCACAATGCCAATTCGTTATGGATAGACGAATTGAAAATGACATGATTTCCTATGAAACAGACAGAATTGAGATAACATTGAAGGGGGAGTCACCCATCTTCTGCTGGTCATTGGTACAGAGGTTCCTACGTGTATTGCAAAATGTCATTCAATACTGCATCAACTTGGAAAGATTTAATGAAGATGAATACATAGACGTTTGCAATCAGATCAGATCAAAATGTATCAAGACTGAGGATGACCCATATAAAAAATTAGAAGAGGTTTACAATGAGGCAAACAGTAGACTTTTTGGTGGGAATTTGCCCATGCCTTACATAGAGGTTGTGGAGGATGGGATCGATAAGTACACTGAATACAACAGATATGCACGCATCACACTTGTGGATTACAAGAACAGTATGATAGTGTCGAGAAGTTTGATTGAGCAGATGGGTATCATGTATAGAACAAAAAATCACCTATCTCGCCAATTTCCCAAAGAATTGGTTGATGATATAGAGAATTTTTTGGGCGAGATAGAGAAGACAATCTGGCAGGATGGACAATCCAGCGAAGACAGTGACGATGAAGTCTTGATCAGTGACGTTGAGAAACAACGAACAGCAAAACTCAAGGAGGTTTATCATCAAGCAAACAGAACAATGTTTGACAATAAACTTCCACTACAGGTCTTTCCGAAAGCTCAACATAACTCAAGAAACTCTGAGAACAGGCTGAAAAGGATCAATGACCGAAAATCTTTATTTCTCTATTCTGAAAAGTCCACAATGAGAGTCTTAATGCAAGATATGATTGACAAAATGATGTTGATGCACCGCAGACTTACTGCCCTGGCCAATAGACCACTGACGAGTGACAAGCAAGATGAGCTAGAAAGAAAAAAAATGGAACTGATATGGCAAAATTCGGGTCACAATCAATTTGGAATATGACATTGTTGCAGTTGTAATAAAGGCAAGGATCCATATATTTGTTGTGGTAGCTTGATATTGTTGCATTTGAATCAAGGTATTTATGGAAAGAAGGCATAATAAAGATAACACAAAAACAATAAGGTATTATGAGTTTTTCAGATTATGACGATGATGATATTATAAGGGAGTTACGATTGAGAGGAGAACAATTTACCAATGCAGTGGAAGACTTCTTGGTGCTCAGATGCAATTCAATCGTACAGACATCAACTATCTTACAAAGCATAAGAAACTTTGTGTCCAATATCATACAGACCAATGGAGACAGTGTCAACCATCCAGCACCACCCTCTCTGATTCTTCCTAGTAGGGCTTCAAGTCCAATCTCTATGTCATCTTCTGACAGTGAATTAGAAAATCCATTTGGTGAAAAACAACCAGAGGGAAACAGTATCATTAGGCACGAAGAGAACATATCCAATCAAATCGTCATATCTGACAGTGAAGATGATGGGGAACACAATACTCTTGTAAAGGGAGAGAGCAACATCCCACGCAAACCAGGTGGCCAACACACTGATAAGTATCAGAGTACTGCAGCATCACATTTGATTTCATCTGCATCTAGCTCGACAAATATAAGCATCACAGATTGTGTCATCTGTCTTGAAAATATATATATTGAAGATCTTGCTGTATTATGGGGATGTTTCCATTACATGCATCACCACTGTTTGAGAGAGTATGAAGCCAATCATGTGACATATGACTTCGAATGTGCTTACTGCAGAAGAAAGGTCAATCTCGTTTCAAGACCAATAAGCACATCCACTTCTCTGATATCAGCTTTGAAGAGTGAAATTGGGGAAATCAGACAGAGGGTGGACCAACTGTTCAAAAAACCTCTACCAGTGGCAGAATATTGGAAAGATTGGGAAGAGAAACAAAGAGAAGAATACATTGCATCATTGGTTCCTATTACTGGCTACAGGCCTGGCAACAAACATTTTGTGCCACCGCTGCTATCTTGCCAACCTTCAGAACCACCAGTTGTGTCACAAATGGACCTGATGGGTTTCTTTCTTAAGATATATAATGACATGAACAAGACTGTTTTTGCAAACACCCTCCCCAACAACTGTGAAATACAGATGGGGCCAAACATTCGTCACCACACAATTGATGTTTTTCTGAAAAAAGAAAGAATACGCTTTAGATTAGAATCAAACTTAGTCTTGCTTACGCCTAAGTTGATTGGAGATTATGTCAGTCTCTTTAACAAACAATGTAAGCTTAATGACCAAAGCAATTTGAAAAGGTATGAAGACAATCTGATGAAATGGGTAGCACTGTATAGGACACTTGATATCGATACATGGTATTTACAAAATGTCTATGATCGTGCAATTCAATATGTCTTTTTAAACACCACACTCCTGCCCCCTCCACTCATCCAAATGATTGAACCTTACGAAGAGGATGAAACCATGAACACAATTGAGCATAAAAATGGACAGACTACCATCAGAGTGATTCGTTCACCTAGTAGGGTTGTCATGGTGCAGGGATTTATTCAGGAATTAACAAGGGAGTTCAGGGTTCGCAATGACATAGGCAATCTATCAGAGGAATGTCAGAAAGACTTGGAAAAATTCACATACAAGGAGAAGATTGCAGCTGATGTTGAGCAATTGGTGGACACGAGACTTGATGAAAAGGCGCGTGACACTGTATCAAACAATTCATCAAACAGAAATGAAAAGAATTGTAGGGGGACCGGAGGAGTCATGATTCAGCCCGGGGATGTCAGTCCAATGTCCCCCAATGAATTCAATATCTTCTTATCAAAAATCTACAATCACATTGCATTGACACAGATTAGGCATTTGCTTCCGAACAGGTGTGATTTGACCGTTGGTCCAGGTGTTACTTATAACCTTTATGAAATGATGGAGAGCAAAACAAAGATACGCTTGTGGTCCACACTTGAAACAAGGCAACAATGTGCAGAAGTGGCAAAGGAGTTTGTTTGTCTTGTAACAACTGCCTATAGAAGGAGAAAAAGATTTTCCGATGTTGGGGTGAACGAAGACGCACTGGACAATCTGATAGACTACGGGAATAGACTTAAGAAGTACCTATTGGAGAATGATGAATGGAATATGGACATATGGTATCTGAAAGAATTGTATGTTCAAGCATGCAGTGCAATATTCAGAGATAAACCTGATGTGCAACTAGATATTGTGTTACTTGATCAAATGAGTGGTCAACATGAGGCATGGACATCTTATGGAGACAGAACTGGTTTGCATGACACAGTCAACCTCTTTAGTCAAGGAGGCCGTCCATCCTTGGTTTGTTCATTTCTCAAACATTTGTATCAGAAAAGAGATAAAGAACAAGCACACAAGCACCCCAGAGGTGCTCTCACAGAGGTAAAACAAGACTATCTTAGAGAGCAGATGAAAGTAGCCAAGGAGAGTGAAAGGTTAGACAATATTATGGAAAAGAAATTTCTGTCGAGATTGGCCAGTCAAGCACAAAGCATTGAAAATGCTAAGAAAAAAGAATCAATCGATCAACAAGGAACAGATGACTCATGTGATGAGGTTGATGATGACAAAAATATGAATGAGGAAAGATTTGTTTGTGATAGACTTTGTGACCTTTACAAGCTTGCAAATCAGGAAATGTTCCGGGGGAGTCTTCCAAGACAATTGTGGGTGAGATTCAACCGTGCAACATCCAACAATATAGCAACACTTGTCAGACGAGACCAGCGTGCATGCAAATATACGGTCAGCAGACACTTGAATGTACGAGACATGGCTAGAAACATGCTTGGTCAGATGATTCGACTGTACCGACAATGGTTTTCAAATATTGGTGATAGTGTGACAATGGATCACCTTGTGAAGAAGAGGAGTGATATTCTAGAGGATTTTTTACAGCAATATTCCAACATTTCAAAAGAAAAACATGTTCTGTATGACAATAGACGGGAACATACAACCCCGTTACAGGCAACACAGGATGGATTGTCAACCAAACTATCTGTATCTTCATCTGCCAGTCCCTTCTCACTCAATGATCAGGAAAGTGAAAGTGATAGCAATGATGAATATTTCAATCTATCCATTCAAGAACTATCTCAGAAGCTTAAGGCTCTATATGCTGACATCAACAAGACCCTCTTCAAGAATGGTTTGCCTGCAAATCTTCATGTACAGACATTTTGCCCTACACCAGGAAGATCTTCTGTTTTGAAGAAACTGGAAGGGAGGGATGATGCTGTTATGTTGAGAGTATGCAGAAAGACAAGACTGGGAAAGCTTGCAAAAGAACTCATTGATCTGATGATCAAATTTTACAGACGTAATATGGCAGACTCTACTGTTTTAAATGTTGACAGGGCAGAATTGAAAGTGAAGATTGATGATTATATTCAAAAACTCAGAAAAAATTCATTCTATTCAGATTATTTTTGATTTTTATGAAATAAAGACCATTTTATCATGAAAGCATTGACGTTGTGTTTTTGTATGTACCCAACAAAATTCAAGATGGAAGTTAGCTCTGTATATGTACCCACTGAGATGTTCAGTAGACTCTCAAAGACAGATTGGGACCCTAACGATCCCATTCCGTCAATCCATGGTAATCCAGAGGGGGATGGGGTATCTACAGTACCATATATATATTGCGTCGATGATGTTCATCTTGAACACTCAAAAGAACCTTTATATAACATTAAAGTCACGCTGAGGTACCCTTCCGCCTGTAAGATATGGGATGAGACCACGGCTGTAGAAAACATTCCAAGCACTAAATGCAAGTATGAGGAGTATTGGGGTAAAGGATATATTGGGGTCTTGCGCAGCTTTCATGATGGGAAACGCTACATTATATTCAATCCAAGAAAATTTATTATTTCATTGGAAGACACAGACACTGGTCGTATACTATTTCATAACCGGCTACTAGACGAAACATCAGAGGGTGGAATACATCAAGTGGATGTGGAGAATGTGCAAGAGTATATGTACGATAGAAGTCACAATGACCATCAGAGGAGCCTGAATGAGTTCATGATGAACACAATTGGAGCCAAGTTTATTGATCTACGCAAAGATTACTTTGACCTGACTTATATTGGTCGAATAAAGGGACGTCCAATTGCTGCTGTATGTCACATCATGAAAAGAATTCTCGACAGAGTGAAGGTTAACCAAGTCAGTGGATGTTGGGTGGCCCATAAAGGGGATTACATTAAGACATTTTGGGCATCGAAAGGTGGCTTAACCTTCAATGACATCTTTCACTTTCCAGAAGACCTTAGGAGGAACGAAGAGCCAATTGTAATAAAGAACCGGCACATTCTCCATGCTCCAATATGTGAACTCACTCTGGGTGCTAAACACACCTTATGCTGCAGACCATTTCACCTGAAATTGGGAACAAGTAGAGAAAATGCTATACATATAAAAGTTAGGAAGTCTTTGGACCAACTGTTTGACTTTTCATTTGCCGAAATGCGACAGTATGCATATCATATACTCTGTCTTTCTGATCTGGTGCAAAGGCAAGTGCACGTGTTGACACAAGAAGAACTGGAAGTAGTGAAAAGAAGAAAGGGGAACAGAATGTTAAATTGTGAAGACATGCAGACAAAACGAAAATCAAACATCATTATTGGGACACCTCATATGGGAGAGAGCCATGGTGATGAGGAGCATGAGGAAAATGAAGATAAGCTTTTCGTTGATGAAGGAATTGATGGCAGTAAAAGTGAACTTGTTGAAATATCAGAAGGTAAAACCTTGTACAAAAATTATGATGATCGAGATGAACACGACGATGAGCACCACTCGATGATGAGACTACTTGGGAAGGATAGCAAAACAAAGGCTATTTATGTAGACAAACTGATAAAGGAATGAGCCAGACATGGTCAACTTGTTGTTACTACTTCTTGCTGCAGGACTAACCAGTCTAGTTATAGCAGATGATGGTTTTCAGTGTAATATACGATTTCAAAATATGAAGGTGGTTCCCAACAAAAGACTCCTTTGTGGGGAGTTTGTGATCACCAAACCCCCTTACACTGAAAGCATTATGATGAATAACAGGTCATTCACCCTTGAAGCCACAACAGATCCAATGAAACCAAAGGATATGTTCACAGTGGTGCTTTCAAACAATGTATGTCATGAGACTGGACGGTTCTCAGTGGGTATGAATCACACCCAGATGGATTCTAAAACATCAGTATACCTTTGTGGTGCCATACCGAATCGTGTGAAAGAATTAGACAAAATCATGTTTAAGAGATTGCATCAAAAGAAAGCCACACTATCTTCCACATTTGATGGCCACAAGAGACATAAGGTGTGCAGTATTGAATATCACAACAGAGCATACATCATTCCCGACAACAAAGTGTCCGACGAATCCCTTCCTTGTGCCATCAGACGTGGAAAGTCGCAGCAAGACTGTAAGGCTTGGTGTGCATCACTGGCCATAGGAGACGGAAAAGAGTATGGTTGTTCATCATCAAATAGGATTAGCAAGTGTAAACTTTCTGAAAAAGTCAGTGATAATTTGGATGTGTTCGATACACGGCTGATCACGATTGAAAATGAAAATGCTGTGTGTGTCCATTTAAATTTCAAACTCTCTCCTGATGTCAGGTTCTTTACCCTGAAAGACGATACCACCAACATCTTATTCGATGTAATATCGGGTGTCAAACCAAAACATAATGTAAGATCAACCATGAACTCGATAAACAATCAATGCTATGGTAGTAAATCCCCATGGATTCGACCGGCTGACCTGAAATTGATGCAGCCAGTCATGTATTGCACAAAACCCCCTAACAGATCTTTGAAGAAGGATGACTCTTTCCGTATCCATGGAAAGATTGGATACACGATAGTGACAGTGTCTGGAAATAGGCTCGATCTTCAACTCGAATTATCTAATATATACTTTCCTGTTGCACATCGTATGTTGAAAACTCCACTACACTCCTGTTCAGACACTACCCTTACACATAGATGTTCAAAGTGCAAGATGTCTTGTACTACAATGTTTGTGGGTAGAGGTTATATCTCGTGCAAAGATGACTGGTATTGGTATGGTGGAATTGCCATGAGAGAAGCAGATGCAAATGAATTACATATGGAGTCTCAAAAGAATTACACACAGACGCTTGCATTAGGAGGTTCCACCCAAACCCTGCCATCAACCTTCTTAATGATATTCATCATCATCCCAATTTTGTCTTATTGATAAAGAAAGTTAAAAGAAAAAAGTTGAATCACTCACACACACCTCCAAATAAGGACGCTCAACATATTTGGTTTGCTTCTAAATAAGGATGGTGTGCATATCTAATTGCACGAAGCTCATTAATTATGCACATCAAGTGAAAAGTTGCATAAAAGTACAGAATATATTGTTTTGCAAGTATATCTTGTCTTGAGAGCTGCTATTCAAATAAATGAGCATGAGTGAAGAAGAATTGTGTAGGATCAACAAAGACCAAACTATGACACATGGAAAGCGAAAGTCTGATGGTGACATTGGGAACATCCAAAAGAAACAAAAAACCTTTCCAGAATTTCACAATGTCTCAGAATTTCATCATTCTGGGCATGTGTGTACCCAGTGTAAGCAGGGCATTGGAATGTTCTGCATGGTAACGATGTACATTGGTTGTGGGCACCTCTTCCACCACAAATGTCGACCTACAGCTGGCACTTTTTGTCCTCTGTGTAGTATGGCAGTCAACAAACACCACCTGGTTGTTGTGTGCATGATGCGAATGGCCAAATTGCTGTTACCAAAAAATCTCCGAGAACGTCACACTTGGATGGATTATGTGACTGAACAAAAGAATACAATAAGCAACATGGACTTGCACTTCTTGTATTCTCTGATCAACATCACCCTCTACAAAGATCGATTGCCCGTGTTGAGACAAATTCTATCCACTCCAGGGCGAGTGTTCTTCCGTCGCTATCTTGTCAGTGATGATTGTGCGTCTGTCTCACTTTTCTTACAGGATGGTAATAAAGAATTTCATATTCATCAAATGTTCAACATTATGTGGGACATGTATTGCAATAGATGCACAAGCGAGAAAGAGAAAGGCGAGTTGTTTGTTGACATGAAACACATTGAAGATGTTCTGTTTATTGAACACAATGTTTTGAACTAAAAGTGATTGAAAGGCTTACCATAGATGCCGCAAACAAATGGTTTGTGAATGTGAAAGACACAGGAATATGTATTCTTCGATGAATATATGATTTATTAAAAAAATTTTAATAAACATGTCTGAAACCTATTTCTATGTTTTTTTACTTTTTTATTCGGACACTTGTCAATTCTGTGTAAGAGAAACAGGGGCCTAACCGAAATCATCATCCAGGAAAGTACTTTGTATGTGGGTTGAAAGGTTTAACTAAGAATATTTGTGATAAACAATGAATTTCGATTGTAATTACCTGACCAACTCTATATTATGATGCAACCCTTGATTTTTCAATTGTTCTTTGTCCTAATGATGATGGCTACATCTGTATTATCCAAATCTCCATGTAAACTTCACATCAATAGGATGCGGGTCATCAAAAACACTGGTATGTTATGTGTAAGTTTTTTAACCCGGAGGCCAGTCGGTGGTGTGGAAGTAGCCGTCAACAAATCAAAAATAATTGCCACATACAAGCTGGAAAATACTTCACATACAAAACAAAGTCTTGAAACATTCAATGTTACTCTTTCTTCTGAGCACTGTTACTCAGATTATATAACCTCCACCAAAAGAAAAATGTTTTTGTGTGGTAGGCTACATTCACCCTCTCATTCAACCGATGGAAACATTAAGGTCATCAAGTACACACCATTCCCACTACACGCAACTGCAAACGGCAACCCTTTAAAATGTGAGGTGCTAATTTGGAAACAACCTCTTCGAGCTTTCACGCCTGAGGTTGTCAGAGATAGGCGCACTTGCTACAAGCATGATGTTTATTGCAACAAAAGGGAATGCAAAGAAGCTTGTCAAACAATGATGTTTGGAGACAGTAGTTTCGCTAAATTTTGTCCACTGAAGTCAAGTTTTCTGAGACGTAATTATGTGGATGCCTCACTCACACCGATGAGAAGAGCATTTTATTATCCTTCAAATATGTTGCTCTGTATAGGGGTTGCCCTCGAAACTCTCGTCTCGGGAGTTGAGCAGATCAGCTTGTTTGAGTACCCATCAAACTCAATTTCGCTAGTCATGAGAAATTCCAATAATAAAGAAATGGTAGGAATAGTGACTGATATCTATCCCACTGGCTGTAAAAATTTCCACAACATAACTGTGGAAGGAAAACTACCGTTGGACAATTTTTTCTGTGCCAAGATGCAAGGCGACAGAGATATCGACTGGAATTACTCCACCGTGTCACTTTCACCTTCTAAGGCCTTAATGCTATACATAGCCCATATGTGGGCTGGTTGGTCAAGAAGCCACCTTCTTCAGTTGGACAGTAAGGACAACGCAATGACAGTTGAAATTAGGGAGGACACATTTAAGCAATGTGAAGGATGTCAACACAATGGCGTGCAGTCATGTACATCTCTTGTCAAAAGGGAAATTAGTCGTGATTCAAGTACACACGAAGAAATGAGCACCACACCAACAACGATATCTGGTCACCAAAAATCTAACATTGATTTAGAGAAAGAGAGAGTGAGCACTACACAGCCAGAAGATGTGGGCACAACAAAGACAGTTGTTGAAAGTACAACTCCAACAATGATATATGATGACCAGAGAGTCAAGACGGTCCCAGGAACCACAGATAGAAAAAATAAAGATGAAAGGGAGAAAGTGCGCACCAAACAATCAGAAGATATGATAAGCACCACTCCAAAAACGACAAATGATGACCAGAGAACCAATATAGATGTGGAAAATAATGGTAAATTGACAACAACCACCACAGATGGTGTTCAAACAAAAGAATCCATTGCCACACAAATTTTCCCATCTATGACGGAAAGGGGGGCCATAGAGGGTGGGAAAAATCTAATGGTAAAAAAGAAAAAAGGGGACAGCACAAGAGAATTAATAGATAGAAATGCTCCTTTGGATTCCACAATTAGCAGAGACAGCCATACAACAGAAGTGGACGATTCTGTTATACAGGCAAGGGTAGAGAGTGGTGACGACACATTTGAGGAGGACGAGAGCATTGAGGAGGATGAGAGCATGGGGGAGCGTGGTAGATGGGCCAGTCAAAGCAATAAAGAGGGATCTTCATCTGTCATACCCACTCAGAGCAATATCTTACAGTACTCAGATGGAAGGAGTGGCAAGACTGACACAGAAACTGACAGAACTGTTCAAGTTGATACGGAATTGAGCCCTCATTTCACTAGCAAATCAAACACATCACTTTTTCCAGATACAATTGATGAAAACGTATTTTCATATCAAAATATCAATAGTTCTAACACAACAACACTAGCTAATCTGACATTGAATTTAGAAGAAAACCACAATGTCAGTGTGGAGAATGAGGTCTCGGGTAATGAGGTTGAATATGGGGGGACAGAGAATGGGAACAAAATGTCACTGAAAACAGCAAGTGCAATGGATAATGATACAAGCAATGGGAGTGACCATGCAAAGAAATCTTGCCATTTTCAAAATATTTATTCAAATGGAAATAGGAATGATCTACAAATTATTATTATCATGTTATCATTGTTTTTTTCTATGTGAAATAAAACTTGAACAAAGAATGTGGAGTTTTGTCAAAATATTTTATTTGATTAAAACATGTAAGCATGTTTTGGCTATATCATTCAATAAAATTTCCAAAAAGGAACTGTCTCTCCAGTCATCAGTTATTTATTTGATTAAAACATGTTAGCATGTTTTGGTGATATCGTTCAATAAAATTTTCAAAAAGGAACAGTCTCTCCAATTATCAGGATGTACATCAGGGCACATGTGTTCTTGACCCTGAAACAGCACAAGGCTGTAACAATCCTTGCATTCCACGAATTTCACCCATGTCTTATAAGTGCGCAAATATGCCCACGTTGTTGATGGCGGTGGCCAATTATTCTGATCTTCAACTTTGTAGTTGGTGTGGTCATTCTCAGAGTTGCACCCAGTATTCTGCATGATTCTGTTGTTCATAGTAGATGATGTGGAGACACGAAGACTTCTTTCCAGACTGACGAAACCCATCTAACTTCTAACATTTATATACAACAGATGTTATCTAATTAATTATGCACAAAATTTGTTTTTGGACCTCTTTAAAGTCATTACTTATTCAAAAGAACTGATCATTTGCATAACTATATATCAGACACATCAAATTAGTTATGCACACTTTTTTATTGTGTATATAGACATAGAATTTGATGACAACTCACTATTTCTTTCTTGAAAATACCAACCAACTATGAAAATGATAACATGGATGGAGTGTGCTGCCTGTGGCATGTGGTGCACCATGGGCGAATCGTGTGCATGCAACTTTGCCTGTACCTGGACGGAGTGTGCTGCCTGTGGCATGTGGTGTACGATGGGTGAATCGTGTGAATGCAACTTTGCATGGTTGCCTTTAGAGGAAACAGGTGAATGCACAGTCTGCAGAGTGTGGTGCCACCCATATGAGGACTGCGACTGCTGTCCCCCTCCTCTACAAAATGATACACAGGACATGGATGAACCACTAGTGAGAATCTCAGCCAGTACTTTTAAGTGCTCAATTTGTGGATTGTTTCTGCCAGATAATTGGTATGAAATTTGTATCCACGAAGAAACAGGCTGCACTGCCTTGGCCAACACAACCACATGTTAGGTCAATACTAGGATCATACCCACCAGGCCCTTCTCAGGGCCACCAAATCCTTCAGAATTGAGCAAACCATCAAATATTTTCACAATTGTCGATCAACTATCATGTTCAAGAAATAAGAAATCAATGTTGAAAAAAAAAGAAGTTATAGAATGCCATCCAGATCCTTTCTTAAATAATGTCTGTTCACATTAGGCCACCCATAACCAATTATCCATGGGAAATTAATGATTCTTTCTCTTTTAATTTTGATCATACAAAATGATACGTTATCTTCTTAAATAATTAGCAATATCCATGAAATAATATTACTAAAATGTGCTTGACAAGAAACCATGATATATTTACACCAAAACACACAAGCTATATTCCCATATACTATATAGAATATGTGTTAGTGTAAAGTCCCTCTGAGGGATAACTATCATAGAATGTTACCTATTATATCTGTTGATGATTAAACCATGCAGAATCTTTGCAATGTACATTGATTATCAAAAGATTGAAAACAAATAGAAGTCAGAACTATCACAGATAATTGATCTTGCTATCACCATCTCATTAGTTATGCACACAAAAAAGATATAGGGAAAAGATCAATAATCACATTAGAATTCCTTCTCATTAAATATGCACTCTCCATGATAACATTTCTGAATTATATATCTCAAAAAAGGCCACATCCTCAATTGTCTTGGTAAGATATGATATTGATCATTTGCTAATTCATTATGCAGAAAACATCCAGGCTCATTTAATATGCACACTCCTTGATTAACTATTCAAAGTGCTGCTGATTGTATATAAGAGTGATGATGTTTGCCAGAAACTCATCATTTCTCTATAACAATATTGAGAAAGTGGAAAAAAGAACCAAGGAAAGTCATGGATGTTGATCAGAAGTATGAGAGAGTAGGCATCATGCCTGAGGGTGCACAAGGCATGGTGTACAGTGCTTTGAGAAGATCAGACAAATCTCCTGTTGCCATCAAGGTACTGAACTTTAATTTGAGAATGTGTACAAATCCATGCTGCAAGGGCAAGTTTCCAAGAGAGATATGCCTTTTGACAAAATGCCAGAAAGTGAATGGAGTTGTGAGATTGCTCGAATCATTCTTCTCTCGACAGATGAAAAGATGGGTCATGGTTATGGACAGACCCGAAAATGGGTGTGATCTTTTCAAGCTGATGGAGATGTTTCCAGGCAACTGCCTCCCAGAAGATGTGGCCAAACTATGTTTCATCCAAATTGTACAGGCCATTGTTTCCATGGCCAATGCAGGATTCTACCATGGGGACATTAAACCTGAAAACATCGTGGCAGACTTAAGCAAGGGCGATGTGTTCCTAATAGACTTAGGATTTGCAGGAAGGGTGACAAAGAGGATGTTCAGGCACTTCATGGGAACAAGTACATTTCAGACCCCAGAGGCAGCCAAGGGCCTTGAATATCATTGGGAAGGAAACACTGTATGGAGTCTGGGTGTTACACTTTATGACATTGTTCATGCCTATTCCCCTTTTGATGACAAGAATGACTTGGTGTCTGGGAGACCCGTGCAAGTGATGCCCATATTATCACCTGAATTGATTGACTTGCTGGAGAGGTGTCTTACCAAGGATGTACAGAAGAGAGCCACCCTTGATGAGATCATCAACCATGCCTGGTTGAAACATTAAACAAATTGAAATAAAAATTGATAAAAACATAAAACGCATCTTCTTGTTGACTCTATTAAAATTGTTGATGATTCAATAGATAAAAACAATCATCATGCAACAAAGTCCATCTCAATGTGAGCATCTCAAATCCTTTCTGTATGGCATGGTGAAAGAGGGCCGTGATACCATAGACATAACTCAACTCCAAGAGCAACTGAGAACTGATGATATGCCACTTGCATCCCTCAAACATCAGTGTGCAGACAATATGCTGCTACTTGTTCTATTATGGTTAAAAGAGATAGACATCCCACATCCCATCACAATCACTAGAGGTAACAGATTGTTAGCAAAATTGTTTTATGGGAAAACAAACAACAATGTTGATGTTGGTGAGGACAAACAACAATGTTGAAAACAAACAACAATGTTGACGTTGGTGGGGACAAACACCCACATCATTGCATCAGACAGAAACATGTTTTTTTCCATACATACCTATTATCTTGGTCACCATTCTTGGCTTTCTCTCGTCCCATTGCAAATCAATTGGGATAATTTTCCTTTGCATTCCATAAACAAAGCTATTGATCAGTTGAATACTTGGACTAAACAACCAGGGAAACACAAAATTGTTGTCAGTTGCCTGTCAGGGTTGCACAGAGCACAAAAACTACAAGAAATTAGATCAGGTGTTTCAGAGAGTCAAATATATACAGCAGGTTGCTATGCTGCTGATAGGAAGGTTGCAAAGAGAGCATCAGATGAAAATGAAAAAAATAAAGTAATATAAAATCTTAGAAAGCGTCTTACTTGTTTTAAAGGACCACCAAAACACACAATTTTCTATTATTTTCTATTATTTTATTAAATCAATAGCAAACCACAATATCAGTTACGTGATACAAAATTTACACAATTATCGATAGAGACAAATATATTGGAGAATCCAAGGCAAAGCATTACTTTTGAATTGAAATAACATCCAACACACACTTGGCAGATTGTTTCAGTTTTAATCATTTGATCACGAGCAATCCATATCGATTTCTTCCCGCCCTAGGTGCACTATGACCCATGCAGGAATGAGTGTCAGAGTTCCCCTTGGAAGCACAGATGCATTCTTGTTGTCTTCTTTATCCAAGTGGCCTAAGAGCATGTGTCCCACCAAAGCCCTCATGTTGTTGGCTTCCCCATAATACATCCATTTGAAAGGTACCGAAGCATAATAGCAAGGATAATCATTGGGATCCATCTCTGTTCTGCCATTTAGAAACCAAGGATTACGTTCTTGTTTCTTGATGTATGGGAACAGGGCATTGATCCAACCAGAAACAGTACAGGTTCCTCCACTGCCATAACCAGCATTGTATTTGACAATCCCTCTAAGCCATGTACGTGCCTCTTCTTTCAATGACGAGGGTGAAGAGAAGGTGCATTTCTGGTGTATCTCCACAAGGTTTTTAAGGACAGGCATCAAGCTTGCCTGCCACCACATCAGACCAGCATCAAAGGCTTTGGTCTTCTGGCAATAGTTAAAAAGCTGTTCGAATTGTTTCTCAACAACAGTGTACAGCATCTCCCAATCATTTGACTCCCCAAGTAGGATGATTGATGCAACACCACATAAAGTGGTTGTAGTGTAGGTGTAGTAGTTCTTCATAGCTTCCATAGCCAGAACATTGCGATGGGCAACAGATACCATGGTGCTTGTTGTGAAGTGAATGTCATTCTGTATAATGGCAGTTCCTTCCTTTTTGACGTCGATTTTTAATGAATCAGCAAAATATTTAAACATCACATCCCAGCGGTTGTCTGCTGACCCCTTTATGAAACCATTATTTTCATAGATCAGTTCCTTCTTTCCCTTGTGGCTAACATAGAGGTGTCGCAGTTTTTCGGAATATTTCTCAATGTGTAGTGCAAAACCCTTTGCTATATAACCATATATGAGGTCAGGAGTAATGGCTATGGGTTTATGATTCTTAAATGCATCCACCAACATGGATATGAATGGATCCCAGTGTGTGTCCTTCAATGACCAGTTGTCCTGATCAATGCTGTCCACTCGTATGTGTTCAACTTTTTTTCCAATGTCAAATACATGAATGTTTCCGTCTCTAAGTTCTCGTGCTGCCATGTCGATCAGACGTCTTTGGGCAGATAATGGAAGGCTTTCTCTGTGGTTGAAACATATTCCACTTTCTTTGTTCCATTCCCCTTGGTCCATCAGATCAATTCTGTGCCCATGCTTGAATGACATGTTTCTTTTTTACTTACTCCTGTACTTGCTATACTGACCAATTGTGTTTCACTTATCTGACATGCAGCAATGGAAATGCTATCATGATATATTTGGGAGTGGTTTCAATGTAAAAACCAATTTTCCGCACCACCTTTCATCTATCCGTAGTCATATCTTCCATTCAAATGTCTGAGTCACTACTGATACCATCATCATTGGAATCTGTATTAGAATCATAATCAAAGTCTTCCACAGTTGGATTAAAGGATTGTATTTCAGAAATGATGTGATCGATTCCCCACTTGTCTTCCCTCCCAACCTTATATAGCAGTTTTGCACATTCCTCTGCAAACAGTCTATCGTCAACACTCAGTGTTTCATTCTCTGTCATGTTCTCAACCATGTATCCTCGGAAGCTAAAGAAAAGATGATCAAGGGGTAAGACCTCAGACACATTTTTGCGAGTGGCATCTGCACCATGATCTAAGAGCATCTGTAAAATCTGAGGTCTGGGACCTATCGTTACCACAATCTGATCCAACACATTGAGTGACTGCCAATCACAACACACATGTAGGGCACCATTTCCTAGGATGGGAGATTTGAATGTTGTTGCCACCTTGGCCATGATGGTATGAAAATGCTGCTGTTCTGCCAACGTGATGTTGCCATTCCATAGATTATCGTCTTTTACCAACACCATGGCTAGTAGACAAGTTAAAGTGATCAAGTCTCTTGAGTTTTTTTCGTCGTCCATATCACAGAAAAATTCTGCCATTTCGACACACTCCTCCATGGCAGACAACAGTGCATTGCGATATAAAGGTCCTTCGAGTGACACTCGACAGTGGTCCGACATTGAATCAAACATGTACCAAAAGAGTATAAGAAATTCTTCCCAATCCTCTGGCGTCAATTCAACAATACCATTTCGAAGCTCTGATAGAATTGAAATTAACGTGTTCATCTGGGTCTTTCCCAACACCTGCTTTCCATTTGGATCAACAAATGGGTCTATGTACAGATCCTTATTCTGACTCAATAACATTGAATCTTTTAAGAAGGGTGTGAATAGAGCGGTCATACAATGTGTAAGGACAGTTCCACTTTCTATATCCATTTCTTTGCTGTCTCCTTTCCCCTTCTTTGATTACATATATATTATATTTATATAAAATGTGTCCCTTGTGATGTAAAGATTGACAATATGGAAGGGTATGATGATGCCGTTTTGCGCTGTACACTGAAGGCTATCATGAAAAACGTTCAGCCTTTGGGAAATGATGAGGAAGAAATCAAGCCCTTGTTAAGAGTGTTCACATATTACACAAAATATTTAATGTTTCATTTCTTCCACACTCATACATCCTCAGAAGACATCCTGAACCTTCTCCTGTATTGTATGGACAGGCATTTTGCATTTGGATCTCTGTCTAATGAAACCAAAAGGTCTCATCTCACACAAGCTTCTCACCTGGCCATTCCTGGTGATAGGCCATTTGATGAAGATCAACACTGTCAATTGATGTTGCTGACTCACATATTTTTGAGAAAATTACATGATGAAGTGGGGTCTTTCAAACCATCTTCTTGGCTTGCCAATGATAGTGAAGAAGACACACAAATGGAAGTCGACATGTTCTTGTGGCACAAAGAGGAATTGTCAGTCCTTCTACAGAGGCTCTGCACAGTGTGTTCACCAATGGAAAATAAGAACATAATCCATGTCATATGCGATGTAAAGTATCCATCACCCAAAAGCATTTTTCATTTGTGTGCCATTGACGATACCATGGGAATATATCATTTGCCAGGCAAGAGGGACCTTGATCTGTTGTTGGGAATGGGAGCTGATCTGAACCATAAAACAATAGAGGGTAAGGATGCTCTTGAAACACTTTGTTCAAATTTGAAAAAGTTAAAAGGCACTCCAGTATGGGAAGAACTTGCATCAGTCTTTGCACCTGACTTATGTAGATTTGCTCAGAGTCTAATAGATCGAAACATCTCAACAAAGGTTTCAATTGAAGATGTGTCTGAAATATTTGAAAAATAAACAAAATACAAAAACAACTTTCAATTGCCTATATTTTCATTTCCACGGTACGTCTCAGAATATTATCTTTGACACATTGCATTATAAAATCTGTGGGATCAGTTGTGGTGATCTGATCAAGGTGCATCGCCCTTGCCAACAATTCATCGTAAGATGTGGCCACCAACTTATAACCTCCAGGAATGTCTCTCAGCACCACATCTGTGTAAAATGGTTTGTTGTTGTGATCAGACATGAGCAACATGTCAAGTGGACTGAGGTGCTCCGTAGGGCCTTCCTCTTTGTCTCTCCTCAGCGATCTCCTCATCTCCAATGAGTGTGATCTGCAAAGGTAGAGTGCAGTGGATGGTGCATTACACACCAAGCTCTCGTGTAGCCAGTTGATGTAGGTCTCTTCAAACTCGCTCTCAAAGGGTTTCACACCTAAGCATTCACACATGCATGATTGTAAAACAGATTTGTTGTCTCTGACAATGAGAGATGAAGGAACAGAATGCCCATTCTCATCTAAATGTAAGCATAATCGTTTAATTGTATCCAACTGCATACTCCCTGCTCTGGCGCAAATGTGGTCAAACAGCCAATCGTGGCCGTGCATCGTGGCATAATGGTAAGGTGAGAGTGAATTGGCATCTAAATTATAAAATAGAGCTCTTTGTGAACTGGCACTGTCTTTGATTGTGTCGAAGATAAACCTCATGGTGTCACTCGAAACATGGTGAGAATAAGAGAAAATGTGTGAACCATCCCCAGAGAAGAGTTGGCTGTCCGTGTAAAGATATTTAGCCACGAGAGTGCAGACATCAGAATCAGAGATTTTTCCCTTTCTCATTTCATGGTCTTCTGCTAGAGATTCGAGTTTTTGTACGAAGTAGCTCGTTGACATAGTATCTATACACAATGGTTAAACTAAACCAGTTAACAGTTATGTGTTACACCACAGAAACAAAGACAAGAATGAATTTTCTTTATTTTTTTTTAAATGCATTTTTATTTTTCCAACAAAGACAATTTCACAAGCACATTTCATAGTATAAGTGAGGGAGCACTATACATCAAATTCATAGCTCTTACTCGGCTGGAGATGACTTTCATCATGTCTTCATGTGATGTAGAAACTACATCTGCCACATCTGATATATCAATCTCGTCCCGCTCATGAACGATTATCAGCTTCAGGTCAAAGTTTGTGCTGTTGCTCTTCTCCACTTTGGAATCTAGTGTTTGCAATGCAGCAGTATGAATTCCCTCTCTATCAGCAAAGAGCCTCATGGTGCTTGATTTTGTACCCTTGACAGACCTCCAAGACTCTTCACTCCCATCGATGAAGCTGGAAAACCGACTCACAACAAGTGGTATGGATACAGGAGTGTTTAGTCCTGAGAGTTGGATACTCAAAATACCTACACCCTCACCTTGACCATCTCGGTGCAACACCTTCAAATGATGACACTCCTCCAGTGTGTGCATTAGGGTTCCATTCTCTGAGAGATCAAGCAGCACAAGGGATGTAGGCTTGTTTGGGAGGTATGTTCCCATTGTCTCGAATTCAACATATAGAGCTCCCACAGCATTACTTAACATCCTGGTGATATGAAGTAGATTATTTTGTGAGATTGCATTGCCCGCATCTTGTCTGTCCCTCAAAAGAGCTCTTCGGCTTACACTCTTTTTAACATCACTCCCCAAGGCTTTTGTCAGCTTTTCCATGTGATCCCTCTGTTTCCTGTACCAAATCAATTCATTCTTGTTGTCCGAAGACAAGGCTTTACTACTCCAGGCCCATATCTGCCGAGGATTCATCCCTCTCATGGAGCAGGTGTTCTTCACTCGTTTCTGACGCAAGTATGGGATCCTTTTCAGGTAAAGCGCTGCATCATAGTCGGCATCCAACCTCTTGAGGATAGTTCGCTTTGATGGATGAGCAGTGTTTCTCTTCCTCTTGTGCTTCCCTCCTACATGACTGCAATGTTCAACTGAAATATCCTCTACTGGAAGCTGCATCTCTTGTTTTATGTTCATATCGATTGTGCTTATCTGAATGTGACATGTGGTTGACAGATATACTTTAGTAGTATCAAAAGAAAAACAGATTTTACACACAAAGTGGAATGCCGTTACAGATTTCTCTTTCTATATGATAGAATGCCCCATATTTGTTAATTGTGACATGTCACCAGTATTTTCCTCTGGTGATGGCCCTTCAGCTAACAGCTGAATACCTGTTGATTTCATCCATTTCCTGAGCAAATCATACACCAGAAATCTCTTATATCTCGCCTGTTTCTTGGCAAGAAATGTCATTGACATGTTCCTCTCTGTGTTCAAAGATCTTCTTGTATCATCCTGGGTGTGATTGCTACCCATGATCCCCATTGACACAGCTGTCCATTCGAGGTCATGTCTCCTCTCGTGTGACAGAATGTCCACTGAAGTTACAGAGAGATGTGCATTGGAAACGTCCATGTCATCAGGACACCTCCATTTAAAAGGGTGTTGCCTATTGCCTCTGAAATCTTCCAATTGGTCTGTGAGCTCCTTGACATGCATCTGTAACTGTTTGTTCTCTCTGTTATCTTTCAGATAGCAAGCACCCAGTTCTGAGACAAAACCACCCAACTTTCCTTTGGCTATGGTTCGCTTCTGTGGAGTGTCCACTATTGCAGAAGTCTTCACTGTGGTGTCTATCATACTCTCCAACTCTTCGTTGACTCTCGACTGATTGACGAGTTTAGGGTCCAGCGTATCATTATTACACCGCTTCCTTGTCAAAGTTTCTTCATTATCTTTGAGTGAGATCACATAACTTGGAATGCTCCGGTACAATGAAGCAAGCATGTAGTGCTCACGCAGCAACTGCATCTCAGCACACTTGGCTATCATGTAGGACATAGTACTTTTCGGAGAATAGGAGTTGGAAGGCTCATCAAAGAAGTGTAATTCCAAAGGGTTGTTGTTTAGATCTCTAACAATCCACTCATCGAATGGGTTCGCATACAAAATGACATAATGCATCGGAATTATTGGGACCTCAAGTCCCCTATCCATGACAGGCACCCAAGCAAGTAGTTCTCCCATTTCTATCATGTTGGATGCCAGTTTTTCCAACTGAGATGCACTTCCAGATTCACAAAATCTCTTCACCAACTCTCTTTTCACAGCAACACCATTCATTCCGATGGCTTGATCTAGAGCACTTCTATACATCTCTAGAATGTCAACCCCACTTTTTATTGCAGTACATATTCTCTTGTAGTTGGGGTTTCCAACAGACGCTTCCACCAGAGCATTGGTTTGCTCAGATGGATGTACCGTGACGAGGTACATGTCTGTGTAGTTCAGCTTCTTTCCCTTAGCTTCATACTCTCTGTGAATCTCATCAAGCACATTTTGATATCTTTTTGTTAGGACAGCATGTGCATATGAACTGGGGGCCACCCATTTGAGTTCACTTCTTCCTTCCATGAGATGAATTATGACACAATAACCATGTTCCTGATTAATCAGTATATACTCTATGAGCCTCTTCAAAGAGGAAACTGGTGATATCTGCGAAGACAATACCAGCCCTTATGGCGCTCGAGTTACCTCCCACATGTATGATCCGAAAATCAAACAGTGCAAGGCAAATTGTCTTAACGAAGACATTGATCAAACCTAAGAGAAAGGGAGATAACCTTCTTCTCAGCAGACGATCCATGAGAAAGAGTAATGTTGTCCTAGATGTGGAGACCAACGTGGCAAACATGACAATGAGATTGATGGTTATTTGATCAAACTTGCCATGAGTGTCTTGTCTACCCATTCCTTCACTCCCTGAATTGTTAGCTTCAAAGTTCTTCATGACAAAAACGATGGTGAATGAGGTACAGACACCTAAGACTAAACATATCAACATCTGCATCTTTATTCCCAGCATGTCAAGCTTGTGCTACCAGAGGGGGGAATCGATGTACTTTTTTTATATTGAACATCATTCATGATTTGCAAAAGACATGTATATACATAACAACACAAGAAAATACAGTAAAATACAATGCCACTCTGGGAACTTAAGTACAAAATATTTGGCAAGCTTATGCGAACTCAAGCCAAGGGTAAGGCCTTCAAACAAAGCATATCGGACTATAGAAGGCTTCACAATGAAAGTGAAAAAATAAACCTTATGGACATAACACTCAGAGAGGGCAACCTTGCTCAGCGCAAGGAAACAATGAACAAATCCGCACAGCAACTGTTTGTCTCATACAAAGCATCAGGCAGCCAATCCACCCTACACGAACTTCAACAGATCTACCAGGACATTAGACTCATCACACAAGAAGAGAAGTTGTTATCCAAAACAAGAACCATCTTGACACAGTCTAAACTAATGAGACATAGTGAAATGGCAAGCCTTTTGGTTGAAAAAAACATCATTGCTGATCACACACGTCAAAAACTCAAGAAATGGTCCAGACCATCTCCACGTGCAGTGTGTAGGAAAGCAACAAAACTTCAGACAGAGAGGGACATGGAAAATGACATCCAGAATGAATACACTCTGAGCATGGTACAAGAGGACAATGAAATGGACGAAGAAAGCGATCCCATGAGAGGTGACTGCTTCGAGAAATTATTTCAGGACTGGCTGACATCTCTTGAAGACAGTGCCCCAAACTCCTCACAAAGAGAGAGGGAGACACATCCAATTCAGGGGAGTCTAAGCAAAAGAATAGCACAACTCAGAGAGACTAGTTTATGATCATTGACAATTTATTGGTGTTTGTTTTTTTGTGTAACATTCATTCCAGAATGGAAGATGAGTGTGGCATCATTTCAAACTGATGAACCCTTGTTTCATCCATCTGGGGCTTACTCGTATGCTGATGATATTGCCATAGAGAGATGACATGGTGTAACAGTTGGATGAGGCCAGTTGCTATTACAGCAACATAGACAACCTCATAGGTCAGAACAGAACAGACCGCATTTTTACCCTGCATTGAGACATTGAGGTGACAGGATGCAATGGCAATGGTTAGACAACCAAACAGAACATATGTGAATATTGGCAATAAATGCTCTATCACCTTAACACATTGTTTGCTTTCTTTCAAAAGACCCCTGTAAGTTAATCTACGCTCCATTTGAAAGTGGTTACAAGACACGTATAGTAACACGACAAGCTGCATGAATGCTTTTCCAAAGAACTTGATGTAGAGAGGTGTCAGAATTAGAGGAAAGTTTGAGATATTTCCCAAATTTCCGTGACTGTTGTGCACTGCTTTCACCACAAAGATCACAGTCAGACCTTCCATTACAACATCCAAAATGCCACACAAATTGTGTGCAATATTGGCCGATAGAATTCTATTCATCCTGTACTTCCACCATGTCCATATAGAGGTTGCTTCTTCGTCAAGGATGCACATTTCATCCAACAGACTCTTTGGGTCATTCTCCAATGTTTCTTCATTGTTATCAAACCTCCATTTTTTTCTTGGCATTGAGCTGTGGTGTGCATGATTGTACATTGTGATAATGTGATGGATGACTTGAATGGCCACAAACATACCGATGATGGATTGTATGACACTGAGGTTGAAAACACTACACAACCCACTTGTGTCACCACCAGCTTCAAAGTTCAAGTGACATGTGCCCACAGCAATGGATGCAACCAGAAACACAATATAAGTGGCCACTGGCAATAGCTGTTCTACAACTGGCATAAACCTACTCAATTCATTGAGACTTGATAAGAATGGCAGGTGTCCTTCCACATAAAGAGCATTGTGAAGAGCAAAGAGGAATCCTGCAGATTGCACAAAAAGACGGAGAGCAAAGTGAAAATAAACAGGCAGCATGATGATACCGATGTGTTTCAAGTTGCCAATGTGACCCGATGTCTCCTTCACAACTAAGAGAATGATGATCATCTGTAGAACTTGACACATGACTGCCACCATGCTCTTTATGTGAGACACAAAGTTTGGGCTGATAATGCGGTTCACTCTGTATTCCCATATGTGCCAAATGTGAGACATCCTTCCATCAAGCTTGTTAGCTTCTTGCAATATGGTCTTGGCGCCATCCATTGCCTCTTCCTCTAGAGATCTAAATTTGGAACTCTTATTTGGTTTCATCGTTGATCGTATCTTCTTGTATCTCTCCTTTATTCGTGGTCTTGCTTGTAGAGAAGGACGGAACATGGTATTCTTCATTTACTATTTTTCTCTGCTCTTGTTAGTGTTATACAGGTAAATAAGCAGTGACAGAAAACACAGATGCAAGCTCAATATTTTATTAGATCGATGTGCAATGAGCTTGAAGAAGTCAACCCTTTTTTAATAAAATCAAGAAGAGTGAAGAGGTATTCGATTGAAGATGATGAGACCACAAAACAAATCATCAAAAAACAAACGATCAACAAGGACAAACTGAGGAACAAGGGATATGTACAGATACAATTACCCATTGCTCAAGTGAGGGTGAGATCCAGAGGAAAATGTTTGCTGGCAGGGCCATTGGAGAAGAATGTTCAAGGAATAACCCATCCCATATCCAAACGCCTGGCATATTGGCCACGTGAAAACAAGCAAAGGTGGAGGCACAAAGTATCTTCCAGATCCAAGAGGGCAATGCAATCGATAGGTACAAAGGTGGATAAAGAGGTGAAGGAGTTTGCCAAGGGACAGAAATCTTATGAACTACTTGAACACAAAGAATCCAAAAATCTGGTGACAGTCCTTGCATCAAGACACATCTCTTTGGTGACTGGTGGTTTACCTGTGTCTAATTACCGTCTAGATGAAAGTATGGACAATGCCAAATTTTCTGGTACAGAGGTGGATTTAATAGGATTTGATCATGTGAACCGCAAATTTGTCATCATCGAGTTGAAAGTGACAAACACAATGATATCCTTTCTAGCAGAGGAAAACAGAAAGGCAAAACGATATAAAGGAAGTGAATTTAAACAGAGCACGTTTGGGAGGTACATGGCCCAGCTTGCTTGTACTACACTCATGTTCCGCAACACATTTGGAAGTGAAAATTGCTATGCCTTACTGATTGTTTGCGAAGTGGACACAAGGCATTGTGAATTGTTTTGCTTGGAAGAAAATGTAATCTATGAGAAGAATTTTACTGGTTGGATCAATGGGTTTTGAAAATAAAACTAAGACAAAGCACTACATCGTTTGTCTCATATTTCTCTTTATTACAACATAACAATCATCAAACTAATCATCTTGTGTGCTCTGTAGTGTACAATCCTTTCACCCCAGTCCTAAATGGGGGCATCCTCTCATCCATCTCCATATTATTCTCATCTAGCATCTTCAATCCCCTATCCGTGCGCCTCTTGTTTAGGTTCAACACTTCAGCACTCCATGAATTACTCTGACTACATTTTTTGAGTGGTGACCTTGTCTCCCAGCTATCGTGTGCAAATGATCCACAAGAGGAATGTGTTTCATAGCGCTGCCTTTCCAGAAATCCAATGTTAGACTGACCAGAAAAGACAGCAGTCGGAGCATCTGTTCTCTCTATTACTTTCCCTGCCATCTCTCTTCTCTCTACAGTTGCCTGTTGGTGCATTTGAGAGAGTCCCCGCGTGGTCCTGTAACTGTTGTCATACAAAGGTATTTTGTTTGCTTTAAAGAGGATACCATGCACCAGGTGGGCCTCGCTGTATCCCCGGAGAGAATACATGTTTTCTGCATACCAACCCCCGTCTGGTCCAACGGGGTCCAGTTTGTTAAGACTGAATCCATCTCTGTTGAGGTTTGCCGTGAGATGTCTGCCATTGAGTGGAACAAAGTGGTGTTGGTCACTCAGTGGATGCCTACCCGGTAATGCCTCCACCACATAGGCCATATTTCTCCACCATTCCTTTTTCAAGCGGGCACCTCCCGAGTCTTTGATGTGCAAGTGAACATTGGCCATGGTGGCAGACATTCCGGATAATAAGCCTTTTGAAACAGCATTGGGTATCACTCGGCCACAGCTCAATGGGTCGACGATGAAACAATTGCCATTCACATACTGTATGATCTCTATCCCATTGTTAGCTGTTTGTTTGGTGACCGAACTCACGTTTCCAACTGCATACATCATGTTTTCCTTCCCCCCTCTGTAGAGACCAACCATGCCCACCTTCAGGGCACAGTTTCTGACAATTCTATACTTTCTATTCATTAGGCACGAGTGTCCTATTACCCTTTCGACCTCTGGTGTATATGAGATCATGTTAAGGAATGCTGCCGTCACTCTAATCACTGGTGCAGTGTCTTCTAACTCTCTTAGGTACTGAGTGCGATGACTGACAAAGTGATCAAAGAAGTTTTTGCTTCTGGAATATGTGTCATTCTGAATGACATCCAAATCATATCTGAACAGGGGATCAAACTCTGACATGTTGATGACATCAAACTTGGTTTTTTCTGCAGCTGCCATCATCCTGTTGGATGGTACATTTGAAAGAATGCCATGCTGATAAAAAGGTTGCACAAAAGTCTCCCTTTGCCTCCCCATGACACATGTCTTATCCGGATTGTTGAATTGAAATGTGAAGAATGGATGATTTTCTCCCTGGTTTTCTTCGTGTCTGTGAACAATATTGTATACATTTTGAAAGACCAGTGGTGCCACACAGAGCAAATAAAATCGATATGCGTTCCTAAGTTCCCTGTCAGCCTCAAACTCTACTCGAAGCACGTCTCTGTTATCTCTTGGAAGATTGAGAACAGGGGTGGATGGAGGACACTGAGTGAGAAGACCACATGGGAGATTCACTCTTGCTCCCATGGCTAACAGTTTCTTTGAACAGGCCAACAAGGCAGACCTGAAATTTATGATCTCTCTCAAATACTTTTGAACTACCAGCACTGCTACACCTTCGGCATTGTGTAGAGTCTCATTAGCAATGTCACTCAGTTCATTATCCTTTTGTAAAAGTTCATTTGCAACAGAGGAGAGAGCCTCAACAAATCTGGGCATGCAGGCATATTTGGAATAACCCCCATTCCTGACCATGTCAAGAACTATCTCTTTCATCTCTACCCTAGTGACGTTGAAATCAGCTAGCTCCTGATGTGTAGAACACTTCTCATTCAGGGCCATCAACCTTTCGATGTCATTTGGTGTCCAAGATATATCAGCACACTTCTTTAGATATGTGAAAACGGTGTTGAGATGGTCTTGGTCAAGATGAATTCTCTTTGCCAACCAGTCCTTAGCTGCCTCTACATCCCCAGCTGGAGGGTGCCAGTTTGTGTAGGATGGTCTATTACCAAAGATGCCAGTGCTACGAAATTGGCAGCCACCCTGTCTGCCACCCATTTGGTTTGGTGTTGGCATGAATCTGACCTTTGACGATGGAAAGTAGAGATTAATTGGACTGTTCATTGGCAACTCTGCACCCATGTAGTCTAGCATATCTGTCTCATCTGCTCTCTGTAGCAGAAACTTATGAAGTTCTCTGTCGGCCACCAACATCTCTTGGTACTTGTACCTATTGTAAGTCTCCGGGAGTAAACCTCCGCCCTTTTTTAGACAGTCATCCATTGTAAAACATCCATCCTTACCCAGTCTCAGGTCAGTCACCATGATTTTCGTTCTGTCCACACCACGAAAGTCATCGATTTTTGTCTGCGAATTGAGGTTGTAACCAACTTCATTGAAGCACCAGAAACTTTCATCGTGCTCAAATATGTTATATGTCGATCCCGATTCCCTGCTGAGATGTGGAACGTGCAAAATTGGCACATCTCTTCCCTGGACACTCACGGCTTTTGTCACAAGAGATACCTTTTTACTGACACCCTCATATGGTTTGATCTGGCCAGGTGCAAACTCTCCTTTATCCCCGGAGAAACCAACAGTGTAGAGGACATCAGTGGTGGGCACAATGTGATTATGCTTGGTGGCAATCACATCCGCAACCTCTGGTGTAGTTACAATGAAGAGTGGTGCCTCTGATGAGTGTGCATCAGAAATCAGACTGTTATATGCATCATCCAGAGCTCCAGATGGCGAGATGGGATCCAAAGACCACGAACAAAACTCCATCACCTGTTGTTGTATTTCACCATAGACAAAATCATGTATGTTCTCTTGGTTCGCAATGAGTCGAGTGATGGACGGACTGTTGTTACGCAAACGAACCATAGTCAATGTGGGGCAGTTAGCAAGGGCATGGGTGATTTGTTCTTGCATTGTCTGGTCAATGCTCCTCTCTGCTTGAGCCTTCCGCTTGAGATACTCCTGAAATCGAGCAGTTGGGTCGGCAATGAGATTTGTTTCAGGATCAAGTGTTATCTTCAGGTTGAACATGTCCACACCAAAATCTACACTATAGCTCTCTGCTGACAGAGTGGGAGCATCTGATCTAACTGTTGCCTTCCCAACTGTGAGGATGGGGTAGTGTTGAAAATGACAGGAAAACTTTTGCTTTCCTTGGAAGATGACTATGGGACACAAGACAGAGAAATCATTTTCTTTGCTTGTGAAGCCATTCCGTGAGTTGATGCTTCCCATGAAGAGGTGGACGCCAAGTAGTCCATCTGCAAGTGGTCCCACATCTTGCAAACGAATGGAATTTCCATAATTGTGGTATATTCCACCACGTCTGTCTCCTCCATATATCATTTTCTCCAAGAGTGGATGTTCAAGTTCCCTTGTGGAATAGGACTGAACCAGATTGGCAATATCTCCCAGTCTGAACCCAAAGGGATCTTCTGGAGTCGTGTATCGAAGTGGTATGGGCCATATTTCTGTAGAATCTGTCATCATCTTAAGTTTCAACTAGACAAGATTTGAAACAAGTTAATAGCAAAGGTTATAGCATGACACACTTCAACGAATCACCACAAGTGGCATAGCTCTTGCGCTCCGGCTGTGCTCCCTTGAAATCAATGACCTTCGCAAGCATAACTGGTGGTCGAAGGGTGGACACAAATGTTGATGCCCCTTTTGCAATGCTCATCAATGTTTGTAAGCCATGTGTAGATGAGATCAAGCCTTGAAGACTGGTGAGATTTGTTTCGCCATTTTGCATGGCAAGCACTGCTTCTGAAAACCTCTCTGACATGTCTTGTTCTTTCAAGCACTCTGATATTTCATTGACCAGTGTTAACATGGAGGGTAATTGCATCAGTTGAATCTGTGCATTCTGTCCATTCACCTGGCTGTATCCACGCTCAAAGCTGTCTTTCAACGACTGAAGGTCCATGCAAAACCTTTCATATGCCACCATCTCATGGTTCTCTCTTAGAGGATAAGTTGCAAACTTTGAAACGCACTGCCCATTGCCACTTCCAGCTTTCCATACATCAGCCTGAGCCTTCATGTCATCAGCATTTGGAAATCTCACCCCGATGATATCTCTACGATAGATCAATTCATGCCCCGTGTGTTTGATGGTCACTGGATGTCCTGGTGTGAAACTGATATCCCAGCCATTGCCAGTGTTTGAGTGTGGAGACTTTACCCCTTTCTCAACCTGATTCACCCCCACATGATAGCGTGACATATCTTGCCACAGAAGAACATTCTGTTGTTCATCTGTCATCGCAGAACAATCGATGTCCACCACATATCCTGCTGCATCTGGTATGACATAAGTCTTCTTGTAATGACCTCCATGCATTTCTGTGTCCTCATCATGAAGCAAGACAACTTGTCCTTCCTCTGCCACATTATCTCTTGGGTTGATGGGATCAAAGAGACGATAACCATTTCGCCTTTCTCTTGTTTCGTTTAAAGATAGGTATGTTTGAGATATCTCAATTCTCTGTGAAGGTCCAAATGCTGGTACTGCCATGGTTTTTTATCTATTTATTGAGCACTGTAATTGGGTTAGTAATAGTAGAAGAGGTTGACTTGTTACATTCACCACATTTATCACCCAACACATTAAATTTTTTCTTTGATCTCTTATTCATCGGATGCAGTCTTTTTAGTATAGCATGAACAACAGCGAAAAACAATTCGCAATAATACCATGACAGCCGCCCAAAGAAAAACAGCAGTGGATGAAAAATCACAATGCAAACGATCACCCAAATTCCTGTGTGGGCCATTGTGTCAAAAGTAGCTTTTGTCCCTGTAACAGCAGCACACATGTCCCACATCATGTCATAATGACAAATCTCACCAGGCATAGAGCTAATTTCCACTAGAAAGAAGGTCATGGGTTTCACAACAAACCATCTGGTGAGTGAAATTGTCTTGTACCAAGAAAGTGGATGACACAATTTCTTTGCCATTCCTCTTGACATCCAGTACCGCAGAGTGAACCAGGTGTTTTCAAACTCCACACATGTACCATCTACAAGTGCTGCAAGTGCATCTATTTCTTTCACTTTGATAACCTTTTGAAAAGTGATGTGTTTGCGTACCCAATTGATGGCATTGATGATCCTTTGTATGATGAGGCATGCACCTCCTCCTATGTATGTGACAGCCACATAAACAAGGTATGCTACAACATACACTGTGAAAAATATAAGCACTCCATACCACATGGGAAAGTTGAAGAAATTTATGACTGTACAAAATATGGCTTTGGTAAAAGACCACAGGGTGTGTTTCAGGCACTTCTTACCATGCTTGAATTGATGGATGGCTTTTCTTATTTCGTCCATTTTAGAATAATTCGAGTGGTTCTGATCTTTCTCTATTTTAATTTTCACATAAACAACAGGTTTACAATAACATTATTTGTGCATGATAGAGCCGAAGTTTTGTTCCCACTGTATGTCTGGCATCTTAATTCCACATGACATTATGTGAAGTGTGTTTCTCACAGAGAGAATGGGTACTAAAAGATACACTTGATCCGATCTTGACCACAGGGTCTCAAGTGTTTTGGGTTGGCTACCTAGTATGTGATCCTAAGTCAAGATTGATGGAAAAGAAAGAGAGCAAGTATGATCTTTTTCCGGAAGAAATCAATTGCATGGATCTAAATGGTGCAAGGATTGTGTTCAATCACAACAAGCATAGACAACCACTTGGTAAGGTTGTTTTGTCATGGCATGATCACAGCTTTCCCAACTCTCTTTTTGCCCTTGGGTTTTTAGGTGTGATCGAGAACAAAGCCATACTGGACACTCCTGCTTGCATCACCATGATGGGTGACACATTTGTTAGCCTATCCACATTGGAAGAAGATGCAAGCCACGTGGTAGAGGTATCCATGACATTCTGTGGTGCTAGAGATGGATGTCTTGGCATGTTTGTGCCTCCACATCGTGTGATTTCCACCATTGGTAGGTTTGGTCTGGACAGAGACTACTATAAACGACCAAGAAACACTGTGTCTGCAACATACAACATGACTCAAGAGGAGAATGCCAATGGGGTTGATTTCCAATCCTTTCTAAAAGCACTACCGGAGGAGCAGTTTAGTCTTGTGACAGCTGAGATGCAGAAGGACCAGGCTCATATTGAAGACCTTCTTACCAAGACCACAGCTTTTCAAGAGGATAATAATAAGTTGAGGGGAGCAGTCGAATTGCTCTCTGACTACATGTGTAGCATGATTCAAAGCAGAATTGCACTCGAGCAAGAAAGTTCCAGTGACTTAGCACAGAAACGCAGAAAGGACTTTGAGATGATGAAACAAAGGGGCATCTTTGATGGACAGTGCTCTGATCTACAGGCCATTCGCCACATGGTGGAGTATTGCAAAGAATGCTTTCCGAGTAACGATAGCATGGAGACAGAGATAATCTCGAAATTTTGTCAAATGTTTGATGATAGGTTTCCAGAATTAAGTAACAAATTGAGCAAAAATGCAAAGGGAATGTCCACTGTTGATGCAGCATTTGATCTGATAAGGGAAGAAATGAGGAACAGAGAGGTAAGGAGCTTTGCAAAAGACCGAGAGAAGCGGAAGAGAGAATTGGAATTTGCAAGAGACCAGTACAATAATCTAACAAGGCTGGAAAACAACAAAAGTATTAAAGGCAACGAGGAGAAGACGGGTAAAAATAAGAAACAAAAGATGAATTTTGAGCAGTTTCTAGATAGTATAGGAATGTCTTCCGCTGAAGAAAGTTTGGACACCAAATCTCCTCCTTCCAAAAGGAGGAAGACGAATGCTCCTGAAAATGATGCTTTTGAAGATGAAGAATTCAAACAGTTTGCAACCTTGAGAGAAAGAGAGTACCAAGAATCCATGCAGAGATACAAAAGTTATCAGAGAGAGTATATGGAACACAAGCAAAAGCATAAAGAAAATAGAGAAAAGAAGATGGAGGAGCTCTTGACAAATTTACCCAAGCTAACAAAAGTGGCCCAATTCTTTGATCAGAATGGGGAACTGTTCGAAAAATTCTACAACCAGCCAGAATCCAAAGTAGAAGTTCAGCAACCATCAACATCAACTAGAGCTGCTGAACCGGAAACACCTCATAATGATGGTGGTAAAAAAACTATAGATGCATCAAAACCAATGGACAGAAAAGTCATATTTGAATTGTAATCTATGTCAAATAAAAAAGTGAGAAACGATAAAAGTCATATAATTTTGTTTATTCAACCTCATTCAAAGTGTATGGCATCATTCTTCTGTAGTAGCTCATACATGACCACCAACGATATCCCAATCATAAGTGACAAACCTAAGATCATGGATATCAAACGAAGGTGTCCACAATCTTCACAATTTGATTCATATATGTTTTCTATACCCTTTACCAAAACATTGTGCAGAAGTGAAATTCCTTTTGGGCCCATATTTTCTGTCATTTCAACCATATCACCTTCATCTATATCATCTGAAAATACATGCAACACACAGTTCCTTGCTGGTGGAGAAGATTTCATCACCCGAGAGAGTCCATTAGTCTTTATACTGCCACATATGAAATCTAAATATGTGTCCCCTCCTGTAATGTTTGTGAGATGGGTATTGGAAAATATGGTGACAAGAAATTTTGGTGATCTGCCAGTGAGATGAACTGCCACACATGATATTTCTTTGGGGCATGAAGATGATACATCAGTAATGGTCACATTACTACAGAATCTAGCAGTTGGGTACACGTTGATTGCAGCAGTCAGGTAAGAAGTTTTCAAATGTCCTGATAGATGTATAGTACACTGTGTGTTGTCAAGGTGGAAATGAGAGAGGCCAGAGTTGGATCCATCAAGTGCTACAATTGAACATGGAGTGTGCCCTTCATTGAGCACAGACATAGCCACGGTATAATGTTTGTCTCTCTCTGTATCTTCACTTGGTTGTGAAATCCTCTTCAGAGTCTGTTTCTGATCACAAGAAGGTTTCATGAACATGCCTGCAGAAATCTTCCAAGGTCTATCATTCGACAGAGTGGATGTGACATTCCCTTCACAATCGATCAATCTACCCTCTTCCAACTGGGCAAGGGTACTGCATTCATTGAGTGAGAGCATTAAGTTTGATGGCAGAACATAATAGTTAATGAACCCAAGTCCTTCCATGGCATTGATTTCTTCCATTTTTCCAACACATGAGTTCTCCTGGCAACAGAGACACCATCCTTTACCCAATATACACACAAAGGCAATAAAAAATAATAGCATTATTGACACAGTTTGATACAAAGACATGACATGTCATACGAATCAACATGATAATAGTATTGTATTTTATTTTGGCCTCAACATTTTATGTTACATCAGAGTGTAAATTCATGACACTGAATGTGAGAACGGGCCATATGGCACACTCTTCTATTCCACATATTGCTCGACCTGGTGATTTGTTTCTCTTGTGTCCACCTGTAGCGGATAGCAGGCTCTGCCATATGATGAGAAATGGGGTTTGTCTTACAGCACAAAAAAATCTTTGTAAAGAAGTTAAAGTGCCCGAAAACCTCTCAGACGGTTCTCCATTCATAGTTGGACAGTTTAGCACTATCTTTCATGCAAACTCGATTCAACCAATATCAAATCCAACAGCACATTGTGCCTTGATGACAACCGATCCCAATGCAGAATTTCTGACACAATGCATTTCTTCTCTTGCCCAGTGTAATTTCACAACCACTAGTCTTCAAGATTACCATCACTCCTACCATGGTGGAGCAGTGTTTTTTGTTATTTCAGAAGAAAAGGTCAGCATAGCAAGAAGATGCACATTCATTGGATTAGAATTATTATTTGTAGTGTTGATTGCCTGTACAGTTTTTGTCTTTCGAGGAGTACTATTCATGGGCCACATATGAGCAAAACAAACAACAATGAATACTCTTGAGGTTGACAATCGCTTGGACAGGGACTTTGGGTTCAAATTGTTTGAAGAGAGGTTTGTTGATGAACATGTGAGGATAAGCTTCTACAGTCACCACAAAGAGAAGTACATAACTTCCATAGACATTGTTTCATGGGATGAGATATGTCAATCGTTGGAAAATGAAATTTATGCAATCACTTGGGGAATCATACTCACAAAAGAGAGTGACAGTTGTACGTTGGTCATCATCCACAGACCCAGATATATGGCTGACTTAAGCATAGGGTCTTTGGTTGACATTGATCAATTTGTACCCAAGTTGGCTCAGGTAGATGTACCAAGACATCAGATGGCCAGAGTGTTATTTGAAAGTCTCACAAATCAAAACCAGCATACACAGGTGGAGATATGTGAAGAAGTTGTGAGAGAAGGCACCAAAAAGGTTTTCCTCTTAACAAATGTGCATATTCCAGCTTCTTCAGATCAAGGTCGGGTAGTGATTGATGGACACACTTGGGTGGCATCACTCAAGAGATGCTTTTTGGATGTAGGGCTTTCACTGGAGCTGTGTGAGGTGTCACAGAAGGTGGTGACTGCTGTGAGTAGACACACATGGAGTTCTCTCACATGTTCTTTGAGGCTTGGAGTGAAGGACAAAGGGCTTGAACATTTAAAGTCAACCAAAGTGGAAAATTCGATTTTGAAGACGCAACCTGATAATAGTTCATCCAATGTGTTGGTTGTGGAAAAGGGTTTTAAAAATGAGTCAAATCAGTGGAGATGGTGGCTCCTTGGAGTTGCCATTGGGGCAATCTTGTCCATTATGCCGATCGCAGAGCTCATTTGAAGTGGCATCTCAATGTGTTGCAGTACGTGTCCTAATTGCCTCCCTTAGGATGTCATCCCCAAAACAAGAGTCAAGAAAAGGGTGTGAGGACCAGTTGTATTGCTATTTCATTCAGTCCATTCAATCCACTTCTCCGAATGACAGGAGGTTTCATTTAATACTAGACAACATGAACCTTTCACTGCGAAATAGACTTGCAAGATTGCAGGCAAAGTTAGCAGATGCAGAATCAAGTGGCTCAACACATTGGTCCATACATAGGCACAAACTATTTGTATTTTCATACATGTACTACATAGCTGCCAAACCAGGAAATGAAGGATTGTGGAACTGTCTAGCTGATGCTGACGAAAAGAGGATGGGGACATTATGCATGTTGAGGAACAACCAACCAAGTGAGGTTAAAGTCACCAGAACTATTCTAAACAGATTGATGCCCAGGCCAAAACTAATTAGCTTGGATCATATGTATGCATTGGGCACCCAGAGACTTGCAGGCATCGACATCTATGCAAAAAGCATGTTGGAAGAAAGGAACATGGACTTTATAGCTATTGCTCTCTGCAGGGGTTTGAACCAGAAATTTCCTCTTGATGTGATTTTGATGTTGGATGAAGAATGGGAAGAAAAACATGGAGTATGGAAGAAGCTGAGAGATGCCAGGCAATGTGAGACAGTGCGTGAGTGGATTGCTACTTTGGATTCTCTTTCAGAGAAATACAAGAGATATGTAAAGTTTACACTTCTGCTGACTAGGAAACATTGGCAATTTATCCCCATGTATGTCGACACCAATAGGGTGAAGTGCACCAAAGATGTACAAGTGAAGGTCATGCAAGAATCTGTAGTGACGTTTTGCAAGTTTTGCAGAGAGTGTCTCACATATGTGGACATGGGGAAGAGGCCTCCATCATGTGGACATTATCTCAATGCAGACACACTTAAACAGTTTTGTCACAAGGATGACTCTGATCAACTCCATCTCTTGCCATGTTTCAACTATTCCAATTATGTTAACTTAAAGTTTGGACACCCCGACCGCCAGTTCGTTTCTGTGTGTCAGGGAAAGAGGAAGTGCTTTGCCTTGATGGGATACCCAGATGCAGTTTGCTGTGAGTGTGCTGGAGAGTTGTCCATGTTAGAGGTTCATGACAACACGTGTCTCACGGAAGGGTCAAACGACCTTTGCTTGGGATGTGAATTTGTAAAAGTCAGGGACAATTGTATACTGGAAAGCTTAGCTGCATTACAAACACAAAAAGACAAGGCAGAAGCAGCAGAAGCAACAGAGCAGATGGAAGAGAGAGACAAGAAGCAAACTGCTGACCAAAATAGAAAGAGGAATTGGACTAGACAACTCTTTGAGAATGCAAAACAAAAGAAAGCAAGACTGAACTTGATCAAATGATGTGTTTATTTTTCTTCATTTGACAAAATAAAAATCACACATGTCTAACAATGTTTGTCTGTTGTCTTGGTTCAATTGCAAAAATACTAAATAGTCTTGTTCGATAGCCAGATGCCACCATGATGACAAATAGTGTGACCACAAGAAAGTAGATGATGGCAACAGGCCACATGTACACAGGAAGATGAATCATAACATTCCTCAAACTCTTACTGATCGCTGTTCCAGCTGCCTCCATGGGCTCCATTAAACATGTCACTATTGTTATCACCAAAGCACGACTGGGTGGCACTCGAAGAGCTGGGTGTATGGTCAAAGCCTCTTGGTATTCAATGCAATGATCTTGACTAGTGGGAATGAGGAAAGTTTTTGTCCTCTGCCATATAGACCTATGGCCCGTCAAACAATGCTTGGGCATGTCCTTGAGTAACACAGCATGAGAGTGTGCTAACTCCTTCTTGTATAGTAGCCACCAATTCCACAGTACACTAGACAGAAGCAAAGTTAAGATAACATACATCAAGGTTGCCTTCATGCGTGTCTTACCCAACCAGTGAAGTGTCACAAAGCAGGACATGAAAATACACAGTCCCATATACAATGGGGTGTCTTGATAAATGTCATACACCATGTTTGTATTTGGAAATATCAAACCATTCTTCAGTAATCCAAGAACTGCCTGTGTATCAGCCTCCCCTCGTTGGTACAACAGAAGGATGTGCCTGTCTTTCCGGTTTAGCGACAAGTCTAGAGGGATGGTACAAATGTCACCCTGATTCCCATCGCAAATTGACTCAATTCTTTTAATCAAATCTGACAATACATCTTGACCACTTGATTTGCCCCACAGCATTTCAAGTCGTCCTTTATATTTTACACAAATACAAATTGGTATAAATGGTGTGAGATCCTAACATTTAGACAAACTCTAAAATATGCACATGTCAAATCAAGCCCTTAGAAGGAAAAGAACAACCCATTTTGATTCAACAAATAGAACATTGAGGTCTCAGGAGGCAGTCTTTCCAGGATATTCAAATGGACCCCAATTCATTAGAGGGACATTGTTCCCTAACAAAACCCAGCTCGAAAAAACGTGTATATCCACTCTTTCATCCAACAAGGTAGATGAGAAGATGGACAACATTGTTGATGTTGAGTCCTTGGTCAGCTATCTCATCGATGACTACAGGAAGTCAGGTATTGCCATACACCTTCTTCATGCACATCCCTTTGGCATGTTAAAGACAATTGTATCAGATGACAAAAATGCCGCCGTTGAACTATCATCTTGTGATGCAGTGAGATTGGTTCTATCTCAAATATGGGAACGGTTTAGAAGGGATGGGATATGGATCAATGTGTATTCTCTCAAAGACTATCCAGAAGTCATCGCCAGTTGTGATGATCTGCCTGATCCACTTGAATGTTTGGATTCGGACAACACCTCAGAATGGGGAACATTTCTTTCCATGGCACAAGCCGATAGCATGTTCAGAATGGATGGAAATGTTCTTGGACAATTCATCATTTCAAGGCCTGATTACTATAATATGGTTAGCGTGATGTTGGACAACTTCAAAAATCTCCGCCCCCATTTTGTGGTGGACACATACAAGCCATTAGAGATCAATGCTATAATGCGACTGTCCAAAGCATGCTTGCAGCGAGAATACGGTTATACCATTGAGAGAATAAGATCTTATCCTCAAATCTCAAATGCAAAGGTTTGTGGCTTTCTCAGGGTGCCAGGTAACATAATATCTATGATGGATGAAATCATGGATGCCAGAGGAGGGTATATGAGTTTGAGAAACATGATCAGGGAATTGAAGGAACGACTCAAAGTACAAGTTGGAGATGGCTTGAGAAGGAAAAATGTGGTCATGCTTTTGAGACACATCACAGAGACTAATCAAGACATGGAAGTGTCAGCTACAAAACACTGGCTGTTCTCGTTCAGTTTGGACATGGACTTTTCTAATATAAAGTTTACTGATTCAAATCTTGGAAGATACTTTTCTCGTTCTCTTGCATCGTGTGAGCAGCTGGCAGAGGAGATGATCCATGATATGCATGAACATGACAACAATTATAGTATGTTTGACAAGCATGCAATCATTGGCTATCCATTTGGATGTGAGCTTCGAGACAGCAAAGATATTTCACTCATGTGCTCCAAGAGGTTCAGATCAGAACAAGACAAATTGAATCATGTACGGAAAGAGCATGGTCTTTCGGGACAAGATGAAAACTTGATTAACAGTCTACAGGGAGGATCTACATTGACTGCTGGCATAAAATTAGAAAGCTTAGAAGACTGGTTGAAAAGTAATCGCCTATATGGTGTTTTTGACGAAAACTCTCTGGCATCAATTTCAAATCTGGGTGATCTCATTTCACAGTTCATGACAATTAACCAGCAGTTGGTGACAGCTGTTGCTCAGGTTCACTCCTTATATGCTGCGTGCACAAAAGCTGTGAATGCAAAAATTTTAAATCATGGTGAACAAGTGGCCAACACCAAAGATGTTAAAATAGAGGAGCACTTGTCACACCAAATGGAGCACGAAAGAAAGAAGTTAGACGTCATTGAACGATTTGTGAAGACAACAGAGGCTATGTTGTTGTCAGAGGATGTCTTTATCAACCACATTACTGGTTGGGTCAAGGCTCTAGAAAAGCAGAGACAGATTCTCAAGACAGTGAACGATACGCACGACAAAGTCAGAGAGGCTAAATCCAAAGGGGCTCTCATCGGAGACCTCTTAACAGGTGATTGGAAGAAAGAGATGCAGAGGTCAGGCTACAACTATGGGTCACTGTCCCCACTTGCATCTCTCCAAAACATATCAGATAACGAATCAAACAGGAAATCTACATTCACAAAAATAATTCTGGCACTTGCCTCTCTTAAGGCACACAATTCTGAAAGATCTACGGAAATGGTCATGGGACCTTACATTGAGAAGTTAAGGGAAGGTGGATTAGATCCCAGTGAAGTGATGAAAACTGGAAGAAAGAGAAAGTCTGTGACTGACAAAGGCAATAACAACGGGGAAGATGAGGATGAGAAAAAAATACCCATCAAAGTCTTTCGGGGTAATTCTTGTGAAGAGGTTGTGCCTAGTGATTTTGATATGGGTGGCCTAGCTGAAGATAGAGATGGGGAAAACAGAAAACATCCCATCAGCAGAAAAAGATCATTGCATTTTGATTATGAGGATTCTCAAAACGTATCACTTGCCAAAGTTGTAAAGAGGCATGAGGCAATGACTGATATCATACCATCTGTTCATCAGTTTCGTGAAATCCTTTGTGCTTCTCCGTGGCTTGACAAAAATCAGATTGATCCCAGACACGTTAAATTGGATGAAATAAAAAGGTTCCTTGGAAAGCAAAGATTCTTTCCTGGCAATGAAATCATAGCTGTGGGAAAAGGCTCATCATCAGAAAAACTCAATTCCCTTGGCTTGGTTGACCCAAAGATTATATCAGTCAATTTGAATGATTTCACTGATCTACTGTTTTATGTTGTGCTTGTCATCAAGAAAAGGGTTGTTTTGCAAGAGGAATGGTGTTTCAACAAACAGAAGATTGAGAGAGTACTCCTTAATGTGTTAAATGTCATGTTTGCTCTATCAGAGAGTGGTTATCATGTGACTAGAAAAGCATTATCCAGAGCAATGGTGCGAGTTCCAAATGACTCGCGCACGTTGAGACAATATATTTGGCAAGTCTTCCTCAACGCATTTCAATTCTTAAATTCAATGAACCAGGATGGTAACTTGAATTCTTGTTTCTGTGTGAGATTCTCAAGACTGGGAGACCCAAGCATGACTCCTGTTAAAATAGACATCAAACATTCCTACACAAATGGCCAATCAAACCACCTGTTGTGTGAACAATTCATCCAGTACTTGAATGTTCAAAGACCACTCGAGTCCATGGGTCAGAGTCTCATCCTTTCTGACTGTAGTGTCATGTCTGTGGATCAATCCCCATCTCTAACTTTGAATATTGATACAAAAGCACATCCATCAACAACCAAGGAATGCATGAGTTTGATGCCATATCACGGCACTGTGTCTTTGAAAGAGTTGGTGATTGATAAAAAGAAAATGGAAAAAACAAGATGTTATGATGAACCAAATATTGTCGAAATGGGAGATGAAGAACGTGACTTGTACGATAAAGAAGTCAATCAAGTGAGAGAGGAGCTGTGCTCCATATGCTTGGAACCATTTTCTACAAGACCACTGGAAGGTCTGAACTGTCTCTATAAGGAGCTTGAGAGAGAGTTCAGGATTGAAACAGGTTTAGATGACAACATAGTTTTAGAGAAGAGCAGCACTCACATGAAAAAATATTGGGAGTTTGTGTCAACTCATATAGACAACAAGAGTGGAACGAGGCATGGTGTTGCTGCAAATGGTATGCATTTATTCCACAGGGAATGTTTGAGAAGACACATCCAAGTGCAAGCACTAGACTGTTCCATCAAAACAATCAAATGTCCCACTTGCATGGCAGATGTATACAATGAAGTGGAGAAGAATGTGATTCTCGCCAACATCAATGAGATTTCTTCACAGCTGGCTAAATCGGCCGAGGATGAACAGATTTCCGAACTAAACACTGACACTTTGATCAATATGAAACGTAAAAATGTCTTCTGGGAAGAAGATCCAATAGCAAGGTATTTTCCCTCCTTGGTGTATGAAGGAATGAAGAAAGGGAAAGATGCCTTCCTTTTGAAAGAAACGGGCGAGGACAAAATGATCAGGAATAAGGGTGCCATGTGTGAGGATACTGCTTCAAAGTTTCAAAGTGAACAGAAATTGTATAAGAAAATGTTCCTCCACCATCCAGTTAAGCTGATGCCACATGACATTCAGAATATGATGAGTCAGGCTGAAATATGTTGTTGAGAGACAAAATAAATGCATATTCATAACATGTAGTGTGTTATTCTTTTATTAAACTTGACAAAAGACATTGTTTACTCTTGTGTAGTATGTTCCTCTTGATTTCTGATAGAGTCTCTCTCAGCACCGTGTTGAACTTTACCCCTTTCTCCTGAGCTTTTTTTGTTTTGCAAACCATCGAAAAGGTGCCATCCATTAGGTCAATATTCACATCATTCATGGGTCCGTCTTTTGCTAAGATCTCAAGGACAAACCAAGACACATGTGATAGTCCATTTGCCTTGATTTCTATTGTGTCATCATCACATTGCATTTCAATACCTTCTGCACCACACACTTCAAATAGATCTTGAAGCATGACATCAAGCTTGTAGCAAGCATGACGATTGCCTGTTGCCTCTTCATAATGTTTGATGATTGTCTTTATGGTGTTGTGGTGTTGCTCAACTGCATGCAGTTTCTTCTTTGCACATTGCTGACATGAATTTCTATTCACTGCTTGCCCGTCTTCTATTGTTATGCAAAAAGATCTGTTTTCAAAGATATGCTTAAACAACATGCAAATGTGAGTCAGGTCAATCTTATTTGAAAGTGGTGTTATAGCCTCGCATCTCCTCCTCTTGTATGGGATGGGAATTTCTATGTTGTCATTTTCTTCAGAGTGTTTCCTCTTCATCTTTGCACACTTTCAATTCAAAGTAGATTAGACTCCCAAACATAACATTAGTGACTTTACATGCGAACAATTTGTTACTGCTATGATGAAGGTGATATTAACTCTTGGAGCACTTGTATTTTGTGTAATCACGTTGGTGAGGCAAATTCCAAATAATAGACTTTACGCTCCATCTCCCCATCCTTTCGTATTTACAACAAATGGGGTATTCCAAGTTAACAAGTTGAGTAAGAACTACACATGGACGGAGAAAAACTCTTGGATACACTGCATGAGAAAGAACATGACAGGAGCAAAGATTCATCCTTGCCGTCTTTCTCTTTTCCACTCCATCCCCATCCCAGCCACAAGTACAAGTGGAGGGCCCACAATGTCAGAACACCTCACGGAGATCCTCCCACCATTACAGAAGCTTGCAATCGCACCAACAGTAGAAACCAGGAAAAAAATAATGTTACACATTCGAGATCTAGCATTGGTGCAAACTGGAGAATAGTAGGAGGTAATACCTCACTCATCATGATGTGCTTGTGCATTCTCATATCAACTGTGAACATTGCCATTTTGAGCAATTCTAAATATGATGGAAGGGTAGAATGTAGTATGCCGAATGGTGATCATGTGAGTAGGTGTTCTGACCTCGAATTAGATGAGACCTGCTTTGATGTCACAGACTATGAGGGACGTACCATATATCGATCAAAAGGTAACAAGAGATTTCTCAACTTCTTCAAGTGCAGTGAAAGTGCACCGAGAACAGACAGGTTTAGTTGTGTTGGCGAGTATGCCCTTTCACAAAACTCTACTGCAGTGTGGTATCATCGATTGTACAGGGATCATCAAGAGGGGACTTTCAGCATGATCAGTGGACCTTCCATAGTCGACCACATGAACAACGTTCCTGTGATGAGACACATGTTGTCCTACCCTTATAATTGGATCATAGGATTTGAACCCATACCACAGAACATACATCCAGAAAGTCAACTCTACATTGATGGTGTTGTGCATGTCAAGAAACATGCATGATCATCTCTCTATCATTTGAACAGCACCTGATGTTAAACCATTGTTGGTTTCTTTCTGCTTCGTCTCTTGTTCTTCTCCTCCTGCATTATATATGGAACCACAATAAAAAGCCACATCTTTTTGCTTCTCTTACAACACTGCCCATAACGTATCTGTTCACAAGGGGTATTATTGTCTTTCAAAGCCACTGTAGGTATCATGTCTAATTTGATCCAGCACAAACAGATAAATATGACAAATCACTTTGATGCTAAGGACAGACTATATGGATTTCACTTTGAGCTGAATTTTGACAGCAATGTCATCCTCTTTCCACCACTGACAGTTACAGCCAGGGTGGTCAATTTGGAAGACAAAGAGGACATTCATCCAGAACTATGTTTTCCTGCCATTCCTCTCACAAAAGAATCTTCCTATGAAGTTCAAGCAAAGTTTGGCCAGCCGATTGACACTGTCTCTCAATATATCATCGTGCAGGTAACACAAGATTGGCAGAGAGTACCCATCTTGTCTATAATGCTCTCTTATGAATGGATTCATTCACAGAGAGCCAGATTGCGCGATAAATGTCAAGGTAAAATTTTGTGCCAAGTATTCAACCAGCCTTCCAGTCATTGTCATATAACACTAAAGAGGTTAGGGAGAAATATTTGTGCAACACAACAGACATGCCCACCAGAAAAGCACACTCTTTCCCTTGAAGCCCAACAGGAGATATCCCTCTTTGAATACTGGATTGAATCACATTGCCCTCCAAGGTATAACCTCCCTATATGGTTGAAGGGTGTGGTCGACTGTCCCATCTACATGCTGCTTCTATTATCCAACAGATTCTCACAGAAAAGTGTGCAACATGTTGGTAAACTGAAATACCAACAAAGTGATCTTTGTATTTCTGATTGGCATAAAGACATCTCTGTGGCAGAAAAGATATTGGACTGGCAACAACCGTTCATGGAAGTGGACAAAGGCCATTCATGGTTCTGGCATTTGATTGATTATCTGTGTGTAAATGAGAGTAGTGGACTGCGGTCACCAATCACCTTGCACAAAGGACTTGTATTTCCAATAATGAACGATGTGAATCGGAATATGACCGACATGGTCGCATGTAGAATGGCAATATTGGACTTGTTTTACAAGAGGCTTTGGGAGATTGAATCAACAAGATGTAGGATGGTCATGGAAACATCTTGGCCATGTATGGCTTTCACACATGACGGCAAGTCACACAGTATAATGAATGCCATGATCAAAAGAGCAACCTTAGAGCAGTTGATTATTTCTGATACATGTTCAGTCAAGGGAGACGCAGATGTGGTTGTTACCCCCACCCCATATTTTGACAAGGAACCACAGAGACTGAATATGCTCTTGTGGCATGATTATAATGAAAATATGGTATGTATGTGTTTCATCCAAGAGAAACAAGACATTGACCACGATAAGTATACCATTCATAGAGAGATGGGGGCTAAACTTTCTGTTCTCATACCACAAACTAGTTTTTCGCTTGGGGAAGGAACAACATTATTCTCTGTCAGTAGAGTGTTGACCTCTGGTAGAGCAAACATGATGTGGAACATGACACTCAGACTTAACTGTCCAGATATTTTCCGACCCATTATCTGTCATAAACAGGCACTGTTGGTCAATGAATCTGAACCTAACATCCCGTGGCATGGAGGATGGATCACATGTGAGAACTCTCAATGGGAACATAATACCATGAGTTGCCACATGACTTGTATCAGGTCAATCAAAAATAAATGTATAAAACAATAACACCAAAAGTAGTGTGTGATTCAGTGATTTTATTCAGACAATCAATTTGTCACTCTCTTTGTTTTTGGCAAAAACATGCAACATGACCATGTGAATCCAGCTAGTTGTGAGTCTTGAAATGTCTGTGACATCAAGATGGTTTTTTTCCTCTTCATTGGTGATTTGAATAGACTCTTGAACACCACACTCTTCTAAAAATCCTGGTATATATTTCAGCTCGGTTGTTTGAGAATTCTCCTCACCGCATGGTTGTAGTGACAAAGTCCCTTGTTGTGTAGACATTGTAGATGTAGCAGGCACATGTCTATGGCCTGATGATATGTCATCACCACTTTCTCATAAGCATCCATGCAAAAACCAATTTTGCCTGGATGATCATATAGGAAAATCAACATCTTTCCTTTATCACTTGGTACATCTCCTCTCTGATACTTTATCGTCCAACTATGTAAATCCACCGAGGCAAGCCAAGTGTTGTATGCTTCGACTATAACAAGCACTCCAAACATTTGGTCCCACAATGACTGGAAACTTTCTTCCAGAACCATGACTGGTGTCAAGCCACTTCTATGCAAGTTATCATCCAAGATTTTTTCTGGTGTTTGACCTAAGGCCAAAAGAAACCGCTTCGCTAAAATAGAGACACGCAGTAGTCGGTTGGTATTACAGAGAAGGGAGATGGGGTCTAATACGATTTCTTCAAATCTCTCCAGTATGGCTCTCATATTGGTCTTTGACATGGTGATATTCTTGATGGTGGTGGCAAGTCTGTTTCGACAAGCTTTGTAGTTGCTTTGCTGAACTGAATCACCACTGCTCCGTGAAAACACAATGTGTGGTTCAGAAGAAGGTGAAGCAAACACACGATCATGTTCTGATCTTTGGTTGAGGAAAATCAGCAACAGGGCTGCTATCTTGTACAAGAAAGGAGAAACCACCTTTAAACTTGACATATATCTCATTTTTGCTCGCTGATTTCTGAATCTGTTCTCTATGTCCAGGAGGACATTTCTCAACTGTATCACTTTGCGCTTCTCCTCTCTGACACGCACACGGGCACAAATAGAAATATCTGTATCTGATCCATGCTCATCCAAAACAATGTCATGTGAACTGGTATATTGATCAAATTGTTGCTGCAACTGTTCATTCTCTTTCTCCATCACATAATGATGACATATTGTGTGATCATCTGGTATTGTGCTCCAGACTTCAAGTGACCTGTCAAAGCGACAGAACACACAGTCCACATGAGTTGAATGTATGCCATCTGGAAGGACATGTAAACTTCCATACGTGGTGAGGAAGCTCAAGATAGAGGATATTTTTGCCCGAATTGTGATCATGGGCAGAGTTGTCCACCCTGTAAAGAGGGATGAGATGCATTTGTCCATGTCTTGTACTGTATGCACTGTGTTGTGTCGCCACTCTTCTGACTCAGCACCATGAATTACACCCAATAGAGTATGACAATTGCAAATTGCTCTCATCAAGACAGTATATATTTCTACTTTTTTATGATTGGTCCCGAGTGACATGAGATAGTCTGTCATTTTTTTATAAACACTTTCTAACTCTGTTGCAGAAAGGAATAGGTTGGACAGAGAGTGAGATTTCAGCATATCCTGTATATGGAGCATCTGTCCATGCAGTCGAATGGCATTGAGCAGGAATATTTGATCCTCCAGTACCTTAGCCATGGAACAAAAACTCAAATCTTGACTGCACATGTTTTAATTTCTATTTCATCTAACATGACAATATGACACTGAGCCACATCAGTAACATCTGTGGACATTTTGTGATCTCAATATGTCCACAACGAACTCCTCTGACCATGGCTGCCACCCAAGTCAATCTGTGTTCCCTAAGCTCTCTGTACACTTCATTATTGTAGATGATCTTTGTGCTGTGGCACTGCATTTCCCAAACCAAAGACCCAAACTTCACCTTGGTTTTATTGCCATATCTAGGGTCCCATGCAAGATTGCAAAGCTTGCGACATTCCATGACCGTCTCCCACTCCTCTTCGCGTGTAAGAACGAGGGTTTGAAAGAGACGACATACAAAGTCATTTGTGTTTTTTCCATAACTACCTTTTGCAACGACATCTGTCAACTCTCCGAGGAGTGCAGGAATGAAGGGATGCTCCAACTGGGAAGTTATGGCATAGTGAAGCACTGGTGGTATCCTGGCATTCTTTACCAACCTATTGTGTAAGTAAGTCAGACTGTTTGAAAATCTTCCGAATGCTATCATGGATTGGTAGGCCATGTGAACATCTAAAGCCAAGTTTGTGATGGTGCCATGATCCTTATATGTTTCGCAAATGAAAAGGCATATCAGAGCCTCTGATCTGAATCCAGGTTTGTCTGTATCTTTCTTCAACATATCAAAGTTACCCTTTGGTAACATATGGTGCATTCCTCTGCCAAAGAGACCAATTCTAAGAGTATCTTGTACATTGAATGCGACAATTGGATGACACATGCTTTCAAGTGCAAGTGAATTAGTCCTAGAATCTTGCAATTCAAAATAACTTTTTACAACGTCCAAAAATGAAGACATGTTTCTTATAGAGTGTCGACTCCATATCTGGTTTGACTCGGCCAAAAGATTGTCGGCATTTGGATATGTATATGACTCACCATACGTATTTGAGAAATGAATAGCCATGATGAGTTTTATTCTTTCTGAAATATCAGTATATACTTAAGGTACTCTCCATATAAGTTGTTGTAAAAATGAATTTTACATATTAGATCCTGTCAGTGAGATCCTGTCAAATGTCATGCAATCAGTGGATGTTATGAGCATTCATTGAAAATCAAAATGAGTGACATAGAGGTTTTTACAGTTTTGGACAGAGCAGTTTCAATGTATAGTGACACAGTGCCTTACATTGAACTTTTTGGTCTCTTACAAAGGTGTACATATGAAATAGAAAATTTGAGGAGAAATGAAGGGCAAGTGAATAAATCACAAATTCAGACTCTTGTTCAAAACATATTTTCATCTGACAACAGTTGGCAGTCTAAGGAGGACAATATTGTTGATAAAAGGCATGGTCATACATACAATCATGATAAGGCAGAAGGGATATGTTGCCTCTTTCATGTGAATGGGTTCTTCAACCGAAAGAGAGACATCCTATACAGGAATTACCTCGGGTACTATCCACAGAGAGAACAACTTCCAAAATACATGGACATGGCAAGAGCTTATGCCATGATGAGACCACCACCACACTTGGATTATAACCACACATGGCAAGCATTGGACATGGACATGCCCACTGTTGGCAACCTAATTGTTGTCAACACCACGGTACCAGGAAAGAGTCACAGAGAGTTTGCAGTATTAGATCCAATGACCATTGTGGATTTCTGCCTCAAACAAGACCTTGGCACTTCAGAGGTTTTTACAAGTGAACTTTGGTGTTGTGCTCTCACATTGGACATTGATGGCAAGACAGTGGACTGCAAGAGGTATGGATGGAAGAGAGTCTATCCTGTATATGCCATGGGAGAAGAAATTTTAATGGAATTTAGAAAGCAGATTCTTAGATGGACAGAGAATAAATGGGATGCAAAGAAAAACCCCCCGGCTCTACATGTATGGATGCCAGAGGATGGAGATAAGTTGAGCTTACGCATGTCTTTCCACTTTCCTTCCAATGTATGCTTTGAATCCATATCGGGATTGGCTACCTGTGTGAAGGACATGTGTAAAGGCTTGGTAGAGAGTAAAGCCAGGTTCACAACAGTCCAGTATGTCATCGTGAATGATTTGAGGTTTGAGAGGTCCATCAAAGAGTGTGGAAAATGGTATTGGTTGGAAAAACAAAGTGGCAGTGTTATGGAACTGATAGATTATATTTCAAACCAAGAGGATGGATGCAGGATAGAGTTGTCCAATAAAAGAACTGTTAACTTATCAAGATGCGAAAAGGGTTATCGCTTAACTGAGAATGGAAATGAAAGACATTTATTAGACATTCAAGGCTGGGTAGCACTAGATATGACACAGAAATCATTTCGAGAGTGTCTTATAGACTCTGGCATCTATGCTGATAAAAGATCCCTGAGATTACCACTTCAAAGTAAATATGTGGATGGCAAGGCCCACAGAAAATTCTTTGCAGCGAAAAAGAACAGCAGTGTGAGAGATGCTCTCATCCACTATCCCCACGTGGACACCCCACCCATTCCCGGGGAATTTATCTTGCTGTCAGACAATCATTTTAAACCATGTTCATCCCATTTCATCCATGTTACCACTGATGCAGATGTACAATGTGCAAAGGAAGAGATTTCAAGTAGATATGGTATGGTTGTGACAAAGATAGTAAAAAAGAATGATACAGTTATCCTGGATGTAATGAAAGAACCATCGTTATCGACAGGAGGTGGTAACTATTGCCTCATCAAAGGGGATTGGCATACCACAGCTCGCATGTACTTCATTCTAAGTAATGGAACTCTGATACCAAAATGTTGGAGCACCAAATGTCAGACTCTGAAAAATGTTAAATAAAGCAAAACAAAATAAAACAAATTAAATAGTGTAGGGTTTCTTTATTTCCCCAAAACAATTACAGTATTATACAACAGGAATCTGAATGATTTGAAACTTGTTTGAGTTCATTGTGAATAATTCTAGATATGCTTAAGTCAAATGCCAGTTCAATGTTAAAATTCAACTTTGCAGACACACATATGTGAGGCCACCTATATATCTCAGCTAACATCCTACCTTCTTCAACAACATCATCAGTCATGGAAAGGTCACATTTGTTTGCAACAACAATTACACTTGGTTGGGAGTGTTGTTTTGATATATCCATAACAAACTTCTTTGCTGCTTGCAAAGAGTCAGCTGATGTGACATCATATACAAGTAAGACGGAATCTGCCTCACTTAGTGAATCATGGCGTAAAGAGACCTCTAATGATTCTGACCCAGAACATGTGTCTCTGACTTGAATGGTTAAACCATGATAATATTTAGTATACCAATCATCTAATGTTCGCTCATGTTCAAGGGGAAATGTATTGTACAGAAAACGAGATACTATAGCAGTTTTCCCCACACCCTCCGATCCAAGAATACATATCGATGGCATTTTTATGTTTTTCCTATCAGTTCACTTCTGACACAAATAGTGTAACTTCACTTGGTAAATCCACAATAGTCCTTTATATCGACTGTATTTCATTCCGAGTATCAGCGAGGAGAATAATGCAAGGAGCCAACAGTTTTAACGTCTGAATGTTTTTTATGCTTTCTGTCCGCTCAACCTCAACACGAATAGTCTGACTATCATTGGCAAATTCACAGCAGTCCTTTATATCGACTGTATTTCAAACATTTGGTTAGAACCAACCAGTTACTAAACATACATGCAACAAATGTTTCTTTAAACATACCTAAAATATGGCAAGTATCTACAAGAAGTATAAAGCGAGTGGCCTGTAGTTTCAATGGTTGATAAAAGAGTTACAAAAATCATGACGTCATACAAAAGTAGGTCAAACCCGAGAAAGTGAAACAATGAAAATGTCTTTGATTGGAGAGATCTTTATTCGGTTGAATACAATTTATCAACAACAATTTCACCATTTGTAAGGCGATATAAGAGTGGAATGACACTTCCTGGCATAGGCATTGACTTTGGTGGTTGAATATAGACACCTGTTTCAGAAAGTCTTAATCGCATGCAATACTGTTCTACGTCGATTGTTATGTCTGGACGAAGACCTTCAAACCTTGCAATGAAAGAAGATTGGTAAGAAGCCATGCTGATATCTTTTGCAAACGAGTTTGAGTCATCCATGATCATGATGAACATGTCCTTCATGTAACATAGCGCACACCTTGGCTGTGGCCACATGTCAACCCCAAGCGAAAGTGTAGATGCTATGTTTCCCTTTTCCGTTCTCCTCTCATTCAACCAGTCTTGAAACTGCTGAGTGGTATAACCCCCTGCTCTGAGCTCTCTCATCCTGTCAAGTGTGGCAACTGGAACCATCTCGGGCAATTTCAAATCACCTTCAAACCCTTCTTGGGTCTGTATGTATTCACCCATGCATGGCTTAGAGGCACACTGCCGGGAGAGAAATGGTTGCTTCACCCCATCAATGACACTCTGAAGCGTCAGCCATAGGTGGTCTCGGGTGTATATCATGGGTTGTAAGGTCAGACTAGATAATTTGTACATCTCCGTCAAAAGATCTGGCAAAGAGGAAACCTTATCAGTGACAGCATCTATTGGGTCTAAGATTGCAAAAAACTGGTTGACCTCAGATGGATCCATTCTTTCAAAGAGGGATTCACTGGCAGGTGTGGTCATGTCATGAAGTGTTTCTGTCCAGTGAGCCAGCAAGCGTTCCTTCAATTGACATGCAGTCATGAGATCATCCTTGTTCCAAGATTTGTTGCAAAAGTTCTCCAATTCACCTATGGAAACTGGCTTGGCTAAAATATTCATTTGGGTACACCTCTTCTTCTTATGGATAGTCTTTCTCTTCTCTCCATCCTGTTTGGTTGTCTTTTTCTTATGTGAGACCTTGTGGTGGTGGTGTCTCAACCTATTGATGATTGGCTTCAGAACAGTATCTCGCATTTCTTTCTCCATGGCCTTCTCTCTATATATGTAGTGCCAGCATTTGCATCTAGTTGAGTGTAAACAGTTTGAGTAAAATCGAATTTTCATCAGTTGAAAACAGTCTGGTTGGTGCTGAGTTTTTGATTCCAAAATGGCAAGAAACACCCGTCTTTATCAAGACATTGCTTGGCAAGTAGAACCAGTGTGATGATGGTTGTAATGACCAATAAGATGCAAATGCAACAGCAATATTGGCTTGCCTTCATTCCACAAGTCAATAGATGATCAATACACAGGAGGCATTTCATGCAGAGGTCCATTAGCCCAGGTGCTGGGTCTCTGTGGCTATATGCTTTTTCCACATCTCTATGCGACATGCTTACTGACACTATTTAACAATGCGCTTACTTAAATCGCTAATGTCACTCTTTGAAGTAGGTAAATCACCATAGCCTCTCAATTGCAACAAGAGTGAAACATCTGTGTTCTTGGGATTGGCTACCATCTGTTTGATTGCATGTTTGTAGCATGATCTGACCAGTTCTTCTTCATCATGTCTCTCTCTCATGTATGCTGCTATCAGTGTTGAGAAAAGCGTAACAATCCAAGTAGACAAGAAAGCAATAATGGGAATGATCATATGTGAGAGTGCATTTGCCAATATGAAGATGAGAAGTAAGCTTGAAAACAGTGGTGTGAAAACAAAAAACAACATGCTCATAACCATAAGGCATGATGCCAACCACCCGTGAACAAATGCTGGCACTACTATAGGCAAGCACAGCAGAATTGTTAGAAATGACGAAAGAATCGCAAACCTGATCCACTGAGAAAAGTAATACAGAATGTACAGTTCACTCCACAGACATGATCCAATGTGGGTGAGGAGCTTATGTTTCCTCAGAGTTTTTGAAGTGGGCTTATGACATGTGTAAACTTTACCACAGGATTCAAAACCTCCTTCCATGCGAAGTAAGAGTGCTTGTATCTTTTCAATGGTGACGACATCATGTACTTCAGCCCTGTTCATGACCTCCCTCGAGAGGATTTGCACTTCTTCTGCAAGATAGCACCGCCAATGAAACTTGACATAAATCAATGGCACAACTATCATCATTACAAGACAAGAGACTGACACCAAATAACAACATCCTGTTGAAATGTCCATGTGGGACGGCATCCTATGAGGAGGGCAAATATTTGGAAATCCCATGTCATAGTGTTTCCGGCACCCATACAAGTGGTGTCGTTCCCAAAAATAGAAGCGACCAACTATGGTAGACACGAAACCCACAAGAAAAAGCAGCAGCTGAGTGATGAACATCAATTTGTTTGTTAACACAAGGAGGTTGTAAGCTGAAGTCATGTATTGCAATTTTCTAAATGATGATAAAAGGTTTCTCTGTGCCAACTGTATCGCTCTCATTCTGTTGAGGAGATGTTAATTCTTGTTTGATTCCCATGAATATTCTCAATTTCTTTGCACATCAACGTAGTGCTCCATATGCCAAGACAAAGAACCATGACACCAAGGCAAAGAAAGGCCACACACAAATGGTTCATCTCCTAGTTCAATCCCAGTTTTTCATGTCAAGTGGCAAAAACACAACTAATGCAAATCATATTTTCTTTCACTTAAATCTTTTATTTGCTTTGCTACATTCACTCAAAAATCTAAGACAAAAGCCCACACAAGATGACGAACACACAACAATTGCAAAGATGTATATCCACTGAACACAATATTGTTGGAAGAGCACAAGCATTGTTCCAATCAAGATGGACATGGCAAAAACAACAGCATATAGAAATGTAAACCAATAATCACTTGTCCATTGTCTCAACTCTCTCTTGTTTGTCGGTGTTGCTGTCTCACATAAATCACCATTCCATCCGTTATCGTAAGATCTGGCTATTGTGTGTTCCAATGAACAGGCAATATCATGGCTCATGTTCTGAAGTGAAGAGTATTCTTCTCTCAACGAGGCAGTCTCAGAGGGGATTCTCATATATGCATACAGTGCATTGACATAGTATGCAAGACAAAGTATGCCATGTCCCATTAGCCACATTGGTAAAATTCCCTTGGTGCAATAATGTAGTGATAATGAACCTATTGGAAGGCCACTGACACTCAGAGCTCCAAACAAGACATACCAAAGATGGGCTATCACAGAAAACCAATATGTGGAAGTCATTCTTCTCAGATCAATGTGTTGTAGAGTCGGTAATAGATAGGTTCTGAAGATGATTAGTGACGCGTCCAATGGCAGAGTTTGATCTTGTCCTATGCCGTGTCAGTTCTTTACCACATATAATTTTCATCCGTTTCCATTGATAGTCATTCAACACAAATCTGATGCCTGTATCTGTTCTTTCAATGTGTCCTGACAGATGACCATTTTGATTCTTCTTCAAACACAGTATCATGTGTTTCTTTATTCTCTCACATCGACTGATGGGCATCTGGTAGAGTTGCACCATGTCATACATTTGGTCAACCTTGTGGCACAGTCGATACCACAGGTTTCCTCCCAACGGCATCTTCTGTTCGATATTTCCATCCCTTTTGACATTCAATATCTCTGCAAAATTGTTTTGTGTGTAGATGAACATACGATCTCCAACTTTGTATTTTCTCATATTTTTTTACATTGGGTGATATAGTTACTTAACTCCACATCACCAAACCTGGCTAATACAACCAAGAGTTGCGTAGCTCACCAAAAGTCATTACACAGTGAATTGTTTTGTCCAAACTCCTGATACCACATCCTGGAGTGATGAGGGTTGTTACAACAGCCAGATTCCATGTGTGCATTTTCTACCATATCTCGAAAGAAGGTCTCCCGCAAACCATCAGATAATGTTTTAAAGTAATTTAAACCCTTTTGCCACATCACACATTTTCTGTGCAAGTCGATGCACATGGATGCTGAACACACTCGATTCAGAAACAACTGACTGATCAGGATATTATTCCTCTTTGAAAAGTGCCACACTCTTCGATTTAGGGATGTGTGAGGCTGTATCACATCATTTTCTTGGTCAATGCCATTCAGTCTGGCGAGACATTCAACAGCTGAAGGTCTCAGTTCTGGAACAGGGTGGATCATTTGTCTCAATGTGTCTGCAACATTCTTGCCACAGACAGGTGCAAGGTGGTCCAATACACCTGCTGAGTCTCCATCATCCATCAGTTGGTACTTTATTGCTTGAAGCAATGCCACTCTTCTTGAATCAGCTACCTCTGTGTTACAAATCCTAGCACTAGCTCTGATAAGGCTTTCAAGCTTCCAAATCTCTGCTACAGAACACCCTCCTCTCAAAGAAGCAATTTTACAAAGAAATTTCATCAGCAGCCCATCTTTATTCCTTGCATGATCCTGACGAGAAAGAATCTCGCTTCCGAGCATGTGGCTGACCACAATCATGCCAACTGCAAAAATGTCTGTCTTGCCATCCACGATCACACCGGCATATGTACCCATTTGTTCCCCGCACATCAGCGCTGGGTCTCTATAACCAGGAATGTTTACAGCCTTTCCCAGCCTAGTGCACCCTGCCTTTGGGTGGATAAAACTGCTCTGGTGGAAGACCATGTCTGGGGCAATATTTGCCATAGGAAAGTCGAGCTTGCCAACATATCCAATTTCTTCAGGTGAGATGCTTCTTGGGGCATTCTCCCACTTTTGAATGCCAAAATCTGCCATGAGGTTGTGGAAAGAAGCAATCTCTGCCAATCCCAGGTCGATGATTTTCACTCGTTTCTCATTCAGATCAAATGTCACATTATTGGGTTTCAAGTCTAGATGCAAAACACCCGCTCGATGAAGGCATTCACATGCTTTGAGCAGCTGTGTGAGGAGCATCTCTGGTTCAAATAGAAATCCCAATTCATTGCACTGTTCTATGGTGGGTCCAACATACTCCATTTTTATTTCCTTCACCACTGTGGCAGTCCTGTAGCCATAGAAGTTCCATGTGTTTGTTCCATAATCAATCACCTCTGGGAAGATTTTACTTTTCTTCAAGTAGAGAAGCATGATCAACTCCTTGGTGAGGGCTAACCTTGTCTTCTCGTACACATCATGGCAGTCACCTCTCAATGCTCTCTTCCTCACAGTCAACTTTCCTCCGATGGACTTGTCCACAAGGACCTCTCCAAAACCTCCTCCCCAAAAAAGAGGTAGGCCATGAAAGACCTGCAGATACGTTTCATTTGGTGATTGAGTCATTATCACTGCCAATATGGTTGAAGCCAGGTCCACCCATTGAATATAGATGGGGAAAAATCAGTGTGCAAAATTCAGTTTTCCATTGGCACACATAGAAGATATTATGGAAACACACAATCACAATACAGTACAAAACAAATACAGTAGATATGGAGGATGACAAACATTATTGTGCCATTGTGGGTTGCAACAGCAAACCGGTGAAAGACATGAAAGCTCATCTCAGAAGAGTGCATAAAGATCTGTCGGAGGAAGAGCGACAAATGCTTCTGATGACCAAACAAAATCTTAGAACGGACGCACCAAAGACAAAATTGCAATCCGTGATAGATGAATTACAACTGTCTTCTTCAGATGATGATGATGATGCTCATGACGTAAGCTATGATGCTAAAAAGGGTCCTGATCAACATTGCTCTGTATCTAATGAGACAAATGCAAGGAGAGATAGATTTCAACTTCCAAGGATGAAAAGTAAAGAGATGGAGGAAACTAGGAAAAGGGAAGACAATAAAAATCTGGCTAGGTGCTTTTCAAAGGTTGGCCCAGAATCTATTGCCACCCACAAGGTTGTTCGAAAACAAAGAGTGAGTAAACAATTGGAGGCAAATGAGATGGGTGTGGACGAGGATGATGTTGGGCCACCGAAAAAGAAAATGAAGAAATCAACGATGAGTAAACAGCATGAAACGATGAAGATGGATGAAAGTTGTGAAGATGATGAGCAACCAGAATTGAAACCAACAGTGAGTAAACAAGTGGAAGCAATGGAGATGGATGAAAGTGAGGATGATGACGTGCCACCAGAATTGAATGTAAAGAAACTACTGTTGCCAATGAGAAGTGGTAGCAGCATCTTACTCTCAAGTAAAATTCTTCTGAAAGCAAAAAAGAGGAGACGTGTTCGCAAGGCACAAAATAGAATTGCTGCCTCTATGAATACAATGTGGCATATCTGCAGTGCTTTCACCACCTGTATGGATGAACTTCAGTACAGCTACAAGTCTTTGATGAAAGCCACAAAGAGAGTTCATTTTGTTGATGATGAATAAAAGATATATATATGTATACAACCTTACTTCTTTCTCTTGTTATATATGATCCAATATTGATTATGATTCACAATTCACAACCATGCCCCACTCTGAGCTCTCGAGAGCCACTCTCATGTTAATTCTCTCTTGCATACCCCTCCTATTTGAAATGCAAACTGAACTGAGAACTTTTCTAGACTGGAAGATCTCGATCATGGTGCTTGTCTACCTCATGTTTGCATGGAAGGCAACAAAGTCTTACTTAGGTCGGCAAGAAAGTTTTGAGGTGCATGTGCAGTGCTGCAAAGCAGCTCTCCTCACAGTGGTTCTGTACTCTTGGCTGTCCTTCCTCTTCGGTATGAAAGAGACATTTGTCACTTGTATCATCACCAGTGCCAAAGGTAGTTACCAGGCAGATGTCATTACAAACTGCAAGCGAGATGGCATATTCACCAAGTGCATGGATGCAGTAGCCTATGTGAATCATGTGAATTCCATCTCAAAAATGTGTCCCACCACTGTACTGGGACCAGTCCTTGGTTGGACTTACACTGTGAGTGTACTCTTCTTTAGATTTGTTCCAACGGCCATTTTCGGCATGTGGAACCTTCTCACCTTCTCCAATCTTCGGTTCCACACAAGAGAAAGGTCATCGATCACTGAGACTGATGATTCCCGAGCAGAAAAGATGATGAACCCAAAGGTGCTCCTGGGTGGTTTGGCAGTCTTAATCTCCTGCATCATTGTGGAGGTTGGAACAAAGAACAATAGTCAACTGTCTAGCTTTGAGGTGATCCTTCCCTTTGCAGCAGCAGTGAGTCTACACGTGTCACTACGTACCAACCGTTATAGGGACTCGCTCAAATATACTCTGACTCAGATTCAACACACATGCCTGCATACTTGTATCGTCTACACTAGCATGGACTTTCTCATGAACTGTGTTGGTCTTGTATCAAACTGTTTGCAACCAAGATTACAGAATGATGTAATTCAAGAGCAATGCAATCATGGGGTAACAACAGAGGAACTACACAGGTGTTATGAACTCATCAGTGACATGAGCATATCTTCCTCTACATATACAAAGGAATGTCCAAACATGTCATCTCTACCTACCATTCTAACGATGACAGCTAATATTATTCAAGCCATGACATTGATTTTTATATGTGTGTTATCCCTCCTTCCAAAATCAAATAAAAAATAATTGACAAGCAAGATATGTCTTTTTTTTTATTGTTTTATTAAATTTAAACCATGCATGTTTTTTGTTTCTTGGTTACAATATCAGTACTGCTCGAATCTTCCTCGCAAGCACGTTTTGATGATATCAATACAGTGTTAGCGGTTAAAGTATCTCCGCTTGAATCTTCCTCACAAGCACCTTTTGATGATATAAATACAGTGTTAGAGGTTAAAGTATCTCCATAAGCATTGTATGCTCCACCTGGGGTATGCAGTAATTGTGTCATTCCCTTCAGTGGTGTGTAGCATCGATGCACACTCTGGTTCATGGCTTGCTCTAAATCATTCTCAAGATGAAAAATGTTCACTGCAGCATCTGATTTGTAGAGGTCTATCCAGTTTTGGTCTGTCATGAGGAGCTGTTTTGCTGCAAGTTTGCGAAGCCTATGGTTTGGTTTGAATGTTACATATCCATTCTCAATCTCCTTGACATTAAGCTTTCTCAGAAAAGAAGCCATGTTCGAAGTATTCGTCAGTTTTCCATGTAAAATGTCACATGCAAACTCAGGGAGTTGAGAGTATTGATCTTGCACATTGACAAAATCAATCGAGTCTTCAATGCGATGTGTCTGGTAGACCACTTCTCTGTCAAATATCATCACTGTCTTCATATCAGTCATGTCTTTACACAGGCACTTTTGGATGAGTGTCCGTGCAAAGTTTGAATATTGTGAATCTGTCAACTGGATAACAAGTGTGGTTGCACTCAGTACATCTGATGGATCCACCACAACCCTCATCATATGGCGACTTATCTTGTCTTTTGCATTTAGATGTTTCATGTTAACCTTCATAGCTCTCACCAAATACATGTTGTAGTCATTCAGACTCTGATCAAGTCTTGGTGAACCAATCTTGTAGTCATAATGAATGCTTGCATAAACCTCAAGCACTGCTCTCCACTGGGCAATTACCTCTGCTATTTGTATGATCAGGACTTTATTTTTGCTGCTCAAAATTTCTTTGTGATTCAATCCCATGTCTTTCAAAACATTTTGGATCCTTTGCATGGTCAGCACAATCTCTAGGTTGTCTAATGATTCTTCAGTGTCTGAAGGCCTTAATGTATTGAGCAAGTATTGTCGATTGAAATCCTCTGAGATCAGATATCTAATACATGCAAATTGTTGTGGGATGAATGCTCTTTCCAGAGATTTTGCAATCAAATCTTCATCTTCTGCTATCACATTTCTCTGCGACTTGGGAACATTCAGTGTTGAACACTTTTCTATCAATTTTCTGTCGTTCATCTTTTTAGCCAGTATGATACACGAGTTGTTTTTAGTGACATACTGATCCATGTTGCAACTCTCTATGTGATCAACAAACTTTTGTCCAAGAACATCATGATACTCCTTCTCGGGGATTGAGGGTTGTATGCTCTCTGTTGTGAAATTCTTTTGTTGACATGCAAACTTATTTTCAGACTTTCCATTGCCATTGCTTATCATTTGTAAAGCCTTCATAAGAAATGATTTCCCTGTCGCTGATGGTCCAACTAGAAGCAATGTTGGTTTTTCATTCAGTGGAGTGAAGCTGATGATATTACACATGAGAAGCAAATATAACTCCACACTGAGATGACCAACCTTTGAAAGAGATGCCATCTCTTTGAGTTGATTAGCGAGAATTTCTTGATAAGCATCTACATCTGATGTCCTGTGTGTCAGAGAATACTGTACATCACCAGTTTCAATATGCTTTGTGGCATAAAGAAATCCTCTTCCAAACACGTTCCTTGTTATATGGGTTATATTTTCATTCTGTATTATTCTAGCATTGCTCATCAGAGTATTGTCAAACCTCATAGTGGACATGTATCTGTCCATACAGAAATTTCGATAGTTTGTGTCCACAAAGAGATGGCTGACATTACCATCATGTTCAATTTTTGCTACTTGATCATAGATTCGTTTCAGATAATTCAACGTTGGATACAGATCAAGCTTGTCATTTGAAGCACTGTTTGAGGGATGTACATACATCTGATTACTTTCAAACCAGCGATCTTCATATATGTGTTTGAGATCCACTTGCCATGCAACCCAATTTACTAGATCTAGCTCCCATGTTTCTACATTTCCTGTTTCAGATGGATGAAATGTTTTCTCCCACGTGAAGAAAGATGCATAGTTTTGTAGCATGTCTGCCAAAGGACTCTGTTCTCTTTTAAGAACATCCACGATGTCAAGAACTTTCTTGAGGTCGGGTTTTCCTCCCTTATTCTGATTCTTGTGAACAAGTGTATCCATACAAGTGAGATATGCATATGCTCCATTCAATCTCGTGCTCCTTTCAAACAGGTATGCTGGGGATAATGCTTCGGCTCTCATTTTCCAACTTTCTGCAGAGTCCCTCATTCTCAAGTCTGTTGGAATCAAATGTTTGTTACTGTGGTATAGTTGTAAGTCTATGTCCATCTGACACAGATTACATATTCCCACCATTTTCCTCCTTTTAGAAGATTTGGTATTGAACATGGTACCAAATGTTGCATCAAATGTCTGTAGTTTCTGTTCTATTTCTCTGAATGATAGCTTCAATGCACTTTCTTTATCAATGAAACCATTGTTCAATGCAATGACACACTTGGCCACAATGTGAAAATATCTATCAAAAATATCCTTTTCAATCAGCTGCAGAAAAATGTAGCCCTCGTTGATGTCCACATCTTGTTTGACGGGAAGTATGCACTCCTTTTGAATGAGGTAGACTTCACAATCTACATCCTTGCTCTTGAATATCCTTGCTACCGATATTGCAAAGTCAAAAATGTCCTTGATGTATTCCGGTGATTCTTTCAGTGTGTTGTATGGAATGTCTCTTGGTAGAAGGTCCACACACAATGCTGTCATTGCCTTGTCAAATGATATCACAGACCTTGTGGCAAGCAGTGCCTCCATTGAATAAGTGCTCTGAGGGGTATTCATCTTTGTGGTATTTGAATGTCTTATCTCAATATGGACAGAACGTGTTATTTAATGGACAGAACTCAACTGCAAAATTGGATTTTGCAGTTGACCTTTTTTGAGAGGATAGAGACGTTGTGGAGAGCACCACTAAGTTCATCACAGCTAGTATAATGAATGGATACCCGTCAAGAGTGTTCATTGTGGCATCAGCTTTTATAAGGGGATCGTGTGGAGTGCTTCTCCATGCATATGATGAGAAGCAAAGGACTGTAGTTTTGAAACTTACCGACCACACGTTTGAGGTGAGGTTACCTTTTAATCAATATACAACACACCTGGAACAGTGGTTGTATCAAAATGATATCATGAAACAGGTATCTATCACCAGGACTCCAAACAGAGGTGTTGCCCATGATACAACCACAGATGAAGAGGATCTCATATGTGTCAGGACACCCCATCACCATCTTCATCGAAGGATAATTGCCATGTGTTTGACAAGAAAGATTTCATTATGCTCCCAAAATGGGGAACAGACATCTGTGTTCCCTCATCGCGGCATAGGACATATGTGTGCCTGGTATACAATTGATCCGTTTGGCATCTCGACATGTTCAGAAAACAAAGATGACATGCCAATGGATTGGAGCAAGGATGATAAGGATAGAACCCATTGGTATATAAATTGTGAGACAAAGAGCCTTGTTCTCATGCCAGACATCCCAGCTCCTCCAATCCCCATAGCCTTCATTATCGTCAAATTTACCACCGATGACAATCAGTGGCGACAGGGCAAAAGGAAACATCATGAAACCCATCAATTAGAAGAGAGATTTGGGATTGAACAACAAAAGTGGGTAACATTGCCGGATGTCATCGGAGGAAAGTTCTACGCTGGTGACAAACATTTTAAGAAAAGAATAGTCACTTCAGCCTGTGTGATTTCGGAGGGTAAGGAAATAAACATGGTGGTCGACGGTGATATGAAAACTATGAAAGAACCATACATAAAGCATATCAATGAAAAAGAACTCTTGCTTCATCTCTCAAAGGTCCTAACCAATGTTTCCATCATTGTGACCACTGACATCGATGAACAGTTACTCTGCCTCAAACAGAGATATTTATATCAGGGGATTGGTCCTGCATTTGATAGGATCTGTTCGAAGAATTCGTTGTGTACAACTCATGTCCACGACAGAGAATCTGCACGATATTCCCGTCTGATCACAGCCAATCTCACACTCCTACAACACAAACAGACAGACCAACAGGGGAGGAGCAAGCTCAGGCACTCACTGAAGGCCCGCACATTGCCAGCATCTTACATCAAGGGATTTGGTGTGGCTTTTGTTCGGGCTGAAAAAAACAGAGAAGTAGCTGTTAGCAGAATGGAAGCACACAGTGCATGCAGGGCCTTGGTGACGGAAGGAGGGAATGAAAATCACATTGCTCAGTTTATCAAGGAGGTTCAGTTTGCAGGAGTCAACTTTGTTCACTACAATGGTGACCTTAGCAGCTTGAAACCTTCAGAGATATATGATATGTCAGTGCAAAAGGTAATGGAAGAAGAAAACTTATCATGGAAGTCAAACTCTACAGGAATACATATGGCAGATCCTGTCAGTGGTGGTAGAGTTTTAACTCCCTCACCATGCTACACATTCGAACCTGTTGTAACATTTGACTTCTCATCCATGTATGCCAGCATAATTGAGACATTCAACCTGTGTTTTACCACAGTGTGCAGAGATCAGATAGAGGGCAGTTTTGAGACTTGTGTGAAAGGTTTATATTGCATGTGTCCTTCCACGAAAAAAGGAATATTACCAAAGGTGTTCACCAGTTGGAAGGCGAAGAGAAAGGACATGGTCATCAGAGGTGATGAACTAGGCGAAAGGGCAGTGAAGAGATGTATGGTCAGCATGATTGGTCAGAACATGTCTTCCAATGTGACCTCACCCTTTCACATGCCAGCATTGGCCCATATCATCACATCAACTGGACGACAGTTATTGGAAATCGTGGAGGAGACTGTCAAGGACATTGTTCACCCACTCATGGCAGGTCCAGCCAAGGTGATTTACGGTGATACAGACAGTGTGATGATTGCGTTGTCTCTTGCAAAAAACAAAGACACTTCCAACATAGCAGAGTCGATGCTCCATGATAACAAGTCTGCCACTTCCATTGCAGCGCACATTAAAAATGAGATGATGAAACGGGTGAATACCTTTCTTTGCGATCATGTCGGAGAAGAGGTTGAAAATCACATGGACATCAAGGTGGAGAATATATCATGGGCATCACTTCACTATCCACAGAAGAAGAGATATGTCCACGTGACAGACTCAGGATCACTACTGTGCAAAGGTGTCACTTGCATACAATCCAATGCTTTGCCTCTACTCAGTAAATTAGAAAGACAAGCCCTGCAACTCTGTCTTTTGGGGTGGTTTCTTTGCAAAGATGGTGACGAGAGGAAAGTTTTGAGCCCAGATGGTCTAAAACATGAAACTCTCGATGTCTTTATTCCCAGTGTTGGATGGGTGAAAGGACCGAAGATTTTGCAAGAGGAAACTGATAAAAATGAGTATCTTAAAGTGACGATTCATCATGAATGTGGTGTGTGGGCGAGAACATTTGATCCCTCCAGACAGTTCTGCATCGATCAGTTCTCGGGAGAGAGAGACGAAAAGGAGATGAGATGTAAAATGGTCAAATGTCTAGTCCATGATGCCATCTCCTGCTTAGAAGAAGGAGACTTTGATATAGGTGACTTGATTCATTATGCCACATTCAGAGGATTTGAGTCTGATGGGGATGGGTACAGTCACCAAGCTGCCTACATTGGTCAGTGTCGCAAGAGATACGGATTGTGTGAACCCGTGTTCTATGAGAAAGTCCCATATGTTCACACTGTCAAACATCAACAGGTTTCCAAGACATGGCAGGCAGCACTTGTGTGTGAGAGCTACCAAGATCCCATACTTACACTGAGAGAGAATATTCAAATAGATCTTAAATGGTATGCTGATTTACTCGAGCAACATTTCATTGAATCTACAAACTCTTTGGTATCAATTATGGGACAATCTGGTGACGAGACATCTTGGCAAAGAGATTGCGTAGTGCAAAGTGACAGGCATCAAAGGAGAGGAAAGGGTAATTCTTCTGCACACATAACAAATTTACCAGAAGGTATCGAGGCCATTACACTGTCATTGGATGAGTCTAGGTTACTCCCAGGCAAGAAGTGCCTGATTGGCTCCAGATATAATGGCAACAGTGTAACTCACTTTTATGTTGATCCACCCATGGTATACAGTGAAAGAGTTATGACGTTTGTGCAACGTGAATTGTTGAAAGTGTAACAAAATGTGCAATAAAGTATGGCTATCAAGGGCATGGGATTTAGTAGTTACTGATTCATTAGAGTTAAATAAAACCAATCAAACAGACGTTTCAACAAATCAAATTTTCCGCGAATATTCAGGCTGCTTCAAAATTGGATTTTGCACAACTACTCTCTATCAATCCATAAACATGTGATCATGTATGTTTTAAGATGAATAAGAGACGTTTGATCACAAGATAAACATGAATCTACCACACAGCAAGTATTCGTTCGAGGACTATCTGGTCCCACTACCACACAGCAAGTATTGTCTAGAGGACTATCTGGTCACAAGGTCCGTCATCACCCTTGACAGACCGATGGTACCCCTATGCGTTGATGTTTGTGGCAAGGATCTTCGTAGCAACACATTGAAGTACTCACCAGACTACATCAAACACCTGTTTAACTTTGTGTTGTCTGTGGTGAAAATATTCAAAGGAAAACAAGTTGAGACAAGGGTGTTCTTGATCGATAAGTGCCAACTCACTGATGCTAAAACTAGTTGCATGCTTCTAGCCATGATTGAGGAGAAAGCCTTCAAGGAAAACTTCCCAATTGCTGCTAAGTGTGCACTGGCATTGAACAGCGGTTTCCTGTGCAAAGCCGATGCCATTGGACAATCTTTTGATGAACTGGAGAGAACGCTACTCAAGTTTGATGCCATCAATGGCATTATGGCAGATGCTAATTCTGAGATGAAACCTGGAAATTCGTGTGGGTTCACAACTTTGGATGCTTTGGATAGCACCATACAGGAGTACCATCACAACGAAATGGTCATGTCACCTTCTTTGGACCTGGCAGAGAGTTGGTCTTGCAGGGCAGACATTCTATCTCCCCAATATCTCTTCGAGAAGAGCAACAGATACCATGAGGATTATGCAGAACTTATTCGTCACGCTAGAATGGTACTGAATGATGTCTTTATTGAAAACAGTGAATGCTACATTGACAATATAAGACTTCTGTTGGATGTTTTCGAGAGAAGACAACACAAAACATTTGATACTTACAAGAGACTTGCCACGTTCTATCTTTGGGATCACATCTATCGATGCAAAGACGGGAAGTATGAGTTGAACCTGACAGTCAGAAAGGCATGGGAGATGAAAGATGAACACATACTCAAAGATCACTGGTTTGAAGAGCATGAGCTGTACCTAGAACCTGATACAATATTTCAAATTGCACAGAGATCAGGCATAAACAACAAGAACCAAAATACCACCAAGAAAGGGAACGATGAGAAGCGGGTTGGTCCCTCGTGTCAACCTAACCTATCTTTCGGATCAAAACAGATTGCTGCAATGCTAGACAAAGAAGTTTCTGCCAGTGAAAGGTTCAATGCAGCAATAGATAAAGTAATTGAAGTCCGTCTCAAAAGATACCGTGTGTCTAGGCCAAACCCAAAAAGGTGTTGTCACAATCAGCACACAGCCTAATGCCACTACTGGCCATCCTTGTATGGGGAAGGGACCCCATCCATTTGGGGATTAGATCTATCCCAATTGGAGGTTAAAATTGAACATAACACACAAAGTGACTATGGACATAATAGAGGATGATTAGTGTATTACGTAGTTCTTGTTTGATTAGGATGTTGTGCATCAATATAAACAAAAACATGCTTTTTTGGCTAATTTTTCACTTACTATTGGTCTGTATGAATATAATGCTATGCAATAAAATATAAACAACATGAACAAAATATGGTTTGTTTGTTACTCTTTCTTTTATTGTTGATATATGAATATACAGATAATATGCAAAAGAATATACATATAATATGCAATAGAATATAAACAACCCGAACAAAATTGTTACTACTCTTGCTGTTGATCTATGAAAATAATGTTATGCAATCAAATATAGACAAATCCAACAAAATATGGTTTGTTGGTTACTCTTTTGCATACCATTGATCTATAGATATAATGTAGTGCAATCCAATTTAGACAAATCCAACAAAATATGGTTTGTTGGTTACTCTTTTGCATACCATTGATCTATAGATATAATGTAATGCAATAGAATAAAGAAAATGTCAATGAAATATGGTTTGTTTGTTACTATTTTATTCATTATATCTTTTTTCAGTCCAATGTCTGTCCAGTTTGGACATGAACTTGTACCACTTGGGAAACATGTGACAAAAGACAATATTTTGTCTGCTATTTTCAGCAATCATGCTTTTTAGGGTTTTGTTTTTAATCCTTTCAATTTGCCTCTCCTGTTTCATCCAAGTAATTACACAGAGAAGTCGACAGACATGAGCTACATCTAAGTTGAGTGTTCTCCCATGAGATTCAATGAACTCATGTTGGGCATGGTGTATTCTCTCAAGACAAAACCTCATGGTCTTCAAGTTTTCATCTGGAAGCGGTGTTGTGAGAATGTAATCCCTCTTCAGTTCAATAACTGAGAACAACTCATCCAAGAACCTCCTGCAACATTCTTCTACGGTCACCATGGGATATGTGGAGAAGACATTTCCCCAATATGAGATCCATCGTGTCTTCACATGCTCCTTGTCTAAAATGACATCTCCCATTGCATCTTTGATTTCATCTTCCACATTTCTCCACACGAAGTTCTTTTTATCCTTTGGTATGGTACAACAGTCGTCTAGCTTGAACAAGATATACGTGTGATCCTTCAGCACAGGGACATTCATCTGTTGTCGGTTCAGGGCATCAAAGGCATATAAAGTCTTGGCTTGTTTCTTTCCCCGCTTGGATGATGCAATACTTTTCATGAAGAAAGCAAACTGACCAAAGAGCTTGAGCACATCTCCGACCGTCTCTGCCCCCCTGATCTCGTACTTTTTAAAGACTTGCGATTTTAGTTGCACATAACAGACAGTGTCTGGACGAGTGGAGTTTGTCTTGCAGATGATGTGTTGATCAAGCATATCGTCTGTACCCTGCTTGATCTCTCTCCCTCTATCCAATATTTTCATTTTGAGGTGTTCCAAGAGAGGATACTTCCAGGAAGGAAACCTATCATGGACAATGCTCATAAAGCCTCCTTCTTCCCCTTTACCCAAATCACCATGCTCGTCTTTTTCTTGCACGAACTGATGCTTGTATTGATTAGAAGTGGATATATCACCATCGCTCTGGTTTTCTTCACATAGATCTTCCTCAGTCTGATTGATTGCTTCCTCGGTACGCATTGTCTTTTGTTCTGTAGTTGGTTGTTGCTCCCATGTCATCTGGTTATTCTCATGATGATGGGTGTTTGCCTGCAATAGAGTAAATGGAAGTCTTCCACCCACGTTGGCTCTCTGAACAAAGCTTCCTTCGTCAGCACATGGTGTACCTGGGGATTTGAGGCGTTGAAATGATGTAAAGGTTGGTAGCATGTCGGACCTCAAAGCAGTGTCCACTTCTTCACACTGAGCCAAGACAACATCTGTAGGCTGTTTTGGGAGACCATGCCCTTGCCAATAGTCTATATCCATCGAACTGTTTGGCAACATTATGGCATCCCACTCCTCTAGATATTTTAAACCCAGAGGATCGTCATGCTTATGGGGCCAGTTTGAAAGATCTGTATTGTACTCTGTATCTGAAGAGGAGTGGGAGAGTTTGAGTGATTCATCCCCCATGGTAACAGGTCGACATCGTGATGTGCATTCTTGATGATTATCCAATGTCTCAAAGGTGGCGTGGTTTGAAGATTCAGAAGACAGCTTTTTTCGTTCCTCTTCTACCTGCCATGGATTTTCCATTTTGGGGAGGATGGAAGCAAGGATGTCAGGGCAAAGTGTGGACTTTCTAATATGTCCATATTTCCTATTTTTTCTTGAACCTGTGTGAGTCTCCACTCTTGGCTGTTTGGCCACCTTACCCTCATATTCATTTTCAGTGCACGTTCTCTTCTGCAAGATGACTTTTTTGGATGGCTTAGAATTTGTATCCTTCATTTTGAAATATCTACTCTTCTGCAAAAGAGCATCGTTTTGTGCATGTATTCCATCTTTGTGTGTCCCAGCATCAAATAATGAAACGGTCTTTGTATTTCTCTCACGGCTTTGCTTTGCATCAACATCATCTGGGAGGTTGAAGTGAACATGCTTGTTGGATTTATTTGTAAATTGCTTTGTGCAGTTCTTCAATATGGACTTAAGTTTGTCATTGGTCATTGGGTTGTTGTTGACTGGTGTTGCATCGGATATTGTTTCATTTATTATAGTTCTACAATCATCTGAGAGGTTGATGCTGTACTCTTCAGCCTTACATTTTTCTTCATTCTTCGTGGGTGTTTCATCTTCCCTTATCTTATCAAACCTCTCATCAAGCAATAAGGTTACATCAATACCACCTTCATCTTTGTGTTGCATCATTGTTTCATGTGGTAAGTTGACCATGCTTTCACCATTCATTTCTTTGCGAGGTTCCCACATGGTCTGAATTTTATTTTGTGCATGAATAGCATGATCTGGCTTTTCTCTTTCAACCTGTTGACTCGGAGAAGACAAAACAACATCCACCCATTTGGTGTCTTGCTCTTTTCCGTCCTCTGTATGGGCCTTATTTTGTATTCTTTTCGTCTTACCTCCCTTGATATTTTTTGCAAAGCAACATTTGTCCTCGTCGTACACCCACTGACAATGAAGAGGGAAAGGTTTGTCTGACATTTTCATTGCTGTCTTCTTACCAACAAGGACTCTTGCACTTTGCTTATTAGTCTTGATAAACTCTTGTCTTGCTTTCACTGTCACATCCCTTTCATAGAAGTCAGATTGAGCAAAGTATAGCCCAAATCTTCCTGTGTAAAAGAGGGTTCTCCTGTCATTTCCTTTCCCATATGGGTCCTCAGACTCTTTCATAAAACCAAGTCGTATGCCTAACCAAGGATTGACAGAGAAGCATGGGTTTGGCTGGAAGAATGAGGATGGTACTAGAGACCTCTTGTACAATACTAGTGTTCCTACTGGAACCAGATACCTTTCCTCGCAGAATAATTGGTCTGTCAGTGTGATCAAGCCTGATATCAGATTTATATCATGCTCATCGATTGGGAGTCCAGTGTAGGATTGGGACTGTCCCGGGGGAACCAACTGTGGCACATCTAGTACACTGACCATACGATCATCACTGCCCCATCTGTGGATCTGTTGAAACAGAGTTGTCAAAATAGGTAGACACTCGAGCATGAGACAAGACTGTGGTAACTCATCCACCTTTCCAATACCACTTGTGATGGACACTTCTCGCTGTACATGGCCAAACACTGGATCAGTCGCCATTTGATCTATCCACGGGTAATGATCAGACAAGCTTCTCATGAGATCCATGCGAGCATGTCTAAGTCGTTTCTCTTTCTTATCGAGATTTAGATTGATGAAGACCCAGTGATCATGTTCTAACCTACTCCAAATGCGAAGCATGTCCAGTTGGTTATCGAATTGATGTATGGGTGGTTCTTTGGTGATAGCCAAAGTTTCTAATATCTCACTATCTTCGCCCAGTGAATGCATTGTAAACACATTACATAATTACACACAGGCTTTAAGTTGCTAATACCTTGTAGTTAAAAACTAAATAAATCACAAAAGGACCCAGCATATTTTTTATTGTTTTTTATTGCTTTATTCTTACAATACATTTTATAAATCACAAATGGACCCAGCATATTTTTTGTTTGTTTTTTATTGCTTTATTCTTACAATACATTTTATAAATCACAAATGGACCCAGCATATTTTTTTTGTTTTTTATTGCTTTATTCTTACAATACATTTTATGTACAATCATGAGTCTTCAACCTTTTGTTATCATGCACCTCTCCACAAGAGTCATTGTCCACTTCTCGCTTCCTCTCGTTTAATCTAAGTGCAAAGAATCGCTCATCTTTATATGCCTTTACTGCTCCTCCCTCTTCTGCGAGACCCTCGGCTGTATCCACTGAGAATGACTCATGTGCTGGGAGTAATTCTGGCCTCCCTCTCAATGGCATGTACAAGCAGTCCATCTTTTGTGCTGTCTTCTCAATGTCCATTTCTAGTTGCTCTCTATCAATGACCACTCCTGGCTTGCACATTTCAGCCCACTTTTCGTCTCTCATCATGAGGTGCTTTGCGGCCAGCTTGCGCAGTCTATGCTTTGGATGGAATGTCACACAGCCATTTTTTGTGGTTTTCATGTTGAACCTCTTCAAGTAGGATGCCAAATAAGGCTCACACTTACCATCATCACCAACCACTTTTCCTTGACATTCAAATGTTGGCAGTCTTCCATTTGGAGAGCGAAGAGCAACGTCAGACACGTTGATGAAAGTAATGGAGTCCTTGGCCTCCTGTGTCTGATAGACTGTCTCTCTGTCAAACATCATGATAGTCTGTAAGTCAGTCATGTCTTGACAAAGGCACCTCTCAACAAGCGTCCTGGCAAGGTTTGCCTTTTCGTCCACAATGCCTTCCAGCAGCCTGATCTCTTGCAACACACTCAAGTGCACCTTGACCTTGCGATTCTTGTCTCTCATAAAGAGGGGAAGAGGATGATTGAGCTCCACATCCAGCTTGCTTGAAATTGATTTGGGATTATCCACTCCCCATTCTCTGAGATCTTTTGACTGTATCACAAAGTATCCACGAGTGGCGAACTGACGCTTTGCAATACACCTAGTCAGAATCAATTGCCTCCATTCGGCAACATCCACATCTCTGTCATACCTACTGTCAAAGATGTGCACGTGGGCATGCCATTTTTGGTTGGACTCAAACACGGGTGTTATCCTTTTGTCCCAGTTGGAGCAATGTGATCCCACAGTGTCCCTTGTGGCTGTGCTGTACAATTCACTCTTTGTCAAGTCCAACTCCATGTATCCATCATCACCAAAAGAGGGTGACTCAGATGACAGCATCCTCTGTGCAACCAGCTCTTGCAACACCCTGAGACGACACTTTCCAAAATCAGGACACACATCGACATGGTGTCGACCATCTCTGACAATGGATTCTGAGTCAGCGACCAATGCCCTCTCCCTGTCGAGGTGATGTAGGAAGGTCATGGGTTTCACTATGGCAGATGGAATGTTCAGACGGACGTAATCGTTGGAAAAATTGCCATTGAACACGTTTCTGCCCCATTCACAAGATTTCTTTCCCTGAACAATGTCCAACATACACCGTGTCACGTAAGATGTACATTCAGTCATCTTATCTTTGTTCTCCTGGGCATACAGCTCTGCTGCATATCCTGCGTGAACATACAGCTGAAACACCTTTGACTCTCTGCCATTGAAATAAGGACCTTGTTCATACTTCATACGAATACATGGCAACCTGTTACTGTCCTTGCAGATATACTTCTCTTCCAGTCTGTGAAAGAGTTTAGTCAGGGACTCATCCAACACTTTGGTACGATGCCTCTTGAGTTCTTCGCAGATGAGTCCAATGCTAGTGTTCTCAATGACCAAGTACTTTACATTCCAGGGTTCCATCTCTGTGTGAAGGTTGGGCTTGACAAGGTGTGAGCAAACGACATTCATCAGTTGTCTGTCTGGTTCTGTCAATTGAACAACCAGTGTTGTAGCACTCAATATGTCTGCTGGGTCAACCACCACTCTGCTCATGTGACGACATATTCTCTCATTTTCTCCCCTCCTCTTCAGAGATCTCTTCATGATGCTTGCCAGATACGAATTGTATTCATCCAAACTCTGCCCGCATCTAGGCAGATTCATTCTGCACCCAGAAGGAACACATGCACACACTTCCAGAACTGCTCTCCACTGAGCAATCACTTCAGCTACAGTCTTGATCAACATGGTCTTCCTGCCAGTTAGAATCTCTTCCGTAATGAATCCCATGTCAGTCATCACATCTTCAATCTTCCTGAGTGTCATGTCCATCTCAACTTTGTCGAGTGACTCGCTCTTGTCCATGGGCTTAATGGTTGTCCGTACATATTTTCTGTTCATGTCTTCAGAGATAAAGTACCTAATCAATGAAAACTGTTGTGGAATGTGCTCGCTGTCCAAAGTTTCCAAGACAGATTCAGTCTCCTTCTGATTCACCCCCACATTTATGCTTGGAATGTGAAAGACCGTGCATCTATTCTTCACACTAGAGCACACATAAAAGCCATTTGCAAGGATGATGGCTGACCTGTCATCCAATGCATAGTCTACTGACTTTACCCACTTTTCACCTTGTTTGGTCTTTGCTACTCTGCCTCTGATGTTTGTTGTTACTCCACTGTCATATACATTTTTCAGTGTCACGGCCTCTAACGAAGTGTTACAGCCAAATGCATTCTTGCCACCCTCCCCAGACTGCCACTCCTCAATCAACTTCTGACCCAGCACTGTCTCATACTCATTTTCAGAAGTCAGCGTGTGTGCTCTGGTGGTGGAATAGTGTTCATGTTGAGAAGCAAACTCATTCCCAAGCTCTCCACGGCCATTAGAAATCATTTGCAGTGCCTGTGTGGCAAATGATTTCCCTGCCCCTGTGGGACCATCGAGGACCACTATGGGCTTGCACTTTTGTGGAGAGAAACTGATGATGTTGCTTATGATGAAGAGAAAGAATTCCACACTCAAATGGCATACACCAGTGCTGGTTGCCATTGTTAGAAGCTGCTTGGCAAACATGTCCTGGTACGGGTCCACACCGGCAGTCAAGCGTGTCAGTGAGCAGTTTTGTTTACCATATTCATTACTGTCTCCATTGAGACAACCACTAGGAAACACATCATTCATGATTTTTGGCACGACTCTATTTTGCACTTCTCTTGCCTTGCTCATCTCTTGTTTAGGATCCATCATAACGCTCTTGTAGTGGCCCAAGAAATATCCCTGGTAGGCCTTATCTAGAAAAAGGTGGCTCACATTGGCTTCCTCGCTCTTTGCGAGCATATGAAACATTTCCTTTAAATGATCAAGAGCGGGATATAGTGTAGGTCTCAATGCATTACTGTGGTTTGGGTTGTCTGTCACCTTTTCCATTGCAGCTCTAAGCATTTCACTGGCAGCATGTTGTGCTCTGTGCACTTCGTCAATCCGCCTTGGTCTCTGGGGTGGGTTGGATCGACATGATGGACCAAACCATGCCTCGTCATCATCCTCATCATCATCCTCATCTTCATCCTCATTCCCGTCCTTGTCGCTGTCTTTGAAAATACCCTTCTCCACTTTCTTTGCAATTTTCAATATTGCCTCTGGGGGTTTATAAAGCTGATTCTCTTCAAACCAGTGATCTTTAGATACATGACCTTCTACCACATCCCATGCTACCCTTTCCGTCAGGTTCAACTCATAACCCCCACCACTGCATCGATAGATTTGATCCCACATGTAGAAGGTTGCACATCTCCTGTACATGTTCAAGAGCTTGTGTTGCCTCATTTCCAGGCTGTCCAACAGAAGTCCTATGCTGTGTATGTTGCATTCACTGTTTTCAGCAGTGACGTCACATTCCAGAGTTTTGCCGAGGCTGATGAGTTCTGCATATTCACCACAACATCTGTTACTCTCTTCAAAAAGATAGCGAGGAGAAAGTAAGTTTGCTCTGCTAGACCAACTCTCGGCAAGGTCCTTCTTCCACAGAGCTAGTGGCATGATTTGTCTATAGTTGTGGTATTCCTGAAGGGCACGATCCAATGCAGATAATATCGTGAACCCACTTGACTTGTCCGGTTTCATCTCAGACTTGGCATCTATCATTGTGCCATTGATGGAATCAAACTTGAGAAGCCTTTTCTCTAGTTCAGCAAAAGGTTGTGCCAAGGCATCCACCTTACGCATGAAACCATTGTTCATCGCCAGTACACACTTTGCAGCAGTTGTAAAGTTTTCTTCGAAGGCTGCCTCCTCAATCATGACCAGGAGCATGAACCCCTTACTGGCCCCATGGAGTTGTACAGGAACAAAGTTCTCCTTTTCAATAAGGAACACCCTGGCCTCCATCTGTTTGCCTCGAAATATTCTCACCACAGAGAGCACAAAGTTAAACAGGTGTTTGATGTAGTCTGGAGAGTATTTCAAGCAGTTATGATGAATGTCCTTGGCACGAAGGTCAATGCACATGGACACCATGGGTTTTTCAAAGGTGATGACAGACTGTGTCACAGTATAATCCTCTAAGCAGTATTTGCTGTGTGGAATATTCATGCTTATGTTGTCAGACTTCTTTTGTTTGTCTGAAGAGAAATTAGTATTTCATTTAATTATCTACATGGGACAGTTGTGCAAAATCGAATTTTGAAACCACATTGAATATGTTGGAGTTACTTCATCCATTTAATGTGTGATGAATGATTGGTTATTTAATGCATTTCCTTTCGGCCAGACAACAAATGCAACGAATGCAACATATCAGATTGCCATTGATCAATTTTATTTCTTGTCAAACACAACACATGTAATCCGACTGATCCCCATTTTTGCAAGGAAATGATTTCTCTTTATATTCAATACATCATGTTATATTTTTCTGTCCCAAATATATTTGAAAGGAATGCGTCGGCCCAATCATCCTCAATGGATGAAGGAATGGTCATCCCCGTGGGTTGCACTGGTTCTGTTCTTCTGTCTTGCATAAGAATATTCAGCTGCTGTTGCATGCATGACAACTTTTCAGAGAATTCTCTCTGTTGGGCAAGATGAATTTTCTTCAATTCCTCCAATTCCATTTCCAACTGGTTATGATATTCCTCTTTAGTATATTCCCTTTCTTGTTTAATGATGTGTGTAGCAGATTCTCTCTGATTCTGATGTGAGTCTGTATCATCTTCAATCGTTGCATTCTCGTCTCTTTCATTGCATTGTGAAACTTTCTCTGGTACCACTCTGCTCAGTACATCAACATTGCTCCATTGGTAGTCGTTTTTCTTTAACAATTGAACCTTATTGCCATTCAGGGTGACGGTTCCCTGTGCCAACATATTATTCACAAGGCCAGCAACAACAGACACACCATACCTGCCAAAGTTCTCTTTCACATCCCACCTAGGATGACACCATATGTTGGGAGCAGTGTACATGTTGCCTCCTTCTGAAAGATTTACCAACTCAGATCCACCCTTTGTTTTAACAGGCCAGTTGGCCATCGGGTTCCTTTCGGGCATGATCACGCCACCTTCTTCATCCACAATTTGAACGCCATATCTCCTTTGGGTGTGTGTAGATGGCACCCCCATGCTGACTTGGACGAGGCCATCGCCACGTTTAAAAGTACAGAATGTTGTCTCCAGTCCCTTCATTTTCATCCTCATTTTGCTTGCCTGCTGGTGAGTTGTAATGAATTCAAACTTTCTGTTAAGCGACAGCACCATTTTGAAACGTGTAGTCACCACATTGTTCCTATGTTCTTTTCCACATCTTTCTAAAAACGTGTTGTACATGTACATCTCCGTCAGATGGCACTCTTCCGGTTGAGTGAAAGATATGTCCCATCCCATTTCATGGATGGTGGTCATCATTTCTTGTTTGATGCTCTTCAACGTTGCACCACCATCAAAATTTGTTGGAATGAAAAGTGTCACAGCTATACCATGGCTAGTATCACCACTCGAGTTTCTCTCTACCTCCATGTCCAACTTGAGTTGTCCCGCATTAGACGTGGGAAATACCAACTCATACTGGGGAAGCTCATCTGTGCTCTCAATGCCTTTGGGAAGAGTCACTCCCTCACTACAGTTGGGTACCTCGTAATGCACTTTCCTCGAGCATCCCATGTCCATTGTACTGTGATTGCTTGTCTCTCTTAGCACAAAACCAGACTGGTCTTGCATAATGCCCTCTCTGCAATATAGACAATTGGAATTCAAAACTCTTCTCCTTGTTCCCTCTGGGTCGTTTGAAGTCCACAGGTCATTTTGTCTGTCGTGACACAAGTGGCAAACAATGCTCACCTGGAAGAGGATGGCATCAAACTTGCTCAATGCCATTATTCCTCTTACTCTATCTTTGTCACACACACTATAAAAAAATCCACCTTTGTCTAGTGGTTGTGGGTTCAGTCGAATGGCACCACAACTGTAGAGCTGCTCCAAATAGAATGCTTGGACTCGGAGTGAGACCTCAGTGCAAGTAGTCAACAGCATGGGTTTCAACGCACAGCCCAATGCCCTTGTCTTCTCACAAAAATTGACATCGTAGAAAGAGGTACCCTCCTGAATTGTCCTGGTGGTATCCAATGCACACAGTACAGGAAAGTCACTGCTCCTGTTGAGTCTCTTCCCTATGTTTTTGACATCCGAGTTGGGTTTCATGTTAAAAATGCTTCTGTACGTGCGATCACATGCTTGTGAAAAGGTGAGCGTTGCCCCGAGAGCCTTTCCAATCCAGACAGGATCACCCACCACCATACAGCTGACTTCATTCACCACGTCTGGACAATTTGTGTCCCATTCAATCCCGTTGTTCTGATCAAATCTATTTTCTGTGGCATCTAATTGGTCCTGAACAATGTTGGCATTGCTTTTCCGCACTGAATCTCTTGGTGGTTCCAGCCACTTGTTTGTGTGCTCCAGAAAGGACAGCCACCACATGGTCTTGCAGTGAACACGGACTAGGTCATACCACTCAACATCTGCCAACTTTGTCCTCATGCTATATTCATCATGTGTTCTATGATTTGCCAACTCCTCCAAGTTGCTCCTGCGATACACAGGCATTCTTGGGTCTTTGTGAATGTCCATCCTGTCATTGAGAAACATTTGGTTGCAGTCATGCGTTGAAATCATGGCTACAACCTTGCCACTTTTCAATCCATCATCTGCCCTTTTACCCATGACCCGACTTCCATTTGGCACGAGAAACTCCAGATTGGATTCTGTACTTCGAGGAAGAAGTAAACTCTTCAAAGGCTCTGTTGTGCATTGAGCAACTCTGGCTTGGGAAGTATTCTGTTTCGCGTCAAAGAGTGATCCACTAACATCATACAGTGTTTCTGATGCGACTGAATGTTCATTGTGATGATCTTGGGGTTCTCCCTGTGAAGAATCTATATTGTGTGCTGTTTCCTCTGTTGTTATCTGTTTTGTCTCTAATGGAGTGGGCAGCTCGTGTTCACAAACAGATTGTTTTTCAGCCTGCAATTCCTCTCCCTCTATACAAATCTTCTTGGTGGGCTGCTCCTCTCCATTGGGGCGATTTCCGTTTCGCATGCCATTTATCCTCTTCAAATAACGCCTATCTTTTCTGCTTTTCCAAGTCATGGCTAATTTCTTATCCTTGTGATCCGTGAAAAAAGATAATAGTATATTAAGCAGTGCAAAATTCAATTTTTGGTCAGCTAGATACAACTTTGCAATATTATTCCAATTATTTATAATTTACTGTCCCGTATTCTTTATTCTAACATTTCTGTTTGGATTTCATTTGGTACAAGCTAATTTTGTGTCCCTAACCCAAAAGAAGTGACATGAGAAAAACAAGTCGATACCATAATCTGACCTTTGGTATAATAAAAGTTGGGCAATCACCATGGTTTGATGGCTGAGTACACTTCAAGCATATTTCTGATTAAATAAAGGAAAATAAAAGTATGAAACATGTGTTTTGTGTGACACTGGGGAATCAAACATGACAAAAGTGTTTCAATAAACAACACGGAAGAATGTTCGTGTTTTAATTTTTCTTCTTCTTTATTTTCAGCTTTACATATATATTGCATATTTAAATAATTCAGACTATCCTTAACTCAGTCAAAATACAAAGGTTCTAACATATCTTCCCTATCTTATAGTTTGACATCTTAAGAATATACAGCTCCAGGTACAAGAATTGTTGAGAATGGCCAATATTTAATATCTAGCCTTATATCTAACAGAAATAAAATGACAAAGAGCTCCTGGCTTGAGACAGGCTTGGCGTGGTTACAAATCACAAAGCCTCAATTTCAGGCTTCGCAATTTGCTCTCCCACTTCAATTTGTCCATTTTTTTCTTCAGAGTAAGGAGGTCTAATATCACAGCTTTCTATCAAAATAACCAAATAACCTCCTGACCACTTAAATTCATTATTTCATTTGTTTTTGTATTGATTTCTTGGCATCAGAATTCTTTCCTTTAGGTTTGTATTGTAAGATTGGTTAGTATTATTAGTTTGGTTAGAATTGTTAGTCTGGTTAATATTGGTAGTTTGGTTAGTATTGGTGGTTTGATAAGTGATTTGATTATTTAGTGATAAGGGCAAAAAAAGAAAGAGTTCTGATGCAAAGAAATACTTTTGTCCAAAAGCTTGAGTTGTCTTGGTTTAAATAGCAAGATGCAACGCCAAGAACCAGAAATGACAATATTTTTGTGTGGGAGAAAGGATGATAGCTGTCAATTTCACAACTACTTTCCTTTGGACTACCACTGACTGATTGGTTGCCAGTCGGCGTCGGCGCACACTAAATAAAACATAACGAAGATCAGTTGATCCGTAGCACTGATGCCCCTCCCTAGGAAGGGTCACATCAGCCAATAGTTCACAACTGATCCCATATAAAAATTCAAAAAGGTGAGATACTATGTGCACATGTTAAAAGCTTCAACTCAATGCATTGAAAACGCCACCTCAATCCAATATCAATGCTTTGTGTTAACTCTTCTATCATGTGCACAATATTGAGTTTCTCACCTGACACCTTCCAGACTGACCGGTGCCAGTCGGTGTCAGCACACACTAAATAAAACATAACGAAGATCAGTTAATCCGTACCAAACTGATGTCCCTCCCTAGGAAGGGTCACATCAGCCAATAGTTCACAACTGATCCCATATAAAAATTCAAAAAGGTGAGATACTATGTGCACATGTTAAAAGCTTCAACTCAATGCATTGAAAACACCACCTCAATCCAATATCAATGCTTTAGGTCAACTCTTCTAACATGTGCACAATATTGAGTTTCTCACCTGACACCTTCCAGACTGACCGGTGCCAGTCGGTGTCAGCACACACTAAATAAAACATAACGAAGATCAGTTGATCCGTACCACTGATGTCCCTCCCTAGGAAGGGTCACATCAGCCAATAGTTCACAACTGATCCCATATAAAAATTCAAAAAGGTGAGATACTATGTGCACATGTTAAAAGCTTCAACTCAATGCATTGAAAACGCCACCTCAATCCAATATCAATGCTTTGTGTCAACTCTTCTAACATGTGCACAATATTTAGTTTCTCACCTGACACCTTCCAGACTGACCGGTGCCAGTCGGTGTCGGCACACTAAATAAAACATAACGGAGTTCAGAAGCTTACACAACTGAACTCTAAAAAAATTCAAAAAGGTGGAATGCCAAGAACATTTCAAGATATTGTTGAAAACCACACACCAAAAAAAAGAGCCTTCAACATTATCTGTCCATGGTCTCTTTTTGAGACAAAGATTCAGCACTAATCAAAATCAGCGATGACCTTTCATCAAATGCAAACCCCGTACACCTTCCAGACTGGCGGGATGCCAGTCGGTGTCAGCACACACTAAATAAAACATAACGAAGATCAGTTGATCCGTACCAAACTGATGCCCCTACCTAGGCAGGGTCACATCAGCCAATAGTTCACAACTTCTCCCATATAAAAATTCAAAAATGTGGAACACAACGGCATCTCCAGATACCACTAAAAACCCACATCACTAAGTTTTTAACACTACCAGGAGATGACCATATCTACGAGCTGAGTTCAACATCAACACAAGAACTGGATTGATGATCACAAAGCTAGCACGTGTCCACGACACCTTCCAGACTGACACGTTGTCAGTCGGTGTCAGCGCACAATAAAAAAAGTATAAGGAGGACAGCTGCTTCCTTCCTGATATCATGCCCTACCTAGGCAGGGTCCACAATACCAGTATTCCACACCTGCCCACAAGAAAAAAGTGAAAAATGTAGAACACCACAACCATTTTGGAATAATGTGTGAACCTCATACCACAAAGTCTTCACGTTATCCTAAAGTGGTTGCTTGAGACTGTCAGTGGTGAGCTACCATTCCACTGGGTGAATATCTTACTATAGCTTCTCATTAGGCCTACTTTGACAAATGAGAGCCAGAGGTTAGCATCCATCACACAATGGAACAATGACTCACTTAACGTCCCTGATGAACTACAGACACTTTCCAGATTTGAACGCTTGTCAAATCAGTGTCACCGCCAAAATGGTAAAATATAACGAGGAAGCTTCAGCTTCCACCCACGCTAGCACAGCGAACTGCACTCCATATGGGTTTTCACTGCTGCCTCCCATAAAAAAATTGAAAAGAGAGTGGAGTACACTCAAATTTTGAAAAAAATCTGTTCACGAGCAGATTAAAGCCCCATTTCGATATGTGCAATCTGTATTGAAGTGCGTAGAGAATCATTTTTTTTTATTTTACTATCCATCTGTTGCATGTTTCCAAAATTTCCCAGACTACATCACGGACTGCACATATGGAAACACAGCTTTAATCTTCTCAATTGAAACAGAGACACCTTTACAGACCAACCGGTTGTCAGTCAATGTCTATTGCGCACCAAAAATAAAAAATTAAAAAGTGGTATGCACAAAAAAAGAAAAAGAAAACTTTGAGACTTACCATATATCAGCACACCCATAATGACGATTCAATTACCCATTATCTCCCCCTATGCTGTAAATTTGCAGCTTTCGTCCACGTTTCACTGGCTTGACGCAAGATCGAACGTTACCAGAGTGACATGGAGGAAAGTTTCATCAAAAAGTTTCATATTGTGTGTGATGTGAAATTAAAAAAAATGGTGAAACACCTTGGTCTTCAGAATAGCCACTCCACCACGGCATGGGCCTTCAAGACACCCGAAGGGCGAGATAGCATCCACCCCACAATGAAATGGGCACCCGTCTTACCAAGTGCTTCGTAGACACCTTCCAGACTGATCCGGTGACAGTCGATGTCTATGGCGCACCCAAAATCAACTTAGTGACGGTGGTGTGTAAATTAAAAGGATTGAAACACAGGGACTTATAATCAGATCAACCCCTAAAATGGATAGATCTGAATATAGACCCTGCGCTTCATGAGTGTTTGTTTGATCAAGTGTTCAGGGTGAGTTCAATATACCTAGCACAGAGATTTTTATAAAATTGTGTGACTACCAAAGCCGGTAACTCCCCACACCCTAACTCATGGACCTGACGATGAAATCTCTCCCGATAACCTCCTGGTGGGATTAGCGTATCGGAACCTTGCCATCAGCGTAACCCCAGGGATGTGGGCGAACCCACTATCCCCTTTACCATTCGCATGGAGAGACTCATCTGCGGACATGAGCGGGCCAAGGCAAGCAGCAAAGCTACCAGAACCTTGGAGGGACGTGAATGCAAAGAGATCGAATCGCATACACTGGAGTGGACCACAAGACCGAGAGGCCATGTCTTTCAGGCAAGCAGCCCCACATGATCCTTGTGCCAGGCTTATGATTAAACTCAATTAAGGTTAAAGACGTGCAACGAGATAGAGATCTAGACCCTATATTTATTACAGGGTCTTTCTCCATTAGAAACAAACACTCAATAAAAAAGCACCTTCCAGAGTCAGTCATTCATTTCTAATTTCTTTTCATCTTTTGATGCCAATGTTTCCTAAATGTTGTGTTTCAGTCAATGAAATGTCTTGCCAAAATAAATGAAAAAAAACCTTGTCAAGTGTTGAGATGGCATTAGTTTACAAATTAGGCAACATGACAGGGTGCACAGGTTCAGATACTAGATTGTGAAAAAGGGGAAAGCCTTATAATTTCTATGCTTCGTTGGCACCGTTAGGTTTCCACATAGCCATTATAAGACACGTAAATTTAATATTCAACCCTTGTTCACACTCTAGTGACCTCCTGTTCGGTTACCTCTAACTATTGCCATCCCATGACTTGACAATGGTTCTAACAAGATTTTGAGACTTAGTTTCAGAGAGGTTTGTAAATTATTGTTTTCAGACTGACTCTGCAAGGATAAAATAAAGTTGCTCCCTTCACCAGCAAGCAAAGAACACTCGACATCCACAATGGATATGTCATCATGCACCTCGCTATATGATGGAAGAGAGGAAAGAAAAAATAATACTGTGTACTCACTGTTCAGGCGATGAATTTCTCCTCTTCACTTGCTTCAATTTTCTGCTCAAGTTGACTTTCCAGACTGACCGAATGCCAGTGAGTTCCAAGCGCACAATTTACCAAGCACAAAGATTTTTATTAGGTTGTGTGACTGCCAATGCCGGTAACTCCCCACACCCTAGCTCATGGACCTGACGATGAAATCTCTCCCGATAACCTCCTGGTGGGATTAGCGGGTCGGAACCTTGCCATCAGCGTAACCCCAGGGATGTGGGCGAACCCACTATCCCCTTTACCATTCGCATGGAGAGACACATCTGCGGACATGAGCGGACCTAGGCAAGCAGCAAAGCTACCAGAACCTTGGAGGGGATGTGAATGCAAAGAGATCGAATCGCAAACACTGATGTGGACCACACGACCGAGAGGCCATGTCTTTCAGGCAAGCAGCCCCACATGATCTTTGTGGACACCCCTTTCCTCCTGACTGACCGAATGCCAGTAGGGTATCATAGCGCACACAAAAAAATACTTGCTACAAAAAAAAATTAGATACCCTTTCCTCCTGACTGACCGAATGCCAGTGGGCATCAAGCGCACACAATCTCAAGAGATTGATAAAAAATCTGAAAACAAAAATGACACCCCTTTCCTCCTGACTGACCGAATGCCAGTAGGGCATCAAGCGCACACAGTCTTTGCATTGAAGACAACTCCATTAACTTGGCAGGACTGTGAGCTTCAAGAGGGTCCTCTATCCACTCACAGGCATCAGAGGCTAATGAGAGTTGAAATCAATGTGACACCCTCTTCCTCCTGACTGACCGAATGCCAGTAGGGCATCATAGCGCACAAGTTACCAAGCACAAAGATTTTTATTAAGTTGTGTGACTGCCAATGCCGGTAACTCCCCACACCCTAGCTCATGGACCTGACGATGAAATCTCTCCCGATAACCTCCTGGTGGGATTAGCGGGTCGGAACCTTGCCATCAGCGTAACCCCAGGGATGTGGGCGAACCCACTATCCCCTTTACCATTCGCATGGAGAGACACATCTGCGGACATGAGCGGACCTAGGCAAGCAGCAAAGCTACCAGAACCTTGGAGGGGATGTGAATGCAAAGAGATCGAATCGCAAACACTGATGTGGACCACACGACCGAGAGGCCATGTCTTTCAGGCAAGCAGCCCCACATGATCTTTGTGGACACCCCTTTCCTCCTGACTGACCGAATGCCAGTAGGGTATCATAGCGCACACAAAAAAATACTTGCTACAAAAAAAAATTAGATACCCTTTCCTCCTGACTGACCGAATGCCAGTGGGCATCAAGCGCACACAATCTCAAGAGATTGATAAAAAATCTGAAAACAAAAATGACACCCCTTTCCTCCTGACTGACCGAATGCCAGTAGGGCATCAAGCGCACACAGTCTTTGCATTGAAGACAACTCCACTAACTTGGCAGGACTGTGAGCTTCAAGAGGGTCCTCTATCCACTCACAGGCATCAGAGGCTAATGAGAGTTGAAATCAATGTGACACCCTCTTCCTCCTGACTGACCGAATGCCAGTAGGGCATCATAGCGCACAAGTTACCAAGCACAAAGATTTTTATTAAGTTGTGTGACTGCCAATGCCGGTAACTCCCCACACCCTAGCTCATGGACCTGACGATGAAATCTCTCCCGATAACCTCCTGGTGGGATTAGCGGGTCGGAACCTTGCCATCAGCGTAACCCCAGGGATGTGGGCGAACCCACTATCCCCTTTACCATTCGCATGGAGAGACACATCTGCGGACATGAGCGGACCTAGGCAAGCAGCAAAGCTACCAGAACCTTGGAGGGGATGTGAATGCAAAGAGATCGAATCGCAAACACTGATGTGGACCACACGACCGAGAGGCCATGTCTTTCAGGCAAGCAGCCCCACATGATCTTTGTGGACACCCCTTTCCTCCTGACTGACCGAATGCCAGTAGGGTATCATAGCGCACACAAAAAAATACTTGCTACAAAAAAAAATTAGATACCCTTTCCTCCTGACTGACCGAATGCCAGTGGGCATCAAGCGCACACAATCTCAAGAGATTGATAAAAAATCTGAAAACAAAAATGACACCCCTTTCCTCCTGACTGACCGAATGCCAGTAGGGCATCAAGCGCACACAGTCTTTGCATTGAAGACAACTCCACTAACTTGGCAGGACTGTGAGCTTCAAGAGGGTCCTCTATCCACTCACAGGCATCAGAGGCTAATGAGAGTTGAAATCAATGTGACACCCTCTTCCTCCTGACTGACCGAATGCCAGTAGGGCATCATAGCGCACAAGTTACCAAGCACAAAGATTTTTATTAAGTTGTGTGACTGCCAATGCCGGTAACTCCCCACACCCTAGCTCATGGACCTGACGATGAAATCTCTCCCGATAACCTCCTGGTGGGATTAGCGGGTCGGAACCTTGCCATCAGCGTAACCCCAGGGATGTGGGCGAACCCACTATCCCCTTTACCATTCGCATGGAGAGACACATCTGCGGACATGAGCGGACCTAGGCAAGCAGCAAAGCTACCAGAACCTTGGAGGGGATGTGAATGCAAAGAGATCGAATCGCAAACACTGATGTGGACCACACGACCGAGAGGCCATGTCTTTCAGGCAAGCAGCCCCACATGATCTTTGTGGACACCCCTTTCCTCCTGACTGACCGAATGTCAGTAGGGTATCATAGCGCACACAAAAAAATACTTGCTACAAAAAAAAATTAGATACCCTTTCCTCCTGACTGACCGAATGCCAGTGGGCATCAAGCGCACACAATCTCAAGAGATTGGTAAAAAAATCTGAAAAAAGGCTTGGATTCCTTAATCTTTCCACAAAAACTTAAATAAAAAACCTTATCGTTCACTTACACATTAGATATATTTTTGACAAAAATGGTAAACCTTGTCAAGTGTTGAGATGGCATTAGTTTACAAATTAGGCAACATGACAGGGTGCAGAGGTTCAGATACTGGATTGTGAAAAAGGAGAAAGCCTTATAATTTCTATGCTTCGTTGGCACCGTTAGGTTTCCACATAGCCATTATAAGACATGTAAATTTAATATTCAATCCTTGTTCACAGTCTAGTGACCTCCTGTACAGTTTCCTCCAACCATTGCCATCCCATGACTTGACAAAAGTTCTCTTGTAATTTAGACACTAAATTCAATGGCAGAGTAAGAATGATTATGCTTGACCAAAACATCTGCCTTTCAAAATGTCTGATGTGCATCAATTGATGCCACACATAAAGATTGTCAAAATAAAATTTCAAAATTGAAATAAAGATAGATAGACCCAGCCGGCCACCGGGAAGAACTAAGGTAAAATAGATGAAGTGAAGAGGGTCCCTCCACCCTCGCGGGATTTTACAGAGGGTCCCTACACAACTAAATGTAAAATGCACTGCCAAAATAAAATAAAATTGTCCCAATTCCGTTTAGTAATCATATAATACATAAGCACCCTAGTTGAAAAGATTTGTAGAAAGAGATTGAGATATAATATAATATTCCCCTTCCCCATGAGAAAACTCTCCTTACCAGTCAGCAAAACACACTCGTCAGCCCGAGGGGTGCGTCATCGTGCACCTCACTTCTCTTTGCACCAGTTGATGCCACACATAAAGATTGTCAAAATAAAATTTCAAAATTGAAATAAAGATAGATAGACCCAGCCGGCCACCGGGAAGAACTAAGGTAAAATAGATGAAGTGAAGAGGGTCCCTCCACCCTCGCGGGATTTTACAGAGGGTCCCTACACAACTAAATGTAAAATGCACTGCCAAAATAAAATAAAATTGTCCCAATTCCGTTTAGTAATCATATAATACATAAGCACCCTAGTTGAAAAGATTTGTAGAAAGAGTTTGAGATATAATATAATAATCCCCTTCCCCATGAGAAAACTCTCCTTACCAGTCAGCAAAACACATTCGTCAGCCACTCGTCATTTCTTGGTGAGGACGATGAATTTTTCCTCTTCAAGGATGACTTGAACCATTTTTTTTTGTCCACCAATGGATGGTTTCGCACACCTCAACCTGTAAACCTGTCTAAAAAATCTTCAAGATAATTTGTTAATAGAGCTGCAAGGCAAATCCACCAAGGGATGGTTTCGCACACCTCAACCTGTAAACCTGTCTAAAAAATCTTCAAGATAATTTGTTAATAGAGCTGCAAGGCAAATGATATTTGTCAACAACATATAATCAAATTATAGATGAAAAGAAATACAAATATAAAAAGACATGGAAACAAAGATACATTCAACAATTTCACTGTGGTCCCATGTGCCCATCCATTCTCCATGATCCTACAAGTTAAAGAAAAATGTGTACATCAATTCTATCATGCTCTGTCATGTGTCTTTTTCCCTACATGGCCCTAAATGTCACAGTATTTGATTTGCACCAAGCAAGCATTATAAATTTTGTCTTCCCTACATGTGCCTAACACCGTCCGTCTACAATGCTTGCTTGGCCACACTTGAACTCCCTGCAGTGAGCTCAAGAGTCTTCCCTACATGACCCTATGTCACCGTTCATACAAAACACACATTCAACCCTACAATATGCAAGCAACATTAGTACATCATATCAATTTCAACTCAAGGATGAATAGATTATATTCTACTGTATCTCACCTTCATGTCCCTACTTCTATTCCCTACATGTCCCTGTCATATCATGTTTCATGTGAAGGCACACATTCAACCTTACAACAATCCTGTCACATTAGTATCACCACTCATGCTTTAAAAATTTGTCAAGTTGTCAGTGAATGATCGCCTATTCCCTACATGTCCCTGCCATATCATGTTTCATGTGAAGGCACACATTCAACCTTACAACAGTCCTGTCGCATTAGTATCACCACTCATGCTTTAAAACTTTGTCAAGTTATCAGTGAGTGATCCCTACATGTCCATATCTTTCCCAAATACCCATATCTTCCCGACATTTCCATATCTTCCCTACATGTCCGTATCTTAGAAAGAGTATCGGATGAAAGCATCTCCCTTCATCATGCTCATGTGTCAATTGATTGAATAAGGCTTAGAATCACATTCACCAGCCTTTGTCATTTGGTGACAAAACAAAAAGAAAAACCTGAACTTACCTATTGGAACTAAAGAAGGACAATGTCCAAGGTTGAGAGTCCATATACATATGGGGTCTTTCAGTTGCTCTGCGACAGAAGCAGATACAACCCCCTATTAGTTAGCCTCTTACAACATGCAGGGGATACAGTGGGCCTATTCTTTTGCCCCGAACCCACAGGGGAACTCATGTGTCTAATCTCAGTGTCAAACCAAAATCTCCAAACACATACTCAACCTGAAATAAATATTTCCTACCTGATAGACTTGGATCTTTCTCTCCCCTTGGTCTTGACTGTCTGTAGGACTCCTGCTTCCCAATCTCAGGAACCAAAAGGGATGGTCTCTCCGTTGTGCCTGTTGTAGACTGGCTTTATCTGTAAAAGCAACCACATATGAAACATTATGAACCTTAGTGCAAAATTGGTTTTTCATGGGTATCGTTTTTGTGGTCTCTTATCAAATTTGCTAATGTGAAAACAAGACAGTATGAACAACATATGAAACATTATGAACCTTAGTGCAAAATTCGATTTTCATAGGTATCATTTTTTGTGGTCGCTAATAAAATTTGCTAATGTGAAACCAAGAATGAACATGTTCCATACATCTTTCCATGGTGCATGACTATCATTCCTGCACAAGTGGGTTGTACTTGATGTGAAGCACAGACTGAGGACGTAGAACAATTCTCCCAATTCTCCCAAGCTGTCTCATTGTCAAAGCAAGGTGGGCTGCCAGATGAGATGAGACTGGTGTGATTCATCAGCTATGTCATTCTGTCTGACTGCCAAGCTCCCACTTTGTGGTATCCGACTTATCTGCAAGATTGTAAAATAAATATGAAGGTAAGACTGGTATTTTTACATTTCATCAAGTCTCAATAGAACATGTCACAGCTCTATCATACTGCCTGACTGCAAGCTCCCAACTCTGTCTGCAAGGCTGGAAAACAAAAAATGTGTAGGGTGAGACTGGTGTGATATTCACTTTCATCAAATCTCAAGAGAACATGTCACAGCTCTATCATACAACCTGACTGCAAGCTCCCATTTTGTTGAGTCCAACTCTATCTACAAGGCTGTAAAATAAAAATGAAGATCAGACTTTGCATTTGATCAAGTCTCAAGAGAACATGCCACAGCTCTATCATGCAACCTGACTGCAAGCTCCCAACTCTGTCTGCAAGACTGGAAAATAAAAATGTGTGGGATGAGACTGGTGTGATATTCACTTTCATCACATCTCAAGAGAACATACCACAGCTCTATCATACAACCTGACTGTCAAGCTACCACTTTGTTGAGAGCCCAACTCTGTCTGCAAGGCTGGAAAATAAAAGAATGTGTAGGGTGAGACTGGTGTGATATTCAATTTCATCAAGTTTCAAGAGAACAGCTCTATCATACATTGGTGTTTTTTACATTTCACCAAGTCTCAATAACCTGTGTCACAACTCTATCATACTACCTGACTGCTAAGTTTCAACTTTGTTGAACCCAACTGCTGGCTGCAATGTTGGAAAATAAAAATGAAGATCAGACTTTTGGCTGCAAGGCTTGAGAATAGAAATGGAGATCTGACTGGTGTTTTTACATTTCATCAAGTCTCAAGAACACATATCACAATTCTTTTATACTACCCAACTGCCAATCTCCCACTTTGCTGAGCCCAACTCTTGTAGGCAGGGCTGGAAAATGTTTGGGATGAAACTGGTGTGATATTCAATTTCATCAGGTCTCACATAGATATACATAGCTCTCTCATACTGCATGACTTTCATACTCCCACTTTATTCAGTCTGAATAGCAAGGCAAGATGAATGCATCTCATATCAAACAAGATACTGTCTGATTGCCCATTAGAGAGAGAGAGAGAAGAGAGAGCTATCATTCATTCTCACTTGCTTGGTAAGCATGATAAGATGATTCTGTCAAGCTAACTGACTGTCACAACACAATATTCACCCACCCTTACCTCTCAAAGCATGGTTGTGTGGATGATGAGTAAACTGTATCAGACTGATGTGTTTCATTTTCATTGGCAACCCATGGCCCAGGGAAGAATGATTTAGCAACTGTTGGGTTGTCCACAAAAACTACACATTTTCTGAAAATATTTCTAAGTCCACAAAAACTAAAAAAAAGTCTAAGTCCACAAAAACTACACATTTTCACAAAAGAAAATACTTTCTGAATAATTTTCAGTAGTCAACAAAAATATCATTGCAGTGAGATAATGTTTCATCACCCAATCATATCCTAAACTAGAGATTGATTCAATTCAACACATGTAAAAACCATATTCTATAAAAACTTTCTTGAATCAAGTGAATAAGCAATTCATACTTGACAAAAAGACTGAATGACTTATTTGCATTCACCAAGCACAAGGATTACTTTTGACATATGATAATTGTGTGACTGCCAAAGCCGGTAACTCCCCACACCCTAGCTCATGGACCTGACGATGAAATCTCTCCCGATAACCTCATGGTGGGATTGGCGAGTCGGAACTTTGCCATCAACACAACCCCAGAGGATGTGGGCGATGAGTAAAGTACACTCAGCAATACATCAAAGCTCGCCTCCCCTGCGAACATCGCATTGCTTCCTCATGTACAAAACTCACTATCCTCCTTTTACCATTCGCATGGAGAGACACATCTGCGGACATGAGCGGGCCAAGGCAAGCAGCAAAGCTGCCAGAACCTTGGAGGGACGTGAATGCGAAGAGATCAAATCGCAGACACAAGAGTGGACCACACGACCGAGAGGCCATGTCTTTCAGGCAAGCAGCCCCTACTTCCACACTTTGTCAAAATCATCATGCCAGGTTTAGGTAACAAAAAGACATCCTATACAATAATCACTAAAGATACAATCATAACAATTTTCGAAGAATGATTCATTTTGTAATGCTTTGTGTGAAAAACTAAATAAAATGCCAACTAAAATGTTCTACAACAAATATTAAGTGAAAAATCACATTTTAGAAATTGGACTTTGAAAATTTCAGAAACAAAGATTTTGGAGTTTGAAAATATTTCTAAGTCCACAAAAACTACAAATTTTCTGAAAATATTTCTAAGTCCATAAAAACTACAAATTTCGGAATATTTTTCAAAGTTCACAAAAGAAAATACTTTTCTGAATAATTTTCAAAGACCAAAAAAATATCATTGCGGTGAGATAATATTTCATCACCCAGTCTTATCCTGAATTGAAGATTGATTCAATTCAATCCCTTGTTGCCTAATGATTACACGACACATGTAAAAACCTCTATTCTATAAAAACTTTCTTGAATCAAGTGAATAAGCAATTCATACCTGACAAAAAGACTGAATGACTTATTTGCATTCACCAAGCACAAGGATTACTTTTGACATATGATAATTGTGTGACTGCCAAAGCCGGTAACTCCCCACACCCTAGCTCATGGACCTGACGATGAAATCTCTCCCGATAACCTCATGGTGGGATTGGCGAGTCGGAACTTTGCCATCAACACAACCCCAGAGGATGTGGGCGATGAGTAAAGTACACTCAGCAATACATCAAAGCTCGCCTCCCCTGCGAACATCGCATTGCTTCCTCATGTACAAAACTCACTATCCTCCTTTTACCATTCGCATGGAGAGACACATCTGCGGACATGAGCGGGCCAAGGCAAGCAGCAAAGCTGCCAGAACCTTGGAGGGACGTGAATGCGAAGAGATCGAATCGCAGACACTGGAGTGAACCACATGACCGAGAGGCCATGTCTTTCAGGCAAGCAGCCCCTACTTCCACACTTTGTCAAAATCATCATGCCAGGTTTAGGTAACAAAAAGACATCCTATACAATAATCACTAAACATACAATCCTAACAATCTCAAATTCAGTGAGTGAGATAGCAAGTAGACTAGACAGGCCTTTGTTGCCATCTCACTTCTTTACATCATAACATGTACCTTTCTGTTACATCTGATTCATGCAAGGGAGCTGTAGGGCAGAGATCCAACATCAGACCAATCTCAAGCCATACAGTCCAATTGCATGCCCAGTGTGGAAAGGGTGTATAGTGTGTCACTCTAGTAAAAAGTGTGTAACATGCATTGTACTCACATTTGGAAAGGCTTGTCTTCAATCGCAGATCTCCATTGGGATCGATGTGAATTTAGAAATCCATGAAACCTGAAATGAGTTCAAATGACTATTAAAACATCATTCAACTGAGGTTGTCTCCCTTATGGGACCACAAATCTGAAGATGGATAACATATCATCAATCCACAGGTCAATACAGATTTGTTATATACTGCATGCAAATTAAGTAAAAAAACACTTCTTTTGGGAGAATTTCACCCCTTGTGGGGCCACAAATCTACAAAAGAATTACATATTATCCTTCTACATGTCAATACAAAGATTTCAATATACAGTATACAATAAAGTAAAAATGGATAATTTCCCCCCTTAATTGGGGTGAAATACCCCTTAGGGGGCCCCAAAACTGAAAATGAATGCCAGATTCTCACTCTACAAGCCGACGCGAAACTTTTGATATGCTACATGAAAAATTCAAGATGGCCGCCATTTTTTCAAGATGGCCGACTTTTTTGTAACAATTTTCAAATAATGTTCATAAATGTAATATTTGGTATGAAAAACTCAAAAATGCCATCGAAAATGTCCTACAAGAAAAATTAAGCAAATTAGCACATTTTGAAAATTGAAAATTTTCTAAGTCCCCAAAAAATATTCAGAAAAATTTTCTAAGTCCTCAAAAAAATAAAAATCTGAAAAATTTTCGAAGTCCCAGAAAAAAATTAAAATCTGAAAATTTTCTAAGTCCTGAAAAAATAAAAATCTGAAAAATTTTCTAAGTCCCTGAAAAAATAAAAATCTGAAAATTTTCTAAGTCCTGAAAAAATAAAAATCTGAAAAATTTTGTAAGTCCCAAAAATTTAAAATCTGAAAAATATTATAAGTCCTGAAAAAAATTGGACTTAGAAAATTTCTGAAAACTTTCTCCATGGAGGCCCTTCTCACCTTGCCTTCCTTGTGATCCAGCTTCCAAGCCTTCCCCTCTCAGAGATTTTCCCCTTCTCAGCAAAGCCTTGGTCCTTCTGGCATGGAGGCCTTCCTTGGAGAGAGGTGTGTTTCTTCTGGAGTCAAGCAGCAGACTGACAATTTTCCTGTGGGGAGCTCCTTATAAACACTTTGGATGGAACCATCTAGAACTTACCAGAAGGTCCAATCTGATTGGTCAAAAATGAAAAGTGATGATGTCACAGTGGTAGGTTGCCATGCCAATGGTGCCAGACTGTGATCTGAGCAGAAAATCCAATTTTGCAATGCATCTCAAAAATCAGGCTCCATGAACAACCATACAAACCTGCTTCAAATTAGTTCTATTGGAGCTACACGGATGTGTGATACATCAAATTGATGGCCAAAGTGATGGCCAACATGGATCGAGGAGATGTGAACATACAAAAAAAAATAAGTATGTCTTTTTTATTTTTGGTTTCTACCTGAGTCCTGTGATGCAGCATGACACAGCACAATGTCAATGGCAGTGTGAGTTGAATGCAGCTGGTTGGATGTCCAAATTGAACATCCAGGCACAACTGGAACATTTGTGTCTGTCTGGGTGACAAAATATTGCATTTTTTTTACATTCAGAGTGACATTAGGTCTGTGAAATGTGGAAAAATTGATGGGCAAAATAACTTCATGGTGACAAAAGGCTGTGGGCAAGAAGATTTCTGGGTGACACAGATCATTTTCTGAGTGACAAATTCTGGTCATCAACATTGATGATGAATTCAAAGTGACACACATTCAAAGTGACAGTAATTCTAGGTGACAGAAATTCAGTGTAACAATGATTCTAAGTGACAGAAATTCAGTGTACCAACCTTTTTGGGAGTGACAGAAATCATCGGCTCCCGTCTTGTTCGCCCCGACGAACAGCAGACGTGCTCGGGAACGTTCGAGAAGATCCGGGAAGATTTCCGCAACTCGAGAACGGCAAAACAGAGAAAATATTATGAAAAGTAGTTTCTTTTCTTGCGTTCACGACCAGAATATTTTGCTAGAATTAATCTTGTATATGTTTTGAGATTTTTCAATACTTTTGATGATGTTTTGGACGTTTTATGGGGCGATTTGTTCAAAATTGACCGCGGCTGCATCTGCGGGACCGCCATCTTGAGCTCACCGAGCGAGGAAGGCCACGGGAGACGAACACGACATCGGGGGTTATATTGTCTCAAATAATGGTAAGAAATACTTTACCAGAGCGGGAAATTGTGCGCAAGAATGTATATCATTGACTGTAGAAGTAAGAGACTGATCCACGCAGCCGTTCCCGGTGAAAATTAAATATTTTGAAAGAAATAACAAAGCGGGCCTTCGTGGCCGGACATATCTTTTGATTCTTTTCATCTTTGTCAAAATTGAAATGTTCGTGCCTCCCGCCGTTTCACGGCCGAGCATTTTGCGTAATATTTTCAATATTCTTGTCAGTTTTATTTTACACAACTATTTGAACATCTTTGCTTCGTCAAAATTGAAATGTTCGTGCCTCTCACGGCCGAGCATTTTGTGGGATTTCTCAAAATTCCTATCAGTTTTATTTTACACAACTATTTGAACATCTTTGCAGATTGGCGGGATGAATGCTTTGACCACCACGGCTCGGCCATCGATAAGAAAGAATTTCACAATCCGGCGGACAAGAATGCATTTCTGTATAAAAAAGGTAAGAAATCGCACCAAAATACATGGAACAATTGCATATTATCATATACTATTTAATATCAAACTCCGAGTCAAATCCCTGCAGTCATTCGCTCATAAAAATAATATTCATCTTCTGTTCTAGCTACCAAGTAATTTTCATTTATTTTATATTTGCTCTGCTTTGTTAGTTATTTTGTGTTCAATTCTATTAAATATCTTTGTCAAAATTGAAATGTCTGTGCCTCTCACTTTGTGGATTTTCTTTTTCAATATTCCTATCAGTTTTATTTTACACAACTATTTGAACATCTTTGTAGATTGGCGGGATGAATGCTTTGACCACCACGGCTTGGCCATCGATAAGAAAGAAGTTCACAATCCGGCGGACAAGAATGCATTTCTGTATAAAAAAAGGTAAGAAATCGCACCAAAATACATGGAACAATTGCATATTATCATATACTATTTAATATCAAACTCCGAGTCAAATCCCTGCAGTCATTCGCTCATAATATTCACTTTCTGTTCTAGCTACCAAGTAGTTTTCATTTATTTTTTATATTTGCTCTGCTTTGTTGGTTCCCGGTGAAAATTAAAACAAAATATGATAATATTTTGAAAGAAATAACAAAGCAGGCCTTCGTGGCCGGACATATATCTTTTGATTCTTTTCATCTTTGTCAAAATTGAAATGTTCGTGCCTCTCACAGCCGAGCATTTTGTGGATTTTCTTTTTCAATATTCCTATCAGTTTTATTTTACACAACTATTTGAACATCTTTGTAGATTGGTGGGATGAATGCTTTGACCACCATGGCTCAGTCATCGATAGGAAAGAAGTCCACAATCCAGTGATTAGAATGCATTTCTGTATAAAAAAAGGTAAGAAAGCGCACAGAAATACATGGAACAATTGCATGTTATCATATAATATTTAATATTAAAACCTGAGACAAATCCCTGCAGTCATTCGCTCATAAAAAAGTAATGTTCACTTTCTGTTCTAGCTACCAAGTAATTTTCATTTAATTTATATTTGCTCTGCTTTGTTATTTTATGTTCAATGCTATTAAATATCTTTGTCAAAATTGAAGTGTTTGTGCCTCTCGCCGTTTCACAGCCGAGTATTTTGTGGATTTTCTTATCAGTTTTATTTTACACAACTATTTGAACATCTTTGCAGGTTGGCGGGATGAATGCTTTGACCACCACGGCTCAGCAACCAATAAGAAAGAAAGAAGTACACAATCAGGTGACAAGAATGCATTTCTGTATAAAAAAAGGTAAGAAATCCCACAAAAATACATGGAACAAATGCATATTATCAAATAGACAAATCCCTGCAGTCATTCGCTCATAAAAAAATAATGTTCACTTCTGTTCTAGTTGCCAAGTAATTTTCATTTATTTTATATTTGCTCTGCTTTGTAAGTTATTTTATGTTCAATTCTATTAAATATCTTTGTCAAAATTGAAATGTTCGTGCCTCTTGCCATTTCAGGGCCAAGCATTTTGTGGATTTTCTTTTTCAATATTCTTTACAGTTTTATTTTACACAACTATTTGAACTTCTTTGCAGATTGGCGGGATGAACGTTTTGACCACCACGACTCGGCCATCGATGGGAAAGAAGTTCACAATCCAGTGACAAGAATGCATTTCTATATAAAAAGGTAAGAAAGCGCACAAAAATACATGGAACAATTGCATATTATTCTGTTCTAGCTACCAAGTAATTTTCATTTATTTTATATTTGCTCTGCTTTGTTGGTTCCCGGTGAAAATTAAAACAAAATATGATAATATTTTGAAAGAAATAACAAAGCGGGCCTGTGAGGCCAGACATATCTTTTAATTCTTTTCATCTTTGTCAAAATTGAAATGTTTGTGCCTCTCATTTTGTGGATTTTCTTTTTTCAATATTCTTGTCAGTTTTATTTTACACAACTATTTGAACATCTTTGCAGATTGGCAGGATGAATGCTTTGACCACCACGGCTCGGCCACCGATAAGAAAGAAAGAAGTACACAATCCAGTGACAAGAAGTCTTGAATTTTGAAGAAAGAAGTCCCACCAAATGGAACATTTAATATTAAAGTATAAGACAAATCCCAGCAGATATTGTTACATAAGAAAATGAATGTACGTCTTCTGATCCATCTACTATGATAGTACCTTTCATTAATTTTATATTTATCCTGCTTTTACCCCCCAGCCAATTGGCCTTGTTTGTGGGTTATTGAAATATCTTTTGCCATAATTGAAATATTTATACATCTCAACAGTTTGGCCATCAAGAAAAGCAAGAATATCAAGTGTCAATGACAAGAGGGCTTCAAATTTTGTAAAGATAAAGAATTATACAAAAAAATGTATTATCTATCAGTTAAAACAATATATTTTAAAAAGGCACTTTCTGACTGAATATCTCAACCAAAAAACTGTCTTTCTGTTTGCCAACATTGTCGATTCGATTGCATCAGTTTCATATGATACTTGTATCTCACATGAGGTGAAACGAGGTAAACAGCTTTTTGTGAATGTAAGTTTTAGGGTGTATCGTGAGATGTGGTTCAGAACCATGCTTTAGCTGGGCACACCCATTACTTCGTATAATCTCATGTTAGATACACACTCTCATATCATATGAAAAATGTTGAGGGGTAAATTTTTGTAGAAAATGTTAACTTTTTGTTTAACAATTGTCAACTAGCAGTGATAAAGATATACAAGTTATCTCTAATGGAGTTGATCTCGGGAGAAAAACCTACCACTGTGACAACAAAAACTCTCCTTGTCTGGTTGGAGGATTGATATGCAACTTGTTACCATTGTTTCTTTCTGAATGGAATAAAGAATGTGAAGTGTTATGATTTGTTATTTTATCTATTTTATCATTGACCTGCTGATCACATTTCTTTTGTGTCACCCATCAATCCATGAACATGAAGCACACACAGTTGACATGACTTGATGATTTCTATCATGGCTGTCATAATCAAATTCTGACAACTCCACATTTTGAATATTTTGAAAATGTTTTTTTTTTTTTAAATAAAAATGTGATTAACCTCGTACAATAAATATTATTTGCAGGCTTATGTTGAGAATTGTCATAATATTTTGAAATTTTCAAGTAAATGCTCTTCTGAAGAAGCATAAAATGGCATGTTGGAGTTGATCACAGGAGAAAAACCTACCAGTGTGACAACTTAATTTCCCCTTGTGGTTGGAAGATTGATAAATTTGTTATCCTTGTTACTACATGAATGGAATAAAAATAATTAAGAAAAATGTAAAGTGCTGTCATGATTTTATTTATTTATTTCATTTACAAGCTTAATTTGACAATGTTCATGGCATGAGCCTATGGGTTTTGTATGAGACTATTTGAGGTAATGGGTGTGCCCAGCTGAAGCATGGTTTCGAACCACATCTCACGATACACCCTTGGTCTCGCACTCGAAAAAAGCTGTTTACCTCATTTTAGCTCATATGAAAAAAATAGTGTCATGCTAAACAGTTTCAATTTTCTTAATAAACATAATGGCATACATGCTGGCAACATCCAAGCAGTTAACTGCTTTTTTTCTGATAATATTGTTTTCCAATTGCAAAATAAATATTTCAAAACTATAAAACTTTATGCATGTTAAATCTCTGATATTGTCTAAATGCTGGTTTGGTGCCTTCTTGTCGCTGTATAACTTCTTTCTTCACAATGGCCTTACATTGGCATTTGAGGTATTCTTCTTCCATTCTGCAAAACAAAAATGTCAATATGTTTAATTTAGAATGTCAAATATTGAAAAGGAAAAAATCCACAAAATGCTTGGCTGTGAACAGCTGATATGATTAGATGATAAGAGGCACAACCATTTCAGTTTTAACAATGTTATGACAATAACCAATTGACCTGAGGGGGTAAAAGGGAATTGAACACAAAACAATTGACAAAGCTGTACAAATTTATATTTGAGGCAAAGATTTTGATATTAAATGCAATATGATCTTGCACATTTGTTCCGTGTATTTTGGTGGGATTCCTTACCTTCTTTATGGAGAAATGAAGCCTTCTCATCACCGGATTGTATACTTCTCTATTTCTTATCGATGGCCGAGCCGTGGCAGTCAGAGCATTCATCCCACCAATCTACAAAAATGCTTGGCTGTAAAGAGCTAAGATGCCAAGAGGCACAAGCATTTCAGTTTTGAGAAAGTTATAACAATACACTGCAGGACCACTTGGCCTGAGGGGTAAAAGAGAATTCAACATAAAGCAATTGACAAAGTCGGACAAGTGTATATTTGAAGAAAAGATTTATATATTTAAATGCTATATAATATTAAGCATTTGTTCTATGTATTTTGGTGCGATTTCTTTACTTTTTTTTATACAGAAATGCATTATTGTCACCGGATTGTGAACTTCTTTCTTTCTTACCGATGAGCCGTGGTGGTCAAACCATTCATCCTGCCAATCTACAAAGATGTTCAAATAGTTGTGTAAAATAAAACTGATAAGAAAATCCACAAAATACTCGGCTGTGAAACGGCGAGAGGCACAAACACTTCAATTTTGACGAAGATATTTAATAGCATTGAACATAAAATAACAAAGCAGAGCAAATATAAAATAAATGAAAATTACTTGGTAGCTAGAACAGAAAGTGAACATTTCTTTTTTATGAGCGAATGACTGCAGGGATTTGTCTCAGATTTTAATATTAAATAGTATATGATAATATGCAATTGTTCCATGTATTTCTGTGCGCTTTCTTACCTTTTTATACAGAAAAATGCATTCTTGTCCGCCGGATTGTGAACTTCTTTCCCATCGATAGCCGAGTCGTGGTGGTCAAAACGTTCATCCCGCCAATCTACTAAGAAGTTCAAATAGTTGTGTAAAATAAAACTGATAAGAATATTGAAAAAGAAAATCCACAAAGTGAGAGGCACGGACATTTCAATTTTGACAAAGATATTTAATAGAATTGAACACAAAATAACTAACAAAGCAGAGCAAATATAAAATAAATGAAAATTACTTGGTAGCTAGAACAGAAAGTGAATATTATGAGTGACTGACTGCAGGGATTTGACTCGGAGTTTGGTATTAAATAGTATATGATAATATGCAATTGTTTCATGTATTTTTGTGCGCTTTCTTACCTTTTTATACAGAAAAATGCATTCTTATCACTGGATTGTGGACTTCTTTCCTATCGATGACCGAGCCGTGGTGGTCAAAGCATTCATCCTGCCAATCTGCAAAGATGTTCAAATAGTTGTGTAAAATAAAACTGACAAGAATATTGAGAAATCCCACAAAATGTTTGGCTGTGAAAGGGTAAGAGGCACGAACATTTCAATTTTGACAAAGATATTTAATAGAATTGAACATAAAATAACTAACAAAGCAGAGCAAATATAAAATAAATGAAAATTACTTGGTAGCTAGAACAGAAAGTGAATATTATGAGCGAATGACTGCAGGGATTTGTCTCAGATTTTGATATTAAATAGTACATGATAATATGCAATTGTTTCATGTATTTTTGTGCGCTTTCTTACCTTTTTATACAGAAATGCATTCTAGTCACTGGATTGTGTACTTCTTTCTCTCTTATCAATGGCCGAGCCGTGGTGGTCAAAGCATTCATCCCGCCAATCTGCAAAGATGTTCAAATAGTTGTGTAAAATAAAACTGACAAGAATATTGAGAAATCCCACAAAATGTTTGGCTGTGAAAGGGAGAGGCACGAACATTTCAAATTTTTACAAAGATATTTTATAGAATTGAAGACAAAATAACTAACAAAGCAGAGCAAATATAAAATAAATGAAAATTACTTGGTAGCTAGAACAGAAAGTGAACATTTCTTTTTTATGAGCGAATAAATGCAGGGATTTGTCTCAGATTTTAATATTAAATATTATATGATAACATGCAATTGATCCATGTATTTCTGTGCGCTTTCTTACCTTTTTATACAGAAATGCATTCTTGTCACTGGATTGTGAACTTCTTTCCCATCGATGGCCGAGTCGTGGTGGTCAAAACGTTCATCCCGCCAATCTACAAAGAAGTTCAAATAGTTGTGTTAAATAAAACTGATAAGAATATTGAAAAAGAAAATCCACAAAGTGAGAGGCACGGACATTTCAATTTTGACAAAGATATTTAATAGAATTGAAGACAAAATAACCAACAAAGCAGAGCAAATATAAAATAAATGAAAATTACTTGGTAGCTAGAACAGAAAGTGAATATTATGAGCGAATGACTGCAGGGATTTGTCTCAGATTTTGATATTAAATAGTATATGATAATATGCAATTGTTCCATGTATTTTGGTGCGATTTCTTACCTTTTTTTATACAGAAAAATGCATTCTTGTCCGCCGGATTGTGAACTTCTTTCTTATCGATGGCCAAGCCGTGGTGGTCAAAGCATTCATCCCGCCAATCTGCAAAGATGTTCAAATAGTTGTGTAAAATAAAACTGACAAGAATATTGAAAATATTACGCAAAATGCTCGGCCGTGAAACGGCGGGAGGCACGAACATTTCAATTTTGACAAAGATGAAAAGAATCAAAATGTCCGGCCACGAAGGCCCGCTTTGTTATTTCTTTTAAAATATAAAATTTTCACCGGGAACGGCTGCGTGGATCAGTCTCTTACTTCTACAGTCAATGCTATACATTCTTGCGCACAGTTTCCCGCTCTGATAAAGTATTTCTTACCATTATTTGAGACAATATAACCCCCCGATGTCGTGTTCGTCTTCCCCGCGGTTCCTCGCTCGGTGAGCTCAAGATGGCGGTCCCGCAGATGCAGCCGCAGTCAATTTTGAACAAATCGCCCCATAAAACGTCCAAAACATCATCAAAAGTATTGAAAAGTCTCAAAACATATCCAAGATTAATTCTAGCAAAATATTCTGGTCGTGAACGCAAGAAAAGAAACTATTTTTCATAATATTTTCTCTGTTTTGCCGTTTCCGAGTTGCGGAAATCTTCCCGGATCTTCTCGAACGTTCCCGAACACGTCTGCTGTTCGTCGGGGCGAACAAGACGGGAGCCGATGATTTCTGTCACTCCTAAAAAGGTTGGTACACTGAATTTCTGTCACTTAGAATCATTGTTACACTGAATTTCTGTCACCTAGAATTACTGTCACTTTGAATGTGTGTCACTTTGAATTCATCATCAATGTTGATGACCAGAATTTGTCACTCAGAAAAATGATCTGTGTCACCCAGAAATCTTTTTGCCCACAGCCTTTTGTCACCATGAAATTATTTTGCCCATCAATTTTTCCACATTTCACAGACCTAATGTCACTCTGAATGTAAAAAAAATGCAATATTTTGTCACCCAGACAGACACAAATGATCCAGTTGGGCCTGGATGGCCATGTTCAATTTGGACATCCAACCAGCTGCATTCAACTCACACTGCCATTGACATTGTGCTGTGTCATGCTACATCACAGGACTCAGGTAGAAACCAAAAATAAAAAGACATACTTATTTTTTTTGTATGTTCACATCTCCTCCATGTTGGCCATCACTTTGGCCATCAATTTAATGTATCACACATCCATGTAGCTCCAATAAAACTAATTTGAAGCAGGTTTGTATGGTTGTTCATGGAGCCTGAGTTTTGAGAGGCATTGCAAAATTGGATTTTCTGCTCAGATCACAGCCTGGCACCACTGTGACATCATCACTTTTCATTTTTGACCAATCAGATTGGACCTTCTAGTAAGTTCTAGATGGTTCCATCCAAAGTGTTTATAAGGAGCTCCCCACATGAAAATTGTCAGTCTGCTGCTTGACTCCAGAAGAAACACACCTCTCTCCAAGGAAGGTCTCCATGCCAGAAGGACCAAGGCTTTGCTGAGAAGGGGAAAATCTCTGAGAGGGGAAGGCTTGGAAGCTGGATCACAAGGAAGGCAAGGTGAGAAGGGCCTCCATGGAGAAAGTTTTCAGAAAATTTTCAAAGTCAAATTTTTTTCAGGACTTTTTTCAGATTTTTATTTTTTCAGGACTTCTAAAATTTTTCAGATTTTAATTTTTTCTGGGACTTAGAAATTTTTCAGATTTTTATTTTTTTCTGGGACTTAGAAAATTTTTCAGATTTTAATTTTTTTTGGGACTTAGAAATTTTTCTGAATATTTTTTGGAGACTTAGAAAATTTTCAATTTTCAAAATGTGCTAATTTGCTTAATTTTTCTTGTAGGACATTTTCGATGGCATTTTTGAGTTTTTCATACCAAATATTACATTTATGAACATTATTTGAAAATTGTTACAAAAAAGTCGGCCATCTTGAAAAAATGGCGGCCATCTTGAATTTTCATGTAGCATATCAAAAGTTTCGCGTCGGCTTGTAGAGTGAGAATCTGGCATTCATTTTCAGTTTTGGGGCCCCCTAAGGGGTATTTCACCCCAATTAAGGGGGGAAAGTATCCATTTTTACTTTATTGTATACTGTATATTGAAATCTTGGTATTGACATGTAGAAGGATAATATGTAATTCTTTTGTAGATTTGTGGCCCCACAAGGGGTGAAATTCTCCCAAAAGAAGTGTTTTTTACTTAATTTGTATGCAGTATATAACAAATCTGTATTGACCTGTGGATTGATGATATGTTATCCATCTTCAGATTTGTGGTCCCATAAGGGAGACAACCTCAGTTGAATGATGTTTTAATAGTCATTTGAACTCATTTCAGGTTTCATGGATTTCTAAATTCACATCGATCCCAATGGAGATCTGCGATTGAAGACAAGCCTTTCCAAATGTGAGTACAATGCATGTTACACACTTTTTACTAGAGTGACACACTATACACCCTTTCCACACTGGGCATGCAATTGGACTGTATGGCTTGAGATTGGTCTGATGTTGGATCTCTGCCCTACAGCTCCCTTGCATGAATCAGATGTAACAGAAAGGTACATGTTATGATGTAAAGAAGTGAGATGGCAACAAAGGCCTGTCTAGTCTACTTGCTATCTCACTCACTGAATTTGAGATTGTTAGGATTGTATGTTTAGTGATTATTGTATAGGATGTCTTTTTGTTACCTAAACCTGGCATGATGATTTTGACAAAGTGTGGAAGTAGGGGCTGCTTGCCTGAAAGACATGGCCTCTCGGTCATGTGGTTCACTCTAGTGTCTGCGATTCGATCTCTTCGCATTCACGTCCCTCCAAGGTTCTGGCAGCTTTGCTGCTTGCCTTGGCCCGCTCATGTCCGCAGATGTGTCTCTCCATGCGAATGGTAAAAGGAGGATAGTGAGTTTTGTACATGAGGAAGCAATGCGATGTTCGCAGGGGAGGCGAGCTTTGATGTATTGCTGAGTGTACTTTACTCATCGCCCACATCCTCTGGGGTTGTGTTGATGGCAAAGTTCCGACTCGCCAATCCCACCATGAGGTTATCGGGAGAGATTTCATCGTCAGGTCCATGAGCTAGGGTGTGGGGAGTTACCGGCTTTGGCAGTCACACAATTATCATATGTCAAAAGTAATCCTTGTGCTTGGTGAATGCAAATAAGTCATTCAGTCTTTTTGTCAGGTATGAATTGCTTATTCACTTGATTTAAGAAAGTTTTTATTGAATAGAGGTTTTTACATGTGTCGTGTAATCATTAGGCAACAAGGGATTGAATTGAATCAATCTTCAATTCAGGATAAGACTGGGTGATGAAAGATTATCTCACCGCAATGATATTTTTTTGGTCTTTGAAAATTATTCAGAAAAGTATTTTCTTTTGTGAACTTTGAAAAATATTCAGAAATTTGTAGTTTTTATGGACTTAGAAATATTTTCAGAAAATTTGTAGTTTTTGTGGACTTAGAAATATTTTCAGAAAATTTGTGGTTTTTGTGGACTTAGAAATATTTTCAGAAAATTTGTGGTTTTTGTGGACTTAGAAATATTTTCAAACTCCAAAATCTTTGTTTCTGAAATTTTCAAAGTCCAATTTCTAAAATGTGATTTTTCACTTAATATTTGTTGTAGAACATTTTAGTTGGCATTTTATTTAGTTTTTCACACAAAGCATTACAAAATGAATCATTCCTCGAAAATTGTTATGATTGTATCTTTAGTGATTATTGTATAGGATGTCTTTTTGTTACCTAAACCTGGCATGATGATTTTGACAAAGTGTGGAAGTAGGGGCTGCTTGCCTGAAAGACATGGCCTCTCGGTCGTGTGGTCCACTCTAGTGTCTGCGATTCGATCTCTTCGCATTCACGTCCCTCCAAGGTTCTGGCAGCTTTGCTGCTTGCCTTGGCCCGCTCATGTCCGCAGATGTGTCTCTCCATGCGAATGGTAAAAGGAGGATAGTGAGTTTTGTACATGAGGAAGCAATGCGATGTTCGCAGGGGAGGCGAGCTTTGATGTATTGCTGAGTGTACTTTACTCATCGCCCACATCCTCTGGGGTTGTGTTGATGGCAAAGTTCCGACTCGCCAATCCCACCATGAGGTTATCGGGAGAGATTTCATCGTCAGGTCCATGAGCTAGGGTGTGGGGAGTTACCGGCTTTGGCAGTCACACAATTATCATATGTCAAAAGTAATCCTTGTGCTTGGTGAATGCAAAAAAAAGTCATTCAGTCTTTTTGTCAAGTATGAATTGCTTATTCACTTGATTCAAGAAAGTTTTTATAGAATATGGTTTTTACATGTGTTGAATTGAATCAATCTCTAGTTTAGGATATGATTGGGTGATGAAACATTATCTCACTGCAATGATATTTTTGTTGACTACTGAAAATTATTCAGAAAGTATTTTCTTTTGTGAAAATGTGTAGTTTTTGTCGACTTAGACTTTTTTTTAGTTTTTGGGGACTTAGAAATATTTTCAGAAAATGTGTAGTTTTTGTGGACAACCCAACAGTTGCTAAATCATTCTTCCCTGAGCCATGGGTTGCCAATGAAAATGAAACACATCAGTCTGATACAGTTTACTCATCATCCACACAACCATGCTTTGAGAGGTAAGGGTGGGTGAATATTGTGTTGTGACAGTCAGTTAGCTTGACAGAATCATCTTATCATGCTTACCAAGCAAGTGAGAATGAATGATAGCTCTCTCTTCACTCTCTCTCTAATGGGCAATCAGACAGTATCTTGTTTGATATGAGATGCATTCATCATGCCTTGCTATTCAGACTGAATAAAGTGGGAGTATGATAGTCATGCAGTATGAGAGAGCTATGTATATCTGTGTGAGACCTGATGAAATTGAATATCACACCAGTTTCATCCCAAACATTTTCCAGCCCTGCCTACAAGAGTTGGGCTCAGCAAAGTGGGAGATTGGCAGTTGGGTAGTATAAAAGAATTGTGATATGTGTTCTTGAGACTTGATGAAATGTAAAAACACCAGTCAGATCTCCATTTCTATTCTCAAGCCTTGCAGCCAAAAGTCTGATCTTCATTTTTATTTTCCAACATTGCAGCCAGCAGTTGGGTTCAACAAAGTTGAAACTTAGCAGTCAGGTAGTATGATAGAGTTGTGACACAGGTTATTGAGACTTGGTGAAATGTAAAAAACACCAATGTATGATAGAGCTGTTCTCTTGAAACTTGATGAAATTGAATATCACACCAGTCTCACCCTACACATTCTTTTATTTTCCAGCCTTGCAGACAGAGTTGGGCTCTCAACAAAGTGGTAGCTTGACAGTCAGGTTGTATGATAGAGCTGTGGTATGTTCTCTTGAGATGTGATGAAAGTGAATATCACACCAGTCTCATCCCACACATTTTTATTTTCCAGTCTTGCAGACAGAGTTGGGAGCTTGCAGTCAGGTTGCATGATAGAGCTGTGGCATGTTCTCTTGAGACTTGATCAAATGCAAAGTCTGATCTTCATTTTTATTTTACAGCCTTGTAGATAGAGTTGGACTCAACAAAATGGGAGCTTGCAGTCAGGTTGTATGATAGAGCTGTGACATGTTCTCTTGAGATTTGATGAAAGTGAATATCACACCAGTCTCACCCTACACATTTTTTGTTTTCCAGCCTTGCAGACAGAGTTGGGAGCTTGCAGTCAGGCAGTATGATAGAGCTGTGACATGTTCTATTGAGACTTGATGAAATGTAAAAATACCAGTCTTACCTTCATATTTATTTTACAATCTTGCAGATAAGTCGGATACCACAAAGTGGGAGCTTGGCAGTCAGACAGAATGACATAGCTGATGAATCACACCAGTCTCATCTCATCTGGCAGCCCACCTTGCTTTGACAATGAGACAGCTTGGGAGAATTGGGAGAATTGTTCTACGTCCTCAGTCTGTGCTTCACATCAAGTACAACCCACTTGTGCAGGAATGATAGTCATGCACCATGGAAAGATGTATGGAACATGTTCATTCTTGGTTTCACATAAGCAAATTTTATTAGCGACCACAAAAAATGATACCTATGAAAATCGAATTTTGCACTAAGGTTCATAATGTTTCATATGTTGTTCATACTGTCTTGTTTTCACATTAGCAAATTTGATAAGAGACCACAAAAACGATACCCATGAAAAACCAATTTTGCACTAAGGTTCATAATGTTTCATATGTGGTTGCTTTTACAGATAAAGCCAGTCTACAACAGGCACAACGGAGAGACCATCCCTTTTGGTTCCTGAGATTGGGAAGCAGGAGTCCTACAGACAGTCAAGACCAAGGGGAGAGAAAGATCCAAGTCTATCAGGTAGGAAATATTTATTTCAGGTTGAGCGTGTGTTTGGAGATTTTGGTTTGACACTGAGATTAGACACATGAGTTCCCCTGTGGGTTCGGGGCAAAAGAATAGGCCCACTGTATCCCCTGCATGTTGTAAGAGGCTAACTAATAGGGGGTTGTATCTGCTTCTGTCGCAGAGCAACTGAAAGACCCCATATGTATATGGACTCTCAACCTTGGACATTGTCCTTCTTTAGTTCCAATAGGTAAGTTCAGGTTTTTCTTTTTGTTTTGTCACCAAACGACAAAGGCTGGTGAATGTGATTCTAAGCCTTATTCAATCAATTGACACATGAGCATGATGAAGGGAGATGCTTTCATCCGATACTCTTTCTAAGATACGGACATGTAGGGAAGATATGGAAATGTCGGGAAGATATGGGTATTTGGGAAAGATATGGACATGTAGGGATCACTCACTGATAACTTGACAAAGTTTTAAAGCATGAGTGGTGATACTAATGCGACAGGACTGTTGTAAGGTTGAATGTGTGCCTTCACATGAAACATGATATGGCAGGGACATGTAGGGAATAGGCGATCATTCACTGACAACTTGACAAATTTTTAAAGCATGAGTGGTGATACTAATGTGACAGGATTGTTGTAAGGTTGAATGTGTGCCTTCACATGAAACATGATATGACAGGGACATGTAGGGAATAGAAGTAGGGACATGAAGGTGAGATACAGTAGAATATAATCTATTCATCCTTGAGTTGAAATTGATATGATGTACTAATGTTGCTTGCATATTGTAGGGTTGAATGTGTGTTTTGTATGAACGGTGACATAGGGTCATGTAGGGAAGACTCTTGAGCTCACTGCAGGGAGTTCAAGTGTGGCCAAGCAAGCATTGTAGACGGACGGTGTTAGGCACATGTAGGGAAGACAAAATTTATAATGCTTGCTTGGTGCAAATCAAATACTGTGACATTTAGGGCCATGTAGGGAAAAAGACACATGACAGAGCATGATAGAATTGATGTACACATTTTTCTTTAACTTGTAGGATCATGGAGAATGGATGGGCACATGGGACCACAGTGAAATTGTTGAATGTATCTTTGTTTCCATGTCTTTTTATATTTGTATTTCTTTTCATCTATAATTTGATTATATGTTGTTGACAAATATCATTTGCCTTGCAGCTCTATTAACAAATTATCTTGAAGATTTTTTAGACAGGTTTACAGGTTGAGGTGTGCGAAACCATCCCTTGGTGGATTTGCCTTGCAGCTCTATTAACAAATTATCTTGAAGATTTTTTAGACAGGTTTACAGGTTGAGGTGTGCGAAACCATCCATTGGTGGACAAAAAAAAAATGGTTCAAGTCATCCTTGAAGAGGAAAAATTCATCGTCCTCACCAAGAAATGACGAGTGGCTGACGAATGTGTTTTGCTGACTGGTAAGGAGAGTTTTCTCATGGGGAAGGGGATTATTATATTATATCTCAAACTCTTTCTACAAATCTTTTCAACTAGGGTGCTTATGTATTATATGATTACTAAACGGAATTGGGACAATTTTATTTTATTTTGGCAGTGCATTTTACATTTAGTTGTGTAGGGACCCTCTGTAAAATCCCGCGAGGGTGGAGGGACCCTCTTCACTTCATCTATTTTACCTTAGTTCTTCCCGGTGGCCGGCTGGGTCTATCTATCTTTATTTCAATTTTGAAATTTTATTTTGACAATCTTTATGTGTGGCATCAACTGGTGCAAAGAGAAGTGAGGTGCACGATGACGCACCCCTCGGGCTGACGAGTGTGTTTTGCTGACTGGTAAGGAGAGTTTTCTCATGGGGAAGGGGATTATTATATTATATCTCAAACTCTTTCTACAAATCTTTTCAACTAGGGTGCTTATGTATTATATGATTACTAAACGGAATTGGGACAATTTTATTTTATTTTGGCAGTGCATTTTACATTTAGTTGTGTAGGGACCCTCTGTAAAATCCCGCGAGGGTGGAGGGACCCTCTTCACTTCATCTATTTTACCTTAGTTCTTCCCGGTGGCCGGCTGGGTCTATCTATCTTTATTTCAATTTTGAAATTTTATTTTGACAATCTTTATGTGTGGCATCAATTGATGCACATCAGACATTTTGAAAGGCAGATGTTTTGGTCAAGCATAATCATTCTTACTCTGCCATTGAATTTAGTGTCTAAATTACAAGAGAACTTTTGTCAAGTCATGGGATGGCAATGGTTGGAGGAAACTGTACAGGAGGTCACTAGACTGTGAACAAGGATTGAATATTAAATTTACGTGTCTTATAATGGCTATGTGGAAACCTAACGGTGCCAACGAAGCATAGAAATTATAAGGCTTTCTCCTTTTTCACAATCCAGTATCTGAACCTCTGCACCCTGTCATGTTGCCTAATTTGTAAACTAATGCCATCTCAACACTTGACAAGGTTTACCATTTTTGTCAAAAATATATCTAATGTGTAAGTGAACGATAAGGTTTTTTATTTAAGTTTTTGTGGAAAGATTAAGGAATCCAAGCCTTTTTTCAGATTTTTTTACCAATCTCTTGAGATTGTGTGCGCTTGATGCCCACTGGCATTCGGTCAGTCAGGAGGAAAGGGTATCTAATTTTTTTTTGTAGCAAGTATTTTTTTGTGTGCGCTATGATACCCTACTGGCATTCGGTCAGTCAGGAGGAAAGGGGTGTCCACAAAGATCATGTGGGGCTGCTTGCCTGAAAGACATGGCCTCTCGGTCGTGTGGTCCACATCAGTGTTTGCGATTCGATCTCTTTGCATTCACATCCCCTCCAAGGTTCTGGTAGCTTTGCTGCTTGCCTAGGTCCGCTCATGTCCGCAGATGTGTCTCTCCATGCGAATGGTAAAGGGGATAGTGGGTTCGCCCACATCCCTGGGGTTACGCTGATGGCAAGGTTCCGATTCGCTAACCCCACCAGGAGGTTATCGGGAGAGATTTCATCGTCAGGTCCATGAGCTAGGGTGTGGGGAGTTACCGGCATTGGCAGTCACACAACTTAATAAAAATCTTTGTGCTTGGTAACTTGTGCGCTATGATGCCCTACTGGCATTCGGTCAGTCAGGAGGAAGAGGGTGTCACATTGATTTCAACTCTCATTAGCCTCTGATGCCTGTGAGTGGATAGAGGACCCTCTTGAAGCTCACAGTCCTGCCAAGTTAGTGGAGTTGTCTTCAATGCAAAGACTGTGTGCGCTTGATGCCCTACTGGCATTCGGTCAGTCAGGAGGAAAGGGGTGTCATTTTTGTTTTCAGATTTTTTACCAATCTCTTGAGATTGTGTGCGCTTGATGCCCACTGGCATTCGGTCAGTCAGGAGGAAAGGGTATCTAATTTTTTTTTGTAGCAAGTATTTTTTTGTGTGCGCTATGATACCCTACTGGCATTCGGTCAGTCAGGAGGAAAGGGGTGTCCACAAAGATCATGTGGGGCTGCTTGCCTGAAAGACATGGCCTCTCGGTCGTGTGGTCCACATCAGTGTTTGCGATTCGATCTCTTTGCATTCACATCCCCTCCAAGGTTCTGGTAGCTTTGCTGCTTGCCTAGGTCCGCTCATGTCCGCAGATGTGTCTCTCCATGCGAATGGTAAAGGGGATAGTGGGTTCGCCCACATCCCTGGGGTTACGCTGATGGCAAGGTTCCGATTCGCTAACCCCACCAGGAGGTTATCGGGAGAGATTTCATCGTCAGGTCCATGAGCTAGGGTGTGGGGAGTTACCGGCATTGGCAGTCACACAACTTAATAAAAATCTTTGTGCTTGGTAACTTGTGCGCTATGATGCCCTACTGGCATTCGGTCAGTCAGGAGGAAGAGGGTGTCACATTGATTTCAACTCTCATTAGCCTCTGATGCCTGTGAGTGGATAGAGGACCCTCTTGAAGCTCACAGTCCTGCCAAGTTAGTGGAGTTGTCTTCAATGCAAAGACTGTGTGCGCTTGATGCCCTACTGGCATTCGGTCAGTCAGGAGGAAAGGGGTGTCATTTTTGTTTTCAGATTTTTTACCAATCTCTTGAGATTGTGTGCGCTTGATGCCCACTGGCATTCGGTCAGTCAGGAGGAAAGGGTATCTAATTTTTTTTTGTAGCAAGTATTTTTTTGTGTGCGCTATGATACCCTACTGGCATTCGGTCAGTCAGGAGGAAAGGGGTGTCCACAAAGATCATGTGGGGCTGCTTGCCTGAAAGACATGGCCTCTCGGTCGTGTGGTCCACATCAGTGTTTGCGATTCGATCTCTTTGCATTCACATCCCCTCCAAGGTTCTGGTAGCTTTGCTGCTTGCCTAGGTCCGCTCATGTCCGCAGATGTGTCTCTCCATGCGAATGGTAAAGGGGATAGTGGGTTCGCCCACATCCCTGGGGTTACGCTGATGGCAAGGTTCCGATTCGCTAATCCCACCAGGAGGTTATCGGGAGAGATTTCATCGTCAGGTCCATGAGCTAGGGTGTGGGGAGTTACCGGCATTGGCAGTCACACAACTTAATAAAAATCTTTGTGCTTGGTAACTTGTGCGCTATGATGCCCTACTGGCATTCGGTCAGTCAGGAGGAAGAGGGTGTCACATTGATTTCAACTCTCATTAGCCTCTGATGCCTGTGAGTGGATAGAGGACCCTCTTGAAGCTCACAGTCCTGCCAAGTTAGTGGAGTTGTCTTCAATGCAAAGACTGTGTGCGCTTGATGCCCTACTGGCATTCGGTCAGTCAGGAGGAAAGGGGTGTCATTTTTGTTTTCAGATTTTTTACCAATCTCTTGAGATTGTGTGCGCTTGATGCCCACTGGCATTCGGTCAGTCAGGAGGAAAGGGTATCTAATTTTTTTTTGTAGCAAGTATTTTTTTGTGTGCGCTATGATACCCTACTGGCATTCGGTCAGTCAGGAGGAAAGGGGTGTCCACAAAGATCATGTGGGGCTGCTTGCCTGAAAGACATGGCCTCTCGGTCGTGTGGTCCACATCAGTGTTTGCGATTCGATCTCTTTGCATTCACATCCCCTCCAAGGTTCTGGTAGCTTTGCTGCTTGCCTAGGTCCGCTCATGTCCGCAGATGTGTCTCTCCATGCGAATGGTAAAGGGGATAGTGGGTTCGCCCACATCCCTGGGGTTACGCTGATGGCAAGGTTCCGACCCGCTAATCCCACCAGGAGGTTATCGGGAGAGATTTCATCGTCAGGTCCATGAGTTAGGGTGTGGGGAGTTACCGGCATTGGCAGTCACACAACCTAATAAAAATCTTTGTGCTTGGTAAATTGTGCGCTTGGAACTCACTGGCATTCGGTCAGTCTGGAAAGTCAACTTGAGCAGAAAATTGAAGCAAGTGAAGAGGAGAAATTCATCGCCTGAACAGTGAGTACACAGTATTATTTTTTCTTTCCTCTCTTCCATCATATAGCGAGGTGCATGATGACATATCCATTGTGGATGTCGAGTGTTCTTTGCTTGCTGGTGAAGGGAGCAACTTTATTTTATCCTTGCAGAGTCAGTCTGAAAACAATAATTTACAAACCTCTCTGAAACTAAGTCTCAAAATCTTGTTAGAACCATTGTCAAGTCATGGGATGGCAATAGTTAGAGGTAACCGAACAGGAGGTCACTAGAGTGTGAACAAGGGTTGAATATTAAATTTACGTGTCTTATAATGGCTATGTGGAAACCTAACGGTGCCAACGAAGCATAGAAATTATAAGGCTTTCCCCTTTTTCACAATCTAGTATCTGAACCTGTGCACCCTGTCATGTTGCCTAATTTGTAAACTAATGCCATCTCAACACTTGACAAGGTTTTTTTTCATTTATTTTGGCAAGACATTTCATTGACTGAAACACAACATTTAGGAAACATTGGCATCAAAAGATGAAAAGAAATTAGAAATGAATGACTGACTCTGGAAGGTGCTTTTTTATTGAGTGTTTGTTTCTAATGGAGAAAGACCCTGTAATAAATATAGGGTCTAGATCTCTATCTCGTTGCACGTCTTTAACCTTAATTGAGTTTAATCATAAGCCTGGCACAAGGATCATGTGGGGCTGCTTGCCTGAAAGACATGGCCTCTCGGTCTTGTGGTCCACTCCAGTGTATGCGATTCGATCTCTTTGCATTCACGTCCCTCCAAGGTTCTGGTAGCTTTGCTGCTTGCCTTGGCCCGCTCATGTCCGCAGATGAGTCTCTCCATGCGAATGGTAAAGGGGATAGTGGGTTCGCCCACATCCCTGGGGTTACGCTGATGGCAAGGTTCCGATACGCTAATCCCACCAGGAGGTTATCGGGAGAGATTTCATCGTCAGGTCCATGAGTTAGGGTGTGGGGAGTTACCGGCTTTGGTAGTCACACAATTTTATAAAAATCTCTGTGCTAGGTATATTGAACTCACCCTGAACACTTGATCAAACAAACACTCATGAAGCGCAGGGTCTATATTCAGATCTATCCATTTTAGGGGTTGATCTGATTATAAGTCCCTGTGTTTCAATCCTTTTAATTTACACACCACCGTCACTAAGTTGATTTTGGGTGCGCCATAGACATCGACTGTCACTGGATCAGTCTGGAAGGTGTCTACGAAGCACTTGGTAAGACGGGTGCCCATTTCATTGTGGGGTGGATGCTATCTTGGCCTTCGGGTGTCTTGAAGGCCCATGCCGTGGTGGAGTGGCTATTCTGAAGACCAAGGTGTTTCACCATTTTTTTAAATTTCACATCACACACAATATGAAACTTTTTGATGAAACTTTCCTCCATGTCACTCTGGTAACGTTCGATCTTGCGTCAAGCCAGTGAAACGTGGACGAAAGCTGCAAATTTACAGCATAGGGGGAGATAATGGGAAATTGAATCGTCATTATGGGTGTGCTGATATATGGTAAGTCTCAAAGTTTTCTTTTTCTTTTTTTGTGCATACCACTTTTTAATTTTTTATTTTTGGTGCGCAATAGACATTGACTGACAACCGGTTGGTCTGTAAAGGTGTCTCTGTTTCAATTGAGAAGAGTAAAGCTGTGTTTCCATATGTGCAGTCCGTGATGTAGTCTGGGAAATTTTGGAAACATGCAACAGATGGGATAGTAAAATAAAAAAAATGATACTCTACGCACTTCAATACAGATTGCACATATGGAAATGGGGCTTTAATCTGCTCGTGAACAGATTTTTTTTCAAAATTTGAGTGTACTCCACTCTCTTTTCAATTTTCTTATGGGAGGCAGCAGTGAAAACCCATATGGAGTGCGGTTCGCTGTGCTAGCGTGGGTGGAAGCTGAAGCTTCCTCGTTATATTTTACCATTTTGGCGGTGACACTGATTTGACAAGCGTTCAAATCTGGAAAGTGTCTGTAGTTCATCAGGGACGTTAAGTGAGTCATTGTTCCATTGTGTGATGGATGCTAACCTCTGGCTCTCATTTGTCAAAGTAGGCCTAATGAGAAGCTATAGTAAGATATTCACCCAGTGGAATGGTAGCTCACCACTGACAGTCTCAAGCAACCACTTTAGGATAACGTGAAGACTTTGTGGTATGAGGTTCACACATTATTCCAAAATGGTTGTGGTGTCCTACATTTTTCACTTTTTTCTTGTGGGCAGGTGTGGAATACTGGTATTGTGGACCCTTCCTTGGGAGGGCATGATATCAGGAAGGAAGCAGCTGTCCTCCTTATACTTTTTTTATTGTGCGCTGACACCGACTGACAACGTGTCAGTCTGGAAGGTGTCGTGGACACGTGCTAGCTTTGTGATCATCAATCCAGTTCTTGTGTTGATGTTGAACTCAGCTCGTAGATATGGTCATCTCCTGGTAGTGTTAAAAACTTAGTGATGTGGGTTTTTAGTGGTATCTGGAGATGCCGTTGTGTTCCACATTTTTGAATTTTTATATGGGATCAGTTGTGAACTATTGGCTGATGTGACCCTTCCTTGGGAGGGACATCAGTTTGGTACGGATCAACTGATCTTCGTTATGTTTTATTTAGTGTGTGCTGACACCGACTGGCATCCCGCCAGTCTGGAAGGTGTACGGGGTTTGCATTTGATGAAAGGTCATCGCTGATTTTGATTAGTGCTGAATCTTTGTCTCAAAAAGAGACCATGGACAGATAATGTTGAAGGCCCTTTTTTGGTGTGTGGTTTTCAACAATATCTTGAAATGCTCTTGGCATTCCACCTTTTTGAATTTTTTTAGAGTTCAGTTGTGTAAGCTTCTGAACTCCGTTATGTTTTATTTGATGTGCCGACGCCGACTGGCACCGGTCAGTCTGGAAGGTGTCAGGTGAGAAACTCAATATTGTGCACATGTTAGAAGAGTTGACCTAAAGCATTGATATTGGATTGAGGTGGCGTTTTCAATGCATTGAGTTGAAGCTTTTAACATGTGCACATAGTATCTCACCTTTTTGAATTTTTATATGGGATCAGTTGTGAACTATTGGCTGATGTGACCCTTCCTTGGGAGGGACATCAGTGGTACGGATCAACTGATCTTCGTTATGTTTTATTTAGTGTGCGCCGACGCCGACTGGCACCGGTCAGTCTGGAAGGTGTCAGGTGAGAAACTCAATATTGTGCACATGTTAGAAGAGTTGACCTAAAGCATTGATATTGGATTGAGGTGGCGTTTTCAATGCATTGAGTTGAAGCTTTTAACATGTGCACATAGTATCTCACCTTTTTGAATTTTTATATGGGATCAGTTGTGAACTATTGGCTGATGTGACCCTTCCTTGGGAGGGACATCAGTGGTACGATCAACTGATCTTCGTTATGTTTTATTTAGTGTGTGCCGACGCCGACTGGCACCGGTCAGTCTGGAAGGTGTCAGGTGAGAAACTCAATATTGTGCACATGTTAGAAGAGTTGACCTAAAGCATTGATATTGGCTTGAGGTGGCGTTTTCAATGCATAGAGTTGAAGCTTTTAACATGTGCACATAGTATCTCACCTTTTTGAATTTTTATATGGGATCAGTTGTGAACTATTGGCTGATGTGACCCTTCCTTGGGAGGGACATCAGTGGTACGATCAACTGATCTTCGTTATGTTTTATTTAGTGTGCGCCGACGCCGACTGGCAACCAATCAGTCAGTGGTAGTCCAAAGGAAAGTAGTTGTGAAATTGACAGCTATCATCCTTTCTCCCACACAAAAATATTGTCATTTCTGGTTCTTGGCGTTGCATCTTGCTATTTAAACCAAGACAACTCAAGCTTTTGGACAAAAGTATTTCTTTGCATCAGAACTCTTTCTTTTTTTGCCCTTATCACTAAATAATCAAATCACTTATCAAACCACCAATACTAACCAAACTACCAATATTAACCAGACTAACAATTCTAACCAAACTAATAATACTAACCAATCTTACAATACAAACCTAAAGGAAAGAATTCTGATGCCAAGAAATCAATACAAAAACAAATGAAATAATGAATTTAAGTGGTCAGGAGGTTATTTGGTTATTTTGATAGAAAGCTGTGATATTAGACCTCCTTACTCTGAAGAAAAAATTGGACAAATTGAAGTGGGAGAGCAAATTGCGAAGCCTGAAATTGAGGCTTTGTGATTTGTAACCACGCCAAGCCTGTCTCAAGCCAGGAGCTCTTTGTCATTTTATTTCTGTTAGATATAAGGCTAGATATTAAATATTGGCCATTCTCAACAATTCTTGTACCTGGAGCTGTATATTCTTAAGATGTCAAACTATAAGATAGGGAAGATATGTTAGAACCTTTGTATTTTGACTGAGTTAAGGATAGTCTGAATTATTTAAATATGCAATATATATGTAAAGCTGAAAATAAAGAAGAAAAATTAAAACACGAACATTCTTCCGTGTTGTTTATTGAAACACTCTTGTCATGTTCGATTCCCCAAACTCACACAAAACTCATGTTTCATACTTTTATTTTCCTTTATTTAATCAAAAATATGCTTGAAGTGTACTCAGCCATCAAACCATGGTGATTGCCCAACTTTTATTATACCAAAGGTCAGATTATGGTATCGACTTGTTTTTCTCATGTCACTTCTTTTGGGTTATGGACACAAAATTAGCTTGTACCAAATGAAATCCAAACAGAAATGTTAGAATAAAGAATACGGGACAGTAAATTATAAATAATTGGAATAATATTGCAAAGTTGTATCTAGCTGACCAAAAATTGAATTTTGCACTGCTTAATATACTATTATCTTTTTTCACAGATCACAAGGATAAGAAATTAGCCATGACTTGGAAAAGCAGAAAAGATAGGCGTTATTTGAAGAGGATAAATGGCATGCGAAACGGAAATCGCCCCAATGGAGAGGAGCAGCCCACCAAGAAGATTTGTATAGAGGGAGAGGAATTGCAGGCTGAAAAACAATCTGTTTGTGAACACGAGCTGCCCACTCCATTAGAGACAAAACAGATAACAACAGAGGAAACAGCACACAATATAGATTCTTCACAGGGAGAACCCCAAGATCATCACAATGAACATTCAGTCGCATCAGAAACACTGTATGATGTTAGTGGATCACTCTTTGACGCGAAACAGAATACTTCCCAAGCCAGAGTTGCTCAATGCACAACAGAGCCTTTGAAGAGTTTACTTCTTCCTCGAAGTACAGACTCCAATCTGGAGTTTCTCGTGCCAAATGGAAGTCGGGTCATGGGTAAAAGGGCAGATGATGGATTGAAAAGTGGCAAGGTTGTAGCCATGATTTCAACGCATGACTGCAACCAAATGTTTCTCAATGACAGGATGGACATTCACAAAGACCCAAGAATGCCTGTGTATCGCAGGAGCAACTTGGAGGAGTTGGCAAATCATAGAACGCATGATGAATATAGCATGAGGACAAAGTTGGCAGATGTTGAGTGGTATGACCTAATCCATGTTCACTGCAAGACCATGTGGTGGCTGTCCTTTCTGGAGCACACAAACAAGTGGCTGGAACCACCAAGAGATTCAGTGCGGAAAAGCAATGCCAACATTGTTCAGGACCAATTGGATGCCACAGAAAATAGATTTGATCAGAACAACGGGATTGAATGGGACACAAATTGTCCAGACGTGGTGAATGAAGTCAGCTGTCTGGTGGTGGGTGATCCTGTCTGGATTGGAAAGGCTCTCGGGGCAACGCTCACCTTTTCACAAGCATGTGATCGCACGTACAGAAGCATTTTTAACGTGAAACCCAACTCGGATGTCAAAAACATAGGGAAGAGACTCAACAGGAGCAGTGACTTTCCTGTACTGTGTGCATTGGATACCACCAGGACAATTCAGGAGGGTACCTCTTTCTACGATGTCAATTTTTGTGAGAAGACAAGGGCATTGGGCTGTGCGTTGAAACCCATGCTGTTGACTACTTGCACTGAGGTCTCACTCCGAGTCCAAGCATTCTATTTGGAGCAGCTCTACAGTTGTGGTGCCATTCGACTGAACCCACAACCACTAGACAAAGGTGGATTTTTTTATAGTGTGTGTGACAAAGATAGAGTAAGAGGAATAATGGCATTGAGCAAGTTTGATGCCATCCTCTTCCAGGTGAGCATTGTTTGCCACTTGTGTCACGACAGACAAAATGACCTGTGGATTTCAAACGACCCGGAGGGAACAAGGAGAAGAGTTTTGAATTCCAATTGTCTATATTGCAGAGGGGGCATTATGCAAGACCAGTCTGGTTTTGTGCTAAGAGAGACAAACAATCACAGTACAATGGACATGGGATGCTCGAGGAAAGTGCATTACGAGGTACCCAACTGTAGTGAGGGAGTGACTCTTCCCAAAGGCATTGAGAGCACAGATGAGCTTCCCCAGTATGAGTTGGTATTTCCCACATCTAATGCGGGACAACTCAAGTTGGACATGGAGGTAGAGAGAAACTCGAGTGGTGATACTAGCCATGGTATAGCTGTGACACTTTTCATTCCAACAAATTTTGATGGTGGTGCAACGTTGAAGAGCATCAAACAAGAAATGATGACCACCATCCATGAAATGGGATGGGACATATCTTTCACTCAACCGGAAGAGTGCCATCTGACGGAGATGTACATGTACAACACGTTTTTAGAAAGATGTGGAAAAGAACATAGGAACAATGTGGTGACTACACGTTTCAAAATGGTGCTGTCGCTTAACAGAAAGTTTGAATTCATTACAACTCACCAGCAGGCAAGCAAAATGAGGATGAAAATGAAGGGACTGGAGACAACATTCTGTACTTTTAAACGTGGCGATGGCCTCGTCCAAGTCAGCATGGGGGTACCATCTACACACACCCAAAGGAGATATGGCGTTCAAATTGTGGATGAAGAAGGTGGCGTGATCATGCCCGAAAGGAACCCGATGGCCAACTGGCCTGTTAAAACAATGGGTGGATCTGAGTTGGTAAATCTTTCAGAAGGAGGCAACATGTACACTGCTCCCAACATATGGTGTCATCCTAGGTGGGATGTGAAAGAGAACTTTGGCAGGTATGGTGTGTCTGTTGTTGCTGGCCTTGTGAATAATATGTTGGCACAGGGAACCGTCACCCTGAATGGCAATAAGGTTCAATTGTTAAAGAAAAACGACTACCAATGGAGCAATGTTGATGTACTGAGCAGAGTGGTACCAGAGAAAGTTTCACAATGCAATGAAAGAGACGAGAATGCAACGAGTGAAGATTCTAAAGATGATATAGACTCACATCAGAATCAGAGAGAATCTGCTGCACACATCATTAAACAAGAAAGGGAATATGCTAAAGAGGAATATCATCACCAGTTGGAAATGGAATTGGAGGAATTGAAGAAAATTCATCTTGCCCAACAGAGAGAATTCTCTGAAAAGTTGTCATGCATGCAACAGCAGCTGAATATTCTTATGCAAGACAGAAGAACAGAACCAGTGCAACCCACGGGGATGACCATTCCTTCATCCATTGAGGACGATTGGGCCGACGCATTCCTTTCAAATATATTTGGGACAGAAAAATATAACATGATGTATTGAATATAAAGAGAAATCATTTCCTTGCAAAAATGGGGATCAGTCGGATTACATGTGTTGTGTTTGACAAGAAATAAAATTGATCAATGGCAATCTGATATGTCGCACTTGTTGCATTTGTTGTCTGGCCGAAAGGAAATGCATTAAATAACCAATCATTCATCACACATTAAATGGATGAAGTAACTCCAACATATTCAATGTGGTTTCAAAATTCGATTTTGCACAACTGTCCCATGTAGATAATTAAATGAAATACTAATTTCTCTTCAGACAAACAAAAGAAGTCTGACAACATAAGCATGAATGTTCCACACAGCAAATACTGCTTAGAGGATTATACTGTGACACAGTCTGTCATCACCTTTGAAAAACCTATGGTGTCCATGTGCATTGACCTTCGTGCCAAGGACATTCATCATAACTGCTTGAAATACTCTCCAGACTACATCAAACACCTGTTTAACTTTGTGCTCTCTGTGGTGAGAATATTTCGAGGCAAACAGATGGAGGCCAGAGTGTTTCTTATTGAAAAGGAGAACTTTGTTCCTGTACAACTCCATGGGGCCAGTAAGGGGTTCATGCTTCTGGTCATGATTGAGGAGTCAGCCTTCGAAGAAAACTTTACAACTGCTGCAAAGTGTGTACTGGCGATGAACAATGGTTTCATGCGTAAGGTGGATGCCTTGGCACAACCTTTTGCTGAACTAGAGAAAAGGCTTCTCAAGTTTGATTCCATCAATGGCACAATGATAGATGCCAAGTCTGAGATGAAACAGGACAAGTCAAGTGGGTTCACGATATTATCTGCATTGGATCGTGCCCTTCAGGAGTACCACAACTATAGACAAATCATGCCACTAGCTCTGTGGAAGAAGGACCTTGCCGAGAGTTGGTCTAGCAGAGCAAACTTACTTTCTCCTCGCTATCTTTTTGAAGAGAGTAACAGATGTTGTGGTGAATATGCAGAACTCATCAGCCTCGGCAAAACTCTGGAATGTGACGTCACTGCTGAAAACAGTGAATGCAACATACACAGCATAGGACTTCTGTTGGACAGCCTGGAAATGAGGCAACACAAGCTCTTGAACATGTACAGGAGATGTGCAACCTTCTACATGTGGGATCAAATCTATCGATGCAGTGGTGGGGGTTATGAGTTGAACCTGACGGAAAGGGTAGCATGGGATGTGGTAGAAGGTCATGTATCTAAAGATCACTGGTTTGAAGAGAATCAGCTTTATAAACCCCCAGAGGCAATATTGAAAATTGCAAAGAAAGTGGAGAAGGGTATTTTCAAAGACAGCGACAAGGACGGGAATGAGGATGAAGATGAGGATGATGATGAGGATGATGACGAGGCATGGTTTGGTCCATCATGTCGATCCAACCCACCCCAGAGACCAAGGCGGATTGACGAAGTGCACAGAGCACAACATGCTGCCAGTGAAATGCTTAGAGCTGCAATGGAAAAGGTGACAGACAACCCAAACCACAGTAATGCATTGAGACCTACACTATATCCCGCTCTTGATCATTTAAAGGAAATGTTTCATATGCTCGCAAAGAGCGAGGAAGCCAATGTGAGCCACCTTTTTCTAGATAAGGCCTACCAGGGATATTTCTTGGGCCACTACAAGAGCGTTATGATGGATCCTAAACAAGAGATGAGCAAGGCAAGAGAAGTGCAAAATAGAGTCGTGCCAAAAATCATGAATGATGTGTTTCCTAGTGGTTGTCTCAATGGAGACAGTAATGAATATGGTAAACAAAACTGCTCACTGACACGCTTGACTGCCGGTGTGGACCCGTACCAGGACATGTTTGCCAAGCAGCTTCTAACAATGGCAACCAGCACTGGTGTATGCCATTTGAGTGTGGAATTCTTTCTCTTCATCATAAGCAACATCATCAGTTTCTCTCCACAAAAGTGCAAGCCCATAGTGGTCCTCGATGGTCCCACAGGGGCAGGGAAATCATTTGCCACACAGGCACTGCAAATGATTTCTAATGGCCGTGGAGAGCTTGGGAATGAGTTTGCTTCTCAACATGAACACTATTCCACCACCAGAGCACACACGCTGACTTCTGAAAATGAGTATGAGACAGTGCTGGGTCAGAAGTTGATTGAGGAGTGGCAGTCTGGGGAGGGTGGCAAGAATGCATTTGGCTGTAACACTTCGTTAGAGGCCGTGACACTGAAAAATGTATATGACAGTGGAGTAACAACAAACATCAGAGGCAGAGTAGCAAAGACCAAACAAGGTGAAAAGTGGGTAAAGTCAGTAGACTATGCATTGGATGACAGGTCAGCCATCATCCTTGCAAATGGCTTTTATGTGTGCTCTAGTGTGAAGAATAGATGCACGGTCTTTCACATTCCAAGCATAAATGTGGGGGTGAATCAGAAGGAGACTGAATCTGTCTTGGAAACTTTGGACAGCGAGCACATTCCACAACAGTTTTCATTGATTAGGTACTTTATCTCTGAAGACATGAACAGAAAATATGTACGGACAACCATTAAGCCCATGGACAAGAGCGAGTCACTCGACAAAGTTGAGATGGACATGACACTCAGGAAGATTGAAGATGTGATGACTGACATGGGATTCATTACGGAAGAGATTCTAACTGGCAGGAAGACCATGTTGATCAAGACTGTAGCTGAAGTGATTGCTCAGTGGAGAGCAGTTCTGGAAGTGTGTGCATGTGTTCCTTCTGGGTGCAGAATGAATCTGCCTAGATGCGGGCAGAGTTTGGATGAATACAATTCGTATCTGGCAAGCATCATGAAGAGATCTCTGAAGAGGAGGGGAGAAAATGAGAGAATATGTCGTCACATGAGCAGAGTGGTGGTTGACCCAGCAGACATATTGAGTGCTACAACACTGGTTGTTCAATTGACAGAACCAGACAGACAACTGATGAATGTCGTTTGCTCACACCTTGTCAAGCCCAACCTTCACACAGAGATGGAACCCTGGAATGTAAAGTACTTGGTCATTGAGAACACTAGCATTGGACTCATCTGCGAAGAACTCAAGAGGCATCGTACCAAAGTGTTGGATGAGTCCCTGACTAAACTCTTTCACAGACTGGAAGAGAAGTATATCTGCAAGGACAGTAACAGGTTGCCATGTATTCGTATGAAGTATGAACAAGGTCCTTATTTCAATGGCAGAGAGTCAAAGGTGTTTCAGCTGTATGTTCACGCAGGATATGCAGCAGAGCTGTATGCCCAGGAGAACAAAGATAAGATGACTGAATGTACATCTTATGTGACACGGTGTATGTTGGACATTGTTCAGGGAAAGAAATCTTGTGAATGGGGCAGAAACGTGTTCAATGGCAATTTTTCCAACGATTACGTCCGTCTGAACATTCCATCTGCCATAGTGAAACCCATGACCTTCCTACATCACCTCGACAGGGAGAGGGCATTGGTCGCTGACTCAGAATCCATCATCAGAGATGGTCGACACCATGTCGATGTGTGTCCTGATTTTGGAAAGTGTCGCCTCAGGGTGTTGCAAGAGCTGGTTGCACAGAGGATGCTGTCATCTGAGTCACCCTCTTTTGGTGACGATGGATACATGGAGTTGGACTTGACAAAGAGTGAATTGTACAGCACAGCCACAAGGGACACTGTGGGATCACATTGCTCCAACTGGGACAAAAGGATAACACCCGTGTTTGAGTCCAACCAAAAATGGCATGCCCACGTGCACATCTTTGACAGTAGGTATGACAGAGATGTGGATGTTGCCGAATGGAGGCAATTGATTCTGACTAGGTGTATTGCAAAGCGTCAGTTCGCCACTCGTGGATACTTTGTGATACAGTCAAAAGATCTCAGAGAATGGGGAGTGGATAATCCCAAATCAATTTCAAGCAAGCTGGATGTGGAGCTCAATCATCCTCTTCCCCTCTTTATGAGAGACAAGAATCGCAAGGTCAAGGTGCACTTGAGTGTGTTGCAAGAGATCAGGCTGCTGGAAGGCATTGTGGACGAAAAGGCAAACCTTGCCAGGACGCTTGTTGAGAGGTGCCTTTGTCAAGACATGACTGACTTACAGACTATCATGATGTTTGACAGAGAGACAGTCTATCAGACACAGGAGGCCAAGGACTCCATTACTTTCATCAACGTGTCTGACGTTGCTCTTCGCTCTCCAAATGGAAGACTGCCAACATTTGAATGTCAAGGAAAAGTGGTTGGTGATGATGGTAAGTGTGAGCCTTATTTGGCATCCTACTTGAAGAGGTTCAACATGAAAACCACAAAAAATGGCTGTGTGACATTCCATCCAAAGCATAGACTGCGCAAGCTGGCCGCAAAGCACCTCATGATGAGAGACGAAAAGTGGGCTGAAATGTGCAAGCCAGGAGTGGTCATTGATAGAGAGCAACTAGAAATGGACATTGAGAAGACAGCACAAAAGATGGACTGCTTGTACATGCCATTGAGAGGGAGGCCAGAATTACTCCCAGCACATGAGTCATTCTCAGTGGATACAGCCGAGGGTCTCGCAGAAGAGGGAGGAGCAGTAAAGGCATATAAAGATGAGCGATTCTTTGCACTTAGATTAAACGAGAGGAAGCGAGAAGTGGACAATGACTCTTGTGGAGAGGTGCATGATAACAAAAGGTTGAAGACTCATGATTGTACATAAAATGTATTGTAAGAATAAAGCAATAAAAAACAAAAAAAATATGCTGGGTCCATTTGTGATTTATAAAATGTATTGTAAGAATAAAGCAATAAAAAACAAACAAAAAATATGCTGGGTCCATTTGTGATTTATAAAATGTATTGTAAGAATAAAGCAATAAAAAACAATAAAAAATATGCTGGGTCCTTTTGTGATTTATTTAGTTTTTAACTACAAGGTATTAGCAACTTAAAGCCTGTGTGTAATTATGTAATGTGTTTACAATGCATTCACTGGGCGAAGATAGTGAGATATTAGAAACTTTGGCTATCACCAAAGAACCACCCATACATCAATTCGATAACCAACTGGACATGCTTCGCATTTGGAGTAGGTTAGAACATGATCACTGGGTCTTCATCAATCTAAATCTCGATAAGAAAGAGAAACGACTTAGACATGCTCGCATGGATCTCATGAGAAGCTTGTCTGATCATTACCCGTGGATAGATCAAATGGCGACTGATCCAGTGTTTGGCCATGTACAGCGAGAAGTGTCCATCACAAGTGGTATTGGAAAGGTGGATGAGTTACCACAGTCTTGTCTCATGCTCGAGTGTCTACCTATTTTGACAACTCTGTTTCAACAGATCCACAGATGGGGCAGTGATGATCGTATGGTCAGTGTACTAGATGTGCCACAGTTGGTTCCCCCGGGACAGTCCCAATCCTACACTGGACTCCCAATCGATGAGCATGATATAAATCTGATATCAGGCTTGATCACACTGACAGACCAATTATTCTGCGAGGAAAGGTATCTGGTTCCAGTAGGAACACTAGTATTGTACAAGAGGTCTCTAGTACCATCCTCATTCTTCCAGCCAAACCCATGCTTCTCTGTCAATCCTTGGTTAGGCATACGACTTGGTTTTATGAAAGAGTCTGAGGACCCATATGGGAAAGGAAATGACAGGAGAACCCTCTTTTACACAGGAAGATTTGGGCTATACTTTGCTCAATCTGACTTCTATGAAAGGGATGTGACAGTGAAAGCAAGACAAGAGTTTATCAAGACTAATAAGCAAAGTGCAAGAGTCCTTGTTGGTAAGAAGACAGCAATGAAAATGTCAGACAAACCTTTCCCTCTTCATTGTCAGTGGGTGTACGACGAGGACAAATGTTGCTTTGCAAAAAATATCAAGGGAGGTAAGACGAAAAGAATACAAAATAAGGCCCATACAGAGGACGGAAAAGAGCAAGACACCAAATGGGTGGATGTTGTTTTGTCTTCTCCGAGTCAACAGGTTGAAAGAGAAAAGCCAGATCATGCTATTCATGCACAAAATAAAATTCAGACCATGTGGGAACCTCGCAAAGAAATGAATGGTGAAAGCATGGTCAACTTACCACATGAAACAATGATGCAACACAAAGATGAAGGTGGTATTGATGTAACCTTATTGCTTGATGAGAGGTTTGATAAGATAAGGGAAGATGAAACACCCACGAAGAATGAAGAAAAATGTAAGGCTGAAGAGTACAGCATCAACCTCTCAGATGATTGTAGAACTATAATAAATGAAACAATATCCGATGCAACACCAGTCAACAACAACCCAATGACCAATGACAAACTTAAGTCCATATTGAAGAACTGCACAAAGCAATTTACAAATAAATCCAACAAGCATGTTCACTTCAACCTCCCAGATGATGTTGATGCAAAGCAAAGCCGTGAGAGAAATACAAAGACCGTTTCATTATTTGATGCTGGGACACACAAAGATGGAATACATGCACAAAACGATGCTCTTTTGCAGAAGAGTAGATATTTCAAAATGAAGGATACAAATTCTAAGCCATCCAAAAAAGTCATCTTGCAGAAGAGAACGTGCACTGAAAATGAATATGAGGGTAAGGTGGCCAAACAGCCAAGAGTGGAGACTCACACAGGTTCAAGAAAAAATAGGAAATATGGACATATTAGAAAGTCCACACTTTGCCCTGACATCCTTGCTTCCATCCTCCCCAAAATGGAAAATCCATGGCAGGTAGAAGAGGAACGAAAAAAGCTGTCTTCTGAATCTTCAAACCACGCCACCTTTGAGACATTGGATAATCATCAAGAATGCACATCACGATGTCGACCTGTTACCATGGGGGATGAATCACTCAAACTCTCCCACTCCTCTTCAGATACAGAGTACAATACAGATCTTTCAAACTGGCCCCATAAGCATGACGATCCTCTGGGTTTAAAATATCTAGAGGAGTGGGATGCCATAATGTTGCCAAACAGTTCGATGGATATAGACTATTGGCAAGGGCATGGTCTCCCAAAACAGCCTACAGATGTTGTCTTGGCTCAGTGTGAAGAAGTGGACACTGCTTTGAGGTCCGACATGCTACCAACCTTTACATCATTTCAACGCCTCAAATCCCCAGGTACACCATGTGCTGACGAAGGAAGCTTTGTTCAGAGAGCCAACGTGGGTGGAAGACTTCCATTTACTCTATTGCAGGCAAACACCCATCATCATGAGAATAACCAGATGACATGGGAGCAACAACCAACTACAGAACAAAAGACAATGCGTACCGAGGAAGCAATCAATCAGACTGAGGAAGATCTATGTGAAGAAAACCAGAGCGATGGTGATATATCCACTTCTAATCAATACAAGCATCAGTTCGTGCAAGAAAAAGACGAGCATGGTGATTTGGGTAAAGGGGAAGAAGGAGGCTTTATGAGCATTGTCCATGATAGGTTTCCTTCCTGGAAGTATCCTCTCTTGGAACACCTCAAAATGAAAATATTGGATAGAGGGAGAGAGATCAAGCAGGGTACAGACGATATGCTTGATCAACACATCATCTGCAAGACAAACTCCACTCGTCCAGACACTGTCTGTTATGTGCAACTAAAATCGCAAGTCTTTAAAAAGTACGAGATCAGGGGGGCAGAGACGGTCGGAGATGTGCTCAAGCTCTTTGGTCAGTTTGCTTTCTTCATGAAAAGTATTGCATCATCCAAGCGGGGAAAGAAACAAGCCAAGACTTTATATGCCTTTGATGCCCTGAACCGACAACAGATGAATGTCCCTGTGCTGAAGGATCACACGTATATCTTGTTCAAGCTAGACGACTGTTGTACCATACCAAAGGATAAAAAGAACTTCGTGTGGAGAAATGTGGAAGATGAAATCAAAGATGCAATGGGAGATGTCATTTTAGACAAGGAGCATGTGAAGACACGATGGATCTCATATTGGGGAAATGTCTTCTCCACATATCCCATGGTGACCGTAGAAGAATGTTGCAGGAGGTTCTTGGATGAGTTGTTCTCAGTTATTGAACTGAAGAGGGATTACATTCTCACAACACCGCTTCCAGATGAAAACTTGAAGACCATGAGGTTTTGTCTTGAGAGAATACACCATGCCCAACATGAGTTCATTGAATCTCATGGGAGAACACTCAACTTAGATGTAGCTCATGTCTGTCGACTTCTCTGTGTAATTACTTGGATGAAACAGGAGAGGCAAATTGAAAGGATTAAAAACAAAACCCTAAAAAGCATGATTGCTGAAAATAGCAGACAAAATATTGTCTTTTGTCACATGTTTCCCAAGTGGTACAAGTTCATGTCCAAACTGGACAGACATTGGACTGAAAAAAGATATAATGAATAAAATAGTAACAAACAAACCATATTTCATTGACATTTTCTTTATTCTATTGCATTACATTATATCTATAGATCAATGGTATGCAAAAGAGTAACCAACAAACCATATTTTGTTGGATTTGTCTAAATTGGATTGCACTACATTATATCTATAGATCAATGGTATGCAAAAGAGTAACCAACAAACCATATTTTGTTGGATTTGTCTATATTTGATTGCATAACATTATTTTCATAGATCAACAGCAAGAGTAGTAACAATTTTGTTCGGGTTGTTTATATTCTATTGCATATTATATGTATATTCTTTTGCATATTATCTGTATATTCATATATCAACAATAAAAGAAAGAGTAACAAACAAACCATATTTTGTTCATGTTGTTTATATTTTATTGCATAGCATTATATTCATACAGACCAATAGTAAGTGAAAAATTAGCCAAAAAAGCATGTTTTTGTTTATATTGATGCACAACATCCTAATCAAACAAGAACTACGTAATACACTAATCATCCTCTATTATGTCCATAGTCACTTTGTGTGTTATGTTCAATTTTAACCTCCAATTGGGATAGATCTAATCCCCAAATGGATGGGGTCCCTTCCCCATACAAGGATGGCCAGTAGTGGCATTAGGCTGTGTGCTGATTGTGACAACACCTTTTTGGGTTTGGCCTAGACACACGGTATCTTTTGAGACGGACTTCAATTACTTTATCTATTGCTGCATTGAACCTTTCACTGGCAGAAACTTCTTTGTCTAGCATTGCAGCAATCTGTTTTGATCCGAAAGATAGGTTAGGTTGACACGAGGGACCAACCCGCTTCTCATCGTTCCCTTTCTTGGTGGTATTTTGGTTCTTGTTGTTTATGCCTGATCTCTGTGCAATTTGAAATATTGTATCAGGTTCTAGGTACAGCTCATGCTCTTCAAACCAGTGATCTTTGAGTATGTGTTCATCTTTCATCTCCCATGCCTTTCTGACTGTCAGGTTCAACTCATACTTCCCGTCTTTGCATCGATAGATGTGATCCCAAAGATAGAACGTGGCAAGTCTCTTGTAAGTATCAAATGTTTTGTGTTGTCTTCTCTCGAAAACATCCAACAGAAGTCTTATATTGTCAATGTAGCATTCACTGTTTTCAATAAAGACATCATTCAGTACCATTCTAGCGTGACGAATAAGTTCTGCATAATCCTCATGGTATCTGTTGCTCTTCTCGAAGAGATATTGGGGAGATAGAATGTCTGCCCTGCAAGACCAACTCTCTGCCAGGTCCAAAGAAGGTGACATGACCATTTCGTTGTGATGGTACTCCTGTATGGTGCTATCCAAAGCATCCAAAGTTGTGAACCCACACGAATTTCCAGGTTTCATCTCAGAATTAGCATCTGCCATAATGCCATTGATGGCATCAAACTTGAGTAGCGTTCTCTCCAGTTCATCAAAAGATTGTCCAATGGCATCGGCTTTGCACAGGAAACCGCTGTTCAATGCCAGTGCACACTTAGCAGCAATTGGGAAGTTTTCCTTGAAGGCTTTCTCCTCAATCATGGCTAGAAGCATGCAACTAGTTTTAGCATCAGTGAGTTGGCACTTATCGATCAAGAACACCCTTGTCTCAACTTGTTTTCCTTTGAATATTTTCACCACAGACAACACAAAGTTAAACAGGTGTTTGATGTAGTCTGGTGAGTACTTCAATGTGTTGCTACGAAGATCCTTGCCACAAACATCAACGCATAGGGGTACCATCGGTCTGTCAAGGGTGATGACGGACCTTGTGACCAGATAGTCCTCTAGACAATACTTGCTGTGTGGTAGTGGGACCAGATAGTCCTCGAACGAATACTTGCTGTGTGGTAGATTCATGTTTATCTTGTGATCAAACGTCTCTTATTCATCTTAAAACATACATGATCACATGTTTATGGATTGATAGAGAGTAGTTGTGCAAAATCCAATTTTGAAGCAGCCTGAATATTCGCGGAAAATTTGATTTGTTGAAACGTCTGTTTGATTGGTTTTATTTAACTCTAATGAATCAGTAACTACTAAATCCCATGCCCTTGATAGCCATACTTTATTGCACATTTTGTTACACTTTCAACAATTCACGTTGCACAAACGTCATAACTCTTTCACTGTATACCATGGGTGGATCAACATAAAAGTGAGTTACACTGTTGCCATTATATCTGGAGCCAATCAGGCACTTCTTGCCTGGGAGTAACCTAGACTCATCCAATGACAGTGTAATGGCCTCGATACCTTCTGGTAAATTTGTTATGTGTGCAGAAGAATTACCCTTTCCTCTCCTTTGATGCCTGTCACTTTGCACTACGCAATCTCTTTGCCAAGATGTCTCGTCACCAGATTGTCCCATAATTGATACCAAAGAGTTTGTAGATTCAATGAAATGTTGCTCGAGTAAATCAGCATACCATTTAAGATCTATTTGAATATTCTCTCTCAGTGTAAGTATGGGATCTTGGTAGCTCTCACACACAAGTGCTGCCTGCCATGTCTTGGAAACCTGTTGATGTTTGACAGTGTGAACATATGGGACTTTCTCATAGAACACGGGTTCACACAATCCGTATCTCTTGCGACACTGACCAATGTAGGCAGCTTGGTGACTGTACCCATCCCCATCAGACTCAAATCCTCTGAATGTGGCATAATGAATCAAGTCACCTATATCAAAGTCTCCTTCTTCTAAGCAGGAGATGGCATCATGGACTAGACATTTGACCATTTTACATCTCATCTCCTTTTCGTCTCTCTCTCCCGAGAACTGATCGATGCAGAACTGTCTGGAGGGATCAAATGTTCTCGCCCACACACCACATTCATGATGAATCGTCACTTTAAGATACTCATTTTTATCAGTTTCCTCTTGCAAAATCTTCGGTCCTTTCACCCATCCAACACTGGGAATAAAGACATCGAGAGTTTCATGTTTTAGACCATCTGGGCTCAAAACTTTCCTCTCGTCACCATCTTTGCAAAGAAACCACCCCAAAAGACAGAGTTGCAGGGCTTGTCTTTCTAATTTACTGAGTAGAGGCAAAGCATTGGATTGTATGCAAGTGACACCTTTGCACAGTAGTGATCCTGAGTCTGTCACGTGGACATATCTCTTCTTCTGTGGATAGTGAAGTGATGCCCATGATATATTCTCCACCTTGATGTCCATGTGATTTTCAACCTCTTCTCCGACATGATCGCAAAGAAAGGTATTCACCCGTTTCATCATCTCATTTTTAATGTGCGCTGCAATGGAAGTGGCAGACTTGTTATCATGGAGCATCGACTCTGCTATGTTGGAAGTGTCTTTGTTTTTTGCAAGAGACAACGCAATCATCACACTGTCTGTATCACCGTAAATCACCTTGGCTGGACCTGCCATGAGTGGGTGAACAATGTCCTTGACAGTCTCCTCCACGATTTCCAATAACTGTCGTCCAGTTGATGTGATGATATGGGCCAATGCTGGCATGTGAAAGGGTGAGGTCACATTGGAAGACATGTTCTGACCAATCATGCTGACCATACATCTCTTCACTGCCCTTTCGCCTAGTTCATCACCTCTGATGACCATGTCCTTTCTCTTCGCCTTCCAACTGGTGAACACCTTTGGTAATATTCCTTTTTTCGTGGAAGGACACATGCAATATAAACCTTTCACACAAGTCTCAAAACTGCCCTCTATCTGATCTCTGCACACTGTGGTAAAACACAGGTTGAATGTCTCAATTATGCTGGCATACATGGATGAGAAGTCAAATGTTACAACAGGTTCGAATGTGTAGCATGGTGAGGGAGTTAAAACTCTACCACCACTGACAGGATCTGCCATATGTATTCCTGTAGAGTTTGACTTCCATGATAAGTTTTCTTCTTCCATTACCTTTTGCACTGACATATCATATATCTCTGAAGGTTTCAAGCTGCTAAGGTCACCATTGTAGTGAACAAAGTTGACTCCTGCAAACTGAACCTCCTTGATAAACTGAGCAATGTGATTTTCATTCCCTCCTTCCGTCACCAAGGCCCTGCATGCACTGTGTGCTTCCATTCTGCTAACAGCTACTTCTCTGTTTTTTTCAGCCCGAACAAAAGCCACACCAAATCCCTTGATGTAAGATGCTGGCAATGTGCGGGCCTTCAGTGAGTGCCTGAGCTTGCTCCTCCCCTGTTGGTCTGTCTGTTTGTGTTGTAGGAGTGTGAGATTGGCTGTGATCAGACGGGAATATCGTGCAGATTCTCTGTCGTGGACATGAGTTGTACACAACGAATTCTTCGAACAGATCCTATCAAATGCAGGACCAATCCCCTGATATAAATATCTCTGTTTGAGGCAGAGTAACTGTTCATCGATGTCAGTGGTCACAATGATGGAAACATTGGTGACCTCATTAAGCCCAATTATCGCCCTGTATCAAATCTTACATATGTTTCTAAATTAACGGAAAGGGCTGTGGCTACTCAACTAATCCCTCATCTAGTAAGAAACGGCCTTACCACAAAGTTCCAATCGGCATATAAGGATGGTCATAGCACTGAGACTGCTTTGATCAGGGTTCACAATGATATACTTAGAGTCATGGATAACAGAGAATCCACTATGTTGGTCCTTCTTGATCTCTCAGCTGCATTTGACACCATTGACCATGAAATTTTAATTAAGAGACTTAGGGATCGGTTTAAAGTGACCGGCAAGGCCCTGGACTGGATAAGGTCATACCTGTCTGACAGAAAGCAATCGGTCATTATTGAAGGCAGTAGGCCATCCACTATAAACATTGAGTCTGGGGTCCCTCAGGGGTCCGTTCTGGGACCAATTTTGTTCTCCCTATATATGTCCCCCTTGGCGGATATCTTGGATGAGTATGGCATGGCGTACCATATCTATGCAGATGATACTCAAATTTACATGCCCATAAATCATAAGCAGAATGGAATGACCACCCATAAGCAGAGATTGGAAGACTGTATACGCAAGATTAGGTCCTTTCTGATACTCAATAAAATGAAATTAAATGATGGGAAGACTGAACTGCTGGTATGCACTCACACTAGATCATCGGTAAGGTGGGATCTTACTGGTGAAAATGGCTTGAAGAGAGGCGATTCCCCTATCTGCGATAGCCCCAAGGTCAGGAACCTGGGTGTGATTTTTGACAAACACCTTAACATGAAGGCTCAGGTTGGTAACATGTGCAAAAAGGGATACTACCATATTAGGAATATCTCTGCTATTAGGCAATCATTGGATGATAAGGCTGCTGAGACTGTCATCCATGCTTTTGTCACATCAACTTTGGATTATGGAAACGCCTTACTAGCAGGCATTCCTGAGGTGGATATTAGAAGACTACAAAAGTTGCAGAACTCTGCTGCACGGGTGGTGAGTCGTTTGAAGAAATTCGATCACATTACCGGTAAACTCATGGAACTTCACTGGCTGCCTGTTCGGGCTAGAATTGATTTTAAAATATTACTAATTGTCTGGAAGGCTCTGAATGGAATGGCGCCTCCTTACATCGCTGAATTGCTAAAACTGAAAACATGCTCCAGAACCCTGCGATCGAGCTCCTCCTTGGACCTCACAGTCCCCAGCACGAACATGAAAACTGTGGGAGACAGAGCTTTTTCGGTTTTTGCCCCTAAGCTTTGGAATGGCATCCCCAATGATATTAGGAAGAGTCCTACTGTATCAGTGTTCAAGTCTAACTTGAAGACATTCCTTTTTAGGAGATACTATGGGACTGAGCGCGATGAACGGGCCCAGTCTGGTATCTGCGCTATATAAGCTTTATTATTATTATTATTATTATGTACTGGGGTCTGATCCCTCGCTTTATGTTTGTGGTCTGACATACTGGGGTCTGATCCTTCGCTATATGTATGTGGTCTGACATACTGGGGTCTGATCCCTTGCTTTATGTATGTGGTCTAACATACTGGGGTCTGATCCCTGGCTTCATGTATGTGGTCTAACATACTGGGGTCTGATCCCTCACTTTATGTTTGTGGTCTGATGTACTGGGGTCTGATCCCTCGCTTTATGTTTGTGGTCTGATGTACTGGGGTCTGATCCCTCACTTTATGTTTGTGGTCTGATGTACTGGGGTCTGATCCCTCGCTTTATGTATGTGGTCTGACATACTGGGGGTATGATCCCTCACTTTATGTTTGTGGTCTGATGTACTGGGGTCTGATCCCTCGCTTTATGTATGTGGTCTGACATACTGGGGTCTGATCCCTGGCTTTATGTTTGTGGTCTGACATGGGGGTATGATCCCTTGCTTTATGTATGTGGTCTGGGTCTGATCCCTCGCTTTATGTATGTGGTCTGACATACTGGGGTCTGATCCCTCGCTTTATGTATGTGGTCTAACATACTGGGGTCTGATCCCTCATTTTATGTTTGTGGTCTAACATACTGGGGTCTGATCCCTCACTTTATGTATGTGGTCGGACATACTGGGGTCTGATCCCTCGCTATATGTATGTGGTTTGACATATTGGGGGTCTGATCCCTCGCTTTGTTTGTGGTATGACATACTGGGGTCTGATCCCTCAATTTATGTTTGTGGTCTGACATACTGGGGGTATGATCCCTCCGACGGCGCTTTATGTTTGTGGTCTAACATACTGGGGTCTGATCCCTCGCTATATGTATGTGGTTTGACATACTGGGGTCTGATCCCTCAATTTATGTTCGTGGTCTAACATACTGGGGTCTGATCCCTCACTTTATGTATGTGGTCTGACATACTGGGGTCTGATCCCTCAATTTATGTTTGTGGTCTGACATACTGGGGTCTGATCCCTTGCTTCATGTTTGTGGTCTCAAATACTGGGGTCTGGTCCCTCGCTGATCCCTCGCTGATCCCTCGCTCTATGTTTGTGGTCTGACATACTTTTGATCTGGGCATGATACCAAGAGCCTTAAGGTCGGGGCCTAGTAGCTATTGCTAATTTCCTCACACAAACTCACTTCAAACACCATTTCCGTATAATATATACATCACATTTAATACATAATATTACATTTATTTTACGATACAACATTATCATTTTTTATATTTATATCATACCAATATATGCCAGTATCTACACTTTATATGTGACATATAATTCAGAGCTTGCAGACATTTGAGCTATTTTGAAACTTATTTTGAAACTATTTTGTGTTCGGAAAGCCTCCAAAATATTTTTTACAAAAAAAATAGAAATTTCAGTGCAGTGCTTCATACTTGTAGTATAACTTAAGCCTGATTTCCTTTGTGAAAACATCTCACTATTTTGATTAAAATAGCACTCAATAGATTTTAAAAATTAATTTTGTGGGATGATTTCATATACACTTTGGGTTCTACTGTATTATTATATATTGTCACATAATTCTGTTCAGATATTGTTTTTAGTATTCAAAAATGTGATCATTGCTCATTTTATACAACATTTTTATAACAGAGAGAGAAACCCTGAAATTTGTCACAGAACAAAATCGAATAAGACGTGATGAGTACATGATTAGAAAGTCTGTGATAAAAGCAATTAAAATGCAGAGATCTCCATAACATTTATACCACAACTGTCTGGAGCACTCCATTAACTTGCAGAGATCTCCACATCATTTATACCACAGCTGTCTGGAGCACTCCATTAGCTTGCAGAGATCTCCATACCATTTATACCACAACTGTCTAGAGCACTCCACTAACTTTCAGAGATCTCCATACCATTTATACCACAACTGTCTGGAGCACTCCATTAGCTTGCAGAGATCTCCATACCATTTATACCACAACTGTCTGGAGCACTCCATTAGCTTTCAGACATCTTCACATCAGTTACACCACAACTGCCTGGAGCACTCCATTAGCTTGCAGAGATCTCCATATCATTTATACCACAACTGTCTGGAGCACTCCATTAGCTTTCAGACATCTTCACATCAGTTACACCACAACTGTCTGGAGCACTCAATTAGCTTGCAGACATCTTCACATCAGTTACACCATTATATTCTACCATAAAATGACTTGTGTAAAACACGGATGCCTGCATATATCTATTAAATTATCTATACATGAATCTATTTACATACAAGGACATTTACACATAATTTGTGCTATACAGACAATACCAGTTATCAAATGTCAGCAATAAAATTCTTTACTTGCCAGTCGACCATTGGATGAAATTCAACATGACTTGTCTGGCAAAATAAAGCACCAATACAAATGTTGTCAATAAAATGTGATTAAATCTAGTTTTTGTCATTAAAATATTATCAAAATAATTTATAACTGTTTTGCATGATAAAATGACAACACCAACGAAAACTGATTCCACCACTTCTATAAGTTAATTGCAAGTTTCTGGAGAAGCTCTTCACAGACATTGGAATTAATGCTTATTTTCTATAGATGAATAAAACCTTACTTATTCTTCTCATTTCTGAGAACATATACAGGAGGATGAAATGCTGCACTTATATAACACAAGATGAGTAATGGATATCCAGTGAGCATCACTGTGCTGAATGGTGAAATCTTGTACACAATTATCCTCCCAGTCATTACTCCGAGTGATGCCGATGTCGTCCACTAGAGGTCAGTAGAGACAGGATCTTATCATATTCTTTCATCATAGTCCTTCATTAGGTTATAAAAACAGGTTCAGAGCATAAACCTTTTTCACTTGCTGATATTTGGGACTAACCCAATTTCTCAGTTAAATGTGGATTGTTAAATTTGGATTGTTTTGAAGCTGATTTATGGGAGCAATTATAAACTAACAATCCTAACAACATGAGACAAAAAAAAAGAATATTCTCTGAGACATTTCTGTATCTCCTCACTGTGACATAATCCGGATTCTGGGAGCTCTGTATCTCTCCGCTGTGACATAATCCAGATTCTGGGAGCTCTGTATCTCCTCACTGTGACAAAATCCGGATTCTGGGAGCTCTGTATTCTCCTCACTGTGACATAATCCAGACTCTGGGAGCTCTGTATCTCCTCGCTGTGACAAAATCCAGATTCTGGGAGCTCTGTATCTCCTCACTGTGACAAAATCCAGATTCTGGGAGCTCTGTATCTCCTCACTGTGACAAAATCCGGATTCTGGAAGATCTGGATCTCCTCGCTGTGACATAATCCAGATTCTGGGAGCTCTGTATCTCCTCACTGTGACATAATCCGGATTCTGGAAGATCTGTTTATTCTCCCTGTGACATAATCCGGATTCTGGGAGATCTGTGCACAATATGTATGTGTCGAGTGGCAACTGGTGATATCTCAGTATACTATTAGAAACAGGTTTTGAATATCTTTATCACTTATATTCTTATCACCAAAATTGTGCTGACTTTAGGATAACTTGGTACTGATTAAATGACACAGCTGTTACTTTTAAATGTGGGATGCTCAGTTTGTGACAATATAGAATGCACCCTTAGCATGCCTCTTATAGGCATCAGAGACAGAAATATGTACACCCCCCCCCCCCCCCCCCCCCGACAATAAATGACAAGGTTCAGAGGTCAAATGGTCCTCTTTCACACTTTCATCGATCTTTACCTTAGAGTGCTCTACAATTCTCTGAAATGATTGGTTTAACACATCATCACAGTAAAAGTTTGAGTAAAATCATCCATGCAGATATACTCCAGTAAATGTTATGGTTTTCCAAGCATAAATGCATCAGTTAGTTTAAGGAATTCCTCTTTTCTCGGGTCCACCTCCTCTTCTTCCTCTTCTCCAGACCCAACAGGTTCTAAAACTGTTTGTAAATCCTCCTCACCAGATATTTCTTCATGCTCTTCGGTCAAATTCTGGGTTGAATCGCCACCTAGTGGTGAGATACACAAACCACAATATAAAATATCTTAAATACAATATATCATATTATGTAGCATTCTCATAATATTATGCGCATACTCAATTTGTGATGTCCTTAAGGATATTTAGATTATTCAAATCTTAAATTTATCATTCATCTTAAAAAGCTATGAACAATGCAGGATTATATCCAAGTAAATTTGCTTAATGTTATTTGAAGCTTTCATGAAATCAAGCATTTCCCGACATAACATAAAGGTTTATACCCTCAACTCAGTGTCAAATGTCATTGCCCATCATATTACCCCAATAAAACCTTCTGTGCTATTTGAGTGTTCTGTTAAATGGGGTACCTTCAGATTGGGACAATGGAGTGATTTGGTTCACAGAGCCTTGTTTGTCCATTAATGTTTGTTTATTGCTCTACTACTGCAAAGTACTTGGCAAAAATACAATAACCTCGGCAGGTGTTTTTTTTTATTTTAGCGATATGGTACGACAGTTTCAAATCTTTGCAGAATTGACCCCAATGATGTCATGAAAGCTATAACCAATGTTACTAGCATTAGTACTACTTTTTTAGTTCTACATATCAAAAACAACTTTAAGTATCCAGAAGCTCACAAATGTTGGTCTGAAATCAAAATAAATCAGGCAAAAGCAAAGCTTGGTTAAATACACATAAGCAGCAGAGAAAGTTAGACATTGAGGGGCATATCATGAGATTTGTGGAAAAGTGATCTGATCTGTGAAATCAAGTCCCTTCTTCATGCACGTAACGGAAAAATGGAGGTTTTCTATTTTCATTTATTACTTGTTAGAATAATATATTGTTTTCTACTTTTTATCTTGTTCATCATAAACTGGCACATTTCACTCTCTTTTAATTATGATCTCACTACCTAACTACTTATTCTGTAGTGTTAAATTACCTTTACCAAAAATAGACATACAAGTGACCTCTGGTGGAGGAACCATGATTCATAACATGTGTTGGTTGTCTTTGAAGGTTAAACTTTCACAGATCATTTCACCTTCAGCTGAGGCTAGGAGTGGGCAGACAGCTTCAGCTGAGGCTTGGAGTGGGCAGACAGCTTCAGCTGAGGCTGAGAGTGGGCAGACAGCCTCAGCTGAGGCTTGGAGTGGGCAGACAGCTTCAGCTGAGGCTTGGAGTGGGCAGACAGCTTCAGCTGAGGCTTGGAGTGGGCAGACAGCTTCAGCTGAGGCTTGGAGTGGGCAGACAGCTTCAGCTGAGGCTTGGAGTGGGCAGACAGCTTCAGCTGAGGCTTGGAGTGGGCAGACAGCTTCAGCTGAGGCTAGGAGTGGGCAGACAGCTTCAGCTGAGGCTTGGAGTGGGCAGACAGCTTCAGCTGAGGCTAGGAGTGGGCAGACAGCTTCAGCTGAGGCTTGGAGTGGGCAGACAGCTTCAGCTGAGGCTAGGAGTGGGCAGACAGCTTCAGCTGAGGCTAGGAGTGGGCAGACAGCTTCAGCTGAGGCTTGGAGTGGGCAGACAGCTTCAGCTGAGGCTTGGAGTGGGGAGACAGCTTCAGATGAGGCTTGGAGTGGGCAGACGACAGCTTCAGCTGAGGCTAGGAGTGGGCAGACAGCTTCAGCTGAGGCTTGGAGTGGGCAGACAGCTTCAGCTGGGGCTTGGAGTGGGGAGACAGATTCAGCTGAGGCTTGGAGTGGGGAGACAGATTCAGCTGAGGCTTGGAGTGGGGAGACAGCTTCAGCTGAGGCTTGGAGTGGGCAGACGACAGCTTCAGCTGAGGCTAGGAGTGGGCAGACAGCTTCAGCTGAGGCTTGGAGTGGGCAGACAGCTTCAGCTGGGGCTTGGAGTGGGCAGACAGATTCAGCTGAGGCTTGGAGTGGGGAGACAGATTCAGCTGAGACTAGGAGTGGGCAGACAGCTTCAGCTGAGGCTAGGAATGGGCAGACAGCTTCAGCTGAGGCTTGGAGTGGGCAGACAGCTTCAGCTGAGGCTTGGAGTGGGCAGACAGCTTCAGCTGAGGCTTGGAGTGGGCAGACAGCTTCAGCTGAGGCTTGGAGTGGGCAGACGACAGCTTCAGCTGAGGCTTGGAGTGGGCAGACGACAGCTTCAGCTGAGGCTTGGAGTGGGCAGACGACAGCTTCAGCTGAGGCTTGGAGTGGGCAGACGACAGCTTCAGCTGAGGCTTGGAGTGGGCAGACAGCTTCAGCTGAGGCTTGGAGTGGGCAGACAGCTTCAGCTGAGGCTAGGAGTGGGCAGACAGCTTCAGCTGAGGCTTGGAGTGGGCAGACAGCTTCAGCTGAGGCTTGGAGTGGGCAGACAGCTTCAGCTGAGGCTTGGAGTGGGCAGACAGCTTCAGCTGAGGCTTGGAGTGGGCAGACAGCTTCAGCTGAGGCTTGGAGTGGGCAGACAGCTTCAGCTGAGAAGGAGGAGCCTACATTCACATACTGAGATGACAAGATGCAGAGAACCTACTTAGAAATTTCTGATTCTACAGTTTCATTGTCTTCATCCCAGCGATTGCGACGTCCTCGACGCAAATGTTCTGAAATCAAAACATTTAAATAACAAGCTAAACATCTTGCTATAAGAGTGCAATCAAGTGCATGTCAGGTTTCTACCATTAACATATTATATGTCAACACAAGCAGCTAAACCACCATTGAAAGAGCTATGCAAAAGTTACTACTCCAATCCAAAAGATGTACAATCTATTCTGGTACAGATAATTTAAGGTGTGTATAAACATGTCCCCCTAAAAGTAAAGAAATAATAAGGCAAACTAGGAGAGGCGGCTCCTCTGACAGGACTAAGAGGGGTGGCTTCTCTGGTGATTGAAGGGGGTGGTGAAAAAAGGTTGTTGTTTTTCAAAGCAAAGATATGTATTGGCAGATTCTATACAAGCATTTGAATGAAATAATCCGAAAATATAAGTGAGTACATTGAAAAATAAAATGTTTCCATTTAATATTGGCCACTCCATTCTTGCAAGACAGTTTGAGACAGAATGAGTAGAAATGACTCTCTTTGTATACGCTATGTGTAGGCATCTTATAAGGTGAAGAACTTACATAAGATTCAAACTTAATACTACTGAATTGCCATGCAAAAAACAAACATCCCCGATGCTGAAAAGTACATACACAACAAAGCAAATTTGTTTTCTCAATAACTATTTAATAATACTTAGATGTCATCTTACATTATTAAAAAAACAATCTTGACTGCCATCTTAAAATAGGCAGTGAGGCTACACAACTTTCAACCAATTTCATGGCTATAAGAAACCATCCTAAATATTATAATCCACCAAGTAATGAAGTCAATCTAGCTAAAAAACAAGCTGAGTTTTAGAGAAAACCAAGTTTGGAAGATATAGAGGAAAGTACTAATAATTCTAATCAATATCACTTGTATTTTGATGAATGATATTCTTTTCATAAAGTATATTATATTGTTAAGAATGAAAGATAGCAAGCTAGAAGTGTGTTCAAGGTGAAGCAGTGAGGGACGTGGTGATGAGCAAAACGCATATGGTACAGTGGCGCCACCAACAATCAGATTCAAATATTAAAACAGCTATAATTTCCACATAAGTATGGTGCTGTTTTAGTGTTGTATAGAGAGGGAGGTGTAGCCTAGCAACCCGTCGCCTTACCATCTGCAGGCCTGGTTCGGATGGTGCACTCGCGGGAGCCTCGGCAAGCCTTCAGCTTCTCTAGCGTCGTGTGCAACTGCTGCAACACTCCAAAGTTCAGGTCATGAACCGCATTCCGTAACTGAAATGAGAGACCGATACAAATATTTCTCTACTCATTCCTAGATTTGGTGTTATGATCAATTCTGTTCTAAAGATCATATCAGCGATGTATATATCAGACAGACCTCAGATCAACATGGGTAGGCAATATTCTATCTTCTATAACTTTCTTGGTCTCTTGATTTATGAAGAACATACAGAAGACAGTCAGTTAAGATGTTGTATCTCTGAATGTACCTGAGCTGAGCATTTTTAGTGCTGTCTGTTCATATTACCTGGTGTGGGTCAGTGCTGTCTGTTCATATTACCTGGTGTGGGTCAGTGCTGTCTGTTCATATTACCTGGCATGGATCAGTGCCGTCTGTTCGTATTACCTGGTGTGGGTCAGTGTGGTGTGGGTCAGTGCTGTCTGTTCATATTACCTGGTGTGGGTCAGTGCTGTCTGTTCACATTACCTGGTATGGGTCAGTGCTGTGTGATCATATTACCTGGCATGGATAAGTGCCGTCTGTTCATATTACCTGGTGTGGGTCAGTGCTGTCTGTTCATATTACCTGGTATGGATCAGTGCCGTCTGATCATATTACTTGGCATGGATAAGTGCCGTCTGTTCATATTACCTGGTATGGATCAGTGCTGTCTGTTCGTATTACCTGGTATGGATCAGTGCCGTCTGTTCGTATTACCTGGTATGGATCAGTGCCGTCTGTTCGTATTACCTGGTGTGGGTCAGTGTGGTGTGGGTCAGTGCTGTCTGTTCATATTACCTGGTATGGGTCAGTGCTGTCTGTTCATATTACCTGGTGTGGGTCAGTGCTGTCTGTTCATATCACCTGGTATGGGTCAGTGCTGTGTGATCATACTACCTGGCATGGATAAGTGCCGTCTGTTCATATTACCTGGTGTGGGTCAGTGCTGTCTGTTCATATTACCTGGTATGGATCAGTGCCGTCTGTTCGTATTACCTGGTATGGATCAGTGCCGTCTGTTCGTATTACCTGGTGTGGGTCAGTGTGGTGTGGGTCAGTGCTGTCTGTTCATATTACCTGGTATGGGTCAGTGCTGTCTGTTCATATTACCTGGTGTGGGTCAGTGTGGTGTGGGTCAGTGCTGTCTGTTCATATTACCTGGTACGGATCAGTGCCGTCTGTTCGTATTACCTGGTATGGATCAGTGCCGTCTGTTCGTATTACCTGGTGTGGGTCAGTGTGGTGTGGGTCAGTGCTGTCTGTTCATATTACCTGGTATGGGTCAGTGCTGTCTGTTCATATTACCTGGTGTGGGTCAGTGTGGTGTGGGTCAGTGCTGTCTGTTCATATTACCTGGCATGGATAAGTGCTGTCTGTTCACATTACCTGGTATGGGTCAGTGCTGTCTGTTCACATTACCTGGTGTGGGTCAGTGCTGTCTGTTCATATTACCTGGTATGGGTCAGTGCTGTCTGATCATATTACCTGGTGTGGATCAGTGTTGTCTGTTCATATTACCTGGTATGGATCAGTGCTGTATGTTCATATTACCTGGTATGGATCAGTGCTGTCTGATCATATTACCTGGTATGGATCAGTGCTGTCTGTTCATATTACCTGGCATGGAAAAGTGCTGTCTGTTCATATTACCTGGTATGGGCCAGTGCTGTCTGATCATATTACCTGGTATGGGTCAGTGCTGTATGTTCACATTACCTGGTGTGGGTCAGTGCTGTCTGTTCACATTACCTGGTGTGGGTCAGTGTTGTCTGTTCATATTACCTGGTATGGGTCAGTGCTGTCTGATCATATTACCTGGTGTGGATCAGTGTTGTCTGTTCATATTACCTGGTATGGATCAGTGCTGTATGTTCATATTACCTGGTATGGATCAGTGCTGTCTGATCATATTACCTGGTATGGATCAGTGCTGTCTGTTCATATTACCTGGCATGGAAAAGTGCTGTCTGTTCATATTACCTGGTATGGGCCAGTGCTGTCTGATCATATTACCTGGTATGGGTCAGTGCTGTATGTTCATATTACCTGGTATGGATCAGTGCTGTCTGATCATATTACCTGGTATGGATCAGTGCTGTCTGTTCATATTACCTGGTGTGGGTCAGTGCTGTCTGTTCATATTACCTGGTATGGATCAGTGCTGTATGTTCACATTACCTGGTATGGATCAGTGCTGTCTGATCATATTACCTGGTATGGATCAGTGCTGTCTGTTCATATTACCTGGCATGGATAACTGCTGTCTGTTCATATTACCTGGCATGGGTCAGTGCTGTCTGTTCATATTACCTGGTATGGGTCAGTGCTGTCTGTTCATATTACCTGGTATGGGTCAGTGCTGTCTGATCATATTACTTGGCATGGATAAGTGCTGTCTGATCATATTACCTGGTATGGGTCAGTGCTGTCTGTTCATATCACCTGGTATGGGTCAGTGCTATCTGATCATATTACCTGGTATGGGTCAGTGCTGTCTGTTCATATTACCTGGCATGGATAAGTGCTGTCTGTTCATATTACGTGGTATGGATCGGTGCTGTCTGTTCATATTACCTGGCATGGATAAGTGCTGTCTATTCATATTACCTGGTATGGATCAGTGCTGTCTGATCATATTACCTGGCATGGAAAAGTGCTGTCTGTTCATATTACCTGGCATGGAAAAGTGCTGTCTGTTCATATTACCTGGTATGGATCAGTGCTGTCTGTTCATATTATCTGGCATGGAAAAGTGCTGTCTGTTCATATTACCTGGTATGGGTCAGTGCTGTCTGTTCATATCACCTGGTATGGATCAGTGCTGTCTGTTCATATTACCTGGTATGGGTCAGTGCTGTCTGTTCATATCACCTGGTATGGGTCAGTGCTATCTGATTATATTACCTGGTATGGGTCAGTGCTGTCTGATTATATTACCTCGTATGGGTCAGTGCTGTCTGTTCATATTACCTGGTGTGGGTCAGTGCTGTCTGTTCATATTACCTGGCATGGAAAAGTGCTGTCTGTTCATATTACCTGGCATGGAAAAGTGCTGTCTGTTCATATTACCTGATATGGGTCAGTTCCGATGTCGTAGAAGCTGATGAATCCCGTGATGAACTCGCAGTAGAGAAAGTTGTGTGTGTCATTGATGGTGCGCAAACACCAGTACGTATTGTTGTTAGAATTGGGACAAAAACAAAACGGCCCCACTGCAAGAAAAATATATCAAAAATAACAAATTAGTTCTATGTGTAATATATATTTTGTTGTTTGCATTTCAGGTGGTCATGCACTTTCTGGTGTTGTGGAAATAGTGCCCTGATCACTAATAAATTGCCATACAAATGACACATTTCACTGCAGGTTATAACTACAACATACACATTTCCTACATATTCCCCAACATTGGCACAATACTCTCTGTCTGAAAAAGTTTGCCTTAATTTATTTCAACTTTGCAGAACATGTATAAATATAATGTGCTCATTATACTAGTAAAGATTTCTTGTATAAATAAATCTAGTTTCTATAAAAGAAAACACAAAAATCTTTGAAAACATTTAAGAAAACCAAACTATTAAAATTCTTAAACATAACACAAGTACATAGCCTGTATATATTTAACAATCCTAAGTTTAGGTCAGAAGCATACAATTAGCAACAAAAGCATTCTATTGACATTTATTATATAATTTCTAATTACTATTTTATTAATTCAACATTTCCCTTGCAAACATCATTTATATACTATTACCCATTTTGTGAACTTTCCATCACTGATCACAAAAAATTAATAATCTGACAAAGAATGATGTATTTCAGAAGACTGATTCAGTTTACAGGTATAAGTTCATTTTGATTGAGTTCTATTTTCAAATCTGACAGAATAGGTCAAGTCTTATAAAATTATAATTTCTAAAACAAGATGTACCGGTCAATCATACATTTTCAATAAATCTTACGGATATGCACGCAGCTTTTTCTAACTTTCTTAGCTTTTTCTATCCTTTCTTAAAAAATAATTCATCAACATATTTGGCTGGGGATGAAAGCAACACTTTGTAAATTAATCTTAATAACCAAATCATGAAACAACTGAGTTTATATCTCCTCCAGTAAATGGGGCATTTCTTTACTTTTGAATTTGGAGTATGTACAAGGCATAGATACGATTATATAAATGGGTTTTGGTTGCAAACCGACTGAACCCTTTACTGCCAGTCACACAAACTGCCACTAATTACTTATGAAAGTATTGATATAATTTATCTTCACACATAAGTTTTATAATTCATATTAATAAAATTTATGTTCAAACACTTGATATATACGAAATATGACAGAGTCAACCAAATATCACATCAAATGAAAAAAAAAAAAAATCTCATATCACATGATAATTTAGGAATAAACAGATTTGGGTTGTTGGAGTGATGTGATTGGCTTAAAGTGTGTTCATGGGTCGGGTTTGGCTTACACTTCCACTTAGGAGCGGTTCTCCAGTGAGCGTTATCCATGCGGTGGCACTCCAAGCCCTCGATGTGACAGTTAGGGTCTCGCCGTGACGACACCTTACCACTCGCTATACCGTCAGAAACAATGATAAAAGCACACAAAATGGGGACAGTCATTAGAAAGTAAAGATAATAATGCAAATATGCTGCTGAGGCTAATTAATATGCGCAACAAAATTTAAAAAATAATCAAATCATTTTGTGCTTGAAAATGTGCAAACTTATTTTCAACATGCATTACTAAATCTTAAAATCAAATCTTTTTTTTTTTTTTTTTTTTTTGACCCATTATCAAAATAATTATAATTGTGATGTTTAAAATATTTGCACTGATAACAATGATACAAAACTTGTGATGTAGACACAGAGGTGAGGCAGAGGTGAGGCACATGTAGACTGTAGGTGCACACTGGGGCTCCACATTGGGTGTCTCTCACACAGAGTAAGGTGGGATAAAACAAATGGGAATGTTATCTTATGGATCTCCACAGGATATCATCAGATTCTGCTCTATTGACTGGGCTCACTTTCCACACATACAGCTCTAGGCTTATTGGTCTAGGAAGCCGCAATATAATATATTCACTAAAATCAGTTATTAGATTTATGAAGGTTATATATACTATCTCACAACAAGTATACTTTCTAAACTTTTTTTCTAAAATTATGTCAAAAAAAAAATAATTGTACAACTACACCATGCACCAACAAACTACATGTGCTTAAAGTGTGACAATAACTAACAAGAAACAACATCAGACCACAACACACACCAAACCAATACTCCAAATAACAGACTACATTTACGGCCTCTGGGAATGCATGTACTTGTTATGAGTCGTGATATTTTCCATTGAAAAAGACTTTCAATCCCCACCCATCCCACCCGCCCTGCCTAAAAGACATTTTGGAAAAAAAATTGTCCACCCACAGTGCGTCAACCCTTTTCTGGTTCCAGCCATACAATGACGTCTCAAAGGTCGACTCAGTCTGTCAACTCATTTCAATGCATCACCCAAAGCTATACAAAGCTTAACTTGTGAGAGACTCACAGTTCCAGAGTGGCTGGGTCCTCCAGTGGTCATTGTCGTGGGTGAAGCACTTCATGCTGGGAGAGTTACAGTCTTTAGTCACCTCCCATTTCTTCTTGTTTCTGCGCTTCTTGCTCCCGCGTTTCTTTTCCCGCTCTCTTTGTCTCTCCTGCTTCCGCTCCTCTCGCTTGCTTTGTCTCTCCATCTTCTTCTTCTTCCTCTCAGATAACCTTAAAATGGTCAGAGTCATCACTACATACATGTACACATAGCAAATATAAAAATGTTCATATTATTTGCCATGTAAGACATTTTTTCCACACATACATCATCAACTCCACCTTTATGACAACATTTAGGCATCATCAGCTTAGGTTGGGGATATTCATTTAAGTATTTGATAATTTTCCATTAGAATATGATAGTTCTGACATACCAAAGAATTATTGACTTAGAACCTGGTAGTGGTAAAATATTTCTCCTTTAGTATATCCTCAAAACCTCATCACTTTCTTTGTGATTGCCTGAGTCTATCTTATAGCACATGACAACACAAAGTCAATGTCAAGAGTCAAAGTCAATGTCAAGACCGCTTCTGATTTCATCGACTACACACAAATTGCAAACAAATATTAAATAATATCAGAGACCTGGTACCAGTTCCCATCACTGGACCCTCCTCCCATCGCTGGACCCTCCTCCCATCACTGGACCCTCCTCCCATCACTGGACCCTCCTCCCATCACTGGACCCTCCTCCCATCACTGGACCCTCCTCCCATCACTGGACCCTCCTCCTTCCATCACTGGACCCTCCTTCCATCACTGGACCCTCCTCCCATCACTGGACCCTCCCATCACTGGACCCACCCATCACTGGACCCTCCTCCCATCACTAGAGCCTCCCATCACTGGAAACCTCCCATCACTGGACCCTCCTCCCATCACTAGAGCCTCCCATCACTGGAAACCTCCCATCACTGGAAACCTCCCATCACTGGACCCTCCCATCACTGGACCCCACCATCACTGGACCCTCCTCCCATCACTGGACCCTCCCATCACTGGACCCCACCATCACTGGACCCCCCCATCACTGGACCCTCCCATCACTGGACCCTCCCATCACTGGAAATCTCCCATCACTGGACCCTCCTCTCATCACTGGACCCTTCTCTCGTCACTGGACCATCCTCTTATCACTGGGCCATCCTCCCATCACTGACCTCTGCTCTGGCATGAAAAGTAGCTCAAAAGTATGTTCAGAGATTGTAAACCACCAGATTGATTTGAAGATTAAATTTTGAAATAATCAGATATCTCATCGTTATGCCATAAAATATTTTTTTTGGTCCTTTGGGTGCAAGGAACACAAAAATTAAGCCTTTTTTCTTTTTGTTAATCTTCATACTGTGACATTTACAGCATTTCAGCTTGGTACATGAGTCTAACTGATAACTCCCATCTTCAATTCAAACCTGCTATTTTATTACCTTTTTAATATCTCAGATAAGGAGATGATTAACATCAAGTTTGGAAGATTTGAAAGAAAATACAGGAAAATTAACTGGTGTTAAGAATATTCTTATAATTTCATCTTCAAAAGTTCCTCTGATGGAAGACAAAACATGAGGTATTCAGCAAATGTATATGAAACCGACAAAAAGCTGCGGAGACAAGGAAGCAGAAGGTAAGAGTAGAAACAATCTATAAGTATAGATAGCGTGTCCGACGCGTTTCGCCCTCAGCGAAGGGCTCTTCAGGGACTTAGATTGAGAATAGTGATATTAGGGAATGTAAAATCACCTGGTTTGTCTGGGACGATGTTGACCCTGGCAAATCTCAGTCTAAAATGAACTGCTCGATTTTTAGATCGAATAGATTCTATCTAGATTATGACGTCATACAGGTGGGTTGTTTGTGTTGACAACCTGGTTAATCCGCAAAAATGTGAATTTGAGGGGGGGTCTCAAAATGGGAGAGAGGCCCCACGGTAATGTGATAATCACAGTGGTGATACCACAAATTTGTGATGAGGATTGTGATTTGGCTCACAAAAGTGAGGGCCTGCACGAAGAGAGAGGTGCAGGGTTTGTGGTATGAATGTCAAAAGCATGATAGAGTTCATTAGTGTGACCTTTTGTGTGGTCTGGGTTTGGTCTCAATGTGCCAAACAGTAGGTGCCCCCTTGGGGGGTGAAAAAATTTATCTACCGGATAAGAGGGGGTCCTCCAGTTTGTCATTGAGACCAAAGGGTTCCTGTGTTTTCAGCCTATGTATCCACACATATTCTCTGTGTCTCCGATAATTCTGTGTATCGGGGTCATCAGGGTCAAGTGGGATTAACTCCAAGATATTGATGGCGATATCTTTGGTGGAGTGATTGGCACTCCCAAAGTGTTTGGCAGCGGGTGTGATTTTGTCCTCGCTCCATGAGGGGGGGGCAAGGTTTTTGTTTGCAAAGTACTTTGCGTCTCTGAAATGTTCACAACAACGAGCTCCGAAATTCCTTTTTGTCTCACCTACATATTGAAGCCCGTCTTTGGTGCAGGTCAGTAGGTATATGAGATTATTGCTTTTGCAAAAAAAAAAAAAAAAAAAAAACATAGGCATCAGAGATGCATCAACCCTCAGCCCTGGTAACTTATTGCACAACATTCGCTCCACACAATATTTGTGAACAAAACGTCACCGCACCACATAATTGTTCCTGTGACCTTGAGAAGTAGGTGAAGGTCATGTTCCATCAAGAGAAGTCTGAGGTCTTCATCAGATGCTTATGTGTGTCAAGTTTCATGAAGCTGTCATCATTTGTTCTCTAGTTATCGCGATGACAAGGATGATTTCACATAATTGTCACTGTGACTTTGAAAAGTAGATGAAGGTCATGTTTCATAGAAAATATTCTGAGGTCTTCAACAGATGCTTATGTTTGTCACATCTCATAAAGCTGCCATAATTCGTTCTTGAGTTATTGCGATTCTTGGGATTTCACATAATTGTCCTTGTGACCTTGAAAAATAGGTCAAGGTCACCGTCCACTAAACTCGTTGGAAGTTTTCACCTGATGCTTATGTGTGTCAAGTTTCATGAAGCTGCCAGCATTTGTTCTCAAGTTATCGGAATGACAAGGACGATTTCACATAATTGTCACTGTGACCTTGAAAAGTAGGTGAAGGTCATGTTTCATAAAAAAAATTATGAGATCTTCACCAGATGCTTATGTGTGTCAAATCTCATATAGCTGCCATCATTTGTTCTTGAGTTATTGCAATTCTTGGGATTTCACATAATTGTCCCTGTGACCTTGAAAAATAGGTCAAGGTCGCCGTCCATCTAACTCATCCAAGGTTTTCACCAGATGCTTATGTGTGTCAAGTTTCATGAAGCTGTCATCATTTGTTCTCTAGTTATCGCGATGACAAGGATGATTTCACATAATTGTCACTGTGACCTTGAAAAGTAGATGAAGGTCATGTTTCAGAGAAAATATTCTGAGGTCTTCAACAGATGCTTATGTGTGTCACATCTCATAAAGCTGCCATCATTCGTTCTTGAGTTATTGCGATTCTTGGGATTTCACATAATTGTCCTTGTGACCTTGAAAAATAGGTCAAGGTCACCGTCCACTGAACTCGTCCGAGGTTTTCACCAGATGCTTATGTGTGTCAAGTTTCATGAAGCTGTCATCATTTGTTCTCTAGTTATCGCGATGACAAGGATGATTTCACATAATTGTCACTGTGACCTTGAAAAATAGATGAAGGTCATGTTTCATAGAAAATATTCTGAGGTCTTCAACAGATGCTTATGTGTGTCACATCTCATAAAGCTGCCATAATTCGTTCTTGAGTTATTGTGATTCTTGGGATTTCACATAATTGTCCTTGTGACCTTGAAAAATAGGTCAAGGTCACCGTCCACTAAACTCGTTGGAAGTTTTCACCTGATGCTTATGTGTGTCAAGTTTCATGAAGCTGCCATCATTTGTTCTAGAGTTATCGCGATGACAAGGATGAATTCACATAATTGTCCCTGTGACCTTGAAAAGTAGGTGAAGGTCATGTTTCATAGAAAAAATTCTGAGGTCTTCACCAGATGCTTATGTGTGTCAAATCTTATAAAGCTGCCATCATTTGTTCTTAAGTTATTGCAATTCTTGGGATTTCCCATAATTGTCCCTGTGACCTTGAAAAATAGGTCAAGGTCGCCGTCCATCGAACTCGTCCGAGGTTTTCACCATATGCTTATGTGTGTCAAGTTTCATGAAGCTGCCATCATTTGTTCTCAAGTTATCGCGATGACAAGGATGTTCGCTACAGACATACATACATACATACATACATACCCACGCCAGGAGTACTGCAATACCCTCAGCCTGATTACATCAGGGGCTGAGGGTAAAAAATATTCAGCAAATGTAGTCCATTTTTGGTACCAAGGGTTAACTAGATACCTTGTGACAAATGTCACAATCGGTACTGTAATAATCTGTGGTGTCAACAATAATAGTACACATGGCTAAAGCCTGATTCCTTAATACTAAATACATTGCACTAGTTGATATCTGACTTAGTGGCATAGGTCTTTTCCTCTGTGCTGCAGGCTGTTAAGTGCACTTGCACTCTACTCTCTCATCTAATTCATAGACCCTGTTAGACCCTGCTCTGTTCCAATGCCAGTGGTCTGAATACTAATAACAGCATAATCTACTGCGTGCCTTGTATAACACCTCACATATTGTCAATTCTTCCCAGATGATTGTTATTGGATTCATTGTACATTAAATTTCCATGGAGGGGCACACACTGTGTGAGCTGCTGCCTAAATGCCTTTACTTTATAGAATACTCAATACCAGCAGCAGCTAAGTCAGAATTTAGTTGTAGCACTATTTCAAATGTAGGTCAATAGCGACAACAGAGACTACAAAGTGCTGTGGAAGTGACAAGGATCTGATTATCCTACTTAGTCACAGTTGGTAGCAATCCAGAAGGAGGTTTATGTAGCCAGTTTTTAACTTGCAGGGGACAAACAAATGCACATTGGAAAATAGAGGGAAAAGGTTAACAAACACACACACACAAGCACATATGTACACACATACTCACAAACACAGGACAGACAGTGATTTCTAAGAGGTACTGGCGATTACCATTCAGTACCTCAATAACTGAATAGAAACATTTTAGGCATAACACTGGGGATGATTTGTCTCATTAAATGCTAACAAGTACTCAAGTATCATGAAATGCTAAAAGAATACATCACATAACCTACAAGCAGGTACCTAAGTATGTCTCGTCATATGCTCACAAGATCATATCACATAACCTACAAGCAGGTACCCAAGTATGTCTCATTAAATGCTCACAAGAACGAATCACATAACCTACAAGCAGGTACCCAAGTATGTCTCATCATATGCTCACAAGAACACATCACATAACCTACAAGCAGGTACCCAAGTATTACTTTATATATCTACACATGTTTAAGAGCACAAACATGTTCCAGAGTTGTGAGTGAATAATATATATCTACTCACAACTTTGGAATACAATTTGCAGAGATGCCAGTATAATATAAGTTAACAAATCCAAATATAACCTGTGATCTTAATTTATTACATTGCTTATTCCACGAAGTTCATTTTGTGATCCCTGGTACAGGAAAAAGGATGTCTTCTTTCAATTTTCTTCAAATTTAAAACAAAAAAAATCCAAGCAGCTGTAGAACTTGTGGGGAATAAAACGAACTAGCATCTCAGAAGCAGTTCTAAATGGGAAGACGTGCCATGTTCTACTGACACTAGGGTATGCTCTGAGTGGGGAGACCATTTTATAAACATGGGGAGGGATATTCTGTGGGGTGACACCAAACAAACCTCAGGGGGTGCAGCATGTTGAAGTGTTCCTCAAGGATCTCATCCTCAGCGTCTACCAGGATATTATTCCTGAAATGTTAGTTAATCCACACGCTTCTATGTAAGTAAATATAACAGCATTCCTATATATCTCACACACAATATTAGAATAAGATCTAGTACAATATCAACAATTGTCATCCACCAGATGTCTCTTGAGTCATGTGTAATGCATGCTGGGATAGATTTGTAGACATGACAGCTGGTATGATGACCATCATTCTGTACGCTGTGAAGGGAAGGTGTAATAAACTAATTGAAATTAAATGATATGTTAATCCACATTTTTAACTGCAATCAGCCAAGTTTGCATGTCTACAAAGTTCCCTTATGATAGATTCTAACAACAGATGGCAGGATGGCCCACTCAAGCAGTGAGAATTGACCATTTGTCAAATATATTTTCTAAAATCACATGGTATATCGAAATGATCCCTTATATGAACTTCATTAAGGTGGGGAGACAATAACGAGGCAGGAAGTTGTTTAATATCTGCACGTTATTTAAGAGCTCATGCAATGATTGCCTTATGACAGCACTTTCTACTGCCATAATATAAAGGTTCGACTTACTGTTGAGTTTCTTCATTCTGTAGTTCACAGTCGCAGTCACCGTATGTGTCCAGCCCGACCTGTTCCTCCTCGATGCCCTCAGGCAGTCCTGAGAGGTCAAGCTCCTCCATACTGTAGAGGTCGTAATCCTCATCGACGTAGTGGTTGTCTCCCTTGGGGTCCGGCTGGGAGCTGAACTGAGGCACGACCTCCTCCTCCTCCGTGTCTCTCTCCACCTCATAGGACTCCTCCACGTAAGACTCTTCCATCGTCGGCCGAACCTGGTGAAGGTGCTTCCTCACATTCTGAACAAACAAATCAAATATTCATTTTCAATCGTTTCATTTCTCACCTATAGTTTATTGGTTTCCATGGCTAAACACAAAGAACTACATCACAGGGGTGCTTGAACTCAACCTTAACCTTTGACCTCCTGAAATTAGGTTAACATTGTAGATATGACCTCTAACTTAGAATATGATTGCTCACTGTACTTCGCTTTGTTTTTGGCACAATTTGTTTCATTTATTAGCAAATAAAAATATTTTCCCTCCAAAATTTGTATTACTACAAATAGATGGCTAATAATTCAGGATATGTAGTAATTTAATTGCAGTTTACAAATCAAAGGTACTAGAACTAAGAAATAAGCAAAATTAAATTCAATTGATTGGAAAAATGAGGTTATTTTCATTAGCCAAATGCCGATCTCCATGTTTTTTTTCCATTGAAAAGTACACACCGGAGCTGGACAACTTTACCAGAACCAGAACTGTACAACTCCTCTATATTTAATCAGTTGTGGTGTGGCACTGCTGTAGGCTTGGTTCCTACCTTGAGCCGATCCAGCCTGTCCCTGTAATCCTGTATCAGCTTGTCTAGCTGAAGCTTCTGTTCTTTCCATGAGTCAAAGCTACTGTACACATCCTTGTTACATAGCACCGTGTTGTTAGGCAGCACGCGGCAAGAAACACCTGAAAACCACAAGAATAGGGTCAACATAATCTGAAAAATAACACCCAGGTAAAAACACTAAAAGAGCAAATCTACCACCTCTACCTCAATCACACAGACAATCTATCACTTGTAAATAACATTCGCTTAGAAAATTTTGCCAACTGCAAAAACACTTGATAAAATTGTAAAGCAAATGAATATTTCTTCCAGTATGGCTGAGATCTCTCAGATAATATTATCTTAATAGGGCCATAAGTTGAAGCTGAGAATTACCATTATGCATGAATGTGGTGTGTGGCCCCATAGTTTGGTGACCCTCAGGATTCACAAGTTCGATATCAGTCTCGTAAGCATTAGGAGTAAACAGCTTCTCATCATATCCAGGTCTCTGTGGTTCACCGTGACTTTCCGCTTCAGGGACCTGGATGAAGTCTTCATCCGACACTTCTTGGCTGGATGGGTCTGCAGTGCCGCCATCTGTGACAGTCACCTCATCCTCAAAATCTTCCTGACTTGACGGATCCGATGTTCCATCATCTGTAATTACTCCCTCCACATATTCTAGATCTTCTACATTTGCTGTTCTATCTTCTGTCAAGCCTCCCTCCTCTGACTCTTCTTCTTGGCTTGCAGGATTTGCAGTTCCATCATCTGTTCTTTCTACTTCTTTGCTAACTGACTCATCCATATCTCCGTCCAGTATTCCTTCCACCATCTTCTCCACATCCAGACTTTCCTCCATCTCCGGTGCTTCAGTTGGCATATCTACACTTCTTTTGTTCCGGATAAACCTTGGTTTCAACCATTCAGCTAGAGATGGAAATTCAGATGTTAACGCAATAATTCTCTGGTAGCTACTGACAGAACAGTGTTTAGGAGCGTTTCTTACTCTTAATAGCAAAATCTTCCACAGTTAATAGTCATTTTTTAGATATTTTATGATCAATTTTTAAAAGCTTACCTCCGACAATATCCCATTACAAAACTTAAAATATTGTGGTTTGTATCATCATTTACTTTTTATTTATCTAAGACTGAGCCTATTTGCTAACTGAGGTAATCACAACAATGCGTGCACAATGCGAGATATGCTGTGTGTTGATTGGTACGCACGCTGGTTGACGACCCCTTTCAGGAACTGCCTCTGTCTTCTCTTCTCCTTGCGGCCGAGCGGCAGTTTGCTGCCGTACGCCGGCGGACATCTACATCGCCGTGGAGACGCGTCATTCTGATGATTCCTGCCGTGACGACATTTGTATAATCTGAGTTTGCCGGCATCGTTATATCTGCACTCCCATTGCTGCAAAAACACAAAGACACTTTATTCAACGTCATTATAAGGCAATGAAGACTGAAACAAACTTACAACCTTATGATTCATGTTATATTTAGTGCATACATCATTCTTTTTATCATTGATAAGGCATATTCTATATATAATGCAAACTCCACCAGAGGGCGACATGGTGAACCTATTGCGTGTGCCTCTGGTGGACTGTGTGTATTTACTTTTTAGCCAAATTATGCTTTATAAATCTCACTGTTCGAGTAAGTTTGCGACCTGGTGTATTATAATCTATCACGTATGGTGGAACTTTATAGACATGCAAGCTTGGCTCGTAGAAATGACAATGTAGATTGATTCAATCAGTTTATTACACCTATAACTGTCTTTCTACTTCCATCAAGATTTCAAAATTTCAAATTTTTTTTTTCTGTACATTTGTTATATCATTCTAATCTAACATGGTTGGGTGAGCAGGGAGGATTTATGTGGGGTTATTTGGTTGGGTGAGCAGGGAGGAATTATGCTGGGTTTTATTTGGTTGGGGGAGCAGTAGAGGATTTAGGTGGGGTTTTACCTGGTTGGGGGAGCAGGGGAGGATTTAGGTGGGGTTTTACCTGGTTGGGGGAGCAGGGGGGATTTATGTGGGGTCTTACCTGGTTGGGTGAGCAGGGAGGATTTAGGGGGGTTTTACCTGGTTGGGTGAGCAGGGAGGATTTAGGCAGGGTTTTACCTGGTTGGGGGAGCAGGGGGGATTTAGGCAGGGTTTTACCTGGTTGGGAGAGCAGGGGGGATTTAGGCAGGGTTTTACCTGGTTGGGGGAGCAGGGGGGATTTAGGAGGGGATTTACCTGGTTGGGAGAGCAGGGGGGATTTAGGCAGGGTTTTACCTGGTTGGGAGAGCAGGGGGGATTTAGGCAGGGTTTTACCTGGTTGGGAGAGCAGGGGGGATTTAGGCAGGGTTTTACCTGGTGGGGAGAGCAGGGGGGTTTTACCTGGTTGGTAGAGCAGGGAGGATTTAGGCGGGGTTTTACCTGGTTGGGAGAGCAGGGGGGTTTTACCTGGTCGGGTGAGCAGGGAGGATTTAGGCAGGGTTTTACCTGGTGGGGAGAGCAGGGGGGTTTTACCTGGTTGGTAGAGCAGGGAGGATTTAGGCGGGGTTTTACCTGGTGGGGAGAGCAGGGGGGTTTTACCTGGTTGGTAGAGCAGGGAGGATTTTGCGATGTTTTACCTGGTTGGGTGAGCAGGGAGGATTTAGGCAGGGTTTTACCTGGTTGGGGGAGCAGGGGGGATTTAGGAGGGGATTTACCTGGTTGGGAGAGCAGGGGGGATTTAGGCAGGGTTTTACCTGGTTGGGAGAGCAGGGGGGATTTAGGCAGGGTTTTACCTGGTTGGGAGAGCAGGGGGGATTTAGGCAGGGTTTTACCTGGTGGGGAGAGCAGGGGGGTTTTACCTGGTTGGTAGAGCAGGGAGGATTTAGGCGGGGTTTTACCTGGTTGGGAGAGCAGGGGGGTTTTACCTGGTTGGGAGAGCAGGGAGGATTTAGGCGGGGTTTTACCTGGTTGGGGGAGCAGGGGGGATTTAGGAGGGGTTTTACCTGGTTTGGGGAGCAGGGCGGATTTAGACGGTGATTTACCTGGTTGGGAGAGCAGGGGGGATTTAGGCGGGGTTTTACCTGGTTGGGGGAGCAGGGGGGATTTAGGTGGGGTTTTACCTGGTTGGGGGAGCAGGGGGGGATTTAGGCGGGGTTTTACCTGGTTGGGAGAGCAGGGAGGTTTTACCTGGTTGGGAGAGCAGGGAGGATTTAGGCGGGGTTTTACCTGGTTGGGGGAGCAGGGGGGATTTAGATGGGGTTTTTACCTGGTTGGGGGAGCAGGGGGGGATTTAGGCGAGGTTTTACCTGGTTGGGGGAGCAGGGAGGATTTAGGCAGGGTTTTACCTGGTGGGGAGAGCAGGGGGGTTTTACCTGGTTGGTAGAGCAGGGAGGATTTAGGCGGGGTTTTACCTGGTTGGGAGAGCAGGGGGGTTTTACCTGGTTGGGAGAGCAGGGAGGATTTAGGCGGGGTTTTACCTGGTTGGGGGAGCAGGGGGGATTTAGGAGGGGTTTTACCTGGTTTGGGGAGCAGGGCGGATTTAGACGGTGATTTACCTGGTTGGGAGAGCAGGGGGGATTTAGGCGGGGTTTTACCTGGTTGGGGGAGCAGGGGGGATTTAGGTGGGGTTTTACCTGGTTGGGGGAGCAGGGGGGGATTTAGGCGGGGTTTTACCTGGTTGGGAGAGCAGGGGGGTTTTACCTGGTTGGGAGAGCAGGGAGGATTTAGGCGGGGTTTTACCTGGTTGGGGGAGCAGGGGGGATTTAGATGGGGTTTTTACCTGGTTGGGGGAGCAGGGGGGGATTTAGGCGAGGTTTTACCTGGTTGGGGGAGCAGGGAGGATTTAGGCGGGGTTTTACCTGGTTGGGGGAGCAGGGAGGGTTTTACCTGGTTGGGGGAGCAGGGAGGATTTAGGCGGGGTTTTACCTGGTTGGGGGAGCAGGGGGGCTGGTACTCGGCCTTCTGACACGTCTCCTCCAGCCGCTGTTCCTTCGTCACCATTAAGTAGTTGTTCTGAGCTTCGATCCTTTCTCGCTCCACCAGCTTCTTGTAGGAGATTTTCCTTCAGAAGGAAATATGCTTTTTGAAAACCTTTAACTTCAACTAATTTTAGATAACCTTCAAATTTTAGATAACTTTTTAATATGTTTTTGATAACTGTTTTTTTTTAAATTATTAAATGCAGCTCACATTAAAATGGCACTGCATGCTTGCAATAAAATGACCAACTAAACAGCTGAAACCACTTTACCCCTCTCCACTTAAGCTTTATCCAATGAAAGATGACAGATATAAAATTTCAACCAATCAGGACTTACCCTCGTTCCACAAGGAAAGTATCTCTCCAAGCCTTCTTCCTCTTCATAGTCCTTCCGACAAAACTGAAATCATAGTTTGCAAAATTAAAATTAATCCAATTCAAGTCAAAATTGATCTGCTTCAAAGTAAGAACACTTATTCTGTAAATGATGGCAAATTTTAGAAATAAATTAAATGTGTTCCTGAGAAGTAGTGATGTGAGCGATTTGGGCTCAGTGTTGCTATAGCTGTATATACTCACTCTCTCTGCTCGTCAACGCCTTCAAACAGTCGCATAATAGAACGGCCATCCATGTGGTCCGGTACCGGAACTCCGGCTATGTCCAGCATGGTCGGAGCTATGTCGATGTTCAACACGATGTTAGGAACCCTGAAACAAGCCAAATGGTCTATACTAAAATATCTCACAGACCTGTATTATATACACTCCACAAGGGTCTAATTCATCAGTCGGGGTCATAGATATAACATGAATACTGTCAGTTTTAATATAATCTGACAAAAAATTGTCACAGAAACACTATTTTATCATTGAAGCTAATAGTGCGATTACAGATTACCATCTTATTTTTTCTAATGATGGGATATAATAGAGCTGCGGTGACCCGTAATCAACCTATCCAGTATATTATATTGTGCTATTCAGAAAGATGGCTGACCTGATTCCGGCCCGGATGCCTGGGCCTCGCATGTAGAACGGCACCTTGATGTCAAACTCGTACGGCATCGCCTTGCCCTTCAGGAGACCATACTGGCCCAGGTGGTAGCCGTGGTCAGAACTGAAGATGAAATATGTGTTGTCTAACTCCCCTAAATGCTTCAACTCCTTGTAAACCTGTGGAAAATATGGAAAATTAAAATAGAATTAGGGACAATACATATCTTAATCAAAACAAAGCACTGAGAAATAAAATAACAAGCTAGCAGTCATGTGGGTCCCCCGCCCTGATTAATATACAGTGCCAGTAAAAAGGCTTCCCTGGCAAGCTAGCAGTCACGTGGGTCCCCTGCCCTGGTTAATATACAGTGCCAGTAAAAAGGCTTCCCTGGCAAGCTAGCAGTCATGTGGGTCCCCCGCCCTGATTAATATACAGTGTCAGTAAACAAGGCTTCCCTGGCAAGCTAGCAGTCATGTGGGTCCCCTGCCCTGATTAATATACAGTGTCAGTAAACAAGGCTTCCCTGGCAAGCTAGCAGTAATGTGGGTCCCCTGCCCTGATTAATATACAGTGTCAGTAAACAAGGTATCCCTGGCAAGCTAGCAGTCATGTGGGTCCCCTGCCCTGATTAATATACAGTGTCAGTAAACAAGGCTTCCCTGGCAAGCTAGCAGTCATGTGGGTCCCCACCCTGATTAATATAGAGTGTCAGTAAACAAGGCTTCCCTGGCAAGTTGAGAATAGCACTTTTATCTTATTGGTAAAAAGTTAAAATCATTAAAAGATTTGAAAAACAGGGTCATAATATTTTGGGGGAAAGCACAAGATCTGTAAAGTCATCAAGAAGAATATGTCTATAGATTTATTGGCAATTCAGGCATTGTTGGGCAAGAATCTGGCCCCGATCCAATAGCTACTGTCATGGAATGGTCATGATCAAATTGGTCCCAGATTTTTTCATGAAGCATGCACGTGTAGGGTTTCGTGAAGTACACATGTGTAGGGTTTGTGTCAATCTGTGCATTTTTTTGTCAATATCTTACCTATCTGATATATTAACATGAAGCATGCATGTGTAAAGTTTGGTGTCATTCTGTGCAAGTTGGAGGGTCTACAAAGTATTCTAACCATGATCTAATTCCTAAATTCTGAAAGTTCATGGAATTTAGGTCAAAATCTCACTCCTCTGAGATATTATCATAAATCATGCATGTGTTAAATTTAGTGCTAATCCATGTATATTTGGTAAATTAAAGAGTCTGCAAGGAGTTAGAACGGACGGAAGAACGCATGGATGCTGACTGTCTTAATGTTCCCCTCAAAGCTTTATTTTAGCGGGGGACATCAACAGGCCAGGGAAATATACATATTTTAAAAAGTGTCTAACTTTTTCGACAGCATCATCGACTGACTGTAGCGTTTGTAAGCGTTTCCTCTGCAGCATGTCTGTGAAGGCGACGTGGATGGGTTCCATCTTGCCAGTGTATTGTAATATCCACTGCTTGTCCGGGTTGGGAGCATAATTCCAACTGGGAGTCCTAGAAATACACATAACATCATCAAAGGTATCCAAACACTTTATATTTCATTTTATCTGTGCAGCTACATAAAGGTTGACCTTAAAGATAATTTTAGAAACAATTGATTAAATAAATATGGAAGAAAATAAAAGATATTTAAAGAGTAAGGAAGCATTATCACCGAGTTGAAAACTGAGGGTAAGATGTGATGTTAAGAGGTTTTTACCATGCCCTCAGACTCCAATTAAAATCCTGATATCTTTGAATATATTCCAGAAGTTTGAACTCTGTTTGAAGGAAATGATAGTTCCTTAGAGTTTCATTGCTGTAGATTGAGTTTTTATTAATTTACATCTGTGTCGAAAATGCTTTTTGAGAAAAAAATAAATGATATGCCTGGATTTGTATACATACATACAACATTATCAAAACTTCAAGCAAGCGAACCACGGGCATGTATAAACATATAATGATGACCACAAGGAAGAACTAATTTTCAATGTCTCCTCTCCAGGGTTCACAGCTTTTTATCCACCAGGTGGCACCTGTCTACCAGGTTTCAGAGCTTTCCATCCACCAGGTGGCAGCAGTCTACCAGGGGCTGGTATACGATGCAATATCAAAGAAAACTACTGTGAAAGGTTTCTTGCACGACTAAATAGCTAAGATGAATGTTTATTCTTATCAAACACTTGTAACCCTTAAGAAGATAAATAGAGAATTTCTAATCTACTTTCTTCAACCACTCAATGAGCAAAATCATAATGGATATGTCTTTCTTTATCACTAAATATTAACAATGTATAGTTATCTCACTGTTAATATGTGCAACAAGTGGTAGAAATGTAATCTTATCCCATTCCATATCAACAATACACCTCTAATGAAGTATGTCTGAATTGTAAAGTGGTGCATACTTTATACACATTCTTTTTACTGCATTACTCAACAATGTTTCATTTTTTTTCATGATGGTAATGACTACTTCTGTGTTGAGATGTTTGGGAAGAGATGCTGGTACTATTGACATGGGCAGATAGCTGGGTACTTACTTATAGGTTGAGATGTTTGGGAGAGATGCTGGTACCACTGACATGGGCAGATAGCTGGGTACTTACTTATGTGTTGAGATGTTTGGGAAGAGATGCTGGTACCACTGACATGGGCAGATAGCTGGGTACTTACTTATAGGTTGAGATGTTTGGGAGAGATGCTGGTACCACTGACATGGGCAGATAGCTGGGTACTTACTTATGTGTTGAGATGTTTGGGAAGAGATGCTGGTACCACTGACATGGGCAGATAGCTGGGTACTTACTTATAGGTTGAGATGTTTGGGAGAGATGCTGGTACCACTGACATGGGCAGATAGCTGGGTACTTACTTATGTGTTGAGATGTTTGGGAAGAGATGCTGGTACCACTGACATGGGCAGATAGCTGGGTACTTACTTATGTGTTGAGATGTTTGGGAAGAGATGCTGGTACCACTGACATGGGCAGATAGCTGGGTACTTACTTATGTGTTGAGATGTTTGGGAAGAGATGCTGGTACCACTGACATGGGCAGATAGCTGGGTACTTACTTATGTGTTGAGATGTTTGGGAAGAGATGCTGGTACCACTGACATGGGCAGATAGCTGGGTACTTACTTATGGGTTGAGATGTTTGGGAAGAGATGCTGGTACTGTGGAGCAGCATCCTCCGGACCATGTGGGGCTGGCATACTCAGCACCATGGCAACAGGTCTACAACAATGCAATCATGGCAACACTTATATCACCATGACAACAGTCTTTTATCTTTCAAATCATTTGGTGACATTGAAACAACATAAAATTTTCATTCTAGCAAAAACAGTTTATAATTGAACTCCAATGCTAATTACATTCTTATTGTTTGTGTGTGTGGTGCGTGTGTGTGAGTGAGTGTGTGTGTGTATGTGTGTGAGTGTGTGTATGTGTATGTGTGTTCGTGTGGTGTGGTGTGGTGTGTGTGTGAGTGAGTTTGTATGTATATGTGTGAGTGTGTGTGTGTGTATGGTGTGTGAGTGATTGCATGTATGTGTATGTGTGTGAGTGCGTGATGTGGTGTGGTATGGTGTGGTGTGTGTGTGTGTGTGTGTGTGTGTGTGTGTGTTGCTTAATCACTGGCTGTACAGAGTAATTAGTCGACGTTAGACTCACCTGTTTGGGAAGTACTGCTTGGATTGCTTGAGGAAAGTGACGCTGTCATTGGCTATGAGATCTGTGAGGTAGTCTTTATAATAGTTGTCCCCATGTTTGATTTTTTTGCCATTAAAGTTGAGTGAGTAGTTATAGAACCTGGTGTTTCTGATGAGTCCAACCCACTCACTCCAGCCCGGCGGAATATACGTCCCCGTGTAGTCATTCAGGTACTTGCCAAAATATCCTGAAATCATCGCCATCAACATGTTTATTACTCTGCATAGTGAGGTCTGTGTGATACCAATAAAGGCTCGTTTTTTACAGAACATATTTATTCATTTATCAAGAGGAATAAAAGATATTATCAACAACTGGCTTTGGTGTTGATGAAATGGAACAAAACTTTGAAGCATGATTAATTAAGATGACGTCTGATTCTGAATGGCAATGTTGAGCTGAACGCTAAGATCAGATAAAGGTGAAGTTTTGAATGCTGGAGGATATAATAATATCAAATCATGTTTCATATCTACTTCATTCGAGGCATCATGATCTTAAGGTAATACACCAGAATTACTCCAGGTCATGATATATGTGCAAAAAACGATGCTGGTATATATCTAATTAATATCTTGATCTCACATTACATCATCTATCTTCACCTGGGAGAAGCTTTTATTCTGCCATCCATATTAACTTTCTGAACCCATTAAATTTTGGCTTACATAATAGGAAGCCACCAGACGTTTTACAATTCCTTCATTGATAGACATTTTTTGACTGGTGAACACTTGTGGATTAATGAGAAAAATGACAAAATCTGTCATGCGTAATGCATTATTCTGTTCACAGGACCCAGAGACGGACCATCATATTTCATCCTTTCATGACAAGTTTGTGTTTCGGGCATTAAGTGAGAAGTAATTAATACCAGAGAATGTAGCTATTTACACGGGAGACCACACAAGGCAAATAAACACAGGTGTTGTGTGTCCTATTGGGGAGCGACTGTCGCTACATGATACCATTATATAAGCCATGTTTAGCTTCCCCACCCTTCATCGCACTGACAAGAAAATCAAGCAAATGCCAGCACCTCATGTGCCCCAAGGCGACTGAGCAGAAATAAGTGAAAATATACTGAACTGCCAAGATGGAACCTCTTATCAAAGTTGGGAAGTGCTACTAAATCTACTGCAGTTTCTGATCTTATATTTACTTGTACACCATGTCTGTGTTAACAAAAGTAAATTAAATGAATCCTACTGAACATTAACTAATATACAATTGAATGTATCAATCTACAAGATTAACCGATCAATCCTGGTATAAACAACCATGAATCTCTAGGTTGTCCCATGTTCTGAATCAATAGGTTGTTTTGTATGGGACTTAAGTGTTTTAATAATGTGGAGAAATCATATGCATATTTTCAAGGTGCAGGACGCAAGTCAGATAAGTACAAAAGATGGAGAGATGACAATCAAAATGGCATCATTAAACTTGTCCCAGGTAGTTTTCATATTGTGCCAGCCATCGCAATCGTGGGTGGGGTGGGGGTGAATTGTCTTCCTATCAGCACCAGGATGTCTTCTTCCTGTCCTCCTAATCATGGGTGGGGTGGGGGTGAATTGTCTTCCTATCAGCACCAGGATGTCTTCTTCCTGTCCTCCTAATCGTGGGTGGGGTGGGGGTGAATTCTCTTCCTATCAGCACCAAGATGTCTTCTTCCTGTCTTCCTAATCGTGGGTGGGTGGGGGTGAATTGTCCTCCTATCAGCACCAGGACGTCCCCTTCCTGTCCTCCTAATCGTGGGTGGGGTGGGGGTGAATTGTCCTCCTATCAGCACCAGGATGTCTTCTTCCTGTCTTCCTAATCGTGGGTGGGGTGGGGGTGAATTGTCCTTCTTTCAGCACCAGGAGGTCTTCTTCCAGTCCTCCTAATCGTGGGTGGGGTGGGGGTGAATTGTCCTCCTATCAGTACCAGGAGGTCTTCTTCCAGTCCTCCTAATCGTGGGTGGGGTGGGGGTGAATTGTCCTCCTATCAGCACCAGGATGTCTTCTTCCTGTCCTCCTAATCGTGGGTGGGGTGGGGTGGGGTGGAGGTGAATTGTCCTCCTATCAGCACCAGGATATCTTCTTCCTGTCCTCCTAATCGTGGGTGGGGTGGGGGTGAATTGTCCTTCTTTCAGCACCAGGATGTCTTCTTCCTGTCCTCCTAATCGTGGGTGGGGTGGGGGTGAATTGTCCTCCTATCAGCACCAGGATGTCTTCTTCCTGTCTTCCTAATCGTGGGTGGGGTGGGGGTGAACTGTCCTATCAGCACCAGGATGTCTTCTTCCTGTCCTCCTAATCGTGGGTGGGGTGGGGGTGAATTGTCTTCCTATCAGCACCAGGATGTTTTCTTCCTGTCCTCCTAATCGTGGGTGGGGTGGGGGTGGAGGTGAATTGTCCTCCTATCAGCACCAGGATGTCTTCTTCCTGTCCTCCTAATCGTGGGTGGGGTGGGGGTGAATTGTCCTTCTTTCAGCACCAGGATGTCTTCTTCCTGTCCTCCTAATCGTGGGTGGGGTGGGGGTGAATTGTCCTTTCAGCACCAGGAGGTCTTCTTCCAGTCCTCCTAATCGTGGGTGGGGTGGGGGTGAATTGTCTTCCTATCAGCACCAGGATGTTTTCTTCCTGTCCTCCTAATCGTGGGTGGGGTGGGGGTGGAGGTGAATTGTCCTCCTATCAGCACCAGGATGTCTTCTTCCTGTCCTCCTAATCGTGGGTGGGGTGGGGGTGAATTGTCCTTCTTTCAGCACCAGGATGTCTTCTTCCTGTCCTCCTAATCGTGGGTGGGGTGGGGGTGAATTGTCCTTTCAGCACCAGGAGGTCTTCTTCCTGTCCTCCTAATCGTGGGTGGGGTGGGGGTGGAGGTGAATTGTCCTCCTATCAGCACCAGGATGTCTTCTTCCTGTCCTCCTAATCGTGGGTGGGGTGGGGGTGAATTGTCCTTCTTTCAGCACCAGGATGTCTTCTTCCTGTCCTCCTAATCGTGGGTGGGGTGGGGGTGAATTGTCCTCCTATCAGCACCAGGATGTCTTCTTCCTGTCCTCCTAATCGTGGGTGGGGTGGGGGTGAATTGTCCTTCTTTCAGCACCAGGATGTCTTCTTCCTGTCCTCCTAATCGTGGGTGGGGTGGGGGTGAATTGTCCTCCTATCAGCACCAGGATATCTTCTTCCTGTCCTCCTAATCGTGGGTGGGGTGGGGGTGAATTGTCCTCCTATCAGCACCAGGATGTCTTCTTCCTGTCCTCCTAATCGTGGGTGGGGTGGGGGTGAATTGTCCTTCTTTCAGCACCAGGATGTCTTCTTCCTGTCCTCCTAATCGTGGGTGGGGTGGGGGTGAATTGTCCTCCTATCAGCACCAGGATGTCTTCTTCCTGTCTTCCTAATCGTGGGTGGGGTGGGGGTGAACTGTCCTATCAGCACCAGGATGTCTTCTTCCTGTCCTCCTAATCGTGGGTGGGGTGGGGGTGAATTGTCCTCCTATCAGAACCAGGATGTCCCCTTCCTGTCCTCCTAATTGTGGGTGGGATGGGGGTGAATTGTCCTCCTATTATCATCAGGACGTCTTCTTCCTGTCTTCCTAATCGTGGGTGGGGTGGGGGTGAACTGTCCTATCAGCACCAGGATGTCTTCTTCCTGTCCTCCTAATCGTGGGTGGGGTGGGGGTGAAGCGTCCTCCTATCAGCACCAGGATGTTTTCTTCCTGTCTTCCTAATCGTGGGTGGGGTGGGGGTGAATTGTCTTCCTATCAGCACCAGGAGGTCTTCTTCCAGTCCTCCTAATCGTGGGTGGGGTGGGGGTGAATTCTCTTCCTATCAGCACCAGGATGTCCTCTTCCTGTCTTCCTAATCGTGGGTGGGGTGGGTGTGAATTGTCCTCCTATCAGCACCAGGATGTATTCTTCCTGTCTTCCTAATCGTGGGTGGGGTGGGGGTGAATTGTCCTCCTATCAGCACCAGGACGTCCCCTTCCTTTCCTCCTAATCGTGGGTGGGGTGGGGGTGAATTGTGCTATCAGCACCAGGATGTCTTCTTCCTGTCCTCCTAATCGTGGGTGGGGTGGGGGTGAATTGTCCTCCTATCAGCACCAGGATGTCTTCTTCCTGTCCTCCTAATCGTGGGTGGGGTGGGGGTGAATTGTCCTTCTATCAGCACCAGGACGTCCCCTTCCTGTCCTCCTAATCGTGGGTGGGGTGGGGGTGAATTGTCCTTCTTTCAGCACCAGGATGTCTTCTTCCTGTCTTCCTAATCGTGGGTGGGGTGGGGGTGAAGCGTCCTCCTATCAGCACCAGGATGTTTTCTTCCTGTCTTCCTAATCGTGGGTGGGGTGGGGGTGAATTGTCCTCCTATCAGCACCAGGACGTCCCCTTCCTGTCCTCCTAATCGTGGGTGGGGTGGGGGTGAATTGTGCTATCAGCACCAGGATGTCTTCTTCCTGTCCTCCTAATCGTGGGTGGGGTGGGGGTGAATTGTCCTCCTATCAGCACCAGGATGTCCCCTTCCTGTCTTCCTAATCGTGGGTGGGGTGGGGGTGAATCCTCCTCCTATCAGCACCAGGATGTTTTCATCCTGTCCTTCTAATCTAACCACTTGTACCTACTACCCCTACAGCTCCATTGTTAGTTATAAACACTTAAAAAACCAAAGCCAAACTTAACAAGAAGCGATTTTTTCATGAGAGGTTAAGAGGTATTAACTAGCATTGCCTGAGGAGTGCTGCCTTGGCATCTGACCACAGCTTAACCAATACTCTATCCCAGGATATAGCAGATTTATATCAACTTGACTGAGCTCGGTATACATCTTATTATGGTGAAACAAAATATGTTTTAGTAAATATGTCACCCAGTCAAACTCAAAGCCAAGACGATTTATAGGGCTTTGAATGGTATTTTGAACATAAAATGATCAAATTATATTTTTGTAATATTTTCCCACGATGAAGTACTCTGAATCCGGGTTAAAGATAAAATTCTGCTACCAAAAAGGATGAAATGCTATAAACTATTTGTTAAATGGTTCTTTTCTTTGCAAAGTCATGTTCCGATGTCATTATAAGTCAAGGTTTTAAGTCATCCAGTTATTGAACACTTGTACATCTTGATAGTTTTACACAAAATATTCAATGTTAACTTACGATGTTATTTGTATACAAAGAGAAATTCTTCCATACATCTCATGAGTGGGGTAGAAAAACATGAACTAAAATGTTATCATCTTTTTAGCATCAGGTCATCTTAAATGTTGTTCTGACGAGATAATTTACCACAATGTACACATAGCAGATGTGGTTAATGAGGGTGTGTTACTCTGTGAACACTTTGTCAGAGTTAGCAACTCTTGACAAAATTTATTGTCATGTTTACTGGTATAATCTGTATTTAACTCAAAATACAATTGATTAAAGTAGAATGTTCATAGAATGTAGGAAGGATGTCACCCTTCTCACCAAGACATTGTCTTCACAAGAGAAACAAAAAATCAACTTATTTATTTTCTTTTGCCCTAATTTTTTCAAAGCAGGTCAAATCAATGCTAATCCAATACTGATGCTATTTTATGATGAAAACTTAACACCTCGAGAATTTTTATTAAAAATGTGAAATTTACAAATTCACTATTTTGTGCAATGCAATTTTTATATATTTGTTTTCAACAATTCCTATGCTTTTGCTCTACATAGTATGAAACCTTTTTTTCAGGAACTATATTTTTGGAGAATAAATAAAATAATACTAAATAAGCAATTTTACAATATAACAAACTCCACTAGACAATATAAATTGCATAATATCTACGATGCGACAAACCTGTTCTGTATCCAGCATTGCTGAGGTAGACCCCAAAGTTTCTGGGTTCGTAGTTCTGCATCCACTGCACGGAGGAGCAGTTTTCATTGTTCGTATATGTGTTGTGGTTGTGAACGTACATTCCTGTCAACATTGAGCTTCGTGAAGGGCAGCACATCGGCGTTGTCACAAATGCATTATTAAAGGTGGCACCACCATCTTGTAATATATCTAATGTCTTTGGCATAAAGTTCATTGAACCTGAAAGCAAAAATAAAACTGAAAATGAATACCATACATTGATTTTTAAACCACTATGACATCACAGGGATGAAAACATTATTAAAAATTATGACGTCATAGAAGTCACCTGACCAATGTCCGTGATAATCATCGACTAAAATAATTGAACACAAGACACCAGCCTGTACCAATAAAAACATACCGTATCCACTCGGGTTAGCGCCCATGCTTGGCTTAACGCCCACCCCCCTTTTTAGGAAGAAATCATTAAACGCCCACCTTCCCTGGATGTCCGTAATACGATGTACGTGACGTCCTTTACCTTAGCGTCTGGGTGCCCACGAGACAAAAGTGGAGCGGCCAACATGTCAAATTGAACTTTCATATCCGTAGCTGATCGATTTTAATTGCGTTTTAAATGATAAATAAAGGTATGTACTTAATATTATCACAATTACGTCGACAATTTCTCCACATCATTGATTTTAGCCTCAAAACAAAGCGTTTTCATTATTTATCATTTGAAATGCAATTAAAATCGATCCGCGTGTGAAAGCATTTCTGTCAACAAGGAAGACACGACTCAGCGCAACACGTGGTCGCAATTTTGAAAGGCGGAAGTGACGGGAAGAGGCTCTTGTTTTTAGCGTGAAAACGAATGTTAACTGGCATTGAAATATTAATATATCGCGCAATAATGGGTGGTTTTGTTCTGTTCTCGACCTGCAAAGTGTAATTTGTGATAATATTATGTATATGCCTTTATTTATCATCGATCCGCTACGTCACTCCCGCTTTTTAAAATGACAACCTCGTATTGCGTAATGCATGTTAAATGAATGGATGGTTTTGTTCTGTTCTTGACCTGCAAAGCGAATTTGTGATAATATTGGGTAAATACCTTTATATATGATTTAAAACATATTATTTCGAAATGCTTTGTTTTGACTTTGTTCTCACTGATTTCAATTATCAGCGTTCACAGTTTTGCATTTCGTCTTTGTTTCCACGTGGTTCGATTTTAATTGCGTTTTAAATGGATTGATGGTTTTGTTCTGTTCTCGACCTTTATAAACGCCCATGCTTGGGTAAACGCCCACCCCCCTCTTTTACTTTGTCCCCAATTAGCCGCCCATGGGCGCTAACCCGAGTGGATACGGTACTACTTAAAATGGTGAAAGAGTTTCAGATTTTGGTTGATTTAAACATGTTTCAAGATAAACTTGAGAAAATATTTGAATTTTATCTAACTTGCTTCAAATTAGTTTTTTTCTGTTTGATAGGTCTTGAAGCTTTATTTTCCAAAGAACTTTTGAGAAGATATATGGTCTTCTCTCTGAGACTATCCTGCTAATAAATCATTACAGACGTGAGAGGTAAATTATGAGCTGTGGAGATTGTGACCACTTCCTCGTCAACCAGTGATAGAGAGAAGAGCAGTGCAAACAATCACCTGCACAAAGCAAAACACCCACAAAGTCCAGCCACCAGCCCCCCACTGACATCTGTCACTCATAGCACAGGGCTCAACATTAGCACTGAAGTCAGCCACCAGCCCACCACTGACATCTATCACTCATAGGACAGGGCTGAACATTAGCACTGAAGTCAGTCACCAGCCCACCACTGACATCTATCACTGATAGCACAGGGCTCAACATTAGCACTGAAGTCAGCCACCAGCCCACCACTGACATCTATCACTGATAGCACAGGGCTCGACATTAGCACTGAAGTCAGCCACCAGCCCACCACTGACATCTATCACTCATAGCACAGGGCTGAACATTAGCACTGAAGTCAGTCACCAGCCCACCACTGACATCTATCACTGATAGCACAGGGCTCAACATTAGCACTGAAGTCAGCCACCAGCCCACCACTGACATCTATCACTCATAGCACAGGGCTCAACATTAGCACTGAAGTCAGCCACCTACCCCTCAATCTGGCCTCATGACTTGGCAGGGCTTTTTGATTGAATTTTTTGTTAAAAAAGATCCATGCATCTAATCACAGCTCACCTATTTGGACCAGTGATGGGACCAGACAGAAATTAAGTATCAAAATAGGTATTAGAATTGTTTACAGGATCATGAAATATTGCACTCTACCAATCCCAGAACTACATAAAGTAGTAAATATTATGATTCATGATCTCACATATCATAATCAGCCATAGCTACTTTGTATCAGAGCTAAACTGTCCCTTTTATCTATAATTTTCTCCTTCTCATTAATCCTGTCATTGCTTCCTTCCCATCCATTCAGTAATATCATTAACATTGTATACTAATTGAAAAAGAGACTTCTGCAACAGTCAACACTTTTTAAGCAGATTATAAAATGCTCTTCTTTTCATGTGGAGTTTATATTTATTGTCCATATATAAGAGCCCAGTGCTTTACTTCACCCCATAAAGAAATCTTTAAATGACAAGTTGACTGTAGACTCGAGTGACCAATTCATCTTCTGTTGTGTAAATGACACATTTTGCTTGTCAGGTATTTAAGTGGACCTTAATATATGTAGACCTTCTACATACTTATATAGTGCAGCTTTTATTCAGGATGTTCAGTGGGACATGCTATTCCATATGATGGTAATGTCACCATTCCTGCTGAAAATATCCGAGGCGGAGCTGGTGTTTTAACATATTTCTGAAATGATGGACTCTTTACAACACACCACTAAGGGAGCAATCATAAATCTTTTTAATGTCAGTACTTTGCAACAGTAACTCATATGACTGAGGCATTTGATGCAGTGTACTTCTTTTTTAAAGAATTTGTTGATCTCTCAAAGGTATTTGACAGTATGGGATGTGAACGCCCCCGGGGGAAACATCTGAACCCCGTCATTTGCCGGGGATCACTTGCCTATTGCCTTTGCAGCTCTTGTTTTCAACCCCCTAATCTACTAACCCCCTGCAGTGCGTGGGTCATAGGTTAGACCCACCTGCTAATATAGTGATTGACAGGTAGGGTCATAAGCCTATACAGATCTCACAAAAGCACAGTTGGACAGGTTGATATGATAATACTCACAAAAAGTGCTCACATAGAAACTTTGTGAGGGCCATGCATGCTCTGTGACACCTCCTTTTTTCTTTTCTCTGATCCAGATTTTACATATTGACTGAAAACTTACTTTTAGGGGACAATGGTTTTTGTTGTTGGAAAACAGTTTTTGCCATGTCATATCATGAAGCTTATTTTTCTGAGTGTAGTTTTGCATACTTTACTTCTGTTATACAAACTTTGACAAAGTGTCTTTGTGAGTGACAGATCTAAGAATTTACTTCTCAAACATCTTGGCCAAAAGGAAACTTTGTAACACAGGAATACAATACATTCGGAAAAAATGGTGTTTGCTTTTAATAGAATAATTTCTTTTGATGCAAGCAAAGCAGAAATACTTGGCTTTCTTGCCATAATAAACAGGAAATTAAAACACAATATGTAAACATATATGTATATTTACAAATCTATTTAAGGTCATGCGCATGGTTACTCATTTGTTTGGCAAAAAAATAATCTGGAGAGATAATTGTTTACAGCAAAACCTGAATGCAGCCAGCTTGAAATGTTATTTTTTTTTTGTAACAGGTAAACAACAGGCAAATAACAAATAAATCAGATAGAAAAGCTGTCAAGGGAGGAACAACAATGGCAGGCCACACTGGCTGTCCATCTGGGGAGGAACAACAATGGCAGGCCACACTGGCTGTCCATCTGGGGAGGAACAACAATGGCAGGCCACACTGGCTGTCCATCTGGGGAGGAACAACAACGTCAGGCCACACTGGCTGTCCATCTGGGGAGGAACAACAATGGCAGGCCACACTGGCTGTCCATCTGGGGAGGACCAACAATGGCAGGCCACACTGGCTGTCCATCTGGGGAGGAACAACAATGGCAGGCCACACTGGCTGTCCATCTGGGGAGGAACAACAATGGCAGGCCACACTGGCTGTCCATCTGGGGAGGAACAACAATGGCAGGCCACACTGGCTGTCCTTCTGGGGAGGAACAACAACGTCAGGCCACACTGGCTGTCCATCTGGGGAGGAACAACAATGGCAGGCCACACTGGCTGTCCATCTGGGGAGGAACAACAATGGCAGGCCACACTGGCTGTCCATCTGGGGAGGAACAACAATGGCAGGCCACACTGGCTGTTCATCTGGGGAGGAACAACAATGGCAGGCCACACTGGCTGTCCATCTGGGGAGGAACAACAATGGCAGGCCACACTGGCTGTCCATCTGGGGAGGAACAACAATGGCAGGCCACACTGGCTGTCCATCTGGGGAGGAACAACAATGGCAGGCCACACTGGCTGTTCATCTGGGGAGGAACAACAATGGCAGGCCACACTGGCTGTCCATCTGGGGAGGAACAACAATGGCAGGCCACACTGGCTGTCCTTCTGGGGAGGAACAACAACGTCAGGCCACACTGGCTGTCCATCTGGGGAGGAACAACAATGGCAGGCCACACTGGCTGTCCATCTGGGGAGGAACAACAATGGCAGGCCACACTGGCTGTCCATCTGGGGAGGAACAACAATGGCAGGCCACACTGGCTGTCCATCTGGGGAGGAACAACAATGGCAGTCCATACTGGCTGTCCATCTGGGGAGGAACAACAATGGCAGGCCACACTGGCTGTTCATCTGGGGAAGAAAACAATGGCAGGCCACACTGGCTGTCCATCTGGGGAAGAAAACAATGGCAGGCCACACTGGCTGTCCATCTGGGGAGGAACAACAATGGCAGGCCACACTGGTTGTCCATCTGGGGACTATTGCTGTCTGTAGCTTATATATGATATGATAGTTGGCATCAATGAATTATCGTAAATGTTAACAGGCCAACATAATGAACATTCCCTCAGAAATTGATACCTATTAAGTCATATCGGGTATAAATTCAATAGAAATATAAAAAAATACTATAGAAAGATGACAAATCATAAATAAATGTTGAAAATGTTTTGCACATAAAGTAAAATAGGAAGATGGCCTTTTAAATCTTAAGATACAGACATCTCAGTCCCTGGTTCAGTGCATGTTGCTTCTCAACCTCTCATCACATATATCATGTATATAGCATCAAATGCAAATAAACTCAGTCCAGCCAGGATAGCAGCCAGGATAGCAGCTAGGATAGCAGCCATGATAGCAGCCATGATAGCAGCCAGGATAGCAGCTAGGATAGCAGCCAGGATAGCAGCCAGGATAGCAGCCAGGATAGCAGCCATAGCAGCCAGGATAGCAGCCAGGATAGCAGCCAGGATAGCAGCCAGGATAGCAGCTAGGATAGCAGCTAGGATAGCAGCCAGGATAGCAGCCAGGATTGCAGCCAGGATAGCAGCCAGGATAGCAGCTAGGATAGCAGCCAGGATAGCAGCTAGGATAGCAGCCAGGATAGCAGCTAGGATAGCAGCCAGGATAGCAGCTAGGATTGCAGCCAGGATAGCAGCCAGGATAGCAGCCAGGATAGCAGCCAGGATTGCAGCCATGATAGCAGCTAGGATAGCAGCCAGGATAGCAGCCAGGATAGCAGCCAGGATAGCAGCCAGGATAGCAGCCAGGATAGCAGCCAGGATTGCAGCCATGATAGCAGCTAGGATAGCAGCCAGGATAGCAGCTAGGATAGCAGCCAGGATAGCAGCCAGGATAGCAGCTAGGATAGCAGCCAGGATTGCAGCCAGGATAGCAGCTAGGATAGCAGCTAGGATAGCAGCCAGGATAGCAGCCAGGATAGCAGCCATGATAGCAGCCAGGATAGCAGCCAGGATAGCAGCCAGGATAGCAGCTAGGATAACAGCTAGGATAGCAGCCAGGATAGCAGCCAGGATAGCAGCCAGGATAGCAGCTAGGATAGCAGCCAGGATAGCAGCTAGGATAGCAGCTAGGATAACAGCTAGGATAACAGCCAGGATAGCAGCCAGGATAGCAGCTAGGATAACAGCTAGGATAGCAGCTAGGATAGCAGCTAGGATAGCAGCCAGGATAGCAGCTAGGATAGCAGCCAGGATAACAGCCAGGATAGCAGCATATCTCCAGATCAGGCAGTGGAAACAACTCTTATATCTTACATGTTGTTTGTTGTCTTCAATATGGCAGTTATATCATAGTGCAGCCTCATTTTGGCAGTTATATCATAATGCAGCCTTATTTTGGTTTCTGTACCCCTCAGATATTAATGCCAAATACCTTTTTCTAAAGCAACCATAAAAATGACAATAGTTTGAGGACTGAGACAGTTTTTCACTGAACCATACAGACAGTACCATGTTGTTATGGTTATGGACATTTGGAAATGATTTAATATGAAGTCTATGGCATGAGGTATTTTGGCAGCACCATATATGTGTCCAATTAAACAGCAATTAAGATATATAGACCATCCATGCATTCACCACACACTACATATCACCAGTCACAGCTGAACATCTATATGGACATGTTATTACGTGACCATATGAGATCATGTTGTGCCAAACCTGACCAAATAGATGTTTGGTTCTAACTGAGTCATTTGATTGGCTGAGCTGCCAGACAATGCCTTATACCTTAGAGTAATATACCTGGTGCAGTCTGGGTAATAAACATGGCGGCCACACTCTCCACCAGAGGCACAAGCAAACTAGTGTGATAAGTTCACCATGTCGCCCCCTGGTGGAGTTTGGGAGGCCACCAATGATATATCTGATAGGGTTTATGACTTAAAGATAGATTATTAATTTCAGATTACTCACCTAGTTCTACATCCTGATCATCTGTGATAACAAATACTATGTTTGGTTTTTCACTTCTGCGCTGCTTTTGTTTATCTTTGCGTGAGATGCGTGCTCGGGATTCGTCCCGCATCCAACTTTCACGCCCACGTGACCGCAGCGCACCCGTGTGGTCAGCAAGGAAAACAGCAAGCAGGGCCAGCATTGTGGCAAGATATAAAGATGAGATTCTCTCCATGGCAACAGTTGCTTAGCGGAGTTCAAAGGGTCACCTCCAACATTCAAAAACCTTGGTGGAGAAACTGCTCATTCTGAAATTTATAGATAAACCAATTTAAAATTTATATCCATCATGTAAATCAAACATGTTGCTTCCTTTTTAAAGTTCTCATATTATTCCTGATTCTGTATTCACTTTGAGGATCTTTCAAACGTTTTATCCTGCTTCGATTTTTTTTTTAGTTTAACCTACAAACCATCCCTGAAATGAAACAGGGAGCTTTTTGTCAAATCCATGATAAATCTAAAATCCAGATCTACCACTATTGTGCTGAGTGAAGACCAAACCAACGTTGTGGCATTTAATATCTGCGGCAACCACTTGGCAACTTGACGGGTTGAGTGTTACTGTTTGATTAGCCCAACATCACACACTTGAGAATATCCCACTTTAACCTCTGACCTACTACCACTGAACTGTATGTTCCAAGCTGAACCCATAAACCATTCTCACCCAGGATATCATACACACTGCCATTGTCTCCAACACTTCACAAGCTTCATACCACTATCAACTTCTCATCAAAGACAATATCAGATTTATGTCATATATAACACACGATTGTTCAATATATCAATTTCCATTGATATTTATGAGATTCTTTTTACATGAGGAAATCTACTTTTATATTCCAAATTATGCATTATAATTATAAATATCATAGTTCAATCTATTGGTTTAGCCTTTAAGTAATAATATACTGCTAAGACATGGCATTCTTATGTAAGTCAAATGTAACACTTTCTCATGCGATAACAAGAAAGTCTCTGAAACCATGCAAATTTCCTTTTTTCAGTAGTTTGCAAACCTGCTCGGAAACTAAGATCACGAGAGTATTCATGAATCAAATGTCATGGTCATTCCCAGCCCTGCCTGGAGTCATGGTCATTCCCAGCCCTGCCTGGAGTCATGGTCATTCCCAGCCCTGCCTGGAGTCATGGTTATACCCAGCCCTGCCTGGAGTCATGGTCATTCCCAGCCCTGCCTGGAGTCATGGTTATACCCAGCCCTGCCTGGAGTCATGGTCATTCCCAGCCCTGCCTGGAGTCATGGTCATTCCCAGCCTTGCCTGGAGTCATGGTCATTCCCCGCCCTGCCTGGAGTCATGGTCATTCCAAGCCCTGCCTGGAGTCATGGTTATTCCCCGCCCTGCCTGGAGTCATGGACATTCCCAGCCCTGCCTGGAGTCATGGTCATTCCCAGACCTGCCTGGAGTCATGGTTATTCCCCGCCCTGCCTGGAGTCATGGTCATTCCCAGACCTGCCTGGAGTCATGGTTATTCCCCACCCTACCTGGAGTCATGGTCATTCCCAGCCCTACCTGGAGTCATGGTTATCCCCAGCCCTTATTCCCCGCCCTGCCTGGAGTCATGGTTATTCCCCGCCCTGCCTGGAGTCATGGTTATTCCCCGCCCTATCTGGAGTCATGGACATTCCCAGCCCTGCCTGGAGTCATGGTCATTCCCAGCCCTGCCTGGAGTCATGGTCATTCCCCGCCCTATCTGGAGTCATGGACATTCCCAGCCCTGCCTGGAGTCATGGTTATACCCAGCCCTGCCTGGAGTCATGGTCATTCCCAGCCCTACCTGGAGTCATGGTTATTCCCAGCCCTTATTCCCCGCCCTATCTGGAGTCATGGACATTCCCAGCCCTGCCTGGAGTCATGGTTATTCCCCGCCCTATCTGGAGTCATGGACATTCCCAGCCCTGCCTGGAGTCATGGTCATTCCCAGCCCTGCCTGGAGTCATGGTCATTCCCAGCCCTGCCTGGAGTCATGGTCATTCCCCGCCCTATCTGGAGTCATGGACATTCCCAGTCCTGCCTGGAGTCATGGTCATTCCAAGCCCTGCCTGGAGTCATGGTCATTCCCAGCCCTGCCTGGAGTCATGGTCATTCCAAGCCTTGCCTGGAGTCATGGTCATTCCCCGCCCTGCCTGGAGTCATGGTCATTCCCCGCCCTGCCGTCATGGTCATTCCCCGCCCTGCCTGGAGTCATGGTTATTCCCCGCCCTATCTGGAGTCATGGACATTCCCAGCCCTGCCTGGAGTCATGGTCATTCCCAGACCTGCCTGGAGTCATGGTCATTCCCAGACCTGCCTGGAGTCATGGTCATTCCCAGCCCTACCTGGAGTCTGGGATATCCATGTTTTTCAGAGACAATATATGTGCAGTCTGCAAGGTCATCCCAACTGAGGAAAGTAGAATGACCTCTTGAGTACTTGACCTTCAGGTTTGCATGCAACTTCACACTAAACTGTGCCCATAGAATTCTCCTCACATGGTTAATATCTCACACCAGAACAAGATGCAAAACAAGAAAAAAAAAGTAGAATTTTGCTCACTTTCCCACAGTGAGAGACAGTTCTGTCGTACTGAATTTGCGAGTACATCACACCTGGCCTGTTGAGTGTGAACTGCACACTCCTCCAGAGGCACGCTCCTTTGTCCAAATATGCTGAGTCAGGCTGCCCTGGGTGATCTCACATGCTGCCATGTCTTACATGCTCCCTATGCAATAACTTACATGATACGCTTCTTCATATGGATATGAATATGTTATTTCATCTGCACTGTACTACATTTCAATAGAAATTGTCTGTTTTATTGAAGAGGAGTAATATTTTGGCAGTTTGAACCAGACATCAATTCAGTTATGCATAAATGTGATGACCTACTTGGCTACCTGCTTGGCAACCTGCTTGGCAACCTGCTTGGCAACCTGCTTGGCAACCTGCTTGGCTATCTGCTTGGCTATCTGCTTGGCTATCGTCTTGGCTACCTGCTTGGTTACCTGCTTGGCAACCTGCTCGGCTACCTGCTTGGCTACCTGCTTGGTTACCTGCTTGGCTATCTGTTTGGCTACCTGCTTGGTTACCTACTTGGTTAAGTGCTTGGTTACCTGCTTGGTTAAGTGCTTGGCAACCTGCTTGGCTATCTGCTTGGTTACCTGCTTGGCTATCTGCTTGGCTATCTGTTTGGCTACCTGCTTGGTTACCTGCTTGGTTAAGTGCTTGGCAAACTGCTTGGCTATCTGCTTGGCAACCTGCTTGGCTATCTGCTTGGTTACCTGCTTGGCTACCTGCTTGGTCACCTGCTTGGCTACCTGCTTGGCTACCTGCTTGGTTACCTGCTTGGCAACCTGCTTGGCTACCTGCTCGGCTACCTGCTCGGCTACCTGCTTGGTTACCTGCTCGGCTACCTGCTCGGCTACCTGCTTGGCAACCTGCTTGGTTTTATTTATATGATCCAGTTGATGTCTCCAAAGATCTTATATGCAGTTTGGCTAATGCAGCCTCCTTCAAAGTAATCAATTGTCTGATGGTCAATAAATTCCAACTTTTTCAGATCATAAGATTGATGGTGAGGACCAAGTTTTGCCATAAACTAAACAAAACCACTTAAAATAGACTTCAAACTTCTATCCAAAATTATACTACTCAATCAAATGAACTCTCTTCACAATGCTCCCAAAGGCAACAAAAGACATTGATAGTTTGATAAAATAGAAAAAAAATGCCTTTAAAGTATTTGCATCAGCATTTTATATCATTATCAATTAGCTATCTAATTACTGTTGAACATTTTGATTCTTGGCGAAAACCCCGAAAACCCCCAAAAGAGGCAAACTGGCCGGGACCATGATAGATTCATGTCTCAGGTTTATATGAACGCCTAGTTCCATTGGCTTGGCATCATTCTATTTAAGGTCAACATTGCCTACTTCAAAGTGTCTATTTGATTCACAGCTTTGTATTTGCCTTTCATCTACCAAGAATGTGATGGGCGACCACGATCCAGACCCACTCATGTCCCTGCCAAAATGATTTTCACCTCAGCCATTTTTTCTTTGACAGCCTGGATAAATATCGTGGCTTGCTTTCTGGTGTGAATAGGGGACATGGTAACAGTGTAAACAGATGGGGGAAGATCTGGTGCAAGGAGCTGGCTTCACATTATCAACCAGACCCTGCATTTGTTTTGGCAATTATTATGTTCATCATTGCATTTGAAATGATGAGTAAAATCCTGTGATGTCTAATTTATTATTTTTTTCTGAATTCTTTTAGGCAAAGTGTACTATATTAGATTTACAGACTCTTTTCTAACATTCCACTGGACAATGGAAACATAACAAACGTTTTTCACTGTTTGTCACATTTTGATTTAATTTAGATTATGATGACTTGTAGTTTGACATTCTATTATAATTGTTTATTTTATTCACCTTATTGATATAAATTTGTGTAAATTATTATTATTCATTTTATGGAAATCCATTGTTACTTATCAAACAAGTGTTAAAAAATTGCTAAAAAATAGTTATGAGATGCTAAACATCAGAAGAATTGCAACTAAGTTTGAACACTTTAAGGCATATCATGTAAATTGAGTCTGAAAATTTCATGTGTAACCATGGTGTCAACAGAAGGTCATCCAGTCGCGAAAACTAACACGGATGAATGAATACTATTTTGGTCTCCTATTTTGCCGACCAACAAACTGGTACCTTTTATAACAATTTAACATCCTTCTTAATCGTTCCAAAATACAACCTACTCATTCCTTTTGAAAGATAAGTCAGAATATTTTCTGGTTTTAATCCGTTTTCTTATGGTGCAGTTATCTTGGAAGGCGGACCTCCAGGAATTACCCTGCACCCAGTAATATAACTCCCTGAATCACCCTGAATCACCATGAATCACCCTGAATCACCATGACGTCATATCCAGATGATCATATGAGGACACCAACCAATAAAGCATGATGAGTACAGCCATTGCATCAAGATTAACAGATCACTCACTACTTGTTATAGTATACCAAATGAAGTAAACAAAACCCTCATGTTTGTGCCCTGTGGCAGCCATGAGCAGTATACTCCCACTGAGGAGTATATACCGGGGTAATCACTAAATGGAGCAGCTCTGGGGGGTAAGTTTGCATTAATTCACAGGGCGATTCCCATATGCAGTATCTTTGCCTTCTTTCTGGTCTTACTATCTAATCCTGCTTGTGACAGTCTCAGCATACAGCCATTTGCCTGCTATCTAATCCTGCTTGTGACAGTCTCAGCATACAGCCCTTTGCCTGCTATCTAATCCTGCTTGTGACAGTCTCAGCATACAGCCCCTTGACCTGCTATCTAATCCCGCTTGTGACAGTCTCAGCATACAGCCCCTTTGCCTGCTATCTAATCCTGCTTGTGACAGTCTCAGCATACAGCCCCTTTGCCTGCTATCTAATCCAGTCTGTGATTTATGTGATGAGGGACTGCTGACAGAGTCTGACAACCCTCAATCAACAAATTCCCTCACCACTATTTTTCTCACTCTGGTTGAACATGAAGATCAAGCATACTTTTAATAGCAGATAAAGGTAACAGAGTGCGTCACAGGGACTCCCTCACCCTAGACCCTCCCCACTGGTCACTGAGCCTACCAGACCTCACACCCTTCCCAGAGTGCATCACAGGGACTCCCTCACCCCAGACCCTCCCCACTGGTCACTGAGCCTACCAGACCTCACACCCTTCCCAGAGTGCATCACAGGGACTCCCTCACCCCAGCCCCTCTCCACTGCTCACTGAGCCTACCAGACCTTACATCCTTCCCAGACCTCTATTCACAGATTGGAGATAGTGCGTATTGGGTCTCCTCTCTAGCTGGATAGCCATGCTGCGTAAGCTCTGAGTGCCCACGAGACAAAAGTGGAGTGGCCAACATATCAAATCAAATCAAATCAAATCAAAATCAAATCAAATCTGTACAGACCTCTGAACCTGCCATTCAACATTCTGTAAATTTAATCTCATTTATAAAATTTAAAAAGGCATTTGTACTAATCAGTGGCAAATGAGCCTTGGGAGCTCCCAGCTAAACAAACATGTCTGGTTAATATCTCTTCAAGCAATACAAAGGCCTAGAAATATTCAATGAACAATTAAATTTGCCACCAACATCCATCCAGCCTTTATAGTTTTTATAGTCTTGTTTGGTTCCAGCAGGAATGCATAAAGTCTTTATATGTGTTCACAGTTAAAGAAACAAGCTATGGAGTAAAAAACATTGTGAGAAAAACTGGCTACAAATTTGACACGGGCGACATGTTTCATATTACACTGGCATGCTGAAATGATTTTAAAACTTATTATTTTCACCGGCTTTTGTAAAAAATCTTTGTGATCTCCTCCATAAAATTTTTTGGATCAGCTGAAATATCTTACATAATATCACATGGATGGACTATTCTGATAAAATATCATCATTTCTACATGTATATGTTGAAGCAGCAATACAAAGAATAAGTTCACAGCCTGATCCCCATCCCAAGTTATAACATATTCCTCATCTATTTTTTCCTGTCATATTTTCCAGCTATCCAACCAATCAATCAAAAGAAAACCTAAGCTTAAGATGGCAAGATATTTTTTTAGGAATGGAGAGATCAAATATCCAAATAGACACAGCTTAAATTTTAATTTCCATTTCTTATAGTTGGACACAAATATGTAAATCTTGCAATTTTTCCTGTTTATCATATTGAAGCAGAATATAACAAGTTTATTCTTGAATTATATTAGAACATTCAAGGTCAACTCCGGGGTCAACTCATCCTCCATTTAGTGTCATGTACATTTATAAATATATCTCTAATGTAACAACTTCTGCTGACAACGACCTTCATTCTTAAATCACAGGAAATACACCACGACTGCAGACAGTTTACTAAACATAAATCAGTAAGCTAAACACTAGGATACGGAGCTAAATCAAGGTGCTACATTTCTCCATGCTGCTCCCTGGTGTGTGCTTGTGACACCGTATATTTGTGTATAAAGAGAAGGTGGTCTGAGCCAATATTGATTTTGTCTCCTGGTTGTCAGGTGAGAGAATCAAGGTGTGCATTAGATGACCTATCACCACCTTTATATTGTATAGTTACTTTTTATTACCAGCTCAAGGTGGCGCCAGCAAACACAATGGGTAAACTTTCATAATATAAAATATATTAAAATTCTTTTTAAAAATCTATTTTTGTATTGTAAGCCTGCACTAAATGTGCTGATATGACCATTTTATTTCAAGCACTGACCTGTGATGTAGGAAATGTAAGAAAACTCGCAACATGGCTAAATGAACGAATGACTGACTTTAAGTTACAGAGCGGCTCTGGTGAGCTAATAAATCTTTTTATCTATAATCAAGTCAGGTGACTTTGCCTCTGACCTTGTGTCTGACCTTGTCCCTAAAGACAGATGCCGTTAACAGCATATATACATTATTGAGACTGCAAATTTAATAATTTCAATCATACCCAAGTCACTGATTTCTGGAAGAAAAAAGTAAAGGAGACATTTGAGTGATTCTCAACTGAGAATGATTCTGGCCTGAGAGTGATTCCTGCCTGAAAGTGATTCCTGCCTGAGAGTGATTCCCGCCTGAAAGTGATTCCTGCCTGATTTCTGCCTGAGAGTGATTCCTACCTGAGAGTGATTCCCGCCTGAGAGTGATTCCTGCCTGAGAGTGATTCCTGCCTGAGAAAGATTCTGGCCTGAGAGTGACTCTCCTGATATTTCACTTATGAACGAATATGATCAAATATGAGAGAGAGGCTTGGGACGAATGGCCAATGAGTCAGAGGTGTCGGCAGTAAGAAGCACTGGGGGCTGAGATAGTAAGGAGTCTGTCTCATCTTCTCATTACCACATTATGGACGCCGGGCCCATTTCCGCTGCCCCTGTGCTGGGACGACCACGTTTCTCTACCTATCCACAGGCCTCCCTCCTTATCCCTGGGGACACTCATATTTCAGCAACAATGTAAATCCCAACATACCCTCACCCACAGGCCAAGCACTGTATACCAGGCTTCCTCTGGGACTGACTCATACAACAGATAGGTACTATACCCTGCAGATGGGTATTATACTCTGCCGATTATGCCCTGCAGATGGGTATTAGATGGGTATTATACTCTGCCGATAGGTATTATGCCCTGCAGATGGGTATTATACCCTGCAAATGGGTATTACACACTATAGATGGGTATTACACACTACAGATGGGTATGACACACTATAGATGGGTATTATACACTATAGATGGGTATGACACACTATAGATGGGTATTATACACTATAGATGGGTATTATACACTATAGATGGGTATTACACACTACAGATGGGTTTTACACACTATAGATGGGTATGACACACTGCAGATGGGTATTACATTTAAATCTTGTCTTGGTCAGTTATGGACCTGGTGTGCTCAAAGAGGCAGGCTGTGTTTACAGAGACAAACCACTTTCATCAGACATTGAAATATTGAGATATTGTCCCTTATGAGAAAGCAGGTGCTTTGTCAAAAAACGGGCCTTCTTTGCATGCGACCATGTCACAGCCCCATTTGTAATTACGTGGTCCTTATGAAGAAATCATATTACCTTACGCTGGCACAGTGCTATCATTCTCCTTGTACCACAAAAAAAGGGTTATGTAAAAAGCGGCTCGATTGCGATGTAATTGCAGCGTGGGGAGGCAGGTCGGGAGTGCACCTTGTGCTCTGTTGTTTGCCTACCACTGCCTGGAGTGTTCTACAACACTATCATCCATCTCAACTTTCTCTGGTGACAAATGAACAGCCCTTTACCTTACCGACCCCGCCTGGGCCCCACCAGGAACACTCACTGATGTCTTATGCCATATCCCCTTTCAGATCCTCTATTCTATCTTTAAAAAATCGAATTACTTGGAGTCCTTACATCTTTCAAAAGGCCACCTCGGCCAAATTTATGGCAAGTGAAAATTGAATAATAAATCTTTTTCACTCTGTTATCTATTTCCCCAAATATATTCTTTAAAGATGAATAGGGGTTAAATGCAATTAGATCAAATGGTTCTTAATTGAATTAGAATAAACTTCAGAGACGAGCCAGTCCCTGATCTACAGTAGACACAGCCTGAGAAGCCAGCGCTGTATATTTTCCCCATTCAACATTTTTTCTATAATAAATCTTCTCTATGAAATCATTGATATCATATTTAGTGTCAGGATGCAAAGGGGCACTGAAAATTAACAGCGGTGGTCTGGGATACTTCAAATTCTGAGAATGAAGTGTACGTGATTCTACTCATTGAGGCTTTGTTTTAACAACTTTACTTTTCCAACCAAATATTATTCATGAATCTTTTTATGTTTCATGCAAAGCTGGTATCAAAGAGAATAATTGAAGCTGTGATCTAACACACTCTCTCACTGATTCATTGAGAGAAATCTCCATTCACCATCCAGTCATGGTAACAACGCTGGCTTTGTTTAATTCACTTCTCTTGATCTCTCACAGTGTAAAATACCATGAGACATTGGAGGTATCCATCAGAATGCGAGACAAAAAGGAAGCATTGCTTAAAGCTTTCACAATATTTTTATGAATAAATTTGAATAGCGATGTCTTTCAGATCAAACCACAATGGTCTTGCATTGCATTTCTGGTCAGTTTATGGTGAGCCTGAGGTGAGATAATTTGATTATTTCTATGATGAAAGCTACTACCATCTTATCTCATCCAGCCTAACATATCATCCACACCTGACCATACTGACCATTGTCCAGCCAGAGTGCCACCACTGGTCCATCTTATCTCATCCAGCCTAACATACAGTCCATACCTGACCATGCTGACCACTGTCCAGCCAGAGTGTCACCAGGAGTCCATCTTATCTCATCCAGCCTAACATACAGTCCATACCTGACCATGCTGACCACTGTCCAGCCAGAGTGTCACCACTGGTCCATCTTATCTCATCCAGCCTAACATACCGTCCACACCTGACCATACTGACCACTGTCAAGCCTGAAATCCACCACTGGTCCATCTTATCTCATCCAGCCTAACATACCATCCACACCTGACCATGCTGACCACTGTCCAGGCAGAGTGCCACCAGGAGTCCATCTTATCTCATCCAGCCTAACATACCTTCTAAACCTGACCATACTGACTACTGTCCAGCCAGAGTGTTGGTCCATTGTTATCACTACTAATAGATGTAGAGTTCCCTACAATGCCCTCTGGTGCAGTTTGACTCAATTAGTTTCAATTTACCCACAATCCATCACTCCACCCTGCCACAGCCCATAGATGTATGGCCCTGGTCAGTCCTGGGAATAGTGCCATAGTCAAACAGTACACTCTTTATTTAGTTGAAACCCTCAAATTAGTTCTCTTAGTATCTCAAAAATCCTAATCTCCCTCCTCAAGTATTAGACAACTTTTTTTACCTGATAAATAGATACCTATGAAACCCGAAAAAGGACATCCCATAATAATCTGATCCCAAGAAACATTAGATTTATGTCATATTTGGCTTGCTCAGTATGTGGTCCATGCACTAATCTAAAATCTCAGAACTGCACTTTCAGATGATCTGGGCATAAATAATCTCACATATTCCTGCAAAGAAGACCTTAAGATTAGTTGCACTGTTTTGAAAAGGTCAGGAAATTAACAAGAAATTGGCCCACCATGTCAATACAACATTTACAATGATTTTCATAGCATGTTCTTGCGTGTTAATCTGTTTAATTCAGACCAAAGAAAAAATATATTTTGTGTTTATGCATACAATCAATATTGACATTTTTATCATCTCACCCTATTTATATTAATTAACAAATATCAGATGCAGTTGGGTCTTAGATTAATGACATTTTGTCCATGTTTCCATGCAGGCAATAGAGTGCGCTTTACATTATCCTACCTTTAGTACCGTCTTCCCTGTGCGTATTAATGCAGCTCATTGTGTGAGCTCACTGTGGGAGTACATTGGCATTCATAGCAGGGACGTGCTCCGTCTGAGACACTGAAGCAAGATCTGCCAGCTTAACACTCCACTCTGCTGGGCCAAATAATGTTTAGGCTACTGGACAATCGGGTGATTTGGAATAGCCCCAATCAAAGTGTACTAGCCTGAAACAATTTCTGCATTGTTTTTAATCATGACTAGCCAGTAGACGGTCAGAATAGCATCACAGACAGGTGTACTAGCAAAACAGAGAGAGGTGACATCCCTGTATTATATAAATAACCATTTTATTTGCCATAAATCTATGATAAGTAATGGGGGAGTAATCTAATGAAGGTTTGCAGACAGCTCTCTCAAGTTTTAGATATTTTTATCAATGATAAGTAAATGTATTGTTAAAAAGCAATCAATGTTTCTCACATGATGAAAATCAGGCAGTCCAAATAACCATAAATAATTGTTAATAGCTATGTCATAACCTGTCTTCTTCTCGCTTTTTATGCTATATGCAAAAAGGCCACAAATCGTGGGATACGTCTTCTGAGTCACAAGGTGAGCCATTATGTTTACTGTGAATAAGTTTGATCTGCCTGCAGGCCAGAAACCTTAATCTATATTTGTGTGGCCTTTTGTGATCTTGACACAAGAACAAACTTGACCCTCATGACCTACCATGAGCGTATGAATATACGTGTTGATCTGACCCAGCATCTAAATCCCCCAGTCTTCCCACAGATAATCCATGATAATCTCCTGCTGTCTGAGACCTAATCTTTGGGAGGCGCAAGAAGCTGGCCACTGTTTATCCCAAGATAATCCAACAGAGATAGTGAGATAATCCCACAGATATACTGAGATAATCTCACAGAGATACTGAGATAATCCCACAGAGATACTGAGATGATCTCACAGAGATACTGAGATGATCTCACAGAGAAAATCTAATTACTGGTATATCCATACAGACTCCCTAGTAATCAAGTTAAATATGCTGATTTAATAAATTATAATATGATAAAGATATTTGCAAAATCCCATCCACTGTCATGTATAAATCTCAAGATAAGGAATCTAAATTTGGCAGAAAAGAATAACTTGAGTTCTTTGAAACTTTTATATTGTATCTAACCTGATACAAAGTGACTCGGGTAGTTAAAACTGCAAAACATCTGAAACACACAAAAAAAAGTTGTGCAAATCCTCATTTTAGAAGTAAAAATAAAGATTTTCAACGAGATATTACATGATACAGATAGAAGTAATTTTATTTGCAAGGTGAGTTTGAGTTCCGAGGTGAGTTTGATTTGCGAGGTGCATTTTATTTGCGAGGTGGGTTTGATTTCCGAGGTGGGTTTTATTTCCGAGATGGGTTTTATTTCTGAGGTGAATTTTGTATCCGAGGTGAGGGGTGTCGGCAGGGCAGTATGCATAAAGTATATGAGTCTTGCCATATGTCAGAGTGTGCCCATAAAGATATGAGAACGGCAACGTGCCGCTGTAATTGTTGATGCTGCTGCCTAGAAATGCCCTCATTAAGCGAAGACCCTGGAATAATATATAGATAGACAAATCTCCTCAATGCAACTCTAATTTCCTCAACCAAAAATGGCCCTCACAGCACTCTAACCATTCTTGTCCTCTGAATAATTCTGTAAAACATTTTTTTTATGTATTTTATGATATTTTTATTCAAAGAAGAGAAATAATTAATTACAATATAAAAAATAAGTAACAATGCAGAAAAAATGTTATCACAGCAATCTAATTGGTTTCAATCTGATTCCTCAATTTTATGAACAAGCGGTAAAGGTACCGGGCACAGATCGGACACAGAATGTGGAATGGGCACATGTCTCAGACCGGGCACAGATCTCAGACCAAGGACATATCTCGGAATGGGCACAGATCTCAGACCAAGGACATATCTCGGAATGGGCACAGATCTCGGACCGGCCACAGATCTCGGACTCGGACCGGCCACAGATCTCGGACCGGCCACAGATCTCGGACTCGGACCGTCCACAGATCTCGGACCGTCCACAGATCTCGGACCGGCCACAGATCACGGACTCGGACTGGCCACAGATCTCGGACCGGCCACAGATCTCGGACCAGACAGGTCACATGTCTCATTCCTGCATTCTGACCTCCAGCCAGCACTATCTGACAGAGGTAATGATTATATTCTAATGAGAACGTCTGTGAAGACATCCCTCTGATAAAAACGACTGCGATGTCTCTAATGTAGAGCTTTATCTCCAACATCACACTGTTTATTTCCCGTTTATTTACTCAATCTTTCTCCACTTCATCAGCAAAGAAAATCCAAAGACATGTCTGAGTCTCTTTATTCACCAGGACCCCATAAAATGCCCTCTGGGGGATCGATGAGGGCGGTATTATGCCGGTATTATGCCGAGTGCTTCCGGAGTTAAGTGTACTTGGCTGGATAAGTCAGAGCGGTTCGGGTGGAAGGGTTTGGTGCAGGGCATGATAAAGATACAAGGGGAATGTGTCCAGAATGAGCAAATATCCCCCCTCATCCCTGGGCTCACAGCCACTACAATAAGCCATGATACACCCCCCCCTCCTCCATTGACCTTCAGGGAATACTGTCCCCTGTGTACTGGGCTGCACAGAATGAGAAAATATCCCCCCTCCCTCAAACTGACAGCGAACAGTAACACATCTTCACCCACTGACCACCACAGTACTGACCACCACAGGACTGACCACCACAGTACTGACCACCACAGTACTGACCACCATAGTACTGTCCACCACAGCACTGACCACCACGGTACTGACCACCACGGTACTGACCACCACGGTACTGACCACCACAGCACTGACCACCACAGTACTGACCACCACGGTACTGACCACCACGGCACTGACCACCACGGCGCTGACCACCACGGCGCTGACCACCACGGCACTGACCACCACTGTACTGACCACCACGGCACTGACCACCACGGCACTGACCACCACGGTACTGACCACCACAGCACTGACCATCACGATACTGACCACCACGGTACTGACCACCACGGTACTGACCACCACGGTACTGACCACCACGGTACTGACCGCCACGGTACTGACCGCCACGGTACTGACCGCCACGGTCAGTTGACCACCACGGTACTGACCACCACGGTACTGACCACCACAGTACTGACTACCACGGTACTGACCACCACGGTACTGACCACCACGGTACTGACCACCACGGTACTGAACACCACTGTACTGACCACCACAGCACTGACCACCACAGCACTGACCACCATGGCACTGACCACCACGGCACTGACCACCACGGCACTGACCACCACGGTACTGACCACCACGGTACTGACCACCACGGTACTGACCACCACGGTACTGACCGCCACGGTACTGACCGCCACGGTACTGACCACCACGGTACTGTCCACTGTGTGCAGAGTGAGAAAATATTCCCCGTACCTCAGCTCACAGCCATTGCATTTCTCATTTAATTTTATCTCTTTTTTGTATACAGCTCTTAGAGCAGTAATTTGTACACAGCTCTTATATAATATAAAATATATATATTTATAAAATATAAATATCATTTTTAAAAAGGAAACTGTATCTAAATTCTTTTTTTTAAAAAGCCTTTTTTGTTTAGCTTCTACACATTGAGAAACATGATATCTGTATCACACCAACAACAATCAGATTTATTTTATATCTCAATACCAATTCTGGACAAAGGGTCTTTTTATCTCTTTCTATTCTCTTTATTGAAAAGAGTTTCATTTTCCGAGTCACATTTTTCTAGTGATTTTTGTGCCAAACTGAACTTGTATGAAGATGGATATCAGATAGGGATACAATGGCTGCCAGTTATCTGATAATTCTGTATTCCATCTCCAGTGACAAATGAGACCTTTTGCAGTTTATAATACAAGTTACTTTGCGTCGGCTGGGATAAAATCAAGATGAGGCTGGCCGGCTTTTGTGATGGATTTGTACAGTGAAATATTTGGACTGCGGTCTGCAACGTGAGTCAGCCCCTTAGTACAATGATGAGTTCATTATAGTTGACAAACAGCACGGCAGCGCAGGATTTTATCACCAAGCTCTGAACAATAGTCACCTTCCCAACAAATTATCCCGCCTGTAACTGCTTCAATATTTATACCGATGCCGCGTCCTGAGCCTTTTATAAAACTTGCATCGGAGACTTTATGATGCGAAGTGTTAAAACATACATAGAGAAGGGCACACCTTGTCGTGAAGGACCACTTGACCATGTCTGTCGGGAATCTTGTCGTGGAGCTGATAGAACAGAATCACAGATCGACCTTTATCAGTTATATCAGACAGTGATCTTCCTAATCACTCAGCACTCTTTGAGGGCTGTCTGGTAACGGTATAGAGTGCACATTTTCCCTGTTTAATCTTTTAACCTTAATATATGCCTGTATCTACATATGAATTACTATTATGATTGAGATCAGCACTTCCTCAATATATGAATCACACTCTTTAAATGATCAGTGCATGTCACAGTTAGATCTTCAGCATAAACAAAGAAAGTTTCACTCTTTGTGATAGAGTGGAGGCTCTCACGGAAAGAGGTATTCCTTCTTCTTAATGTAATTTCCAGCCTTTTATTCTACACAAGGTAGAAACAAAAATTTAAACTAATCTAAATGTCAATACCTAGAAATATGGTTTATAGCTTTACATGTTGTTGGTAGAGCAGGTAAATCATTCATCATGCATGAAGGTTGGTGACACGAGCCAGACAGCCTGCATGATCATGATGCCTCATTTTCATCAAAATATCACCAATTTGTTCATATTAGGCCAAAAAAATAACAACCATGTTTCTGATAACATGCTCTGAAAAAGGCAATTTTTGTAAATTTTTCATTTTTTTGTTAAAGGTGATCAAATATATTGAGAATGGATATATATAAATGAAATTATTAGTGAAAAATGTTTTTTTTTTCATTTCAAAAGTTAAAGAAACGAATAAGGCTAGTTGGTTTGAACTGGGGTTGGTAGGGACGTCAGAAACAAGAGTTTTATGCCTCATTCAATATCCTAAACTTACCAAGATCATTTTACTTTTCTTTTATAAACTACCACTCAAACATTATCCTAAATGCCTCATAAATAAACAATTCTAATTGCTATAGTAGAACAATTCAATTGTGCCTCACACAGTAGTGAAATTGTGAGAAGAACTTAAACAATTAAATCAGTCACCTGGGTCAATGCAAGTTTCAATGAAGTTCTTTCTGAGCCTCCAGTGGATAGACTTGTGATTCATATCAATCAAGACCTGCAGTTTAATGCATCACTTTTTAACCTGGGTGATATATCTAATTACTTGATATATATAAAATATGTTCATAGGTTATCAGCCAAACAATAAATGGACCAATCGCAATGGATTGATTTCTTTGCTTCAGCTTCCTGGATGCCTAATGGTTGGAGCATCGGCCATGTTGAATGTTCCATCTTAGGTTAACACAGCATTACTCTTGGCTTCCACTTAGACTGGGTCTTCCAATTTGGAGGGAAAAATGAATTTTTCATTATTACTGCATTAAACTATTAATGTAAGTTTATTCTAGATAGTTCATTTTCCCATCTTTAGTCACTGTCATTCTTCTCTATCCCCGCAGAATGACTGCATCTGTGTGATGTTCCCCTCAGTGTAATGCTCGAGACCGCATAAAACATACTGTCAACATATCAGATAAAACATACTATCTCTATTAGATACAAGATACAGAATTCTCAATCATCCTGACCAAATTCTACCTAACATTCTGTTCTCCTTTACTAAGTATCATTGCTAAACACCTTGCATTTAATAACTAGAAATTTTCTCACCATTCACGGACACATGATTATGATAATATGAGTTTCTACTAAACGACCCTCTTCAGTGAATGGTATCAGGCTTTTTTTTAATATGTGCTGCTTAGCAAGTTATAATTTTGCATAAGGTAATTACATCTACCATCAAAGGTCAAAAGGTCATCACATCTATGTCAGTGTTATTAAATCATGTAAATTTGGTGTAATTATATGAATGAGACCAGGGTGTAGAGCTCTCTGACTGGTGATTTTAAATGTTGTTTGCTGAACATAAGATTAAAAATGATAAAATTATAAAATTATATTTTATGACAGTAACACTACATATTACTATGTGAAGTTTGTTTGTATGGGGTTTTAAGTCATATTCAATGTTATTTCAGTTATTTTGGATAGCCCACCCAGTCAAAGATCATTTATACGTATATGTATAAAGGATACTGCATTAACTCTTCAGGCATGGGCCTCAGCTAACGGGAGAAATTGTATTATGAGTTTGATGCCAACTCAGCTGTGAATCGAACCCACGACCTTTCGGATCACCACAGAGAAGCTGGTGCTAATAAGCTGGCGCTCTCACCAACTGTGGCTGTGATAGAAGAAGAAGGCACAGCATTTATATGGTCATGATTAGATAGTGTCATGCAGAGCCATTCAGTGACTCCCATAGTGATCATGCTCAGCTTTCGGGTGATCTCTTTTAATAATGCATAACTCGGACATGGCACAATACGGTGACAACACTGCCCTGTATAACATTGTTTAGTCATGCATCTGCATGGCCAAATAGATAGATGTATGGCTGTAAGAGTTCAGACGAGTGTACAGACCCCCGAGAGGACAGACCCCCGAGAGGACAGACCCCCGAGAGGACAGACCCCCGAGAGGACAGACCCCCGAGAGGACAGACCCTCGAGAGGACAGACCCTCGAGAGGACAGACCCTAGAGGACACCCCTTCGAGGACAGACCCCTGTGAGGACAGACCCCTGTGAGGACAGACCCCTGTGAGGACAGACCCCTGTGAGGACAGACCCCTGTGAGGACAGACCCCTGTGAGGACAGACCCCTGTGAGGACAGACCCCCGAAGACAGACCCCGAGAGGACAGACCCCTGAGAGGATAGATGAGTGTACAGACCCCCGAGAGGACAGACCCCTGAGAGGACAGACCCCCGAGAGGACAGACCCTCGAGAGGACAGACCCCCGAGAGGACAGACTCTTGAGAGGACAGACCCTTGAGAGGACAGACCCCTGTGAGGACAGACCCCTGTGAGGACAGACCCCTGTGAGAACAGACCCCTGTGAGGACAGACCCCTGTGAGGACAGACCCCTGTGAGGACAGACCCCTGTGAGGACAGACCCCTGTGAGGACAGACCCCCGAGGACAGACCCCGAGAGGACAGACCCGTGAGAGGACAGACGCGTGAGAGCACGCTGAGCAGGGTCCAGGCTGGCCTGGATATAACACAGACTTGCTGCCCACGCTGGGGATCCATCATCTCTGCCTTCATGTATATAAGTGACATGTTTAACCCGGAGATCTGTCTGCGGTGGATATCTGTCTGCGGGTGCTGAAGTTGATGTGAGGGCTGGAGCTGAGAGGATGTAAGGCTTTAAGAGCACCAGGAACATCTAATAGTCAAGAGTTTACATGATCCAGATCCAACACTCGCAGCCGTCCCCCCTCCCTCCCTTATTAATAACCCTCATCCTTTTGTTTCTCTCAAAACACAATTTAAATGCCAGATAATAAACACAGTCCTGATAATGAGGTTAAACAATATTGTCAGACCGTTAACGATGGATCCATTCTTCTCTATCTTTAATTATTCAGTAATTCTCCTCATTTTTTGTATTTTTCAAATTTCATTTTCAGCAAGCAGTTAGTACTATGTATTCTGAGTGCATGATGGATATTGTTTCTGAATAAAAATATTCAGCCCTTCATTAAAGTCTTAAATTCAATATCAAAATATATTTTTGCAAAATTGTTATTGTTTAGTTTAATTCTTTCTTCTCTCTCAACTGAGTGTATCAGTTTTGCATTCATTCTTGGTAAATTAAATCCAACTTGTTAAAAAAAACCGAGCATATCAAAAACAAGTAGTCTTATAAATGTTCTCAAGTAAAATAAGATTCTAGACTGCTCCGAATAAAATTATGCAATTAATGCAATTTTTCCTGTCTGCATGGAGAGCAAGACAGTTCACATCAATTACCGTGGATGGCCTTGTCATGCTGGGCCCTGGAATCATGCAAACCGCCTCCCAGATTGCCACCCATGGTCAGCCCAAGGTCATTGCCACCTCTCTTATTAGAGTGTGAAACCTTGTACTCCGAGTGCTGTGCCAGAACAAGGGAAACTTTAACTTCCTCACGCAGACTGCAATCACATTGTCAAGGCAGATAGGCATGCAAGCCTGATTTACAAGAAACTTCTTAAAGTTGAAAAAAGCATCAATATTCAGTTAATGTAACTGTGCCTCCCGGTTTTCCCTTGAGGGTGAGACATTATCTTCCACTTTCACACCATTCCACCAAAACAATTTACAAAGACAAGAAAAAATACATTACATTAAGTTTTTCAAAGGAAGAAAAAGCCAGAAAAAAATAGCAAAACAAAAATGCAACATAGAAACAACAACAAAAAGCAGTGACCCTCTGACAGTGGTGCATGCTGGGTGACCATGGTCCTGAAAAGCACCGGGCATTTCCCGAAGCCAAATTAATGCAAATGCAACAGTGACACAGGAAGTGAGATCCAGTAACAGTGACACAGGAAGTGAGATCCAGAAACAGTGACACAGGAAGTGAGATCCAGTAACAGTGACACAGGAAGTGAGATCCAGTAACAGTGGCACAGGAAGTGAGATCCAATAACAGTGACACAGGAAGTGAGATCCAGTAACAGTGACATAGGAAGTGAGATCCAATAACAGTGACACAGGAAGTGAGATCCAGTAACAGTGACACAGGAAGTGAGATCCAGTAACAGTGGCACAGGAAGTGAGATCCAGTAACAGTGACACAGGAAGTGAGATCCAGTAACAGTGACACAGGAAGTGAGATCCAATAACAGTGACACAGGAAGTGAGATCCAGTAACAGTGACACAGGAAGTGAGATCCAGTAACAGTGACACAGGAAGTGAGATCCAGTAACAGTGACACAGGAAGTGAGATCCAGTAACAGTGACACAGGAAGTGAGATCCAGTAACAGTGGCACAGGAAGTGAGATCCAATAACAGTGACACAGGAAGTGAGATCCAGTAACAGTGACATAGGAAGTGAGATCCAATAACAGTGACACAGGAAGTGAGATCCAGTAACAGTGACACAGGAAGTGAGATCCAGTAACAGTGACACAGGAAGTGAGATCCAGTAACAGTGACACAGGAAGTGAGATCCAGTAATAGTGACATAGGAAGTGAGATCCAGTAACAGTGACATAGGAAGTGAGATCCAGTAACAGTGACATAGGAAGTGAGATCCAGTGAAATGTTAACAATGTTTGTGTTTGCATGGTGCTATTTGGAATGGCATACCCCTGGCATGGTATTAAGTGGTCAAACTACAAATATGTGTGACCAGATCAATGTTTGGCTCCAACTGAATACATTCCACATTTAAAGATAAGATAGAGCTGCCTGTCAGCTGCAGGGCTAAATGTTCAACAGGAAGATAACATTCATTACCCCAGCCAGCTTTAATTGCCAGGAATCTAAATCTAAATAAGTAGAATCTCTGCAAAGTGCTTACGATGAACCAGAACAAAGCAATATATTAAATGACCCCTGAGTCTGTCCATAGTGGTCAAACTCTGAGGCTTGTATCTTGTGGTTCAATGATCACTGAGGAGGAAAGTGTTTCTAGGAAAGCAGCCTTGCCGATTGATACAGCACCATAAGTAATTGGCTGACACATTATGCTTCCAACAACCTATTAAAGAGCCATAAACTTGTTATCAAAGAACCATTAAATGTGTTATAAATCATTAAACAGCACTAAAAGAGGTCATCAATTCCAGCATGGAATGTTACCATATCCATGTGGGAGGCATGTAAGGGCTCAAAGTACGCCACTAAGGCCGTGCACCCAAATTCAAGGAAAAGATTCAGGACTCTATTACTCATCTTGGAACTCCCCATGTGGTTGGTCTCCTACAATTACGATTTGGTGGATCTCTTCCCTATCAGACACAGTGTTGACATGGTTGATCTCTTCCCTATCAAACAGTGTTGACATGGTGGATCTCTTCCCTATCAGACAGTGTTGACATGGTGGATCTCTTCCCTATCACAGTGTTGACATGGTGGATCTCTTCCCTATCACAGTGTTGACATGGTGGATCTCTTCCCTATCACAGTGTTGACATGGTGGATCTCTTCCCTATCACAGTGTTGACATGGTGGATCTCTTCCCTATCACAGTGTTGACATGGTGGATCTCTTCCCTATCAGACAGTGTTGACATGGCAGATCTCTTCCCTATCAGACACAGTGTTGACATGGTGGATCTCTTCCCTATCAGACACAATGTTAACATGGTGGATCTCTTCCCTATCAGACAGTGTTGACATGGTGGATCTCTTCCCTATCACAGTGTTGACATGGTGGATCTCTTCCCTATCAGACACAGTGTTGACATGGTGGATCTCTTCCCTATCAGACACAATGTTAACATGGTGGATCTCTTCCCTATCAGACAGTGTTGACATGGTGGATCTCTTCCCTATCACAGTGTTGACATGGTGGATCTCTTCCCTACCAGACAGTGTTGACATGGTGGACCTCTTCCCTATCTGACAGTGTTGACATGGTGGATCTCTTCCCTATCACAGTGTTGACATGGTGGATCTCTTCCCTATCACAGTGTTGACATGGTGGATCTCTTCCCTATCAGACAGTGTTGACATGGTGGATCTCTTCCCTATCACAGTGTTGACATGGTGGATCTCTTCCCTATCACAGTTTTGACATGGTGGATCTCTTCCCTATCACAGTGTTGACATGGTGGATCTCTTCCTTATCACAGTGTTGACATGGTGGATCTCTTCCTATCACAGTGTTGATATGGTGGATCTCTTCCCTGTCACAGTGTTGACATGGTGGATCTCTTCCCTATCACAGTGTTGACATGGTGGATCTCTTCCCTATCACAGTTTTGACATGGTGGATCTCTTCCCTATCACAGTGTTGACATGGTGGATCTCTTCCCTATCACAGTGTTGACATGGTGGATCTCTTCCCCATCACAGTGTTGACATGGTGGATCTCTTCCCTATCACAGTTTTGACATGGTGGATCTCTTCCCTATCACAGTGTTGACATGGTGGATCTCTTCCCTATCAGACAGTGTTGACATGGTGGATCTCTTCCCTATCACAGTGTTGACATGGTGGATCTCTTCCCTATCACAGTGTTGACATGGTGGATCTCTTCCCTATCACAGTTTTGACATGGTGGATCTCTTCCCTATCACAGTGTTGACATGGTGGATCTCTTCCCTATCACAGTGTTGACATGGTGGATCTCTTCCCTATCACAGTGTTGACATGGTGGATCTCTTCCCTATCAGACACAGTGTTTACATGGTGGATCTCTTCCCTATCACAGTGTTGATATGGTGGATCTCTTCCCTGTCACAGTGTTGACATGGTGGATCTCTTCCCTATCACAGTGTTGACATGGTGGATCTCTTCCCTATCACAGTTTTGACATGGTGGATCTCTTCCCTATCAGACAGTGTTGACATGGTGGATCTCTTCCCTATCACAGTGTTGACATGGTGGATCTCTTCCCTATCACAGTGTTGACATGGTGGATCTCTTCCCTATCAGACACAGTGTTTACATGGTGGATCTCTTCCCTATCACAGTGTTGATATGGTGGATCTCTTCCCTGTCACAGTGTTGACATGGTGGATCTCTTCCCTATCACAGTGTTGACATGGTGGATCTCTTCCCTATCACAGTTTTGACATGGTGGATCTCTTCCCTATCACAGTGTTGACATGGTGGATCTCTTCCCTATCACAGTGTTGACATGGTGGATCTCTTCCCTATCAGACACAGTGTTGACATGGTGGATCTCTTCCCTATCAGACAGTGTTGACATGGTGGATCTCTTCCCTATCAGACACAGTGTTGACATGGTGGACCTCTTCCCTATCTGACAGTGTTGACATGGTGGATCTCTTCCCTATCACAGTTTTGACATGGTGGATCTCTTCCCTATCACAGTGTTGACATGGTGGATCTCTTCCCTATCAGACAGTGTTGACATGGTGGATCTCTTCCCTATCACAGTGTTGACATGGTGGATCTCTTCCCTATCAGACACAGTGTTGACATGGTGGATCTCTTCCCTATCACAGTGTTGATATGGTGGATCTCTTCCCTGTCACAGTGTTGACATGGTGGATCTCTTCCCTATCACAGTGTTGACATGGTGGATCTCTTCCCTATCAGACAGTGTTGACATGGTGGATCTCTTCCCTATCAGACACAGTGTTGACATGGTGGATCTCTTCCCTATCAGACACAGTGTTAACATGGTGGATCTCTTCCCTATCAGACAGTGTTGACATGGTGGATCTCTTCCCTATCAGACACAATGTGAACATGGTGGATCTCTTCCCTATCAGACAGTGTTGACATGGTGGATCTCTTCCCTATCACAGTGTTGACATGGCAGATCTCTTCCCTATCAGACACAGTGTTGATATGGTGGATCTCTTCCCTATCACAGTGTTGACATGGTGGATCTCTTCCCTATCACAGTGTTGACATGGTGGATCTCTTCCCTATCACAGTTTTGACATGGTGGATCTCTTCCCTATCACAATGTTGACATGGTGGATCTCTTCCCTATCACAGTGTTGACATGGTGGATCTCTTCCCTATCACAGTGTTGACATGGTGGATCTCTTCCCTATCAGACACAGTGTTTACATGGTGGATCTCTTCCCTATCACAGTTTTGACATGGTGGATCTCTTCCCTATCACAGTGTTTACATGGTGGATCTCTTCCCTATCACAGTGTTGACATGGTGGATCTCTTCCCTATCACAGTTTTGACATGGTGGATCTCTTCCCTATCACAGTGTTGACATGGTGGATCTCTTCCCTATCACAGTTTTGACATGGTGGATCTCTTCCCTATCACAGTGTTGACATGGTGGATCTCTTCCCTATCACAGTGTTGACATGGTGGATCTCTTCCCTATCACAGTGTTGACATGGTGGATCTCTTCCCTATCAGACACAGTGTTGACATGGTGGATCTCTTCCCTATCACAGTGTTGACATGGTGGATCTCTTCCCTATCACAGTTTTGACATGGTGGATCTCTTCCCTATCACAGTGTTGACATGGTGGATCTCTTCCCTATCACAGTGTTGACATGGTGGATCTCTTCCCTATCACAGTGTTGACATGGTGGATCTCTTCCCTATCACAGTGTTGACATGGTGGATCTCTTCCCTATCATTGTTGACATGGTGGATCTCTCCTGTTCGCTGATTATTTTCACTTTACGACACATCAGACATGTGTTGACATGAGTTTAACATTGTGGACCAATAATGACACCAAATTTGAAAGTCGCATAGGTCAAATGTCAATCAAACTCAGTCACGCTATGTCTGTTCGATATATATCTCCCTCTATTCCTATCAACATTAAAAAAACTATTAAATCTAGGTATGATACTTAACCTATCTTGATATTCAATTTATCATAAAAAAATGCATTTGCACACTGTGACAAATTAACTGATATAAATAGTATATATATATATATATATATATATATATATATATATATATATATATGTTTATAATTTGATATGTTTCTGTACATATGTCATGACCTAAATGTTAACAGTGCCAAATGCAAATAAGGAGCTAAGGAAATCTGCTTCAAACTGGTCATAACAACATGTTGACGTAATTTGTTTGGCTGACTGAGAACATCATCTTCTGACATGTAATATCTATGTAGTATTTATTTGGTTTTATCTTTAGCATCTTGAATATGTCTAACCAGTACAAAACATCTCAGAATGACATAACACAACCTACAGCAAGATAGTATCTGATATCAAAGACAAAGTTGACATGAAATCAGCTATCATTCCTGACTTCATGATGTAATGGGAGCAGTTTTCATGCCCTTCTATATCATAATGACCCCATATATCAGTTAGTCCATAATTAAATTCATTCATTCTGTTGGTTGATGGCGCTGAGGTCGCTGCCAAGTTTAGTTCAGACCTGGAGAACTAAGAGGGTTGTGGAGACCCATAAAGTACACGATGAATCATGGAGCTATTATGATGACAGTCTACTCATATCCAAACATATCACTCATCATAAACAACTTTGATCCTCATTCTTAATCTGTGTATAGGCATAGAATCTGTCCAATAAAATCATTAATGCAAATATAGATACAGATATGCTTAATATATCTACTTTCAGATTTGAATCAACTTAATATATCTATGTTATATATACATGCACTTTATTAAGTACGGATGATAAAATCAGATATTATATTTTGTTTTGATTTTAATCAACTTACGATACCTCCTTTAATAGCTCTAGATGGTTAGATTAGATATTATACCTTGTTTATATTTGGTGATTTAAAGGGAAAGACAAATTGAAATCATTTAATTGCTGCTTGTCTTGATAAATATTAGAAAAAATGGATATAAAATTCAACGCATTGTTGATATCATTTCAATCTTAATAGACAAATGTTTAGCTAACAACCATTTACATTTCTATAAACATTTCAATCCGAGTGTCACAGAGGATATGTGACTCGGGCTACCGTTTCCGAGTGCTCTGTTTTTCAAGGATCCTGTTTCCCTCTTACCGATCTGATCTTATTGAAGGCGTAAACACAATCCCTTTGACCCAAGTACTCCTGTAATTGTACCATATCTCTCGAGTCGATTCATTCAGAATGATAATAGCCTGGTGTACCACACATAGAGCCCCACTGTATCTCCTTATCATGTCATTCCTATCACTCGCATAAGTTGCCTCTATAATCAACATTACCCCGGATAGCCCATCATATATGCTATTGTACTATTAGCATGCGTCACGGTTGATTTTACACTCCATGCTAATGTTTGCTTTGTACACAGACCGATGGTTTAATATTATTGTGTTGATTACCACCATTGTGATGGTTTATTGATTTCATTGTTGAAACTTTATCGTATTTGGTGGCATTGTATATCTACATTGTAATACAATACTTTAGCACAGGATCTCATGATAATATCAGCTTCAATCCATCGTAACTGCTCTGGGACAATATATGAACTTCACTATCAAAATATCACTTTGCATTCACAATACTTAATAAGTCTATGAAATGATAAGGATAACAAAAATTGCTAAATAACTTTCAATTCCACATCAATTTTTTTGTTTAAAATTTATAATTTGATTAAAAGTCAACAATTCTGGACAAAATTGATCTTGTTATACTTGCTCAAATCGCAGCAAGTATGGACGTCTATTGAGCATTGTTTTTTCACAGGCAACATTTAAAAACCACAGGTAGCCAGAGTGACATCTGCTGCCAGCATCACCACTACTTCAATATAGGTTAATGCCTGTTGGTACGAGTGTACAGGACAGAGACAAAGAGGGACCGAGGACTAGTGGAATATTACTCCTACGAGGATATAACAAGTGGTAGAGTACTCACCCAGCTACTGTTGGAGATGTCTCATGGGAGCTTCTTCTCCCTACATGGACCAGCATGTACACAGCATATATCCAACCCTCCCGCAAACTCCCTACTTCTGACAGGATCGGACGCCTCCTACCCCCACGGCCGCTGGAGATAAAGATATTTAGATCCGATTAGATTATACTCTGCAAGACTTTGGTGTCGCCTCTATGGGACATCCTCGTTTTTTATCAGGCGCTGGTCAACTGCGGTGAAAGCAATGACGGCCACCCCTGGTAGTGTGCAGCATGGAGGGTTCTACCGTAGTGTGACGGAGTGGTGGCTCGCTCACTATGGGCCCACTTCCCCTCTCTCTCTCTCTCTCTGATAGAGGCCCCGCTAGAATCACACAGCCTCTACGATGGGCTACCACTACGTACTGCCGACTGAGCCGCTGTCACAACAGCCTGCCTGCCGACTATTCTCCAGGGGAAGTCAAGCGTGGACTTTGTGTGGGGGGGTTGCAACAAAACTTGCTCAAACTGTGAGACTGTGGCATGATGTGTGTCCATTGATGGACCCATCTGTGCGTTCCCCGTCACAGATTCCCGGCCCTGTTTCTGCGGCATATGATACCCTGTTTATGTCAACCACAAACCAACACAGATGACCTTTCCTTCGGCATTGTCAGAAATAATATTGTTGCAAGGCATATATGGTCTTTAAGAACTAGAATTTCGTTAAAAATAACGATAACTTAAAAGGTGCTGGGGCTACAGATGTCACTTTCACCATTTTCTAAATGGATATTTGCTAATCGCCTCATTGTTGCCGATCAAGCTTTGTGTTGCCTGGAGACGTCATTAGGTCAGATTCACCGAGAACGGTCACAGCATAAGTTGCTATCTAAACTGCGAGTGTAAACAATGACAATGCTCCTATTATTTTCCCTGCACTCCCATCATATATAAGCCTTCCTCTGGTATGCATAAAAGGCCTACTTAAGGAACTACAGCCAAATGCCTAATGATAATAATATGGTGGAAACAGAAAGGCACTCTTAACATTGCTTAACAAATCTATTGTGTTTAGTCATTCATGAAACAATGAATCCTAATTCAAACAAAATGTATCATTTTAATATGACTTACCATTTTCCCACAATGCACTTGCATGCTAAGGATGGGAAAGATATGAAATATTATTGTTTATTGAGGTGATTAAGAAGTGGGAATATATAAAAAATATAAAAACAATATTTTTTCATCTTCATCATATCTTTGATACAAAGATTAGAAGTATGTCAAAGGTACGTAATTAACTTCATTCATAAATTAATGATGTTTTTTATTTTTTTTCTCTTTCTTTCACTATTTGGCAGGTAACATTCTAGATGATTTTGATCAATCCAAACTAGATACCTTGTGACAACCTACAAGTGTCTCAAAGGGTAGTTGTATTAACCTGTAGTGTAAATAATAATAGTGGACATGGTCACAGCCAGATTCTTTAATACTATTTACATTGCACTGGTTGATATCCGACCTTAGGACTAAGCTCTGGCACTCTATGCTGTACATAGTCTGCTAAGTGCACTTGCACTCTCCTCTCTGACCTAATTCATAGACACTGATAATTATCAAGGCCTCTGCTCCACTACCATGCCAGTGGCCTAAACTACAAAATAGTCAACTGTGTCCCTTGTAAAACACCACATATATCAATGTAATTTGTTCATAGATTGTTCAAATGTAGGTCAATAGGTCTCCCAGCTAGGGCATTGTAGCTGATAGTATATTTGCATACATGCAGCTGTATTACATAAGAAATTAAGAATGGTAACTTTAAAGAGACTATATGATGCTGAATATTTCAAAGGATCTGTTAATGGCTACATAAGGTCTGGAACATTCCAAGATATGCATGTGGGAAACTTAAATGAATAGTTGCACTCGAGCAGGAAAGTGGAAGGTAGGGTGATCAGACTAACACACGCACAGACACACAGACAAACAAATACAGGACAGACAGAGCGATTACTAAGATTACTACCTTCCAGTACCTTAATTAAGTCTAGTGAGGTTAATTTGGGAGGCGGACTATTTCAGTCCATGATGGCTCTTGGAAGAAAGCTGTTTATCATGATTCACTCAATTCTGTTTATTTCAACATATTGATCACCATGCTTATATCTAGCATATTTTGAGGGCATTAAGTACTACAATAGTTGTGGATTTTCAAGGAAACTTCTCTAATCTATGACTCTGTATGTGGTAAAACTAGCCCAAATGCTGAGCTTTCTTATGTCAACTTGGCAAGTCCATTCAGGTCCAAACCAAACATTAAGAGCAGATTTCCCTTATACCTCAGTCGCATTGTCAGGGATCTTGGGAGACAATGGCTCATCGAAAGTCACAAATGTCTCATTCTGATCCATGTCTGAAGAGACAATGGACCCATCTGAGTTTAACATATTTTATTGTGTTCACACTCACCAGTTTGCTTGGATATTGTAATCCATATTTAGAGTGACTGGTGGTTATAATTTGACTGATCAGAAATGCCCTTTTTGCAGCATTGTCTCATTTAAATTTGAATTGTCTCATCACTTTAAAGTTTATAAGAAGACAAAGGTCACATCAGTGTTTCCTTCTAGCAATATCTCAAGCATTTGTGCCAGGGAAGTTACATCAGCTGACGTCCCGGTGTCCTGGATGCTGGGGAGTCTTATGTTTAGCAGTAAATAAGATATGCTGTTGGTTTGGCCACATTATACATGGTCACCACACGGCCTCCAAGTGTAGGACCCCCAGGACTATTGCATGGATATAGCAAAGCTGATGATGGGCAACGCCTGGGCAGTTATCTACTGGCTGATTGTCACCAATACATTCCACACTTTTACCCAGTTGCCATATGGCACCCATCAATAATTGCTACAAGGCATCCATCACCTGAGCACCTTTACTGAAATCAGCGCAAATATGACTGTGGTACTAGTTTGCGATGTGATGAGGCATGTAACAATGACAATGTTCATGAGGGCTGGAGAGGGTAGGAGGGCTGGAGAGGGTATGAGGGCTGAAGAGGGTATGAGGGATGGAGGGGGTATGAGGCCTGGAGAGGGTATGAGAGCTGGAGAGGGTAGGAGGGCTGGAGAGGGTATGAGGGCTGGAGGGGGTATGAGGGCTGGGGAGGGTAGAAGGGCTGGAGAGGGTAGGAGGGCTGGAGGGGGCTGGAGAGGGTAGGAGGGCTGGAGGGGGTAGGAGGGCTGGAGAGGGTATGAGGGCTGGAGGGGGTATGAGGGATGGAGGGGGTATGAGGCCTGGAGAGGGTATGAGAGCTGGAGAGGGTAGGAGGGCTGGAGAGGGTATGAGGGCTGGAGGGGGTATGAGGGCTGGGGAGGGTAGAAGGGCTGGAGAGGGTAGGAGGGCTGGAGGGGGCTGGAGAGGGTAGGAGGGCTGGAGGGGGTAGGAGGGCTGGAGGGGGTAGGAGGACTGGAGAGGGTAGGAGGGCCGTAGAGGGTAAGAGGGTATGAGGGCTGGAGGGCCGGAGAGGGTATGAGGGCTGGAGAGGGTATGAGGGCTGAAGAGGGTAGAGGGGCTGGAGAGGGTAGGTGGGCTGGAGAGGGTATGAGGGCTGGAGGGGGTAGGAGGACTGGAGAGGGTATGAGGGCTGGAGAGGGTAGAGGGGCTGGAGAGGGTAGGTGGGCTGGAGAGGGTATGAGGGCTGGAGGGGGTATGAGGGCTGGAGAGGGTAGAAGGGCTGGAGAGGGTAGGAGGGCTGGAGGGGGCTGGAGAGGGTAGGAGGGCTGGAGGGGGTAGGAGGACTGGAGAGGGTATGAGGGCTGGAGAAGGTAGAGGCGCTGGAGAGGGTAGGAGGGCCGTAGAGGGTAGGAGGGTATGAGGGCTGGAGGGCCGGAGAGGGTATGAGGGCTGGAGAGGGTATGAGGGCTGAAGAGGGTATGAGGGCTGGAGGGGGTATGAGGCCTGGAGAGGGTATGAGAACTGGAGAGGGTAGGAGGGCTGGAGGGGGTAGGAGGACTGGAGAGGGTATGAGGGCTGGAGAGGGTAGAGGGGCTGGAGAGGGTAGGATGGCTGGAGAGGGTATGAGGGCTGGAGGGGGTATGAGGGCTGGGGAGGGTAGAAGGGCTGGAGAGGGTAGGAGGGCTGGAGGGGGCTGGAGAGGGTAGGAGGGCTGGAGGGGGTAGGAGGGCTGGAGGGGGTAGGAGGACTGGAGAGGGTATGAGGGCTGGAGAGGGTAGGAGGGCTGGAGGGGGTAGGAGGGCTGGAGGGGGTAGGAGGACTGGAGGGGGTAGGAGGACTGGAGAGGGTATGAGGGCTGGAGAGGGTAGAGGGGCTGGAGAGGGTAGGATGGCTGGAGAGGGTATGAGGGCTGGAGGGGGTATGAGGGCTGGGGAGGGTAGAAGGGCTGGAGAGGGTAGGAGGGCTGGAGGGGGCTGGAGAGGGTAGGAGGGCTGGAGGGGGTAGGAGGGCTGGAGGGGGTAGGAGGACTGGAGAGGGTATGAGGGCTGGAGAAGGTAGAGGCGCTGGAGAGGGTAGGAGGGCCGTAGAGGGTAGGAGGGTATGAGGGCTGGAGGGCCGGAGAGGGTATGAGGGCTGGAGAGGGTATGAGGGCTGGAGAGGATAGGAGGGCTGGAGAGGGTATGAGGGCTGGAGAGGGTAGAGGGGCTGGAGAGGGTATGAGGGCTGGAGAGGGTAGAGGGGCTGGAGAGGGTAGGATGGCTGGAGAGGGTATGAGGGCTGGAGGGGGTAGAGGGGCTGGAGAGGGTAGAGGGGCTGGAGAGGGTAGAGGGGCTGGAGAGGGTAGCGGGGCTGGAGAGGGTAGCGGGGCTAGAGATGGTAACGGGGGCTGGAGAGGGTAGCGGGGCTGGAGAGGGTAGCGGGGCTGGAGATGGTAACGGGGGCTGGAGAGGGTAGCGGGGCTGGAGAGGGTAGCGGGGCTGGAGAGGGTAGCGGGGCTGGAGATGGTAACGGGGCTGGAGATGGTAACGGGGCTGGAGAGGGTAGCGGGGCTGGAGAGTTCTTGCTTGTTATTATTAACCTGACATTTTGTATTTCACAAACAACTTTTTGTGGATGCTCATTTGGGCGAGCAGATACCGGTAGGTTCCTAGATTTAGCAGCCATGGTGGCCTAAGGCCACAGAACAAAGTGTCAGGACCTGCACTGTGGTCAAGACAGATATATGATACCTTAATTATAATTACCAAGTGCAAAGTTGACATATCTAAATAGAGGTTCACCTTCTTCTGTGCCTGGTACCTGCCACTGGTTAAAATGTAGTCAAAATGTCATGTATCACTTGGAACATAGGATAAACAATCTCATTGTATCTGCTGAATGGCATCAGTGAATACTATCAAAGATGGACATCCATCTTTGATAAGTACTATATATTGGAGACCAGCATGATCATCTCGAATATCTCCCACCAGGAGAGCAGTTATGTTGCTTCACCTGAATGCTGATGGAATATTCATAAGTAGGATTTACAGTTTAACTGATTCCAATTCTTGTTGGCTTAATGGTTCATTTTCAGAACAATTACTTAATTTAATGTCCTGATTTAGTTTTATCACTGTAAATCTTCATTATTATATTAGAATATAATTTAATAAATTATAATATAATAAATATATCATACCAAATCTTCATACTTGGTTGAACATGTTTAAAATATGAGAAAATTCTTTTTTCCTGATGTTCATCTCCAACTTTTACCTTGCTGTTTGCATATGTTAGTGAGAGCCATAGAAAGGTGGCTTGCGCTTGCAATATGGACACAACACGTATTTAACTCTGTGACATAACCCCACTCAAACTGCTGGGAGTGTTTTTGGTGGGACTAACTTGTTGTATTTCCAAGCATTCATTCTCTAATTACCACCCTATACAAACTACCTCTTACCTGACATTGAAACCCCCTAATTACGTCCCCCACTTGTTTTTCAAAGGAACACAAGTCTTGCGTTGAGTGCATGATGATGGGCTTCACCTTAAAGCAATGATAAACACTGGCCCTAGGACACAGGATAATCAACATGGGCAAACAGTAGAAGCCAAAAAACAAAGGTTTCACTTGCCCTCATTTTTTACAAAATTTAAGATTTATTTTCTGGGCAGTACATCAGATATAAAGGACCAGTGCACTGTATCAACAGTGACTATATTCAGGCTGGCAACGGCTCATAGCCAGTAGATCACAGTTATTGTAACATCCAGTACCATTCACATGTTTGACATAAGCGATATGCTAGCAAATCATATTAAAAATACAAGTCTGTTTGACCCATGTCTTTGAACCATAGATCATAGTTAATATAATGGTACGTATCTATGATCAACTGGAGCCATACATCTATTTGGCTATGCATGACCCTGGTTGGTACAGTTTAGTTATGTGCAAATACGGTAGATGTTTCACTCAAACTGATAAGTGATAGGTCAATAAATCTTGGTTCATTTACCAGTTCATTTGACCTATACATCTACATGATATAGGTTAGTAGATCACAGAAAATACTAATGGGCATATTCAATAAAGTCTTCTTATCTTAAATGTATGGATCCATATATAATGAAACAATAATGAGACAATAGTTCAGGAAAACATTTCTGTCCACATTGCATATATGTAAGTTTTGGTCCTATTTTGTCCCCTTTAAAATCATATTAAAAAAAATGTTTCATATTTACAATTTTTTTTATCTATAAAGCTACTACTATCTGCTGGAACATATGTGTTTCTGAGTAAAATTAACCCTTGAAACAAGAACTGCTCAGATCAAACAAGACAATTAAATATTACCTCTGTGTTAGGAAGACAGTCCTGATGCATCTGATAGTGCTCAATGGTGTGAAATCACACAGAACGCATTTATCTGACCAGATGTATGTTGGTTATGTACTGGTCAATAAATATGAAAGTTGTGAGGTATATTTTTTAGGTAAATTTATCAGTAAAATTACTGCATCCACATCTACATACATGTACATCTATATGGTGACTAGGCATAACCAACTGGCATCCCCCAAAAGTGCAATATTGCTATTCAAAGATTGTAAGGCTGCTCTTAAAGATGCTGAGCTTCCAGTTTCCAATGTGGTTAAATCAGGGGGAAGGTTATTCCAGTCAGTCACAGTCTTTGGGAAATAGAGCTCTGTATTTATAAAGTCACAGCCTGTCGTTATTTCTACATGGTTTTTTCCATGTTTTTTTCCTTGTAGGAGCTGATTTCATTTTGACATGTTCTGATAGTTTTACAGCTATTTCACCATTTATAGCTTGTACAATAAAATCAGCCCTTGAGTCCTCTTCTCCCTGCTAGTGAATCCCATTTTAGGTCTTCTAGACCTGTTACTCTCTTCCAAATGCCAGACACAAATCTAACAGCTCGTCTTTGCACTGATTCTATTCAATTAATATCTTTCTTGAGGTAAGGGTCCCACACACTTGATGCATATTCTAAGTGAGAGTGCACAAGGGTACTGCAGGCAGCCTCTTTGATATTTCCTGGGCACATGTAGAAATTCTTTCTTACAAAGACTGCCTCCTTTTGTTAAGTTCTATCCTCTGTGTACATCCCATGCTAAATCATAACTGTAATCTTCAATCATCAGATCAATATCTATTGATTTGTTTGTGTTTGATAACTTTTTTCTCGGCCAGGAAAACAGGCCAATATATTAGAACTGGCATAACCGAGAATTATATTGGTGGTTAACATTATTTAACCCTTAAAGCATTAATATTAGCTTATTGAAATTGTGTTGCTTGGCATGACTAACCTTTTTTATACTGGACTGAGGTATCTGTATACTATATTGATAGAATCTATAAGTTATAACCATGGTTATTCAATAATATTGAATATTGACAATAATATGCTTGAACGAAATTCTGGATCCAAGTTCATGATCCAAGTTTCCTGACGTCATAACTCATAACTATGATAACATTATGGCGAAGTTGCAGTTCAAGAGAACGTCACAAAATAATTTGGCTTTTAAAAGTCAGTCATACAGCATTGTAATATGAATGTAACATTACAGGCCTTCTCAAAGTTCGGCTTTTGACTTGGCTCGTCGCAGCCTGCCTTAATGACTCATAATTTGCATTCACAAACAAAGTTAAAAAATACATCTTTTTACTTGGACGATAAACTTATTCGGAATGAAAGGATAAGCTTAAATCATAACTGGCAAACATATGATGCTAAAATCTTACCTTGGATTCACTGTGGAGCTGTAGAAACAAATCAATAGCAACTAAAACTGCTGACAACTTTCAAGTTTCACTTTTGTCACATGTACTGTTTCTTGGCCGGATATGGCTAAATTAGGTCATGATGTTGTAAAATCTGTCACCAGGGGACGACACTTGTCACTCTGATTACCACCAGGTGTCGCCTAATAAGGTATGTAGTAAGAACAAGAGAGGGCTCAATTTTTAGTAAAAGTATTCTATATTTGGCTGGGCAAATAAATCTCTGCGACTCAATGCACGATTGGAAGTTTGTTTACTCTAATTTGCCGTTCAGATTTTGAGCCTGAGATGGAAACATCTACAGTCAGTAAATGGTAACGTTTTGGTACCTGCAATGTGCACAAAACATACGAAAAAATATTCAATTGGGCTGTAACCGTGCGAGAAGTTTGCTTTGGATTTCTTTATTCCAAATGTGACAGGGAATTAAGGAAATAAAGTTTCTCCATAATGAAAACTAGGCATCCCTACTTTCAATGTCTTAGTTTGACAAAGTGAGCAAAGATACTAAGTTGTTTTATTTGACTTTCTTGGACATGATTATTCTTATTCTTATTCTTTGATGCAGACAGTGACACAATATGTCCATCAAAGCTACCTGGAGAGTTAGGGGTTTAAGGTATTCAGTCATGCTGCAGGTAGATGAGAACTTGTTCTACTCTAGAGTAAATATAGCAATGTCAATTAGAAGATTTGTGCCACTTGTTATGTAAAAAATATACTTGTTTGATAAGTAAACGCCTGTACAGGACAATGATTCTGTAGACATTTGAGGTCACAGGTCGAGGCGCAGTAGGTAATAGTTCAGGCACATCAGCACCAGTTTGTTTGTGGTGATCCAAAGGTCGTAGGTTCAATTCCGGCCATGTAAGGCAGCAATATATATGATACAGGTAGGTCTCGTCATGAAACAGAGGTGAGACATAGATCAGTAGGTAAGATGTCTACCTCCTATGCTAAAGGTCCAGGGTTTGAATCATGGTTGGGAGAAGTACTTCAGTTATGCTGCATAGTGGTGAAAGGTGAATAGCTGTTACTGACTTGTTTCTCACTCCAGCCAGTGCCCCATGACTGGATACCAAAGGCTGTGGTTTGTGTTATCTTATCCGTGTGATCATGCAAAAGAAAGCCCCCCAGTCACTCTTTGAAAAGAGTCAGGCATTGACTCCCGGTGACAGATTTCTATCCTTCCCGATATAGCATAAACAATGACGAAAAGCTCGTTAAAACAAACACACAGATATACAAAATATGTCCTTATATAACTTTATGGGATATGGGTCAAAATAGGATACAAAAGGATAATACTGGGAAGTATATATTGGGAAAAACGGCAAATATCAAATATCAAATGCGCTTGAATATTGTTGAATGTATCCGATATAAATCATTAACAATTCGGGGTGGAGAAAGTATTACCTGAAAGCAATATAGATATTTATTATTGCTCTCAGGTATAACTCTGAGGAGATTAGAATTATGATAGTCAGATCGGCAGGCTAAAAACTCTTTCGGTCGATTAAGATGACAGATCCAGGTAGAAAGAAGAAAGTGTGGTCATATTTATTTCTAGGGGACACATATTGAGATTGACCTGCCCACGGGAGAGATAAGGGACATTTCCTTTTCTCCACGACCTGTGAATAATTAATGGTCTGTCCTGATCAGATAATAATTGTTTTCTGACTACCAAATGAGAAAGTAACAGTTGCTTCAGTATTGAATATTTCAATTATATTTATTTACACTTTAACAGTGTTAAGTTGTATGTGTATATACAATATTTACATGTTTCTTTTTTTGTAAATGTAAATTAGTACAATATATATCACAGATGAGATTGAATTTATTAGGTACCCTCAGCCTCACACTTATAACATGGATAGATCAAGAATCTGTCAGGAAAATGAAAAACACGGTTCCTCAGCCCTAATGTGACAAAGGAATGGGCAGTTAAAATACACACTGTCAAACAACATAGGGGAATGAATCTAAGATGTTACATATACAACTATTAACTATGTGAGATAAATAAATTAGCATTATAATACAAAATGGAAAATGTTAAATCATGTTTTTGAGAACCTTTCATCAACAATGACCATATCAGGTGGACGTTTAAACGTTTCAACCAATTTCTAAGTAACATTGTTGCCAAATTTCAGAAATGCCAAATTTCTGAACTAGATTGAGTATTTGCACGATGGAATATTGACAGGTTTTTTTAACCATTTATCATTCAATAATTTAATCATTCCTATACAAAATATAAAACTCATCATTGGAATGTCTACAGTATTTGGTGCTTTTACACTCAACCACAAATCATATCAAGCAAATTCATTATTGTAATCGATTCAGGCAAATATTATGTTGACATATTAAAGTGTCGTGTGTATAGTTAAAGCTTTGATACATGTTCTCTCTAACTAAGGTCTGTTTGCCCAGGAACCTAATTGTTATACATAAATGTTCTTGAAAAATTAATGATCGCTTCACCACCCTTACTATGAATATTTACTCTACTTAAATAGAATTTGAAAGTACTAATATCATTTACAATAATATTTACAACAATATATGATAAAATGTTAAGGTAATAATTTAATACAAATTAACAAAAGAAAGAAGATATATCATAAGATATATATATATATATATATATATATATATATATATATATATATATATATATATATATATATATATATATATATATATATATATATATATATATATATATATATATATATATATATATAGCAACTGCAATATATATATTGCAGTTGCTTAGGTCATCAATTAAGCCCATATTGTGCGTTTTAGGGCCCTATAACCTGAGATGGCATAAAATATATGCTTCAATGCACAAGTATAATTCATAACATAAATAATGTTTGATTATGTCATGTTGTAAGTAATTATTTTGAAGTATGTAAATATACAATACATTTTAATTTCATGAACACTAAGAATGATCAATAAGAATCAATTTAAGAATCAGCCTGCTATATAAGTTAAGGTGTCTATCAATAATTGACTCTTACAAAGTCTAGGGGACACTTTTGTGCAAAGGACCCATTCTTTACATTTCACTTTACAACTTGACAGACAGGTTATTTGAAGATAAAAAAAGTATAAGAATATACATTTGATAAGATTGCCAACATATATTTACATAAAAACATTAAATAAATCTTTAGTTCTTCACCCATGATTTGAACTTTTCACATGTGGGTTTTAAGAGGCAGCACTTATTGCAACTAATATATTAAATGAAAGTTAAAATTAAAAACCGAAATGGGGGCTCCTCCCATCAGCATCTTTTAATTGTTAACATAATTTTAAACATGTCAGGAATGGAATAATTGGTCTGAATAGATCAATCGTCAGCCCCTACAATGGCATGAATTCAATCATGTTTTAATTTTAAGTTTGAACCAAAAAAACAATCCGTATTTCATAACCTAGTTATTAACAATTATTCTGGTTAAAACCCGAAATATTATAAGTACCAACAGCTAATCTGAAACCTCACCATAACCTGCATATATTTCATCTTGTGGTCTTAAGAAGTCTCATTGATTTTATATAGGTTGTTTATGTTGTTGATTGCACACTCCTTAACTGCCCAAATCACAACCACACAAGGTAGCACCTAGTATACCAATACACCCCACCAATATGACCTACTCATATCCCTGATCTGGATAATATTACCTGAGATGGCATTACATCAGTATGGGTCAGCATAATATATGCTACATTGCACAGGAAGGTCACGTGACATTGCACCTAGCTCATGCTTCCTGAAATATGCCTGATAACACAGTATAAATCATGTCAGGTATAGCTGACGAGTGGTTCTCCTCAAGGTCATGAAGCACTTCGTATTTCACTCTATACAGGGATCTTATGATACAGATATACAGATGAATGATTGCAGTTTATACAGGTATCTCATGTGTCCTCATGTATCTCACATTGTACATGACTAATGAGATATACAGATGAATGATTGCAGTTTATACAGGTATCTCATGTGTCCTCATGTATCTCACATTGTACATGACTAATGAGATATACAGATGAATGATTGCAGTTTATACAGGTATCTCATGTGTTCTCATGTACCTCACATTGTACATGACTAATGAGATATACAGATGGATGATTGCAGTTTAGGTATCGTGTTTGTTCTCAGGTATCTCATAGTGCACATGGCCAATATGATATACAGATTGATGATTGCAGTTTTTACAGGTATCTCATTTGTTCTCAGGTATCCAATGTTGCAAGTGGACAATGAAATATACAGATGAATGATTACATTCGAAATATTAGCAGAACAGATATTCAATAGACTAGTTGGCTGGAAAAATGTATATTCACCAATGCATTCAATCCTTTTGTAGCAAAATATATTGGATTCCATTGATTAACAGTCATTCAGGGGGAAAGTTTAAATTCATGTCTTAGAGAAGGTTAAAAAAGACGAGGTTATGATTTCAAAAAGAAGAGACAATAACTTAATCCTTTAGTAGCAAAATATATTGGATTCCATTGATTAACAGTCATTCAGGGGGATAGTTTAAAATCATGTCTTAGAGTAGGTTAACAAAGACGAGGTTATGATTTCAAAAAGAAGAGACAATACTTATTCGTAAACTGTAGCATTATTCTTTGAAGTCAGGAGGCTAAAATGCTCTTTACACTAGGAATGGTCTTTAGACTGGTGGTATTGGCATTTAAATGTTTTGTGAGCCCCACCCAATATTAAAACCATTTACTTATTAAAACATTCAAAAATATGTCTTATGTTAAATGTCTTCGCAATGGAATCTTTGTTTAACGGGAAGTGCTTAAAAGGATCATTTACTGTTCAAACAATTGTTTGTAATTCTGTTTCCTCACAAGACTAATCATATTTTCAAATCATTGATGATGATTTATAATTTCCTATAATCATTGTAGCATTATAGTTAATAGACTTTTACTTTAACTAATGGCAGCTGCCATTTTGAAAACGTGAAATTATTGGCTTGTACCTAAGTGTGATAAACAGTGAGAGATACAGGGATTATGTGAGAAATATTGCAGAACCATTCTAGACACTGATATTTCTTTTGATTAACCACAAATCTTGTAATCTTGTAAAATCTAATGAAAAAAGAAAATAATTTAAAATGCGAAATGTTTTTTTTTAAATAGTAGCATTTGACAACTGATTGTGACATTTGAAACATAACATTCAGCATAACATTTGAAACATTCCAAACATCTAGTCTGCAACATATAGGTGATATTGGGAAGTCTTATAGTTTCACTATTTATAACGCCTACCAAAACTGAGTTTAATTTGCTATATATATATATAGAATTTGTTCTGTATAATATATATCTGTACATGCCAGAAAAAGTAAAATTGAAAAATGAATCACCCCAAATAAAATATATATAAATATATTTCGAGATTGTTCACATTTGAAGTACAACATTTCTCCTATCATAAAACTTTTGTTGCGTTTGAAATATGACTTTCCCAAATTGGCTTGTCTCTCAAACTGTGTATAATCGTAGCACGCTTTGACGGGAATGATTCTAGAATATTTAATCTTTGGTGCATTGTCACACCCGAAAACACTGACATAAATAGTCGTTATAGATGTCATGTCCCACACCATTCTGATCACATGCTCACACATAAAAAAACATAGCAAAACAATGATATCGTCACGCATGCTCATTAAACAAGAATAATGAAGAAATCCTCGAGAAGCTGGGAACTTTGATGTCCTGAGGCCGAGCAGAGACATTTAACACATCTGTTTAAATATCTCTGGGTCTAGCTGTTTGTTCTCAGATGCGGTCTGACCGTCGGTCAACGAAACACTTGGAACCCCGGAGTACATAGCCCGGACAACAAGCGGGCTGCTCACATTGCCTGAATAGAGAAAACACTTGCTAAAATACATGCCAACTCAATCTCACATGTCACAGTAAATAAGGATTTACACATTACTTGTTACATCACTAACAATGCTTAATTGATATCGAGTAAATCTTCAACCGACTTTTATGTTTTCTATATTCTCAATTGAATTTGTTACAAATACAAATACAAATAATCTTTATTTAATGTGGAGTACAGTTTTAAATAGAACAAAAGCTAGAATCGTTTCACACACAATGATCATATGAAATAACGATATTTACAGATGATATGAACACATTATCCTTTACATAAAATGCAGTCCCCACAATGGGGGTGTTCCCATGACTGGATTTTGTCTTGCACACAGCAGTAAAAGTGAATACGACCATAATACACACACACACATACACACACACACACACACACACACACACACATACACACACATATGTACATTTTTATAGTTACCTGAAGTATCTGCCAGCGATATAGACTTCGCATATCCCCCATTCGGGACACTTATGGATATTGCACGCCACCTCGTGGCGATAAATACTGAAAGAGAAACACCGTGTAATGTATCATTAAGTCAATACTAGGTAAAACGGATTGAAATAAAACGATTGGCCAAGCTATTGATGCAGATATAATATAAATATGCTTTGAATATGTAGAACTACTGACACCGAATTTGTCCATTATTTTCTGGATATAATTCAGATTATGGTAATTATAAAAAGGTTCGCTTTATTTCATATGATGAAAATTGATTATGTGCCTACTTAAAGGAGAGGGAGAGACGAGGCTAAAAAGCGGGTGCTCGGCAATTAGTGGTAGGCCAGCCCACTTCTGACCACAGGGTTGCTAATTGGCTGCCTCAGTGATAAACATTGAGGTCAGGTGATAATGACCGTTGGGCAAGTGTTAGGGTGGCCAGCCAATTGGCAGTGGGTAACATCCTGTAGCCTAGCAACCTCACAAAATCTAAACAACAACACATGTGAGTGCATGCTGACAGCATGCTTATTGTTTTGATAGTCATCTAAATTATGCTGCTTTCAGTAAACCTGTAATGATAATATAACCAACTAAACCTCATCTTTTTATTTTTTATAATCAAAGCAGGCAAATACTTAAAAAAGCAACCACACATCAGAACATACCTGTAACAGATGAAATAATCAAGTGAGAAGGATTTTATCAGTGATTTGATAATATTTTTCATAAATATATACAGCCTTGCAGGATCACAGCAAGTGGTTAATTTTAAATAAATATGTCAGTTTTATGATCTGACTAATAATATAGAATTTCATAATTCCCTACTGTTACTAAAGTGCTAAGGTCAAGTATAAGGAGCATGTTATTCAGTCCATTGCATCACTGACTGAATCTCCCTGTTGAAACATTATGGATACTCCAAAAACATTGTTATCATTGAATGTGACTGAGGAGCAAAAAGAAGTGTTGTATGACACATTTCTTTATCATAATTGGCCAGTGGAGGTGGTCGAAAATAACAGCATTGAAGTTGAGAAATTATGTACAAGTTGTGTTGAACTGAGTGTGACTTCAGCAGTAGAGTCCATCTCAGGCCAGGCTAATGATGAAGGTCAAGCCGACACTGGGAACATAGGATTTAGTATTTCCCAGACTGATGATGCTGAAGAGTGTGCATTTTGTTTATGCAAGCCATGCATTACTGATGAGAGGAATAGACAGATGTGGTGGGGGGCATTTTGCCAAGATTATACCAATATTACACTATTCAGTAATTTAAAAAGGGTTGATTATTTGTGATACGTTATTTGTCATACATGGATTACACAAGTATAAAAACAATAAAATAGTACCTAAATGTCAAGTATGAATCTAACGTAGTTTCTTGTTACTTTGATCACATGATTGTGTACATGAAACAGGATGCTGAAAATTAATGATAAGTGAGTGAAAGGGTAAATTAGACTGAAGGTGCTGCTGCATGCACTCATACCATGTGCTTGTTGTTTATAAACAAACCCAGACCGCATCTCACACATACACTGTCAACTGTCAATCAAATTCAAAATTTTAATGTCAGAATCCTTTTGCTGCTTAAATGGGTCTTAATATCAAACATTCAGATTTCAGATGGAAATATATTGTAGCCCTTGTACTCATGCTGAATTGTCCAAAGTTTCATGCATTTCTATAAGAAACTAACAAATATATCTCAATGTGTTCAATTTATTTTTCCTGAGCTCTTGGGTGTTAGGCTGACAAAGACATGTTTGATAGGCTCCACCCCCTCCCCTTTTATACTTTCCCCCTCTCCTTTAAAGACAACAGCAATAATTGAGCAATAATATGTGAACACTGATAAGAATGTTACTCACACTTTGGTGGTTCCATCAGAATATGTGCATGTCCTGTTGTACTTCATGACCCCGCACCCCCCGCAGGCATGACTACACCCGTCTCCCGGCACCCAGCCGCACGACAGTAACGTTGGAGAGGCTTTGGAAGTGGTGGGGGGTTTTTCTGTTGTGGTTGTTGGTTTCTTTGTTGTGGTTGTTGGTTTCTTTGTTGTAGTTGTTGGTTTCTTGGTCGTGGTTGTTGGTTTCTTTGTTGTGGTTGTTGGTTTTTCTGTTGTGGTTGTTGGTTTCTTTGTTGTGGTTGTTGGTTTTTCTGTTGTGGTTGTTGGTTTTTCTGTTGTGGTTGTTGGTTTTTCTGTTGTGGTTGTTGGTTTTTCTGTTGTGGTTGTTGGTTTCTTGGTCGTGGTTGTTGGTTTTTCTGTTGTGGTTGTTGGTTTTTCTGTTGTAGTTGTTGGTTTCTCTGTTGTGGTTGTTGACTTTTCTGTTGTGCTTGTTGGTTTCTCTGTTGTAGTTGTTGGTTTCTTAGTCGTGGTTGTTTGTTTCTCTGTTGTAGTTGTTGATTTCTTTGTTGTAGTTGTTGGTTTCTCTGTTGTAGTTGTTGGTTTATCTGTTGTAGTTGTTGATTTCTCTATTGTGGTTGTTCTCATTCTGGTTGATGAGGTAGGAGGAATTCTGCTTGGAGGGTATATTCTTGATGGAGTGACTAGATCTACATCTGCCGTTTCTTCGCCCCATACGGTATTGACTGAAAATCAGGTTAACCCTTATTCACAAGAAGTAATTATCAAAATAACTTGAATGTTTCTAAATCTTAAAATATTGTAATTCACCTTAAATAAAACCTTAATGATGCCGGTACAGAATGTTTATATATATCATATTCTTTTTGCTTTGTTCTGCGTGATTATATGTCATATTAAATAAATAATGAAACTCTAAACAAGAATTAATCCTATTGGTTATCTCCATAAATATGTTTGTTAATCTTACCTAGAGTTTTAAATCTGCTGAGAGCTTGGTTGATCACATCTTGACTGAACAGATCATGAAAGGAAGGGACCGTATACAGAAAGCGTTCATCCCCTGTTATGCTAATAAGATTGGTCTTATCAACCCGAGGACCAATTCCTATAACAAAAATACCAATGCCAGCTTCTTTCAGGAGTTGGGCTCCATTGAATATCATATTTTTAGGGACTATGTTTTCATCTGGAAAGGGACTGTCAGTTATCACTAGTACAAAGTTCTTGACTTCGCGCCTGTCTCCCATGGACCTGTAGCCCTGCAGGCCGAACCTCATCAGCCACATGGCGGCGTAGAGATTGGCCAGATTGTGCCACTCAGCCGGCTGCTGTAAATTGTCTATTTTATCGTGTATTTCACTGAGACTCTTTTCTTGGTTGAAATAAGACACTAATCTAGCGTCTCTGTTGTAGTCTATGAGCGCTATTCTAGTTCTTTCAGAACCGAAATGAATTTTGTTCACAAAGTTTTTGGTGAAGTACTTCATCATGTTGATGTTTTTTCCAGCATTGTTTGACGTATCAAACAAGATTGCCACATCTGCTGGATCTGAAAAAGATAAAAAAATAAGAAAATTTATAACACCATAACTGTTGAGAAAGTGAATTATTTATCGAAGATTTATATTTGCAGAAAGAGGGGTACTTACATGCAACCCTATCGCAAAACTTGCCGCCAATCCCATATGGGCACAGACAGGTGAAATCTGCGAAGAGAGGGACACACGTGCCCCCACTCCAACATGGGTGGTCAGCACAGGTTGCCACTACAAATATGTACACAATCTCTACAATACTGCTCTGTATAATTGCATTGTATTACTCTGAAGCATTTTATACATATTTCATTAACTTGGAGAGTTGAAATAAACGAATGAATAATTTCTTCACATCAGATTTATGCGAGAGTCTCAGTGACCTGGACATAATTCAGTGCCATTAAGAGAGTAATAATAGAATGAGAGTAATAATGGAATCAGAGTAATAATGGAATGAGAGTAGAAATGGGATGAGAATAAAAATGGAGTGAGAGTAATAATGGAATGAGAGTAAAAATGGAGTGAGAGTAATAATGGAATGAGAGTAATAATGGAATGAGAGTAATAATGGAATGAGAGTAATAATAGAATTAGAGTAATAATGGAATTAGAGTAATAATGGAATGAGAGTTATAATGGAATGAGAGTAATAATGGAATGAGAGTAATAATGGAATGAGAGTAAAAATGGAATGAGAATAAAAATGGATTGAGAGTAATAATGGAATGAGAGTAATAATGGAGTGAGAGTAATAATGGAGTGAGAGTAATAATGGAATGATAGTAATAATGGAATGAGAGTAAAAATGGAGTGAGAGTAATAAGGAATGAGAGTAATAATGGAATGAGAGTAATAATGGAATGAGAGTAATAATGGAATGAGGGTAATAATAGAATGAGAGTAATAATGGAATGAGAGTAATAATGGAATGAGAGTAATAATGGAATATTAGGAGAATAAGGGATCGGATAGCTCACCTGTTTGGTATGTTAACCTGAAGCCCCTTCGCTGCTTGGTGCTGTGTGAAGACCAAATAGCCTTGAAGTTGATTAATATCATATCACCCTCACTGACAAGTTTATTTTCTGGAGTTTCATATCCGCAAAACCTAAAATCATATAATGGGGAATCTTAATATAGTGAGGTGTGCATCGATTGAAGATGAATATGACGGTAGCAGTGGTTAATGATCATAATACTAATACTGGGCCTGTTCCTGGCGCTCTTGCAAATAGTGTTTTTGGAACAGTTATGATTTTAGTTTCATTAAAGGTGTTCAGTTATTTGCAATTTTTCACTTGGAAGGGCAGGGCATTCCACAGTTTAGGGCATGTACAAATTAACTCACCTTGGGCCGGTCTTTCCCAGATCAGCCCCGTACCTCAGCTCAACCCAGTGCTCGCAGGTGTAACCAGTCATATAGATGCCAAAGTCACCCTCAAACTTGACAGTGATGGTTTCTCCTGGCTTGGTCTATAAAGGCAAAATATACACTTCATTACAATTTATCTTTTCACCACTGCAGCCAAATGCAATATTCATTGGTTAAGGGGCTTGTGAAAATATGGGATTCCAAAACTCCAAGGTTTGCTACCAGTGCAGATCTCCTCATATAGCTTGTGTTGAGCAGGGACATTTAATTAATATTATGATAAATAAATGGCTTACCTTAATCAGCCAATAGCATTCCTGGAAATCCGAGTAGTTGCCTTTATCATAGCCAGGAGATTGAATGGATTGAGAATAGTACTGCGATTCCCGAATTCCCCCACACTCCTCTGTTAGAAGAATATTGTGATAATATATCGTAATTATATATATATATATATATATATATATATATATATATATATATATATATATATATATATATATATATACAAATATACATACATATGAAAATATACATATGAACATACATACATATGAAAATATACATATGAAATCTGAATATAGTGTATCAATATGGATATACATTTAATATCCATTGTCCTACGTACCTTTCACATTTTTAGATGGCTGGATTTCATTGCAATATCGCCCACTCCACCCGTGAGGACATCTGCACTGGTGGCAAGCCTTGGGGTCTTGATATCCGCCATTTTGGCAAGGGGCCCTCAGCCAATTTGGATTACACGTGGCTGCAGAGGGGGAAAGATACATTATAAATGAATATTTTTTTCTATGCAGATGAAAATGGCTATATGTGTTTTCAAAGACCTAGTTAAATAGATACCTGATATTTCAATTAAATGATGCACACCATTAAAGTATTTGTTACATTTCACAGTCTTTTTCAATCTGTGAGGTCTACAGAGATACCTGATGTTTCAGTTAAGTGATTCATACCATTGCAGTAGGCTCTGTTGATGATTTGTATGTCGGTAAAGGAGAGTTCTAGCCTTTGTCCGATGATGTTCTGATATAATGGGTCAACCGTCTGAATCGTATTTCTACCATTAGAAGTGAAAGCCTGAAAACAATTCAGAAAAAGATGCATTTCCCATTAATGTGCCTTCACACAACTTTCTGAAAATACTATTTAGCAATTTTAACGTTTTACAAATTCTACATATTACAGACATTTGCGTTGAACATTTCATATATAAATATATACCATTTAAATCGTTTATCTCTAAAACTTTAAGTCTTTCAATATCTCTGTTCGTAATACTAGTATTGTAAACAACTTAACACGTGCATAGGAGAGTCCAAAATGTTATTTGTCCACGAAAGTAACAGAATTTAGTGACAAAAGCCTTTGGCAAGGGCTGTGAGGTCTACAGAGAATTTGAAATAGGCACTGACTATTTTTATCCATAGTGGTAAAGGAGAAAAACATCATAATGTAGAGAGTGCCCTCTGGTGAGTGTGTATTTGGACTTCTTTAGAAAAGAGAAATATTGGAATGTCTGAGTCTAACACTTGGTATATGTATAATTGTATTTTCTGCTTCATACAACCAGTGAGTATATTATATTGCGATTATCTATTTGTTTGTCCATTCACATAGTAAATAAAGTTTGATTTTTAATTCAGAATCGAGCATGAAATATTACATTAAACACAAGAAAATTAATGCCTTCCGAATCATGTACAAAAATATATTTACTGCTTATACCAAACTAAATCATATTCTTAAGAACATGAAATATTTCATATTAACTTCGTTGTTTATCAATACAAAATATCAGAAAATGTACAAGTATTTGATATGATTCCTCTCCTGAAAAAGGAGATTTTAGTGCAGAGCTCTCTATCTTTTCCTCGATACCCACTTCATAGACAATTCTACATGCTTTGTATTACATGGACAACTACATATGTTTTTCAGTGCAGAATATAATGTCAAGTGGTATGCACCGAGGCAAAGGAATGTACTCAAAGAGTCTCTGACCCAATATGGCTGGAGGCTATTCACATGCACATGAGTATGTTGACATAGCGGGCCCAAAGCCAGTGCAGAAAGCGTTTGCCAGCTGTCGGGAGTGAAAAAAGTTTCAGTGTGATTTTGTTTTTCAAATGTCATTTTGATACCTGGGGTAGTCAGTGCTGGTGTTATCTCGCCGTACCTCGCGAGATGAGTGAGGGCAACATACCTCTGGCATGATAGGCTCTGAATGCCTGAGACATAAGTGGAGTGGCCAACATATCAAATCAAATTTGGTGTGAAAGGGAATATTGGAAGTTCCTAGGTTAACAGGGATATTGGAATTCCCTTTAGTGCGCTGTGGACTGTTGGCCTCAAGGAAGGAGGAGTGGGTAGGTTTTAATGTGTAGTGAGATAGGTTAGTTTCTCATGAATGTAGGGGCCTACATCGGGCGGTCAGTATATATTGTTACATACACAGATTGGAGATTGGAGTGCACATTGGGTCTTCCCTCTAGATGTGTAAGCCATACTGTGTAGGCTCTGAATGCCCACGAGACAAAAGTGGAGTAGCCAACTTCTCATATCAAATCAAATCAAATTTATGAGGGCAACCTACTTCTGGCTTGTAGTGCATGGCTGAGGCGTGGTCGTAGGGCACATTCATGTTATCTATGAACTGAGCCATGATGATGGAGAAGTTGGGAAGTGCATCTCTTATGATGTTGTCCTTGACAACGGTGATGTGGTCATCTCGGTCTCGTCTCTGGTGCTCGTGAAACAATCCTAGCGAATGTCCTATTTCGTGTGCTATCGTCCCCGGCTGCAAAGTATACATCCAATAACGTTAAAAAAAATATGAAGGAACAATCATATAGTACTGATTTCAAACAGTGCTGATTTCAGACAATGTCCGCTCATAATAACTGGCCGGGATTCGAACCGGAAATCTTTAAAAGCTTTACCAATTGAACTATTTGGGTCAGATAGATTGGAGGTTTTGCAGTGCAACTAGGAATTATAAATACTTATGTTAGATAGTCAAAAATAAAACTGTGAGAATTGTTTTTTTTAAAATGTTTAATGTTTCTCAATTCTCACCGCTCGCATGGACCATGGTGACACCTGTTGATTATCATGTTATTTCATTTCACTCAGTTTATTACATTAATAACAGTCTTTCCATTCTTTTCAAGATTCCGAGACTGATGTTATGTCCTAACGTAAATTTGTTTCCAAAAGATATAATTGTGTATCAACTGTCATGACAACAAATCTATCCCAGAATGCATTGTACATGACACAAGAGACACCTGGTGGATCACAAATGTTGAAACCTGAACAGTGAGAATTGCAAAGTTGAAGTTGTTTACCTTCATGAAGCATCCATAGGAAAGATAGATGGGCTGAGGGGGTCGGTTGGCACCTCGTCCGATAAAGGAGTAACACCTTAAATACAAAGAAGGGCATCTTATTTTCTAAAATGTCCTTTTTTCTCCAATTCTTGTGCAATTTTCTGAGGCTTATTTTCATTATGCTATTGATATTTCAGATTTTCCGATATATTTGTTGCAATATATATGGTTTTATATTTAACTTTGAAATATATATTCAGATGAGGAAATGGGAAGTCAAATCTTTTGATTTACGATAAAGGGTACTTAAATGTTCTCTATAAACTACACGTACCCGGAAATGTAACCCGTCTTTAAGAAGATGAGGTGCTGGTCATCAAACCTAGCGGTGACATTGAGTTCCACAAATGTTAGGCAGGTTGTAGATTGCCACATGTCTAATGCTTTATATATTGACTTCACTTGATAGTCAGCTGCAACGAAATAACACCAAAGAAATAACGTCATAGCCATCAGGAAATGTGCACGGTTCAGAGCGCCCAAACTGGCTACGCGAGAGTACAAATCGAATGCATCACAGAATGACCTGGAAATGACACAGAAATCTCTGACGTATACGCACCAGCCCTCGTCGTCTCTGATCACTATGTATGCAGTTTGTTATAATATAGCCTAAATTATTACTTATATTTATTATTAATCTAAGATTTGCACACAAAAAACTCACCTATATTACCATCAATCTTATAATGGATAGTGGTGGGCCACTTTGCGACAGGAAAGTTTGTGAAAGTTCTAATCTTCCTCTTCACCCTCTTCTTGGCCTGGCCTGGCAGATGCCCTCCTCCTCCCCCTCCTCCTCCTCCCGGGTCATCCTCACTGGGCCCCTCGTCCTCTTCGGTTAAGTTGCAGGCTGCCAGTCCTGACCTCACTTGCTCGTCGGAATAGAAGGAATCTCCCACGCAGAGACACTTGAGGAATGAGCAGGACTCGTCTGTGCTGGAAGATATCCGCTCCTCCTGGACAAAGACAAACTCAACATCAGTAACCGTAAACCCCTTGCTTCATTTGCATCTAGCATTATCACAGAATGAGAGATTAGCAAATAATGCTATCCTAGGTTTACATATTACATATGTTGTCCCTTTGAGAAAAAGCTTCTGATTTTTTAGGGATCTAATTGAAAATCAAATCCAGTGTGTGGAAAATCTGTGTTTTGTTCGGAGAGCATTCACACGCTTTGTTTCGCGGGCAAAATTAATTGTTTTTGTTGGATCCAACTTGTGAATTCTTGTGAACACACAGGATCAAATCCTGATTGAACGTGAAGAGGTCATCAAGATGACCTGTGATCAGGTTAAATTATACTCTGAGTAGTTATTTGCATATATAATACCCATTAACATTGTATTCACTCACCGATGTGTCCACTGCACTGTTTGAGCATTTTCTGAGTTTCTCACAGTTGTTAATATAGCGCTGAGCGGCTTCCTTTGATTGTCTGAAGCAGGTGTTAACCCAGGTTTCTCTGGAATCATAGAACCTGGAATCTGGCTTCCACATTGCCTTCCCTCCACTTGACTGGCTGGACCCGCACCGACTGGCCCCATCCTGCAAACCACAACAATATAGAGGTCATCTGCTATTTTCAATATAGCTCATCAATTGTTTTCAAGACCTCTTTGTTAATCATAAAACTTGAGTACACAATTTTAGCTATTAGAATTTAACAAAATTGCTGTTTCCTTATATCATTCTCATACAGCCCACACATTGATATGGGGTTTCATCTAACACATGGCAGTGTGAAAAAAAGAATGAAAGTTATTTATTTTCGACCTTTATACATTTCACTTTACTTGAATATAGAATTTATTTGATCATTCTCACCCCCCCCCCCAAAAAAAAAAGAAAGATGTGTGTGTATTTATTCGGTTCTATTGATATCCATCTCAATACATTGGATACCTCATTATCCCAAATTAGTATTTAACATTGGTGGAAGATAAATAAACCATTATGATCGCAAGAGATACATAATAATGAGAATGTTTTGCATTGTATTGATATATTTATTGAGCCTAAATGTGCCAACATGTTTATTGTGTCGTTGGTACATGTAGAATACAACAAAAGAACGTCACGCACGGATGTGTCTTTGGTCAGACCATCCCGGACATCAAGATAAGCAAAACACTCTTCTGTTTGGGGAGAAACGAATGGATGATATTTTTCTCGATATTTTTTTCTCGATGAGACCTTTAGGTCGAGACATGTAAGAGTGGTTCAGAAGGCCTCCTGGTGGCAAGCAGAGGCATTTCATTCCAACCTGCTAATATGCAAGGTGTATTGGCTTAAACTATGTTAAAAGATTCAAATGCACAAGAAGATTCATATATTTCAATTAGATGATTAATAATTACAGTGTAATGATTTACCGATGAGGTCGTATCTTTTATAAATTCACTTAATAATCACATCATAGTCTAATCATAATATGTGTCTGCAAGATTATCGCGATACCTGAGGAAAGCCTGTGATTCCATTGAATTAGGCCTTAAGACGGAAATATATGAAATTATTCTGGTCATGTTACTGATTTCAACTCAAAGTTCACCATCAGTCTTTCTTAAGTGAATTTGCCAAAGTACAAAGAGAGTTTACACATGCAGTTCACAAAGGCTGCAAAAACCCTGAAAGGCATATATTGATTTAGTAAAAAAAAACTAAACTGAAAACTGATCTAAATTGAAAACAGAGAAACTCCTAATTGTCAAATTTTACATGATATATAATATGATTGCCTCATTCATCTAATATCATATCCTCTAACATCAAATCCAGTATCTGATAACATTTCCTGATATACACTAGTTCTAATTGATTCAGGGTAGAATAAAAACAGGTGACTTATGATAGTCATATAAGATTCTAAGTGATCTACTTTTAGTTATTGCTACTAATTATGTATTATAGAGTTCTTGCCACTATTTAGTTATTATAGCTATTGCCACTGTTTAGTTATTGTAGTTATTATCCAGTGTCTCAAACTAATTAATGCTATGAACTAATTATTCATCACATTGATATCTTTTTGGGCATTTAATTATTAAGTATTCATTGACTTATACACACATACCAAAGGACGCATTTCTCTCAGAAAATACATGACCCCACATTTGATAAAGTTTTCAACTTATAAAGATATACATTGAAACAATTCTATTCAGAATGTATATTCTGCACACAATAGAGGAGAGGATCCCGACTGGGTGTCATCCAAGTGTGCTGCATGTTGGCCTAGCTCCAGATAAGCTGATGGGAGGCAGTGCGTCTCACCTGATGAATGGGTCACTAAGAACACAGAGACTCTGCTGCCCGCACCATCTGACAACCATAAGCACTTCTGAAAGCCACTTTCCTAAATATTTGTTTGTATGGGGTTTTACATCACTTCCAACATTATTTCAGTCATTTCGTGATGAGACCTACTTGTAGCAGATATAGTGCTGCCTCACTGAATTGTCATGTCGCAGGTACTTGACATGACAACCCACCCGGCCACAGATTTACAAGGACAACGGGTTAACCCTTTAGGCACGGGCCTCAGCTCATGTGGGAAATTGTATCATGAGTTCAATCCCAGCACGGCCAGGGTTCGAACCCACGACCTTTGGATCACCACAGAGGAACTGGTGCTAAGAAGCTGGCGCTCTAACCAACTGCGCCCGTGGCCGTTTCCTAAATATTCCCATGTGACAACCAAAGGCACTTCAGAAAGCCACATTCCTACTTATTACCCTCTGACAACCAGATCTGAAAGCCACTTTCCTAAATATTCCCCGTGTTACAAGTTTACTTTTATCTTTACCTTTCGCAAACAATTGTCTCACTAATTAACGTCTTACATGAACATGATCATTTAAGACATACTTTTCATTCAAACAAGATATAATTATTTGTAGGTATGGTATAAATGGTTATAAACATATGAGAAAAGTCATAATAACCTCAAAATATGGGTCAGTGAGGTGCCTAGATATGACATCACACAGCATCAAAATCGGTGCACAAATACCTGGCAACAACAAGTGATATCGCCCACGTTTGCACAGATTTCGGGGCAATAACGTAATTCCCACGAGACACAAGTGGAGCAGCCAACATATCAAATCTAATCAAATCAAATGTAGGCATATGAGGACGAATGACCTTGATTTGTTGAAGTTCATATGAAATAAATCCAAACGAATCCCTCATTTTTGTGTGTGTAGAAATATTACCAGGGCCTTTGTCATTGTAGACAAACTCGGTTTATCTGAAACATCTAGTGGTTCTTGTGGGCATAACTCTAGTCTTCAATCATACATTCAAATGTCAAAGGTCAGCTGACAACAGAAACAAGACATCAATGATCTCTCAGTTGAATTATCAAAACCAAAGATATGTGATCAATTGTTACTGTCAATTTGCTTGGGTCACAAACTGGACCTTGCACAATCTGTGGCGCCTCTGGTCATTCTCAAACATTCAGACAAATGACATAGGGTGTAAGGCATGGCAGTAGACATGCCAATAAGATGCATTTGGTATAATTATCCGTAATAAAAGCAGTTCACTTTCAAAGAAGTGCTTTTCACATCCATAAGGACTTTCCCTTAAGTTACCTTCAGAAACGATACTGCACTGACTCAAATTTGATACTTTGCAGATGGGGTCTTTCACAAGCATTCCCTGTAAAGGTTTGTGTCCCATCAAAATAATATGTTGTTAGATGTTGGCAATTTATCCTACTATAATAATAACTGTCAAGGACCATCAAGGTTTATCCTTTCATATAAGATGTCAAAGAGATATCTCTCAAAGTGATGTTTGGTGTTGTATGAATGTATAGAGTTTAAGGTATGATTACACTTCATAAGAAGAATATGAATTAAACCTGTCTACCATTCATCATGTCCGGATTTATATCTTTGTGTTTTCCATTTAATTTTAGGTTCGGTGATATGGAAATTTAATTTCCAAAGTAATGAAAGTTATTTTTGATGCGTCCAACAGTATGATTGTGCTTTACATAAATGGGAACAACCATGGAACCGGATTGAATAAAATTAGGTATGTTTTGTTAAATAATTCTAATTTATAATAAAATAATAGACATGTTTTGCTATAGAATTTTATATATAGTACTTGTATCACATGTTTGATTTTTTTCAGATAATTCGGGTGATATGCTTAATTTTGGATTATAGAATTGCATGTACAATGTAATCAGGCGATACACAAAGAGCATATGCAAAATGTTAATATCTGAGGATCTGCTGGGTTCGCTTATACTAATAGCAACAAATATTTGTAAAGAAGTTGACTTCTGTGTCCTACAACCTATGGAGGCTTGCCAGCTACGAATACCAACCGTATGCTCTGTTACAGAATGCCCTTATGAACTTTCATTATTCACAAGATCAAAGTATTTCCGCTCAAGACATCTCTGTGATGAAGATCTGATCTGGACGTCACTTCTGTAATAACATTTATATTTAGCACAAAACTTCATTTTAGGGCTTGATACCTTTGAGGGGTGCATATTCATCATGACACGTTCCGTGTGTACAGAATAATGCATCACAGTTCAGCGTGTATATGGCCTTTTACAAACTTCACAACATATATCATTGGATGTCAAACGCCATTCGGACAGCCGATATAAGTCCTCCTTTATGGAAGAGACCAGTTTATACGCTCTCCCCGTCCTATTGTGGTAATATTGTATAAAACATGGTGGGGATTGTTGATTTGTTTTACAATTGAATATATGTTAGAATGATAATCATGGCATCTCCAGAAATGGAGGTGGTGTTGATAAAATCAAAACAACCTTTTACATTATATTTTAGATATGAAGAGATAATATTATATAATGCCTCAGTGACGAGACAATGGCCAGGAGACAATGGCCAGGAGACAATGGATCAAAGACAGTGGATCAAAGACAGTGGATCAAAGACAGTGGATCAAAGACAGTGGATCAAAGACAGTGGATCAAAGACAGTGATCAGGAAACAACGGATCAAAGAGAGCATCTCTTAATGAAGGATGAAGCCATTCTCTAAATATTTCAGAACTTGTTTTTAATTCTCCTGTTTATCCCATAGATATTGTTGACAGAGAGTTGGTATGTTATATGTGTTCTGAGGACACTACACTTTGGAGCTCATTTTCCTTTTATATGACTTATCCTAAGCTCCTACCCGACCGACATCATTCATACTAAGTCTGCACATGAATATATAGTGAACTTATTTTCAACCTTATTCTAATTCAAAAGTAAGAAACTGTCGAAATGTATGAATATACAAAAAAGAGATTTCCTTCTCCTCCATATAACATATATTTTGGGATATATGGGATATATTTTCAATTAATGCATGTATTGGTATATAATGTTATCAAATTTAGGTAATTTAAGAAATTTAAGATGTCTTGGGACATTTTTATTCAAATAAAATAAATACAAATAAAAATAAAAAGGTTGAATACAGTATGAACGTGTTTGATAGAGAAGATGTTTGCGGATCTGAGAGGCAAAACCTGCATCAAGGCAAAGGAGGGCCAAAGACCTTTCATACGAGAGAGAAGCGAGTTTTTGATGTGGAAATAGAGGATTAGACCTGAGGAGCCATTGGAGACAAGAAAACACAACACATCAACCACATTAATACATATGCTGAGACCTCACTCTTAGAAAACACCAAACCACACATCTACTTCTCAGCAGTAACCTCAATAGAGGTGAAGAGGCCGCTGTAGAAAGGATAAAAACGTGTTGCACCAAATGATCTCACGAGGCGTACTTAAATGAACACCTGAGTACCAGATGAAAACTGTAGAATGGATATATAAATATTTGATGATAATACAAAAGAAAAAGATAAACCTAAGCATAAACTGCATGAAATAACTAGTATAAAATGTTTTAAGTGAATTTAAACAGGAATGCTTGTCCAAATGTGGTATGAATAAAATGTTTAATTTTCCTTTAATATAAAATCTTTACATTAACAACATTTGCATTATAGTCAGGCACATACAAAACTGCTAGTTAAAAGTTAGCAATCAATATCTGGAGGTAATAAGCGATGAAGATGCAAATGCCACATTAAGCATGACCGGTGCAGAACAAATCAATAATTACTTAAAATGATGTAAAAACGTGAACATTGCTGCAGAAATTAAGTACAATTCTATAACATGTAGTGTAAGAAATTCAATATGAGCAATATGCAGGCCGGGTGTAAATCCTGCCCACTTTGCAAAGCATTATCCCCTCCAGAACCTGACATGGACGAGATATACATGGGCCAGTGGTCAAGCTTGCATGTCACTGCTAACAATGCACAATACGCCATGTACATGGCATGCTACCATAGTACGAGACATGGTCATTTACACACCTCTTCAAAGAAAACTCACCGGAAGTACCGTAGAAAGGTATAGAGTATCTCATGATTAAAGGGCAGACATGCTACCATTCTACCATTATTCCCAAACAAGGTCGGAATTCCTCAACTCTTCAAGCCATTGATATTCACAAAGCAAATCTTACCTTTCAGTAAGAGTTATATGACCATGTCTTACACTAGTTTTGTTTAAAACCAAAAATACAGAGGTATACGTGTTAACAAGTACATTACCCTATTTTAATATGTACTGAAAATCTTCTTGATATCATTATTTAATAATATGAAGTTCATATTATTTGCAACATTAAGATATTCTAGATTGGTTTTGCAAGGTTGTAATAAAACATGAGGCGTTTAGACGTGGCTGAGTGGATAAAACCTCTGTGTTCTATGCTTCGGGTCTGGGGTTTGATTCCAGACTGGGACAAATATTTTGGGCAGTGCTGCATGGTCCTGAAAGGCGGATATTTACTACTAAGTTGTTTCTAGCTCTATTGGGTGCTTCATGGCTGGTTATTAATGACCGTGCTTACTTTTTATAAAGAGTAGGGCATTGAGTCTCGGTGGCAGGCTTTTCTCTTACCTGGTCGTTAAACAAAATAGATTCATGTACTGCCACTTCAATATACCAAGGCTCTATTAATAAGATTTTTGTCTAATGTTATTGTAACATTGATGATTGTTTATTGACATGATGCTAGGATGTTGTAGAACCCATGAGAGGTTATCATTACCCGTCTATTGCAGTTTATCAAATTAATGGAAAATAATGATATATCAACACAAAAGATCAATGGAAAGATGTCAGTGATCTTAAATGAACATATTATAAGGGGAATAAGAGAGGTTAAATGTTCAATGTGAGGTTATTTGCTTGTGTGACTTTGGGTTAGACTGTGATATAAGTACATTATGACTAAGTTGAGGATATTGTGTTCTTTATCTTGGTATAATGGGTTTGTTGAGAAAAGAATCACGAAGATACCACCAACTTCAAAGGCGCCGGGCTGACCATTTCCCTGGGAGACGTGGACAGTCAAGGGTGGCAAGATGCCCCAAGTGTGTCTGACAGGATGGGAGGTCAAGTGCAAATGTTAGAGCCCAGTCACCTCGATGTGTTCCTGCCATTGGATCAGTGCCATCACTAACATAGGGCTCTCTGATAATGTGCAACCCACAACATGGACACAGCCAAACAAAGGCCACAACATGTACACAGCCAAACAAAGCCCACAACATGTACACAGCCAAACATAGCCCATAACATGTACACAGCCAAACATAGCCCACAACATGTACACACCCAAACATAGCCCACAACATGTACACAGCCAAACATAGCCCATAACATGTACACAGCCAAACATAGCCCACAACATGTACACAGCCAAACAAAGCCCACAACATAGACACAGCCACACAAAGCCCACAACATGTACACAGCCAAACATAGCCCACAACATGTACACAGCCAAACATAGCCCACAACATGTACACAGCCAAACATAGCCCACAACATGTACACAGCCAAACAAAGCCCACAACATGTACACAGCCAAACATAGCCCATAACATGTACACAGCCAAACAAAGCCCACAACATGTACATAGCCAAACAAATTGGTAAAAACCCAATTATTTGGTTTATAACTTAATGGAGGGGTGACTTGCTTTCTATGGTGTAATTTCTATCTCGCTTCCTGGGGTAATAATCTGGTATTTGGTAAAACTGCTTATTGTAAAACAAAAAAATCTGATAGGATAACCCTTGTGACCAAAAACCACATAGTCACTAGCTAAGGGGCATGTATCTGTCCATGATATATGAGGGTGTTGTCCAACCCCATAGGGTGAGAAAGATAGGGGAAACACAACATTATTTGCATGTCAAAGTTCAACCTGCCTTCATACAAATCAATTCTAAAAACAATAACCCTTTCATTCCTAGTACCTTCATAGAAGACTGGCAATGTTCTTCTTAAACAAATCAATGTACAACCTGCATGATAAGGGTTAAGAGAGTTATAAACATTAGTCAATTGTGATCAAAACAATTATATATATATATATATATTTCCCTATCTCATAATAATGCATCTTACCCAACATAAGGCGTTTTACTAAATCATTATAGCAACTTTTGACAGTTTTACGTGCTTCTTTCGAGTTTTAAAATCGGAAAGTTCAAAAGCTGCATGTACAGTGGGCCATGCAGGTCGCTGTATATTGTGCCTGTCTGGCATGTTAAGTTTGGAACATAGTTTATAAGCCTGTGTTTTCTTTGGGGTTTCATTATATGGGTGGTCTCGTACTTAGCTTATTTTGATGAAACCTGGGTTCTTCCCAAACAGGCTTTACAAGTACTAAGATAGAAAAACTATGCCACCTTATCTCTTACAAATTCCACAGTAAGAAAAATACAGTAAGAAAAATACAGTAAGAAAAATACAGTAAGAAAAATACAGTAAGAAAAATACAGTAAGAAAAATATGGTTATGCTATCCAATAAGGGATCAGGGCACATTAAAGCTTTTGGTTTGGTTTGGTTTGGGGTTTTACATCACTTTCAACATTATTTCAGTTATTTCGTGATGAGACCTACTTGTAGCAGATATAGTGCTGCCTCACTGAATTGTCATGTCGCAGGTCCTTGACATGACAACCCACCCGGTCACAGATTTACAAGGACAACGGGTTAACCCTTTGGCACAGGCCTCAGCTCATGTGGGAAATTGTATCATGAGTTCAATTCCGGCAGGGCCGGGATTCGAACCCACGACCTTTGGATCACCACAGAGGAACTGGTGCTAATAAGCTGGCGCCCTAACCAACTGCGCCACGGCCTGTGGCCACATTAAAGCCCCTGAGCGTCCCTCAAACCTACAATTTGCAGATGAGTTCTATAATTGTGAAGAAAATTAAATGATGAATCATATGAATTCAGATTATGACATATATGAGTGATCAGTGTTTTAGGGATGGAATATGGACAGGGATATGAAATGTCTCTTATGATAATATTCTGCTCAAGGTCACATCAGGACCCAAGGTCACATCAGGACTCACGTGCATTCCACGGCCCCATAAGGACATGGTAATTTTCATATTATGCTCAGTCTGATGCGTTATAACTGGCATTTATCATAATACCCACACATGACCTGAACAATGGGAACAATGGGAACAATGGGAACAATAGCTCAATCACGTGGTCTGTTTCTATGGAATATTTTCATGCTAACGTCTGACATGTCTCTATATATTGCTTATTTTAGATATGAAATGACAGACGTCGGATTATATCTAAACCTTTAGAATGTGCTTGATAGAAATTTCTCAAATAATAATGTGAAAATCAATTTCGTTTAAACTCAGGTGAAATATACTGTATTTATAAAAGGAAAAATCACAAACCACATCACACAAAACATTAAAATTAATAAACATATAATTTGAAAACAAATAAAGTTGGTTTAAGAATTATACCCTTTACTGTTCCCAAGAATTCCACAATAACAAAATCTGTAGTGTTCGTGCTCAATGTTAGCCAACAAAAGGGCTGAAGAATAAAGTGTGAAGTCCCACGAGAACTCAGCACCCCTCCCCCCCCCCTCCACCACCACCCCCTCCCTCGCATTACACGTTTGTATGATGTCAAATTATCACCTAATGTGACATGTCTGGTTGATCTGACATCCGGGCATGCTGCCTCCCTTAAAGACCCACTCCAGCGTGACACTCGGGATCAGGGTACAACAACCTGGCAGTGTGCATTACTCATTCTCTGCATAGTTTCTATTCTGATAAGGATTAGAGACATACAGGTGATCATTACACATGTGATACTAACTAAACGAGAATGCCACGGAAAAAATGGCGATTTCCCCTCATATTAGGAAAGTTCATATTAGGAAAGATATTTCAAGATATTCCTGTGAAAATTATTCTGACCACATTAAGGCAGGGTTTCTATTAGGGGTCCTCCTTTTGACATGCTTACAAAGTGCTATCACTTGCTCCGTAATCTGTATTGTGCAGATCATGCAACAAGACATGGCTGCTTCAACAGAAGACATGGCTGCTTCAACAGAAGACATGGCTGCTTCAACAGAAGACATGGCTGCTTTAACAGAAGACATGGCTGCTTCAACAGAAGACATGGCTGCTTCAACAGAAGACATGGCTGCTTTAACAGAAGACATGGCTGCTTCAACAGAAGACATGGCTGCTTCAACAGAAGACATGGCTGCTTTAACAGAAGACATGGCTGCTTCAACAGAAGACATGGCTGCTTCAACAGAAGACATGGCTGCTTTAACAGAAGACATGGCTGCTTCAACAGAAGACATGGCTGCTTCAACAGAAGACATGGCTGCTTCAACAGAAGACATGGCTGCTTCAACAGAAGACATGGCTGCTTTAACAGAAGACATGGCTGCTTCAACAGAAGACATGGCTGCTTTAACAGAAGACATGGCTGCTTCAACAGAAGACATGGCTGCTTCAACAGAAGACATGGCTGCTTCAACAGAAGACATGGCTGCTTTAACAGAAGACATGGCTGCTTCAACAGAAGACATGGCTGCTTCAACAGAAGACATGGCTGCTTCAACAGAAGACATGGCTGCTTCAACAGAAGACATGGCTGCTTTAACAGAAGACATGGCTGCTTTAACAGAAGACATGGCTGCTTCAACAGAAGACATGGCTGCTTCAACAGAAGACATGGCTGCTTTAACAGAAGACATGGCTGCTTCAACAGAATAGCAACAATGTCATTATATCCAGCGCAGAATCAGGTTCATAGAGGCCAGAACGAACCCAGGCTCAACATTGCATTGTGGGATATATCCTGGGTTATATACTGAAACACCTAATAATAATGATGAAATATTTATATAGCTCTAAATCATAGTAGGTCTGCCCATGTATCACTTAATATCCACCTCTGTTGCACATTTATCATATTCATTCTATCATTGATTTCAGATTTGTAATGAATTCCTCACATGAAAAATGCAGTAGATTTTTCCTAATATTTCAAAAATGATGTTATAAAGATGATAAGATATCATCGTCCCACTAATCCAATATACACTAATATGAGCATAATGTTATCAAATGGTATTACTGAGATTCGGCAAAGGCGGTGACATTATTAGGAGATTTCCTTTGAGGCGGTGTATTAACCCGTAGTGGCATCTGACCCTGGGCAATCAGAGCAGACAGAAGCATACATAAAAAGTTGGTCACCTGAATCCGCTCTGGCCACTGATATATGTATGGCAGGAAGGTAAAGGGATGGGTCACTACATCTCTAAAGAGGGTCAAATGCCCTTTACAACATTTATTTATCTGGGGACAAACAATAATCCGCTTTCATTTGACACTCACGAATCTTGACATCATCCTTGTAGTATATGTAGCGCAATGTGCGGATATAAATCTACCAAGAGTAGTTCCTACATACATAGATGAGTTCCTTCATACAAAGATGAGTTCCTACATACATACAGTAGTTCCTACATAGTGTACTGTCAATATCATATGTAACATATAATCACCATAAATATCATATGTTACATATATCTGCCATCAATATTGTATGTAACATATAACCACCATTGATATCAAAATATGTTATATATAACCGCTATCAATATCATATGTAACATATAACTGCCATCAATATGGTATGTAACATATAACCACCATCGATATCATATGTAATATATATATCGATATTATCGATATTATAAGTAACATATAACCACCATCGATATCATATGTAATATATATATCGATATTATCGATATTATAAGTAACATATAACCACCATCGATATCATATGTAATATATATATCGATATTATCGATATTATAAGTAATATATAGCCACCATCAATATCATATGTAACATGTAGCCACCTATATAAGTATATCATCAGTACCATATTTAAACATCTGTGACTTACATCATATAACCATCTAAATAGGTATAACAACCACTACTACTCTACAGCTATGTCACATCAAACCACCTGCACAAGTACATCTTCAAATTGTATGTACAACAAATAGCCGACACTAAACAAGACCCTGTGAAAATTGAGCCTACAGAACAAATCATCTTGCCATTTGCTCGTTCCTGTATTCTAGGTGTTCTGTATTCAGTGTGGGTTCTGTGGTGGGGCGGGAGTGATACAGCAATGCTCCCCTCCAGCACTGTGCCCCATGACATCGTACATCTTTAAGGAGGACTGTTTTCCCCTCACCTTGACAGCTAGATATATAACATGGGAGGGCTGTAGTAATGTCAATATTCAACACTTCAGGACTCATCTGTTTTGTATCACAATGCAAGTGCATCTAATAGTTCATAGAATAAAGCTTTGCTAATTAGTACCTGTAAGCAGATGGTCAGTACTCCCAGCATCATCTGATGATTGACGAAGTACACTTACTATCATATCATTGTGATACTCTATTACATTTTTGTCACTGTTTGAAATGAGATATCAGAAAATGGGGTAATTACATTCGATATTATGCCCAGTCTGTACCTCGTCCAATAAGTGCTGGCATGCTAATGCATCTCACAAGAAAGAGGACGATAAGTGGTTTTATTGTTATCAAATATAATGCCCAGAGGTATACAAGACATTAAGCATCATTATATCAATACCTGAGACATGTCAGCAAGCTGTTAACCTGTATAATGTCCCAGGAAACTGGAAAGACTATGTCACGTCTGAATGTTTGTAGAAACCATTATAATGTGGCCAAGTTCAATTTACTCTTCTCAATCTAAATCATACTGATTCTTTGACACTCATAATTGGCTAAGTAAAGCTGAGAATGCCAAGGATGTTTCAATACAGCAGTCAGGAAATAATAGATGCCAAATGGCTCTTCATAATCTACAGAGAAGAAAGAGGAATTTTGATTGCTTAGTATTAATTTTTTGCTGTATCCTATCAGATAGAAGCCTGTCACTGGGACTCAATGTCCTACCCATTTAGAGGAGTGACTGGGGATGGGAGGTTTGTGGAGTTCGTTTCACACTATCGGCAGTGTTACCTTCTCAATGGGTAAACCTATATGGCCATTGAAAAACACAATATTTGAGAAGAAAATTGAACCATTTTGAATATTGAAACATAACGCTTTGAATATTGTTACATTCTGAACGCTTTGATAAATGCTATAGATAGAGAACATTGAGGTAGAATGCTATGAATATTGGATTATTTGGTAGAACGGAGATAGAGAACCATGTGGTAGAATGCTATACATATTGAATCATTTGGCAAAATGGAGATAGAGAACCATTTGGAAGAGTGCAATACATGTTGAATCATTTATTGAATGCTATGAATATTAACATTTATTGAATGAAATGAATAGAGAACCATTTGGTGTGCCTTGCACTATTTTGTTGAGACATTGCTCTCAGTCTATCAGTAGGAAGGTCCCTGTAATCTGTCGTACACTGCCTTGTCTGGGGGGTTCTATGACCTGTGGAGATCACGTGATCATAGACCCACTGTCCTGACCCTGTGTAGCACCCCTCTACTTAAGTGACTTAGCTGAGCACACATAGCCCTTACATTACGACATGCAAGCACTCAAAAAAGTAGCACAAAAAATGGAATATATATCTACTCGCTCTAGTTTCATCTCGCTATTACCACACAAGAATAAGCATGGCGATATGTTTAATATTCCACAGGTTCACTTACATTTTATACATAATACAACTATCCTTTTGAATATTCAAACAAAGATATCCCCATACTGAGATATGTTTTTCTCAAAAAAATATATTTGTTTTACAAATCATCTATAAATACATAAGAATATGATATAATACCTTAACAAAGCACAGGTAGGTTTTCAAGAATCAATGGGAGAATATGGCAAAGATTGCAGTTAAATCTCAACCCATGTTTGACTTGCATGCTTTGTGTTGAGGTGGTTAGGATGTAGACAGTAGGAAACCTAACCCGTGGACTGCCACCGGGGTAGGGTGACAACATCCTTCATCTGCTGACTCAATGTATAGATACACCTCTCAAGCATTTAACCAAGACACCCATATAGACTATCTGGGAAACATGACAGTCACATTAGGTAAAACCTGAAGGGGTAAATGGACAACCCTTTTCATTCAATACACCCAATCTATCATTCTCCTTTATAATGAGTGGCCCAACCTCTGATCAGTCAGATCTAGCCATTATACATGTACCTGAATCAGAACCCCCCATGTTCACTGACAGACATTCTGTTGTGTGTGGTTTTACAAAGGTTTAAAACGTATTCATTTTTTTTCTTCATTTTTTTATGTAAGATGATTTGATGTGCTACCACACCATGAGGATCTATAGGAGACAGTGAGGTCAGCTAGAACAGGTCCTGAGGCGATACCAGTCCTAGAACAGGCACAGGAAACCTCCACATCACAAATATAATACTACTATATACAACTGGGAGACGTTTACCCCATCATGCAGTGAGATCACCGGATAAATCATCTTCTCTCTTTTATATATCTTTTTAACTTAATTCTATGATATCCTTTACAATTCAATATGTTAACATATAGACATGATACATCATCCCACACCGTCATACCACAGCCTCTGCTACATAGGTTCTGGTTATAATTGAAAACAGTAGAAAGGCGTGGGAATATATGCACAACTATTTCAAAGTCTTGCTTGAAATCAATAAAAAACATTTGTAAAAAATATAACAATTAACCTCTCAGGTTCATTTTGTCATTTTTTCAGCTTCAGGTAATTTGTGAGACGTTGCTTGGAATGATCTTATGTTGGTTGAGAAGAAACTATAGATGAGAACCGTATATCATTGTGGAGGAACATGTGGTTTCTGATCTATAAACCTCAGGACTGGGGCCCGGGGTCAAAACAAAAACCACTGAGCCAACCATGCTTCAGCTGGTAACAATAGGCATGATATAACAACGGTTCATAATCAATATGTCAAATTGACATTGTGCTGCTCTACTTGCAATCAAGTAAATTCCCCTAAAGGTTAGAGAGTGGTTTTAGCTGAATGGTGTAACCTACTATATATTTACCCTTGTGTGACATGACCCCCCACCCTCCTTCCCCACCACCACCACAGCAACCAAGAAGTTGAGGTTGCTGGTTTCAGTCCTTGTGATCTATGAGGTTCACCCCTGGCATTCAGCGTGTACTCAACCGTAGATGTCCTATTGTGTTTTTGTATCCCACAGCGTTAACTGTTATATCCTCATCCTACATTCTTTAAGCATGGTCAATTCTGCCTGACATGCAAGATCTACAATTTTCTGTGAAATTATAATCTTGGAAAACATGACCCTTCTATGATGAGGTAATGCACAAGAAAATATCCCCTCATTTCATGTCAACTGACATCCGTGGGAGCTTGGGAATGGAGATGGTTATAGTAATATAATTGTCCTTTTAGTGATTAGCGTGTGCTCTCAGTTTGGCAAAGTGTCAGTGTTTTTGCTGTCAGCAGTGCCCCTTCAGCTGTGCCTCCAATCTTTATCGCACAACCTTCATTCAGAAAATAAGACAATTCTGACATGTGGCTTTGAGCGCATCTGTGATGGTCAGATGTCATCTGACTCTTTGCTCTCTATTGTGTCTTTTTCAAAGTTGAAGATTGTCATAGCTGTTCTTACAATCGTTTGTGGTTTTGAATAATATCCCCCTACTCTGCCTTCGGTGAGGGCTTTCACTGATAACTGAACACAACGTGATCTTTCTCATGTAGACTTGGCAAGAGCAAACAATAGTTTATACATTTTCCCAACTATGATGTGGGAAAATTGCTGAATTGAAGAAGCCTCTTTTATCGCCCATCTGTAACTTTATTATCTCTACTTCTTTAAATATGGCCCTAAAAAAGGTTCAGCATAATAAGCCCCTCCTAACCTTTATATAATCAAATAGGTGTGAAGTGCTGACAATACCCTGGCTATTCCTACCAGCAAAGAGTGAAATCTGCTGGCTGAGGTAATTCATATTATGAGGGGAGTAATGGCATATAATGTCCGCCGGTCCAAACAAGCAGCTTCTTATTCTGACCAGGAGAAAATTACTTTGGAAATGGCAAGTGATATATTCTACACAATCTGGTTGCTATGGTTATATCAACTATTATTACAGTCTGGCCATTGTTGAGATGCGGGAAAGTCACTTGTTAGATATGTTAAATGAGAAATATCTCTTACTCTTCATGTGCAATGAATGTTTACTTGTAATAACTTAGTGATTTATATTTTACCCCCAAAGCATAAACACATCCTCAAATAAGACACCTACAGCCCTAAGAGGTTAAAAGATTCTTTGTTTTACTTGATTCTTCTCCTCTTTGAACCACGCTCCAATCAGCGCAGTTTGTGTAAGCGCTGGCGTTTCTTTGATTGTTTTAATAACATGCTTTCAACACTTGATTTAATGGTATACTTTGTGCATTTGTCTCTGTCATCTTTTGCATGTTATGACTTCCTTCGTAGTGGCTTGAAGGCTGATAACTCAGAAGACTTTTTAGGTACTCTTTCAATACACGTGGTGAGGATTGGAGATACCCGTGGGCCTTGTTTTAACTAACACTTGTCATGGGATAAGACCTTAAACTAGTCATGCACCGAGACAGCTGATTCGTTCCCCAAAGGCCAATACCATATACCATAACTGAAACCCCGATATATTCTTAATATTTATTTGAGAAATGGTAAGCCAATCCTGGATACGCCTCTGCCTGAGTGAATGTGGAAGTAAGAGTGGAAGTTGTACTAGGGCAGGTTTGTGGTGACATTAAAGCTACATGCTCCACTTGTGTCTGTGGTTGCACACACTGGCGCCAGTCAAGCACAGCAAGGTCAGAAGGAAGAGGAGTGTGGGCAGTGACCCATAACACCCGCTGACAGTGGATCCCCTCTCCCCCTCCTCTCCATGCTCACATAACCACATACATGCCACATATATACACCATCTTGCCATTAACACATGTCTGCTTAATTACCGTATGACCTTTTTGTCAACCACAAAGAGCATTTGACACAGTTTCTTTTAGTAGCCTAACAAAAGAGCCACTTATTACTATCACAGAATCACTGGACAATACTACATAGAGTTAATTATATATGTGCCTTATAGCATTTAATCTGCCCTTAAGTAATACTTTGCACGTTAGCATGCTATATTTGCAATAAATATGATTAATCAACAACAAAGGAATTTGATTGTTATAGTTGTCTATGGCCAATGTAGCATTTAACGTTATGCATACATGTTGAGGTATCTTGTCCTAACTCTCCCCCACAAATCATATAAAACTGGTTTAACGACATTCAGTTTGTTAGCTTATAACGTCATAATTATGGTATGAGCTACATATGAAATAATGGTCTTGACATGTTGTCAAGCATATGATCACAATATGGCATTGTATAATTGGAAAGAATGTAGTTCATGCTTATTGCAGGTGATCTCAATGACGCAATGACGCATCGTTATTTATGTATATATAAATTTCTTATGTGGCTGTAGATTTCTTTTATAGCTTATAATGGAGAAACATAAAACTAGAGAAATCTGAGAGAAAGTAGAAGAGATTTTCAGACCTCAGAATGGCGATAAATTTGTTCGCTTCATGGCAGATGATCACAGGGCACTGCAGATGATATCTGGGGTACTGAGACCCTCTGTTTCTCAGCATTATAGCCAGATGTAGATGTAGAGAAGGGGCGAGCAGCAGAGTGTCCTGGTTGGCCTTGCGTGATGTGGTTATTCGTACGTGGAGACCGGAAGTAACGGACTGATTGTAACTTATTTAACTCACACATAATAATGATAATAACTCTAATAATAATACCAGCATTCAACACCAGAAACATCAATTTATCACTTTATGGTGTGATTTGAAATATGTTACTTAACCATATTTATTGAATTGAAGAGATGATTAGTTACTCTATTGTGACACACTTTTCTCAATTATAACACGATATTGAATGCTGCAGTCAAAGAGTCTCTCCGACACATTTTCATATCCACCCACAACCAAAGTAATGGTTAAAAAAGAATAAAACCTTCACTAAACTCGGTAAAATGCTAGCTGTGCTGTATGAATATAAATCAAAAGAACATGTGAAGTTCCTGACAATTCAGACTCAGTTAATCTGTTCTTCTTTTTTGGACGTGAGAATAGTCTCAATGATATAGCTCCCAATAGCTGTAGCCCAGCATAACTCGTAGGGGAAATACAGTGCTTCACAGGCACTTGAAGATCCAAGACAAGAAAAAACATATAGTATTAAATAGGTTCTTATTTATGCAGTCTTACTGGATTCCTTTGTCAGAATAAATCATTAAGTGAGTGTTTTCTTTATATAGAAAGAGGATAAACTCTCTCTCCTGCCTATTAAACATAATATTGGCCATCTGCTTCTTTTGATTTCTCTCGTTATTTACAAGACTTCCAACTTGCATTTAGAACAGAGGTCTGTGTATTTCCTAGCAGATATATGTCCCCCCTGACAAAGTTCACACATGTACATATCTCTGTTGTGAGGCTATGGACTTATTTCCACAGGGGAGTGCAGGAAAAAGTTCTCGTTTGTTGTGCTTTTCAGACGTTTTATGTTGGAACCACGGAGGCGAGTCTCGTGTATTATAACCCTGTCAGAGCCTGATGAATCGCTGAATCACTTCGTTGATCCCCATATTGCAGTGCTAAATGTTAGCAGTTTGCCTAAAGAATTGCTTGACGATGAAAGACGTAATTGGAAACTATAAGCGGTGATATTGTCACCCATCAAAAGGTGCACATAATGTGAGAGTGAGAATTTATACATTGTTGTAATGACATTGGTGCCACGCATTTCACCCTGGCATTTCACCCTGGCGTTTCACCCTAGCAAACTATCTACCCACCTACCACATATTATAACATTATCATGTGATATTACGGAAACAATGTTATTGGTGATAACAAGACATAGCAATATTCTGGAGTTTTAGATTGTTTACAGTCATCAAAAGATTGTTGTCCTCATTTACATGACAATAATAATGTGAAGAGAGCTTTGGCGAAATGCACTGTGTGGGACCAGGCTTGAACCACTGGTTTTAGGAATGCTGCAGAATTATAACCATTATAAGGATAGGCACACCACACATGTCTCATATGTGCTATATGTATTATATGTATCTATATATTAATGTTTATCAGATGCTGACAATCTCCACACGGCAAGGAGAGTGACTTACAATATGACTGCCGATTTCCGGATATAAAGTAGCGTATTGTACAGGTCCTTTTAGACTTGGATACGCTCTGGTTTTGACTGCTTTGTCATCAGCGCATTTCAAAGGGCATTGAGAGGCTTAGAGGACTATACAAAGTCTCACAGTGTTTTAATAGCGATCGTCTGAGTGGTCTCGTAGATCTATCTCAGAGCATACACAAAACAGGTGTCATATGCATGTCTTAAAGTAGGGGCATTTAAAATGTACCAGGTATTTGTAAAGGGTGCAGAATGCAGCAGTTTGCCAAGTATGACATTAGATCCCCCCACGTGCACTCCGCTGTACCCAAACTTGACAATAAAGCATATTCACACCGTGTGTGGCATCTAATGTGGGTAACACACACCATCTACACATTAAGACTGTTCCCTATTGATAAATTTGTCACATACCACAGGGGCCATGCTAGCTGAGAGCAAGAACAGCATCCACATGCAAGGGGTGTAGCTAAAACACGTTGCCATGGCGACCAGATACTTAGGATCCAGGGAGGTCAGAAGGTGATGAGAAGGTCCAGTGGTACATCCCAAAGCTGTGCTCGGACCTGCTGCTACAGTTAATGTTGTTGCTGGAATGGATTGGTCAGCTCAGCATTGCTGTGCACCTATCTGGAAGTTGCCAGCAAACCTAGAGTGGCAGGACCCACTAGTGGTGTGATCTCCGTGCAGAGCCTCTGAAGCAAGTGCAGGTTGTGTGAGATGTAAGCTGTCCTCATACAGAGTGTGTGAGTCCACAATGTGTGTCTCTCTCTCTCACTCCCAGCTGACAGCCCTCAGCCAACTAGACCAGTGTCTTCATGTGTCCTGGCTGGTTGCCTCCCGTGGCGGGATCCTTGCACTGCTAACCCAGGCATCTCTCACCATCCATGTGCACCAGTCTGCAAAGAGCCAACTCACTTGTTATAGTCATTTAACACTGTGTAGGACACAATGGGGCCTGGCTTTCTACATGCTAACAGAGCTGTTTGTAGACCTGCGGTGTGATGTGACTGTCTGAAGGGCGACATCTTGCTGCCTACTGGGTTCCCTGGCAACTTCTTCTTGACTACAATTACACTAGCAGCAGGCGATGATGCTATCATCTCACAGCATCGCCCCCTTTTCACACCTTCATCTTCAAATACTTGATTAATTGATGATTCAAATATAAAAGGCCCACACACAGATCTTGTCGATTTATACACATAAAAGTATATGATAATTACTATATATTGTTAGTATTCCAAACCACCTGCTTATCAAGAAAAGGTGTTAGCCTACACTGTCGTCTTTAACATGGGAGGTTGCGCTGGGCTAGGTCACATATTGTGTGGCCGTGATCAGCACAAATAGGGAAAAAACCGAGGGATCACTGATATAGTTTACACACTCTTCAAAGGGGCCTTTGTTAATGATGAACTGTGCAGTGACAAACCTTATGCTTCCTAATCAAATCTTCTCAAAGTGTCGTTTCCTGTACTTTTCACCTTTGCCAGGTAGCCGGGACTTGGTAGATTAAGTCTTTGTGGGGTGTTGATTGTATGAGGGGCGGCTGGGAGGGAGGTGCCCCATCACTTTGTCACCACACTGCTTTAAATGGCTCCCAGCATAATGCTCTGGTTATATGTATATTTGACTTCACATCAGCTCGGTGCCACGGTGGCGCTTTAATAATCTCAGGAAGATATGTACCTGTCTTCCTCTACTCTCACAAATCGCTTCTATATATTAGCGAAACGCTGTTCTTATCCTCAATAAAAGAGAAAAAAGAGTGAACTGTTACTTATACTTATATTATAAAATTAAAGGAAATGTATCAGAAATATAGATATGTTATGATTCAGTAACATGGGATTTGATATCATGAGTGAAGGTTAAGATTAAGTAAGGCTGAGAGAAAGAGAAAGAGAAAGATATAGATATGTTATGATTCAGTAACATGGGATTTGATATCATGAGTGAAGGTTAAGATTAAGTAAGGCTGAGAGAAAGAGAAAGAGAAAGAGGGAAAGACTGAGTTACAGACAAGTTCAATCTCCGATCGCAGCCACATCACAAAGCCATGATATCCATGACAATGCCAATGTAATAAACTAGGCTGGGTTGACTGCCACTGACTGGTCACGTGTGACTGGTGGCCCATGTTGTGTTACCACTGAGGAAGGGGTGAGAGGGAGTGTGCCCAGCTCATCAGCCAGTGAGCAGGTACACTCAGTTCAAATCCTGCTAAGTTCAAGCCGCGGTCACCACAATAACCTCAAATACATTATATATATATACATTGTTCTTTTGTTAAATGGTTAGAAGTGAAATCATAACAAACCGTCTCTTTTGAACCGCAATCGTCCATGCATTAAATGAATCTATTCTGTACATTGCAAATAATTGTTTGATTTTGGAAATGTTGGGTGACACCAACATAAGATAATCTTCTACTATATATATATATATATATATATATATATATATATATATATATATATATATATATATATATATATATATATATATATATATATATATATATATATATATATATATATATATATATATATATATATATATATATATATATATATATATATATGGAGTATAATGGGCCGGATATCATTATGACATTATTTGTATAATCTTATCCCATCACTCAATTATAAAAGATAAGGACACCTTAAGTGCCAAATGCTTGTAAATGTGACAAGAAAATTACTTCTAATTCAGAGAAGCATCTTGTTATTTTTGTGTTTATTGGCCCTGAACTGGACTAACTGCACGGTTATAAACAAAACACGGGAAGAGGATCATGAGAAGCATATCAAATCGTCTGCTCAAGATAGACTTTTTTATATTTAAGGCTATTATTGCATGAAAGTATTTATCATGGCTATCTTGAATCATAATGTTGGTTTTAGATTCACATTGGTTCACGAGGTTGGCTTTAGATTCACATTGGTTCATGATGTTGGTTCTAGATTCACATTGGTTCATGATGTTGGTTTCAGATTCACATTGGTTCATGATGTTGATTCTAGATTCACATTGGTTCATGATGTTGGTTTTAGATTCACATTGGTTCATGATGCTGGTTTTAGATTCACATTGTTTCACGAGGTTGGCTTTAGATTCACATTGGTTCATGATGTTGGCTTTAGATTCACATTGGTTCATGATGTTGGTTCTAGATTCACATTGGTTCATGATGGTGGTTTCAGATTCACTTTATAAAGATTGAGCTACCTTCATCATAACTCTTGATTGCATTGTGTATGCAGATGATAAGATGTTCCCAGAGGGGGATTTACATACCATACATTATGCCTCAACTATTCTGCCAGCATTATGCAATAAAGGTTATACATCGTACACCAGTTCCAATGTCCTCAAGTGCATGAAATGTACCATGGCCTTATTGTTTCCACATCCGCAGTAGCTTTTCTTATTACTTCCTACACTGCAAGAAAGAAAAACTTGGCACGCTTTAACGCTGTACACTTCTTATTATGCCTCCAAGAAAAACACTGCACTCTTTTTAATTATGAGTTTTTTTACAACATCTTATGACTAGAAATATGACTAACACATGAAAAGAGAGCATTTGTGGATTTGAGTCCAGCGTTGGGACCCGCCCCGGGGTCTATGTGTAATTGTTTGGCGGCAGCCTCGCGTGCCACCGTGGTAGTCTCCCCGTAATGACTGATTTCCTAGCGCGCTCAACGACCTTTGCACGAAATGCGTCAAGCCAAACCGGAAATGGGCCTTGTGGTCTTGTCATAGGTCACTTAGTTTAGATGACCTTGTGTCTAACTGGGAAACCACATGATGTGCGCCAACATGGGAACTCTTACATGCTCAGAAGAGATACAAACGTGGACTCAGAACACATAGAGAACACCCCATTCTTATGTTAGGACATCCTGCAACAGTGTCACATGTACTTTGATGTGGTTCCCAGCAGAGAAGTGCCAAGGTGATGCACTCTTGCCAGTTTATGCCGTCACAAGATGCCGTTTTCTGTCTGAACGTTGTTCAGTCATGTGTTCATTTTGTGTGTGTGTCAACCAGTTTTTTATTAGGTGCAAATCGATCAAGAAACGCTTTGATTGATGTCATTAGAGCGGAACGTTGTTGTTGCAGAGCAATGCAGATTACTACTCATTATGTAACAGATAAGCACAACTATTTTACCGGACCAGAGTTACATATCACAGAAGAATCGTCTCATGTGGTAGAAATGTGATTCAGATATTCAAACAAGGTTATTTGAAAACAGAATGAGTATGACGTCACGTGTGTTAAGAAACCACTGGTGCATCCCACCTTTATGGCAGGGCAATGCCGAATATCTCATTATCATGTATATACCTCGTTATAAATGTGACAAATGCGCTTGTAGTAATGAACCAGAATGAGTTGTATTACAAAGTTAGATGACATTAGATGTTAGATGTCCCTTTCCTTGTCTGAGTAGATCCACTGAGTCCTTGGAATTACCCTGAACACAATCTGCGAATGAGGTTTTAATTGGTCTGGACACCATATTTCAGAACCCCCGTCGAATAACCAGCTGAAATAATCTAGAAGACGGAGATGTGTTAACCATCTTTATGGTTACTATTGATAAATGTTTTAAGAGTGAAATGATACTTTCATTAACGCTGTGCTTTTAAACACCTAATGGGTGCCACATATACTCTACGATAGGCGCTCTACCTACATTGGGCTCATAGAGACCATTTATAATAGTTGCAGTTTCTGAGAAGTCACGCAGTTTGGACACTTTACAGTCAAACTACACATACATTGAGGTCTACACACCACAACTACAATTCACTTGATGTCACACAGTTTGCAATCTGGACATAACAGCTGCATTCACTCAGAACTCACAAAATCAAGACATTACAGCTGAACTAACCCAGAACCCATACAGTCTACACATTGCAGCTGCACTAACCCAGAACCCATACAGTCTACACATTGCAGCTGCACTAACCCAGAACCCATACAGTCTACACATTGCAGCTGCACTAACCCAGAACCCATTCAGTCTACACATTGCAGCTGCACTAACCCAGAACCCATACAGTCTACATATTACAGCTGCACTAACCCAGAACCCATACAGTCTACACATTGCAGCTGCACTAACCCAGAACCCATACAGTCTACACATTGCAGCTGCACTAACCCAGAACCCATACAGTCTACATATTACAGCTGCACTAACCCAGAACTCATACAATCTAGACATTGCAGCTGCATTAACCCAGAACCCAAATAATCTAGACATTGTAGTTGCACTAACCCAGAACTCATACAATCTAGACATTGCAGCTACATTAACCCAAAATAATCTAAACATTATAAATATACCTAAACTGATGTCACCCAGCCAAGGATAGTTCTAAAGTGTATTGGAAAGAATGTTGACATGGAATAATTGACATGGAATAATAGAAAAAATGACCCTGAAATGTAATGAAGAACAGTTACATAATAGAGGCTGTTTATGAAATACCGTGCGTGTTTCAATCTTGTCATATTTCCACTCTCAGATTAGAGGCACATCATATCTTGAAGAAGATTATTGACCCTTCCATTCTTTCTAATTGTCAGAGGTACCCCATTGACTTGTGACAAAAGGGCGAAGCTCACGTCAAGGTCACACCAAGGTCACGCCAAGGTCACGGTATATTATCTTGTCGTCATCGTGACTTCATTCCTTACCTAACATCAAAGTTTCATATTTGGCACATGGACCACACGGGTTGAGGTGGGTCTCTATGCTATGTGGTTTTATTACATAAATATAAGAGTGGATGGCCGGATGGCGATAGGGGGCAGGGGTGAGTCCTGACACATACAAGTACATTCTCCACTGTATACCAGACTGCCTGGCATCAAACATCCCCTTTATTTTTTATAGGCATGAATCATGAGGTTAAAACATCATAATTGACATTAACAACCATGTCAAAATAAGGCGATAAAAGGTCATATAAGTGATCACACAGATGATAAGGTCATGATAATGTTATTTCATTGATAAGCTTATGGCTATAACTCACATAGCTAAGTGACATGTAGCAAGGTTTCATCACTAGCAAGGTTTCATCCCTAGCAAGGTTCATCACCAGCAAGGTTTCATCACTAGCAAGGTTTCATCACTAACAAGGTTTCATCACCAACAAGGTTTCATTACCACCAAGGTTTCATCACCAGCAAGGTTTCATCACTAGCAAGGTTCCGTCACTAGCAAGGTTTCATCACTAGCAAGGTTTCATCACTAACAAAGTTCATCACCAGCAAGGTTCCGTCACTAGCAAGGTTTCATCACAAGCAAGGTTTCATCACCAGCAAGGTTTCATCACTAGCAAGGTTTCACCACTGGCAAGGTTTCATCACTAGCAAGGTTTCATCACTGGCAAGGTTTCATCACTAGCAAGGTTTCATCACTAGCAAGGTTTCATCACTAGCAAGGTTGATCACTAGCAAGGTTTCATCACTAGCAAGGTGTTATCACTAACAAGGTTCATCACTAGTAAGGTTTCATCATTAGCAAGGTTCATCACTAGCAAGGTTTCATCATTAGCAAGGTTCATCACTAGCAAGGTTTCATCACCAGGGAGGTTTCATCATCAGGGAGGTTTCATCACTAACAAGGTTCATCACTAGCAAGGTTTCATCACTGGCAAGGTTTCATCACTAGCAAGGTTTCATCACTAGCAAGGTTTCATCACTAGCAAGGTTGATCACTAGCAAGGTTTCATCACTAGCAAGGTGTTATCACTAACAAGGTTCATCACTAGTAAGGTTTCATCATTAGCAAGGTTCATCACTAGCAAGGTTTCATCATTAGCAAGGTTCATCACTAGCAAGGTTTCATCACCAGGGAGGTTTCATCACCAGGGAGGTTTCATCACTAACAAGGTTCATCACTAGCAAGGTTTCATCACTAGCAAGGTTTCATCACTAGCAAAGTTCATCACTAGCCAGGTATCATCACTAGCAAGGTTTCATCACTAGCAAGGTTTCATCACCAGGGAGGTTTCAACACTAGCAAGGTTTCATCACTAACAAGGTTTCATCACTAGCAAGGTTTCATCACTAGCAAGGTTTCATTACCAGGGAGGTTTCATCACCAGGGAGGTTTCATCACTAACAAGGTTCATCACTAGCAAGGTTTCATCACTAGCAAGGTTTCATCACTAACAAGGTTCATCACTAGTAAGGTTTCATCACTAGCAAGGTTTCATCACTAGCAAGGTTTCATCACCAGGGAGGTTTCATCACCAGGGAGGTTTCATCACTAACAAGGTTCATCACTAGCAAGGTTTCATCACTAGCAAGGTTTCATCACTAACAAGGTTCATCACTAGTAAGGTTTCATGACTAGCAAGGTTTCATCACTAGCAAGGTTCATCACTAGCCAGGTTTCATCACTAACAAGGTTTCATCACCAACAAGGTTTCATTACCACCAAGGTTTCATCACCAGCAAGGTTTCATCACTAGCAAGGTTCCGTCACTAGCAAGGTTTCATCACTAGCAAGGTTTCATCACTAACAAAGTTCATCACCAGCAAGGTTCCGTCACTAGCAAGGTTTCATCACAAGCAAGGTTTCATCACCAGCAAGGTTTCATCACTAGCAAGGTTTCACCACTGGCAAGGTTTCATCACTAGCAAGGTTTCATCACTGGCAAGGTTTCATCACTAGCAAGGTTTCATCACTAGCAAGGTTTCATCACTAGCAAGGTTGATCACTAGCAAGGTTTCATCACTAGCAAGGTGTTATCACTAACAAGGTTCATCACTAGTAAGGTTTCATCATTAGCAAGGTTCATCACTAGCAAGGTTTCATCATTAGCAAGGTTCATCACTAGCAAGGTTTCATCACCAGGGAGGTTTCATCATCAGGGAGGTTTCATCACTAACAAGGTTCATCACTAGCAAGGTTTCATCACTGGCAAGGTTTCATCACTAGCAAGGTTTCATCACTAGCAAGGTTTCATCACTAGCAAGGTTGATCACTAGCAAGGTTTCATCACTAGCAAGGTGTTATCACTAACAAGGTTCATCACTAGTAAGGTTTCATCATTAGCAAGGTTCATCACTAGCAAGGTTTCATCATTAGCAAGGTTCATCACTAGCAAGGTTTCATCACCAGGGAGGTTTCATCACCAGGGAGGTTTCATCACTAACAAGGTTCATCACTAGCAAGGTTTCATCACTAGCAAGGTTTCATCACTAACAAGGTTCATCACTAGTAAGGTTTCATCACTAGCAAGGTTTCATCACTAGCAAAGTTCATCACTAGCCAGGTATCATCACTAGCAAGGTTTCATCACTAGCAAGGTTTCATCACCAGGGAGGTTTCAACACTAGTAAGGTTTCATCACTAACAAGGTTTCATCACTAGCAAGGTTTCATCACTAGCAAGGTTTCATTACCAGGGAGGTTTCATCACCAGGGAGGTTTCATCACTAACAAGGTTCATCACTAGCAAGGTTTCATCACTAGCAAGGTTTCATCACTAACAAGGTTCATCACTAGTAAGGTTTCATCACTAGCAAGGTTTCATCACTAGCAAGGTTTCATCACCAGGGAGGTTTCATCACCAGGGAGGTTTCATCACTAACAAGGTTCATCACTAGCAAGGTTTCATCACTAGCAAGGTTTCATCACTAACAAGGTTCATCACTAGTAAGGTTTCATGACTAGCAAGGTTTCATCACTAGCAAGGTTCATCACTAGCCAGGTATCATCACTAGCAAGGTTTCATCACTAGCAAGGTTTCATCACCAGGGAGGTTTCAACACTAGCAAGGTTTCATCACTAACAAGGTTTCATCACTAGCAAGGTTTCATCACCAGCAAGGTTTCATTACCAGGGAGGTTTCATCCCCAGGGAGGTTTCATCACTAACAAGGTTCATCACTAGCAAGGTTTCATCACTAGCAAGGTTTCATCACTAACAAGGTTCATCACTAGTAAGGTTTCATCACTAGCAAGGTTTCATCACTAGCAAAGTTCATCACTAGCCAGGTATCATCACTAGCAAGGTTTCATCACTAGCAAGGTTTCATCACCAGGGAGGTTTCAACACTAGCAAGGTTTCATCACTAACAAGGTTTCATCACTAGCAAGGTTTCATCACTAGCAAGGTTTCATTACCAGGGAGGTTTCATCACCAGGGAGGTTTCATCACTAACAAGGTTCATCACTAGCAAGGTTTCATCACTAGCAAGGTTTCATCACTAACAAGGTTCATCACTAGTAAGGTTTCATCACTAGCAAGGTTTCATCACTAGCAAGGTTTCATCACCAGGGAGGTTTCATCACCAGGGAGGTTTCATCACTAACAAGGTTCATCACTAGCAAGGTTTCATCACTAGCAAGGTTTCATCACTAACAAGGTTCATCACTAGTAAGGTTTCATGACTAGCAAGGTTTCATCACTAGCAAGGTTCATCACTAGCCAGGTATCATCACTAGCAAGGTTTCATCACTAGCAAGGTTTCATCACCAGGGAGGTTTCAACACTAGCAAGGTTTCATCACTAACAAGGTTTCATCACTAGCAAGGTTTCATCACCAGCAAGGTTTCATTACCAGGGAGGTTTCATCCCCAGGGAGGTTTCATCGCCAGGAGTGTTTCATCGCCAGGGAAGTTTCATCGCCAGGGAGGTTTCATCACCAGGGAGGTTTCATTACCAGGGAGGTTTCATCACCAGAAAAGTTTCATCACCAGGGAGGTTTCATTACCAGGGAGGATTCATCACCAGGGAGGTTTCAACGCCAGGGAGGTCTCATCGCCATGGAGGTTTCATCGCCAGGGAGGTTTCATCACCAGGGAGTTTTTATTACCAGGGAGGTTGCATAATGTTTGACCATGAGTCATTGTTTATCAGACGTAACAGTTATTCACTAATAAGGTTTACTTGCAGCAACGTATGTGTGTGTGCGTGGAGTACATTTTGTCTCCATACTGTATTGTATTGGAATGTAACATTAAGTTAGAAACACGAGGGTATGATAATTATCTAATTATTAATTAGTTATTTGAAACCATATTAACTTATAAAGGGGTTCGACGAAAGTATTGGAATGTAGTATTACTGCAGAGATCGGCCACTTGGGAATAGCACTTGAATCTTCTCATGTTTATTGTGACTAGTGACAATACACACAACAATACACAAGGGAACCACTGCCATAAGCAAGTTCAAAACCAGCTCCAAATGACCTAGTGTGTCTCAGAATAGAGCTATCAATAAGTGTATCACACCTTTGGATAAATTTGTGTATAACAACAAAAGCAGAACACATTACAAGGTGTGGAATTTGAATAGGCAAATTCCATTCATATCATTGCTTTGAAAGTTAATATCGTTTGCGATATACATTTGTTCACTGCATCTGTCATGGACTTCTAACCATCTGAGAGGTGGGCCAGCATTCCGTGTGATGCAATGATGTTCCCACCTACGCTAGATCAGCGAGGACTGCTTCGTTAGGCTGAGAATCTGATATGCAACTCTGGGGATCTGGTACGTTGACCTCAGGTAAACCTGTGCTTGATGTCCAAGGGACACTACTACCAAGAGAGGGGACTACGTGGACGCTAATAGTGTGAAGAATGTACCCTCGTGATCTATGCTCTCCTGTCAACCCATATAAACATCAAAGTCTCAAAAATAAACACCTGCTGTTAATAGTGACCATCACATCAATTAATGTGTTACAGACAGTTTACCCATAATTTCCCTGAAAGGGTGTAGAATAAACAAAATGATAACATCATAATTGAATTCAAATCATTCTGTTTTGATATATAATAATGACTGATAATAGAATACCTGGAATTGGAGTTGAGCTTTTGATGTTAGGTTTGGATGTTAAATGGGGTGAGTAGGAGAGCTTTGTCAATACAAAGGTAAGCTCCTTATTACCCACAATGCTCTCTATTTGATAACATCATTTCATGTGACATTATCAAGGGACATTTAAGGTCGACATTCTCCAACAAACCTCTGTCAACACTTTCATATTCTTAGTATAGCAAGAAACTATCAATCTCTTCTAAATCTCCTGCCCTTATCGTTTATATATATTTAAAATGAACAGACCAGGTACCAGTCACAAGCATTAATCATGATAACAGAATCTCATGTTCTATCCCACTGATCCCACTGATCCCATATATATATATATATATATATATATATATATATATATATATATATATATATATATATATATATATATATATATATATATATATATATATATATATAGCAAACCGATGAGATCAATAATATCAATATAATAGCTAATGTTTGCCCTTGTACTGAAGAATGGCGCCCACTGCACGCAAAGTTTCACATTTGAATGAGTCAACATGTACCAATGTTTACTGCCCCACCGAACTCACAACCTATCAATTGATCGACCCATTATGGGCAAGATTAATCTATCAAAGTCAACCATCTCCACTTAAAAGTTACCAACTAAACTGGATAGTTGTAAGAGTTTGGAAGTCTAAGTTTAGACAAATATTGAACTGTGCTGATGTGGCCGATCTGCGCCATTGATCTGGGGAGGTTACCTCAATAACAATTTGGTTCAAATATCCTTAAGGGTTAAACATTACACATAAAGGTACTTAGCTGAAATAATTCCTCTTTTCCTGCAGTACATTGGGATATATATATAGTTTTGAGTTCACTTTTCATTTCATCATTTCATTGCGATCAACCTTTCACAAATAACAGACTGACTATTGCTTATATTTGACATTTGATTCTACTGCCTCCAACATATCTGAACAAGTCTTGTATCTTTAAATAGGGTATTGTGGTACTGTGGTATTGTGGTACTGTGGTACTGTGGTATTGTGGTACTGTGGTACTGTGGTATTGTGGTACTGTGGTACTGTGGTATTGTGGTACTGTGGTACTGTGGTACTGTGGTATTGTGGTACTGTGGTATTGTGGTACTGTGGTATTGTGGTACTGTGGTACTGTGGTACTGTGGTATTGTGGTATTGTGGTATTGTGGTACTGTGGTGCTGTGGTATTGTGGAACTGTGGTATTGTGGTACTGTGGTATTGTGGTACTGTGGTACTGTGGTATTGTGGTACTGTGATATTGTGGTACTGTGATATTGTGGTACTGTGGTACTGTGATACTGTGGTACTGTGGTATTGTGGTATTGTGGTATTGTGGTACTGTGGTATTGTGGTACTGTGGTATTGTGGTATTGTGGTATTGTGGAACTGTGGTATTGTGGTACTGTGATATTGTGGTACTGTGGTACTGTGGTATTGTGGTATTGTGGTACTGTGGTACTGTGGTACTGTGGTATTGTGGTACTGTGGTATTGTGGTACTGTGATATTGTGGTACTGTGGTACTGTGGTACTGTGGTACTGTGGTATTGTGGTATTGTGGTACTGTGGTACTGTGGTACTGTGGTACTGTGGTACTGTGTTATTGTGGTACTGTGGTATTGTGGTATTGTGGTACTGTGGTGCTGTGGTATTGTGGTACTGTGGTATTGTGGTACTGTGATATTGTGGTACTGTGGTACTGTGGTACTGTGGTACTGTGGTACTGTGGTATTGTGGTATTGTGGTACTGTGGTATTGTGGTATTGTGGTGCTGTGGTATTGTGGAACTGTGGTATTGTGGTATTGTGGTATTGTGGTACTGTGGTGCTGTGGTATTGTGGTATTGTGGTACTGTGGTATTGTGGTATTGTGGTGCTGTGGTATTGTGGAACTGTGGTATTGTGGTACTGTGGTATTGTGGTACTGTGGTGCTGTGGTATTGTGGTACTGTGGTATTGTAGTACTGTGGTATGTGGTATTGTGGTACTGTGGTATTGTGGTACTGTGGTACTGTGGTACTGTGCTACTGTGGTATTGTGGTACTGTGGTATTGTGGTACTGTGGTATTGTGGAACTGTGCTATTGTGGTACTGTGGTATTGTGGTACTGTGGTACTGTGGTACTGTGGTACTGTGGTACTGTGGTACTGTGATACTGTGGTACTGTGGTATTGTACGCCATCATAACAGGCTATTCTTGGGTACCATATTAGTGGCATTATCAAACATCACGTAGAGATGATTCAATGTCACTTTGCTTAAGGCTTATGTCTGTCGGCTTAAGAAAATGTCAATTTTTGTATTGAAACCAGAAGCCGTCTATATCAATATCCATATATCTATTGATATTATCCATGTATATGAAAAACAGATGAGGTTGAAAAGATATGACTCAAAAACACTATTGAACAAACTAACATAATACAAATTAATAGCATTATCCAATTATATATTAGGGTGAGTATCTTATGGAATGAATAGTCTCGGACTCAATGTCTCTGACGTATAATGATACACATAACAGCGATGTTTTGTCGAGAACCAAATTTGTTAAGATTTTGGGTTTAACAGAAAGTTTTCAAATCAGTTCAATATTCAGCTCAAGAATCACTTAGAGTAAACCTATTGTAGAAATTATGCTTTCTTACATTTTGTCGATCATTTTGAAAGAGATGCATTATTCTTTAACAACTTTAACATACTTTAAAGCATCATTTTATTTTGTTTATTTGTAATAGCACATCAGTCTAGCTATCACCTTTAAGCGGCTTGGCCGGAGACTCTAAAATAACTCAAAAAAAGACTTTATCTCATGAGAGAAGATAATACAGTTTGTCTAAGAGTCTGAATACATCAACATACTATCCAATACTTCATAGTACAAACATAATTCTTATGAAATATATAAAATATTGTATGTCGGAAGCATAATATAGAATAGAAGATGATAAAAAATAAAAGTAGTTTATGAAATACGTAGCTATTTTTATATTTGAACCTTTCAAAAGAAAACTTTAATCAGGTGCTGAAAACGGTACCAAAGATTCTAACTTAGAATTAAAATGACATAAACGACCGCACCATTTAATTAATATTAGTTATTACTAGAGTATCAAATATTCCCCTCTGATAGAAAAAGAAAAAAGTGTACAAAGGTGTGAAATACACTTACCTGAAATGAGCTGACCACTTGTGAAATGAGCTGACCATTGTGAAATGAGCTGACCACTTGTGAAATGAGCTGACCACTTGTGAGATGAGCTGACCACTTGTGAAATGAGCTGACCACTTGTGAGATGAGCTGACCACTTGTGAGATGAGCTTGCCAAGACATCACCCTATGAATGGAGTGGAGCCCAGACCTCAACTGTTCAATAATGGATTGATCATATCTCTGTGACAGCTACACCTTCACCCTTCATACCTCTGTGCCGCCCACCGTCCCCTTAAACCTGAGCTCTCAATATTAATCACACTCTTCCCACATGACTGTCTTGTATAGATGTTTTTCATAATTCCGGTAAATTATCAGATTATAAACAGGACGTACCTCCAGTTTTAACACCTACATGTTTTTACTCATTGGAGAAAGAAAATAAATATTTCAATAATAAATATACTTAATATCAATAGATAATAGGGGCACACACGGTTTTGTTGTGTAAATATGTCACAGTGACTTATTTAGCTTTGTGGGAAATAGGTCTGAACAAGCTGGAGGACTGAAACATATAATAATAAAAATAATTAATAACAATAAAATTTATATAGCGCTGATACCAGACATGGTTTGTTCATAGCGCTGTGTTTAGGAAGCTCTTCCCGAGAAGGTATGTGTTCAGTCTATTCTTGAAGGTACTCAATACATAGGCCGATTGACGATCTCCATGTTGTTTTCCCCCATTTGAAAAGTACATACTGGATCTGTACAACTTTACCGGAACCAGAACTATACAACTCCTTTATATTTAATCATTACGATTGGCAGGAGGTCTATGGTCATTGTAAACTTAAGTATAAATAAGTATTCTCGAAGTTTGATGATAACATGAATAGCTCTGCGCTACAAGCCCTACAAGTCCACAGAGTCCATTTCCCATCGAAAAATGCCAGCAAGGTGAAGAAACGACCTTGACCTTGCTAAGACGTGTTGCTCTTTTCATGTGGACCCTGGGAGCTTGCGCATGCTCAAGGAAGAAGATTAATCATAAATACTTTTATTGGCGATATCTTACCAACGTATACACAAATCACCTGATTAACCATAACAAAACGGTCTAATATTATCATGGACAGTTGAGTCTATTTTACTTTCCATGTGTTTACACATAAGAACAAAATGACTAGTAGTTTCTGGTATAACATATGGGCATGTTATACTCTTGGTCAGTTTACTCAACCGCACAATCTTTTATCCAAATACTGACTTTTTCCAGGTTTTGTTTGAACAGGCTCGTCTGGAATGATCCCAATACAAATGTATTTATTTTATTCTTGCTAAATAAGACTGCAACTGTTTCCGCCACCAGGTGGGTCTATTTTGCTGTTATCAAACATTATGAAAAATATCTTGTCATAATAAGGCTGGTATTTATCCAGTATGGGATTAGTACTGCAGATTGTTTTGTAATTTGTGTTTCTTGGATCAGTAAGGTTTCTACCCGAAAATGTACATAACTTTTATAACATCGAAGGTAATGGAACCAATCTCTTTATGGTTAGAGGAGGTTTCAATATTATGTGTATACTCCAGTAACTCGATAATTTGAACAGTTTGAAGTCACGAGCTTCACCCTTGGGGCAACTGTGTATCGTCTGTGTATCAGGTGACTTCACTGATGAATCAGGAATATATATATATATATATATATATATATATATATATATATATATATATATATATATATATATATATATATATATATATATATATATATATATATATATATATATATATATATATATATATATATATATATATATATATATATATATATATATATATATATATATATATAAATATATATATATATATATATATATATATATATATATATATATATATATATATATATATATATATATATATATATATATATTTAGAAGCTGGTACAGATATGAGGTACTGGAGGTATTTTTGTCAGACCTCATTATGGGGTACCATCTCATACCTTAATAAGTGTAACAGAAGAGTGCCATCTGGTGTTAATAATGAAAATATTTTACATACCTCACAAATTTAACATTCATATCAATGGCGCTAATGCCATTATCCACCACCAGGGCACTTATTACTACCTGTGACACTAGATGGCAGTGATTTATATAGTTATAGCCTGGTTGTATAAATCTGCTTCTCAGACATGTTTGTTCAAAAAGGCCTTGTACAGGTTACTTATGTAACTGTGACTAAGCAGCTGGACTATGAAGAGTGGGGTATTTTATATACCTCACAGTACGTCAATGCCCCACAAGACAGGTCTGTGATTGATAGAAACCCCATATCTGACACAATCTCTTTCTATATATATATATATATATATATATATATATATATATATATATATATATATATATATATATATATATATATGAATATGGTTACCCTCACGTCTAGAGTAGAAAATAAATACTTTGAATTCAATGATACATGTAAAATATGAGACAACCTCCCCAACAATGCAGTGATAAATATAGAAATACCATAAATGTAGAAATGTTCAGAGAGGAAATGACATTTATAACAGATGAGCACCTAGCAATGTGCAGATTAGAAGGCTGAGAATGGGGAACAATGGTGAGGCCATAGCTGTGGTCTATCACTGCTTCCTGGGATTGTTACGATGCCCTCCGGACCTCCATTATAGGTTAGAGTCAGGTAATTGCAAGGTTAGATTTATAGACGTTTTGAATAAAAAGGTCAGGTTATTCCGTGGAATATGCAATCCGCTTTGTTAATGTTTTAACTGAACAAACCTCATTCGGACAAGATGTCTTGGTGAATGGGAAAATATGATGAGTTTCCATGCTGTAACCTAGAAAACTGATTATTGTATTTAATATGTTCATACATATCTATTCCTTAAAGCTTTCAATGTTCTATCTCGGACAACATAAATGATGCAATCATTTTCTTTGCAATCATTTTCCTTATGGTTTAAGCTCCTGGTTACCCTTCAGCATTTACATATCAACATTATATCGTCAATTTGAATGAAAGGTTGAGAAATACATTATGACTAAATATCCCAGCCCCTAGAATGATTACCGATCCTTTAGGTAGAAATAGAAATCTCAGTGACGGACCTGAACAGAATAGCTTCTCCTTCTATTCCAGATGCTTGCATGGCTTATCGGTAACATATTAAGCTGTCTGCACATATACTGGAACTTTAATATAAGACATACATATATTAAAAAGATTGATTGTTGCTGGCTGACAAAGCCACTTATTATTGCCTGACTATGCATTGCCTCAATGTTCCTGGCAGTCCTATCATGACGAGACCGATGTCCTCGGGAGGCCGTCGCTATATAGTACTCTCGCTCACGCTTTGTCAGGCAGAAACCCAATACAATCAGAATAAAGTTCATAACATGTCACTAGTAACTTTCTCTCGTCTCGTAACTCGAAAACTCACATGTGTTTATGCAATTTATCACAACTCAAATAATTTCATCAGCACTTGGAAAAATGATAAAAAAACATCTCCTTCATTACATTTAGCATGGGTTTCCATACATGTGTTCACATTTTCTCATGTGAACTAAAGCATCACCTTGCTTTGTAACCTAAATAAAAGGATTTCCTTTGTGGCAAATATAGGTAGCCGACACCAGAAACAAGGACGTTTAGAAGATCATCAAAGGTATCAGGTTTTTTTTAAAGAAAACACACTAAACGTCATGGGTTTTAACCATAAATAAAGCTTGCAAACACAGTTTGACACATATGTATAAGATTCACTTTGTGTATATGTATTTGTAATCTATGCATTGTTGGCCACGTTTTCGTCCTCCCACGCAATATTTAAACTTCCTATGCGTTGCCTCTGGACCATTCAATCCTTGCCTTTCTCAAATTTCAAGATGAAGTTATCCCACCAAGGGTTCATGATGAATATCTCCATATGATTGTAATTCTCTCACCTGTGATCACCTGTCATGTTGTACCGCCATTTACATTTATGAATGATGTTGCCTTGTTAAAAATGCTCTGAAAGAAGTTATCCTCTCATATAAAAATAATTTAAGATCAGAATTTCCTGAGGTTTTTTTTTAACACAACGTGTGATAAGAAAGGGTATGGCAAGCTAATGCACAAATCAATCAAAGCTTACTTGCATTCAAAATCCATTAATTGTCAGATTGCAGTCAAACACATGGGAAGAAAGTCAAAGTGCGATAAAGTTAAATAAGCTGAAATGTTATCTTAACTTTACTGTTACATATATAAGACATATTGTGTACGTTATCCATGTCCAAAATGAAACTCTCATTTTCAATTATTTTTTATTGGTTTTAGAGATTTTGTTGTCAAAACCATTATCCTTGACATTTAAGCTCATACTGCAAATGATATATGGATATCAGAATACAAAATAAAATGTCAGAATAATTAAATATTGTGGCCTCGGTCCCAAGATATATATTGACGTCATATTTCTCTGGTGTATCAATTCCTAAAAAGTTCTTTAATTTCTTTATTATTTAATGATTTTCATATATTCTTTATATGAAAAAAAGACAAGCAAGTGGAATCATAAGCCAATGGCCTTTGAGCTATGCTGATCATTTCTTTTTCTAATATTTGTGAACATTTTCTGGAAATGATCATTTCACTCCTGTTCCAAGAGCAGATTAGAGAAGATATGAATATTTTTGCCAATCGAAATGCTTTTTACATATTGAATTAGGCCCCAATGATGTTATCTCAATCGCAATTGGCTGATATTTGGCATATTGTTTAAAATGGCATCTCCTTGACAACTTAGTGACTTCTTAACTCCTAATAGGTAAGTACAGCGACTACTAGTTTCAGAAAATATCAATGTTTCAGAAAATATCAATGTTTCAGGAAAAAGTTCAGGAAAATATCAATGTTGATGGACAGACAGAATGCAGAAACTACGATGACATGGTCAACATAGCCAAAACTGTGGGGTATGACCACACAACACCTTCACTGATATTTGATATTTTTATTGAACGTATATTTTGTATAATTGTAATTAAGACTCACAAATGTCACTGTGGATTGTTTTTCTAACTTCATATAGTATTGTAGTAATATATTAACTGCTGACAGATCAATACGTATTTATACACCACTAGTTTCATATGGTTTATTCTTGGAGTAATTACTCCAAGGTTTAATAAAACAAACATATTACATTTAAGAACGATATTATAGAGTGACATCAAGATTATAAATGTTATGTTTTATGTACAATAAGCCATAACTAAACTTCGCTCTTAACTTATCAATATAATTTGAATAGGGACACCCGGAAGTATAAGTCAGATAAATCTTGCATAATGCATAAGATCCAAAGATGCATATAATGTAATGTATCACTAATTTAAACATGATACTGTGCAGATTTATTGGAAAGAATGTATTCAACATTGGACAATATTGGACAACATGGGAAGATACTTAATCCATAATATTTTATATTATATTCCTTCCACAAGTTGATGTGTCATCCATTATTTGTATACAAAAAAAGGAAATTTGTGACATATTGTTAAACCTTTTCCTCCATTATTGAAGATTTATAATTGACCATATTTGAGATTGACTATTTTTCAAATATTCCATTTTTGTTATACAACTTTACATTCATATGCAAACCCAGGTGTATGCTACATTGGAATCAAAAGTTACTGTATAATCATACTGTAAGAAAAGAATTTTCATGTTAGTTGTGACAATTTTCATGGAAATAACATTTTGTGTCATATTCCTTCTCTACAAGAGGTCTGGTCGGTAGTGCAGAAAGTCTAGACGATAAAATTGAGAGGCAATCATGTTTGGGATCATCTCAGAAAAAAATGTATAACCACCAATTCAGGTGATTTCACTAACATGAATTCAGTCACTCAATTCAGGTGGTTTCACTAACATAAATTCAGTCACACGATATAGATGGTGGCACTATTATAAATTCAGCCATAGAATAGAGTTGGTTGCACCTAGGTAAATTCAGTCAGAAGATGCTTGGGCTGACAATCTACAGGTTATTTCAAACCTGATATCTCCGTTCTTGGAGGGGCCTATTGTTATCAACTATTGTGGGTTATTTCATGGTCTACTGCATCCACTGCCTTTGGTCTTATTCAAGAAAATATTATTATATCTCACGGACAATTGCTAAAAATTACATGTCAGTGCATATCTTGCTATCGCAATTATTTCACAGTTTTACAAATGTTTTTCTTGTTCTTGTTTTGCACAGTCATTGTTACTAGTCATTTTTGATGAAATATTATATTCAACAAAATAGTAATTTCGTAACATCAAGAGAGCTTGCTCTAACGTATACAAATTTATCCTATCTTTAGATAGGAATTTAGATAGGAATTTACTTTTGCTGACATTTCTGATAAAAGGGTACATGGCGAGAATACGTTGTTTGTAATAAACATTGTATTATGTACAATACAAAAACCAATAATTTCGTTTTCAGTCCCCTTGTTAACACACTATATTCGCACTGTCGCCAAAATGTGTTGTGTTGATAGCCAATGTCATATATATTGTCTTGATGAGACCTGAGAGCATTATAACGTGAAACCACGTCGAGAGCGAGATTTGAGCTGGGCCTGCCCCCTGGCTGCAGAATTGCTACTTCCCTTATTACTTTTTGACCTCAGACTAGACATAGCATAGGACTATCGGCCATATAGTCAGAGTTGCTACTTCCTTCATTATCGCTCTCAGAGTACTATCAGCCAAATAGTCAATGCTGCTACTTCCATTATTATCACTCTGAGATTAGACATAATACTATCAAGCATATAATCACAGTACTATTATCCCTGTATTACAGATGGAGAGCTTTACTATTGTCATTCAGAACACGTCTTGTGCTTCATTGTGCTCGGAGCTCAACTGCAGTTAGTCACAAAAGAGTTCACCTAAACCCTGTGGTACCGTTAAGAAGAAAAATGAGCTTGGCCATTGTGCATGTGAGTTACCCGTGAAGGGCCTCAGGATATGTCCTAAGCTATTATTTCAAGGAAAACTTGACTTAACTTCAGCAATAGGAAGACTCTACACTTAGGCTTTATCTGAATAAGTGTTGATAAGATTAATGAAGACTCCCTGGCATCATATTTATCTTCGTGGACGGATGTCTGTTGCTATGGTATTTAGTGTGCGGAATCACAATGAGTATTTGCACCCTGTCATTTACATGTAAAATATCGCAAAATGATATACTGCAAGATACGAAATGTACTTATAATAATCAACGGTATCATATGGTTGAGAGAAAAACACAAAAAGAAGACACCAGATATGACAGCATGAGCATCCACACAGCCTAAGGCTCTTGTAATGTCACATGATAATTACTTTGAAGGATCATTTCCTTTTTTAAATTTTTTTGCATCGTTTTTGAAGAAGTAGTTGATTGCAACAGTACAACGATTTGCTATGATAATGATGATGATATTGATAAGGACACATTTATACTCATTGCAGAGTAAGCCAAATGTGACATATTAAGGTCGTAAAGAAAGGCTAGCAAGTAAATCTCATGTGTGCAATTCTTTGAATTGATTTCCTTTGCAATATTTCTAAATTCCTGATAAGTATGAATTAAAAGATGGAAAAAGCGAGTTGTCTTGAGATTACTAAATCATAAGCTTACAGGGCCTTTATTGTAAATATACGGACAACAACCAGAATGAGGACAAAAATATTGCTCTATAAACATTCTGATTCTGACTGGCCAATAACCTACAAGAGATGACCTTCATCGAAAATACAACAATACATGACCTTCATGCGATAAACTACAAGAAATGACCTTTGTTCGATAACCTTAAACAAATGTTTTTTATTCAATACACGTCTGAATATGATATACTACAACAAATGAACGTTATGTGATAAATTAAAAAAAATAGACATTTTTTATGTGATAAATTAAAAAAATAGACATTTTTTACTTTTTTACGTGATAGATTTTAAAAAATAGACATTTTTTATGTGATTAATTAAAAAATAGACATTTTTACACAAACTAAAACTACGATTAAGCGATAAACTACGGTAAATGACCCAATATCAATATAATTAGCTATAGAATGTATAGACAAGATATCACACTGCTGGAAGAGAAGGAAGGGCGAACAATGTAGGTCATAGAATCCTGAAACCATGAATATGGTTTGGAACCCCGGCCACCACCCTGGACTGAAGTGCAGCAGACTTGTGACAAAAGACAGTGCTCAAATTGCAAGATCTAACATTGCTGTCCTAACATTTAGAGCTGTTCATTGCCAACTCACCGCTTTATTATATAAACTACTTTTTGGACTTTATTATATAAACTACTTTTTGGACTTTATTATATAAACTACTTTTTGGACTAATGAGTAGATTAACCATGTCGTGCTAAAACATTTATCAGCATTGCAGGTGCAATTTGTAGAATTATATTGAGCAGATTTCTGGTCATCGGTAGCAGGAGGTCAGAGAGAGAGTAGTAGAAATGACATGGGATTATAGGGTCATGGTGGAATTGATTCTAGTCATGATTTCATCATTATCTTAAAGTAAATGCATCAATTATAGAAAGTTTAACCATTTCTTCAAAATCTAAGTTTGATCGCATGTAATGATGTTCTTTGCGAGTATATTTTTTTTCGCCACTCACCTAAAGCTTTCGTCATAGTTCGAGTTTCCCTTTGATTTCAGGGCGAGATGCTTGCTCACCTTTGATTTCAGCCATTATTGCGAGGTGTCATAAATCACTATATCACGCTGGGTTTGACAATATCTGTAACTATATCCTCTATAAATTCCCAGAATGTCTTTTCTGTGGTGCTGAAATAGATACGCTTTGTAAAGATTATTTAGTTGTGAATTGCACCTGTGTGAACCTTGCATTGTGGAGTATCATCTCAGAAGATATTGAAGGTTGTTGAATCATATACACCATATTGTTTTTCAAATAACTTTTTTATACATATTTTTCTGGCCAATCAAATGTATTGGAAATATCTTTCACAAAACATTTTCAAATGGTTTAACGAAAAACCTGTTTGATGAAGATCTTTCCTTAAATATCTATTTAGTAAAGTACAAAATTACATTTGAAATCTATTATCAGAAAGTAAATAGTGACTCAACGCCGACTGTGCTGCCACCTGGGAACCATCTAGTACCCAGCATCCTTTGCGCCACGAGGATCCAGGGTTGAATGCCCAGGGTTGAATGGACCGTATCTCCCCCGCCGCATACAAGGCTTACCGCAATGTGGTGAGATATCTTGTAGTTTTTTTCATGCTCTTTACAGTTGAATGTCGAGAGCCTATTTTATATTCCTGCCATTTGTCCCCGCTTATCTCGCTCTGTTTGTTATCTTCATGCTTCTGCTTTCACTCTGCTTCTATCTCCACATGCTCCAGTCAGCTGCAATACCATCTGATGGTAACATCTTGTAACATAGTCCACAAAGCCATTTTTACATGCCTTCCTTTGTTTAATATATGGGATAATTGCATTTCATTTACTGATGAAACTACAACAGTGATATTGGCATAAGGGAGATTATTTCCCTGGTGTTATCAATGAGGAGCATAATGGTCAGATAATAAAACTGATTTGTTTGATAGCTGGTTGATAGCTGATATTCATTTAAGTGCAAAGTATAAAAAGTAGTTCTCAAGATTTCTGAGCTTTGTGGAGATATTTAGCCCTGCATACTCATCTGAAATCAGAAATTCAGGTAGCATCTGCATGTGGTCACATTGGCGTTCTGCAAGATGTGGTTTGAAACATGAGAATGAACTAAGATCCGTGGACCTTAACTATATTACTGAACCAAAAAGAAATAAAAACACATATTCCAAGTAAGCACACTCAATGACACATGTTTGATGTAGTGCCATGAATCTGTAATTCAAGAACACCTTGAGGACCAACATCACTCTCATATCTAGTGTTTGAAGGTAAATACAAAGGTCATCTGTAGGCCATGATATGCCCTCTTAAAGAGGTCATTTTATATTTATTTTTCAACTAATGTCTCATGTGTGGGATCGACATGTTTTTATATTGTAAAACATGCATAATATTATCTGAACAGAACCATCACAGAAAGTCATAATACACGCAGGTGTGACATTACATATAGCCATTTTTCTTCAGAGTTTACCGAGAAATATATACGCTCAATGTTTGCCTCAATGTTCGAGGCATACTTAATCGAAGAGTGTACATTATGTTTGCATTATGTTCTGTTTTGTTCTATAAAACTTACATTCCTTAGATATATTTTCACCAGGCTGGAAATATATGTTCTGCCTCATGATCAAATTTTTACATTTAGCAACTATCATCCAACAAATCCCGTGAATGTGGATGATAAAACATTCCTTGTTCATTCATTCTCACTAATTATTTTAAATATATGTATAATATAAATAAATATATATATATCCATGGCCGCGTTCCCACAACGTTCCCACAACAGAGATTTAAGTTCAGCTTGCTTGATGAATTAAAATGACAGTAGATATATATTGTTTGATTTTATGTTATTTTCGATTCAAATGATAAATAACAAAATGCAACAGGGAATACGATATCAAAACAAAAAATGGAGTGTATCCGGGAAGACAGAAATAACAAAATATAAATGAAATACTTGGGTAATATAAATTAATTTGTACTAGCAAACGTATGCCACTGAAATGGACCACCCCTCATCTGTGACGGTTACTTTGATCAGATCAGCTTGGTGTGAATATCTGACACTTGCAATACATCCGGGATCTGTCCACGCAGTTGACAAGGAGAATAATGCTTTTCTGCTCATGAGTGTGTTGCGATTAATTGAGCCCTTCAGAAACTCTCGCCGTTGGTCTTTTAAAGTGTGATGTTTATTCTAATGTTACATGTAATTTGTCATTCACATTTAACTTTATATATTGTACCGTTATTTTCTATTGCAATGTCTTTGTTTGTTGAGCGTTTTTACACTTATCATTCATCTACATTTACAATAACTTTTAATACATACCTTAATAATACTGAATTACCTTGAAGGGGTCGACGGTCGATAAATGATGATACATTTAACTTTGTCATCAAATTGTATTATCTGTCATAAAATACCCCAACATAAATGTCTGTGCCATTTGAAAATAGAGTTGTCTGTACTGGAGGGGATAAAATATTTCCTGAGGACTGGGGGGGGGGGGGGTATGAAGGTTGATGTCAAACGAGGTGTGTGGCACTTACACAGATATTTCTGTGACATATTGTGGAATCCCATATGATAAATATAAATGCAATCACCACTTTCCTTCACTACCTTTAGATGTACATACAAGTAACTTTTATGTAAAATAATGCTATGGCTGTGGGCACTTGCTCTTAAGTATGCTAAATCAACAGATACATCATTTGATGCTCCCTATTCACATATACATAATTTGAAATTTATTTCAAGTTCAAATTTTAGTTATTTTGTGCACTAAATTATCAAGGATCGAATCACATAATACAGGTCAGATTCCACAAAAGTGCCAGATAAAGATGTGTTCATGACCAGATACATAATCATTGGCAACATGAATTAGGTTAACACCATCTGTATCTGAATGAACATGAAGTGTCATTAGACCATTTAGCCTCTTCTGTGTCATGCTGGCCCGAAGGTTTGTTTCACTTCTCTGAGGGCACTGAATGATCGTTCACTGGTAGCATTCGTTGCTGGCATTACATGAATCAATTTAAATAAAATAACAATTTCACTGTATAGAGATGCACCATTAGTAACTATAAAATTAATTATGGAATTTAATGTTGGTGTATTCTTTTCAAGAATTATGTTGCTTTTTAATGTGTCTATTTGAGTTTTCAGTCTCTGTGCATTCATGTCTGAAGCATATGCATTGAGCAACAAATTTTCTAAATTAATATACATTTTATAGCCTGGCTGATCAAATCTATCAACTGTAGCATTGATTATGAGATATACAGCTTCATAATAGATTTTTCTGTAATGTTCCTGTGGGGTGCTGGGGTGATATGTAGGCCCTGATCCACAGTCAAAATGTCGAGGTATAGATTTCATCTGGAGAGCTGGGAACCAGTTACCCTTAACACATTACATTTATTGTTCACTTTGTCCCTAAATTGATCAAATTATGTGTCTGTCCTCTTTGTTTTAATTGTTTGGCCAGCCATTCTTTGGCTTTCAGCTTCTCACACTAATGGACTTATCTAAGATTATAACTGTGTCTCAGAATGTTTTCTGCCAGTAAGGCACCAAAGATAAAGTCAAAACATCTCATGTACACTGATACACCTCTAATTCTACTGTGCATTTCAGTATCTCAAGCATAATCAAAAGCCTCTTCCCAATCAGTTATCAAATCCTCAGCTTTGGACTTTCCATGTGGTGACTTGGGGGCTCAGACCTCCCCCACCCCCATGCATAATACACTTCCAGGAGCAGTCTCCAAGCAGACCAATGATTAGTTTCAGTTGGTTTTCTTTCAAAAATGGAGAATGTCTTTAGACTGCTAGTTGAGATTGTCAAGTCTACGTTTTTGGATCATCAGTTTCATTTTGAGTGGTGCACTAAACTGACGGACAGTTGAGCCCATCTCCCCCCAGCCCCCAAGTCGTACCCCTATGTGTAGGTAGGTTTTACTACTGTGTTGTGAACACCTGACAGTGAGTACTGCACGGTGATCATTTGTTCATACCGCCTGGTGATATTGAGTGATGCATACAAATTGGTATGAAATTGTACTGTCATACACTGTTCACTGTTCGCGAAATGAGTACCCAGTTTCAATGAACCATTTTAGGTGCCTCTTAAAACCGATCTTATTTGATGTTTGTGTGAAGGTTACCCAGTGATTGAGGCGAGTGCTTACACCTACCGCCTAACACAACAGCTCTGTACATGTAATGTTCTTGCCAAACGTGTCTTTGACAGGGGAGAGTCCTACACACTGAGATAAGCTTAACCAGGTCATCAGCCAGTTTTAGGATAAATATTTTCCACTCTCTCCTAATACCCTTATATCACCTAGATAAATGCTGCATTAGATCTCCTATTGAAAGTCAATTATATTGCATAGGCTCAGAGTGCCCATGCGACACAAGTGGAGTGGCCAACATTACAAATTAATTCAAATGGAAAACGAGACCTGAGTCTATTATATGATATGTGGCACCAGGGCATACGAAGGTAGTGCTTGATTTCCTTCTCCCTCTTGCTGAAGACGAAGATAAGACTCCAAAAGGGCTCCAATGAAATTGCACTATTTAATCCTACAATAATGGTTCAACCCTACTTCATACTCTGCTTTTAGAAAGATGAATATTTTTGCCATTTGATAAATATTGTTCAAAATATCCTCGGTCGATACATATATTTTTTATGAATTTTTTAAGGTGGGGCATTTACAATGGTTTTCAATGGGGAATTGTAATAGTGGTCTGAGGCCTCATAGGGAAAGAGCATGGAGTTTCACTTTCAACTGTGAATTTTGTGAACAGTGATTTGTCAATTGATATTGTAAATTTATGTTAATACGAAATAGATCTAGCATAGATTCAACCATATCAGGTGCCTTTTTGCCTGATACAGTGTACAACAATACTGAAAGCCCCAAAACACCTCTGTATCACATGCATGCTCCATTGACACATATGCCACATGGGGCACATGTCAATAGCTAAATTTTATATAATAGATATACAAAGCAGAGAGAGATTAGTTAGTTTGTTTGTTTGTTTGTTTGGGGTTTTACATCACTTTCAACAATATTTCAGTCATTTCGTGATTAGACCTACTTGTAGCAGATATAGTGCTGCCTCATTGAATCATCATGTTGTAGGTCCTTGACATGACAACTCACCCAGTCACAAGGACATCCCATGGCACAGGCCTCAGAGAGAGAGAGAGAGAGAGAGAGAGAGATTAGAATGAGTAGATATATTAAAAATAAATCTTTTTAAAATGTTTATTGTGAACTTTGTGCTCATCAAATAGGCAAAATTCATGCTCTCAGACTTTCTGTTTTCTGCAAAACAGATTGGTTTATTGCTCTAAAAAGGATTTCTATCCTTTATATTTCATAACTTATGCATGAAATCAGAGAGTAACATTCAAATGTACATAATTTGCATGATAAAATGCCATTTGATAATTTTTATCCTGAAAGATTGGCACAAAAATACATTTTATAGCATAAAATAGGGTATTTTCATGATTTAAAAAAAAGTAGGGTATTTTCATGATTTAAAAAAAATTCTTTTCCTTTATTATTTAAAATTTATACAAGTGAATCCCAACATATAATGAAATACCAGTTTTAATCATCCCTTGTTGTGTGGCACCAAAATGCACTGAATGATACTCTCATCTGGTAAGACCAGTAGAGCCAATAGGTGGCACTGCGGTATACAGGAAGGAATGCATGCTTGTTTAAACACATGCGTCTAATAAGGGTCATATCATAGATGACTATAATTGGCACAAAGTGGCATTTAGGGCTTTATTTGATCTCTATTAGACCTGAGTCTACTATTTTATATGTGGGACCAAGACATACGAAAGTAGTGCTTGATAATTTCCTACTCCCCCTTACTATGCATGACAATAATGAGCTGAAAGTAAGAAAAGGCTGCAATTCTCCAATTAAATTGCACTATTTAATGGTACAATGGCTTGTTTTGTCAACATTATGAAAATAATGAGACTTAATGAATGAATTATATTTTGTTATTTGCTATGAGGGGCTCATTCCTATGTTTTTATGTTCTTCCTTTTGTTTTCAAGATAGGTGGCACTTTAACAGATCCTGACGAAAAATGTCAATGGTCAAACTCTGCGTTTAGAAAGATGAATATTTTTGCAAATTGATAAATATTGTTGAAAATATCCTAGGACAATAAATATATATATTTTTTTATTTTTGAAGGTGAGGTATTTACAATGGTTTTCAATGGGGCATTGTAATAGTGGTCCGAGGCTTAAGACAAACATCGAGGGAAGTGTGGACATCATACATATTTTTGATAAATAAAAATATTGTTTGTGATTGAGATATCTTGATTGAGATATATAGATGATAAAATGGAAATTTAATCAAATTGGAAAACAAACATTGCATTTTGCATTATTCAGGGACATTTTATCAGATTGGGAAACCGGTACTTCATGAATAATGCATGTGAAATGTGAAACCTCCAAGCCACAATCTGACTTTCATCTTTGAATATTTCACAATTCTTATTTGTGATTTTTCTTCCTTAATAGTCATTTATTCAAATTCACTTATTTTAAGTAGGACAGAAAACAGTTTTTTTCTCAAAGTTCTGATGATTTATTTGTCACAACAATTCAATATATAATATTCTCTTAAACAATGACTCGTCCTGCAACAATCTCATTATACTTCTAATCTTTTAGTCCACAAGAAAGCAGATATTAAAAAATTACTAGGTGTAAATGGTTTGCTTAATTATCAACCTAAAACATTTCCCTACTAATAGGAAATTGGCACATTGCAAATATAGTTAAAAAAGGATGTACCTCTTAACTTATATCATGATAAAATTATGTTAGTGTGCAGTACGCATGATAATCACAGACAAGATTTAAGTGCATAGTTTAATTTTGTGTAAAAATATTTTTCTTTGTATCATAAAAATAATAAATACGCAAACACTGAAATCGTGTCTTACCTTGAAAACAATTATACACAAATGATAACTCAAAGATGGAAATTTCAAACGAAAATTATGATTCGTTCTTCATTGAGCAAATTCTTTAACGTTGAATTTTGATATATTTGAATTCAGTAAATGACAAATAAAACATAATATCTCATTTTGAGAAACAAGAAAAAAATATCAAACAAGTACATTCCATAACAAACTATTAATTTGACAATATCATTACATGACAATTGAAATTATTATTTACGCAATAATGGGTTGAATATGCTATGTAAGGCATGTTTGGTAAAATGATTTTCATGAACATGTTTGAAATAGACTCTTTTGCAAAATCCAAAATAACTAAGATTTCAATATTTTGCATTTGGATATATCAACAACATATTTTTGCAATCCTACGGTCTTTTATAAATTTGAATTTAAATGATTGTATTTTACAGTAGTTAGTAATCTTATATGATGTATGATTTTGCTGCTGTCGTTGTCATCATGATATGGTATTGGCGACATCTGGTGGTAGCATCTATGGTGGCGCCCTCTATCTCCAGATACGTGTACGACTCGCTTTATTTGCTCAAGCTGTGTTCCAGGTAGCAGAGTGTGCTGACGCACTTGACCATCTCCATGATGAGGGTATATTCGCTGACACCGAGGCGCCGCTTGTTGGAGATATCGTACACACCTCCTACAGATTCTGTGTGCTCACCATGAATTCCTTCAAAATAAACACGTTATTGTTAACTTGGAGTTTTCGGTAATAACTTTTCTTTACTGACTGATTGTACTGAAAATATATTGTCTCAAGCACCATGTGTGCCTATACAAAATAAAATAAAATTAGGGTAGTGAATTCAATTATTTTCGCTCACAAAATAGTTAATTCTGCTCTTATAGCAAAGTAATAAAGGGGAAGACATTTGATTGGCATGTTTAAGTCTTTATTCTAAACAAATACATAACTGCGAGGTCTCAAATCTTACAAAAACAAAAGTGGTCTCTGAATTGCTTCAGAACAACAATCACGAGGAAATTGGGTGTTGTGTTGGGGCAATGGTGCACATACCTCTGACATCGCAGTTTAGAGTATTGCATATATCCTTAAAGGAGGCGAGTTGAGATGTCTTGGGCACTCTGATGTGAACGCTGCCTCTCATGCCAGTTCCCAGGTTTGTGGGACAGAAAGTCAGGTTGCCGAAGTTATTATCTACTGCAAAATCGAACTCTTTTGACATTGCCCCTACAGCCTGCAAAAGAATAATATTTCTTAGTTTCAGAATTGAAAGGTGTTTTGAAGCCACAGTTTTCATTATAATCTACATGAGCGACCACATTTGATCAACGAATAAAATATTTTTAAAATCACTTATATGATATCAGGATCTTAATTGTTAACATTCATCCAAACAATGCTTTGATATTCTCATTATGATAATAGGGTTTTTAAAAGTATTTTTTATGTTTATTTTAGAATGAAGTTAACATTTGGCGATATAATTGTGGATATGTGTTTGGTAATGATTGTGACCTCTTTGAGCCTGCTGAAGACAGCTCTGATATCGGGGCCCTGCTGCATAGATATGATTCTAAGATGGTCCTCCTCATTGACCCACACAAGGAAGGTCTTGTTGTCATTATGATATATTCCTCTGCCAACTGGCCAGTCATCATAGCCACCAGCGTCCCTCAAGAACCTGACAAAATATAACAACATAACAATTGACATCCATACCTCAAGGTACTGTTAACACACACATAATTTAAGCCTGGTGATTCGTTTGTAAAAGGCATTATTTTTTTTTTAAATTGTAAGTGTGATTATGAATAAATGAGTTGGTCGCTACAACAAAGTTGGCAGAAGAAGGAATCCCTGAACATACCTGTCATCATCCTTAAACAGGAAGTGATCCTCAACAAGCTTCTTGCGGTCACTCTCCTTCATGCCCTCTAGCGGGTAATATGTGCCAGCTAACTCACCCTTCAGGCCTTTCAAGCTCGTCACTGCAATCTTCTCTAAGTCTCTTCTTTGCTATTAAATATAAAAAAAGAATATGGAACCATTCGCACACCATATATGTGTGTTGAATATACATGTTCCTATGTATGCATCTGTCCCATATACACAGAAAATAAATAAGTCTATATATATATATATATGATTATAATATATATATAGCAGCATCGTGTGTCACTATATCTGTCCTAATCTTAGCAAACCCAATGTGGTAAACGTCATCGGTTTGTGCTGACAAAACGTTTTAATTTTGGCACACAATTTAATTTTATTTCAAAATTTGTGATTTTAATAGTTTCATCGTGAAAAACAATTTCGATGCTTTAATTGAAAAAAAATATTTTGAGTGTGTAAATAACACCGTTTCCAACAGCAGAGAATTAATTCGTTTTCAAAGAAATCTTTCTTGTTATATATTATTGAGAGAAGTGCGCGATTTACCTGCTCGGTGGCCTGAGGAGGGAAGGGGAACCCGTCAATACTGCGACCCACACGGATACGAGTAGACACGATGATTTCCGAGTGAGGCACATCGGGAATGGTGGAGATGTCCCCGAAGTCAGAGGGAGGATGCACTATGGGATTAGATGGGGGGAACTTGTGGTAGTCCTTAATCAGGGGATCAAAGAGTTCAATGAACAGCTTATAGGCATCAGGGTCTGAGGCGTAAATACCACATCCGCTGTCAAGGTTCTTCACACCTGAAAGAAGAAATAAACCACAATATATTAACAATCTGCATTGTACCTATGCTGCATTGTACTTATACTGCGTTGTATCTATGCTGCATTGTACCTATGCTGTATTGTACCTATGCTGCATTGTACCTATGCTGCATTGTACCTAGGCTGCATTGTACCTATGCTGCATTGTACCTATGCTGCATTGTAACTATGCTGCATTGTACCTATGCTGCATTGTACCTAGGCTGCATTGTACCTATGCTGCATTGTACCTATGCTGCATTGTACCTAGGCTGCATTGTACCTATGCTGTATTGTACCTATGCTGCATTTTACCTATGCTGCATTGTACCTATGCTGTATTGTACCTATGCTGCATTGTACCTATGCTGCATTGTACCTAGGCTGCATTGTACCTATGCTGCATTGTACCTATGCTGTATTGTACCTATGCTGCATTGTACCTATGCTACATTGTACCTATGCTGCGTTGTACCTATGCTGCATTGTACCTAGGCTGCATTGTACCTATGCTGCATTGTACCTATGCTGCATTGTACCTATGCTGCATTGTACCTATGCTGCATTGTACCTATGCTGCATTGTACCTATGCTGCATTGTACCTATGCTGCATTGTATCTATGCTGCATTGTACCTAGGCTGCATTGTACCTAGGCTGCATTGTACCTAGGCTGCATCGTACCTATGCTGCATTGTACCTATGCTGCATTGTACCTATGCTGCATTGTACCTATGCTGCATTGTACCTATGCTGCACTGTACCTATGCTGCATTGTACCTAGGCTGCATTGTACCTAGGCTGCATTGTACCTAGGCAGCATTGTACCTGAGGCTTAATAGGTAAAACTAGAAGATAACCTTGATGTTAATCTATGTTACAATAATGTAATGACGGTTTGCGTTCTCAGATACAGACATAGGACAAATATGGGATATGTAACAATACAATATACTGCCCAACACAGTTCAACTGATGGTCCTTAAATTGATTCAATAACGGGAATATTTTACATAGACATGAATAATATATGGAAAGCATATATCAAGAAACGAGAAATTCCCAGAATACTTATATGTATCTTATCGAACAATTTTGATTTATTTGATTTTTCTACTAAACAGAACCATTACAATGATTGTATCAACAGAGAATGGTAATATCGAAGCGTTTTTCAAAAGAAAACGTCATTATTTTGGTATATATAATCAATAATTTATATTTATTGTTTCTTTAGAATTAACATATTAATGAAATTGGTCTCGAACAAATAAGGAGTGAGATATGCCGCTCTCCGAATCCATTCTGATGGCTGTGAGTTACCTCATAGTATAAAGCCACATTTACGGCAGGAATGTCATTCACCATCACTAGAAATGGCAGACATAGGGGTATAACTTTTTTACTACTCAGAATACATCAACAAATGATATGTGATCGAATGTCAACCTTCTTAGGCTATTTTGATCAAATATTGTCAGTGACCTTGAAGTGACCTTTCAATGACCTTGAAAATGGAAAGCCTATTTCCACGAAATTATCTACATGTTTTTTTATCCTATCATCTACATCTTTCAAATACAAGCTCGTAGAGTCCTTATTCATCAAAATCGGTTCATAATTAACAATTTGAGAGTAATTTATAGTTTTGTGGTCAATCTATAAGGGAAAACAGAGGAAAATACTATAATACTAAGTTTTTTTTAAATAATATAAAAATGCCAGCTTATTGGGGGTTAGTTTATGAAAATATATAGAATACTGCACAGAAAAACACATTAATACTAAAAATAAATTGAAAAAAAAGTCCGTCAATTTCAAGATTTATTATGAAGCTAAAATGATTAAAAATAGCTTAAATCAGTAGGGTTACAAAAGTGACAAATTGACGGACTTTAATTTGACCTCACATTTATTTTTGAGATATTAGATAAATTAGATATTAATCTAATTTCAGAAAATAATCAGCAATAAGTTGCTCTTATCATAATAATACCTAAAAAAGAAGAAATATTCCCTGAAAAATATGAGAAAATTAGTCATGAATAGAAATGATTAAAAAAAAATATAATAAAAAATATATTGAATGTAGAGTCAATTGGGGTATAACATTTTGATAATTTAAAAAAAAATGGCATTCTGTGTGGTTGATTTGGTGAATGGAAGTAGAAATCGGCCAATATTGAATGCTACTGAAAGTGCTCTGCAGGGTGCTTTCTGGACGTCCGCTCCTCCCACTACTATAAACCCGTTACATGCGATATGTCACTCATTCTCGCTGATGCGGTAATAGGCCTAATGTCTTAAGACGCTGGTGCAGTTCCGGAGAAATAAAAGAGTTGAGTTATATTAGATGCTACTTAATTACACGCACCAACAAGTGCCACAGCTGCGTGTTATTAATTGGCAGCCGATATTACAGAATCTAGTGCATACGCTGGCATCCACATGAATACCTGTGCATTGGAAATATAAGTTCCCTTGTCACACCCACTAGGAACTGCTATTTATTCCATACTATTTTCAAACTGCTTTTGGGCTATTTTGAAACTGCGTTATAACATTCCTATATCGTCTTTTAACTCAAAGATGATATAGAATTCAAACACATTTTCCGCAGTGTAATCTGGCAAATAGGATCAATATTTTATGAGGATCGGTGTGATAAGCGCATGCGCGACATTGAAGGACGTGCCTGCTAGGTGATGACCTTAGCTTCCTCCTTGCCAAAGGTTTTAACAGTTATTATGCATCAAACACAAAATAATATATCATTATTCACATCTTAGAATATCTCCATGTCCACATCTATCTACTAGTAGGAGATATGTTTTTGATTGCACACACATCAATATATTCATATATCAATGAATATCAATTCAGTGTATGTTCTGCCTGGTCGATGTTGCCTGGCTGCCGTAATCAAGGACAGGATCTTTTGAGGGATTTAAAATCAAAGCAGTAATGCTTCGGCGCGATATCATCACACATCAATGAGTTTGTTTGATGTCTTGGGGGGCCTCAGATCAACAAATGGCCATTTGCATTCCGATACATATCGTTATGATGAAAAACAGCAAATAGATCTTCATAACAGATGAAATATTTCTGTAGTGATATCACAGATATCTACAAATATTAATGATACAATTAATAACTGCAGGATAATAATCACATCCTTGTTCAAATAATATCATTTGTTGAGGCCATACAGATACCGATATATGTTCATTATGATAAGATTGTCAATAATGACTTCTTATATAAGTGAGGGGCACCCTACTATGTAGGCTATCAGATCGGTTATCGCTGAAGCACTCTCATACAGTCCCATATAGTCTACTGCGACAGTGCTAATATGGCACACGAACCAGGACATAGCCGTAAGCAAACATGCACACTATATCTCTACCTAGTATTGTTAATATTGAAGAACTGGCAATCTGTTAAATTCTCTCATTCTCAGACCATGTACATGACATCATTGTGCATGTTGTACTGCCCAAATATATATACTACTGTTGTACTGCCCAAATATATGTACTACATATATATAGCTTAAAACAGATAAACCTTATCTATATAAACACTGTCAGTATTTGTAAGAACAGGTTGATCACTTTTGGACATTGTCATGTGTATGAGGAATATTATCTGTTTCCATATTTGTAGAGTATAATATACCAGACTGGCGGTGTGTCAACCTGTGTCACACACGGTCACGTGGTATATTACTCATAGTCAAGGTGACCTATACTATCAGACTATGTCTGTCGCTGATATCTAACACCTGACGCCGTCTCAGAGGGGGCCAGACTAACTCATATTTACATATAAGGTTTTTTGAGTACAATATTCTTCAAGAGTGTTTGAAATCACGTATGTAGTGTTGGAATATGCAGCGGTTGGTGGTGCTACATAATCTAGCAACTAGACAGCAACAAAAAGTGTTGCTGAGGTTATTTGGGCTGTTTTACTGCATGCACACATGTTTCATCTTCAAGTATAGATTTTATGGAGGTTTTATGTCGTGGTAGCCGACCGAGTTATTTCTTTCCCCAATTTTATGTCTAGCATGTAGATTTGTTTGCAGACCCTAAGTTTCCCCTTCCCCACTTACAGCTAACTTGACCTAGACTTTTTGCTCCTACAAGAATGCTGCTTGGTTTAAATATTCTGTAGTGTTTGTCTACTGTACTGGGACAACATTAGAGAGCAAACAAAATAATGTACAAAAGCTTACATCCGGGAATTGTTGAGACCCTAACCATTAAACCTTTCTCAAAGATGAGGTTTACCCTTCTTGGGGTTTTCAGGACAGTGGGTACTACAAGTTTACAATACTTTCCATTCAAACTGGTTAGTATCTAAACATGGAAAAAATTATATTAAATTGCAACCCAAGATGCCATTTGGTTTTGCCGAGTTAATTTATAGATATAGATAACTATAATATTTAATGAATTCATTGCGTTTTGGTAAATCATGAAATATACTCTTGAAATTATATCATGTTATATGAAATACAGTTGAAGAGCATAGTGGAATATTGGCATGAAAATTGAATAATCTTTGAAATGATTATTTTGATCTGAACAAGATGGAGTGAGGACTAATTAATTTCTAAAACCAGCCATCGTCAGGATTAACATGTTGGAAGAAAATTGGTATTATGAGCAAAACCAAAAATGATTATTAAAATCTATATTAATATCATATTATTTTTTTAGGGATAGAAATGGCCATTCCTAGGATGGCAGTAACCTTTGACCTTTGATCTCTCACTTCTGAAAGGCACCCAACATAAACCCAGTATGTAATATTTGCTGTTATGTAAAAGTTGGGTACTTTTTGTCACTAAAGTCAACACTATTAGATCACCTCATTACACTACTTCTGTTTGATATTTCTTGAAAAACCTAAATAATCGTGTTTACAAAGTGAAACTAGAGGTTTCTGTTTGATATTGTGATTTGTTTTGTTGACTTTAAATCCTGATCATGAAAATGCTTATTTAGTGACGTAAGATCTGGGTCTTTTGTCCGATTTATATAGACCCTAATATAATCTTAATAGACATACTAAGCAATCAAAGCTCACTGCATGTATGTAACGATTCACTATCAAAATAACCAAGATTAACATTTAAAAATGTAAAGTTTATATATTAATATTAAAAGCCAGAGTTTACAGATAAGATATACATCGATCAGAAGCTTCTGGTATATCAGAGAATGCACTATCCTGGTTGACTTGATTTCAGATAGAGCATATGGAATAAACTAGGCCTTTCACACAGCTGTCTTTATATACACTTCATTGGAATATGACTTATATTACAGAGTGGTGGTACTGAAGTGCATGTTAGTGGTAAATGTAAAGTGTCCTATTTTAAAGTTTTAATGATTCAAAGGAATTGGAACTTCATTCTGCAAACATTATATTAAAGAAATCTGCTGAACAGGGCCTACTTCTGTAATGACATCTACAGCATGGTTGGACATAATTATGTATAATCTTATTTTCCTTTACATAATGATTTAAATCAGAATACATGATTGAATAGTATTGTCCTGGTTTAGCTCTTTGAAATATTTGCATTAAGTAGTCATATGAATGGATCCATTCCTGCATGAGTAGACATGAACCTTCAGGGTGGAGTATGGCATGAAAGCAATGTTATGTTATATAGCATGCCAAACCTTCAAGGACATCATGTTACCGATGAAGGTCATTTCACAAGGTGGCCTGTATCGGACACAGTGGTTGCTATGGGTTTTGCCATGTGGCCCACTATTAATGCCTAACTTTATCAATTTACAACTCTATTTCCAGTATTTGTCTGATACGCATGATATTTATCATAAGGATCCAGGCAAGGATCCAAAGTCTGCAGTATATGTGTTTCCTCACTGTGTTATATGCCCAACCAAGACCTCCTTCACTGAATATGATATTATCAATATAATCAATTAAGGCAGGAAATCATGATGCATCTGGAAACTTGCCCAATCCTATTCAAGATATGTGAATGAATGCAGTTGTTTAAAGCAAACTTTATATCAAATATTAAAAACAATATAATTTGTGGAAATAGGTGGCAAGGATCACTTCTTGTCTTTATTCATTCTTCCATATTAAACTGCCATTCAAAGTGTGGAGTGTTCTACAGAGTCTATTTTTAAACAATGTTAATCAATCACAGGGCTGGAAAATTTGTGTAATAAAAAGGTTGTTCTGTTTATTTTGGAAAAGCATTCTGATTATTATGTGGTGATCATATATAGTTTCAGTCACGAGGAATTGCACTGTGTTCTACCCCAGTATTTGACATAAGTTGGCAGTTATTATCGATTGTGGGAGCAGACTCTATTCACCAGCTGTGCCATGTTGATTACATTGACCTTGATCCATTTGTTATGTCCTCTATTTAACACCAGACACAGCCTATCACAAGAAAAAATATTACATGTATTTCACTTTCCTCAGAGCCTCATAATGCATTGCTTGCTGTAGCGGGAGAGAACCCAGTTAAATAATTCTAAACTAAACACTTCAGGTAAAAGCAAGATTCCCAATACATCAGTGATATCGATATTCTCTCAATTTGTATCAAACTATTTATCATGGTTGATGAAATTATATATAGACTAATAATCTGTGACTACTATTTGATATTAGCCTTTATAATCTGTGACTACTATTTGATATTAGCCTATATTCCCGTTAGGAGACTATCAGGAAGGAGTGCTAGCTTTGCATTAAGGCCACCCCTTTTCCTCGCACATTCCATTAATGTCGGACTGCACTCAGTCACTCCCATAGCGCTATAGCAGCACAGTATTGGCACAATATTAAGCGCATACTGAAAACACCAAAGGGACAGATCGACAGTGGTGCATTTGCGCTGTATTTGGTCTGTCAATGCTATTTTAGTACCGGTTATATTCTGTAAACCTGCAAAACCTACTATCCTATATTTGCTGGCATATAATTATATTTGGTTAACATGTACACGTTTCTTCATTCACAAAATATAAGCATGGAGTTTCTATTATGGCCACGACGGTTTGCAGAAATTGGGTTGCCTAATTTGTACATATATATGTTTACATGTTCCTGCGTTCATAAATGTCAGCATACAACTCGTCATTTGGGCATTATTATCTGCAGTAATAGCCTGCCTTACTTGTACATTAACGTTTCACACATTATTGATATTTTATCACTTTTACCGGGATCGTGTTTAGTTGCACGTGTGTGTCCTGTTTAGAATGTGGGACACATACCGCTGCTTTATATGAACGCTATGAATACCTAATGTATGTCTCCGTTACATACAAGATAGCGAGATATGATATCATCAACATCTCACTTAATAACAAAACACATTAAGATTTAATTGACAAATTTAACAATCACAGATATTATACACGTTATGCTCTAAGATTATTCCATCATATAATATTAAAACAGAACACGAGAACCGCTTAAAACATGTTTCACTATCAGTATTTTGTACAGAGATGAAAACACAATTTCTTCACTTGTCACAATATAAAAAATCGATAGTCTCACCTGATCGGATGCAGACTTCCAGGTTTCCACCATATTTAGTCTCTCTATCCTTAATAGCATCGGCCACCGCTTTGGTGAGATGTTTCTTCATAAGAGACTTAGATTCATTGTTGAAGAGATGGTCAAGACTCTCCTGAATCTTCTTCAGTGTTGCGGGGTCCACCTTTTTGCACGCCATTGTTTTGTTGCTGCCTCCGCCGTTCAGCCTGTTGCGATATTCAGAGTACATAAAGGCAGATGAGAGATAGGAGGCTGGAAACCTCGCTCATATAGGGTCGTGTAAGATGATGTCTGAACTTCAGCTCGTGTGATTGGCTGGCCTGGCAACCGCGGTTGATAAGGGTGAGGCTCTCTACCATGCACACTCACACACCATAAATCTGATTAGATTTTAAGGCTACTTAACCATATGATTGTACACATGTACACTTTTCATAAATGGTGAATTTAAAGATTAATTATATGAATGAATGGGGTGAGGCTCTGAACCGGATCATTAAATTGTGAGATTTGATAATATTTCAGTGCCTACTTAAATTCATCATTATTAAGGCATGCAAGGTGACAAATGTTTCCACAACCAATAATGATAACCTTCGTTAATGTGTCATTACCTATTAAATTTTTTTTGTGCAAATTATTTTTTTACTAATTTTTGTGTGAATATGGAACATTAGGGGGGGCCAAATAAACATATAATATTTAGTATTGCTCCCATTTGAAGCCTCTTTCTCAGCACTTTAAAATCAATAAAGTCAATGGATATTGGTAAAGACTGTCCGTGATTTGCACATTAGATTTACTTGATGAAGTGGAACAATCCGATATATTATTAAATTACCTGGGATATCATCCACAAACAAATTATAATATATATTTTTTCATAGACATAGGTGAAATTATAAGCATTGTTTTATAAACGTTAGACAAAGGTCAGAGCAGAATGTTGTGTGCAAAATGTTACATCTAGTCGTGTTCAAACAGGGCAAGTGAAGCGACATGTGTGAATAACTAGTGCTGTGAACAACATGATCATAAATGTTATGTTTAGGTAAGGGTGACGTGGCAGACGCCAGTAAGATATATTTGCATTATTCATGATGGATTGATATATATCTGGGTGGTAATAACTGACTATAATATGCATATGGTGGTAATATGTAAATGGGGTAACATATCTTGGTTGGACGTCTTGGGGGTAATAGATTAGGGCGATAGATTAGGGCAACATATATCTTGGTGATGGTAGATTAGGGCAATATACATAATGGTGGTGATAAATTAGGGTAAAATACATCTTGGTAGTGGTAGATTAGGGCACCATACATCTTGGTGGTGATAGATTAGGGCAACATACATCTTAGTGGTGATAGATTAGGGCAACATGCATCTTGGTGGTGATAGATAAGGGCAACATACATCTTGATGGTGATAGATTAGGGCAACAAACATCTTAGTGGTGATAGATTAGGGTAGCATACATCTTAGTGGTGATAGATTCGGGTAGTATACATCTTAGTGGTGGTAGATGAGGGCAACATACATCTTGGTGGTGATAGATTAGGGCAACATACATCTTGGTGGTGATAGATTAGGGCAACATACATCTTAGTGGTGGTAGATTAGGGCAACATACATCTTGGTGGTGATAGATTAGGGCAACATACATCTTAGTGGTGGTAGATTAGGGCAACATACATCTTAGTGGTGATAGATTTTGGGCAACATACATCTTAGTGGTGGTAGATTAGGGCAACATACATCTTAGTGGTGATAGATTAGGGTAGCATACAACTTAGTGGTGATAGACTCGGGTAATATACATCTTAGTGGTGGTAGATAAGGGCAACATACATCTTGGTGGTGATAGATTAGGGCAACATACATCTTACTGGTGGTAGATTAGGGTAGCATACATCTTGGTGGTGATAGATTAGGGCAACATACATCTTGGTGGTGATAGATTAGGGCACCATACATCTTAGTGGTGGTAGATTAGGGCAACATACATCTTAGTGGTGATAGATTTTGGGCAACATACATCTTAGTGGTGGTAGATTAGGGCAACATACATCTTAGTGGTGGTAGATTAGGGTAGCATACATCTTGGTGGTGATAGATTAGGGCAACATACATCTTAGTGGTGATAGATTCGGGTAACATACATCTTAGTGGTGGTAGATTAGGGTAGCATACATCTTGGTGGTGATAGATTAAGGTAGCATACATCTTAGTGGTGGTAGATTAGGGCACCATACATCTTGGTGGTGATAGATTAGGGCAACATACATCTTAGTGGTGATAGATTAGGGTAGCATACATCTTAGTGGTGATAGATTCGGGTAGTATACATCTTGGTGGTGGTAGATTAGGGCAACATACATCTTGGTGGTGATAGATTAAGGTAGCATACATCTATATAGATTGGGGCAACATACAGCACAGTGGTGATAGATAAGGGTAACATACATCTTGGTGGTGATAGATTAAGATAGCATACATCTTAGTGGTGATAGATTGGGGGCAACATACATCACAGTGGTGATAGATTCGGGTAACATACATCTTGGTGGTGATAGATTAGGGCAACATACATCTTAGTGGTGATAGATTCGGGTAGTATACATCTTGGTGGTGGTAGATTAGGGCAACATACATCTTAGTGGTGATAGATTAGGGTAGCATACATCTTAGTGGTGATAGATTCGGGTAGTATACATCTTGGTGGTGGTAGATTAGGGCAACATACATCTTGGTAGTGATAGATTAGGGCAACATACATCTTGGTGGTGATAGATTAGGGCAACATACATCTTGGTGGTGATAGATTAGGGCAACATACATCTTGGCGGTGATAGATTAGGGCACCATACATCTTGGTGGTGATAGATTAGGGCAACATACATCTTAGTGGTGATAGATTAGGGCAACATGCATCTTGGTGGTGATAGATAAGGGCAACATACATCTTGATGGTGATAGATTAGGGCAACATACATCTTAGTGGTGATAGATTAGGGTAGCATACATCTTAGTGGTGATAGATTCGGGTATTATACATCTTAGTGGTGGTAGATAAGGGCAACATACATCTTGGTGGTGATAGATTAGGGCAACATACATCTTGGTGGTGATAGATTAGGGCAATATACATCTTAGTGGTGATAGATTAGGGTAGCATACATCTTAGTGGTGATAGATTCGGGTAGTATACATCTTAGTGGTGGTAGATTAGGGCACCATACATCTTGGTGGTGATAGATTAGGGCAACATACATCTTAGTGGTGATAGATTAGGGTAGCATACATCTTAGTGGTGATAGATTCGGGTAGTATACATCTTAGTGGTGGTAGATTAGGGCAACATACATCTTGGTGGTGATAGATTAAGGTAGCATACATCTATATAGATTGGGGCAACATACAGCACAGTGGTGATAGATTAGGGTAACATACATCTTGGTGGTTATAGATTAAGATAGCATACATCTTAGTGGTGATAGATTGGGGGCAACATACATCACAGTGGTGATAGATTCGGGCAACATACATCTTGGTGGTGATAGATTAGGGCAACATACATCTTGGTGGTGATAGATTAGGGCAACATACATCTTGGTGGTGATAGATTAGGGCAACATACATCTTGGTGGTGATAGATTAGGGCAACATACATCTTGGTGGTGATAGATTAGGGCACCATACATCTTGGTGGTGATAGATTAGGGCAACATACATCTTAGTGGTGATAGATTAGGGCAACATGCATCTTGGTGGTGATAGATAAGGGCAACATACATCTTGATGGTGATAGATTAGGGCAACATACATCTTAGTGGTGATAGATTAGGGTAGCATACATCTTAGTGGTGATAGATTCGGGTAATATACATCTTAGTGGTGGTAGATAAGGGCAACATACATCTTGGTGGTGATAGATTAGGGCAACATACATCTTAGTGGTGGTAGATTAGGGCAACATAAATCTTAGTGGTGATAGATTTTGGGCAACATACATCTTGGTGGTGGTAGATTAGGGCAACATACATCTTAGTGGTGGTAGATTAGGGTAGCATACATCTTGGTGGTGATAGATTAGGGCAACATACATCTTAGTGGTGATAGATTCGGGTAACATACATCTTAATGGTGGTAGATTAGGGTAGCATACATCTTGGTGGTGATAGATTAAGGTAGCATACATCTTAGTGGTGGTAGATTAGGGCACCATACATCTTGGTGGTGATAGATTAGGGCAACATACATCTTAGTGGTGATAGATTAGGGTAGCATACATCTTAGTGGTGATAGATTCGGGTAGTATACATCTTAGTGGTGGTAGATTAGGGCAACATACATCTTGGTGGTGATAGATTAAGGTAGCATACATCTATATAGATTGGGGCAACATACAGCACAGTGGTGATAGATTAGGGTAACATACATCTTGGTGGTGATAGATTAAGATAGCATACATCTTAGTGGTGATAGATTGGGGGCAACATACATCACAGTGGTGATAGATTCGGGTAACATACATCTTGGTGGTGATAGATTAGGGCAACATACATCTTGGTGGTGATAGATTAGGGCAACATACATCTTGGTGGTGATAGATTAGGGCAACATACATCTTGGTGGTGATAGATTAGGGCAACATACATCTTGGTGGTGATAGATTAGGGCACCATACATCTTGGTGGTGATAGATTAGGGCAACATACATCTTGGTGGTGATAGATTAGGGCAACATACATCTTGGTGGTGATAGATTAGGGCACCATACATCTTGGTGGTGATAGATTAGGGCAACATACATCTTGGTGGTGATAGATTAGGGCAACATACATCTTGGTGGTGATAGATTAGGGCACCATACATCTTGGTGGTGATAGATTAGGGCAACATACATCTTGGTGGTGATAGATTAGGGCAACATACATCTTGGTGGTGATAGATTAGGGCACCATACATCATGGTGGTGATAGATAAGGCTAACAAACATCTTGGTGGTTATAGATTAGGGTAACATACATCTTGGTGGTGATAAATTAGGGCAATATACATCTTGGTGGTGATAGATAAGGGCAACATACATCACAGTGGTGATAGATTTGGGGCACCATACATCTTGGTGGTGATAGATTAGGGCAACATACATCTTAGTGGTGGTAGATTAGGGCAACATACATCTTGGTGGTGATAGATTAAGGTAGCATACATCTATATAGATTGGGGCAACATACAGCACAGTGGTGATAGATTAGGGTAACATACATCTTGGTGGTGATAGATTAAGATAGCATACATCTTAGTGGTGATAGATTGGGGGCAACATACATCACAGTGGTGATAGATTCGGGTAACATACATCTTGGTGGTGATAGATTAGGGCAACATACATCTTGGTGGTGATAGATTAGGGCACCATACATCTTGGTGGTGATAGATTAGGGCAACATACATCTTGGTGGTGATAGATTAGGGCAACATACATCATGGTGGTGATAGATAAGGCTAACAAACATCTTGGTGGTTATAGATTAGGGTAACATACATCTTGGTGGTGATAAATTAGGGCAATATACATCTTGGTGGTGATAGATAAGGGCAACATACATCACAGTGGTGATAGATTTGGGGCAACATACATCTTGGTGGTGATAGATAAGGGCAACTAACATGCATCTTGGTGGTGATATATAAGGGTAGTAACATTTGTACGGGTAGTGATAGATATAGATATTTCCTGCAGGTGATATATTGAATTGACAAACTAACACTGGGATAGGATAGGGTGAATGACCAAACTATTTAAAATGTTGCGCAAGGTACGAGTAAGCAAGCCAGGCAGCTAGGCATTCTACACCCGTCCTCCTTGGCTCACAGATAAGTTGCTACTTTATTTAGGTTATGGCTTGGTGTAATGGCAGTTTTACTATTGAGTTCCTGGTTATTTTTTGCAGCTGACGAGCCACATGTCCAGGTACCAAGCTCAATGTAGGTCTTAATACACATGTGAGGTATGGTCTGAGAGCTTGCTTATATAAGAGTGCAATATATATTAGATAGGACAGGGTCATATTGAGTTCACATTCTTATTATGTCAATGATCTGTGGTCTTGGGTATGAGATATAGGCATGAATGAACATGTCGATAATTCAGATCAGAGCCCAGGGTACCATTCAAGTTCCACAACACAACGTGGTTGCTATACATATTTTGTGTGCACTCATTGTACGATCACTCAGGATCAATTCTTAGAGTGCTGTTCTTAAATAAGAAGCCTGAAGAAAATGACGAATCTGATTGTGAACACTCCGTGAATTTGCATTTTAACTTGCAATAATGTGGTAACAAAATTAATAAAACTCTTAAATGCGTCTGCATGCTTAATTAAAGATAAAGAAATCTCAGGAAGCTTCAATTTTAAAAGCTCCACATGCAAAATGGGTGGAATATATTTGTTACTTACCAGGTGGACAGGACTCCAAGGACACTGAGCATGTTGGTCTGTAATAGGAACAGATTAAACAGTCATTTAATAAATAAAGGAACAGCATCTGACAATCTGAGGGGTCTAATCACTTTAATTGTTCAAGTAATTAAAACCTGAAATCTATATAGCTGGCCATAAGCAATATCGGATCATAGAATATTATAAATAAATCTCTTTGACGACTGATGGATTAAGGAAATCTCTTGGACTGCTGCCAAATCCCTGTAGACTTTTTTCATAACCAATCATTCTCTGTCAAACCTCAATTAATTATGCAAACAATTCAATTATACCTACAAATAAATCGCATTTTAGTAAAAGGAAAATTACAATTTCGATGTCCAGGCCAGGAAAAAGGAAGTTTCTTATCACGCCCCTGCACTTTTATTTTGTGACAAAAAACGTCACAGGCGAAACCACCAAAAACTAATATCTAGCTATTTCAACGTTATTCACCTAGCTATTTCAACGTTATTCAAACAAAACAAATGATGACAACCAGGTCTCTTTTTTTCTTTCATGTAATTGCTCATTGACATTGGCACGACATTGATATAATGATATATGGATATTGCATCCATTGTGAATGTAAGCAGTTTGCACTATTGAATTTGGATGGAGAGACACGAAGTACGGGAGCGAGCAGTCTGTGTTACACCTCATATGCTCCTGGTTTCGTGAACTCTAATCTCCATTGTTTCCGGCAAATAGCGCGTGTCTTAAAGCGCCCTGTAGAATGTCATTATATCATGAACCCAATAGGTTTACTGCATGCACTCGTATCATGATTCCCTGAGGAAATTTTGATGGAATATTCGACCAACTTTCGGACATCTTAGTATCAGGACTTTCACAGCTTTTCTCTAGCAATGTCGCAAAATCTTCTCGCAGTGATTGTGAATGCTTTCGCCGCCCTTCCCTATTTAACTTCTCATCCCCCACGACTGTTTTGTACTCCAGTGGTTCACCTTCAAAGTCAGGTATATTTGCTTATGGAAAAAAACAAATGATAAAATGTTGCTACTGGCTTTGTTCAATGAATTTTAATCCCTCTTTTTTGACAAAATGAAATCGCTGCAATATGAATGGAGTTGACACACACTGGGTAAATATAATGATCACATATTTCAAAACCATAGGAATCCAATAAGCGTAATCAGATGCAGTTCACGCACATATAAACGGAACGAACAAAAAAATGGAAAGATGGAATCATGCCAAATATTTTAATAAAACAGAATGTTGTACAGTGTCATGGATAATATGCATGTTTTAGCTTTGATTATCAAAAGACGTTGGTAAATAAATGATTGTGTCCGTTAAGCCAGTGGCTCTGACGGTCAAAATGGCCACTCACAAAAACATGGATGACATATGTCAGAAAATGAGAAAGAGATTCAGAGATTTTATATTTACCTTATATGAAGTTACGTCAAAGAAATGTATCCCCCAAATGCCAACTTATGACAAAATTACTCGATAACAATCTAACACAGATATCTTAACACTTCATATGGTGTATAAAAAATACAGATATGAACATATACATGAATGTCAGCACGTTTGCGACAACTGTTTGACAACCAAGTGGCACACATGAATGACTGAACCTGGTGGACAATCTGTAGGCAACATGGATATGCAAGGCGCAACGGCAAATCAATAACAAATATCAATATCGCCAGAATATCTAAATTCATAGTTTTACCTGATGAGGTCAAATGCGCTGGACTTTCTCTCGTTCACAGAAAAAATGTGACGTGAACCACGGACAGGCTGCACTCCAATGTCAAATGTATGAAGCTTATAGATGACGTTTTCAATTCATTGATATTGATTTTTACATACAAGCATATGTAAGCTACAAATGTTAATACAGTAATTTGGTTGTGAACATGATCATGAAATATTTGATCGAAGGTGTATGTGCGTGTGTATGTGGGTGTGAATGTGCGTGTGTATGTGCGTGTGTGCGTGTGTGTGTATGCGCGTGCATGCGCGTGTGTGCATGTAAGTCGTGTTATCGCCCTGTAATTCTTTACTCTAGGACAATTATTTTGGTATTATGATGTGCAGATGAATCATGTTAAACAACATTTTTGTAACTCAGATGACCAACAGGCAGTGGATATCAAAACTTTCACGAATCTAAAATGTCACAAATATAAAATGTTAGTGTTCACATTTCACATAATAAGTAATTGGAGATCTGGGATGGTGGGCACGCTTCATGCTATATTGACAGATAATAATGAAAAGCCTGAAATATTAATACTTCATACCTATCATTGCATCAAGAAATATCTCGATGGAGTGTCATGTATGAAGTATTAAAATTAATTGGTATTAAAATTTATTGGTAAAACATGTGAAACATTGTTAAAAAACGTTTAAATAGACAATGTTATTAACTTAAATGACTATCCAATATTACATATAAGTTCTTGATGAGTTTCATTAAGCGTGGGTCAGTCACAAAGATCGAGTTTCACAAAAACGTTATACATAAAATGTGTGTGAAGTGTTTTGTTAGCAATATGGTGTGTCACCGACACACAATATTCATGTAAAAACACAATATAATGTGTAAGTGAGACATGCATTTCTCAGCTGTAACAAACGTGTATTGTACCATGAGGGGGTATTGGAGTATTCAAACATGAATGACCATCGCAAATTTATATTGCAATCAAATAGTAGAGAAAAAGAATTTAATTTATAAAATAGATGGGATTTTTGTTATAATTGCCAAAATCTGTGTGCAATATTAATATCCCTAACGTCGCGATGATATTCAATAAATCCACTCCCAACTTGCATGCAATATAATATTATGTTATTCTCATTACATGCCCTGACAGATATCATTTAAAATGTTTCTTTCAATATATAATGATTTATGAATATATTTGAATGAAATATGAAATATCTCACAGGATTTAGAGCAGTAAGATTAGTTTTACCCTCCCTCTGCTATTTCAGAAGGTCCAGGGTATTGTGTTTCCCCTCAGCATCTGTCCGTCCGTACATTATATTCTGATATGAAAATGATTTATCAGCTAAATTGGATTGTATTCGATAATTCTAAGCACAATAGTGACTTCATAGATGAGCTTGAATAAGTTTGGGTGAACATTCACAACCCCAAGGCTGTCCTTATCATGCTATTGGGTAATTTTGACAGTTATTCAATATGGTTAAGTTAGTGAAATTCTTTCAAATTAGGCACACATGTAAATCTATAGAGAAGCTTGGATGAGTTTGATGATGGGTGACCTTAAATTGGGCCTGCTCTTGAGTGACGCTATGATCGCTAAATAAACATGTACAAAAGAACTTTTGAGAAATTTGACTTGCTAAAAGGTGTGAGATTCAAAGTCATAACCTGTGTTTTAATTGTAGTTTTGATGCACTGTGGCAGCCAGTGAGCAAGAATACAAGAACAGAATTTGCTCTCATGTCTTACTTCCAAACACTGCCTGAAGAGTCATCTTTAACATTTTTTCTCAAGTAGAACAGCAGAAAGGAACTGGTACTGATATCTAGATACATCTTATACAGACCGAGAAAAGTATTATCTTGATAAATAATTAAATATAATTTAACAATTGTTTAGATATCAGGATCTTTCAAAGATGAAACGATAGTCAGTCATTACAACTGTGTAAATGTATACAAAAATATTTTCTTGTATTTACATTTCCTGGTTAAAGTTAAACGTAATGTCAAGATAATCTACAAAGGCAAACCAAATCACAAAATATGTTTGAAAAATATAAATTCTATATGTTCTGATGTGCATATCGCTAAAAAAACCAATACGATTTCAAAATTGAGTTATGGATTCTAAACTTCCATTGAGTTGGCCACGAGACCAACCTTTAGCATATTCTTTTTTTTTTAAAAGACTTTCTTGTTAAATGGACATGCCCGTGCCTTTTTCACAAAGAAATGACATTTTTGGTTTTGGATACACTGCCCGTTCTGATAACCATATACAATCCATGTCATTATGTGTCATGCCCTAAAGAGATTTTGATGAAATCTTTGATCAACTTTCGTTTATCTTGATTTCAGCGCTTTCACGACTTGGCTCCATGTATCACAAATAATGTTCATGATAAGAGTACAGATACGAATGTTTTTTCACTTTCGCTGTTCACCTTTATAATCCCCCCACGCCTGTTCTTCAGCTCTTCTGGAATATTTGCTCGTGGTTATAAAAAAACACGTCATGCTACGATGCATGTCATAACAAGGTTATCTCACCCACTGCAAACCCAAAACTCCCCCATGAAAAAGCTGCAATATAACAAAAAGCTGTGGCCTGACTCCAACTTAACCTTATACCGCAAGCTCCTATTAGCGATATCAGGCTTCAGACCATACTGATTGACTCCAGACCATACTGACTCCAGACCATACTGGCTCCAGACCATACTGACTCCAGACGATACTGGCTCCAGACCATACTGACTCCAGACCATACTGACTCCAGACGATACTGACTCCAGACGATACTGACTCCAGACCATACTGACTCCAGACCATACTGACTCCAGACGATACTGACTCCAGACGATACTGGCTCCAGACCATACTGACTCCAGACCATACTGACTCCAGACGATACTGACTCCAGACGTTAGAGCTCCAGACGATACTGACTCCAGACGATACTGGCTCCAGACCATACTGACTCCAGACCATACTGACTCCAGACCATACTGACTCCAGACAATACTGGCTCCAAACTATACTGACTCCAGACGATACTGACTCCAGACGATACTGACTCCAGACCATACTGACTCCAGACCATACTGGCTCCAGACGAAACTGACTCCAGACGATACTGGCTCCAGACCATACTGACTCCAGATGATACTGACTCCAGACGATACTGACTCCAGACGATACTGGCTCCAGACGATACTGACTCCAGACCATACTGACTCCAGAAGATACTGGCTCCAGATCATACTGACTCCAGACGATACTGACTCCAGACGATACTGACTCCAGAAGATACTGACTCCATGTACAGCATAGCAGAGTTTATTACCTAGTTTTAGCCCAAGCCAAAGATCCCAGCCTTCAGAATTTAGCGAATCATGGTCAAAAGTACTTTCAACACTTTCCATGATGTAATAAAGTATTGAAAATAACCACCCATAAAGCATTAAAACCTGCGTTGAAGACTCTTTTCAATTTATTATGAAATATGGTCCCAGAAGCTTGTGTCGGTCAACAGGGATTTCAGTCATTTCATGACGAGACCTTCTTGTAGCAGATATAGTGCTGCCTTACTGGATTGTCATGTCGCAGGTCCTTGACATTAAAACCCATCCGGTCATAGATTTACAAGGACAATCGGTTGTTAACAACTAGAGATGGACCTGAACTCATGATAGAAATTGTAATATTAATGCAATGCCGTCACGGCCAGGAATCAAACTCACAACCTTTTTGGATCATCACAGAGGAGCTAATGCTTGTGCGCTGTGTGGCCTTAAAATGATTGGATTCACCAAACTCTATAATAACGTCGTCCCAAATCAGTACGTTCTTAATTACTCAATTGTAAGCCAGTCAGACACATCACACTCTTGAAAACAGGACACAACTGACATAAAATAAACTTTATAGGTGTGTTAATAGCATCATTTTCAACAGCAAAGTATTATATCTTTTTCAAAGAAATCGTTCTTGTCAGAAAAAGACTTAAGGGTATTTATGAGTGTTGGTAGTGAGTGTCCTCTGGTGGCAGATTTTCTGAGGGAACTACTTTCTTTTTGCGCCAAAATGGAATGTTTTCAAAAAAGTATGGGGAAAATGCTCAACTGTCAAAAAGAGTTCCTTTTTCATTAAAACTTTCAAGTCATGAAATGACATTTTATGGTAATCATTTTTGTAATAAAAGTATTGATTTATTATTTGAAAATCACAATGGAATGTCTTTGATAATATTGAAAGCTTCATATCTTTTTAACTAAAATAAAATGGCGTAGTAATATGTCACTGCTCCAAAATTTCTTTTGTTATATCAAAATGTTAAAGGGAAAAAGTTCTGCAGATCGATTGTGGGACCATAATAAAGTGGATTTCCAAACAACTTTGTAAAAGTGATTTTAACAATATTTACTGTGATCCTAGTGAAACATATTTTCTCATTTTGATTTGTAAAATTTGGAAATAAAAATAAATAATAAAAAGGAAGTTTGGCAATCAGATATGTGAAGGGAGGTGAACAAATTCATATTTTTGAAATGATCAAGTGTGTATACTTTACCTCTATTTTTCTCTTAATTTTTTTGAAAAATAGAAAATCTGTTTCACTAGGATCACAGGGAATTTTCTTCCCAATGAAATGAAATAAACACAGCTAAAAACAAGCCTATTCCTGTTGTGTAATCTGCAGAACTCATTTGCTTGTGTTCTTCATTTCTCATCAAAACTATCAACAAGGAAATTCAGGACAAAATACTGTTTTGAAAGAAATATACTTGTAATCATACCTTATAATTCAAATATTGTAGTGTTTAAAATATTGATTCATGTCATGAATGCTTTTAATTTAATAGGGAATGTATTTTTACACCGTAAATGTGCCAATTCCTATCAAGTACAGTATTCTGGTAATTTACTACTCTACCACTAGGGGGCACTCACTACCAACACCCATAAATACCCTTAATGTGCCGAACCCTTAAGTTCTATCTCACATTTCTTGTATCACAATACCAAACACCAAGTCTTCAACCAGGGTCATAAAAAAGTCCATCCGTTTTTTTTTAAATAAACCTGAGTTATACCGGGACAAGCAAACAATTTGTAAGCAAAGAATATTACATCTAAAGATGTTTTAAATTGTTGGTCCCTATATTCTAAACACTATATTCATGATATTAGCCAATAGTTATCAGATATTTCTCATCCAGATAGAATATTGGGTGATAACTTTGCCCTTCTGACACTGAACAGAAATACAAAGACGCTTTCTCAGTTTCATTACACATCACTGGATGTTCACGTGTTCAGGCCCCGGCCTTTGAGGAAGTGGGGCATCGCAAACAAGGCGCGCTCGCTCATATGTGAAATGAGTTCACAAACCCAAAAGACCGTATCCAAAACATTACTTGATTAACTATTATTTATGTTCTTCTCACCAAAATGAATTTCTTCTAAAATTCGATGCGTTTAACCTAAGGTTGACCCACGCTTCACTGGTAAAAAGTGGCTTAAATTTATAACTAAATAAATCCTTTATTAAGGCAGAGAGGGTTGAGAGCCTCACGTTGAGAGCCCCACGTGGCTCGCTACGTTATCTGAGGACAGGACACGAACTGAGCTGTGTGCTACTACTCCTAGTCGAGACCGTCTCACTGGCTACACGTACATATAACACACGACATATATTCTGCTCTCATAACGTGATATTCCTGCAAAATACTGATCATTTCCTTGTGGATATATTCTACAGAAAGAAGCGTGCATTACAAGAAAGCGCCGGAAGAGTTGATAGATGTGCACAACACCTCGCAGTCATATGTTGTTTACATTCCACCATTCAGAAGAGAATACTTTGTTGAAGAGGATGAGAGCGACAATGGAGAAGAGGAAGACATCTCCCACGGCCAGAGAGACCCACCATAACTTTGAGTCTATGCTGTACATCTGCTTTCGTATGAGTACTTGGATTGGGTACGTGCACAACAGCGCCTCGGTGCGATGGGGCGCGATGCTGGGAGGTCGCGGTCTTGCTTCCTATCTCCCCTCGTATCGCAGCGTGGCTGAGCCCGCCAGGATAGCAAATGCAGCTGATGATAAACCAAAACATACCGAGCCGTCCATCTCCACTAGTAGCAGCAGCAGCAGCCGTCGCTACACCGCCCTAAGCGGCACAGCAGCCCCCCTCCAAATTGACAACAAACGTGCCAAGGTTGCTGACTACGAAAGGCGCCGCAAAATCCTCATGTTCAAGCGATAATATGGTTCTCAACAAGACAGAGTGAAACAGAAGGAAAGTCTACACATTGCAATTAACAATTACTAATTAACATTTTTGATTTTAAGAGGTACTTATAATCTAGGATTGTGGTTCGATATCTGCCTTTGAGTTTAACTTACTGACATCGGACAAATATTTGACAAATATGGTATTATCTAGATTGATCAGATAAAAACATTGTGAACAGCAGTTTATTCAAATGGAGGTCGGATTATCAGACAATGTGAAATAACAGCTCATTATACAATTTAACCTGAATAACCTGGACATTGTTCTTTAGTGATAGTACTATCAATAGCTCTGAACAGGAAAAGGTGTTCACTCCAAGTAGAACAGAGAAAATGAACTTGATCTGGACATATGATGGACCCACGTTAACACCTTCTGACTACTGTTAAATATCAAAATATAAATACAAATCAATTGCAGAAAGAACCAAACTTTGACTTGAGGGAGCGGCTGATTCTGGATTAGTCATCATATGTTAGGTGTTATATGTCAGGTATATGTACCTCAATACGTCAGGTATATGTACCAAACAGGACCTTAGTACCATAGGGCAGCAGTTGCAAACCTTGAGATTGTCAACAGGAGGAACTGGAATGTATTGTAGATTCAAGATGGAGACCATTGGAGAAACTTAACCAAGGGAGAAACTTAACCATGGGAGATGCTTAATCATGGGGGAAACTTAACCAAGGGAGAAATTTAACCATGGGAGAAACTTAACCATGAGAGAAACCTAACCATGGGAGAAACTTAACCAAGGTAGATACCTCTCCCAGGATATAGAAAAGAACCAAAAACTGTTGCAAGTCATTCTCCATCCATGAACTTCGCTCTTTCAGAATTCAACATGGCTGCCATTTTGACACATATAAGCAAGTAATTGTGATATTTTGTATGATACGAAACTGTTCATTTCAAATATGTTGATTTCTGTGATATGATGCATACTTTTGATACATGTCTAAGCATAAATGAAAAATTCTTCATGACAGTCTTTTCCAATGTAACAAAATAGTTTAATACGTTGAGTAACTCTTTTGAATTTAAACAAGCAAAATTTGCAATATGATTATAAATTTGGGATCTGTGCACATGAGACCCATTTGTAACTGTATAAATAGCAAATATCTTTGTATGGCTCTGCCTAATACACTTTTCCTGATACAAATTATATTTTATTATATTGTAAAATTTAAATAGGTGCAATTTTTTCTCATTTACAATGTAAGACCTTTTCAATCTAGGTAAAACATTAGAAAGTGTTCTTAATATTTAAATAAAGCAATATGCTGATGATGTATTCGTTTGCAATGTGATAAAAGTCTTTGATATATAATAAAATTGTTTGTTTATGTTTTACTCAAAGATAAGGGTACCAAACATTTTTATATAAAATTTGGACTTTGGCTCAATTACTTTAATTGATATACTGTCTGAATGGAAGTCCAAGCGTTTTTAAATAATTGGACTTGAGAGAGAGTGTTTGTGTACTTTATTATTTTGTGCACTTTCGGTTTTGTTGTTTTTCAATGGGTAAGATGGCGACCCGCAAAGGACAAAACGTAACCCTTACCATGATATTAAGTCGTGCAAAAGCGCACGATGACCTTTATTGGACTTCCAAATGACCAGAAGCCAGTCATGAGACTGGGTCATACAGGATATCTACCTGTTAACCTCCCCACCCCGAGGACTGTCCCCTCAGGTGGGGTACGAGCGCTTGAACACGTCCGTCAGTCCTGTTTACAGGATTGTACCACTTGTTTGACAAGGTAGAGCGTGGTAAAGCAAAGAAAATATATTGCTTACTTATGAGCGCATAGCTATTACCTGAGCTGGGATGGCGTGGCTACCATATATATATATATATATATATATATATATATATATATATATATATATATATATATATATATATATATATATATATATATATATATATATATATATATATATATATATATATATATATATATATATATATATATATATATATATATATATATATATATATATATATATATATATATATATATATATATATATATATATATATATATATATATATATGCTGGATATATATATATATATATATATATATATATATATATATATATATATATATATATATATATGCTGGATATATATATATGCTGGATATATATATATATATATATATATATATATATATGCTGGATATATATATATGCTGGATATATATATATGCTGGATATATATATATATATATATATATATATATATATATATATATATAACTATAATTGATAGTTACGGGCCCATCTCATATTAGAAAAGTGATAGTTACGGAGCCACCTAAGTTACGGAGCCATTTTCGTGGCTCCGTAACTTTTAGCCCCCATCTGTTTCTAAAATAAGGAAATCTGGTAGCATTTTGGCTTTTAAAATCTAAACTGGATAGCAATAGCTTTATTTTGGAGAAGTTTAAAGTTGTAAAACTGCTATGGAAACACAACAAAAATCTAAGTGAAATTTAGGCATGTATATATCATGTATATATATATAATCTAAAACAGGTAGTTACGGTGCCATCCAGTTTTTTGTCCATATCTTTTTAATTTCACATATATATATTTATTTCCTTGCCAGGAAAATATTTTCCAAACTGTTTTACACTGTTCCTCTTATTTTTAAGGCAATCTGTTTAGTAGTAATAAAAATATAGGATTTTATAGGTTTTGATGGCACAGTTTTTCAAAAGTCAACAAAAATGCAGTGCCCCCTGGTGAAAAAATCTTGTATATGTGCAACTGGATGGAAGAGAGAAGAGAGGACATGAAAAAAAAAGATTATAATTATAATTATCATTATATTTTATAAATAAATATTTTCCTGCCAAGGAAATAAATAAATATATATATATTTAAATATATATGAAATTAAAAAAACTGGGAGTGTCAGGTGATCATCGTACAGAGCCTCAGACAGATTTGCTGAGTTGTGAGGAGGCACTTCCAAGGTTGCCTGTGCCCGTTGACGAAATGGCCCAGAGGTTTTGAAATATGTAAGTATCAGTGTTTATAAGTTCTGTGTACATTATTCATGAATGTTATTTATCCAAATGTGACATGAAATTGAGATATCAAAACCAGTTACTGTTTGATTATAGATACATGTACACTGTACGTATCGATCGTTTTCATGTTACGATGTCCACGAGTTGTTTCTCGTGCATGCAGTGCTCTTTTGCAGTACATGGGGAGTCTGTAGGTTTTTAAATTTTGAAAATCCATCCATTATTAGCCGAGTTAATCTGTGTATTGGTGAGTGTCATTTACCCAGCTATACTAGGCCTCTTCAATAGAAAATAGCCTGCATATCTTTTCTCCAAAACGTTTTTACGGAACAATAACAAAGTTTTTCGGCAAAGTTTTCACTGGGTTTCCTTATAGCTAGAAATCTGAGACCTTGTGGTCTGATAGAAAACGCTTCTGGCTTTCTCCTCGTCTTTAAGTTATTAAAAAGCGATAATTATTTAAAAAGTTATGAAGGTTTTCCTGAGTTGAAAATATAGCCTGCATATCTTTTCTCCTAAACGCTTTTACGGAACAAGAAGTTTTTCGGCAAAGTTTTCACTGAGTTCCCAAGTTGTGAAGGTTTTCACGAGTTGAAAAAATCATGAAAATTATTACATATTTCTGACCGAAAGTTAATATTTCTGACCTGTTCATCTTACATTTCAATATAAAACAGTGACAATATATGAAATCTACAGCACACCCAAAATGTCAATTTTCTCAAAGATAATGCAATCATAAATGATAATTAGCAAAATTGAATGTTAACGGCATGTAATATTAATCATATTTGTTGCTTTCGGTCAGAAATATTTAATAATTATCATGATTTGGGGCAGGAAACTGTTCATCTTACATTTCAATACAAAACAGTGACAATATAAGAAATCTACAGAGCACCCAAAATGTCAGTTTTGTCAAAGATAATGCAATCATAAATGATAATTATCAACAATGAATGATAACGGCATGTAATATTATTCATATTTGTTGCTTTCGGTCAGAAATATTTAATAATTATCATGATTTGGGGCAGGAAACTGTTCATCTTACATTTCAATACAAAACAGTGACAATATAAGAAATCTACAGAGCACCCAAAATGTCCGTTTTCTCAAAGATAATGCAATCATAAATGATAATTATCAACAATGAATGATAACGGCATGTAATATTATTCATATTTGTTGCTTTCGGTCAGAAATATTTGATAATTATCATGATTTGGGGCAGGAACCTGTTCATCTTATATCTTAATACAAAACAGTGACAATATAAGAAATCCACAGAGCACCCAAAATGTCCGTTTTCTCAAAGATAATGCAATCATAAATGATAATTATCAACAACGAATGATAACGGCATGTAATATTATTCATATTTGTTGCTTTCGGTCAGAAATATTTAATAATTATCATGATTTGGGGCAGGAAACTGTTCATCTTACATTTCAATATAAAACAGTGACAATATATGAAATCTACAGCGCACCCAAAATGTCAGTTTTCTCAAAGATAATGCAATCATAAATGATAATTATCAACAATGAATGATAACGGCATGTAATATTATTCATATTTGTTGCTTTCGGTCAGAAATATTTAATAATTATCATGATTTGGGGCAGGAAACTGTTCATCTTATATCTTAATACAAAACAGTGACAATATAAGAAATCTACAGAGCACCCAAAATGTCAGTTTTCTCAAAGATAATGCAATCATAAATGATAATTATCAACAATGAATGATAACAGCATGTAATATTATTCATATTTGTTGCTTTCGGTCAGAAATATTTGATAATTATCATGATTTGGGGCAGGAACCTGTTCATCTTATATCTTAATACAAAACAGTGACAATATAAGAAATCCACAGAGCACCCAAAATGTCCGTTTTCTCAAAGATAATGCAATCATAAATGATAATTAGCAAAATTGAATGTTAACGGCATGTAATATTAATCATATTTGTTGCTTTCGGTCAGAAATATTTAATAATTATCATGATTTGGGGCAGGAAACTGTTCATCTTACATTTCAATACAAAACAGTGACAATATAAGAAATCTACAGAGCACCCAAAATGTCAGTTTTCTCAAAGATAATGCAATCATAAATGATAATTATCAACAATGAATGATAACGGCATGTAATATTATTCATATTTGTTGCTTTCGGTCAGAAATATTTAATAATTATCATGATTTGGGGCAGGAAACTGTTCATCTTATATCTTAATACAAAACAGTGACAATATAAGAAATCCACAGAGCACCCAAAATGTCAGTTTTCTCAAAGATAATGCAATCATAAATGATAATTATCAACAACGAATGATAACGGCATGTAATATTATTCATATTTGTTGCTTTCGGTCAGAAATATTTAATAATTATCATGATTTGGGGCAGGAAACTGTTCATCTTACATTTCAATATAAAACAGTGACAATATATGAAATCTACAGCGCACCCAAAATGTCAGTTTTCTCAAAGATAATGCAATCATAAATGATAATTATCAACAACGAATGATAACGGCATGTAATATTATTCATATTTGTTGCTTTCGGTCAGAAATATTTAATAATTATCATGATTTGGGGCAGGAAACTGTTCATCTTACATTTCAATACAAAACAGTGACAATATAAGAAATCTACAGAGCACCCAAAATGTCAGTTTTCTCAAAGATAATGCAATCATAAATGATAATTATCAACAATGAATGATAACGGCATGTAATATTATTCATATTTGTTGCTTTCGGTCAGAAATATTTAATAATTATCATGATTTGGGGCAGGAAACTGTTCATCTTATATCTTAATACAAAACAGTGACAATATAAGAAATCTACAGAGCACCCAAAATGTCAGTTTTCTCAAAGATAATGCAATCATAAATGATAATTATCAACAACGAATGATAACGGCATGTAATATTATTCATATTTGTTGCTTTCGGTCAGAAATATTTAATAATTATCATGATTTGGGGCAGGAAACTGTTCATCTTATATCTTAATACAAAACAGTGACAATATAAGAAATCTACAGAGCACCCAAAATGTCAGTTTTCTCAAAGATAATGCAATCATAAATGATAATTATCAACAAAGAATGATAACGGCATGTAATATTATTCATATTTGTTGCTTTCGGTCAGAAATATTTAATAATTATCATGATTTGGGGCAGGAAACTGTTCATCTTATATCTTAATACAAAACAGTGACAATATAAGAAATCTACAGAGCACCCAAAATGTCAGTTTTCTCAAAGATAATGCAATCATAAATGATAATTATCAACAATGAATGATAACGGCATGTAATATTGTTCATATTTGTTGCTTTTGGTCAGAAATATTTAATAATTATCATGATTTGGGGCAGGAAACTGTTCATCTTATATCTTAATACAAAACAGTGACAATATAAGAAATCTACAGAGCACCCAAAATGTCAGTTTTCTCAAAGATAATGCAATCATAAATGATAATTATCAACAACGAATGATAACGGCATGTAATATTATTCATATTTGTTGCTTTCGGTCAGAAATATTTAATAATTATCATGATTTGGGGCAGGAAACTGTTCATCTTACATTTCAATATAAAACAGTGACAATATATGAAATATACAGCGCACCCAAAATGTCAATTTTCTCAAAGATAATGCAATCATAAATGATAATTAGCAAAATAGAATGTTAACGGCATGTAATATTATTCATATTTGTTGCTTTCGGTCAGAAATATTTAATAATTATCATGATTTGGGGCAGGAAACTGTTCATCTTACATTTCAATACAAAACAGTGACAATATAAGAAATCTACAGAGCACCCAAAATGTCAGTTTTCTCAAAGATAATGCAATCATAAATGATAATTATCAACAATGAATGATAACGGCATGTAATATTATTCATATTTGTTGCTTTCGGTCAGAAATATTTAACAATTATCATGATTTGGGGCAGGAAACTGTTCATCTTATATCTTAATACAAAACAGTGACAATATAAGAAATCCACAGAGCACCCAAAATGTCAGTTTTCTCAAAGATAATGCAATCATAAATGATAATTATTAACAACGAATGATAACGGCATGTAATATTATTCATATTTGTTGCTTTCGGTCAGAAATATTTAATAATTATCATGATATGGGGCAGGAAACTGTTCATCTTATATCCTAATAAAAAACAGTGACAATATAAGAAATCTACAGAGCACCCAAAATGTCAGTTTTCTCAAAGATAATGCAATCATAAATGATAATTATCAACAACGAATGATAACGGCATGTAATATTATTCATATTTGTTGCTTTCGGTCAGAAATATTAAATAATTATCATGATTTGGGGCAGGAAACTGTTCATCTTAAATCTTAATACAAAACAGTGACAATATAAGAAATCTACAGAGCACCCAAAATGTCAGTTTTCTCAAAGATAATGCAATCATAAATGATAATTATCAACAATGAATGACAACGGCATGTAATATTATTCATATTTGTTGCTTTTGGTCAGAAATATTTAATAATTATCATGATTTGGGGCAGGAAACTGTTCATCTTATATCTTAATACAAAACAGTGACAATATAAGAAATCCACAGAGCACCCAAAATGTCAGTTTTCTCAAAGATAGTGCAATCATAAATGATAATTATCAACAACGAATGATAACGGCATGTAATATTATTCATATTTGTTGCTTTCGGTCAGAAATATTTAATAATTATCATGATTTGGGGCAGGAAACTGTTCATCTTACATTTCAATATAAAACAGTGACAATATATGAAATCTACAGCGCACCCAAAATGTCAGTTTTCTCAAAGATAATGCAATCATAAATGATAATTATCAACAACGAATGATAACGGCATGTAATATTATTCATATTTGTTGCTTTCGGTCAGAAATATTTAATAATTATCATGATTTGGGGCAGGAAACTGTTCATCTTACATTTCAATATAAAACAGTGACAATATATGAAATCTACAGCGCACCCAAAATGTCAGTTTTCTCAAAGATAATGCAATCATAAATGATAATTATCAACAACGAATGATAACGGCATGTAATATTATTCATATTTGTTGCTTTCGGTCAGAAATATTTGATAATTATCATGATTTGGGGCAGGAAACTGTTCATCTTACATTTCAATACAAAACAGTGACAATATAAGAAATCTACAGAGCACCCAAAATGTTAGTTTTCTCAAAGATAATGCAATCATAAATGATAATTATCAACAATGAATGATAACGGCATGTAATATTATTCATATTTGTTGCTTTCGGTCAGAAATATTTAATAATTATCATGATTTGGGGCAGGAAACTGTTCATCTTATATCTTAATACAAAACAGTGACAATATAAGAAATCTACAGAGCACCCAAAATGTCAGTTTTCTCAAAGATAATGCAATCATAAATGATAATTATCAACAACGAATGATAACGGCATGTAATATTATTCATATTTGTTGCTTTCGGTCAGAAATATTTAATAATTATCATGATTTGGGGCAGGAAACTGTTCATCTTATATCTTAATACAAAACAGTGACAATATAAGAAATCTACAGAGCACCCAAAATGTCAGTTTTCTCAAAGATAATGCAATCATAAATGATAATTATCAACAAAGAATGATAACGGCATGTAATATTATTCATATTTGTTGCTTTCGGTCAGAAATATTTAATAATTATCATGATTTGGGGCAGGAAACTGTTCATCTTATTTCTTAATACAAAACAGTGACAATATAAGAAATCTACAGAGCACCCAAAATGTCAGTTTTCTCAAAGATAATGCAATCATAAATGATAATTATCAACAATGAATGATAACGGCATGTAATATTGTTCATATTTGTTGCTTTTGGTCAGAAATATTTAATAATTATCATGATTTGGGGCAGGAAACTGTTCATCTTATATCTTAATACAAAACAGTGACAATATAAGAAATCTACAGAGCACCCAAAATGTCAGTTTTCTCAAAGATAATGCAATCATAAATGATAATTATCAACAACGAATGATAACGGCATGTAATATTATTCATATTTGTTGCTTTCGGTCAGAAATATTTAATAATTATCATGATTTGGGGCAGGAAACTGTTCATCTTACATTTCAATATAAAACAGTGACAATATATGAAATCTACAGCGCACCCAAAATGTCAATTTTCTCAAAGATAATGCAATCATAAATGATAATTATCAACAATGAATGATAACGGCATGTAATATTATTCATATTTGTTGCTTTCGGTCAGAAATATTTAATAATTATCATGATATGGGGCAGGAAACTGTTCATCTTATATCTTAATACAAAACAGTGACAATATAAGAAATCTACAGAGCACCCAAAATGTCAGTTGTCTCAAAGATAATGCAATCATAAATGATAATTATCAACAACGAATGATAACGGCATGTGATATTATTCATATTTGTTGCTTTCGGTCAGAAATATTTAATAATTATCATGATTTGGGGCAGGAAACTGTTCATCTTATATCTTAATACAAAACAGTGACAATATAAGAAATCTACAGAGCACCCAAAATGTCAGTTTTCTCAAAGATAATGCAATCATAAATGATAATTATCAACAACGAATGATAACGGCATGTAATATTATTCATATTTGTTGCTTTCGGTCAGAAATATTTAATAATTATCATGATTTGGGGCAGGAAACTGTTCGTCTTATATCTTAATACAAAACAGTGACAATATAAGAAATCTACAGAGCACCCAAAATGTCAGTTTTCTCAAAGATAATGCAATCATAAATGATAATTATCAACAATGAATGATAACGGCATGTAATATTATTCATATTTGTTGCTTTCGGTCAGAAATATTTAATAATTATCATGATTTGGGGCAGGAAACTGTTCGTCTTATATCTTAATACAAAACAGTGACAATATAAGAAATCTACAGAGCACCCAAAATGTCAGTTTTCTCAAAGATAATGCAATCATAAATGATAATTATCAACAATGAATGATAACGGCATGAAATATTATTCATATTTGTTGCTTTCGGTCAGAAATATTTAATAATTATCATGATTTGGGGCAGGAAACTGTTCATCTTATATCTTAATACAAAACAGTGACAATATAAGAAATCTACAGAGCACCCAAAATGTCAGTTTTCTCAAAGATAATGCAATCATAAATGATAATTATTAACAATGAATGATAACGGCATGTAATCGGTTTCGGTCAGAAATATTAAAAAATTGTCAAGATATGGGCCATGAAACTGCATATTATATTTCAATACAAAACAGTGACATAATATAAGAAATCTACAGGGCACCCAAAATGTCAGTTTTCTCAAAGATAATGCAATAATAAATGATAATTAGCAGGAATGAATGATAACTTCATGTTATATTAGTTTTGGTTGGTTTTGGGAACAAACATTAAAAAATTATCATGATTTGGGGCAGTAAAACCACTTCTCAGATATTATGTAAAATTTGTGTCATATTACAGGTGAGATAAATGCTGTACAACCAGATACTGACAAGGACTTTGCTGAGGTCAAGGCCAGGATGTTGAATGGGTGTGGCTGCAAGAAGCAGAACTGCTTCTCTTCCTTCACTGAAGATGATGTCTATGAGCATAGACTCTGCATGAAGCAACCCCCATAAGAGCCTTATATATATGTGGCTCGGTATAAGGACATTCCCCACCCGGACATTCCCCACCCGGACATTCACCACCCGGACATTCCCCACCGGACATTTCCCACCCACCATCATTCCCACCCTCAGCTGTGCACGGTAGCGACTCCATTCGGACGATATAGATTCCTACGTCTACCATTTGGTATCAGTGATGCAGTTTTATGACCCAAACAAGGAAATACTGGTATCAAGTGATGCTTCTAAGTCAGGGCTTGGAGCAGTGTTATTACAGAAACACAATGATAAGTGGTTACCAGTTGCGTATGCTTCAAGGTCAATGACTGATGCTGAGACCCGGTACGCTCAAATAGAGAAGGAAGCGTTAGCCATGACATTTGCCTGTGACAGGTTTGATCAATATCTGTATGGTCAAACTTTCCAGATTGAAACGGATCACAAACCATTGGTATCCATATTTACCAAAGCCTTGAATGACTGTCCAGCAAGAATACAGAGATTCAGACTAAGACTGCAGAAGTATGACTTTGAGTTATTATTCACACCAGGCAGTAAGATGTTTGTAGCAGATGCTCTGTCCAGAAACTATCCAAAGCTGAAATCTCCTCAAAGTAGCACAGAAGAGGATGTGAGAGTGTATGTTAATCAAGTGTTAGCAACGACTCAGATGACAGATGAAAGGCTAGAGCAAGTCCGTGAAGAGACTAGCAAAGACGATGAACTGGTCAGATTGTCTCACACCATTATGAATGGTTGGCCAGTGGAGAGATCAAAGTGCCCAGTAGAAATAGAGGATTACTGGAATTATCGAGATGAGATGACAGTTATCGATGGTATAGTGTTTAAAGGCACTAGGATTGTAATACCGGCCAGTATGAAACTAGACCATGAGCATATATCATTACCTGGTGGTGGCCATGCAGCTAGTTGTTGTATGTTGCTTTTAATTATTCCTGTGGGTAGTCATTCTTGATTAAAGCTGTTGATTGCCCTATAGTTGTTATTTGCCTTGGAATTTAATAATGTGAGTGTCGCTTACAGTTTAGGTTTTATCAACTGTATTCTTACAGGCCTTACACAGCTATTTATTTCCTCAGTGACATTATACATGTTTTATACATATTTTATTTACAATACAAATGATGGATTTACAGTACATATTATGTTTACAATAAACTTGTATACTAACTTGTCTAGTTAACATTTTTTGCAGAAGTACAGTAGTTCTAAATGTTCACAATTATGAGGTGTAAGGGTAAACAGATACCTAGTGATTGCATCTAGGGAAATAGAGTCATACACTAAGTGGGTGGGAAATGTCCGGGTGGGGAATGTCCGGGTGGGGGAATGTCCTAGTTGGGGAATGTCCGGGTGGGGAATGTCCAAGAACCATGTGGCTCTGTAACTCTTTTCATTTGGTCAATTGGCTCCATTACCTAAATATTGTTAATGTTCATTAATCTCACTTTTGATGGCTATTTTATTGTCTTACCCATATATATAGGGCCCATTACCCATAAACCTAACACATATATATATATATATATTGGCTCCGTAACTATCACTTTTCTAATATGACATGGCTCCGTAACTATCACTTTTCTAATATGACATGGCTCCGTAACTATCAATCATAGTTATATATAGATATATATATATATATATATATATATGTGGCTCCTTAACTCTTTACATTTTAGTATACATTTAGCTATAACTATAATTGATAGTTACGGACCCATCTCATATTAGAAAAGTAATAGTTAAAGAGCCAATATATATATATATGTGTGTTAGGTTTATTTATGGGTAATGGGCCCTATATATATGGGTAAGACAATAAAATAGCCATCAAAAGTGGGATTAATGAACATTAACAAGATTTAGGTAATGGAGCCAATTGACCAAATGAACCAATTGGCTAAATGTATATTAAAATGTAAAGAGTTACGGAGCCACATATATATATATATATATATTTATAGATGTGGCTCCGTAACTCTATAAAATATATATATATTTGTACACTATTTGCTATTTATATACCTGATAGCAGATTTTGGCCTCGTGAGACTAACATCAGGTTCATCCTGGATTTGTCATAATATTGTCTGGACCTGTGTAATATCTGGTATTCGATCATTGATATATTTCTTTAAAATATTTTCCCACCAACTTACCATTACCTGATAAATGAGAACTGATTACCATCAATTTTGATCTGTATATACTTCTATAAATCGGCAATAAAATTATTTATTTTTACAATGACTACTTTGTTATTAATCATTTTGAGTCGTATAGCTATAGACTGCCCATTAAGCCCCATTATCCATAAACCTAACACATATATATATATATATATATTGGCTCTGCAACTTTCACTTTTCTAATATGAGATGGGTCCGTAACTATCAATTATAGATATATATATATGTGGCTCCGTAACTCTTTGCATTTTGATATACATTTAGCCATTTGGTCAATTGGCTTCATTACCTAAATCTTGTTAATGTTCATGAATCCCACTAATTGGCACTTTTGATGGCTATTTTATTGTCTTACCCATATATACAGGTCCCATTACCCATAAACCTAACACATATATATATATGTATTGGCTCCGTCACTATCAATTTCTAATATGAGATGGGTCTGTAACTATCAATTATAGATATATATATATATGTGGCTCCGTAACTCTTTACATTTTAATATACATTAAGCTATAACTATAATTGATATTTATGGACCCATCTCATATTAGAAAAGTGATAGTTACGGAGCCAATATATATATATATATATATGTGTTAGGTTTAATTATGGGTAATGGGCCCTATATATATATAGGTAAGACAATAAAATAGCCATCAAAAGTGGGATTAGTGAATATTAACAAGATTTAGGTAATGGAGCCAATTGACCAAATGAACCAATTAGCTAAATGTATATTAAAAAGTAAAGAGTTACGGAGCCACATATATATATATATATATATCTATATATAACTATGATTGATAGTTACAGAGTCATCTCATATTAGAAAAGTGATAGTTACGGAGCCATCTCATATTAGAAAAGTGATAGTTACGGAGCCATCTCATATTAGAAAAGTGATAGTTACGGAGCCAATATATATATATGTGTGTTAGGTTTATGGGTAATAGGCCCTATATATATGAGTAAGACAATAAAATAGCCATCAAAGTGGGATTAATGAACATTAACAAGATTTAGGTAATGGAGCCAATTGACCAAATGAACCAATTGGCTAAATGTATATTAAAATGTAAAGAGTTACGGAGCCACATATATATATATATATATATCTATATATAACTATGATTGATAGTTACAGAGTCATCTCATATTAGAAAAGTGATAGTTACGGAGCCATCTCATATTAGAAAAGTGATAGTTACGGAGCCAATATATATATATATATATGTGTTAGGTTTATGGGTAATAGGCCCTATATATATGAGTAAGACAATAAAATAGCCATCAAAGTGGGATTAATGAACATTAACAAGATTTAGGTAATGGAGCCAATTGACCAAATGAACCAATTGGCTAAATGTATATTAAAATGTAAAGAGTTACGGAGCCATATATATATATATAAATATATATATATATATATCTGTATATAACTATGATTGATAGTTGCGGAGCCATCTCATATTAGAAAAGTGATAGTTACGGAGCCATCTCATATTAGAAAAGTGATAGTTACGGAGCCATCTCATATTAGAAAAGTGATAGTTACGGAGCCATCTCATATTAGAAAAGTGATAGTTACGGAGCCAATATATATATATATATATATATGTGTTAGGTTTAATTATGGGTAATGGGCCCTATATATATATAGGTAAGACAATAAAATAGCCATCAAAAGTGGGATTAGTGAATATTAACAAGATTTAGGTAATGGAGCCAATTGACCAAATGAACCAATTAGCTAAATGTATATTAAAAAGTAAAGAGTTACGGAGCCACATATACATATATATATATATATATATATCTATATATAACTATGATTGATAGTTACAGAGCCATCTCATATTAGAAAAGTAATAGTTACGGAGCCATCTCATATTAGAAAAGTGATAGTTACGGAGCCAATATATATATATGTGTGTTAGGTTTATGGGTAATAGGCCCTATATATATGAGTAAGACAATAAAATAGCCATCAAAAGTGGGATTAATGAACATTAACAAGATTTAGGTAATGGAGCCAATTGACCAAATGAACCAATTGGCTAAATGTATATTAAAATGTAAAGAGTTACGGAGCCACATATATATATATATATATAGATATCTATATATAACTATGATTGATAGTTACAGAGCCATCTCATATTAGAAAAGTGATAGTTACGGAGCCATCTCATATTAGAAAAGTGATAGTTACGGAGCCAATATATATATATATGTGTTAGGTTTATGGGTAATAGGCCCTATATATATGAGTAAGACAATAAAATAGCCATCAAAGTGGGATTAATGAACATTAACAAGATTTAAGTAATGGAGCCAATTGACCAAATGAACCAATTGGCTAAATGTATATTAAAATGTAAAGAGTTACGGAGCCATATATATATATATATATATATCTGTATATAACTATGATTGATAGTTGCGGAGCCATCTCATATTAGAAAAGTGATAGTTACGGAGCCATCTCATATTAGAAAAGTGATAGTTACGGAGCCATCTCATATTAGAAAAGTGATAGTTATGGAGCCATCTCATATTAGAAAAGTGATAGTTACGGAGCCAATATATATATATATATATATGTGTGTTAGGTTTAATTATGGGTAATGGGCCCTATATATATATATATAGGTAAGACAATAAAATAGCCATCGAAAGTGGGATTAGTGAATATTAACAAGATTTAGGTAATGGAGCCAATTGACCAAATGAACCAATTGGCTAAATGTATATTAAAATGTAAAGAGTTACTGAGCCACATATATATATATATATATATATCTATATATAACTATGATTGATAGTTACAGAGCCATCTCATATTAGAAAAGTGATAGTTACGGAGCCATCTCATATTAGAAAAGTGATAGTTACGGAGCCATCTCATATTAGAAAAGTGATAGTTACGGAGCCAATATATATATATATGTGTTAGGTTTATGGGTAATAGGCCCTATATATATGAGTAAGACAATAAAATAGCCATCAAAAGTGGGATTAATGAACATTAACAAGATTTAGGTAATGGAGCCAATTGATCAAATGAACCAATTGGCTAAATGTATATTAAAATGTAAAGAGTTACGGAGCCACATATATATACATGTATATATATATCTGTATATAACTATGATTGATAGTTGCGGAGCCATCTCATATTAGAAAAGTGATAGTTACGGAGCCATCTCACATTAGAAAAGTGATAGTTATGGAGCCATCTCATATTAGAAAAGTGATAGTTACGGAGCCGATATATATATATATATATATATGTGTTAGGTTTAATTATGGGTAATGGGCCCTATAAATATATAGGTAAAACAATAAAATAGCCATCAAAAGTGGGATTAGTGAATATTAACAAGATTTAGGTAATGGAGCCAATTGACCAAATGAACCAATTGGCTAAATGTATATTAAAATGTAAAGAGTTACGGAGCCACATATATATATATATATATCTATATATAACTATGATTGATAGTTACAGAGCCATCTCATATTAGAAAAGTGATAGTTACGGAGCCATCTCATATTAGAAAAGTGATAGTTACGGAGCCGATATATATATATATATTTATATATGTGGCTCCGTAACTACCTGTTTTTGATAGTGGCTCCGTAACTATCACTCTGTACTTGGAAAAAGTTACGGAGCCACATATATATTAAAAAATCAAGAGTTACGGAGCCACCAAAATATATATATTTTATTAATGGACAGAATTATTTCATATCCATGAAGTAAATAGAATATGTTTCCTGTGACTGTTTCAGTCAAAAGAGGATATATGCCAGATGAGAGTTTTCTGAATAAATCCACTTTAAACATGTGGCTCCGTAACTATCACTTTTATAACGTGGCTCCGTAACATACAATCCATATATATATATATATATATATATATATATATATATATATATATGCTGGATATATATATATATATATATATATATATATATATATATATATATATATATATATATATATATATATATATATATATATATATATATATATATATATATATATATATATATGCTGGATATATATATATATATATATATATATATATATATATATATATATATATATATATATATATATATGACCCCAATACAGCACAGTCCAGCCTATACATGACCCCAATACAGCACAGTCCAGCCTATACATGACCCCAATACAGCACAGTCCAGCCTATATATGACCCCGATGCTGCACAGTCCACATTGCTGTCCACTATGTCAAAGTCTCATTAAAGACTTTTGTAATTATTATTATAATAAATATTATTTATTTAAGACCCAATCAGTGTGTTGTCATGCTCTGTTCACAAATAATAATATTGTTTTGGACATTCTGGGTGCTCGCAACAATCTGTGTACTAAATCGCAGCCAATCTGAGCGGTGCCGTACGGTGAACAATGGCCAGATTGAAAAAAGTTGCTTTCTTTAATCTTAATATAACGACTATCATACACAAATGTTAAAGGAAATAGTTTGCTCATCAGTTACATATATAAGTATATGATCATCTGAAATTGACTTTTAACAAGACTATTGTCACATTTTAACACAGGAATGTGCCCCAGTTTAAGACTGCATAAAGAAGAGTAATTCCCAACTTGGGGGCACAAATATAACCGTAAAAACGCTACAGATTTAGTATAAAATTTACACTTTTATTAACTAGACACTGTTTTACACTCAACTGTAATAAAATTTGTTAAACTTTGTGATGATTATCATGTGATTTTGATGCTTTCATACCACCAAGATATATATTGAGTACCCCCCAGATTGGTTCAAAGCTCTCCCACCCCTGCTACCCCCCTCAGCAGATCCTGGATTTATACCAGGCTCTGTAAGTATAGGCCAGATACTACCTTCTCTCCTCAGCAGATCCTGGATTTATACCAGGCTCTGTAAGTTGAGGCCAGATACTACCTTCTCTCCTCAGCAGATCCTGGATTTATACCAGGCTCTGTAAATATAGACCAGATACTACCTACTCTCCTCAGCAGATCCTGGATTTATACCAGGTTCTGTAAGTATAGACAGATACTGCCTTCTCTCCTCAGCAGATCCTGGATTTATACCAGGCTCTGTAAGTATAGACCAGATACTGCCTACTCCCCTCAGCAGATCCTGGATTTATACCAGGCTCTGTAAGTATAGACCAGATACTACCTTCTCTCCTCAGCAGATCCTGGATTTATACCAGGCTCTGTAAGTATAGATAGATACTGCCTACTCCCCTCAGCAGATCCTTGATTTATACCAGGCTCTGTAAGTATAGACCAGACACTACCTACTCTCCTCAGCAGATCCTGGATTTATACCAGGCTCTGTAAGTATAGACCAGATACTGCCTACTCTCCTCAGCAGATCCTGGATTTATACCAGGCTTTGTAATTATAGATAAATACTACCTTCTCTCCTCAGCAGATCCTGGATTTATACCAGGCTCTGTAAGTATAGACCAGATACTGCCTACTCCCCTCAGCAGATCCTGGATTTATACCAGGCTCTGTAAGTAAAGACCAGATACTACCTACTCTCCTCAGCAGATCCTGGATTTATACCAGGTTCTGTAAGTATAGACCAGATACTGCCTACTCCCCTCAGCAGATCCTGGATTTATACCAGGCTCTGTAAGTATAGACCAGATACTACCTACTCTCCTCAGCAGATCCTGGATTTATACCAGGTTCTGTAAGTATAGACCAGATACTGCCTACTCCCCTCAGCAGATCCTGGATTTATACCAGGCTCTGTAAGTATAGACCAGATACTACCCGGCTTCTCTCCTCAGCAGATCCTGGATTTATACCGGGCTCTGTAAGTATAGACTAGATACTACCTTCTCTCCTCAGCAGATCCTGGATTTATACCAGGCTCTGTAAGTATAGACCAGATACTACATACTCTCCTCAGCAATCCTGGATTTATACCAGGCTCTGTAAGTATAGACCAGGATTGACAGTTTTAGGAGACCACGCCCAGTACAAGCTTCTTTTTATCAGCATCAGCCAATAGACAATAAGTCAAATATTTCGCCACGTGTAGTAATGGCCAATTGGTGTCATTGTTATTATGAGAACGTGAGTGCAATAACAGATGAGTGGAAATCTTAGTGACATTTATAACAAATAGTCAGACAAACGTATTCAACAAGAGATGGTCCATATTATTTTCTTCCCAAGTCTCAAACTAAGGGATTCGATGTTCCATGTCTCCATGCACTCTTTTCGCTAAATTTTTTTTAAAATCATATAATTCTGAAAAAAAAACCTCAAGGATTTACAAATAACTGGGTCATCTGTGGTCATAAAATCAACAGAGCAAATGAAAAAATGTTTTACATTTCCAAACCAATACTTTCCCAGAATCATTATATCATCCGATGTTTCTCTGCTGGGTGACATTGCCTGTGTATATATAGAATTAGATCATACACTCACATACCTACAGGTAACATAAGAAAGGCAATCCGGGACGAAGACATTAACAAACAATTGTTCAGATAATTATCATTAATTTCTGTGGGTTTTCCTTCTTCTGTTTTTTTCTTTAATTTCAGAATTACATACTGCTATCGTGTAGTGCATAACATTCATGATCATTCTACTTCCAACGGTGCATTATTACACTGATGTGGGACATAGCAAGCTTTATTGTGCGGAACAATCTTTATTATATTTTAAAAAGGCAAACAAGGTTATTCAGTGTAATATATAGGACAATATATGATGTCCTCCCTGTCATTGCCCCATATATTCTGCATTATATCAGTAGTTTGTATTGTGTTTGTTTGGGGCTTTACAACATTTTGAACATTCTTTCAGTCATTTCGTAATGAGACCTACTTGTAACAGATATAGTGCTGCTTCACTGAATTGTCATATTGTAGATCCTTGACATGACAACCCACCCGGTCACAGATTTACAAGGAAAACGGATTAACTAATTAGGCACAGGCTCATGTATGAAATTGTATCGTGAGTTCGATCTCGGCACAGCCGGGGATCGAACCCACGACCTTTGGATCACCATAGAGGAACTGGTGCTAATAAGCTGGCGCCACGGCCCGTGGCCTTACATCAGTAGTAATGCTAGTCATTCAATCAACTCATTTTCTTTGCCGTCATTACCTTGTGTTTGTGTCATTCGAAATTTGAAATTCCCCGAAAGATACTCTTGCTCACCAAACCAATCAGAATTGATCAACTTCAGGTTCTGACCTGTGATCTGTTGGCAGACCAGAAATGTTAACGTATCAGTACAAAGCAGAATCTTTATGAATTGTCTTTTATTCATGTACCAATCAGCACACAAACCTCATTTTTATGAAAAGTCACGACTTGCGACCGATCTTGAAGGCACCTTTCTACTGATGACAGCATTAACTAATATGAGAGGGAAGTCCTAAGGAAGAGAGTATTTAAGCTATAAATCTTAATGAATTGAAACCAAATAGTCCTCATCAAGTTTCACAATACTAATAAGCATCAGATTACACTGAACTAATCACCGGAAATGATTAAATCAGACATGATTATACGAAAGTTTTTAATTTAGACAGTTTCGATAGAATTTGGTGAATCTGAAGAGTTTCAGGCAGGAATATTCAAATCACATTTCTAGCCAAATAAAATCATTTGAAAGTTCAAAAATTGAAATTATCACAAAGATTATGATGGAATATATGATTAAATACAATGCGCAACATCAAATATGTGTATTTCTGAATTCATAGCTTCACAACAGAATAATGAATCTATGATAAAGATGAAATAGAAAGACAGGCAGATAGTAGTAAGATTTTCCATGATATTCGATCACATTCTGTGTTGTATGCAAATAAAAGTGCAGCAACCCTTTGATATTGTCATTGTTTAGTCAATTGCTATTTATCAGGTGAACTTTGAATTTTGTTTTGGACCTCTTGTCTGGAACAAGACTATTTTATTGTGTCTGATATTAAGTATCGGTCAGTTCAGTTCATATGTACTCTTCACCTATAATGTGTTTGTCGAGATTGATAAGCAACCGCAAAGTTCTGACCTCATATTAAACCGTATTTCTGACAAACAACGACACTAATGTTACTACACTACTGAACATTGGAGCATTTATAGTGTTAAAATAAAAGAGCTCAGGGGTGTAATTATTGATCAGTTAATACTTCTTAAAAAGGTCACTGTTCATGTGGGGTTTTTTCTGGGTCTCGAGGTTTATATATTTACAGTAAATAACAGGTTGCAGGGGTAGCAAGTGCTCTCTCGGGTATTGATCTCTGCATTGCAGTGCAGGTAGTGATTCTTGGAGGTGCTCCGTTCCCCTTTATATACATCATCGCTAATATATCACCACTTCTCATGGAAACAATCTTGAAGCCATATTACATCCGGTGATCAAATATAAGAATCCTGGCTTCAAATTAATACAAATAGAAAATATAGAAATATATGTTTATAGGATTCCGAGCTCATATAGATCCAAATGTAGTTTTATACATATCCAGTGGATATTATCCACACACACACCTACCGATATTGTATCATTCGGTAAAAAGGCCGCGGTTATTTCAGTGCTTTAATTATTTGACCTTTTGACTTTCCTGCAAGCGCTTATTACAACGTGATATTCACTTCTTAATCCTGTGTAGACATAATCAAGGTTATAGCTAAAGTAATAAAACCCTCGCTCGGAAAGATAAAAGCAATTTTGCCAATAAAACCCTGGATCTTATTGAGGCATTCTTCAAATTGATTACTGCCACATACAACACTGATTCAAGATAAAATATCAACGATAATAGTGGATATTGAGCAGTAGATCTTTCTCACAAAATATGTGACATCACACATGGGAATAATGCGGAACGAAGGCGTGGTTCATTTGTGAAAATTGGGAATCGGAACGAAAACGATAATATGTGCAGATCATTACATGCTTAATATGGTTCCATGTTTGCGATGCTAAAGCAGCGAGAGCTGCCGAGCCTGAAATCAAGAATGTGGCGGAGTGCAGTGAATGTATATGTGATAAGAGAAATGAAATAATATAAAGCTGTATAAAGCAATGAATAGCGATAAATAATCTTATAAACTCAGAGGAAATATATATTTGTATGCATGTACCTTGTATATTAGTGGAAATCTTGTGCTGAAATGTTTCCTTATGAAGCAGCTGAATTTCTCCACGTTCATATACCACAAAGTGTTACTCAGACCAAAAATAGAAATTTAACCTACTCAGCCTCGCTTTGAGTCGACGCAGCCAGGCAGGCTATTTTCCTATCAGAGTTTAATAATGCATTCGAGCAGAGTTGAATGGCACCCGTATTGATCATACATCAACGTGGGTTTCCACTAGAGAGCTGCTCAAATATGGTGAACTGTCATGAACAGCTCCTGTTTTTATTTATTGATCTGAGCAGATAGATTGAAGCTACCTGTTATTGTATCATATAGGCCCCCTGCCAATCTCTCCGACCAATGATTAAATATAGTGGAGTTGTACAGTTGTGGTTCTGGTAGAGTTGTACAGTTTCGGTGTGTACTTTTCAATGGGGAAAGAAAACAACATGGAGATCGGCAATCGGCCTATGGCCACTTTATATATTAGCACCACTTGATGTTCTGTGCCCATCCCAATAGCACACACACAAAATTACTCACCCTGGAAGCCACTTACCTTTTATAAGAATATTCCTGCATAGTGGCTACTTATCCATCAGTTATGTATTTCCTTTTAATTGCATCCATTAAATTGCATTTACATCAACTTGTATTTCAATTTAATTGTATTTCCATTAAAATTTTTATAATTATGTATCCACTGGGTATCAAAGGCGTGTAATGGTTGTCTGGCAGGACCATTACATTAATGATCAATATATTGTCTCTAAGGAAGATGGGGAGGTGTGGAAGAGGATTTAATTTGGAAGAAATGATACGTTATTTTGAGAAAAAAATGTACAAGTCGAGGCAGTGTAAAAATGTTTATATTAGCTCATGAAATCAATGTGTTTCACCTTCATAAGTGCGACATAACAACATAACAATGAAATGAAGACAAATATCAACCACATTTTATCTTTATCCTTGGATGGAAATATTTTTTGTCTGTGTTTGTACAAAGTAAAGAGAAAGAAAAGTTAAAGGCGAAGGACATATTCTGGACGTGATAAAAATAACTTGAAAATAAAAAATGCCTCAATTTGTTTAAGATTTTAATGCATAAGATACAAGTAATATACAAATTTATACATGCCAGCATGTTTGGCCAGAAGGCAGTAAACTGTCTTATATTGTCATTAATCATATTTATGTTGATACATTTCCTCTTAATAAATGAATTGTTTGTCGGTACTAATTGGTACAAAATAGAAAATACAAATATTTTTAATTCATCATATAATTATTAAGTAATTGATAAAACATTGGCCAAAGGCCTAACAGCTGTTTTGAGCATTGATGTCTGGTGAGGAATTTCAACATTTCATTGTATGGGAACATTGCCATGTTTGGAACATTTCTTTGAATGGGAACATTTCCTTATTTGGGAATATTTCCTTGAATTGGAACATTGCCTTGTTTTGGAACATTTCTTTGAATGGGAACATTGCCTTATTTGGGAACATATCCAACCTTTGCAGTCTAGAGTTCGAATACCGGTTGGAACAAATATTTCAGTCATGCTGCATGGTAGGAAAAGATGAATATATGTTACTGAGTTGTTTCTCACTCCAGCTAGTGCTCCATGACTGGTTATCAAAGGCCGTGGTTTCTGCTATCATAATTTAATCTCATAGATAACAGAGAGAATTCATTTCCTCCCATTGTTAAAGCTATGCTTACAAAGTCAGCACAGTTAGAAATAATTATACATATCTTAATAATACACACATCCATTTCAGTGACCAATCACAGGAGCCAAGACAATGGTAAGGATGAAAAGCGACATTTTACCAATCAAAAACCACCTTACAAACAGTTCCAAGAAATGTCCAGAGAAGATGATCATATTGATCATTTGATAATAATGCAAAATACACACCCCTGATCCAGTGCCTATATGCATAGGGGCTTCTACGTGAAAGCAATAACACACAATAATACTCTTGTGGTCAGCATGTTCATTTTGCAACCCGGGTGGCGTTTAATCGTATTTTTTTTTCAAATATACTTATTTATTAGTTATCTTATGTAATAAACGATATTAAATCTTTTGAGTACCACTTTTAAAGTGTAAAGAATTTGGTCCTGTAAGTTAAAGTATCTTCAGTAAATCATTGCACAGGTGTCCTAGATATTGCACATTCCCACCAGATGACACCACCTTCGCCAACTTACACGGATGGACAAGCAATGCCACTCCATTGTCCTCAATACGGCATTTACCACCAAAGGTATGTTATGTATTATATTTTGCATAAAAGAGACAGAGTAAACGCAAGCACCATGGTATAAAATGAGATGAGGTTTGAATTATGCAGTGAAGGAGATTATCAAGGAATCCTGAAATTATTTATATCTTTATCTCAAAATGCACTGAACGTTAGTCATGTTCTGAGGGATATGGCATTATTTTACAAGAAGCAAATAGTATGCTGTATATCACTATTATCCAGTCAGACGTTGTGTTGCTATCCCATGATTTCAGGACAAGCGATACATGATGATAACAAACTTGACTGTCTATATTTACTGCATCTATAGTGAATTATTGGGCTATTATCACAAAAAATACAACATAGAATGTTCCTGTATAAAACTCAATATAGCCATGCTATCAGGCTGGTAGGATATATGTTTACTTTTCAAATGGGTAAACACTTGGTTTGATAATAGCAGACGGCCCAATTCCCCCGCCGTAGTCCTCAGACTTGAATATGGAACCTTTTCCCCTGGCAGAGATCATGAGGCCTCCCTTGCACCACTTATCCTTCTCAGAGTCCGGGGTTCTGGGCGTGGTGGGCGGGGCTGGGGGTATTGTCGCTATGGGCCCTGTTACCTCGGGTACTACCCTCACGTCATCACCTATGACGCCCTTCATCACCGTGTCTCGGCTGGCCAAAGAACTGTAGATATTGGAATCTGGTTTCCCTCTTCTGCCAGCAAGCACTTCCATATCTGCGTAGGGGTTGGGGGCAGCTTGTACCGATTCCAAATAGTCGCCAAACCTGAATTAAACCAAATAAAACGGGACAATTAATTGTTTTCAAATTACAATCTTCAAATAAGTAGATTTGTTTTTAGCTACAGTTTTAAAAATTGCTTCATACAAAAGTATGTTTTCTTTAAGTAAAGAAGATGAAAGATGAAATATGTTATGTGTTACCATGGCAGCAAGCAATACGAGTAAACTACAACACTCTTAGGGACAAGTTGATAAATATATAGGAATGCTACGTACACAGATGTGGAGGGTGAAGGTTGCATTTGTCTCCTTCTCCTGATGAGCACAGCCAATAGCAGAGCCAATAAGATCACCACCAATACACCAATGGCCACGCCAAAGTAGGTCAGTGACGCCTGGATTGGAGAACATTACTGCAGTTATCGTCTGATGTCAAGTACTGATTTAGGTCATAATCAACTTTTTGTTTCCGTTATTGAATATTATATAATACCCGGTTCTTATAATCACATCTGAATCTTAAAAATCCTTAAAGTTTTATCATATAGTATGAATAAATGAAAATAGCAGACGATATTTTGTTGAGAATTATATATAAACGGAGATATATCAGCACCAGATGGCAACACTAAACCTAATGACTTTTATGTTACACAGTTCTCTCATCAGTAGGAGAATATCTGTACCTTCACAGGGTCGGCGCCTTGGTTGCCCACTACGGGAGCGACGGAGGCGAGGAGAGGGTCCCGGGTAGAGGTGGGCGTCTCGCAGTGGTCTCCCTCATATCCACTCTGACAATAGCACACTCCCGCCTCACAGCGACCGCCGTGTTCACATGGGTAGTCTTGACATGTATTATCAATTTCACACCTATCACCTGCATAGAATTATCAAACAAATTTGCCTATCACATTCGAATTCTATTAGGCTGAACTGAAAATAAATCACATTAGATGTGTGAGCAACCATTTGTGAACAACACATATCCGGTTTCATTCAGCGTCTGTGATTTGTTTCACCTCAGCTCATTGGTCAAGCAATAAACAAATCACGCAGGCCGAATTAGAAATATCGCAGCAGGTTAGATTACCTAGCTTACGATAAACACATATCAGGTTTCTTCTAGCAATAATCATGAATGCCTATGTGTTATCTGGCCAATCAACAGAGAGCCATTTTATGATATCACACTTATATGCTAATTGATTGTGCTCAATGACAGATCTTGGGGAGACAATGGCACTTGCCAGCATGACATATTCCTCCATGCTCTCTGGCCAATCAGCAGAGAGCCATTTTATGACGTCACATTTATATGCTAATTGATTGTGTTCAATGATGGGTCTTACCGTCATATTTGGGGAGACAATGGCACTTGCCAGCATGACATATTCCTCCATTCTGACAGTCAATGCCTTGACACCGAGGATCCTTGATACACTTATAGCTGGTCTCATACCCGACACACACTTCGCCTGGTGAACAAGGATTGCTCTGACACTGAAACAGCACAACAAAGGAAATGGCCGATTTATTTTTATTGAGAAGCTGGATGTCAAGCTGTGAACTTTGTATGGGCTAATGGTTCCCGCTATTTGCCGCATACCACACTCATGCCATACTCATATCATATTCATACCAAACTCATACTATATTCATACCACTCTCTTATCACATTCAAACCACACTCAGAAAGAGAAATCTGTCATGATATATATATATATATATATATATATATATATATATATATATATATATATATATATATACTGTAAATAGTTGTAATAGTAGATTTGCTGTTCATTTGGAGCATAAATTGCTAGCAGCACAGCCCAACGCTTCGCTTTTCATCGAGTTTAGTATTTTCTCTTTAGCAAATAGCATGTCACACATTCATTACTATTCATGAAAGTATTTATAGAGTTATTATTTGCGGCAAATATTCAATTAGTTTTAGATACATTAATTGTTGGTGATATTACTGGTATAAGAATATTATGAAAACATTTTCTTGATATATTTCTCAAGATCATCAGCCAGTCCATTGATATCAACTGTATTGATTTCCTCAGGTTCCTTGAAGTTTAGTTTAACCAGCTGCTGCATTCAACCATTGTATTTTCTTTATCTGTCCAAATTAAGCAGATTACTACTCACCACACTAACGACTATGACCTCCTCCTGGCAGTGGGAGCCTGTGTAGCCACTGGCACATGTACACACTCCACCGTGGCATGTTCCCCCATTGAAGCATTCATTATAGAGACACAGGTCCACATCACACAACACACCTGAAATGCAATTATTGGCAGGTAAGCAACCATCTCTATGAATAAAGTGTATTTGATTCTATGAGAACTTATCTAACTCTTATACTAGCAAAAGTTCTGCTTCACAAATAATCATGCTCATGCTTTGACCCTATACTTAAACAAAAGAAACATTTTAAAGATATAGATCAAGTTTGTAATAGCTGATATGATGTATTTGTTTTTGGTATGAAGACAAGCTAAATGATGGTTATGTTGGCCTAAGTATAGGATTTATGGAATTTTAATTCAGTTTATTCAGTCATAGATGATACTGCTACACGATATTAGAAGATTTCTTTTTTTTCTTAATATGGCTTACTTGAGTACTGATGATGATGACAAAATAATCTTGTTTTTTTTTATTTTACTTATCTTTTTTGTAATGTACTAAGTAATGGGAACATGTAATGTACTAATTAATGGGGACAAGTCACAAATGAAAAGAGGATTTCTCTTAATAATAATTAACATTTATTGCTGTACTGATGTGTTTGGTAATTATCAGAAATAATTTAAGCAATTGAATACCTTCATATCCTCTGGGACACACACAGGTACCATCATCATTGCATAATCCACCATTTTGACATTCAATATTTTTGCATGGATGCGCAATACATTCATAGCTATCGACAAGGTCAACACATGTGTCACCAATGTCACATGGGTTTGACTGGCACTCATCGACCTCAATCTGGCAGTGGGTACCAGTATATCCTGCCATGCACTCACACTGTCCTCCCTCGCAGTTGCCATTACTGAAGCAAGTCTTATAATCACAGATCTTTACTTTACAATAAAAACCTGAAGAAATAAAATAGGTTTTCACCAACAAAATAAAAACATAAAAAATACATAAAAAATGTATTCTGCAAGAAAGTGACATTCACATTCACAGCAATCAAAAAATGGATCTCTCTTGAAAGCTTCCTTTACATCAAATAATTGAAAGACATGTTTATTATATTTATTGCTTGAAATCATATGAACAATGAATGAATGCTCGCACCAACGAATCCTGGTAGACATTGACAGTCTCCGTTCACACAGTTGGCTCCATTAAAGCATATTTTCCCACTGCAGGGGTCCTCCAGACAAGTGTAGTAACCCACGTGGTCCACACATGTGGCGCCCTCTATACAGGGATTGCTGGCACACTCGTCAACTTCCTCTTCACAGTACTTGCCTGTGTAGCCCACAGCGCATGCGCAGTCACCCTCCTCACAGATGCCACCATTCAGACAAGATATCACATCGCAGACATCAACTTCGCAAATTTCACCTTCAAAGTTATATAAAAGTAGCAATTAGCTAATTTTCTCTTCCTTAATTCAGTTTATTTTTTAGTTTGTATGGTTTTACTGGTTCTTCGCATGCTCCAGCTGGGTTCGGTCAAGTTTTTATCGAGCTCCCTTAAATAATTATTATTTTGCGTTTTATGAAAGAATATTTTTACTTTTGATTTGCAAAATTGAAGGGAAATATTGCAGAACCTATATAGACTGGATTGATTTCAGTAAATTGGAATTATTTGCAGTTTTCTCTGTGAAAAATTCACTTTCTGTATATGTAACGTATGTACTGGATTTTGTCGTGCATGTCGAGTAGCGTACGCACGTGACATAAAGAGAATCTCCTAGGACTGCTTTTTGCTTGGAAATACTTGTATATTGCCACTTGCTTTTGCCTGACATTTGACATTGATTGACTTTATACTGTGACGTCCTATTCAGGCTTGGACTAGGTTGATTAGATGAGCCTTTTCTGATCTCTCACAGTATGATGTTGTCCCGGGGGGGTACTCTCATGATTTTAACACGCGGAGGCTGGGATGGAACTGAAAACCCCAGAGCCTGAATTAGGGAAATATTCTAGCATTATTGGTACCCTGATTTAGGACTAGCCGAAATTTGGTACCCTGATTTAGGACTAGTTGAATTTTTGATACCCTCATTTAGGGATGATGCAGAAGGAGGAGATTTGGAAAAGGGGATTGTGATCCCTGTTTTAGGGAGAAATTTGAAAAACAGTACCCTGTTTTAGGGAAAATGATAAAATATCTTAACTCGGATGGAACTGAAAACCCCAGAGCCTGATTTAGGGAAATATTCTATCATTATTGGTACCCTGATTTAGGACTAGCTGAAATGTTGATACCCTCATTTAGGGATGATGCAGAAGGGGAGATTTGGAAAGGGGGATTGTGATCCCTGTTTTAGAGAGGAATTTGAAAAACAGTACCCTATTTTAGGGGAAATGATGAAATATCTTAACCTGTTTTAGGGAAAATATCAGCGAAAAGGACCCTATTTAGCCCAGCTTCCCCGGTAACGCTGACTATGAGAGTACCCCCCCCCCCCCCCCCCCGGGGATGTTGTGAGCTAACCCCTTTTTATGCTTTATATGGTTTGACACTGTTATTTGACTATATTATATATTATCAGATATTTACTCAACGTTGATATAAATATTAGATATAATCATAACTGAAATCAACAACGTTGATATAAATATTAGATATAATCATAACTGAAATCAATATTTCAAAATGGTATAGTTCTTATTGGCTTTATAGGGCAACTTGCAAGCAGCGAGGAGTTGCGGTGAAAAATGAATACATCGTTTATGAACTGACACAGCGCGTGTTATCATAGAATTTCAATCTCCAACCTGAACCTTCAAAAAAGAATCCATTTACTATCGTTGCCTCCTTTAAGGAATTTGCAAATATGTTATCTTTTTATAATTTTTTTAACCATGAAGTCTATTTCCTAGGTGATTTTAATTTTCATATGAATATTAAGCTAATGTCAATAAATCAATGCTATTCTAGAGACGTATGATTGTCTCCAATTTATAACTGAACCTACACATATACTTGGCAATTCGCTTGATTTATTAATTAAATGTAATTATCATACCGACTTCTTGATTTTAGTGGCGTGAAATTTATATCTGATCATAATGTTATTAAATGTACATTTAGTTTTGAAAATTTGCTTATAATCAAGACAAATATTACCTTCCGTAAATTGAAAAATATTACAATGAATGACTACAATGATGATATTGGTGAACATTTCAAAAATGATTTTGATACCAATCTTAGTCTCTCTGATATGATGAATTAATAGTGGGGCAACTTCAGGGTTGGATTATATCAACAGGTTCCATATCGGGGGTCCAAATCAGTGGTTAAAAACCCAGAAATTGGTCTTGGACGCCAAAGTATTGTATGAATAAGTTCCACCTCCAATAGAACGATTTCAGGGTTGGGGTTCTTGAACATAGATTTGGACCCCCCAAATTCTTATGGATTCTTTAATTTTATGGTAATTGTCATCTTTATATAATTACATATACAGTTCTTCAGTTTTTTTCTCAGTTTTTCATGGAAAAGTAGCTGATTTCGGTAAGATTAACACCTATTTGCTGCTCAAATCATTAAAACACCAATTTTGTTGACACTGTTACAATGTTATTGTGACCTAATTACTGTGGGGCCCAAAGGTGCATCTATATAACGTCATGAGGCCACAAGGGAGAATTTGTTATGTTCTTATCGATGTTTGGATCTGAATCTTGGCCCCTATTCGGAGCTATTAGAAATACGAAAGCCTTGAATCGATTCTTTCAGAATATGCATACAATATGCATAAGGGTTGTATCCTTAAACTTGCTAATTTTCATATCAATCGGGTAAAGATAACATATACTAATTATTTGATAAAGTTAGTCTATATTTACAGCCAATTGGAACCCCCTAAATTTTGGTGTTGAATTTCAAGGTCTAACCCCAGTCCATTTCGGTCTAATTTAGACCCCCTATTTGGACCCAGACCCTGATGATGCAATCCTGCCCTTGTGGTCAAAAGAGTACAGCCAGTACCTGGCACATTCAGGAAAACACAATAGTATTTTGGTTGATTTTAGTGAAATAGCTTCTTGTATCACAGTTTCATGGCCATATATGATTACCTGTGACCTCTGTGTTTCATGAATGCTTTAATGATTTACTAAATCAAGGCTATTTATGTGAAATAAAACTTACCCAGAAACCCTGGAGAACATTCACAAATTGACACATTGTTATGGTTGATACACTTTCCACCATGTTGACAGGATGTGACGTCACAAGGATCTACGAGGCATTCATAGCCATCCACGCGGTCCACACAGGTAGCCACATCAATACATGGGCTACTCTGACATTCATCAATGTTCACCTCACATCTACTTCCGGTGAATCCTGGTGCGCATGTGCAGTGGTCCTCGTCACACATTCCACCATTGTTACATGTTATCGATGAGCATATCTGGTTTTCACATCGCGTGCCTACAGTCAATAAAGATAAAATGAATTTAAATGAGATAATATAAAAAAGGACAGAAAATCATTATCCGAAATGTAAATCATATAAATGTGTAAATATTAATTTAGAAAGCAAACGGCACCTCATTTCAGATTGATCCATGTGATATCTCTGGTAAATTGTATTATATCACAATCACTCTCGGATAAAAAGGAAATGTCAAAGCTGGTCTAAATGTAGGCCAATGGCCTTAAAGCTATGTTTAATATTGCCTTGTAAAGTCTATGAATATTTTCTGGATATTTCTCTAAATTGCTTTATAAATGACTATTTAAAGTATTTACACAGCTTTGCAGGTCACGAACAGTAAATGTGGTAAAAATAATGTACCCAATATTGGGTGCTCCATCATCCTTATATTGCTTTATTTCAGAGGTTTTAAAATAAGGCTATATTCTAACCTTTAAAAGGATCTCATCAAAGAAGCAACACAGCATATCTGAAGAAAACATACGGACAAAAAAGCTGTCGTTACCCTGAAAATTACCTGAGATGTTTTTGAAGATGTTTTGAGAAATGTTTTAGCAAATAATAAAAACTCAGGTCAGAGGAGCTCAAAGTAGACTGGAAGACAAACCGACAGAACCCCTCCCAACCCCCAGTTCACTGCACAAGCTATGCAGTCAGGATAGCTAAAATCCTAAGTGTCATTATGTATAATTAATAATTAATTCAATATTGGTGTTTATTTAAATTGTCTTTTGTATATTTACCATTGTACCCATTTTTACATTCACAAATGCCACCTTTGGAGTGCTGGCAGGTTCCTTGATTTTGACAAACGACATTGTGGCAATGGTCTTCTATGCACATATACTGATCGATCATGTCCACGCAGGTGGCACCACCGTCGCACGGGTTTGGCTCACATTCATTGATTTCGTGTTCACAGCGGATACCAGTGTACCCCGGAGCACAGATGCACCTATCTTGGTGGCAGGTACCTCCGTTTGGACATTTTATGATAGAGCACAATTCTACTTTACAATTTCGACCTGAAATGAAAATGAATTAAACCATAAAATATCTTTGTTTAATGTATTACCATGAATCAGTTACCTGAGTTAATAAAGTGTTTTATTGCATATGGGGGACAATCACTAATCGTAACTAAAAAGTATATGTTGTAATGTTCTCAAACCATTTTGAAAGTAAACTTTATTTTGAATGGAGGATATCATTCAAAATAACGGTTCTTTCTAGCTTTTTGGTGAGGTAAATCACGCACCAGTAAAGCCGGCTTGGCAGACACACTGGCCCAGGACGCAGGTTGCACCATTACTGCACTTGTTGTTCTCACACCCATCAAGGCACTTGTAGGAGTTGATAAGGTCTACACATGTCTCTCCTGAGGCACAGGGGTTGCTGGCACACTCATCTATCTCCTGGGCACACCTACTGCCTGTGAAACCAGCCACACAGGTGCAGAGACCAGCATCACACCAGCCGCCATTATGACAGCGTGTACCTCCACAGAGATCGACTCCGCACAGAGAACCTACACAGACAACCCATATCACATGATAGACTTACACTACTTTAAATGATTCTTACCAAAATGTATAATATAAAGATTAAATTTATATGTGTGCAAGCGATCTATCTTTTTTTAGAATGTCAAATAACTCTATACCAGTGAATCCCGCTGGACAGCTGCAAACTCCGCCGTTGCAGGTTCCTCCATTTTGACAGTGCACCGCTTCGCATCCATCAAGGCATATATATGAGTTAACCTTGTCCACACAGGTCTCTCCACTGGTACATGGATGGTCCGCACAGTCATCTATGTCCTCTTCACACCTTGTGCCTGTGTATCCAGACAGACAGGAACAGGAACCAGAATGACAGGCACCTCCATTCTGACAGGTCACGTGATCGCAGAGGCTTATTCGACATTCTGCCCCTGAGATTCAGAATTCAAGATTGATTTTGGACCATAAATCAGTAACATAAATAAATACAGATATTACTTATTGCATATATATATATATTTCGTTCTATCTTTCAACCGTGTCATTGTAATAGGAGTTTCATCATTACCTGCCATTTCGTCTTGATTTGAATATATTTGCTTCATTGATTTTACTGCAAAAATCTAATCATTACATTGATGACATTCTTATGCATATTTGTTTGGGGGTTTTACATCATTTTTATTATTATTTCAGTTCTTTCATGACGAGACCTATCTGTAAGAGATACAGTGCTGCTTCACTGAATTGTCAACCAATTCATCCAGTCACAGAATTATAAATACAGCAGATTGACTCTTCTAGCACAGGCCTCAGCTCATGTGAGAAATTGAAACATCAGTTCAATCTTGGGGTGGCCATTTGAACATTTGGATCATCACTTGGTGCTGATTAAAGGTCTTGGGTTCGATTCGTGGCCATGCCGAGATTGAATTCATGATGCAATTTCACATATGAGCTGAGGACTGTGCCAAAGGGTTAACCTGTTCTCCTTGTAAGTCTGTGACCGGGTGAGTTGTCATGTCAAGGACCTGTGACATGACAATTCAGTGAGGCAGCACTATATCTGCTACAAGTAGGTCTCATCGACTGAAATACTGTTGAAATAATGTTGAAAGTGATGTAAAAACACACAAACAAAATATGGCCTCTTTATGCATATATATGTTTATACATATATAACATAACTCTTCTGTTAAGGAGATTAAGTAGTTCAACAGACCTACAAAACCTTCAGGGCAGATACAAGATCCTTCATCACATACTCCATTGTTCTCGCATATCACTCCATAACAGGCATCCACAAGACATGTGAATCCATCAATCTGGTCCACACACTCCTCCCCAGGCCGGCAGGGGGAGCTGTCACACTCGTTGACCTCGTTCTGACACTGGGAACCATAGTAACCAGACTTGCAAATACACTGTCCAGAGGAGCAGCTTCCCTCGTTGAAACAGTCCAATATCAAGCAGAAGTCCACTGAACAATCGGACGCTAAAAGCATATAGCACATAGTGCTCATCTTGACTAAAATCATTTATCTAGAAAGGATAACATTTGAAGATAAGGCAAGTGTTTAATTCAGTATAAAACGGTGTAATGAATCAACATACATAAAAATCCTGGCGGACAGATGCATTTTCCGTTCTGGCACGTTCCACCATTTTCACACTTGACATTAAAGCATGGATTTTCAATACATTTGTATCCGTTAATCTCGTCCTCGCATTGGTCTCCGAGATTACAAGGGTTAGATGCGCACTCATCCACCTCCTCGGCACACCGACTTCCGGTGTATCCATCCGCACATTGACACTGTCCTTCCCTGCAGGTGGCGCCATTCTGGCATTCTATTATGCCACATAGGACTACATCACAGAGACTTCCTGTGGTAAGCAAATTAAGGCATTTATAGTTTGGGTGCTTAATCTGTATTGTGTATTGGACCAACAAGTTGTGAAACTTATAGATAATGATAAAAATAACAATGTTTACCCACCTGTAGTTCCAACCGGGCATCTACAGATACCATTTTCACAAGTTCCCCCATTTTTACAATTAACATTATGACATGACTCTGTGATACAATTGAAGCCGTTGACAAGGTCACGACATGTGGTGCCATCTGGACACTGGTTGGTTGCACAGTCATCTATGTCTGTCTCACAGGTGGCGCCTGTGTAGCCTGACTTGCAGTCGCATGCTCCTTGCTTGCAGGTACCTCCATTCAGACAAGACATGAGCTGACACATATCTGTCTCACACAGTGCACCTGAATAATACAAAATATTAATACTTATATTTAATAATCTGAATTACCTTTTTTAATGACTATCTTAAAATCTGTGACTCCAATGTCCCTTCACTTTAATATGCACCCTTGATAGTATGTTACATAAGGTCATATTAAGCAGTGAGTTAGTACTCACCTGTGAAGCCTGGCTCGCATACACATGAACCTTCCAGACAGAATCCATCATGTTCACATTCAATACCTTGACATGGATGTTGTTCACATTTATAACCATTCACCAAGTCCACACACGTGGCGCCCCCTGAACACGGGTTACTTAAACACTCATTGATATCCTCCTAGAATTAAACAAGAAAAAGTGGTGCTCCACATGGTAAAAAAATTAACAGACAAAACAAAAATTACCTGCTGCCTCACTAACTAGCCTTAAAGAACACCTCTAAGCCATCATTATCGCCCAGGCGCTATCGCAAATCATCGATCAGACTTTTGCATGTTATTTCTGTTTTAACTGTCCGATTTACACCAAATTTGAACCAAACTAACTGAAAATTCCTTGTTCTAGCGATTGGTAAGAATTTCCAAGCAATTTATAAGGATTATTTTATGCAACGATGGGCGAGCACGATGACATCGTTTTGAACGTTCTGCTTTTACACCACGCACTTCTTTTCTTTTGTTTACTTCTTTTATTTAAGTAATCATACGCCCAGGCGCATGCGCAAATTGGAATCTTACATGCACACAGACGAACACTCCACAGTGGCGTCAGTTGCTTTAACAATAATGACCACAGAAAAAACCGAATTACAACCCACAGGATATGACTACACATTTCCCATGATCGTACCGATCACAGAATAACAGATAGTTCTTATTTTTGACAATGATTGCCTGTCAGCAATCATTGGATTGTCAAAAAAGGAACCATCCGTGTTACCAAAAAAAGATATCAAATTGTCTTATAATTTTGAAGAATTCATTTTTAAGATATAATGTACGTACGAAATAAACATCGGTTTTTATCTGAGAAATAATGTACAATCTAATATAATGTTTTATCTGAGAAGATTTCTGCCTGCACTAGTCTACTGGCAGTCCTAGTTGATAGGAAGCGGGAGTTGTTACCTCACATCTGTCTCCTGTGTAGCCAATCAGACAGGAGCAGAGACCTCCATCACAGTTACCCCCGTTGAGACACATGATGATGTCACACGTGTCCACCTCACATCTCTCACCTGCATCACAATAACTACTGAATGACAGATGTTTGACAGAAAAACATCTTCAATAATCTCAAATGAGCAGTCCATTAATTTGTAAAGACGTATGTGAACGTAAGACATATGAAAACCAAATTCTAAATGTAAAAATATTTATTAGATCTGTAAATAAGCATTCTCTTTTGGGAAAACTGACAAACCTGAATTGGTTGTAAGAACCATTTATTATTATTATTATTATTACTTTGTATTAGTGTATATGAGTTGTTACCTTTGAACCCTGGTTCACACCTACAGGTACCATTGCCCATACAGCCTCCTCCATTCTGACAGAACACCTGTTCGCACCCGCTCACACACCTGTATCCGGCCACCAGGTCCTCGCAGGTGGCGCCCTCTGCACACGGGTATGCGTCACACTCGTTGATGTCTATCTCACAGTTGGTTCCTGTGTAGCCCGGGGCGCATGCGCACTGTCCGTTTAGGCAGGTTCCTCCATAGTGACAAGGCATGATGTCACACAGGGCCAACTCACATATCACACCTGACAATGATGTCATTAATCATTAACCAATCACTTTTAATCAAATTTCTTAAAACAGGAAATGTTATGCATCGAAAGCACACAGGATTAACCCGGGATACAAAAGAGAGATATTTTCCCTGGATCAGGTTTTTGTCATTATCATTGTGTGAGGTTCGTTTAAATTGACAAATATTTTCTCATGGACATTATTATCAATAAATGCTTGGTATTTGACAATACGATTCTCTTTCCCCGTACAGACAATAATTTGAAATAAATAAACACAATGAAATGTTGATCTGTATCAAATGTTGATTTAATTATCCAAACAATTTATGATTTGTGCTCATATCAAAAATAGTTTATATCACTGGATGTTTGAAAAGATTAAATGATAAGTGATAATATGGGTTATTAACGTGATAATATAGGTTATTAACGTGATAATATAGGTTATTAACGTGATAATATAGGTTATTGACGTGATGATATAGGTTGTTAGCATAGTACATGACTAACCCGTGAAGCCTGTGTGATAATATAGGTTGTTAGCATAGTAGGTCACTGACCTGTGTAGCCTGTGTGATAATATAGGTTGTTAGCATAGTAGGTCACTAACCTGTGTAGCCTGTGTGATAATATTGGTTGTTAGCACAGTAGGTCACTAACCTGTGTAGCCTGTGTGATAATATAGGTTGTTAGCACAGTAGGTCACTAATCTGTGAAGCCTGTGTGATAATATAGGTTGTTAGCACAGTAGGTCACTAATCTGTGAAGCCTGTGTGATAATATAGGTTGTTAGCATAGTAGGTCACTAACCTGTGTAGCCTGTGTGATAATATAGGTTGTTAGCACAGTAGGTCACTAATCTGTGAAGCCTGTGTGATAATATTGGTTGTTAGCATGGTAGGTCACTAACCTGTGTAGCCTGTGTGATAATATAGGTTGTTAGCACAGTAGGTCACTGACCTGTGTAGCCTGTGTGATAATATTGGTTGTTAGCATAGTAGGTCACTGACCTGTGTAGCCTGTGTGATAATATAGGTTGTTAGCATAGGAGATGACTGACCTGTGAAGCCTGTGTGATAATATAGGTTGTTAGCACAGGATATGACTAACCTGTGAAGCCTGCCGGACAGGTACACATGCCCCAGTTCTCGGGCTCACAGATGCCGCCGTTGAGGCAGACCACGTTGTAACACACGTCCTGGATGCACTGGTAGCTGCCGTGAGAGTTGATGCACACATGCCCTGCCCCGCACATATTCAGCTGGCATTCATCTATGTCAGTACTGCAGTCAGTGCCAGTGAGGCCGGGAGGGCACACACAGTCCCCCTCCACACACGAACCCCCGCCCTGACACACAGGGCACGTGCTGTTGTCACACAGAGTACCTGAAAAGTTACCAACATTCATTGCAAAGTTACCAACATTCAGTGCAAAGTTACCAACATTCATCACAAAGTTACCAACATTCATCACAAAATTACCAACATTCATCACAAAGTTACCAACATTCATCAAAAAGTTACCAACATTCACCGCAAAGTTACCAACTTTCATCACAAAGTTACCAACATTCATCACAAAGTTACCAACATTCACTGCAAAGTTACCATCACTCAGTGCAAAGCTACCAACATTCATCCATGTATAGTGAGGTCCCTAGAACATTTTTGAAAAATACACAATTGAGTGCCTAGAACATCGTTGAAAAATACCGGCATCGTTCGATTTATTTTTATTCTCATCTCAATATCTTAATATATCTCTGAAGAAGAGAAAGCGTGAACAGGGCGAAACCACTGATTCGTGTTTTTTTTAATATTACGACCAGCATTTCCAAAAGGCATAACAATAATGATAAGAATAGAACTTATATAACTCTGATACCAGACAATATTAGTTGATAGCGCCTAAATGTACTAACCAGATAGGCATACTTGCTCACCGAATGTTGCGGTGTGCTTTGCCTTATCTGTAGGTTATTCCTACCTAATTAACAGCATAATTAGCATAACTCAGAGTAACACATTTCAACCCTTTTGGTTTCAGTGCTTTCACATCTTGGCTATCACAATCACAATTGATCTGCCCCAAAGCAATACATGTGAATTCACTCCCGACACAATACTCTTAACCTCCCTAACACCGGTTTCCAGTGATAAGGCGTTTCCCACGACAGAGCTTTTCTCGGCAAAATATACATCAAGAGTATTTATTGCAGATACAGTATACAGGAGCCACAAGAGGAATTGACGTGGAGTGTGCACATGGATTCGTACCTTTCCAGCCTTTGGTACACAGACAGGTATAGCCGAGGTGGCCGTCTACGCAGGCGGCTCCATTCTGACAGCCATGACCCACACAGTCGTCAACAGAGGCGAGGCAGTTAGAGATAGGACTCGTCCAACCTGCAAACAGCAACACTCAAATCTGTGGTTAATGTGTAACAATTGTGCAGTAAATGCCTGTCAAATGCGTAGCAAATGTGTGTCAAATATGTAGCAAATGTGTAAAAATATATATATATATTATGAGTGGTGATTGACGTACTCACCTGGGAGACATTCTTTATCTCCGGTGTATATGTTTCATGTATAATGGCCCAGATATTTATCATACTCACCTGGGAGACATTATTTATCTCCGGTGTATATGTTACATGTATAATGGCCCAGATATTTATCGTACTCACCTGGGAGGCATTCTTTATCTCCGGTGTATATGTTACATGTATAGTGGCCCAGATATTTATCGTACTCATCTGGGAGACATTCTTTATCTCCGATGTATATGTTACATGTATAGCGGCCCAGATATTTATCGTACTCATCTGGGAGACATTCTTTATCTCCGGTGTATATGTTACATGTATAGTGGCCCAGATATTTATTGTACTCACCTGGGAGGCATTCTTTATCTCAGGTGTATATGTTACATGTATAATGGCCCAGATATTTATCGTACTCATCTGGGAGACATTCTTTATCTCCAGTGTATATGTTACATGTATAATGGCCCAGATATTTATCGTACTCACCTGGGAGACATTCTTTATCTCCAATGTAAATGTTACATGTATAGTGGCCCAGATAATTATCATACTCACCTGGGAGACATTCTTTATCTCCAATGTAAATGTTACATGTATAGTGACCCAGATAATTATCATACTCACCTGGGAGACATTCTTTATCTCCGGTGTATATGTTACAAGTATAGTGGCCCAGATATTTATCGTACTCACCTGGGAGACATTCTTCATCTCCGGTGTATATGTTACATGTATAGTGGCCCAGATATTTATCGACCTCACCTGGGAGACATTATTTATCTCTGGTGTATATGTTACTTATATAATGGCCCAGATATTTATCATACTCACCTGGGAGACATTCTTTATCTCCAGTGTATATGTTACAAGTATAGTGGCCCAGATATGTAACATACTCACCTGGGAGACATTCTTTGTATCCGGTGCATATGCTACATGTACAGTGACCCAGATATTTATCATACTCACCTGGGAGACATTCTTTATCTCCGGTATATATGTTATATGTATAGTGGCCCAGATATTTATCGTACTCACCTGGGAGACATTCTTTATCTCCGGTGTATATGTTGCAAGTATAGTGGCCCAGATATGTATCGTCCTGAGCTTGACATTTGACATCACAGCTGAGGCCATAGTAATTCTCGGTACACCACGCCCACGCCCGGATATCCAGACTGCAAACAACATTCTCTTAATTCAGGCCGTGTATCTGAAGGTACTGCTTAAATATACTTATTGATTGCCAGACTGTAGAATGCAGTCCAGACTTATTTAAAGGTCCCAGTTAACTCTCCATTGCGGTACTCACTATGTCTTCAATCGTCTCCTTGTTCCCCTTATCGTATACTCATTTTTTACAGGATTGTTTTTGTCCACACTTCTTGTCAATGCTATGAAGCTGGAGCCACTGTTTAAGAGGTCAATGTCATCATCGTCAAATAGGTCGTCATCCTGGACCTCCACCTTTAACTTGAATCCACCCTGAAAATAACACCTTTCACCATTATATATGTCACAATATAAAACATATATATTTTAATATGATAATATCTCCTTGATGATGTAGCAATATCCTGAGTTGAATATCAAGAAAATTATTCATGCGGAACAAAAGCAAAGCCAAATTTTAGAAACTTTATTTAAAGCATAGTGATTACATATGTTAAACTCACTGGATAGACGTCCATTTCGATGGTGAAAGGATTCGCCAGACCTTTGATTGTAGAACTAAATGTGACAAAATCTGTTTGGTGGAAATGTTTAGGATCATAATACCCCAGTGGGCAGTCGTAGTTATTGTCGTCTATGGAGCTGCTCCTGGAAGTAATTATGTAGGATATAAGGTCAGATATACTAGAAACTACCTGCTTCAGACATACATCACATATGTCTGTGTCTAGAGACTACAGCTCCATTAATAATGAACAACAAGAAAAATTAAAATCGTCGAGAAACAATAGACAATAGAAAAGCAATCCACATATTTCTGGCTTTACCGTTCAATATAAATCTATATCTCCAATAATACTGATCATTCACCGAGATCATTCAAGTAACTTGGCTGGTAGAGTGTTCAGGTAACTTACTGGCTGGTAGAGTGGTCAGGTAAATTACTGGCTAGTAGAGTGGTCAAGTAACTTACTGGCTGGTAGAGTGGTCAAGTAACTTACTGGCTGGTAGAGTGGTCAGGTAACTTACTGGCTGGTAGAGTGGTCAGGTAACTTACTGGCTGGTAGAGTGGTCAGATAACTTACTGGCTGGTAGAGTGGCCAGGTAACTTACTGGCTGGTAGAGTGGTCAAGTAACTTACTGGCTGGTAGAGTGGTCAAGTAACTTACTGGCTGGTAGAGTGGTCAGGTAACTTACTGGCTGGTAGAGTGGTCAGGTAACTTACTGGCTGGTAGAGTGGTCAGATAACTTACTGGCTGGTATAGTGGTCAGATAACTTACTGGCTGGTAGAGTGGTCAGGTAGCTTACTGGCTGGTAGAGTGGTCAGATAACTTACTGGCTAGTATAGTGGTCAAGTAACTTACTGGCTAGTATAGTGGTCAAGTATCTTACTGGCTGGTAGAGTGGTCAGATAACGTACTGGCTGGTAGAGTGGTCAGATAACTTACTGGCTGGTAGAGGGGTCAGGTAGCTTACTGGCTGGTAGAGTGGTCAGATAACTTACCGGCTGGTAGAGTGGTCAGATAACTTACTGGCTGGTAGAGTGGTCAGGTAGCTTACTGGCTGGTAGAGTGGTCAGATAACTTACTGGCTAGTATAGTGGTCAAGTAACTTACTGGCTAGTCGAGTGGTCAAGTATCTTACTGGCTGGTAGAGTGGTCAGATACCGTACTGGCTGGTAGAGTGGTCAGATAACTTACTGGCTAGTAGAGTGGTCAAGTAACTTACTGGCTAGTAGAGTGGTCAAGTAACCTATTGGCTGGTAGAGTGGTCAAGTAACTTACTGGCTAGTAGAGTGGTCAAGTAACCTATTGGCTGGTAGAGTGGTCAGATAACTTACTGGCTGGTAGAGTGGTCAGGTAGCTTACTGGCTGGTAGAGTGGTCAGATAACTTACTGGCTGGTAGAGTGGTCAAATAACTTACTGGCTGGTAGAGTGGTCAGATAACTTACTGGCTAGTAGTGTGGTCAAGTAACTTACTGGCTAGTAGAGTGGTCAAGTAACCTATTGGCTGGTAGAGTGGTCAAGTAACTTACTGTCTGGTAGAGTGGTCAAGTAACTTACTGGCTGGAAGAGTGGTCAGATAACTTACTGGCTGGTAAAGTGGTCAAAACAGAACTGGAATTCTGGGTCACAAGCCGATCCTGGATCACAAGAGAGGCCTCCCCAATCCTTGCCATAGGTGTCATACTGTAGCATCTGGATCTTGACCACTGCATCTCCGCTGACCTGCTGACGGCCCAGCTGCAAACACGTTCAACACATCTATCTATGATATAGCTATTTTTCCAGATATAAAAAAATCCCACTTCCATGTTTATTTATTTAATGGGATAGTTATTAATATTTTAAAACTATATAACTTGCTGGAGATCGGCAACTTTTTATAGCATATTTTATAATTTATTCTAATAGTGTAGACAATATGTTCTTTCAAGATCTCAACTTAAGGCCACAAACCTGGACTATGACAGGGATGATCCACGCTAAATTCCACATGATGCTATGTCTGCAATACACCATAAGTTATAAGCTATTACAGTGTGGAGACATATGCGGAAGTCATCTCTTACCCTGGCCACATAAGCCTGGTATAACCTCAACCCGGTCACCCCCAATGCTAGTGGGCATAACTAAGATCACCCCCAATGCTAGTGGGCATAACTAAGGTCACCCCCAATGTTAGGGGACATAACTGAGATCACCTCCAATGTTAGAGGACATAACTGAGATCACCCCCAATGTTAGGGGACATAACTGAGATCACCTCAAATGCTAGTTGGCATAACCAAGATCACCCCCAATGCTAGTGGGCATAACTAAGATCACCTCCAATGTTAGAGGACATAACTAAGATCACCCCAATGCAAGGGGACATAACTAAGATCACCCCCAATGCTAGTGGGCATAACTAAGATAACCCCCAATGCTAGTGGGCATAACTAAGATCACCCCCAATGTTAGAGGACATAACTAAGATTACCCCAATGCTAGTAGGCATAACTAAGATCACCCCAAATGCTAGTGGGCATAACTAAGATCACCCCCAATGCTAGTGGGCATAACTAAGATCACCCCCAATGCTAGTGGGCATAACTAAGATCACCCCCAATGCTAGTGGGCATAACCAAGATCACCCCCAATGCTAGTGGCGTAACTAAGATCACCCCCAATGCTAGTGGGCATAACTAAGATCACCCCCAATGCTAGTGGGCATAACTAAGATCACCCCCAATGCTAGTGGGCATAACTAAGATCACCCCCAATGCTAGTGGGCATAACTAAGATCACCCCCAATGTTAAAGGACATAACTAAGATCACCCCAATGCTAGTAGGCATAACTAAGATCACCCCCAATGCTAGTGGGCATAACTAAGATCACCCCCAATGCTAGTAGGCATAACTAAGATCACCCCCAATGCTAGTGGGCATAACTAAGATCACCCCCAATGCTAGTGGGCATAACTAAGATCACCCCCAATGCTAGTGGGCATAACTAAGATCACCCCCAATGCTAGTGGGCATAACAAAGATCACCCCACATGTTAGAGGACATAACTAAGATCACCCCAATGCAAGGGGACATAACTAAGATCACCCCAATGTTAGGGGACATAACCAAGATCACCCCCAATGTTAGGGGACATAACCAAGATCACCCCCAATGTAAGGGGACATAACTAAGATCACCCCAATGCAAGGGGACATAACTAAGATCACCCCCAATGCTAGTGGGCATAACTAAGATCACCTCCAATGCTAATGGGCATAACAAAGATCACCCCCAATGTATGGGGACATAACTAAGATCACCCCCAATGTATGGGGACATAACTAAGATCACCCCCAATGTTAGAGGACATAACTGAGATCATCCCCAATGTTAGGGGACATAACTGAGATCACCCCCAATGTTAGGGGACATAACTAAGATCACCCCCAATGTATGGGGACATAACTGAGATCACCCCCAATGTTAGGGGACATAACTAAGATCACCCCAATGCAAGGGGACATAACTAAGATCACCTCTAATCCTAGTGGGCATAACTAAGATCACCCCCAATGCAAGGGGACATAACTAAGATCACCCCCAATGTTAGGGGACATAACTAAGATCACCCCCAATGTTAGGGGACATAACTAAGATCACCCCCAATGTATGGGGACATAACCAAGATCACCCCAATGTTAGGGGACATAACCAAGATCACCCCCAATGTATGGGGACATAACCAAGATCACCCCCAATGTATGGGGACATAACCAAGATCACCCCCAATGTTAGGGGACATAACCAAGATCACCCCCAATGCTAGTGGGCATAACTAAGATCACCCCCAATGTAAGGGGACATAACTAAGATCACCCTGAATGTTAGGGGACATAACCAAGATCACCCCCAATGCAAGGGGACATAACTAAGATCACCCCCAATGCAAGGGGACATAACTAAGATCACCCCCAATGTTAGGGGACATAACTGAGATCACCTCCAATGCTAGTGGGCATAACTAAGATCACCCCCAATGTTAGGGGACATAACTAAGATCACCCCCAATGTTAAGGGACATAACCAAGATCACCCCAAATGTTAGGGGACATAACTAAGATCACCCCCAATGATAGTGGGCATAACTAAGATCACCCCCATTGCAAGAGGACATAACTAAGATCACCCCCAATGTAAGGGGACATAACTAAGATCACCCCCAATGTTAGGAGACATAACCAAGATCACCCCCAATGCAAGGGGACATAACTAAGATCACCCCCAATGTTAGGGGAAATAACAAAGATCACCCCAAATGCAAGGGGCCACAACTAAGATCACCCCCAATGCTAGTTGGCAAAACTAAGATCACCTCCAATGCTAGTGGGCATAACTAAGATCACCCCCAATGTTAGGGGACATAACTAAGATCACCTCCAATGCTAGTGGGCATAACCAAGATTGTGGAATTCTACTTCAGATATAAAGGTCATTAAATATGAAAAAAGAGCACTATTTTGACATTTTTCATTTAAGAGACTATTTGGAAAGTATTTAAACGAAACAATCGCATTAAGAATTTTACAGCTGGAGCCTAGTTCCTAAAGATATGAAATATATGACATGGAAGCAATGATTATTTTCTCACAAATTATCACTTCTTTTCTATGCATATATGTATATTGAACTGATGTTAATATTTCTCATCTGACATCAAGCCTTGATGAGGTCTGGGGCCAGGTAGTGGCTATAGATATTACGGTGCTCCCTCTATGATATCACTATCAATATTTCTGATCTGACATCAAGCCTTGATGGGGTCTGGGGCCAGGGAGTAGCTATAGATATTACAGTGCTCCCTCTATGATATCACTATCAATATTTCTCATCTGACATCAAGCCTTGATGGGGTCTAGGGTCAGGTGGTAACTATAGATATTACGGTGCTCCCTCTATGATATCACTTTCAATATTTCTGATCTGACATCAAGCCTTGATGGGGTCTGGGGTCAGGTAGTAACTATAGATATTACGGTGCTCCCTCTATGATATCACTATCAATATTTCTCATCTGAGATCAAGCCTTGATGGGGTCTGGGGTCAGGTAGTAGCTATAGATATTACGGTGCTCTCTCTATGATATCACTATCAATACTTCTGATCTGACATCAAGCCTTGATGGGGTCTGGGGTCAGGTAGTAACTATAGATATTACGGTGCTCCCTCTATGATATCACTATCAATATTTCTGATCTGAGATCAAGCCTTGATGGGGTCTGGGGGCAGGTAGTAGCTATAGATATTACGGTGCTCTCTCTATGATATCACTATCAATACTTCTGATCTGACATCAAGCCTTGATGGGGTCTGGGGCCAGGGAGTAGCTATAGATATTACGGTGCTCCCTCTATGATATCACTATCAATATTTCTGATCTGACATCACGCCTTGATGGGGTCTGGGGTCAGGTAGTAGCTATAGATATTACGGTGCTCTCTCTATGATATCACTTTCAATATTTCTGATCTGACATCAAGCCTTGATGGGGTCTGGGGCCAGGGAGTAGTTATAGATATTACGGTGCTCCCTCTATGATATCACTTTCAATATTTCTGATCTGACATCAAGCCTTGATGGGGTCTGGGGCCAGGGAGTAGTTATAGATATTACGGTGCTCCCTCTATGATATCACTATCAATATTTCTGATCTGACATCAAGCCTTGATGGGGTCTGGGGTCAGGTAGTAGCTATAGATATTACGGTGCTCTCTCTATGATATCACTTTCAATATTTCTGATCTGACATCAAGCCTTGATGGGGTCTGGGGCCAGGGAGTAGTTATAGATATTACGGTGCTCCCTCTATGATATCACTTTCAATATTTCTGATCTGACATCAAGCCTTGATGAGGTCTGGGGTCAGGTAGTAACTATAGATATTACGGTGCTCCCTCTATGATATCACTATCAATATTTCTGATCTGACATCAAGCCTTGATGGGGTCTGGGGCCAGGGAGTAGCTATAGATATTACGGTGCTCTCTCTATGATATCACTATCAATACTTCTGATCTGACATCAAGCCTTGATGGGGTCTGGGGCCAGGGAGTAGCTATAGATATTACAGTGCTCCCTCTATGATATCACTATCAATATTTCTGATCTGACATCAAGCCTTGATGGGGTCTGGGGTCAGGTAGTAGCTATAGATATTACGGTGCTCTCTCTATGATATCACTTTCAATATTTCTGATCTGACATCAAGCCTTGATGGGGTCTGGGGCCAGGGAGTAGTTATAGATATTACGGTGCTCCCTCTATGATATCACTTTCAATATTTCTGATCTGACATCAAGCCTTGATGAGGTCTGGGGTCAGGTAGTAACTATAGATATTACGGTGCTCCCTCTATGATATCACTATCAATATTTCTGATCTGACCTCAAGCCTTGATGGGGTCTGGGGGCAGGTAGTAACTATAGATATTACAGCGCTCTCTCTATGATATCACTATCAATATTTCTGATCTGACATCAAGCCTTGATGAGGTCTGGGGCCAGGTAGTAGCTATAGATATTACGGTGCTCCCTCTATGATATCACTATCAATATTTCTGATCTGACATCAAGCCTTGATGAGGTCTGGGGCCAGGTAGTAGCTATAGATATTACGGTGCTCCCTCTATGATATCACTATCAATATTTCTGATCTGACCTCAAGCCTTGATGAGGGTTTTATTAACCATAACCAGTAATCAGTAGCACTTAGTAATATGACCATACATATCCATCATTTATCAAGTCTGTATCAAATATCAAGTTTCCTGATAAATGAATGAAACCATAAACATGCTAACCAGAATAGTAGGATGACATCAGCAGCTATTTGTTATGCCTATACGGAGGCTATCTATTACCTTTGCCATATAAGCCTGGTATAACCTCAACCCAGTCACCATACTACAGATTTATGTCTACCCAACTGCTCATAAATAAAACGCCTTTTAATTGTATATTTACTTGTATGATTATATATAATCCCAAAATGTGTTTCCATTATATGTTTCCCTTGGCAACTGCAAGAGTCGAATACTGAAGAAACATTGGTTCAGACCTCTGGGTACATAAAACCTTCCAGCACCAGTGATGAACCAAGATCACCCCAAATGCAAGGGTTCATACCACAAGTATGTGATTGGTACCATGATATATTTTGTCCTGACAAGCCTAAATCAGTGCAAAATTGAATTCAATAAATGCCAGAATATTTATTAATCGCTACTCAAATAGAATCGTTATATTCACATTTGACAAATAACCTCTATAACAGATAATATCAAATTATATAAAATTGTAAAGTCATTATAAAGAAAAATTTATCGTCTTTTCAAGGATAAATTGATGTTTCCTGATGATATATTTGCATTGATCATAGATGGCAAGTGCTCGTTACTCTTATTATCATTGTATTACTGATAATACTGAAAAGGATTCAGAGCATATTCCAACGTATTACTGACAAGGATTCCCAACGTATTACTGACAAGGATTCCCAACGTATTACTGACAAGGATTTCCAACGTATTACTGACAAGGATTCTCAACGTATTACTGACAAGGATTCCCAACGTATTACTGACAAGGATTCCCAACGTATTACTGACAAGGATTCCCAACTTATTACTGACAAGGATTCCCAGGTTATTACTGGCAAGAATTCGCAGCTTATTATTGGTAAGGATTCCCAGCCTATTACTGACAAGGATTCCCAGCGTATTACTGACAAGGATTCCCAACGTATTACTGACAAGGATTCCCAGCTTATTACTGGCAAGGATTCCCAGCTTATTACTGGCAAGGATTCCCAGCTTATTACTGACAAGGATTCCCAGCTTATTACTGACAAGGATTCCCAGCGTATTACTGACAAGGATTCCAAGCTTATTACTGACAAGGATTCCCAGCTTATTACTTGCTTATTACTGGCAAGGATTCCCAGCTTATTACTGACAAGGATTCCCAGCTTATTACTGACAAGGATTCCCAGATTATTACTGACAAGGATTCCCAGATTATTACTGAAAAGGATTCCCAGCTTAATACTGGCAAGGATTCCCAGCATATTAATAATACGGATCAAAGGATTATTACTGACAAATATTCCCCGCATTATACTGAGGATTCCCAACTTATTACTGGCTAAATGTTTCATGGCTGGCAATATTTAGTTACGTAAATTGATATCCACTCCCACCGACATGTTAATAACTCTGGCAAAATATATTTCTATATATCATATACTATTTATAACAATAGGTATCGAGGCTTAAAATGAAGATATGAACTTTGACCTTTGTATAAATAAAATAAATAAAATGGTCACCACGTTCCTCCTGTTGTCACGCCGCCCACTAAGGTCAAGTAGTTTACGTTCCGGAGTTATGAAACCAACACCGATATACCTTTTAAGTATTCTAAGAAGCATAAAAAATTATAAATGGAAGATTTATATCAGCTTCATTTGTCAGATTTTATTCACGGCTGTTATTGGCTTTCATCCATATATCTATATGAGTCATCATTCTCACTGATGCAGAGCCGTGAACTCTGAGTTACATCATTTACTAACTATATTTAAGTGACCATTTATGATGTTGTATTCATACCGGTATATTTGCATTTTGTTATTCAGAACAATCATTAAGGATATGTTGTGGTGGGTGTATTGTTTGGGTTTTATGCTATTATAGAATATTTAAGAGAACGTGTCCTTGCAGTTCTGGTTCAGAGAAGTGCAGTAATGGCGTGGGATTTTTATCGGGTTAAAATTAGCAAATAGGTTACATTGATCAGACCTGTGTATTTCATGTAGGAAGTAAAATATACAATACAAATATATTCTTACAAATCTTTTTAGCTCTTGAATCAATCATTCTCAATTTGAAGTCCGTTTTGGTGATAAGAAAGGGAACAAGAGAACAATGCCAAACTGTGACAGTTTTAATGGTTCTTAGTTCAATTTAGGGATCCTGCGAATTGAGATGTTAGAGAACACTTAAGACCATTGTCTGAGGTGGTGACAATAAGGTGCTCTGATTGCATAAGATGCTTGTCGTTCTCTTAACACAAGTACTCAATAAGCTATGATCTCCCTTGTTTAAACAAAATGAAGAGTAGGTCCTTTAAGGTGAAACTAAAAAATATCATCCTGAAGACTTGCTTATGAGGTGCTGTTTGTCCGTATAGTCTGCGCGTTTAAGGATAGTTCCATACAGGTAGCTTTCAATATAATTACAGTAACTAAAATATGTGAACTCAAAATGTTAAAAGGTCAAATGAAATTCATTGGTCAGGTGTAAAATGGGTCTCAGCCCAATTCGATTACACAGACCGCATAACAATTTCTCTAGTTTTAGGAGCTTATTCTTTTGAATTTGATGCGTACTGCCAAAACATTCCCCAGTGTGTAATAATAATAATAATAATAATTATAATAATAATAATATATATATATATATATATATATATATATATATATATATATATATATATATATATATATATATATATATATATATATATATATATATATATTCATATATATATATATATATATATATATATATATATATATATATATATATATATGGTAGAACTTGTGCATTGAGCTGTTAAGACAAATACCTTGATATAGCCGGTGGTGTATGAAGCAGGCATAAGCTATGCAGTTCTGGCTTGCAGGTCAATGTATTCCTCAGGACTCCTCTTTCTATATCACACTATGCCATCCAAAAAGCAAATGTATTTACCTCCAAAATGCAACCTGTTTCTCCACAAGCTTAGTAGTGTCTGTCCTCCCTGAAGACTAAACCAAATGTTCCTGAGACTAAACCATCCATTGAAGGACGATCCAAACTCAAGCTCTGGAAGAAGTTGTGAATGTGGGCAGTTGGAACCCTTTGTATTGTTGTATAGTGTATGTTGGAGGGCAGGTTAAGTTGTTGTTGGTCTGTCAAAGGTACAGCAATGTAGGTGAAGACATGGAGAGCTGTCCCAGGCACTGAAGCGTTCAGCTTTACCATTCTTCACCCACTTATCTTCTTTGCACCATTCTACAACCTGTCTTACCTTATAATGTAAAATATAATTTGCAATCTTGAATAGTCGTTACTTTAAACAAACACAATTCTTTTGTGCACATCATGCATTTTATTACTTTTGTAGTTGTTTTATTTTTACACAGAATATTTAATCTGGATCTGGGCTATACAAATTGGAATTGGTTTTTTTTCTTATTTTCTTTTTATGACACTAAAGGTCCCAGGGGTGACTTGACATAGAAATAAGCCAATGAAATGCTCAGGTTCGTGGGACTGGTTACTGATGGCGTTACCCAGATAGGATTACCAGGTCCTTTTTTATCAATTCTCAAACGCAAAACATAATTTATCTAAGAATCTTTTCAAAACATCTCCAAACTTTTTTTTTTCATTTTAGTGAAACTAGGAACACCCTTACCAATTTCCAAGATTTATACCCCACATTTCTCCGAACTTTAACCCTATCGGGTGCAACAGTGGTGCGTAAGTTACATATTAGATCCCACCGTTTATAAGGTCCTATGACTAATAGGGGAGTAATGTCTTCAAGGCGTCTGCGCTCTCCCCATTGACCCTGGCCACACGTTCTTCAGCTGGAGATGGTCACCTGCCAAGACCGCCATGCAATGCCTTAAATATCCATTATTCTCAATAGAAAAATTGCTCAAAGGAGAAATATTTTCTTAGTCACAGACCTATGATACATCACACTCATACAAATATGAGTTGATATCTCAGTTCATAACCTGGAAAATCCATGATATTTTTTATTGAATAATACCAAGAGAACAAAATCCACGTTTTGACCCATTGACGATAAAGACATATTTAAGTGTTAGGCCCAAAAGAGATTTTGATGCAATATTCGGCCATCTTTAACAACCATGTTTTAGTTGCTCACAGTTTGGGTACAGCAATTACAAATGATTCTGACGCCGACACAATAGGTGCGAATCCATCCACCGCCATGCCCTATTCAACCTTTTAACCCTCCACGAGTGCTCCTTGCTCCAGTGTTTCAGCTGCAAAGTCAGGCATGTTCGCCTGTGGGAAAAAACGTCATACGATATATGAAGGAGGAATCATTTCTCAGATTTGACTGTTTACACTGTTAATAAATTGTGAGAACCTTTCAAGAGTGTTGTCATTTGAAAACTTTCGTCGTAAACTGAAATAGGCTTCGCGTCATTCCACTGTTTTGTTTCACTGAATACAATCAAACAATACTAATATAGGCCGAGTGTCGATCTCCGTGTCGTTTTTCCCCATCACCGGAAATGTTCAACTTTACTGGAACCAGAACTGTACAACTCCTCAAAATCATTGATAATTATACAACATAACGAAACAGGTCCGTGAGTTGCAACTGTTGACCGTCAGCAAGTGGTACATCTGTGGAGAGGGCGGCCGCCATCTGCCATGGCGCAAATTCCTCCCCAATCTGTCATTTTATCATTTCTTGGAGAAAGAAAAAAAATATATGAAAACTAGAATTCATAGCTGATAAAAAAACGTTGCTGTGTATGATAAAATTCTCACATACACTCTTTGAAATTGAATAGAAAACTATATCAAATGGAACTTGCAAGATTCCGTATATTTCACTCTTCTGTTTGGGAAGATTTGATAAACCGTTCGGCTGCTGGACGAATTTAGTGCCATAGGTATAGTAACCATGGTAACTCTGGATAGGTTCAAGATTAATATCTTCTCTTGATTAAATGTGAACCTTCTCCTAAATAAATTAAAGGCCTGCTAAATGAATGTCAGCCGTCCATAGAAAATTATAATCCAAGCCCTTAAGGTGAGAAATTGCTACAGATTAGTCATGTAACCTGAAGATCTTCTATGTCTAACTATATATTTATACTAACTTATTTTGTTAAATTATAATCTATCTACTTGAACGTTAAAACAGTTATTAAGTTTTAATATGATTAGTTGAATAAATGTGTCTTTAATGTGATGACAATCGGTCAAATTAGTGCAGCTCTAATGACAAGTGAATTTGAAGTAAACAACATTTACTGTATAACAGATGCCCTAACTTTGTCTTGATTTTATCACCAGATGGCGCCAGGTGTCACAGAGAAAAATCAATATAAAGTTGGTGACACCATAAACATTGTTAGGTGAGCGGTAATGGGGCCACTTGGCGGCAATGTTGCCCAGTTAAGCTATCATGTGGAAAATGTGGGTCAGTGTGACACAGTATGGTCACCAGAATAGCATGACAGACGTTCTCTGGTGATGAGGTTTATATGATAAATATGTCAGCTGTTACCTGGTGCAATTCTTCGTGATATCAGTGCTAAATTAACTGTGTATACAACAAAGCTGAGTATCACTGTAAGCTTGGATAACACAGGTAAATATCTCACATTATATACAACACTAGTCTCATCAACAACACCAATGGCCTCGCATTGTAGTGTGTGCACTGACAGCAGAGCGGTCAAGGAAATGACCATTGCACGCCAAACATTAACCTATTGTTACCAGCGTTCTGATATATAAACCTGTCACGGTGTAAGTGACACATGTCTACCCCGGGATGTAAACATTCGTGGAGGCATTATTCCATGGTTGATATCTTATCCATGGTATCAGTGTCGGGGCTGTGCTTTAATCAACTGATTGAATGTCGTCAATTGTCATGAATTGTGGCAACCATCGCGTGCCATTAATGCATTATTTTTTTCCCTGTCAAATACATTTTTTGTCAACTCACCAAAAATGGCAAAACAAACGCACTACTTTATAGTATATTCATGATATTTGATATTCATGTCTTGTGTTAGACTTTAAGGCGCCACGATTTTGACAACAAATGATATGATGTGCTGATGAAATGAGAGGTACTTATATAATATACCGTATCTGTGTATGGTTGTCTCCCAGATTAACCCTTTGGATGTGTATGTTGTGGGATCCCTTCCATAAGCATGATAATGAAGGCGGGTAAAGTTCTGTCAATATGTGTAACTATAAGCGGACAATGTGGACCGCGATGATTCCAGTTGACGTATGGGCTCGGGTTTGCGTGTTCACAGTATATCATTGTGGCATCATTAACTGGTTTTGATACAAAACTATCTCTGCATAACACAAATAGCCAATATTTTCCAACACTTCACTAAGGCCCAATTATGGAATGCACACAACATAATGAGACACATCATTATTACGTATTGCATTATTTACACATACACACATTTGAGGAGACCATATGAAGCGATTTTGTAACTGTTTTGATTGTGATAATGATGTGTTTGTTTTACATCAAACAAGACTTATTGTTTACATTTTTTATTTCTAGTTTTAGATTTTACAATGATGCAAAAACTGAGGGACATTACATAAGAATGCTTTATTAAACGATTGGTTGAGTGAAAACTAATATAATTTCCAAGAAGGAAAAAACATCTTCCAAATATAAGAAGAATAATGGCAAGCAAAGAAAACGCAGACGAGATTGAGGCGGCGGAAGTTGCTGTCACTCTGCCCCCTGGTGGTGTGTACCAGATGACTTCCGGTTCCGGTACGTTGATGGAGGAGCCAGTAGGGCATAAGCTGAGTATCGGGGCGGAGCACGTACCCAATCTGCCCCTCAGCAAGAGGCTCATCGGGGTCATTGGTACTCTAACTGCCCTCTCCCTCATCTGCGGTAAGACAACATTGGGAATATCATAAACATATTAAATTGTATTATGAACTAACTGCACTGTACTAAATCGTGTGACCTTCGTTACCAACACGCCAATAATTATTTGTTAATAATTTGTGATCATGAGATTGTGCAATTTTTAAAAATTGATGTAAAATTTACAACGAATAATGTATTCTCAGTTGAGATCTATTAATTTCGGACAACCATCTTCGAATAATAGATTTTTGATGACCCCTTCAAATACTCTTTGTAATTCCAAAGGGAATAAGACTTAATAGTTTGAGTAAAACTTATTTGCGGATTGGCTACACGTTGGAAGCTGACATAAGAAAACTGCTGAGCATTTGTAATGGTATTCAAAGATGGGAGAAAATGCTTGCATAAAAAGTGAACACAATGACACTATGAAATAAGATAATAACACAATGAATAATATATCCATAATTATCTGTCACTCACCACTCTACTCTCAAACTTTGTTAATGTCTCTACGTCCCGATCAACATCAGCCAGCAGGGCATTTGTTGCTGCTGAAGTTACATTCAAAAAATGCATTTAAGAAATGAACAATCTCTCTATATATATAAGGAACCAGGGTTAGAACATATAAATGCGATCACTTATCAGGCCAAATATGATATGATATTTGGCATTTTCTGTGAATACGTGTTCATTGCAAAACTTTCACCTTATTTGATTCAATATGCAGCCCTACTAATGTAAGTGGCAAGGTTTGATCAGTTGATGAATAGATAAACAATTGATAACCCATCTAGGAAATATCAATTTTTGGATGGTCTTATTAGATTTGGAAAAATTGGGTAATTCTTTTCTGTTTTGCTTTAACAATTTATGAACGACCCTTAATGTAATGTGTGATAAGTAAATAAAACCAATTGAGATATATATATATATATATATATATATATATATATATATATATATATATATATATATATATATATATATATATATATATATATATAAATGTTCAAAGTAAAAAGATAGTTGTATACAGTGTAGTGGTGATGAAAGTAATCCAACAAAGTCCAACAAAGTTAAAAACATTTTATTGTGATATGTTTCAGTCCTTCAAGGGACTTCTTCAGGCTATATATAATAATAAATGATGTATTTCCTAGGAGCCGTGTTGATATCACTGGGCGTGGTGATTACTGGTCTCATCAGTTTCCATGCCAACACTATCAACAGTTATTCGCCCCCATTGTGGTGGGTAGGCATCGTGGTAAAGTATCTATATATTATCATAACAATTAAGATAACCAGTCAATCATTAATACAAAGTACCTAAACCAGACAAAAATGTGTAACAATACTGTAAGTAACTAGTATTGCAATCAGACAATAGTAAGTAAATGGTATTGTCATCAGGCAGTTATCTGTAAATAAAAATATCATTGCATTTATTATTGTAGCAGAGTAATCGTAGATAATAAAGATTATAACCAGTGAATATATCCTGCAGTATGATCAAGGTAGGACAGGAGAAAATAATACTTTTTATTTATTTTTAGCCCTTTGTGATTGGAATGATTGGAGTACATATCCTTTCAAAGAAAGACAGAAAACAGGTGAGAACGAAACAAACAATTTGCATGGTTCTCTTGTGATCTTCAAAGATGCAAGAAATATGATATTGATAATCTTAATATCTTTATACTATTAGTCTTATCACGTTTCTGAAAGTTAATGTCTGGTAAAGTATATATGAATGGATCGTGTGAGGTAATTGTTTTTGTGTTTCAGATATATGTCTGGGGCTTGGTCCAGATGATAGTGGCCTTGACTCAGACCATAGTGATGGGCTGGGTGGGCAACTTCTCCACCTCACATTATGATGTGTGGCCTCCCTATCAAATATCTCACCTCAACGACAGCATATGCCAGAATCTACAGGGAGACTCCGTGTGCTACTGTGTCAAGTATGTTGACTTATACAAATGCTTATGTACACCTTATACTGGACAGGTTATGAGCCCAATCAATATTGTTTTGACTTGGTAATACATGTATATTTAGACCTTGGATATATATTCTTCTACCCAGTTCCTCGTACTTTGAATTGATCATACATTAGGGGCGATCCATTTGATTTTTGAGGGGTGGGGTGGGACAGCAGTACTGGATGAATAAATTTTTTTTCTTTGGTAGGGTGGATGAATAATTTTTTTTTCTGGTGTGGGGTGGGTGAATAAATTTTTTTTCTGGTGTGGGGTGGGTGAATAAATTTTTTTTCTTGTTGCTTCCCCAGACTCTGATCCTTCATTTCAAGCAATCCATATAGAAGATAGAAAAATGGAAGGAGGTGGATGAATAAAATCTTTTTCTTTGGTAGGGTGGATGAATAAATTTTTTTTCTTTGGTAGGGTGAATGAATAAATTTTTTTTCTGGGATGGGGTGGGTGAATAATTTTTTCTCTCCAAAATCTCCCACCCCACCCCACAAAATCAAATGGATCGCCCCTTATTGGTTTGACGATGAATCTTGACGTTCAGTGGGTATGGTGATTCATTTTGATGAATGGTCCACTTGTCAGGACAAACCTCTTATGCCTTATTTCATTATATATGGTCCAGGGTTCATTTCACATTTATTTCAAAATTTCACATGACTTTTTTTTCACGTGTCTTTTTTTGCATTTTTTTTCTCCAGTTCACTTTTTTTCACGTGTCTTTTTTTTGCATTTTTTTCTCCAGTTCACACCAGGGAGTGTATAACGAAATGAAATTACTTGGTGTGAAGTATATCGAGAAGGGTGACCAAACTTGGAGAGAGACAATGTACCCTGACTGTGATATCGCCCGGGTTGTCAGCATGATTTATTTCTCCTGTATGGCAGTGTGGGGGGTCTACCTTCTCAACACCGTTATCTCGTGTATCATCACACACGCGGTCAGTGTATGTGTGTATGACGTAAGTGCAGTCTTTTCTTTTGAGTAACTTGCATGGAAGAATCATTTTGTTATTTATTTGATATCTGAAATTTAATATCTGAAAGTATTCTCATCAATATAGCTTTATTTAAGTTCAAGAGTTTCCCACACTCTTGGTATCTGAAATAAAGAAATGAGTCAATTTTGATCATAACACAAATCATAATAATGTTCATTCGTGTATACTAATGTCATCGTTTGTGAAAAAAGGAGTTTAGTTCTTGAACTATAATTTTATGTTATGTTTTTCTTTTAGGAATCTGACAAGTTTCAGATATTAGAAGAGGATGCTGAATCTCATTTAGCAGCAACAGAAGAGGAACTTAGGAATAAAGAATTTAAAGATAACGTGGAGGAGGAGTCTGGTGATAACTCACAAACAGTAGCAGTGGCACAAATAGAACGCTCTCGTATCCCTGGTGATGGTGCGTCATCAGCGACACCTAGTGTAGATAAAGGGTCATCAGTGCCACCTAGTGAGCAGATACGACCGAATCAAAAAGCAAAAGATGACAAATTATAGTGTCGTCTGAGCGTTTCCAGCCCAGCTGATATTTCCCCAACCATTCACAAATGGGTTATATAACATTATACATAAAAGCATTGAAATATATACACCTTTTTGTAAATTTGATAAATCATGAGCTTTTTTTTATATGTTCTTGCCAGTTAAACACAGTTTTGTCTTTTTACCTACTTTTTATATAAAGACATAGACAGTTGATGTTTATACTTCAAAAGTGCCTTCGGCCTGTGTCCCGGACGCTATTGTCCCCTCAGAGATGTGAGCCTCGCAACTGAAATGACTGCATTTATGTCATCTAATCAGCCATTTTGTACCACACCTGAGCGTCCCTTTTTTTTAAAAGTAATTTCTAACATGATATTTACTGCTCACAGCAGAAGGATTTATGCTTCATTCCCACCACACTGGATATATTTCTACAAAGGAAAACCAGCTTCTATCTCATACAGAACCGACACATATTTGTATGCAATAGTTTATATAGATGTAAGTCCTATCGTTTGGAAAATATGATCTGCAGACAGTTAAATGTTGGTCTACAGATGAAATAAAAAAGTCAATGAAAAGACGAATTCATTTGATATTTGACTTTTTTTATTTCAAAATATACCTCCAAGTATATATCCATCTACATGATATAAAAGGATATATATATCTTGTCTGATGTGGATATATCCTTTTTCATAATAATGGGCCCTTAGACATACTCGGTAGACATTTCAAATTTATGTCTAGACCTTTGAATATGCAAGCATAAATCTGAGTCCCACGGAATAGCACTTTATCTTTACAAAGTCTGAGTCCAATATATTGACTTATTTCTTTTTTATTCCATTAAACAAGCTGGAAGGCAAATCCTTGAACAAGCACATTTTGTTGTGCATGTTCCTATTTAACCCTTCATTGCCTTAATGATGGCCTCGAGGTCTTCTCAATAACTTTACATGAAATTTGATAAATTGGATGCAAATATGAAGGCTTTGATTACTACCATTATTGTTTTCCTATGGCTGATAATGATCATTCATAATGTCAAAGTCAGCCTTTGTGATATTATTATTCTTTGTTCCTAAGCAACAATACTCGATTACAACATGCAATGGAGTAAGTTGTACAATTGTGATTACATAGTGAATTAAAGTTTCAAAAATGAAGCATTCAAAACATGTATCTAGTGCAGATTACTAATTGCAAACTGAAAGTGTGAGATTACCTTTGAACATAAAAAATCTCAGACAAGAAATGTCGATATTATCACAATCTAACAGTATTCATTTTGGTTATTCTAAAATAAATCTTCAAACTGATATAACTCTTGATCAATGAATGAATGAAAGTTTGTTTTACGGTATATTGACCCTAGGATCATCAAGTGCCTAAAATGGTCAAAACATTAAACACCAACTAGATACACAAAATGTTAACAGTACAAATATTTACCAATATCATTAACATTATAATATATACCTGTAACTATGTTTAGTTTTAATCCAAAACTTGCTCAGTTTCATGCAACTGTAATTACGATTTAGAATGCTCAAAAACAGCAATATTTTTTTTAATCTGTATAGTGAACAACCATTGTCACTGGGAATCCATAAATATTGAACTTTTTATTTTCCTGATCTATGATAGTATATGATGCCTTTAGAGGATTTTGCAAATTAAAGATTTTTATAAGCCTATGTTTGTAAACAAGATAAAGAATCATAAAATATCAAAATTATCAAAAACCTAATGTAGAGCACATGAACTTCCACAGAATAAATTGACAATTTGTTTGAGAGACATCAGGATTCAACGTGTTTGCCCTTCACAACAGCTCTGGCAGCTGTAATGTGTACTGCAATGTGTGCCCATAACCACATACATTTTCAACCTCTGTTCAGCCATCTTGATTTCTATTATGAGTCAACCCATTGCCATATCAACATATTAGTTCCTATGAAACCAACATCCTACTGAATGACTTTACATGAGGTTTCTTCAGAATAATACATAATGATAATAAAATATTTGTATAGCGCATACACCAAGACTACATGGGGTGGTGGAGATTATATCATAATTTTCAATTCCATCAAATTCTATTCTGGTCTTTCTTCTTTAACAATCTATTTAATTTGTGAATAAATGACTAGAGAAATGAACTTATTTTGGTTTTAGCAATATTACACGGAATAGTTGGTCTTGAGGTTGACCAGTGCAATGACCAATGGAATTGACAAACCTTTTATAGGGATGGGAACTCCCTCTTGTTCTAAGACCACCCCACTCATCTCAGCAAGCACACACCCCACTCATCTCAGCAAGCACACACCCCACTCATCTCAGCTAGCATGCACCCCACTAATCTCAGCTAGCATGCACCCCACTCATCTCAGCAAGCACATACCCCACTGATCACAGCAAGCACACACCCCACTAATCTCAGCAAGCACACACCCCACTGATCACAGCAAGCCAACACCCCACTGATCACAGCAAGCACACACCCCACTGATCACAGCAAGCACACACCCCACTAATCTCAGCTAACATGCACCCCACTGATCACAGCAAGCACACACCCCACTGATCACAGCAAGCCCACACCCCACTGATCACAGCAAGCACACACCCCACTAATCTCAGCTAGCATGCACCCCACTCATCTCAGCAAGCACACACCCCACTGATCACAGCAAGCACACACCCCACTAATCTCAGCAAGCACACACCCCACTGATCACAGCAAGCCAACACCCCACTGATCACAGCAAGCACACACCCCACTAATCTCAGCTAGCATGCACCCCACCAATCTCAGCTAGCATGCACACAACCAATCTCAGCTAGCATGCACCCCACTAATCTCAGCTAGCATGCACCCCACTGATCACAGCAAGCACACACCCCACTGATCACAGCAAGCACACACCCCACTAATATCAGCTAGCATGCACCCCACTAATCTCAGCTAGCACACACCCCACTGATCACAGCAAGCCCACACCCCACTGATCTCAGCAAGCCCACACCCCACTGATCTCAGCTAGCATGCACCCCACTCATCTCAGCAAGCACACACCCCACTCATCTCAGCAAGCACACACCCCACTGATCACAGCAAGCACACACCCCACTAATCTCAGCAAGCACGCACCCCACTAATCTCAGCAAGCACACACCCCACTAATCTCAGCAAGCACACACCCCAACGATCACAGCAAGCACACACCCCACTAATCTCAGCTAGCATGCACCCCACTGATCACAGCAAGCACACACCCCACTAATCTCAGCTAGCATGCACCCCACTGATCACAGCAAGCACACACCCCACTAATCTCAGCAAGCACGCACCCCACTGATCTCAGCAAGCACACAACCCACTAATCTTATCAAGCACTCACCCCACTGATCACAGCTAGCACACACCCCACTGATCACAGCAAGCACACACCCCACTGATCACAGCAAGCACACACCCCACTAATCTCAGCAAGCACACACCCCACTGATCACAGCTAGCACACACCCCACTAATCTCAGCAAGCACACACCCCACTAATCTCAGCAAGCGCACACCCCACTGATCACAGCAAGCACACACCCCACTAATCTCAGCAAGCACACACCCCACTGATCACAGCAAGCACACACCCCACGAATCTCAGCAAGCACACACCCCACTGATCACAGCAAGCACACACCCCACTAATCTCAGCTAACATGCACCCCACTGATCACAGCAAGCACACAACCCACTGATCACAGCAAGCCCACACCCCACTGATCACAGCAAGCACACACCCCACTAATCTCAGCTAACATGCATCCCACTGATCACAGCAAGCACACACCCCACTGATCACAGCAAGCCCACACCCCACTGATCACAGCAAGCACACACCCCACTAATCTCAGCTAGCATGCACCCCACTCATCTCAGCAAGCACACACCCCACTGATCACAGCAAGCACACACCCCACTAATCTCAGCAAGCATACACCCCACTGATCACAGCAAGCCAACACCCCACTGATCACAGCAAGCACACACCCCACTAATCTCAGCTAGCATGCACCCCACCAATCTCAGCTAGCATGCACACAACCAATCTCAGCTAGCATGCACCCCACTAATCTCAGCTAGCATGCACCCCACTGATCACAGCAAGCACACACCCCACTGATCACAGCAAGCACACACCCCACTAATTTCAGCTAGCATGCACCCCACTAATCTCAGCTAGCACACACCCCACTGATCACAGCAAGCCCACACCCCACTGATCTCAGCAAGCCCACACCCAACTGATCTCAGCTAGCATGCACCCCACTCATCTCAGCAAGCACACACCCCACTCATCTCAGCAAGCACACACCCCACTGATCACAGCAAGCACACACCCCACTAATCTCAGCAAGCACGCACCCCACTAATCTCAGCAAGCACACACCCCACTAATCTCAGCAAGCACACACCCCAACGATCACAGCAAGCACACACCCCACTAATCTCAGCTAGCATGCACCCCACTGATCACAGCAAGCACACACCCCACTAATCTCAGCAAGCACACACCCCACTGATCACAGCAAGCACACACCCCACTAATCTCAGCTAGCATGCACCCCACTGATCACAGCAAGCACACACCCCACTAATCTCAGCTAGCATGCACCCCACTGATCACAGCAAGCACACACCCCACTAATCTCAGCTAGCATGCACCCCACTGATCACAGCAAGCACACACCCCACTCATCTCAGCAAGCACGCACCCCACTGATCTCAGCAAGCACACACCCCACTAATCTTATCAAGCACACACCCCACCAATCTCAGCATGCACACACCCCACTAATCTCAGCAAGCACGCACCCCACTGATCTCAGCAAGCACACACCCCACTGATCACAGCAAGCCAACACCCCACTGATCTCAGCTAGCATGCACCCCACTAATCTCAGCTAGCATGCACCCACTGATCTCAGCAAGCACACACCCCTCTGATCACAGCAAGCCCACACCCCACTGATCTCAGCTAGCATACACCCCACTAATCTTATCAAGCACTCACCCCACCAATCTCAGCAAGCACACACCCCACTAATCTCAGCAAGCACACACCCCAGTAATCTCAGCTAGCATGCACCCCACTCATCTCAGCAAGCACACACCCCACTGATCACAGCAAGCACACACCCCACGAATCTCAGCAAGCACACACCCCACTGATCACAGCAAGCACACACCCCACTAATCTCAGCTAACATGAACCCCACTGATCACAGCAAGCACACAACCCACTGATCACAGCAAGCCCACACCCCACTGATCACAGCAAGCACACACCCCACTAATCTCAGCTAACATGCACCCCACTGATCACAGCAAGCACACACCCCACTGATCACAGCAAGCCCACACCCCACTGATCACAGCAAGCACACACCCCACTAATCTCAGCTAGCATGAACCCCACTCATCTCAGCAAGCACACACCCCACTGATCACAGCAAGCACACACCCCACTAATCTCAGCAAGCACACACCCCACTGATCACAGCAAGCCAACACCCCACTGATCACAGCAAGCACACACCCCACTAATCTCAGCTAGCATGCACCCCACCAATCTCAGCTAGCATGCACACAACCAATCTCAGCTAGCATGCACCCCACTAATCTCAGCTAGCATGCACCCCACTGATCACAGCAAGCACACACCCCACTGATCACAGCAAGCACACACCCCACTAATCTCAGCAAGCACGCACCCCACTAATCTCAGCAAGCACACACCCCACTAATCTCAGCAAGCACACACCCCAACGATCACAGCAAGCACACACCCCACTAATCTCAGCTAGCATGCACCCCACTGATCACAGCAAGCACACACCCCACTAATCTCAGCAAGCACACACCCCACTGATCACAGCAAGCACACACCCCACTAATCTCAGCTAGCATGCACCCCACTGATCACAGCAAGCACACACCCCACTAATCTCAGCTAGCATGCACCCCACTGATCACAGCAAGCACACACCCCACTAATCTCAGCTAACATGCATCCCACTGATCACAGCAAGCACACACCCCACTGATCACAGCAAGCCCACACCCCACTGATCACAGCAAGCACACACCCCACTAATCTCAGCTAGCATGCACCCCACTCATCTCAGCAAGCACACACCCCACTGATCACAGCAAGCACACACCCCACTAATCTCAGCAAGCATACACCCCACTGATCACAGCAAGCCAACACCCCACTGATCACAGCAAGCACACACCCCACTAATCTCAGCTAGCATGCACCCCACCAATCTCAGCTAGCATGCACACAACCAATCTCAGCTAGCATGCACCCCACTAATCTCAGCTAGCATGCACCCCACTGATCACAGCAAGCACACACCCCACTGATCACAGCAAGCACACACCCCACTAATTTCAGCTAGCATGCACCCCACTAATCTCAGCTAGCACACACCCCACTGATCACAGCAAGCCCACACCCCACTGATCTCAGCAAGCCCACACCCCACTGATCTCAGCTAGCATGCACCCCACTCATCTCAGCAAGCACACACCCCACTCATCTCAGCAAGCACACACCCCACTGATCACAGCAAGCACACACCCCACTAATCTCAGCAAGCACGCACCCCACTAATCTCAGCAAGCACACACCCCACTAATCTCAGCAAGCACACACCCCAACGATCACAGCAAGCACACACCCCACTAATCTCAGCTAGCATGCACCCCACTGATCACAGCAAGCACACACCCCACTGATCACAGCAAGCACACACCCCACTAATTTCAGCTAGCATGCACCCCACTAATCTCAGCTAGCACACACCCCACTGATCACAGCAAGCCCACACCCCACTGATCTCAGCAAGCCCACACCCCACTAATCTCAGCTAACATGCACCCCACTGATCACAGCAAGCACACACCCCACTGATCACAGCAAGCCCACACCCCACTGATCACAGCAAGCACACACCCCACTAATCTCAGCTAGCATGAACCCCACTCATCTCAGCAAGCACACACCCCACTGATCACAGCAAGCACACACCCCACTAATCTCAGCAAGCACACACCCCACTGATCACAGCAAGCCAACACCCCACTGATCACAGCAAGCACACACCCCACTAATCTCAGCTAGCATGCACCCCACCAATCTCAGCTAGCATGCACACAACCAATCTCAGCTAGCATGCACCCCACTAATCTCAGCTAGCATGCACCCCACTGATCACAGCAAGCACACACCCCACTGATCACAGCAAGCACACACCCCACTAATCTCAGCAAGCACGCACCCCACTAATCTCAGCAAGCACACACCCCACTAATCTCAGCAAGCACACACCCCAACGATCACAGCAAGCACACACCCCACTAATCTCAGCTAGCATGCACCCCACTGATCACAGCAAGCACACACCCCACTAATCTCAGCAAGCACACACCCCACTGATCACAGCAAGCACACACCCCACTAATCTCAGCTAGCATGCACCCCACTGATCACAGCAAGCACACACCCCACTAATCTCAGCTAGCATGCACCCCACTGATCACAGCAAGCACACACCCCACTAATCTCAGCTAACATGCATCCCACTGATCACAGCAAGCACACACCCCACTGATCACAGCAAGCCCACACCCCACTGATCACAGCAAGCACACACCCCACTAATCTCAGCTAGCATGCACCCCACTCATCTCAGCAAGCACACACCCCACTGATCACAGCAAGCACACACCCCACTAATCTCAGCAAGCATACACCCCACTGATCACAGCAAGCCAACACCCCACTGATCACAGCAAGCACACACCCCACTAATCTCAGCTAGCATGCACCCCACCAATCTCAGCTAGCATGCACACAACCAATCTCAGCTAGCATGCACCCCACTAATCTCAGCTAGCATGCACCCCACTGATCACAGCAAGCACACACCCCACTGATCACAGCAAGCACACACCCCACTAATTTCAGCTAGCATGCACCCCACTAATCTCAGCTAGCACACACCCCACTGATCACAGCAAGCCCACACCCCACTGATCTCAGCAAGCCCACACCCCACTGATCTCAGCTAGCATGCACCCCACTCATCTCAGCAAGCACACACCCCACTCATCTCAGCAAGCACACACCCCACTGATCACAGCAAGCACACACCCCACTAATCTCAGCAAGCACGCACCCCACTAATCTCAGCAAGCACACACCCCACTAATCTCAGCAAGCACACACCCCAACGATCACAGCAAGCACACACCCCACTAATCTCAGCTAGCATGCACCCCACTGATCACAGCAAGCACACACCCCACTGATCACAGCAAGCACACACCCCACTAATTTCAGCTAGCATGCACCCCACTAATCTCAGCTAGCACACACCCCACTGATCACAGCAAGCCCACACCCCACTGATCTCAGCAAGCCCACACCCCACTGATCTCAGCTAGCATGCACCCCACTCATCTCAGCAAGCACACACCCCACTCATCTCAGCAAGCACACACCCCACTGATCACAGCAAGCACACACCCCACTAATCTCAGCAAGCACGCACCCCACTAATCTCAGCAAGCACACACCCCACTAATCTCAGCAAGCACACACCCCAACGATCACAGCAAGCACACACCCCACTAATCTCAGCTAGCATGCACCCCACTGATCACAGCAAGCACACACCCCACTAATCTCAGCAAGCACACACCCCACTGATCACAGCAAGCACACACCCCACTAATCTCAGCTAGCATGCACCCCACTGATCACAGCAAGCACACACCCCACTAATCTCAGCTAGCATGCACCCCACTGATCACAGCAAGCACACACCCCACTAATCTCAGCTAGCATGCACCCCACTGATCACAGCAAGCACACACCCCACTCATCTCAGCAAGCACGCACCCCACTGATCTCAGCAAGCACACACCCCACTAATCTTATCAAGCACACACCCCACCAATCTCAGCATGCACACACCCCACTAATCTCAGCAAGCACGCACCCCACTGATCTCAGCAAGCACACACCCCACTGATCACAGCAAGCCAACACCCCACTGATCTCAGCTAGCAAGCACCCCACTAATCTCAGCTAGCATGCACCCACTGATCTCAGCAAGCACACACCCCTCTGATCACAGCAAGCCCACACCCCACTGATCTCAGCTAGCATACACCCCACTAATCTTATCAAGCACTCACCCCACCAATCTCAGCAAGCACACACCCCACTAATCTCAGCAAGCACACACCCCAGTAATCTCAGCTAGCATGCACCCCACTCATCTCAGCAAGCACACACCCCACTGATCACAGCAAGCACACACCCCACGAATCTCAGCAAGCACACACCCCACTGATCACAGCAAGCACACACCCCACTAATCTCAGCTAACATGAACCCCACTGATCACAGCAAGCACACAACCCACTGATCACAGCAAGCCCACACCCCACTGATCACAGCAAGCACACACCCCACTAATCTCAGCTAACATGCACCCCACTGATCACAGCAAGCACACACCCCACTGATCACAGCAAGCCCACACCCCACTGATCACAGCAAGCACACACCCCACTAATCTCAGCTAGCATGAACCCCACTCATCTCAGCAAGCACACACCCCACTGATCACAGCAAGCACACACCCCACTAATCTCAGCAAGCACACACCCCACTGATCACAGCAAGCCAACACCCCACTGATCACAGCAAGCACACACCCCACTAATCTCAGCTAGCATGCACCCCACCAATCTCAGCTAGCATGCACACAACCAATCTCAGCTAGCATGCACCCCACTAATCTCAGCTAGCATGCACCCCACTGATCACAGCAAGCACACACCCCACTGATCACAGCAAGCACACACCCCACTAATCTCAGCAAGCACGCACCCCACTAATCTCAGCAAGCACACACCCCACTAATCTCAGCAAGCACACACCCCAACGATCACAGCAAGCACACACCCCACTAATCTCAGCTAGCATGCACCCCACTGATCACAGCAAGCACACACCCCACTAATCTCAGCAAGCACACACCCCACTGATCACAGCAAGCACACACCCCACTAATCTCAGCTAGCATGCACCCCACTGATCACAGCAAGCACACACCCCACTAATCTCAGCTAGCATGCACCCCACTGATCACAGCAAGCACACACCCCACTCATCTCAGCAAGCACGCACCCCACTGATCTCAGCAAGCACACACCCCACTAATCTTATCAAGCACACACCCCACCAATCTCAGCAAGCACACACCCCACTAATCTCAGCAAGCACGCACCCCACTGATCTCAGCAAGCACACACCCCACTGATCACAGCAAGCCAACACCCCACTGATCTCAGCTAGCATGCACCCCACTAATCTCAGCTAGCATGCACCCACTGATCTCAGCAAGCACACACCCCTCTGATCACAGCAAGCCCACACCCCACTGATCTCAGCTAGCATACACCCCACTAATCTTATCAAGCACTCACCCCACCAATCTCAGCAAGCACACACCCCACTAATCTCAGCAAGCACACACCCCAGTAATCTCAGCTAGCATGCACCCCACTCATCTCAGCAAGCACACACCCCACTGATCACAGCAAGCACACACCCCACGAATCTCAGCAAGCACACACCCCACTGATCACAGCAAGCACACACCCCACTAATCTCAGCTAACATGCACCCCACTGATCACAGCAAGCACACAACCCACTGATCACAGCAAGCCCACACCCCACTGATCACAGCAAGCACACACCCCACTAATCTCAGCTAACATGCACCCCACTGATCACAGCAAGCACACACCCCACTGATCACAGCAAGCCCACACCCCACTGATCACAGCAAGCACACACCCCACTAATCTCAGCTAGCATGCACCCCACTCATCTCAGCAAGCACACACCCCACTGATCACAGCAAGCACACACCCCACTAATCTCAGCAAGCACACACCCCACTGATCACAGCAAGCCAACACCCCACTGATCACAGCAAGCACACACCCCACTAATCTCAGCTAGCATGCACCCCACCAATCTCAGCTAGCATGCACACAACCAATCTCAGCTAGCATGCACCCCACTGATCACAGCAAGCACACACCCCACTAATCTCAGCAAGCACGCACCCCACTAATCTCAGCAAGCACACACCCCACTAATCTCAGCAAGCACACACCCCAACGATCACAGCAAGCACACACCCCACTAATCTCAGCTAGCATGCACCCCACTGATCACAGCAAGCACACACCCCACTAATCTCAGCAAGCACACACCCCACTGATCACAGCAAGCACACACCCCACTAATCTCAGCTAGCATGCACCCCACTGATCACAGCAAGCACACACCCCACTAATCTCAGCTAGCATGCACCCCACTGATCACAGCAAGCACACACCCCACTAATCTCAGCTAGCATGCACCCCACTGATCACAGCAAGCACACACCCCACTAATCTCAGCAAGCACGCACCCCACTGATCTCAGCAAGCACACACCCCACTAATCTTATCAAGCACACACCCCACCAATCTCAGCAAGCACACACCCCACTAATCTCAGCAAGCACGCACCCCACTGATCTCAGCAAGCACACACCCCACTGATCACAGCAAGCCAACACCCCACTGATCTCAGCTAGCATGCACCCCACTAATCTCAGCTAGCATGCACCCACTGATCTCAGCAAGCACACACCCCTCTGATCACAGCAAGCCCACACCCCACTGATCTCAGCTAGCATACACCCCACTAATCTTATCAAGCACTCACCCCACCAATCTCAGCAAGCACACACCCCACTAATCTCAGCAAGCACACACCCCACTAATCTCAGCTAGCATGCACCCCACTAATCGTATCAAGCACTCACCCCACCAATCTCAGCAAGCACACACCCCACCACTCTCAGCAAGCACACACCCCACTGATCACAGCAAGCATGCACCCCACTAATCTCAGCAAGCACACACCCCACTAATCTCAGCTAGCATGCACCCCACTGATCACAGCAAGCACACACCCCACTAATCTCAGCTAGCATGCACCCCACTGATCTCAGCTAGCATGAACCCCACTAATCTCAGCAAGCACACACCCCACTAATCTCAGCAAGCACACACTCCACTAATCTCAGCTAGCATGCACCCCACTAATCGTATCAAGCACTCACCCCACCAATCTCAGCAAGCACACACCCCACTAATCTCAGCAAGCATGCACCCCATTAATCTCAGCAAGCACTCACCCCACCAATCTCAGCAAGCACACACCCCACTAATCTCAGCAAGCACACACCCCACTAATCTCAGTAAGCACTCACCCCACTAATCTCAGCCAGCATGCACCCCACTAATCTCAGCAAGCACACGCCCCACTGATCACAGCAAGCCCACACCCCACTGATCTCAGCAAGCACACACCCCACTGATCTCAGCAAGCCCACACCCCACTGATCTCAGCTAGCATGCACCCCACTAATCACAGCAAGCACACACCCCACTAATCTCAGCTAGCATGCACCCCACTGATCACAGCAAGCATGCACCCCACTAATCTCAGCTAGCATGCACCCCACTGATCACAGCAAGCACACACCCCACTAATCTCAGCTAGCATGCACCCCACTGATCACAGCTAGCATGCACCCCACTAATCTCAGCAAGCACACACCCCACTAATCTCAGCAAGCACACACTCCACTAATCTCAGCTAGCATGCACCCCACTAATCGTATCAAGCACACACCCCACTAATCTCAGCAAGCACGCACCCCACTGATCTCAGCAAGCACACACCCCACTGATCACAGCAAGCCAACACCCCACTGATCTCAGCTAGCATGCACCCCACTAATCTCAGCTAGCATGCACCCACTGATCTCAGCAAGCACACACCCCTCTGATCACAGCAAGCCCACACCCCACTGATCTCAGCTAGCATACACCCCACTAATCTTATCAAGCACTCACCCCACCAATCTCAGCAAGCACACACCCCACTAATCTCAGCAAGCACACACCCCACTAATCTCAGCTAGCATGCACCCCACTAATCGTATCAAGCACTCACCCCACCAATCTCAGCAAGCACACACCCCACCACTCTCAGCAAGCACACACCCCACTGATCACAGCAAGCATGCACCCCACTAATCTCAGCAAGCACACACCCCACTAATCTCAGCTAGCATGCACCCCACTAATCTCAGCTAGCATGCACCCCACTAATCTCAGCTAGCATGCACCCCACTAATCTCAGCAAGCACACACCCCACTAATCTCAGCAAGCACACTCTCCACTAATCTCAGCTAGCATGCACCCCACTAATCGTATCAAGCACTCACCCCACCAATCTCAGCAAGCACACACCCCACTAATCTCAGCAAGCATGCACCCCATTAATCTCAGCAAGCACTCACCCCACCAATATCAGCAAGCACACACCCCACTAATCTCAGCAAGCACACACCCCACTAATCTCAGTAAGCACTCACCCCACCAATCTCAGCAAGCACACACCCCACTGATCTCAGCAAGCCCCAGTAATCACAGCAAGCACACACCCCACTAATCTCAGCAAGCACACACCCCACTAATCTCAGTAAGCACTCACCCCACCAATCTCAGCAAGCACACACCCCACTGATCTCAGCAAGCCCACACCCCACTGATCTCAGCTAGCATGCACCCCACTAATCTCAGCTAGCATGCACCCCACTAATCTCTGCCAGCATGCACCCCACTAATCTCAGCAAGCACACACCCCACTAATCTCAGCTAGCATGCAACCCACTGATCTCAGCAAGCCCACTACCCACTGATCTCAGCTAGCATGCACCCCACTAATCTCAGCCAGCATGCACCCCACTAATCTCAGCAAGCACACGCCCCACTGATCACAGCAAGCCCACACCCCACTGATCTCAGCTAGCATGCACCACACTAATCTCAGCTAGCATGCACCCCACTAATCTCAGCCAGCATGCACCCCACTAATCTCAGCAAGCACACACCCCACTAATCTCAGCCAGCATGCACCCCACTAATCTCAGCAAGCACACACCCCACTAATCTCAGCAAGCATGCACCCCACCAATCTCAGCAAGCACACACCCCACTGATCTCAGCAAGCACACACCTTCTCTTAGTTAATCTCTTCCACTGGCACCTTATCTATACCAGAGACTTTCTTATTCATGTCAGGTAGTTTGGCCAAATGGAAAAACATGTCATGAGATGAATGTTTTTCACCTCGTCTGTAGAAAAATGTTTATTACTTATGTATGTAATTATTCTAAACATTCAATACCTAGAGTATCCTTTTTTCAGTATGTGTCATTAGGAATCCATTTATTTACTCATTCGATACCTATTATGTGCATGACAGGCATGATCAAAACATTGTTCTTTACTTGATTATTCTTATTATCAATATTAATGAGAATCAGTTTACAGAATGATAATTATGTTTTTCAGTTATGCCTCTATGTAATGATTTTCAGTGCTTTTGATGCAATGGATCAGTTTCCCAATAATGTGAAAAAGACAAAGCCATCACAAAGAACTCTGCATAGGGAAACTTCTCTGACATGATAATATTTTCCAAAGAGGAATTAAGTTGGCATCAACATGGACTTCGTTACAGAAGACAGAACTGCCTGAAAATAACCAAAGGGTAAACTGCCACTTCAGGATATATTATCATCAGATCACTTATTGAATTTAACATTACCACCAGAGCACTTATAGCAATTAACATTACCGTCAGAGCACTTATAGTATTTAAAATTACCATCAGAGCACTTATAGCATCTAAAATTACCATCAGAGCACTTCTAGCATTTAACATTACCGTTAGGGCACTTGAAGCATTTAACATTACCATCGGAGTACTTATAGCATTTAACATTACCATTAGAGCACTTATAGCATTTAGCATTACCATTAGAGCACTTATAGCATTTAGCATTACCATTAGAGCACTTATAGCATTTAGCATTACCATTAGAGCACTTATAGCATTTAACAGTCATAACAGACATAGATATTAATATTTGATATATGTTGTTATAATATCAGAGATATATCTTTCTTTGATGCACATACTAAATGTTTTAATTATTTTTAATTTAATTCTTTTTCAGTTACTTTGTTTAATCAGAAATGGGTCTGTTTGACCTTTATGATAACCTCTATGTCAATTAGGCCAATTCTGCCATGGGCCGTGGCGCAGTCGGTTAGAGCGCCAGCTTATTAGCACCAGTTCCTCTGTGGTGATCCAAAGGTCGTGTGTTCAATCCCCAGCCATGCCGAGATTGAATTCATGATACAATTTCACACATGAGCTGAGGTCCGTGCCAAACCCGTTGTCCTTGTAAATCACTGACCAGGTGGGTTGTCATATCAAGGACCCACGACATGACAATTCAGTGAGGCAGCACTATATCTGCTGCAAGTAAGTCTCATCACGAACTGACCGAAATAATGTTGAAAGTGATGTAGAACTCCATACAAACAAACTAGGCCAATTCTTAAAGGACGTTAAATCAATTTCATTTCTCAATAAATATGTTTGCTATGGTAGCAGTTTGAGGACTTATCTATCATTTAGGGCTAATTGTTGGCGCGATATAACAGTCAATGTATTGGGCATTCTGGCATTATATTAGGACTAAAGTGATGGTGTGATCAATAGCATTCTATTCACACCACATCCTTAGCCCTCATGTTACCTAAGGGAGGAAAATATTGTCTACCAATATGTCAACCCCCATTAGTCAACCATAATTTCTTTTGACCATACAACTATTCTATCTTCATTTCACAAAAAAATGATGTATTTTCAATTTTAGACTTTATAAGGACATGAGGGCCATTCCGTTTCAACCAGATTATTTTAAGCTCTTATATTCAAAGTTCAAGACATAATCTAGACATGTCTACTAATTATGCCTAACCTCCGTTAGTCAATCAAAATTCCTTTTATTTCATTTTTTATTGAGGGGTCTAGACATAATCTAGAGATGTTTACCAATTATACCTAACCACCATTACTCAACCAAAAGTACCCCATAGAGAACAGAGAGAGGTGATGACCGCATCACAGGGATGATTTGAGATAACTTTGTATCCAAGCTTGATTGCCACCTTGGATTGCCCCTGTCCCCAAACTCTGACCTTGATAAAGTTATGGGGTGCAGCTAAACATTTTTGTATACAGGGTCTAAGACCGGGAGGAAATCTATGTTATAAGAAAGGCTCTGTTCTGACAGACCTAGTATAATATAAGCGAACAGAGACGACCAGAGCCAATCCACACATCACCCACGGGGAATACTCTCATAATTTTAACCCATGGAGGCTGGGATGGAATTGAAAAACCCAGAACCTGGTTTATGACTGACTTAAATTTTGATATCCTGATTTAGGGATGATACAAAGTTAAAAAGTGATATCCTGACTATGAGGTGATGCAATAAGTAAATGATACACTGTTTTTTTTAGTTCTATGATAGTAACCCCCACGGTCTGCCAGTCCAGCCGATGTACACATGTTAGAAATTTATAGCAGTGTTGGAATTACAACACTGTAGGGTGTAGATCCAGGGTTCAGGTCACACATGTCTTGACCTCCACCACAGGCAGCCAGAGCAATATCACTACTTTTATATATGACGGTAGGTTAATACTTTGTAACAAATAAACACTTTTAACATTTTGAATGACAGTGGGATTACAAGATAGCATGTGAGACACAACATTCAGCTCAATTGCAATTAGTGGTGGGTATTACAACACAGAATTTTGGAGGATATGTACCTCTGAGGGGCCTGCAGATCTCAGACCTGGCTGTCAGTGTCACAGACCAGACTGGCGGACATCTCAACTGCATAAATAAACATAGAATTGAAATTTTTCAAACGTAGAATATATTCCAGTCAGTGTAGTCTACATTTACGGCAACTTCTACTTACATCACTACTTTTATATATGTTAATAGTTAATATATAAGACTGAGACAGAGAGGGGCTGGGGACTTTCACTCTCTGGCAACCTGTGATATTAAATACCCTAGTCATCATGGCTTCAGGCAATTAGTGGTGGGATAACATGTGAGACACAACATTCAGCTCAATTGCGATTAGTGGTGGGTATTATAACACAGAATTTTAGAGCGATATGTACTTCTGAGGGGCCTGCAGATCACAAACCTGCCTGTCAGTGTCACAGACTGGCGGACACCTCAACTGCATGAATAAACATAGAATTTGAATATTTTTTTGCAAATGTAGAATATTTGAAAATTAATAACTTTATGCACAAAAAGGTATGCTATATGTTTGACTGTGTTAAAATGTCTGAGTTTCAACTGCCAGTTTCAGACAGTTGCCAGTGACTGTACTCTACATATACGGCAACTTCAAAATGATGAGAAAATATAAATATCATTTTCAAAAATGAAACTGTATACAAATTCTTTTTTAAAAAAAAGACTTTCTTGTTAGTCCTCAAGATGGCATTTTATACTCATTGTTGTATTTCAGTCGGGAAGTAATTGATTCATTTCCATTCACCACACAAAGTGATTTTATTTAAAACAATTCAAATAAAATCCTTAATTCAACCAATTGTCTTAAGAACCCTTTATAAATTAAAATTTAACACTGTTTTCTTACACTTGTACAGCAGTTTTAAAGTGGGATAAAGAGTACCAACTATTCCATTTTAATGGACGTCTTGTCTGCCCTTCTTCTGGATTCTCGGGACTCCGAAAGTGCTGCCACCTGGCCGTGGTATGGTAAGCTGGTCTAGTTTGGTTTCTAAAAGTAAAAATGAGAATCTCTGGCCCTTTGTCCAAGCCTTCCCAAATGTAAGGTATCCAGTTGTGATATGTCAATTTTACTGTATGTAGACCTGTCAAAACACTATTTTTTGGTATCAAAAGTGATAGATGGTGGAATGCTCTGCCCCAATAACACAGACTTTAAAAAAATGTTGACTTTTAAATAATAAAGAAGCAGCAAAATAAATGATTTTTTTTATTCAGACATTTTGTGAAAATTGATTATCTAAATATTTGTATTATATGAAATACGTTGAATTTAAAATCGACTTTGTCATGTTTGATTTTGAGACTCCTCAATCTCTAAGAGGCGTTCATATTGAACTAAACCTAACAGCTCAACAATGGAAAGATCGTGCTCAGCTCAGCATGGTCGGACAGTGATGACACCGCCACACTCTCATGGTTACCATAGCTGACACTGCCCGAAAAATAAGATTTACAAAAATAAACATGTATTGTTTTTCCATTGTAAAGACCAATGAAGATCTTTCAGCTAATAAACAATTTTGTAAATACCATTTACTTATTTACAATGCTTAAATATGTTGTATTTTACCAAATATATCAAATTGCACATATCAGTTCATAAACAATGTTGTAAAGATTGTTGAATGTCTTTACAATATTGTATTTATGTTGTTAATATCAGTATATATTCATATCACCTTTAATCAATATTATGGTTAATTGTATTTTTCAACTTGGACATTTTGATCATATATTCGTATATGTAAATGAGAATAGGGATTTTTTTTATACATGTTACATAAAGAGCTTCACATGAAAGGACAAACAAATATGTAAAATTACTTCTATGATTAGTAGCTCTTGGAATTGCATATATGCACATATGCATACAACATTGCAAAATGTGCATTTGAGGACTTTATTTGAGGACTTAAAAATTGATAAATCACTACATCAGGATATTATATATTGCATTGTAAGTGACAAGATATCTCTATTTGCATGTTCCTCAGGTTGTTCAGATACTGTTAGGACTTTTCAGAGTGAAAATATGTTCACTACAAGCCAAGATATGAGCAAATCTTGGATGGGAAGTGACAAGAAATGTATAAAACATTAAAATCGCGCCTGCCATTTTTTTACACCTTTATGGTACTATTCAACATTCAGATCTCTTAGATATCTATATTTCCATGATGCTGAGGTTGTTTAGATACTGTTAGGACTTTTCAGAGTGAAAATATTTACACTGCAAATTAAGATATAAGCAAATCTTGGATTGCAAGTGACAAGAGAGGGTATAAAATGTCAAAAAATTGTGTAAATCGCGCCTGCCGTTTTTTATACTTTTATGGTACTAGTCAACATTCACATCTCTTAGATATCTATATTTCCATGATCCTGAGGTTGTTTAGATACTGTTAGGACTTTTCAGAGTGAAAATATGTTCACTACAAGCCAAGATATCAGCCAATGTTGGTTTGTAAGTTACATTGGGGAAGAGATCCATTTCTTGACAATTCTTGACAAATTCTGGTTGACATTTTTATTTGCTGAGTTATAAATTAGATACAGATAGAAATTCAGTTGGTGTTTGGTTTTACACTGCAGACAGCATGTGAGACATGAACACATTATCCTTGTCAATAGTTTTCCCTTTTTTTCCACTCTTGCAAATGTCCAGATGTTTTGGGGTTAATCAGTCTGGGTCATCCGGTCATATAATTTATCTTCTTTCATCTGCGACAAGGGGCATTCATTCGCCCCCTCATTTCATCAATGGTGACCTATAAATCTTGTTTAACTTCCTGGAAAGTTACCATTTGGCAGAAAACACTCACACAGCAGATGAGCGGGCAGTACTAGGATACTTGTGTGCCTCACTAAACATTATTTCAACACACTTGTAACACATTGAATGTCCATTTCCATACAGGAGCAGTGACAGGCTGAAACCTCCACATGCCATTTACATATCATAGTTCATTTAACAGTATGAATTTAGGTGGTAGAAAAAGGAAATATTGTTTTGCAGGGCAGTTTCCTCCAGAAAACACTACCTCCAAGGATATACTTTTTACTGTAACAATATAATTTGATTTTACTCTGTTTCAGGACTGCATATCTCCAGGCAAGGTCAATGAGCTTTTACGAGTTTATGCACTGTTTTGACAAGGGAGATGATTGAAAAGATCAAACCATCAAGGTCAAATATAATATATAACATACATTGTCTTTTGTTTTGTTTCAGAGGTGCTAGTTTTCAGACAGGGTCAATGACAAGTCCACATACTGTTCTCACAAGGACCTTGATTTGAATGGTTACATATTATTCAATGACAACCATACATTACACAACCTTTCCTTTTGTTTTGTTTCATATCTACTTATTTTGATGCAAGGTCATTGACAAGAAACATACTTTGATGTACAGTTTGTTTTGTTTCAGGATTGCTGGTTTCAAATAAAGGTCAATGACCTTCCAACAGTTTATGCAATGTTTGTACAAGGACTCAGATTAAAAGGTTCACATATATCAAGGATTGATATACATTGCATTTTGTCTTCTTCCAGGACTGCTTGTTTTGATGCAAGGTCAATGACCTTTTTCTGTTTTGTGCACTGTTCTATCAAGGGCCTTAATCGAGAGAGTCACAAATTATTCAATATCTTATAAACTGTCATTTTGTTTCACCTTTTTTATTTTATTTATTTTTTACATGAAAGGTCAATGCCCTATCACTATTCTTTGCACTAACAAAGACCTTGATTGATAAGGTCTTATAAAATTCAATGATACCAACTACTGAAAAAGGTCCTTGATTGAAAAGATGACACACAATTCAATAATATGATGTGCCTTGTCCTGTTTCACTATTGATTATTCCCATGTTAGGGCATTGACCTTTTTTATGTAAATAAACTTTTGCTGTTTGTGCATTATTATAATAAGGGCCCTGGTTGAAAAGGTCACAACCTATCCAAGGATAAATATCTTGATTTTGATTATGTTTCAGGGCTGCTTATTTTCAGGCAAGGTCATTGACCTTTTACAAGTAATGATACAGCTCTAACAAGGGACTTGATTGAGAAGGTCACATATAGTTTCAGGACATTTATGTTTTGTAGTAAGGCTCCTTTTTTCCTTTCAAGGACAATGAACCTGTATTTTAGAAAACTTTTGTGCAGAAATGGTCAATGACCTTTTGCCATTTTTGGAAATGTCTTTCAAATGTGTATGTTATTCTTATTTCTATAAATTATTTTCATTTCAGACAGATTGTTTCAGCAATTTTATTTCAATGACCTTTTTAATTGTTATTTTCCTAACAATGGCCATCAGTGCAAAAATTCAAATGCCCTTTATTATCAATTATCCAAATGCCCTGAGGTATAACCTTCAAATAAAGATCTCTCTTGTAAATATGCTGACTTTATATATAAGCATCTTAGCTAAATATTGTAAATGTCAAAATAATACATTTAAGCATATTTTGTGTCCAAGTAAAGATCATATTTGACAAGCTTTTCACATGCATCTTGTTCATCTTTACATGCATATAGTATCTTGTATTTGTCTTGTTTATTTGAAATTTAACATCTTTTCTGATTTTGTAAAGGCTTGCAAATTCCGGTCTTTACTGTCTTTGATGCATACATTAAAGGTCTTGTAAATTGCCAATTTACAGTTTGTAAATATGTCTGAAAGGTCATGTTAATTTCAAATTTACTTCAACAATATATACATATTGGCCTCTTGTAAATCTAATTTTTCACGCAGTGTGATCTCTAATACAACAATATTTCTTCTGAAAATTGAAAAGATGGAATCCAGGATAGTGAAGATCAAGATTTCATTGAGTGTTTCTTAAAACTCCAGGAGAGTCAAAAGTGCATTCTATAGGCATCCATAGAAGGAAAAAATACAAGCATCATTTCCCCCGAAATTAGTCGCGACTCCAGATCTTCAATAAATGAGAGTTATTTGTCACCTGATGCCTCCCTTGACTCCCCAACAGATGATTATGGCGGTGTTCCGGTGTAATATCGAGATCTTCGGTTCTTGACTTCACTAGCCTATCTGAGCCAAGCTCTCCAACTTCATCGCTGGATATATCAATTGTCCATTCACGTTATCAAATACCAAAGTGTTTGAACAATGAACAATACACAACTCTAGTAAATAAATAGATTATCTGCACGGACATCTATTACTGTTTTCCTTGATAGAGACACCAGTTCATGTTCGACAGGCAATATCTCAGACAACATGACAGTGCACAAGTGAGTTGATATCAAACCTCACAGAATTGTGCCCAGTTATGTTTAGGAATTCCAGAAAGAAAGACAATATTCTAAATAGATTTAAAGATTCCTTTATTGCCATAGGCTGTTTTGAGTGTTTCATCTGGCAAATTTGTGCTGGGGGAGATCTCCAAGTATATTGAAGAGAACCATTCTTGTCATAAAAATGGCGAGGGCGCGTGGCGCAGCGCAATACGCCACAATCTGTAAGTCAACGAGTGCTTCATCAAGAATGGCCACGTGCACAGCGGACGAGAATATCATTGGAGCCTACATCCATCTTGTTTGGAGGCATTCAGGCAGGGCGTTTTTCCAAACGAAATACCAAGAGACGGGTACAGAACATGGACAGAGCACGTGTAAAGTCAAAGGTGAAATCTATCTTCCTATCTGGAGGACATCAGAATTATATGTCACGCATATAATTCGCATACGCAAAAGGTCCAAATACTGCTGCCATGACAACATTTGACTCTTGTCAAAGAAACAGTTCAAATACTGCTGCCATGACAACATTTGACTCTTGTCAAAGAAACAGTTCAAATACTGCTGCCATGACAACATTTGGGTCTTGTCAAAGAAACAGTTCAAATACTGCTGCCATGACAACATTTGGGTCTTGTCAAAGAAACAGTCCAACTACTGCTGCCATGACAACATTTGACTCTTGTCAAAGAAACAGTTCAAATACTGCTGCCATGACAACATTTGACTCTTGTCAAAGAAACAGTTCAAATACTGCTGCCATGACAACATTTGGGTCTTGTCAAAGAAACAGTTCAAATACTGCTGCCATGACAACATTTGGGTCTTGTCAAAGAAACAGTCCAACTACTGCTGCCATGACAACATTTGACTCTTGTCAAAGAAACAATCAAACTACTGCTGCCATGACAACATTTGACTCTTGTCAAAGAAACAGTCCAACTACTGCTGCCATGACAACATTTGACTCTTGTCAAAGAAACAGTCCAAATACTGCTGCCATGACAACATTTGGGTCTTGTCACATAAACAGTGCACTTCCGTGCGAACATTAGGGTTTTGTCATGACAACATTACGTGACAACATTCATTGCTGAACCATTGTGTTAAAGTTACTAGAATTCCCACACATGACCCGTATAGTGGAACTTGATAACCCAGGACATACTCGACAACCAGGCAGCTGGCATGTACTGGCTGTACTCGACAACCAGGCAGCTGGCATGTACTGGCCGTACTCAACAACCCGGCAGCTGGCATGTACTGGCCGTACTCGACAACCAGGCAGCTGGCATGTACTGGCCGTACTCAACAACCCGGCAGATGGCATATACTGGCCGTACTCGACAACCAGGCAGCTATCATGTACTGGCCGTACTCGACAACCTGGCAGGTGGCATGTACTCGCCGTACCCGACAACCAGGCAGGTGGCAGGTGGCATGTACTGGCTGTACCCGACAACCAGGCAGCCACCATGTACTGGCCGTACTCGACAACCAGGCAGCTATCATGTACTGGCCGTACTCGACAACCAGGCAGCTGGCATGTACTGGCCGTACTTGACAACCAGGCAGCCATCATGTACTGGCCGTACTTGACAACCAGGCAGCTGGCATGTACTGGCCGTACTTGACAACCAGGCAGCTGGCATGTACTGGCCGTACTCGACAACCAGGCAGCTGGCATGTACTGGTCGTACTCGACAACCAGGCAGCTGGCATGTACTGGCTGTACTCGACAACCAGGCAGCTGGCATGTACTGGCTGTACTCGACAACCAGGCAACTGGCATGTACTGGCCATACTCGACAACCAGGCAGCTGGCATGTACTGGCCATACTCGACAACCAGGCAGCTGGCATGTACTGGCCGTACTCGACAAATTGGTAGCTGGCATGTACTGGCCGTACTCGACAACCAGGCAACTGGCATGTACTGGCCGCACTCGACAACCAGGCAGCTGACATCTACTGGCTGTGGGCAGTGCTCACTCTCAGTCCCTCCCTACTGGCCTCGTTCATACTGGTGGATATAAACATATTCAGAAGACTACACATGTCTTGTATCATGTTTGAAAAACAAACATTACAATGATTCAATTGTATAAAATAAAAAGTGTAGTTTATTGCGCAACGTTGAAAAATATTAAACTGAAATAACCAGATTATTGATGTTGATTGTTTCTTCCAACAATGATTCTTGTTTTAATGGATTAGAATTAGTTAAAATACCAGAAAACGTATGTCAGGTTTTTGGAGTAGCCAGATATAGCTTTTTAACAGTTTAAGATGGTTGTCTGCAGCAAGGAACTTCACAACATCTCTCAATGTCTTGTCCCCTCCATAACAGGACTTCTCTGCTATATCAGTCCCTGCTTCCAAATGTATAAACGCAAGTCACTGAAATCCGGCTGTCCGCTGATTGGTGACAAAATATGAACATATTTGTTGTGTACTTGCAGTTGTACTGATCGGTCAGTTTATGTGCCAGACACCTGGTCACAGTTTATGACCTGATGTTGGATTTGAGGACATTTTTTGTGAGCAAGGCAAATATTTATGACTCGAGGATTTCCAAAATTTGAATGAGATCAACAACAGGGCAATGGCTGCAGAGACAGTAATTAAAAACTACCTGTGTAATTCAGAGTAAATGTATTGTTAAATTAGATCCAATCCTCACCAGTTAATATTGGAACAAAAAAGGGCCAATAACTTTTGAGTACATTCTCTGGGGTCACTGTATGCACTGAATAGAAGTATGTAAAATGTCACTTCATCTACGGACATTTACAAAACAAACAAACATTACCTGAAATAGTACATGAAGGTCAGGACATCTAATATACAAATACATATATATAATCTTATCACACAATACAGCGAGATATGGCCCATATAACAGATCAGATTTTGAGCTCGAATCAGAAAGATGGTCAATATCAGTCATTGTTTGAAACGGATACTCGGCAGCGACCAGTTTCCGCCGATGAAGTAGACCGTTACTGCCAGCGGCTACAAGGGTCCTCTCCGGCTTAACCGCTGTAATCGGCGGTAATTGGTAGCGACGGAAAACTGGTCGGGCACAAGTAGCATTCCAAAGATTGGATCTCAACCATGGTGCAAAGGAACACACTGATTTTACTCTCTATTTTCCTAGTTATTTTCCTGAAAAATTCCTTAGCTGACAATCAAACATATCCCATCTTGAGACAGGTGACCGCGGTAAGATATTTTCAAATTATTTATTCTGAATAATCGCGATGTTATCATTTATCATTTTGGATCATTCAAACCCTGGATCCTGTATACGACACGCAAATATCAAATAGAAATATCAAAGTAGTGGTTTTGATATACTAAATTTAATTTGGTTCAAAGTCATTTAAATTTGTTGAATATAAATATCTTATAGTGATGTTGCCTGTCCGTTCTTGTCCAAACAGGTTTAGTTGACCTTACTTTGTGGTCAATGTTTAATCAAATTAGATATTAGGTTATCAGATTAATAGAATATATGTGTCACATATATTTATAATTCTAAAATTTCTCATGTTTACTCGCCTCGGCAAACCATTTTGTGTTGACGGGATGAGAACATCAGCATCTGTGAAAAAAATATATTTGTTTATTATATGAGGATATTCAAGTTGTTTATTTTGTTTCTCAATTGACCATTGATTAATGAGGATTTTATGAGTACGCGATTAATGACACAAGACATCAGGACGAGGAGATATCTAAATATGTTTGGATATGACCAATCTTAACTATTTTCTAATGTCCCAATATCTTTATGAGCGCGCTCCTCTGGTTGATAGGTCGGTTTTTTTTTAATTCAAGTTGCCTTTTTTTGGTTTCTAAAGTAATTGAGCTTTGATCAACGGGGATCATAAATTTACAAATAAATTTATACGAACCTATAGATATTACTTTTGATAAAAAGAAAGACAACTCCAGGGGGAGCGGTGGCATATACACTTATTGTATGTAGGTCAAGAAATAAAGGAATGTCCCAAGATATTCAATTCACAACTAAAAAATAACCAGGAAGGACTAACTGTGTATACCCCCCGAGTTCCAACCCATACAACCCTTATAAGCCCAAGTTTTAAAATAATCATTGAGGCAAACCTTCGCATAACTCGGCAAACTTCGGCATAACTCGGTAAACTTCGGCATAACTCGGCAAACTTCGGCATAACTCGGTAAAGTCTCAGACAACCTCCGCAGGTTTTGATGAGACCGGATTCAATGAATGAGTTTTATGTTTCACGTCCATTCTCAATAACAGGCCAGGTCGTATATTGAGAATGTGAACAAAACAAAATCCGCGGTCAACATCAGCTCGGGACGGATCATTTATCATACAGAGGATTGAGGGAAATGAATCCTATTTTTTATCTTGGCAAGGCCAATTTCAAGTATAGATTTGGTAAACACAGTTTCTTAGCCATATTTCTTTTCAACTTCCCCAAATTAGTATTGGTCCGCCCTTGATAGCTTCAAGATGGAGAAGACACAAGTTTAAGGTTGTGGAAACTTGTTTCAGTTTAAATCAGGTATTGTGAATGGATGAGCAAAAGTCTGTCAACCGCTGACCTGTATGTTAATATGCGGACTCCTCGTCCATACAAACAGGGCAATACTTGCAGAGCCAGGTTTATAAGGCTCTGTAAAGCAAACTAAAGGTTTCAAAAAGAATGGAAATTTTAAAAAGGTGCTTTTTCATGTGGGGGAGAACAAAGAACAAATCATAAGACGACAAAGAAAAGTGTCTATTTATTTATCAACAAATATCATGACATCTAAAAACCTCAAATGACAATGATATTTGTCGTATTGATTTATTCCGCATTCATATTGTTCTTGGTTAAAATCGTTTGTTCCCAATATGTGAAATTCTACCCTGTTAAATGAGTTTGTACCAAAACATGATAGATGACTCCTGCTATCAACCTATATTCGAACTTTGTAATTCTTCATCGGGCAGATGCACAATGTCAACATACCATAACATTCAGTGCCTTATAAGTGCATTTAAGTGCATTTGATTGATAAACCACGTACTCAGTGATGTAAGAAGAAAGTAGGTCATGATTGTCATTGTATTCCAAACAGTATCCATTCTTATGAGTTCACCTCGGTATTCAGATACCACGTGATGGACACGTAAAGGACGCTGGTCAGTCTTGAGTGTGAATTTTGCGATAAGATTTACAAAGTATTCTAGCTGAAATACAAACTCTTATTTTGCTAAGTTTGTCGTAAATCATCTCGATAACATATCATTGAATATACGATAATACGCCGCAGAAACATGTATGAAATATATGTACCATGTGGCAGTATGTATACGTTGTAATCATACAAGCTTTGGAACATCCTCAGCAGGTCAGATGTGGGAAAATGTGAGAGGACTTGGTGATAAGCGTGCTGACATGCATACAATTATAAAATATGCTTCAAAGAAAACGCATGCTTTACCTCTCACTTCATAATATGCATTAAATTAATCAGCTACAGTCCGTGGGTTAACCCGTTGTTCTTGTAAATCTGTGGCCGGGTGGGTTGTCATGTCAAGGACCTGCGACATGACAATTCAGTGAGGCAGCACTATATCTGCTACAAGTAGGTCTCATCACGAAATGACTGAACTAATGTTGAAAGTGATGTAAACCCCCAAAGAAATAAACAAATTAATCGGTTACAGTCACAGGATTAGAAATAGTCACGTAATAAAGTCTGTAACCAAACCTTATCCTTTTAACCATCTGTTTCAGCCATTTTGACTTGTAGAATCTATTTCGAGCTGATGCAAGGTACTCTGAATGACATTGGTAGTATTGCCAGTTATTCAATCTCAGAAAATCTAACCTCATTTCCCTGTATTTGATATCATTCAAAATTTGGAATTTCCCGAGTCATATATACTTGTCTTACTCGCCAAAATATCCTCCAATTCGAATTGATCTACATCGGGTTATAACTAAGGATATTGACCATTCAGTACAGCTATTAGTATGCAGGAGAATCTGGATAAATGGTCATTTTTTCTGTCACCAATCAGTCCACAACCATATTTTTATGAATAGGCATGCTTTGCGGCCGACCCTGAGCGCATCTTTTAATCTTTGACAGCAGGGATTTATATGAATCCTGCTTTGGAGAAAAAACGCAGAGAAGTGATTGCAATTGGCTTCACAGAAAAAAAAAACTTTACAGAAAAAAAGTGCCATGAAAGGTTTGAAGCTAGAAAAAACAAGTGGTATATTCTCATTGCTTTTATTATTCACCAATGCATTCTCAGCATTTAATATAATTCTTTATCTTTTTGTTCTGTTATTTGCACTCACAGTGTGTGTTATTTCTTTGTGCTCATTCTATTTATAGGTAATTCGCCATGGAGCCAGAAGTCCAACTAATCCTTATCCGAACTATGAGCACCAGGCCTTCTGGAAGCAAGGGTACGGGCAGCTGACCACTGTGAGTCACCCATCCTGCATAGACGCTCAGGCACAAAGGGTTAACATTGACCGAGCCTCACTCCCAACCCTCACTGAATGTTAACATTGTCTGAGCCTCACTCCCAACCCTCACTGAATGTTAACATTGTCTGAGCCTCACTCCCAACCCTCACTGAATGTTAGCATTGTCTGAGCCTCACTCCCAACCCTCACTGAATGTTAGCATTGACTGAGCCTCACTCCCAACCCTCACTGAATGTTAACATTGACTGAGCCTCACTCCCAACCCTCACTGAATGTTAACATTGACTGAGCCTCACTCCCAACCCTCACTGAATGTTAACATTGTCTGAGCCTCACTCCCAACCCTCACTGAATGTTAGCATTGACTGAGCCTCACTCCCATCCCTCACTGAATGTTAACATTGACTGAGCCTCACTCCCAACCCTCACTGAATGTTAGCATTGACTGAGCCTCACTCCCAACCCTCACTGAATGTTAACATTGTCTGAGCCTCACTCCCAACCCTCACTGAAAGTTAACATTGACTGAGCCTCACTCCCATCCCTCACTGAATGTTAACATTGTCTGAGCCTCACTCCCAACCCTCACTGAATGTTAACATTGTCTGAGCCTCACTCCCAACCCTCACTGAATGTTAACATTGTCTGAGCCTCACTCCCAACCCTCACTGAATGTTAACATTGTCTGAGCCTCACTCCCAACCCTCACTGAATGTTAACATTGTCTGAGCCTCACTCCCAACCCTCACTGAATGTTAACATTGACTGAGCCTCACTCCCAACCCTCACTGAATGTTAGCATTGACTGAGCCTCACTCCCAACCCTCACTGAATGTTAACATTGTCTGAGCCTCACTCCCAACCCTCACTGAATGTTAGCATTGTCTGAGCCTCACTCCCAACACTCACTGAATGTTAACATTGACTGAGCCTCACTCCCATCCCTCACTGAATGTTAACATTGACTGAGCCTCACTCCCAACCCTCACTGAATGTTAGCATTGACTGAGCCTCACTCCCAACCCTCACTGAATGTTAACATTGTCTGAGCCTCACTCCCAACCCTCACTGAATGTTAGCATTGTCTGAGCCTCACTCCCAACCCTCACTGAATGTTAACATTGTCTGAGCCTCACTCCCAACCCTCACTGAATGTTAACATTGTCTGAGCCTCACTCCCAACCCTCACTGAATGTTAGCATTGTCTGAGCCTCACTCCCAACCCTCACTGAATGTTAGCATTGACTGAGCCTCACTCCCATCCCTCACTGAATGTTAACATTGTCTGAGCCTCACTCCCAACCCTCACTGAATGTTAACATTGTCTGAGCCTCACTCCCAACCCTCACTGAATGTTAGCATTGACTGAGCCTCACTCCCAACCCTCACTGAATGTTAGCATCGACTGAGCCTCACTCCCAACCCTCACTGAATGTTAACATTGTCTGAGCCTCACTCCCAACCCTCACTGAATGTTAGCATTGACTGAGCCTCACTCCCAACCCTCACTGAATGTTAACATTGTCTGAGCCTCACTCCCAACCCTCACTGAATGTTAACATTGTCTGAGCCTCACTCCCAACCCTCACTGAATGTTAACATTGACTGAGCCTCACTCCCATCCCTCACTGAATGTTAGCATTGACTGAGCCTCACTCCCAACCCTCACTGAATGTTAACATTGTCTGAGCCTCACTCCCAACCCTCACTGAATGTTAACATTGTCTGAGCCTCACTCCCAACCCTCACTGAATGTTAACATTGACTGAGCCTCACTCCCATCCCTCACTGAATGTTAACATTGACTGAGCCTCACTCCCAACCCTCACTGAATGTTAGCATTGACTGAGCCTCACTCCCAACCCTCACTGAATGTTAACATTGTCTGAGCCTCACTCCCAACCCTCACTGAATGTTAGCATTGTCTGAGCCTCACTCCCAACCCTCACTGAATGTTAACATTGTCTGAGCCTCACTCCCAACCCTCACTGAATGTTAACATTGTCTGAGCCTCACTCCCATTCCTCACTGAATGTTGACAATGTCTGAGCCTCACTCCCAACCCTCACTGAATGTTTACATTGCCTCACTCCTATTCCTCACTGAATGTTAACATTGTCTGAGCCTCACTCCCAACCCTCACTGAATGATAACATTGACTGAGCCTCACTCCCAACCCTCACTGAATGTTTACATTGACTGAGCCTCACTCCTAACTCTCACTGAATGTTAACATTGTCTGAGCCTCACTCCCAACCCTCACTGAATGTTGACAATGTCGGAGCCTCACTCCCAACCCTCACTGAATGTTGACAATGTCTGAGCCTCACTCCCAACCCTCACTGAATGTTGACAATGTCGGAGCCTCACTCCCAACCCTCACTGAATGTTAACATTGACTGAGCCTCACTCCCAACCCTCCCTGAATGTTAACATTGACTGAGCCTCACTCCCAACCCTCACTGAATGTTAACATTGATTGAGCCTCACTCCCAACCCTCACTGAATGTTAACATTGTCTGAGCCTCACTCCCAACCCTCACTGAATGTTAACATTGTCTGAGCCTCACTCCCAACCCTCACTGAATGTTAACATTGACTGAGCTTAACTCCCAACCCTGACTGAATGTTAACATTGACTGAGCCTCGCTCCCAACTCTCACTGAATGTTAACATTGACTGAGCCTCACTCCCAACCCTCACTTAATGTTAACATTGTCTGAGCCTCACTCCCAACCCTCACTGAATGTTAATATTGACTGAGCTTCACTCCCAACCCTCACTGAATGTTGACATTGTCTGAGCCTCACTCCCAACCCTCACTGAATGTTAACATTGTCTAAGCCTCACTCCTAACCCTCACTGAATGTTTACATTGCCTGAGCCTCACTCCCATTCCTCACTGAATGTTAACATTGTCTGAGCCTCACTCCCAACCCTCACTGAATGTTAACATTGACTGAGCCTCACTCCCAACCCTCACTGAATGTTTACATTGACTGAGCCTCACTCCCAACTCTCACTGAATGTTAACATTGTCTGAGCCTCACTCCCAACCCTCACTGAATGTTGACAATGTCGGAGCCTCACTCCCAACCCTCACTGAATGTTGACAATGTCTGAGCCTCACTCCCAACCCTCACTGAATGTTCACATTGACTGAGCCTCACTCCCAACCCTCACTGAATGTTAACATTGACTGAGCCTCACTCCCAACCCTCACTGAACGTTAACATTGTCTGAGCCTCACCCCCATTCCTCACTGAATGTTCACATTGACTGAGCCTCACTCCCAACCCTCACTGAATGTTAACATTGACTGAGCCTCACTCCCAACCCTCCCTGAATGTTAACATTGTCTGAGCCTCACTTCAAACCCTCACTGAATGTTAACATTGTCTGAGCCTCACATGTTAACATTGACTGAGCCTCACTCCCAACCCTCACTGAATGTTAACATTGTCGGAGCCTCACTCCCAACCCTCACTGAATGTTAACATTGTCGGAGCCTCACCCCCATTCCTCACTGAATGTTCACATTGACTGAGCCTCACTCCCAACCCTCACTGAATGTTAAAATTGACTGAGCCTCATTCCCAACCCTCCCTGAATGTTAACATTGTCTGAGCCTCACTTCAAACCCTCACTGAATGTTAACATTGTCTGAGCCTCACATGTTAACATTGACTGAGCCTCACTCCCAACCCTCACCGAATGTTAACATTGACTGAGCCTCACTCCCAACCCTCATTGAAAGTTAACATTGACTGAGCCTCACTCCCATCCCTCACTGAATGTTAACATTGTCTGAGCCTCACTCCCAACCCTCACTGAATGTTAGCATTGACTGAGCCTCGCTCCCAACCCTCACTGAATGTTAACATTGTCTGAGCCTCACTCCCAACCCTCACTGAATGTTAACATTGTCTGAGCCTCACTCCCAACCCTCACCGAATGTTAACATTGACTGAGCCTCACTCCCAACCCTCACCGAATGTTGACATTGTCTGAGCCTCACTCCCAACCCTCACCGAATGTTAACATTGTCTGAGCCTCACTCCCAACCCTCACTGAATGTTAACATTGACTGAGCCTCGCTCCCAACCCTCACTGAATGTTAACATTGACTGAGCCTCACTCCCAACCCTCACTGAATGTTGACATTGTCTGAGCCTCGCTCCCAACCCTCACTGAATGTTAACATTGTCTGAGCCTCACTCCCAACCCTCACTGAATGTTAACATTGTCTGAGCCTCACTCCCAACCCTCACTGAATGATAACATTGTCTGAGCCTCACATGTTAACAATGTCTGAGCCTCACTCCCATTCCTCACTGAATGTTTACATTGTCTGAGCCTCACCCCCAACCATCACTGAATGTTCAAATTGACTGAGCCTCACTCCCAACTCTCACTGAATGTTGACATTGTCGGAGCCTCACTCCCAACCCTCACTGAAAGTTAACGTTGACTGAGCCTCACTCCCAACCCTCACCGAATGTTAACATTGACTGAGCCTCACTCCCAACCCTCACCGAATGTTAACATTGTCTGAGCCTCACTCCCAACCCTCACTGAATGTTAACATTGTCTGAGCCTCACTCCCAACCCTCACTGAATGTTAACATTGTCTGAGCCTCACTCCCATTCCTCACTGAATGTTGACATTGTCGGAGCCTCACTCCCAACCCTCACCGAATGTTAACATTGACTGAGCCTCACTCCCAACCCTCACTGAATGTTAACATTGACTGAGCCTCACTCCCAACCCTCACTGAATGTTAACATTGACTGAGCCTCACTCCCAACCCTCACCGAATGTTAACATTGACTGAGCCTCACTCCCAACCCTCACCGAATGTTGACATTGTCTGAGCCTCACTCCCAACCCTCACCGAATGTTAACATTGTCTGAGCCTCACTCCCAACCCTCACTGAATGTTAACATTGTCTGAGCCTCACTCCCAACCCTCACTGAATGTTAACATTGACTGAGCCTCACATGTTCACATTGTCTGAGCCTCACTCCCATTCCTCACTGAATGTTGACATTGACTGAGCCTCACATGTTCACATTGTCTGAGCCTCACTCCCATTCCTCACTGAATGTTAACATTGACTGAGCCTCACTCCTAACCCTCACTGAATGTTAACATTGACTGAGCCTCACTCCCAACCCTCACCGAATGTTAACATTGTCTGAGCCTCACCCCCAACCCTCACTGAATGTTGACAATGTCGGAGCCTGACTCCCAACCCTCACTGAATGTAAACATTGTCTGAACCTCACTCCAAACCCTCACTGAATGTTAACATTGTCTGAGCCTCACTCCCATTCCTCACTGAATATTGACATTGTCGGACCCTCACTCCCAACCCTCACCGAATGTTAACATTGACTGAGCCTCACTCCCAACCCTCACTGAATGTTAACATTGTCTGAGCCTCACTCCCATTCCTCACTGAATGTTGACATTGACTGAGCCTCACATGTTGATTGATAATTGGAAAGAAGTCTGGAAAACACAGATTTCAAATATGCCTAAGCTAAGAACCTATATTCAATTTAAAGATGAATTTGAAACTGAATCCTATTTATATAAAGTACAAGATAGAAATCAACGATCATTACTGGCACAGATGAGATGTGGTATTCTGCCATTAGCAATTGAAACAGGCAGATATACAGATACTCCCTTGGAATATAGACTATGTGAATTTTGTGATGAAGGTGTATTAGAGAATGAATTCCATTTTTTGTTACACTGCACATTTTATAGTGAATATAGATCATCTTTGATACTCAAATTGATAAATAATGGAGTAAATTTCTCTTTTATCAATGAGCAAGAACAAATTAGAATTCTTATGAGTCCTGATTTTGTTAAAGATACGGCTGAATATATTTATAAATCATTTATTAAGAGACGTCATACATTGTACAACTAACAAACAGCACACTTATTATGACTATTATATGTAGCTTATAGTGACTTATAAGCCCAATTCGGGCTGGGTGTAACTTAGTTCGAGGAATACTTTGATGTTGAATGCATATGCTGATATATTATATTGAACTAAAATGTACACATGTCACTTTAATAAAAATTTACTTACTTACTTACTTACTTACTTGTTAACATTGTCTGAGCCTCACTCCCATTTCTCACTGAATGTTAACATTGACTGAGCCTCACTCCTAACCCTCACTGAATGTTAACATTGACTGAGCCTCACTCCCAACCCTCACTGAATGTTGACAATGTCGGAGCCTCACTCCCAACCCTCACTGAATGTTAACATTGACTGAGCCTCACTCCCAACCCTCACTGAATGTTAACATTGACTGAGCCTCACTCCTAACCCTCACCGAATGTTAACATTGTCTGAGCCTCACTCCCAACCCTCACTGAATGTTGACAATGTCGGAGCCTCACTCCCAACCCTCACTGAATGTTAACATTGACTGAGCCTCACTCCCAACCCTCACTGAATGTTAGCATTGACTGAGCCTCACTCCCAACCCTCACCGAATGTTAACATTGTCTGAGCCTCACTCCCAACTCTCACTGAATGTTGACATTGTCTGAGCCTCGCTCCCAACCCTCACTGAATGTTAACATTGTCTGAGCCTCACTCCCAACTCTCACTGAATGTTAACATTGTCTGAGCCTCACTCCCAACCCTCACTGAATGTTAACATTGTCTGAGCCTCACTCCCAACTCTCACTGAATGTTAGCATTGTCTGAGCCTCACTCCCAACCCTCACTGAAAGTTAACGTTGACTGAGCCTCACTCCCAACCCTCACTGAATGTTAACATTGTCTGAGCCTCACAGATTAGATTTGACTAAATGTTCAATATTTATCGATAATTTTCAAGATTGCAATGTTCTGAGGTAATTGTCATAAAAAAGAACCCCAAAGAAACAATGAGGAAAGCCAAGTTATTTGGACATAGCATTTTCTCTGTACATACCATGTGACAATGTTTGGCAGGTGGGCATGCAGCAGATGTACAAGTTAGGTAAGGTCATCAGAGGGAGGTATGACGGCCTCATCAGCGACGCCTACAACAGATACGAGGTAATACTTGCCAGGCAGATCCGTGAATACGTGAGTCATTTTGTGCTGGAAGAATTGGAAGAAGTTTGGCCTCCCTAATTTCTTCCCGTGCTTATTTCTAGACACGAGGCCCTACAAGTACCCTTATTACCACGGTTGACATAATTTGTCAATTTCATAATTTGTCAATTTCATAATTTGTCAATTTCATAATTTGTCAATTTCATAATTTGTCAATTTCATAATTTGTCAATTTCATAATTTGTCAATTTCATAATTTGTCAATTTCATAATTTGTCAATTTCATGATTTGTCAATTTCATAATTTGTCAATTTCATAATTTAATAGATCTCCATATATTCATCGTTATTTGATATGGAAAGATATTTAGATTATTAATAATTTGAATATTTTCTCTAGTAAAAAGTTAAATCATATCGTAGTAAACCTCCTGATTATCATACATTTCTATACCAACAGGTTTTTTGTTTGTTTCTTTGCTTTTTTCTTCTTCTTCTTTTTTAAAAATAAATTATGATGAACACTCTTCAGATTTCGGTGCAGAGCACGGACATAGACAGGGCGCTGCAGAGCGCGGAGGCTATGCTGGCGGGGCTCTACCCTCCCGCCGGCAGGCAGGTCTGGAATCAGCAGATATCCTGGCAACCAATCGCCGTGCACACAGTCCCGGTGGAAATGGATGTGGTAACTTTATTGTATTTCTATCTCCCATTTCTAGTCCATACATCCCATTTCCTGTTGATACATCCCATTTCCTATTGATAATTCCCATTCACTGTTGATGCCTCCCATTTCCTGATGATATCTCCCATTTCCTGTTGATGCCTCCCATTTCCTGTTGATGCCTCCCATTTCCTGATGATATCTCCCATTTCACCTCCCATTTCCTGTTGATGCCTCCCATTTTCTGTTGATGCCTCCCATTTTCTGTTGATGCCTCCCATTTCCTGTTGATGCCTCCCATTTCCTGATGATATCTCCCATTTCACCTCCCATTTCCTGTTGATGCCTCCCATTTCCTGTTGATGCCTCCCATTTCCTGTTGATGCCTCCCATTTCCTGTCGATGCCTCCCATTTTCTGTTGATGCCTCCCATTTTCTGTTGATGCCTCCCATTTCCTGTTGATGCCTCCCATTTCCTGATGATATCTCCCATTTCACCTCCCATTTCCTGTTGATACATCCCATTTCCTGTTGATGCCTCCCATTTCCTGTTGATATTTCCCATTTCCTGTTGATGCCTCCCATTTCCTGTTGATGCCTCCCATTTCCTGTTAATATCAACCATTTCCTGTTGATACATCCCATTTCCTGTCGATGCCTCCCATTTCCTGTCGATGGCTCCTATTTCCTGTTGATGCCTCCTATTTCCTGTTAATACCAACCATTTCCTGTTGATACATCCCATTTCCTGTTGATGCCTCCCATTTCCTGTTGATACATCCCATTTCCTGTTGATGCCTCCTATTTCCTGTTGATATCTCCCATTTCCTGTTGATGCCTCCCTTTTTCTGTTGATGCCTCCCATTTCCTGATGATATCTCCCATTTCACCTCCCATTTCCTGTTGATACATCCCATTTCCTGTTGATGCCTCCCATTTCCTGTTGATACATCCCATTTCCTGTTGATGCCTCCCATTTCCTGTTGATATCTCCCATTTCCTGTTGATACATCCCATTTCCTGTTAATACCAACCATTTCCTGTTGATGCCTCCCATTTCCTGTTCATGCATCCCATTTCCTGTTGATGCCTCCCATTTCCTGTTCATGCATCCCATTTCCTGTTGATGCTTCCCATTTCCTGTTGATGCTTCCCATTTCCTGTTGATACATCCCATTTCCTGTTGATGCCTCCCATTTCCTGTTGATGCCTCCCATTTCCTGTTCATGCCTCCCATTCCCTGTTGATATCTCCCATTTCCTGTCGATGCCTCCCATTTCCTGTTGATGCCTCCCATTTCCTGTTAATACCAACCATTTCCTGTTGATACATCCCATTTCCTGTCGATGCCTCCCATTTCCTGTCGATGCCTCCTATTTCCTGTTGATGCCTCCTATTTCCTGTTAATACCAACCATTTCCTGTTGATACATCCAATTTCCTGTTGATGCCTCCCATTTCCTGTTGATACATCCCATTTCCTGTTGATGCCTCCCATTTCCTGTTGATATCTCCCATTTCCTGTTGATGCCTCCCATTTCCTGTTGATACATCCCATTTCCTGTTGATGCCTCCCATTTCCTGTTGATAAATCCCATTTCCTGTTGGTGCCTCCCATTTCCTGTTGATATCTCCCATTTCCTGTTAATACCAACCATTTCCTGTTGATACCTCCCATTTCCTGTTGATATCCAGATCGATATTGTTCCAAATGAAATAATTTGTTGGAGAATATAACTTGCTTAAGGAGTGAGGTATGTTTCAGTTACTGGACCTTCAAACAGATCGGACTGAGAGTTGTCCACGATACACGCAACTCAAAGATGAAACTTTCAACTCGCAATGGTACCGTGATAAAAATGCCTCCTTTGAGGTTAGTAGACTGGTTATCAAATCTAATTCAATCAATTCATGACTAACGGTGGGTTTTGTTTTCAAATCATTTTTATGACAGTTTTTTGTTTAAAGTTCCTTGCAAAGTTACTCCGTAATGCAGAGTACTGAAAAGCTTGAAGGACTGAAACATATTGCATATTCTTTTTAAAAGGACCATTAATTTCCGTTTCCGCCAATAACAATTTTCGATTGTGTCCCATGCAGATATCACAAAGAAAGTGACCTTCTGTGCAGTGCTTTTTGTTTTGGGCTAAAGGTCATATGTCGCTGGGTCCTTTTGCTCAGATCACCACCTGCTTGAATATATAAATCTACCTCTGTGATTATATTATGTTGCTTACAGGAAGAATATGAATATATCCAGTACCACGCAGGCTTCACGGACGATATGAACACCTCTCATGCCTGGGACACCTGGGATGCCCTCGCTGTGGACGTAAGAGACACACTTATATATGATCATATATATATGGGCCAGTAATATAGGGGGCCGCTAGTATAGGGTGGCCAGTAATATAGGGGGGCCGGTTGTATAGGGTGGCCAGTAATATAGGGGGGCAGGTAATATAGGGGCCGGTAATATGGGGGGTCAGTAATATAGGGGGCTGGTAATATAGGGGGCCGGTAATATAGGGGGGCCAGTAATATAGGGGGCCGGTAGTATAGGGGGCCGGTAGTATAGGGTGGCCAGTAATATAGTGGGGCCGGTAATATAGGGGGCTGGTAATATAATGGGGCTGGTAATATAGGGGGCTGGTAATATAGGGGGCTGGTAATATAATGGGGCTGGTAATATAGGGGGCTGGTAATATAGAGGGCTGATAATATAGGGGCTGGTAATATAGGGGGCTGATAATATAGGGGGGCCGGTAATATAGGGGGTTGGTAATAAAGGAGGGCCAGTAATATAGGGGAGCCGGTTATATAGGGGTGTTGGTAATATAGGCGGTAAAATAAGGGTAGGCGGTAAAATAATTTTAATCTGTTTCATCTTAATCACTGACATGGATTTGGTACCTTTTCTATTTATAGACCCTGCATAACCTAACGATCCCAGTATGGGCCACGGATGACATGATGGACGTCATTGTCAAGGAAATTATTCCATTTGACTACGAATTGAAATATAATACACCAGAAAAGGTGCTGATAAAAGGCGGTAGGTATACTATACACATGGACCAAGGGGGAAGGTAAACTATACACATGGACCAAGGGGGTAGGTAAACTATACACATGGACCAAGGGGGAAGGTAAACTATACACATGGACCAAAGGGGTAGGTACACTATACACGTGGACCAAGGGAGAAGGTAAACTATACACGTGGACCAAGGGGGTAGGTATACTATACACTCGGAGCAAGGGGGTAGGTATACTATACACATGGACCTAGGGGGAAGGTAAACTATACACATGGACCAAAGGGGTAGGTACACTATACACGTGGACCAAGGGAGAAGGTATACTATACACGTGGACCAAGGGGGAAGGTAAACTATACACATGGACCAAGGGGGTAGGTATACTATACACGTGGACCAAGGGGGAAGGTAAACTATACACATGGACCAAAGGGGTAGGTACACTATACACGCGGACCAAGGGGGTAGGTTTACTATACACATGGACCAAGGGGGTAGGTATACTATACACGCGGACCAAGGGGGTAGGTATACTATACACATGGACCAAGGGGGAAGGTAAACTATACAAATGGACCAAAGGGGTAGGTACACTATACACATGGACCAAGGGAGAAGGTATACTATACACGTGGACCAAGGGGGAAGGTATACTATACACGTGGACTAAGGGGGTAGGTATACTATACATACGGACCAAGGGGGTAGGTACACTATACACGCGGACCAAGGGGGTAGGTACACTATACACATGGACCAAGGGGGTAGGTACACTATACACGTGGACCAAGGGGGTAGGTACACTATACACATGGACCAAGGGGGTAGGTATACTATACACATGGATCAAGAGGGTAGGTATACTATACACGTGGACCAAGGGGGTAGGTATAGTATACACATGGACCAAGGGGGTAGGTATACTATACACATGGACCAAGGGGGTAGGTATACTATACACGTGGACCAAGGGGTAGGTATACTATGCACGTGGACCAAGGGGGTAGGTATACTATGCACTTGGACCAAGGGGGTAGGTACACTATACACATGGATCAAGAGGGTAGGTATACTATACACGTGGACCAAGTGGGTAGGTATACTATACACGTGGACCAAGGGGGTAGGTATACTATACACTTGGACTAAGGGGGTAGGTACACTATACACATGGATCAAGAGGGTGGGTATACTATACACGTGGACCAAGTTGGTAGGTATACTATACACGTGGACCAAGGGGGTAGGTACACTATACACATGGATCAAGAGGATAGGTATACTATACACGTGGACCAATTGGGTAGGTACACTATACACGTGGACCAAGAGGGTAGATATACTATACTCGTGAACAATATTGAGTACAGAACCATAAACTATTATTGTTACTATATTGACTGCTCTTAACCTGCACAGCTTGGTAAATACTTAACATTATAATCTTAAAGGAAATGTTCACAAATTTACAAAATAGTACCGTTCAACACAACTCTTAGACTTTTGGTCTGTAGCTTTTTACATGTGATCTTCTCTGGTACAATTTCAAGGTCCATTGATGGAAGAAGTGTTCGGTAATATAGAAGCGATGGTTGCTGGAATCCTGGACAAAAGACAGAAAATGTTCTTCTACTTTGGAGTATGTATTCAGTTCTGAATTGGTATTCGATGTATAATCTTCAACTTGTATTTATATCAACAGGAATTATTGTCACGTGGATTTGTTTCACATTAATTTATGTTTTGTCCCCATCGAAGTTTCCAATTAATGGTGCACATTTGAATCTAAGTGACATAGAAAAGTAGACCACATTTCTGTAGCATAGTTTCTAAATGAAATGCCATATATGGAATTAGTATTAGATTTGGTTTATGAAATGTTTGGCCTTTACTTAAATTTGAAAAAGCTAATATATGAAAATTCTCATTTTGCACATTTGGCCTAAGCATGACTCAGAATGATCCTGGTGTAGAAAACTGACCAAATAATATATTTGTTTTTTTTTTTCAGCACGATGACAATCTGGTGAACCAACTCCTGGCTTATGGGGTCTATGACTGGACTGAGATTCCATTTTCTGCGGCGCTGTTCGTGGAGACTCTGCAGACCAGTCCTCATCAGTTTGGTATACGCCTGTCTCTACGGAACAACTCCGACAACGCTCAAATCACCACACTCAGTATTCCAGGTATCAGGTGTCTGCTCGTACTTTATACTCAGATACACCAGGACAAATATGTCACGACCTTGAATCTGAGAGCAATTATATTGCTTGATCTTGATATTGATCGCAGCCAAAATCATAAATTTTAAAATTTAAAGACTGGTTTCCTGTCCTACTATTATCAAAAGTCTGTGTATGACCCGTCTATTTATTTTATTTTATTCGAATAAGTAAATGCGCATAGGCGATGAGGAGAATGGTCTATTACAGTCTATTACAGACATCACACATTGCATTGCAATTCACAGTGCCATTATGATAATATCTGTTTTATAAAATATCCTGCCTTAATCTATCATTGGTGAGTTATATGAACAATCGCTTCTTGATTTCTAGGATGTGGAGAAATCTGTCCCCTTGTAAAGGTTCAGAAGCAGGTTGCTGACTTCAGACTGACACCTGAAGCATGGAGGAAAGCATGCACGAAGCAGAACAGCCTGCAGTCTACAGGTAATACATATAGAGATACTTGACCGCTGAGAACATACCCTGAAAATGCACTGGTAAAGATAAAAACAAGAATATATTTTTCTAGTTGAAGCAGACCCTGCATTCACTTTGCGTTTTAAGGGTTACATGTGAAGTTTTTAGATCTCGAGGAAGCTATCAGGTGAAGGGGTTTTGTGGCGGATGAAGGAAATATGAGAGTTTTTGTAGCGGCATGATGGCATGTACGGAGTAAAAATGCTGACTTATATGCTATACGATAGCCTACTCGCCCAGGCCCACCTGCGCACCGATGATGAAAGAGTGCATTATTATGGAACTTCATTATTGGCCTTTGGTTCGGGAACAAATTTTTTTTAGCAATGTTGTATCTCAGAATGTTTTATTAATGTGTACATATTTTACGGTTGTGTTCCAGATATAATTGTCATGGTTTGTGTCGGTGTTGGGGCCATGGTGTTTATTACCGTACTCATCTGGGTGGCTGTCCGTAAGAAACCAACATATCTACCAATGGCTACTCAGGATCAAAACGAGGACAAATCATATGGGTCAACCACCTGAATGACATTGTCGCTAAACAATTTCTCGTGGGCCACGTGTCAAGTACTTGGGTACAAGAGACGTGTCGTCAAGGTCACGCTGGTAGTGATACTGACGCAACACGTTGCAACATATAACAAGAAATATTTCTCTAAAAAATAAGAAATATTGCGCTTTTTAAAAGAAATATTGTGCTTTTGAAAACGAAGTTATTTGTGTTCTCATTATCAAAATGAGTTTTACAAAACAATTTATCTCACATTGATAGAACTATTTTGAGGATATATTTTTCTTTCCTAAAGGGATTAAAGACCGATTTTGAAAAATAATGTTTAAAATTCACATATTGGTGATTAATGTATTTGTCTTTCATGTGTATAAACTTTTTGAAAAATGCATCCACATCATTGTCTGTAAAACCTATTTGACCAAGACCTTAATAATATATAGGCCCCTAATGAAAGCACACTCCTTTCTTGGCGTCATTTTTATGTGGAGTGTCATCATAGAGGCACTGAAAGGTAAAATGACATCATAAGAGAATGGCAATATGCTTATGACATCATGAAATGTATTGTCCTTTGAATAGTACCAAAATGACGTCAAACAGTGCTACCCTACTTTGAGCCTCAATTGAGGTCAAATAAAGTTCACGCTACCCGTGTTTACCCGTCACGTGCAGCTTATGGCTCAGACAGACCTCTGCTGGGAGTGCAACTGCTATGTCTCATAGCAACATATCATATTCATCAGCGAGAATGAGTGACATAGAACATGTAACGGGTTTGTAGCAGTGGGAGGAGCGGACGTCCAGAAAGCACCCTGCAGAGCACAGTGTTCGACTTCCATTCACCAAATCTTTCTGTGTTTTCACAGTTTAGCTGCATGATTTTCATAGTTTTATATTTTATATTTTATTTCTGTCATGTATTACTAATAGAATCATCCAAATAGCAAAAGGTGTTATAGGCCATTTTAATGATTGGCCACTTTTAGTGATGCGTTTCATAGACATATTCATAAAAGGATTTCACTAACTTTCTCAGATTGTTCAGAAAAATCAAATACATGATTTTTTTTACAAATACATCAGCTACTAAATGTTATAACCAATTGACTCTACATTCAATATATTTTTTATTATATTTTTTTAAACCATTTCTATTCATGACTAATTTTCTCATATTTTTCAGTGAATATTTCTTCTTTTTTAGGTATTATTATGATAAGAGCAACTTATTGCTGATTATTTTCTGAAATTAGATTAATATACAATTTATCTAATACCTCAAAAATAAATGTAAGGTCAAATTAAAGTCCGTCAATTTGTCACTTTTGTAACCCCACCGATTTAGGCTATTTTAAATCATTTTAGCTTCATAATAAATCTTGAAATTGACGGACTTTTTTTTCAATATCTTTTTAGTATTACTGTGTCTTTCTGTGTAGTATTCTATATATTTTCAAAAACTAACCCCCAATAAGCTGGCATTTTTATATTATTTAAAAAAAACTTAGTACTATAGTATTTTCCTCTGTTTTCCCTTATAGATTGACCACAAAACTATAAACTGCTCTCAAATTGTTAATTATGAGCAGATTTTGATGAATAAGGACTCTACGAGCTCGTATTTGACAAAATGCTTTTAAAATACCTTTAAGCCTTGCTCCAATATGTATATATGTCAATTTGGAGATATCTTCAAAGTTAGCTTGCAGAAAATCAATCTTCAACCTGCATTTAATCTGCCTTTGAAGTATTGAAGAGGTGATGTTAATCTTTAGATTCTCGGTATAACATGAGGCAACTAACAACTTGAAATTTTATGTGACATATTCACTACATGTGAAAGAGAGTACACATATAGTACGTAAAGTGTGATACTTGATATTTGACTGAGGATAAGGAGTGATCGGCTTTCTTTCTCACTATCACACGTTTGAAATATAATCATCAAAGCAAGCTGTATCATAATATGACCAGTAAAATGTAAAGTGTAAGGTGAGAGGCGCTGTCCCAGGTGTGCAAGATTCATAAGGTGCAGGAGGGTGAAGACATAGTGCAACCTGCCACTCTCCGCACTGAAAACTTCATGTACTCATTCATCTCATAAGTTAATAAAAACAGTCTCAGTCAAAACAGAATTTGTAGTTGCCCCGAGGTTGTGCGTATTATGTCTTATAGAAGGTTGTGTGAGTTTTGTCTCATAGATGTATATATGATGAAATATTATGTATTGTAAGTGTATCATTATAATTGTTTATTCTACTGTTGTAACATGTTAAGGATCTTGTCAATATTAAGTGTTTTTGTTGTTTCTTTACTGTACACGTACTGTACCCCCTTAACGGGTCAATGTCCCCCTTAACCATTCAATGTGCCCTTCCTGTGTGTCAAATCAAACACCATTATTGATAAAACACGAGGCAGAGTATCACATGTGCAACACCACACATTATATGAAATATTCTCTTTGATCAAACATAAGTACTAATCGGCTAAGTCCTAATTTAGTGAGGTAGAAAGTGCTCATTCAAGATCATTTCTATGGAATGTAAAAAGTCTTGACTATATTTGTCTCAATACTATCAAACGAGATATAAATACCAGTCCTTTTATAAATACTAGTACTCTTTTGGGATATGAATATTCATTACACATAAAGTGGTATCTTGTTTTACACTTAATCAGGGTGTTTTCAGACTTGTATAAAACTTTAAAAAATATGAGGTCACTATGCAAATTCTTGAAGCTTTTCAACTTTGTGTGAGGACATTTCATTCTATTCCACACCTGAAAATGGCAATTTTGATATTTAAAAAATAATCAGGGTAATCCCATGTTATCATGCCCTGCCATACATGCCCAGTGCATAAAAGTGTACAAAATAATATGGATTTATCTATGTAAGATAAATCTATATAAGTATATCTACCGACAATAAGTTTTTAATATAAACAATCAAAACTTTGAGTTTTCTTCCTGTAACCCCAAGTAGTGGATTCATACATACTCTTGTTCTGTATACCAGATGCACACACTTGAGTGCATTATTGGTAAAATGTTTATTATAGATTTTAATTTGTTACTAGAGGGCATGACTCTTCACAAGACAATCATATTCAGAGAAAAATATCTGAAATCAATTGGGAGGATTAAAAATCTGAACCTAGCTGAAATTAATTGGGAGGATTAAAAACCTGAACCTAGCTAAAATCAATTGGGAGGATTAAAAACCTGAACCTAGCTGAAATCAATTGGGAGGATTAAAAACCTGAACCTAGCTGAAATCAATTGGGAGGATTAAAAACCTGAACCTAGCTAAAATCAATTGAGGGGATTAAACACCTGAACCTAGCTGAAATCAATTGGGGGGATTAAAAACCTGAACCTAGCTAAAATCAATTGGGGGGGATTAAAAACCTGAACCTAGCTGAAATCAATTGGGGGGATTAAAAACCTGAACCTAGCTAAAATCAATTGGGGGGATTAAAAACCTGAACCTAGCTGAAATCAATTGGGGGGATTAAAAACTTGAACCCAGATGAAATCAATTGGGGGGAATTAACTGAAATCAATTGAGGGGATTAAAAATCTGAACCTAGCTGAAATCAATTGGGGGGATTAAAAACCTGAACCCAGATGAAATCAATTGGGGGGGGGGGATTTAAAACATGAACTGGTGTCCCGTCATGAACTGGTGTCCTGTCAGTTCATTGTTCTGTCTTTTCTTGTTGATATTTTCTCTGAGCAATGGATGGCTTACAAATGTTTAGAAAGCAGCAAAAAATCTGCAAGGGTCAAACCGTTTCTGTAGTGTTTATTTTGTGTTCATGTGTGCTTGGTCATGTGATTTTTGTCAAGCATATGTTGACCATTACTGAACATACAATTGACCCATTCAATACAAGCCAAGCCACAAAACACAAACTGTATGTTTAAATATCAGAACCTGAACACCTACTGTGCAGTTCCTCGTGCAAATCATTTCACATAAAGCTTTTCAGATGTTTGTCAGTTTTGTATGGTTTTTAGCTCTGACCATCCTCATAATGAGCGAGACTACTTAATGGCGCATGTGTAGAAGACATATCAATGTTCCCTTCTTTTCTATATGTGAAGAATATCTATTTAGGTGAGCGATAATGGGTTTTTAAAAAAGATTTTTGGTATGGATCATGATTTTATCTCAAGGGGGCATGACTGTTCTTAGTGCAATCAACTTTCATCACGAATACACAATTATGTTTAAGGCAAGGGTATTGCCCAAATTGACCTCCGACAAATATCTCCACTAGGTGGCATTCCCTGTCCTTAAAGGCCCTTGAACGCTATCAGTCAGTTCACTTTGCATGGGCAGTGTGAAGCGATGAAATGCACTTGGCTATATTGGAATATTGGATCAGTATTACCGATGTGGCCCACTTTATATGTGTATTGCTTCTCCCATCATCAAACTATCACGTTTTCACATTTCAAAGAAGTTGTTTTACATTTCAAAATATCACACTTGTTACATGCTTTTCATTTTTTCATCATTATTATGCATAACAAAATAATGGAAAACAAATCGTATGTCTTGAATCAATCATATGTATTAACGGGAACCATCCACATACATACATACACACACATATAGACACGCATATAGATATATAGACACACACACACACACACACACACACGCATATGCTTTTCATGGCATTAGCTCGCCGCCCAAGAAGCTTGCCGGATGTAAACTATTCATTCCTTTCATCAATACAAAAGAGGAAGCACATTCTAATTTTGCACAAGTGCTTAACCCATTGATTAAACACAAAATGCCTACTTATTCAAATACATTCATAGACAATAGTACAGTTCCAGAATATCCTGTGTCATTGATTGCGGATTATCCCAGGATTGGCATTCCATATATGATTATTCTCATCTTTGATATCGCATTTGGTATTACTGGAAATATTCTCATAGTTGGAGCCGTTTATGTCCAAAAGGTAAAGTTGAAACTGTTTGAGCGAGATTCGATAAGTAAATGCATAAAAGAACATATCTTACATATCATAGATTTTCTCCTGATTCTCAACAGTAAAATCGTGCAGCAGTTAAATAGTGTAATATCATTATATCATATATAACATTCAAGATAATGTAAAAGGTACCTCAATCATATTGGCAAATCTTTGTCTTAATCACAACATGTGGATGTAGCTTCATAGATTTATGATGTTAAAGGTAAAGCTATATCAGAGTTTGTTATTTTGTTAGATGATTCCTCCTGACAGTTTGTGTTGATGATTGTTTGTGTTTAGGGTTTAAGAGTTGTTGGGAACTTGCTGGTGGTGAACCTGGCCTTCGCAGACCTCATAGTAACGGGAATGATTCTCCCCATCTATATCATGGGTACAGTGTTTCTATATTAAATATCTATCACACTTCTTAAGCACAAACCAAGTGCCCATATCACCACCTTAATACACTTATCAATATATATGCTTACATCCCTTCGCATTGCTTCCACCCTCAATACGAAGCTAAATAGTAAATCTACTGCCTTTACAAGAGTATAGTGGGGGAACCAATAGTAGTGGAGCCAATGGTAGGGTAGTCAATAGCAGGGGAGCCAATAGTAGGGGAGCCAATAGTAGGGGAGCCAATAATAGGGGAGCCAATAGTAGGGTAGTCAATAGTAGGGGAGCTAATAGTGGGGGAGCCAATAGAAGGGGAGCCAATAGTAGGGTAGTCAATAGTAGGGGAGCTAATAGCAGGGGAGCCAAAAGTATTGGAGCCAATAGTAGGGGAGCCAATAGTAGGGGAGCCAATAGTAGGGGGGCCAATAGTAGGGGAGCCAATAGTATTGGAGCCAATAGAAGGGGAGCCAAAAGTAGGGGAGCCAATAGTAGGGGAGCCAATATCAGGGGGGCCAATAATAGGGGAGCCAATAGTAGGGGAGCCAAAAGTAGGGGGGCCAATAGTGGGGGAGCCCATAGTAGGAGGGCCAATAGTAAGGGAGCCAATAGTAGGGGAACCAATCTCAGAAATCTGCTAATCTGCAAAATGTGTACCATGATTTGATAAAAGAAACTAAATAGGTGTTGTAATAAGCTACAATAGGAAATAGCCCACGTGGTCTGAATGAGGAAGCAATATATGACAGTGGTTGATTTTTGCAGGATTACAGCGAGGTGGCGGTTGGTTTTCCCTGCGGCCTGGCCTGTGTGAAGCTATTGGCACTATCGTGGTCATGTGCTGCTTCTGTTCCCTGCTAAGTATCGCAGCCATTAGTGTCAACAGGTGCATTCAGATATGTTATTCACACATCTATGCCAGTGTGTTCACCAGAGGCCACACCATTCTTATCTGTATTGGGATGTGGATTGTGAGTTTCCTGGCTTTGTTACCGCCTCACGTTGGCTGGGGAGGCGTGGGTTGGGATTCCAAGATGTATCACTGCACTTATGTAAGAACCCAGTCATATTCCTACACGGCCTTCATGGTAGGCTCCGGTGTCATGGTGCCAAATGTAATCATCGTAGCAAGTTATAGCAAAATCTACCACCAGGTGGTGCAAAGTAAGAAAAAGGTCTTTTCTGGTTCAACTGCACAGCAGTCCAATCCAAACAAGAGGCAAAAGGAGAATATAAAATTAGCTGTCACTTTGTTTTGTGTTTATGTCACATTTCTGATGAGTTGGACTCCATATTTCACAGTGGTAGTCAGTGATGTGTCTGATTCAGTGCCTAACTGGGGATACATCATCGTGGTTCTCTTAGCTTTGTCTAACTCTGCACTGAACAGCGTTGTCTATGGAGTAACTAATAAGGCCTTCAGGTCAGGCTACAAGAAGATCATTGGTTGCTTTTGGCGTGGGAGAATAATGATGGAGGACCAGTCCATTGGCACCATGAACAGCACCCAGACTGCGCAGTAACTTTCATGATATCTGTTAGTATCTGCGCAGTAACTTTCATGATATCTGTTAGTATCTGTGCAGTAACTTTCATGATATCTGTTAGTATCTGTGCAGTAACTTTCATGATATCTGTTAGTATCTGCGCAGTAACTTGCATGATATTTGTTAGTATCTGTGCAGTAACTTTCATGATATCTGTTAGTATCTGTGCAGTAACTTTCATGATATCTGTTAGTATCTGTGCAGTAACTTTCATGATATCTGTTAGTATCTGCGCAGTAACTTTCATGATATTTGTTAGTATCTGTGCAGTAACTTTCATGATATCTGTTAGTATCTGTGCAGTAACTTTCATGATATCTGTTAGTATCTGCGCAGTAACTTTCATGATATCTGTTAGTATCTGCGCAGTAACTCTCATGATATCTGTTAGTATCTGCACAGTAGTTTTCCTGATATCTGTTAGTATCTGTGCAGTAACTTTCATGACATTTGTTAGTATATGCGCAGTAACTTTCATGATATCTGTTAGTATCTGCGCAGTAACTTTCATGACATTTGTTAGTATCTGCGCAGTAACTTTCATGATATCTGTTAGTATCTGCGCAGTAACTTTCCTGATATCTGTTAGTATCTGTGCAGTAACTTTCATGACATTTGTTAGTATCTGCGCAGTAACTTTCATGATATCTGTTAGTATCTGTGCAGTAACTTTCATGATAACTGTTAGTATCTGCACAGTAGTTTTCCTGATATCTGTTAGTATCTGCGCAGTAACTTTCATGATATCTATTAGTATCTGCGCAGTAACTTTCATGATATCTATTAGTATCTGCGCAGTAACTTTCATGATATCTGTTAGTATCTGCGCAGTAACTTTCATGATATCTGATAGTATCTGCGCAGTAACTTTCATGATATCTGATAGTATCTGCGCAGTAACTTTCATGATATCTGATAGTATCTGCGCAGTAACGTTCATGACATCTGTTAGTATCTGCACAGTAACTTTCATGATATCTGTTAGTATCTGTGCAGTAACTTTCATGATATTTGTTAGTATCTGTGCAGTAACTTTCATGATATCTGTTAGTATCTGTGCAGTAACTTTCATGATATCTATTAGTATCTGCGCAGTAACTTTCATGATATCTGATAATATCTGCGCAGTAACGTTCATGATATCTGTTAGTATATTGTGTCCCACAGTACATTTTATGGTTATAGGATAAGAACAATTTAATTGTGTACTGTGCAATCTCGATCGTTCAGTATGACTTATTTTTAGATATCGAGATGCACAAGCACAGTAATATGGGACAAGACCTGGACTCAATCTTGGCTCAATCTTGGCTCAATCTTGGCTCAATCTTGGCTCAATCGATGTGTTATACATCTGCAGTAGATAAGGTAGTCCAAGATTGGAAACGTGGCCTTAGAAGGAAAAACATATTTCAAAACAACAAAAATGAAGAATAACAACAACAGAATGAATAACAACAAAGAACATTGAAAATATTTGAAACCATCGAATATTATTTATTTCGCATCAATATGATTCAAATGATTTTCCTGTGGAGGAAATGTTTGATAACTTTTCATTGAAAAGAATCTTGCCTGGGAGTGAGTGAGCAACATTGTTTTAAATAGCTTTTTAATCGTGTGTTTCACCGATGGATGATTGTCTTTTCATACAAAAATAAATATATATGTAAAATTAAGTGCACTTATCAGTATATTATACCAGACAGTTCTCTGCATATTAAGTTCTGCACATCACTGTGACATTTATGCACATTTATGCAAGTACTACTATGTATGCTGCTCAATACTATAACATGTTATGTACCTACCTCGATACCCTAGTGAAGGCAGAGGATGCTTAATGGCCCAAAATACAATGTTCTGAACATATTATTTACACATGTATAAGTATAAATAAATATTTATATACATTGCTATTGATCATCCAAATGTAATATAAACATGTGTATATATGTATTACATTTGGATTATCAATAGCAATGTTTAGGTGTAATTAAAATACCTATGATGTCCAGAGATATTTGTCATCATTTAATAATTGTGCTAACCTTTCATTGAATTCTGAGTAAAAATCAGTCAATAATTGTCTGGTCTTTGGTAACATTGCACCAAGATGTTTATCCCCTTTTCTCCTCGAGTTTTTAAGTTTCATTTGCTCCACTGCATCGAAATCATATTCTTTTACATCTGTAAGATTAGAACAAATACTGAATGATAATAATCAATACTATCTGATCGAGTTATAACATTGAATCTACATAAAGAAAACGGTGAATACAATGTTATGAATACATGTGCCTGAAAATACCAAGGTCAAGGTCGTGAGCTGCTAGAAGATTTCATTTGGAGTTTGCATAATGATTGTAGATGTGATTGGGATAATATGTTAACTTACCAAGATCAAGAAAGTTGAATATCGACTGGAGCGCATCTCGTTTGTTTATACTGTAGTCTTCAAGTCTTAGAACATGAATCTGCTCCGGTGAAAAAATAGCCATCCATTCCTCAATGAAAATAGCATAAAGTCCAATGTGAATGCGAAACTGGAAAAAATAATTATGACTGTTTGTATCATTTGGCATTCGGTGCTGTTGTGACCCTTCCTTGAAGATTTCATTTCAATTGTAGTGCTTAACACAAAATGTATAAAAATAAGCATGATCCCATGAGCATGATCTGAACCCATCTTCCAACCCTGAAAGAGTTCAACTAAGCAATGAAGGAAATGCTAACGTTCCAGGCACCACTGGAATCTAGGAACTTGTATTATCGTTCAATAAAATGACCGGCACTGACCACAGCCAAATGACTGAACAAAATAAAACATGATGAAAGAACTGGATCACCGACTTGGATTTTTTTACATGTATATAATAGGCATAAAAACTCACTGTTCAATAAGGTATAATGTCATTTTGCACTAGTGGTTCATAGAGCGTCAAATAACAAAATGTAAATTTCTGGAATTTTCATAGAATATATATGATAGAAAAGTGAGGCCTCAACTTGTTCAGCTGATTAGAGCATTCATGAAATCACAGAGGTCATAGGCAATTTTACAGTTTGGGGTATGCTTAAATGATATGTGGCAATGAAACTGTCATAGATGCAAGCTATCTCACTAAAATCAACCAAAATGCTAAGCAGGTGTTTGCACTAGTTCACTGGTCAGCTAAACAAAGTTTGTTGACAAAGTGTCCAATGGATGATTTGCGTATTAGCAGAAGATTCATCTATTTTCATATGGCACAGAAGATTATGTAGGGGACATATGGTGGGTAATAACATTAATGATAAAGTTTCAGTTATAAACATATATATTATGCAGGGAAAAGGTGATTAAAAACTTCATTTCATGAATGCTTTAAAGACGTGCAGCATAGTATTACTTACAGAAGAAAACAAACAATTTTGAGTAATAATCATCAACTCAATTCCTAATTAGTTTCCATGATTTGTTTTGAAGATATATAAATGTTTAAATGGCTAAAACATTATCTCAAAGCTGTTAAAGGATTCGTGGAAATAACAAGTGACATTTCCCATGACATCTACAATTAATTAGATGGTGTCGGAAATTAAACCAACAATTTATAGAGGGGGTTTAAAAAGTATTAAAATATTTCAGGCTACCAATGAAGAAACAAGATGGTCTGATTTTTGTAAGTTTAAATCTAATGAACTTAAAGATAGTGATCATTTATGCATAGTTAAAATGATTTACAGAACGGTATATAATGAATATGAGCTTGCCAATGATGAAGACCTAAAGTAAGTTCAAATAAGAAAGTCCCCACAACCAGTTTTACTGCAAAAGGGTTCATAGCAATAAGATTCAAAGCAATATGGTTCCTACCAATATGATTCCTACCAATATGATTCCTACCAATATGATTCCAACCAATATGGTTCCTACCAATATGGTTCCTACCAATATGATTCCAACATATATATATATATTCCTTCCAATATGATTCCTATCAATATGGTTCCTACCAATATGGTTCCTACCAATATGATTTCAACATATATATATATATATATATATATATTCCTTCCAATATGATTCCTACCAATATGATTCCCATCAATATGATTCCTTCCAATATGATTCCTACGAATATGGTTCCTACCAATATGGTTCCTACCAATATGATTCTAACATATATATAAATTCCTTCCAATATGATTCCTACCAATATGGTACCTACCAATATGATTCCTACCAATATAATTCCTACCAATATAATTCCTACCAATATGGTACCTACCAATATGGTTCCTACCAATATGATTCCTACCAATATGATTCCTACCAATATAATTCCTACCAACATGGTACCTACCAAAATGATTCCTGCCAATATGGTTCCTACCAATATGGTACCTACCAAAATGATTCCTTCCAATATGATTCCTACCAATATGATTCCTACAAATATGATTCCTACCAATATGATTCCTACCAATTTGATCACTACCAATATGATTCCTACCAATATGATTCCTACCAATATGATTCCTACCAATATGGTTCCTACCAATATGATTCCAACATATATATAAATTCTAAGACTCACCTTTTCCCGCAAGAACTGTTTGTCATAAATACAATCCCTTATACTCCTGACTGACATACATTTCTTGAACATCCTCACCTGTTTCACCATCCGCCAGTGAAACACAAGCTTAGACTTAGATGACGTTTTGCTGAAATATAGGTAGTCAGAATACATCCTGAAAGAATGAAAACAAACAAAATATCAAGCACATGAACATCAAACTATAAAACATTAAATAAAATCATAACTTGAGTCATTATCAAAAGTAGCAAGACAGATATTTGTTTACAATGAATCTTTTTAACTGTTTTTTTCAGAGATAATGACATGAAAAGGAATGTGGTGAGATATAGAATCAATACTGACCTATCTACTGGGTCCATGACAATGACTGTGGCCTTGGCATGTGGGGTGAGGTGGTGAATGTGGTGAGATATAGAATCAATACTGACCTATCTACTGGGTCCATGACAATGACTGTGGCCTTGGCATGTGGGGTGAGGTGGTGAATGTGGTGAGATATAGAATCAATACTGACCTATCTACTGGGTCCATGACAATGACTGTGGCCTTGGCATGTGGGGTGAGGTGGTGAATGTGGTGAGATATAGAATCAATACTGACCTATCTACTGGGTCCATGACAATGACTATGGCCTTGGCATGTGGGGTGAGGTGGTGAATGTGGTGAGATATAGAATCAATACTGACCTATCTACTGGGTCCATGACAATGACTGTGGCCTTGGCATGTGGGGTGAGGTGGTGAATGTGGTGAGATATAGAATCAATACTGACCTATCTACTGGGTCCATGACAATGACTGTGGCCTTGGCATGTGGGGTGAGGTGGTGAATGTGGTGAGATATAGAATCAATACTGACCTATCTACTGGGTCCATGACAATGACTATGGCCTTGGCATGTGGGGTGAGGTGGTGAATGTGGTGAGATATAGAATCAATACTGACCTATCTACTGGGTCCATGACAATGACTGTGGCCTTGGCATGTGGGGTGAGGTGGTGAATGTGGTGAGATATAGAATCAATACTGACCTATCTACTGGGTCCATGACAATGACTGTGGCCTTGGCATGTGGGGTGAGGTGGTGAATGTGGTGAGATATAGAATCAATACTGACCTATCTACTGGGTCCATGACAATGACTGTGGCCTTGGCATGCGGGGTCAGGTGGTGAATGTGGTGAGATATAGAATCAATACTGACCGATCTACTGGGTTCCTGACAATGACTATGGCCTTGGCATGCGGGGTCAGGTGGTGAATGTGGTGAGATATAGAATCAATACTGACCGATCTACTGGGTTCCTGACAATGACTATGGCCTTGGCATGTGGGGTCAGGTGGTGAATGTGGTGAGATATAGAATCAATACTGACCGATCTACTGGGTTCCTGACAATGACTATGGCCTTGGCATGTGGGGTCAGGTGGTGAATGTGGTGAGCCATGGTCACGGCAGGCTCAGACAAACCTGCATTCTCCCGAAGTAAATCCCAATGAAAATTAGCCCAAATTGTGGAGGCAGAACCATCAACTAAACAATATAAATTACGTTTATTTAGTAATGTATAGTAATGTGTTGAAATGTCATTGTGTACAGATAATATTCGAGAAAGGTGTTCAGTTCGGAAATTCTTTGAATATAACTACAGACCTGAGAAATAGCTCTGTATTCCTAATGCAGTCTAACTGTACATAGTCTATACTAACAAACCCCTCATGATATAACTCCTTTGCCGATTCCCCTTACTGTCACTGGTCCCCTTTACTGTCACTGGTTTCCCTTACTACCACTGGTTCCCCTTACTACCACTGGTTTCCCTTACTGCCACTGGTTCCCCTTACTGCCACTGGTCCTCTTTTCTGCCACTGGTTCCCCTTACTACCACTGGTTCCCCTTACTGCCACTGGTTCCCTTACTACCACTGGTCCCCTTACTCTCACTGGTTCCCCTTTACTGTCACTGGTTCCCCTTACTATCACTGGTTCCCTTACTACCACTGGTCCCCTTACTCTCACTGGTTTCCCTCACTACCACTAGTCCCTCTTACTACCACTGGTTCCCTTACTAGCACTGGTCCCCTTACTGCCACTGGTTCCCCTTACTACCACTGGTTCCCCTTACTGTCACTGGTTCCCCTTACTGTCACTGGTCCCCCTTACTACCACTGTTTCCCCTTACTACCACTGGTTCCCCTTACTGTCACTAGCCCCCCTTACTACCACTGGTTCCCTTACTACCACTGGTCCCCTTACTACCACTAGTTCCCCTTACTACCACTAGTTTCCCTTACTACCATTAGTTCCACCTACCCCAAGTATAAGCTGTCAAATAATTCAAATATTCAGACAATGATAAGACTGCAGTTAATCTCTTCCAATAGGTTAGCACTTGCTCTCTGTATCTCACCGATAACACCCTGAGGGCGACATCCTCTTCCAAAGGCCTTGCAAGTCCTGTCGTTAATCTGCCACGTGGCTTCCTTGAATATTTTGGTATATCTGGAGAATCGGGAATATTTTTCTGCCGAGAAACACCCATTTAAGAATTAATAAAAGAAATTATCAAGGACATTTCACATTTATAATCAAACCACTTTGGCTTGATATGTGTTTTGATAATGACCGTCTTCCAGCTAGAGATATTCTCCCGGAATTTCTTTTCACACACAAAAATCAAATACTATTTTTAAACGTATGATGTCCTTGTACAATATTGGAATTAATTATCATTTAATTTAAACTCATCGCGAATTACATAGCAGAAAGGTGTTCATATTCTTAAAAGCGAAATTGATATCACTAAACTCCAAATATAATCAAAAAGGGATGAAGACAAATTTCTACCTTGGCCCAGATAAAAAATTCTACCTTAACCTAGTTAAAATTTTCTACCTTAACCTAATTACGTTTCTACCTTAACCTAGTTAAAAGTTTCTACCTTAACCCAGTTAAAAGTTTCTACCTTAACCCCGATAACAGTTTCTACCTTAACCCAGTTTTGTTTGTTTGGGGTTTTACTTCACTTTCAACATTATTTCAGTAAATTCGTGATGAGACCTACTTGTAGCAGATATAGTGCTGCCTCACTGAATTCTCATGTCGCAGGTCCTTGACATGACAACCCACCTGGTCTCAGATTTACAAGGACAGCAGGTAAACCCTTTGGCACAGACCTCAGCTCATGTGTGAAATTGTATAATGAATTTAATCTGGGCATGGCTGGAGATCGAAACCATGACCTTTGGATCACCACAGAGGACCTGGTGCTCATAAGCTGGCGCACTAACCATTTGCTTTCAAAGTTGATAACCACATAAAACTATTGTAAATTGGTAAGAGCTAAGCCATTCACGTACCCAAGAACCTGCGCCGGGTCCACCAATGGGGCTCTTTATAGGAGGAGGACAGGATATTCTTGTGTGCCAGAAGCTTAGAGTACAAGTCCGTCGTGCCACACTTTGGAAAGCCAGCCAGATAGAAATAAGGCACACATCGCAATTTAACACTGTGTCTGAGATGTCTGTTCTGTGTCACTTCTTCCCAGCATGGGTTCCTAAAGTCAGGCAGGAAGTCAGGGGGTGGCTGGAAATAAAAACATGCAAGAAAGTCAGGGGGACGTCAGGGGTAGGCTCGAAATAAAAACATGCTAGGAAGTCAGGGGTGGCTGGAAATAAAAACATGCTAGGAAGTCAGGGGGTGGCTGGAAATAAAAACATGCTAGGAAGTCAGGGGGTGGCTGGAAATAAAAACACACTAGGAAGTCAGGGGGTGGCTGGAAATAAAAACACGCTAGGAAGTCAGGGGTGGCTGGAAATAAAAACACGCTAGGAAGTCAGGGGTGGCTGGAAATAAAAACATGCTAGAAAGTCAGTGGTGGCTGGAAATAAAAACATGCTAGGAAGTCAGGGGGTGGCTGGAAATAAAAACACGCTAGGAAGTCAGGGGGTGGCTGGAAATAAAAACACTCTAGGAAGTCAGGGGGTGGCTGGAAATAAAAACACATCGATATATCTACCCTGCCAAAGAAGAAAAAAATCTAGATCTTTCTTTTCTTTCCCCCTTGAAAATCATAGGTGTATCGCCCGAATATTTTTCTCTGACTATTTTGGAATACATGTCATGAACATCTTTACTCATTTGTTGTTGTGGCAATTTTCTGATTATAACAATGACACCAATTAGCCATGTTATAATATGTGACAAAATATTTGACTCCGTGAATATTGGCTGCTGAAATGAAGCCTGTACTGGTTGTGGTCCCAAGAACTGTCAGGTCTAGCCGATATTTATAGGGCAACTTTCACTTCTCTGGAAGACTTTTGTAGTATGAAGGAGAAATCTAATGCACATTGATCAGTGAGCTCTGTTAGTATGACCGTACAAGGGAAACGTGTCTCGGGGGAAAAAGGTAGCTCTTTCAAATGCACATGGTGAAAAAAAAAGAATGAAGTCATCGTGGGGCAATTACCTACTTACATAGATACCATAGCCATCTCTTGTGCTTCATTCTGCTTTTCTCAAGAGATGCCCACACATCCCATCCAGAACCTTAGGAAAATTTGTGATGACATTTCCTCATCAAAGTATACACTCTGTGAAATTAGCACTATTAAATATTGCCACAAACCGTTGTTATATTGTCTGATGGCTTTCTGAACTTGAGTTATCAAAATTTGAATTTGTCAGTGCAGAGAATGGAGGGTTTGTTCTGACCTCCATTTTTATTTTACCCAGGATCCTCATTCTGAGCATGTCCAGAATGCGTTCAAAAGCACATGGTTCCTGTCACCCTTATTGTGATGTCATAACACTCATTCTGAGCATGCCCAGTAGAGGCTAAAAAGCACATGGTTCCTGTTCAAAAAGTAAACAAGCCTCATTATGATGTCATTGAGATTCAGCCATAATGGTGTCAAAATTGTTATGGAGCTTTTCATCCCAGAAAGTCACACCCATCTCATCACCTTAAGTAGGTCCTTTATTATTTATTAAAGTGGCATATTATTACAAAATACTTCAATTTCAATTGGGCAAATAATTGTACTTACAAGTAATGATGAGGATGGAATGAGAGGAAAATTTCCCTTTTCCAAAGTTAAGGAATTGGCAAAAAGGGTGTCCCTTGAGAGATCCACAATACTGGAGCGAAAGGGTAAAGCTATTTCAGCTGTTTTCTTCTTTGTTTACTAATTATTTATGTAAGTAGGGAATTGCCCCACGATGACGTCATTCTTTTTTTCCCACCACGTGCATTAGAAAAAGCTATATTTCTCCCCAAATTCATGTTTTCCTTAAGCAGTCATAGATCAATGTGCATTATAATTCTCCTTCATCCTGCAAAAGTGTACCAGAAAAGTGAAAGTTACTATATTTTGAAATATTAATTATCCTTATCACATAACAACGTTTGCTTTGAATTGCCCTCATCCCTGAATTTAATTACCCTTATCCCAATGCTTTCATAACATTGTTTTACACAATAATGGATAACAGTTGGATTTGTATCAATGATATGTTTACAAGATATTTCATACCATTCTATTGCTTAAATCAATATATAATTAATTTCATCTGTGAAATCAATGTTGTAACTTATATGGGTCAGATGAGGCTAATCTATATTACCTTTATCATACCTTTATTACCTTTACATAACAGGCCTGTCATGGTGAAAAAAGGTATGTCAAGATCACATACAAGCCATAAATACTCATAGGAATCAGGTTGTGGATTATTCTGTATTACATAGGTAGTATTCAATTACTACCTATGTAATACAGTCATTGCCCTATATTTCATACCCTTCTAAATTTGGAAGTTATCAATACTTGCCTTGCTCACAAAAATATCATCAAATCTGAATTGACCAACATCAGGTCGTTAACTGTAACCAGATGTCGGACACATAAACTGGCCAATCAGTGCAACTGCCATTAGAAAACAAATCTGTTTATATTATTTCACCAATCAGTGGACAGCCAGAGTTTTATGAATACTGATAACTTGCAACCAATTCTTTGTGCAGCTTCATACCTTTGGAGGCAGGGACTGATATGAGAGAGAGAGAAGTCCTGCTATGGAGGGTAGGCAGGGACTGATATGAGAGAGAGAGAGAGAAGTTCTGTTATGGAGGGTAGGTAGGGACTGATATGAGAGAGAGAGAAGTCCTGCTATGGAGGGTAGGCAGGGACTGATATGAGAGAGAGAGAGAGAAGTTCTGTTATGAAGGGTAGGTAGGGACTGATATGAGAGAGAAGTTCTGTAATGGAGGGTAGGCAGGGACAGATATGAGAGAGAAGTCCTGTAATGGAGGATAGGCAGGGACTGATATGAGAGAGAAGTCCTGCTATGGAGGGTAGGCAGGGGCTGATATGAGAGAGAAGTTCTGTAATGGAGGGTAGGCAGGGACAGATATGAGAGAGAAGTCCTGTAATGGAGCGTAGGCAGGGACTGATATGAGAGAGAGAGAAGTCCTGTTATGAAGGGTAGCAGTGGACTGAGTGGTAAAAAGTTAGAAAAGAATAATACAGATTTGTTCTGTGCTGACAGTTGTATTGGTTGGTCGGTTTCTGGGTCAGACAGATTATTACAATTTTGATCCCATGTTGGTCAATACGTATTGGATGATATTTTGGTGAACAAGACGAGACTTGAGGAATCGCAAATTTAGAATGATATCAAATATAGATCAATGACTGCAGAAGCCATGAGAAGATTAATTGACTAGAAATACTGCAGAGAGTAAAGGAGTCACAAGCGGGCACTTGTGTCATTTTGCTTCCTGAGGCACAGGCCCAGTGCATGTTTATATTCCAGTTTCATGCCAGGCCATGCCGATCATCAGTTTCATGTAATGTATTAAGGAAAGGTATTGAACACATTTTTTATACTTCCTTGACGCAACATGTTTTATTTGCCTTTTTGACCAAACTGAACATTAAACTTGAATTTGTTTCCTCAAACAGTCTACATGTCAATATTCCAAAACTATATTATTCAACATATTTACTATGGACTTGGTCGGTCAAGTTACATTGGCTGCCATCTTGAACGTGAAGCCAAATACTGTCAGCCATGACTACCTGTGAGTAATTTGAAAATAGTTTGATAATTATGTTGAAGCTCACCATATTAATGAACGCACACAGCTAATTACAGGCCAGTCGTGAATAGTTCTCCTCACAAAAGGCCAAAAAGAACAAAGAGGACAGAATGATTCTTATCCATGCTAAATAAAGAATATGTCATATAATGCCACATACCATTGTCAGGATATTTGTGTAGTTTATCCAAGATAAATGCTTCTCCCAGACCGATGAGTCCTGTTTGTCTGTCGAGTTACATGATGTTAAGGTCCGTTTTTGCGAGTCCAATGAAACGTTCTCATTTGTGACATACGATATAGAATCCTTCAAATTAAAAGCTGAATTTTCAAACACATACACCATGCTGAAGACGAGTGTCAGCAATAGCAATATCCAGTATTTGGAACATTTAGGGAGGGAGAAAGCTCCCCGACTGTCCCGTGATGCTGATGTTGTTCCGGACATTTCTCAGCTCAGATTGGATGTGTCCTTCAGAATATTCCCCAGCTCGTTTAAGCGTTTTATGTTCCACCTTGAAGTGTATTCGCTGCCTGTTGTTTGCATTCCCGATTATTCACTCTCCGTTGCAGTCCAGTCCTCCGCCTGTGTCTGAAGTGCTTGATATCTTCTTCCTCTCGCTCACTCCTTGGCAACTGAGAACCACTGATGATGCCTGAAATCATCCATTAGGCTTTAATATATATTTGTGAAACCAGTGATATTTTTTTCAAACCAGCACTTTGTCAATTTTACATATGAAATTTATGTATATTTCAATCTCAATGGAAATGTAAGGCGGGAAGGTCATTGGAAACTGACATGCTTTACCTTGTAATGTACAAGGGGCTTTCTCAATTTATACAGGTGCCTAAGTCTACTAAATATCTTGATATAATGAAACGAAAACAAGATATATGAGATACCTTATTTAGCACACAGTTATTTGTGTTTAATATTTGATATGGCCCATTCTTAATATTTGTTCAAATGGCAATTGACAGTCAGAATTAACAAAGTGGTGCAGCAATATTATATTCTATGATTTCATTTGTTCAATCACGCTGTTCAAGTTGACCAATAGTTAATTGTAATGCTATTATGAATCAGCTTTTGAATAGAAACAAGCGTCTCAAAAAGGTCATATGACCTCAACTATAACTGTTGATAGCCTATTCTGGTCACGTGTCAGGAGACCACGAGGTGCAGTGTCTGATTATTATTGTTTCATTGAAAAATTCTGCAGTGAATTTTTTTATTTTTTTTTGTATTGTATTCTTTATTATACTGACAGGATGACACATTGATACACAAAATACATATACAGTAATAAATAGCATCCCAGTCCCTCGGGACATATCTGTCTGTCTAATCCATGCACATAAAGTGAGCTGCTGGTAAAAATAAAGTGAGCTGCTGGTAAAAATAATAATGTAATGTGTGTGTGTTACTTAAATTATACATACAAATATATAGCATTTACTTGTATAAAATAGCTGTATACTTGTTTAAAATAGACAGCTAACTGTTTCCATTCATTCTTGAGTTTCCTATCTCAATGAGATCTCAATATTCCTCCCAGTATTTCCCTCAATGTCAGTGTTATCTGTAACACCCCTCTCACAAGCAACATTTATTTCTCAATTTCCTTCCCTTAGAATGATAGTTACATCTGTTAGTGTATGATTTAAATGAAACAAGAGATGTCATTGATGGTCGGTCCCTAGAAGGGGACAACACTTCCAAGACCTCACTTCTATAGTTTCAGGTCGTTGCGCCTTGAGTGCATATATTCAGAGGATTCGATTAGCTTTATAGCTATACTAGTGCAACTAATATAAGGTCACGTGACCTTCATTATATTTTAGTTCAACTAATATGTCACGTGACCTTCATTCTATATTAGTGCAACTTATATAGCTTTGTTATCTTCAATCAAATATTAACAACTCTCCAAAAAAGTCAATATGCATATGAACCATGTCCAAATGTGCGCCAAAGGATTGTGTCAAAGATTGCATCATGGAAAATATTTACATGTACAGGTAAACATTGTATAAAACTTAAATAAGTCCGGTGACATTATATAAGTTGTTATATAAGGCTGCTTAATGGGCAACTTAATAAAATCAACATCATCCATAAGAGATCTAAGCTTCAATTCAAGATTGAATTAATCTTTTCTGAAGGTCGATTTGCTTAATATACACCTTTGTGTTTCATGGGATCGAATGGTCTGTGACCTCGCTATCGATTGTGGTATACAGGCCTGTGCCAAGCCCATGAATATTGCACTGGGGGATCGGTGCGCATTTTGAGTGGTTGGACGAGATGTTGGTGTGCAAATATGCAAATACGAGGAGCCAAAATTTTTGAACCGCTAAATAATCTGGACAAATCACTTATATTCACTCTAAGTGTGTACCTCCATATTTAAGAAAAGAAATATTGGTCAGCATCTCAATTTTTTAGACATAAACTACCCCTAGTGGCAGAGGAGTAAATAACTAAAATACTGTACTCGATGGGAACTGGTACATTTACGGTGTAAACATACATTCCCTATTAAATTAAAGCATTAATGACATTAATCAATGTTTAAACACTACAATGTTTGAATTATAAGGTACGATTAAAAGTATATTTCTTTCAAAATAGTATTTTGCCCAAATTTCCCTTGATAATAGTTTTGATGAGAAATGAAGAAGACAAGCAAATTAGTTTTGCAGATTACACAGCAGGAGTAAGCTTGTTTTTAGCGGTGTTTATTTCATTTCATTGGGAATAAAATTCACTGTGATCCTAGTGAAACAGATGTTCACATATTGATTTGTATAATTTGGAAATAAAAAGGAAGTTTGGCCATCAGATATGTGAAAGGAGGTGAAAACATTCATATTTTTGTCAAGTGTGTGCTTTACCTCCTTTTTCTCTTAATGTTTTTGAAAAATAGAAAATCTGTTTCACTAGGATCACTTGTTTGGAAATCCACTTTATTGTGGTCCCACAATCTGCAGAACTTTTTCCCTTTACCTTTTCCCTTTATTTTGACATGACAAAATAAATTTTGGAGCAGTGACATATTACTACGCCATTTTTTATGAGTTAAAACCATATGAAGCTTTCAATATAATCAAAGAAATTCCAATGTGATTTTTAAATAATAAATAAAAAATTTTATTATAAAAATGAATATCATAAAATGTCATTTCATGACTTGAAAGTTTTAATAAAAAGGGAAATCTTTTTGACAGTTGAGCATTTTCCCATACCTTTTTAAAAACGTTCCATTTTGGCGTAAAAAGAAAGTAGTTCCCTCAGAAAAGGACACTCACTACCAACACCCATAAATACCCTTAAAGCATTCATGAAATGAAGTCTTCAAACACTTTTTCCTTGCAATATATAAATGTTGATAACCCAAACTTTGTGATAAAATGCTATCACCCTTCATATTTCCTGTGCATAAATGTCTGTGCCATTTGAAAGTGAATGATTCTTCTGCTAAAATCCAAATCTTCCATTGAACACTTTGTCAACAATCTTTGTTTAGCAGACCAGTGATCTAGTGCAAACACCTGCTTAGTAAGGTTTTGTTAACAATGGGGCACCTTCAGATTGGTACAATGGAGTTATTATGCTTACAGAGCCCTAATTATCCATTATTATTTGTCCACTGGCACGGGCCTAACATCCTGACAGGGACATTCCAGAAGGTCACTGCTTTCTGAACGATGTATACCTACTCCGAGTTCTATGATGAGTTCACTCAACTGGTGGCACACTATGGGTCATTCAGTCATGAAGTCATCTTCCTTGGTGACTACAATTTCCATGTCAATAGGCCAAATAAACCTGATGTCATAAAGTTCAATGACATCCTATCTACCTTTGACATGAACCAATGGGTACATGAACTGACCCATAAGTTGGGGAACACCCTTGATCTAGTCATCACCTTCAAGGGGAACAAGTTTCTTAAGAGCCACCTGGTCTGGTGGATGAGTACATATCTGATCATAAAATGATTAAGCTATACCTAGGTATCTCACCCCCAAACCCCCCCAAAAATTCGATCAAGTACAGGAACTCATGGATAAACATGCTCCTATCAAGCATGCCAAGGTTACTCAACGCAGGCCTGTACCTTGGATGAGTGACCAACTAAAGCTGGAAAGATCTCTCAAGAGGAGGCTTGAGAGAAAAATGAACAAGACTGGCTCTCACATTGATAAGGAATTATATAACTCTCAGAGAAATAAATACAATTCCATGCTGAAGTCAGCTCAATCTAAATATTTAGCCAACCTGGTTGAAGAAAACAAGCATGACCCTAAAAAGCTTTTTAGAGTCATAGACACGGTCATGAACAAGAAAAAGGACATACCAATGCCCCAATCTGACTCAAGCTGAGAAGTTCAACACATTCTTTCTTGAAAAAATAGAAAAAAATTGCCTGGACATTGATAAGGCTCCATCCTGCAAGATTTCGCCACGAGGTGACATTGCAAACAATATGAGTGCATCAGATATAGCAAGTCTTGAGAGGTTCACACTCTTAACCACATATGATGTGTGAAAATTAGTCAAGAGGTCTGTAAAGAAGTCATGTGGGCTGGATCCTATCCCAACCTGGCTCCTTCTTGACCTCTTAGATGACCTCTTACCAATAATTACTTCCATCATAAACAAATCACTGATGGAATCAACAGTATCTGAAAATATGAAAATTGCCATCATAACACCCCTGTTGAAGAAACTTGGCCTGGAACTGGTAGAGAAGAACTATAAACCTGTTTCCAACCTAACATATATTTCTAAACTAACAAGAGAGGGCAGTGGCAGACCAATTGGTCCCTCATCTGGAAAAGTGTGTTAGTGAAGTTAGAATCTTCCTAATATCAAACAGGATGAAGATAAATGATGGAAAACGGAAATGCTTATATGTACTGACAGGTACAATACTGCCACTAGCAGCGGTATCCTAGACACAATTAGGATTGGCAGCTCGGATATTGCTCCTAGTGAGTCAGTGGTTGACCTTGGCATAACCTTTGATTCTAAGTTGGATATGAAAGCCCAGATCAGGAAAATGTGCCAGAAAGGCTATTACCACATTAGGAACCTAGCGGCCATCAGACATTGTCTAGACGAGAAGACAGCTGTAACACTTAACCATGCTTTTGTTACCTCCACTCTGGTCTATGGCAATGGTCTACTTGCAGGTCTTCCTAAATCCGACACCAGGAAACTACAATACGTCCAAAACTCTGCAGCATGTGTTGTAGGAAAAATTAAGAAATTTGATCATATTTCAGGAAAACTACGTGAACTGCACTGGCTCTCAGTTCATGCGAGAATTGATTTTAAAATTCTTCTCCTGACCTGGAAGGCCCTGTCAATATCCACAACTTTTGACGGAGATGAACATGTGACAGCTTTGGGGTGACTATTGACAGTCCTGGGGCCATCATGGAAATATCCACTGGATATTGACGGCGATGGGACAAGGGTAGAGTACCCACAAATAGCATTTCTGTCAATTTGAACTTTGACCCAGGCTGGTCCTCTCTCAGCAAGATTAGAGCACAACGTGCATATTGGCACACGTAATTGCGCAAGCAAAGAAAAATGGTTAAGTCAATTAAAATTTCTTTGCAGTGGCCATATTATTTTGGCATATACACTTTCAAATCTCGCTGTGCCAGCAAAGGTGTTAAACACTCCCATAACTTTAAACCAACGGATCATGGCTGAGTCAAGGTGTCAAAAGTATGAAGTGCAATTACGAGGTTTAGCAAGTGGTTATCCCTGTTCATAATGTTATGTAATTACATTTCTAAGCTATATCAAGATATTGATCCATTAGTCAGTAGCTGCATAAAGAACCGCATCAGAACGTGCACGAGGCAGACGAGGTGATGACGTATTTGCAGCCTCTCAATCTCACGGCACATGCACGAGGCGATGACATAACGCAAATATTATGTACTTCATGAGATGAAACAAGTTATTCAAGAATTTCTCACCGCAGAGCACACAGACAATTATCAGTGGCAGATTCAGGAGGGGGCTGTTCAGACGCTAGATGTCGCCACTGGTCAGTGGCAGACGGTGGCAGACAATGCTACAATATCTTTTAACTACAAATATACGTTACAAAGTGTAACCTTGACAGGTCTAAATAATTGGTCACTAATGTATATATGGATTGTCTCTATAAATGAATGGTGTGCTTTATATTTGTGCTTTATTTTCAATGAGTGAGTTGCAAATATTATGAGCAAATGAGCACCGGGGGACACCGGTGACCGAGACATTATCTCGAAATCAGGTCATATATTCTAGGAATGCTACAGAGCAGGGAAACTAATTATTGTCTCACAAGGGCCTTGGGTGAAATCTTAAATCTTATGCACAATAAAATGATTGGTGGCTTGATGCAGTCTCTGCTTGATGTATTCATTCTGCTGATGAATTATTCCAATGATAAATGACTCGGTTTTGCACCCACATCCCGCATAGTTACCTGTGTCTCCAGACTATTGATAGTCTGTAATTATGTGGTTATCAGAAACTGAAGTAACCCCAAATGAGTTTACAATCATTATTAAGCTTGCTCTAGGAGACAGATATACAATATTATTAGGTTATGATGTACACAATTACAAACAAGAATTTCAAAGAGATGTTTTCAAATAGAAAAAAAAGGATATGAAAACTTTTGAGGACACAAGTTGTTTTTGATATCATTGATTAAGCATACATGTATATGCTAAAGGTATTGTAATGAATGGAAGAGCAATGTACAATGTTTATTTTAAACCAATAATGGTGACAATGGTTGCACAGAGATACACCATGGGATGATCTACATCACGTGCAAACAAACAAAGCAAAACAAGCTTTGAAATATTATATGAAATATATTGATTCTCTTTAATAATTGTGTACTTTTGAGAGGTGAATCATGATCTTAATTCTGTATTATCATGGTGTTTTTAAAGTTCATGGTAAATATTATTCGCAAGCACGACGCTAATTTCCATATTCCAATTCATACTTTATTCAAATCGCTAAAAAGTGAATATAATTTGATAAGTTTTAAGGGTTGGTATGTCTCTTCTTAAAGGAATGAAAAAAAGTATAAAATTTGTCATGTAATTATTTGTTGAATATCAAATAGGGAGAAGAAAACATTGGACAGTGGACGTGGAAGTGTGTGCTGGTTTGAAAAAGTGGTGACTTGAAATAAAATTGTCAATGAGTTTTCATCACACATAAGAATTTCTTAAGGACACAAGATACACATTCCTGCTATTGCTGGAATATTGATGAGCGACCTAACTTCCTGGAGTCAAATCAGGAGAACCAGAAGAATACAAAACACTTTTGATATTTTTGCATTTAAATCACATTGCGCAAGTTAGGTTAAAGCCGGCATTATTAGTGGAATACTAAGATTGATTTTATAATAATTAACACAATCATTATTCTAAAAATGATCATTTATAAATAGTAACAGTAATGGCAGAATGGCACATGTTAATGAATATGCATTGTTAGATGAATTATGCAAGGTACCATGTCCGTTCTGCGCTGTATTGATTTGGCAGTCTGGTAGATATATGTGGGTAAACGTGATTTACTAGTAGTGCTAAAAGTCAGAAAGTTAGAGAGATGAAAATCAGTAAACTCTTCTTATTCCTCCTGTCTTGTTATACTGGACACTGTGGTGGGTACACTTCACATAAAATAGAAATAATGAATATATTTTACATACCGCATTGGGGGAGTTCATGGTAATTTTGGGGCTTATTTTCTAGGGAATATAGCACTGACTAAGCCAGCTTGGCAGAGTTCTACAGATGCAGAACGTTCAGCTTTATATGCCATAGATGGAGACGTCAGCAGTGGCAGCAACTGTAGTTCAACTGACAAGGTGAAGTCTGGTGTCCATTGGTGGGTAGTGGCTCTGACAAGATTCAGCCTAATACATTCAGTCACAATCCATCCTTCAACTGAGCATGGTAAGCCACGTCTGTTGTTGTAGTTTGCTGTTTGCGGATAAGTTCCATATATGCATAACATAACATCTTATGATAGATTATTTATATATGATGATTATTTATATATATAATACCCTCAGGCTGATTCGCTTTACATGTTTTGCCTTTTATGAATTTTAGATCTTTATGAACATTATGATTTACCATTAGCCTCAAATAAATGTCCATGATACCGAGCAATTTTTTCAATGCTTTAAATGGACATTTATTTGAGGGTATTAGTGAATAATAATGCCCATAAGCCAAGATGATTTTTTTTCTATTTGACTTCACAAATATATTTATTGCGAATTATGTTTTTCTGAATCACTTCATGGAAAATAGTCATAAAACAAGCTATATTTCATAGAAAATAGTCATAACTGGCATTTTTTCTATTTTCAAAGGTCAAGGTCATGCATTTAAATATCAAGGTCAAATATGGGTTAAAGTATTGGAAATAATGCAAAGTATCATGGATATGTCTCCCACCTTCTCCCCTGATTCTGTTGAGAAATACATATTCAGTGTAAAGCTAGAGATGAAAATGTACCTTTTTCTACAATCCCAATAAAATGTTAATGGTTGCCATGGAAACAGCTGTATCTTTTGAAAGACCCACAAAATTTGAAGAAAAAAAATCATTTAAGAAATCCTAGGTCACCTGCTACATGTGTAGCACTTCAAATTGTCGTTTGCTTTCTGTCAGACAAAACTCCCCAAAATTGGGGACTGGCTCCTCGACTACAACATTAAGCTTCATGTACAATGTAAAAAAACTGTGGAAATTACATTTGTCAATGCATAGTCCTTGCATAAGCACCTTCAGACATTCAAACAGACATCCAAGTAACCTAATTATTTGCGCTAAAACCAGTTTTATGACAAGTGACACTGACACTGATATCAAAGGATATCTTCAACACAGGAATGATGAACAACCACGTTGTAGTTACAGGCCTTACCACAGAATGGCACTGTATGAAAAGTTTCACAAATTATTGTCAACATTGATCAAATGGAAATTATGGCTTGCTGTACATATCAAAATGCAAAGCATATCTGGATTATTGGGACATTTTCTATTTTATCTGGCCTCAATTGGTAGAGTATTCGCCTTGAGATCCAGGGGTTCTAGGTTCGAATCCTGGCCAGTTAATATCAACCGCTATGAGCAGACATTGTCTGGTATCAGCGGTATATAAATGTCAGTTTTATTTTTTTTTTATTTTATTAGCCCAGTTGCTTACTCACATGGACACATTAATTAACCAGCACCAGATGCTTATTGACTGGATCATTGTGCTGGGGGACTTTAATGTTGGCATATTTGGCAATTCCTCTGACAAAATATTTTCTTTATACATATGGTCTATCCCAGTAAGTTGCACAACCAACTCCAACTAATAAGACGCTTATTGACCATATTTATTCTAACATTCCACATTTACAAGTGAACGTTGCTTTTTGGGCATTACTATAAGGCTATTTGGGCATTACTATAAACAAAAGAATGTTGCACAGTACGTTACCAGGGCTGAGAGTTAGTGCATCTCTGATGCCTATGTTATTCTCCTCCAAACTAAGTGATAGGTTTTGTGAAAATCGGGAGTGAAAAACATGAAATTGTCCGGATTTGGTTGCCGGTCACTGAATATTGCACAAGGGAGAATTGACATTGCACAGATCAAAGACTTAGGTTAAGACTACTCTAAATGATGACAGCATCAGGGGTTTTTTCTTCCAATTACAGGGACTGGTCATTTTGTTGTGCTAGTATACAAGCACTACCCTGAGCTACCAGCTAGAGTCTTGGATAATGGCAGTGTGTGTGCGGAGGAGAGGACAGACTCAGTGCTACATACCTGGACCTACACCTGCCCTGAGCCTCTGCTTGGTCAATATGTAGTCATCCAAAGGACAGATAAGGGAATAGCTCTCACTTTATGTGAGGTAATCGTTGAAGGTCACAGTGAGTATAATACCTAGCTAGTAGCATTCTCCTTGTGAATTTGCAAAGAATCCATTAACATACCCTATTGATATGTATCGTTTGTTGTCATCAGAAGTAAAAAGTTCTACAAACAAATGCTTTTAGAAATTATTTTTAGTTTTTCATCAACAAGTGTTTTTATGGACCTTTGGCTTTTGCAGGTAATATGGCATTGGGAAAAACTGCAGTGCAGAGTTCTACTTGGATAAATTCTGCAGCTGTTGTCGCCAGTCAGGCGGTGGACGGGGTCAAAGATGGCCTCTACCCGCACCACTGGTCCTGCTCACACACAGACATTATTCCCACACAGGCATCCTGGTGGATGGTTGATCTGGACAATACATACAGCCTGTCAGAGGTCACTATAACTGGCAGAAGTGATTTGGAGAATAGTAGGTTATAGATATTTACATTATTTACTGTTGAACAGTTCAGAAATTGTCAGTTTAAAGGGTATTATGTTAATAGAATTAATAGAATTGTGAAAATGGCCCCTAAAATCATCCATGGTCTGTCTTGGATGTAATATATTCACGTGATCAATCCTAATTTGTTTACTTCTTGATTTTTGTCATCGACCACCTCAGTATTGAATGGACCATCCCAAGCTTATTTTGACGGGCCATATATTGCTTGTCCTTACTTTCTAACTAACCACAAAAATATCTTGAATTGCCATATAATGACATTGGACTAACCTTTGGATCTATTGATTATTGGCTAAAAGAGATATATGCAGAGGCAGTATATGTAAAACCTTGCAGAGGAAGTACATACCAAACCTTGCAGAGGTAGAACATACCAAACCTTGCAGAGGTAGAACATACCAAACCTTGCAGAGGTAGAACATACCAAACCTTGCAGAGGTAGAACATACCAAACCTTGCAGAGGTAGAACATACCTATCCTTGCAGAGTTAGGACATACCAAACCTTGCAGGGGTAGCACATACCAAACCTTGCAGAGGTAGAACATACCTATCCTTGCAGAGTTAGGACATACCAAACCTTGCAGGGGTAGCACATACCAAACCTTGCAGAGGTAGAACATACCTATCCTTGCAGAGTTAGGACATACCAAACCTTGCAGAGGTAGAACATTCCAAACCTTGCAGGGGTAGCACATACCAAACCTTGCAGAGGTAGAACATACCTATCCTTGCAGAGTTAGGACATACCAAACCTTGCAGGGGTAGCACATACCAAACCTTGCAGAGGTAGTACATACCTATCCTTACAGGGGTAGTACATGATTTGACTTAATCAAGGTTATGCTCCGACCTATCAAAGTTATGTTCTGACTTATAAGGTTTTGTTCCGACTTATCAAGATTATATTCTGACTTATCAAGATTATGTTCTGACTTATTGAGATTATGTTCTGACTTATCAAGATTATGTTCTGACTTATTGAGATTATGTTCTGACTTATCAAGATTATGTTCTGACTTATTGAGATTATGTTCTGACTTATCAAGGTTTTGTTCCGACTTATCAAAATTAAGTTCCCTAAATCAGAATATTCCAACTACCTCTGCCATCAAAGCCCAATATTGACATTATTTGGAATTTAGATATTTTTTCTGAAAGAATCTAACCTAAAATCAATTCATATTTGTGTCTTTCAGATTTCTGATATATTATAATCCCTTACATCAATCTTGTCTGGGAGATGCAGGTGGTATTTAGTTATAGCCCCCTCCCAGAGTATAGATTCATTAGGGATGGTAACAGTGAACGATTGCCCTTAGCATTGTGCTTTTAGTATTAAGTATACAATGTACTGCTTTGACATGAGTGAAAATACAGACCCTGCTTCAAGTGAAGAATGCCATGTGCACACGCATTACTCGAAGGCATGAACCTGAAAATCTTGAAATGTACACAAATATAAGTAGTTGTATGTGCTTTGGCCTTCCCTTGAATAAGAATAAGAATGAGAATAAGAATGAGTATAAGAAATGACAATAAGAAATGAGAATAAGAATGAGAATAAGAAATGAGAATAAGAAATGAGAATAAGAATTGAGAATAAGAAATGAAAGTAAGAAATGAGAGTAAAAAATGAGAATATGATTTAAGAGTAAGAAAAGAGAATAAGAAATGAGAATAAGAAAATATATAGCGGGGATACATGTGGAAAACAACCCTTCAACAACTAAATTGCGATAAAGATTCAAGTTGGTGTTTATTAATCCTAGGACTAGGAGAATTCACAGTACTCGTGTATGACAAAATACCGATGCTACCTGTAGCAGAGCTGTTATCACAAGTTATCTGTACAACGGAAGATGGATATCTGGCACTGAGTGAGACCCGTATGTACCCGCCACCTGGTGGGCCGGTATGTAGTGATACAAAACCATCAAGTTGGTACCTACTTGCCCTTATGTGAGGTGGAGGTTGCAACTGGAGGTAGGTTTGTTTTCTGTTAACGACCTTTTCTTTAGTAATTTTCTTAAGTAATTTTAGGCTATATCAGATCAGATAATACGGCCTGCCACCCGTTTCAATACAAAAAATACAACTCAACACATGATATTGGAAATTGCTGTAAAACATGACTGAACTGGTTCCTGATTTCATTTTAGCTCTGCTGACTATTTGGTCCATTAATCTTGGTGAATTGTATGCTCTCAACCTGCAAAGCTGGGTTGATAATTTGCAGTTAATAAACAAATCACAGCTCTTAAGCATTTGGCCAATGTTTATCAAAAAATGAGCTGTCCGTTGGGCATTGTAAGAGGAATGAAAAAATAAAGGTAGAAAAGGTTGTTTGCCTGATACAGAATGTTTCCCTTGATTGTTTCACTTCGGATACCATACCCAGACATGAATTTGAGGTGAAATAAGATGCACACAGAACCAATGGACAATGGCGATATACTTAGTTAATATTTATTCTGAACCAAATCACTTCTCTGTTGATTAAAATGTGCAGTCCTTTCATCTTTTCCGTTACATGTAAATATAACTTTTAACTCCTCTCATTTAAAATCCCGCAAAACAATTGTCTTCAGCAAAGTTTAATTCCAAATATACAACTTCTTAGAAAACAGTCATAATAGACGTGTGCTTTGGTTTGTCAAATATTTTGGTTATTTTAGTATCATCAACAATCTTGAACTAAACAATTCTGTGTATTTGTCAATTTAAATTTGATAAAATAAATACAAATGCTATAATATTTGATTTGATTTTTTAATAGAAAATGCTGCGTTTGGGAAACAATCGTCTCAGAGATCAGTGTATTTTGATGATGTCATATCCTGTAAGTATAAATATTCAAGGACAGTCATAAAAATACGATTTGAATTATAACTATTTGAAAGTAAATGGTTTCAAATACTATCTGATATTCCCATCATTCTATTGTGGCTGGGTTTACATTTAAATAATAATTCATAAAAACAATGGTGATACACTCCCAGCTGGAACCGCTGAAACTGATTGTTCATGCTCTTCATATTGTACAGCTAATATCAGAGAGATTTTACTTTAAAGAGTAATCATGTGTACTGCACTGGGGAAAGTTTGTCAAAGGCTGAAACCTTGAACCAAGCAAAATTTCCAAATTACAAGAATATATGATGAAAAATATAAGGTCACAGTAAAAAGTAATAAATATGTCCTTATGACATCAATATCTTATGATGTAACATTTTTCAGCAAGAAGGTGTGTTACAATTTCATGAAAAAAATCACTTGTTTGCCTGTTTGCTAGATGTCCACCAGACCTCCACATGGGCTGTTGATGGGGTCATTGATGGCTATTTCCTAGGCATTAAACAGTTTTGTTCCATTACGCTAGCCCAGAGCACAAAAGAATGGTGGATGGTGAACCTGGGAGACCAATACATTGTTCATTATATCAATCTATATCGAAGAATGGATGTTGCATTTGGTAAAGTATTTTCATACACATCTTTCCTTCCAATATAAGGGTAAGACGTGGCTCAGTCACTAATACGTCTGTCTCCAATGGTAAAGGTCTGGGGTTCTAACCCGAGTTGGTTGGGAGAAGTATACTGGTTATGCTACATGGCCGATAAGGATGGATATCTGCCACTGAATTGTATCTCATTCCAGCCAGTGACTGGTTATGAAAGGTGGTGGTTTGTGTTATCATGCCTATGTGATAATACAAAAGAAAGATCCCTTGTAACTCTTCATAAAGAGAGGGGCATTGAGTCCCGGTGACAAGCATCTATCTGATTTGATATAGCCTAAATACTGTTGATAAGGTCTTTTATACAAAAGTTCTCTATGAAATAGGTTATAATCAACCTATTGTTAATTGCAGTCTGTCGAAGATGTAATGCATCTGTGTATCGAATATTTTGGATGTATTCAACTTCTGCAGAAGTAGCTTTCATTAATGTATATATATTTGTTATCTTTGATACAAATACAGCCTTTTGAATGCCTTATTGTATAAACGGGTTGATGAACATCAATCACAAACTGTGCCATGGCGAATATGCTTATGTTATGACATCCGAATGTAATGGACATATATTGACTGCGTGACAGTATATTTCCCTTACTTACAGACAATTACATCACGTCGTCCATGCATTATGGCCAGTTTTGGATTCTCTCAATTTACTAACCCTATATCAGACAATGGAGCACTTAAATAAACACTTAAACCTGTTAACTGTACATTTCTCCATTTGCTGTTGTTGGCAGTAATTATCTCAATTTATGAGATCAAAGAGTGGCATTGTTGATTAAGAGGTAAACATTTGTTTTCACTCCCCGATTCCATCAACCATAACAGTCTCGGATATGCGGTATGCTTTAAAGCATTCATGAAAAGAAGTTTTCAAGCACTCATACCCTGCGTGCAAATGTTATTACCCATCATGTTCCCGCCACATACATTTCTTTGCCATTTAAAGCCTTCTGCTAAAATCATCCATTGGACACTTTGTCAACAAACTTTGTTTAGCTGACCTCTGATCTAGTGCAAATACCTACTTAGTTCAATTTTGCAAACTATGGGGCACCTTCAGATTGGGACAATGGAGTGATTTGGTTTATTAATGTTTGGTCCATTAACGTTTGGTCCATAATGGTCCATTGGTACAGGCCTAACATCCTGACAGACCACAATAGAGGTCACATGCATGTTTTTTTTTGTTTGTTTGGGGTTTCAACATTATTTCAGTCATTTTGTGATGAGACCTACTTGTAGCAGATATAGTGCTGTCTCACTAAATTGTCATGTCACAGGTCCTTGACATGACAACCCACCCAGTCACAGATCTACAAGGACAACGGGTTAACCGTTTAGCACGGGCCTCAGCTCATGTGTGAAATTGTATCATGAATTCAAACCCTGACCTCTGGATCACCACAGAGGAAATGGTGCTAATAAGCTGGTGCTCTAACCAACTGTGCACCAGTCCATTGGCTCTGTATGCACTTTTGTAAAAAATGAGAGGATCAACTAGATCCTGGTCTTTATTTAAGTCAAACGTGGATACTTGTAGTTGAAGAAACTATGTTTCTTGGACTTATTTTGGACTAGAAATTATCTTGTGATAATGAGGATTGCTGAGCTCTGTGGATCGTGTGCACTATGCCAAGTTATGCCAAAGTGAACATGTTTCTTAACACAGTTAAACTTGAGGTACAAATAAAGTAGAGGTGCAGTGAGACTTATTTGCACTATGTTCCACTAGCTTGTGGACCAGCTCCCCGCAGGAGGTTTTGCTAATTGATCAAAAGAAACTGCTCTTGACAGGATGGGATGGTAATTAGTTTTTAATATTGCAAACTTATAATGTGATTCAGAAGATTATTATAAGAATAAAAGTCACATACAGGTCACAGGTTGAGGTGAAAGAGAATAACCTTAAGGTGAAATGTATCTTGCCGCCAGATGTCAATGTATCTTGCCGCCAGGTGTCACTGTCATTGGATGAGGCAGAAGTTTTTATTTCCCTTTCATTGCGATATGTTTTGTATGAGTGTATCAGTGATGGTCCTTGTTACAATTTTTAGTTAGCCTTTTTAAACGACCTCACTTCTTTTGTGTCACAATACCAATGACAGAACCCCAGTCACTCTTTAAAAAGAGTAGGGCATTGAGTTCCAGTGACATGCCCCAATCTGACCTGATATAGCCTAAACAGTACTGAAAAGGTTGTTATTACAAATACATCCATCGAACTTGACATTTCTTATTCTATCCTCTTTTCATGCCTCCGTTTTGTCTGCTCATTCCTCTAATTTGACATCTTGAATTATTTGTTTTGAGGAGAACACAATATAATCGATAACACATCAGTTAAAATAACTCATTTCCATTATTGACCTTAAACCTTTATAAGAGTATTCTTACAATACATTGCGTCCAAAATATAATTTTCTACAATTGCAATATCATCCTGATGCATTATTAATAATAAATCAATAGTTTAATTGAATATATAGGCTAATCAATTCAGATTAGATTTAAAACAGTATCATGTATATCCAGACGACCAGCAGAAATACTTCTATGTTAGTGTACATAGAGAGCTGCCAGTGCCCAATGAGGAGGACGCCAATGCTGCTGAGGTGTGTGGTGCTCAGGGAGCGGAGTCTGTACCTCAGAGAGTCACTCTCCAGTGTCCAGCGCCTCTCATTGGTCAGCATGTGCTCATCAAGAAATATGTGAGCAATGGATACCTCGCTTTGTGTGAAGTGCAAGTGATGGGTGAAGGTAAGTAAATGTGGCATGCAGAACAGCTGACCAGCACACCTCTAAATAGACCTAGACAACAATGTTCAAGACTCACATCATGATGTCAGTGTGGAAGCATCTTTAAGAGATGAAAACATTAAAATGTTCATTGTTTGCTTTTAGCTGTGACATTGCCATCCACTGTGCATAGGTCTACGCTATGGGTGATATCGATGAGTGTGGGGAGTAGGAGAGGGCGAGCTGTGGCCCTAGATCGCTGCCTTGCCGCTGACTGTGCCCTGCTGTGCGCTCAGGAGGTCTACTGTCAAGCTTGCAATGTCAGGAAAGTAGACCGGTCTTGTGTTTGTGAAATGTTGATGCCATTTGCCACCGGAAGTGACATTCAGCCATTGTCCACCGAGTCTTACTTCTATAAAGCCTAATAAAGGATGAACTGTCAATGACCGAAGAGGGATCTTTAAACAAATCAGTGCAGGAGACCTTAACCTAGTGCAGGAGACCTTAACCTAGTGCAGGAGACCTTAACCTAGTGCAGGAGACCTTAACCTAGTGCAGGAGACCTTAACCTAGTGCAGGAGACCTTAACCTAGTGCAGGAGACCTTAACCTAGTGCAGGAGACCTTAACCTAGTGCAGGAGACCTTAACCTAGTGCAGGAGACCTTAACCTAGTGCAGGATACCTTAACCTGGTGCAGGATACCTTAACCTGGTGCAGGAGACCTTAACCTCAATCGTTCCCAATATATCGATCACAGCATCTTCCTAACTTTATCTCTCAGGTACTTAAATGCATCAAAATGTCACGAATGCATAGCAACTCATGAATTTTTCGAAAATATACTGGGAATGAAAATATCTCAGTACATAGTATACAGTAAATGCTGCCATCTGGTGGACAACCGTTGCATGAAGTTTGTACATTATCAGATTATATTGAACAATGAAGTTATTACATACATATAATGTTTAATTAATTGAATAGTGTATACCTTGGTGTAAACATATGGAAAATCCCAGATTCACAATGAAGATATATATTAATAGTCTAAGTATCTATATTTTGTGATTATTTGTAGGTATAGAAGTTATAGTTATATCTCTCAGACATATATATATATATATATATATATATATATATATATATATATATATATATATATATATATATATATATATATATATATATATATATATATATATATATATATATTTATCCTTAGAGCCTGCCTCGAACTGTATGCTTATAGCTTGGAGGACTGTCCGTCTCTGTATTTTAGCATTCAAAACAATATCAGCGTGTTATTGTTCTCCATATTTATTAGCACAGTAACCTTATTTTATAATTCTTCCGAGAGACTAATTCTACAGACAATGAACTATTCTTAAAGATTCAACTTATTAATGAATCAATTAAATGTCATTAGTTGTTTACCACAATCCTGCTTAGAATGCCTTTACGAGATATCAAATGTGCTGACTTGACCAAATATTCCCCTACCGACCTGTTCCCGAATAATGTTCGAACTCCTTACACCTGCTAAAATTAATCCCTCAAGGATGTGACTCTTGGGTTCACAGCAGCCTATTTGAATATATTATAATTATCAAACTCAGAATATGGTTATGTCCATAGGGAGTCTGAAAAGCTAAGATAGTGTCGAAATTGTGTGATGAATGCAATGTCAATTCTCCCTTCACTCATATACAACTAAAGGGATGAAAGCTTAAATCACAACCTTGATCATTTTTAGATCATTTTTGATCAAGCTTGGCTCTGCTCAAGGGTAACATAAAACCTTGCAGCAGTAGTTGTGCTCAGGACACTTGTGAGCTGTTCTCAAGACTATTTTCAGCATTTTCCTGTGATAACGTGGATATTTGCTGTACATCCAGCTTGTCTCAGACATCTGTGAGATCTCCATAATGCCAGCTGAAGCATAAGTTAGCATATTATTTGGGTTTTTTTCTGTCCTTTGAATCCCAGAGGTGCTAACCTCATTTTCCAGTCACTTCCTTATGCAGTCATCATTAAGCGACACAGTCCTGGAAAACGTTTGTGATGGAGAAGTTTTAAACATAATTGAGGTTATGATGCCGCCTCCGCCTTTAATAACCTGTGGCACCGGTTGGAAGCAAGAACAACTTTGTCCTAGGTTCCAACCTGTCTCATATATACCTCATAATCAAAGTCCCCACTGTACCAAGGAATCGAACCCGTGCTGTCTGCATGAGAGGCGGGTGAACTACCACTCAGCTATGTCCTATCCCCTGAAATAATTTTTTACTGACATTTTTTGCTGAAAATGTTATATTTCTTAAGAGAAGGACGTGTTGCGGTAAAATTCAATAAAAAGGGATATTACAGGGGACCTCAATCTGTGGTAAATTTATTTATATTTGTGATATTAAAGCCAGTGATTACATAAACTAAACTATAATAATGTGATACAGAGAGATGAGATATCACCTGTCAATATATGTGCCTGTAATATTCATATGTACAATACTGCTATCTGCACTGAGGCGTTTCATATTTGTGGTAACAGATCTAGTAAGAATGATCTAGTAAAATGTGATCTAGTAAAAAAGTAAAAATGTGATAAGTAAAAATATGACCAATAAAATGTGAGAAAGAAAAATGTGACAAGTAAAAATGTGACAAGTAAAATGTAAGTAAAAATATGACCAATAAAATGTGAGAAAGAAAAATGTGATAAGTAAAAATATGACAAGTAAAATGTGACAAGTAAAAATATGAAAAGTAAAAATGTGATAAGTAAAAATGTAACATGTAAAAATGTAACATGTGAAAATGTGACATGTAAAAATGTGACATGTAAAAATGTGACATGTATAAATGGAGAGTACAGAATGGGTACAGAATAGGTACAGAATGGGTACAGAATAGGTACAGAATGGGTACAGAATAGGTACAGAATAGGTACATAATGGGTACATAATGGGTACAGAATGGGTACAGAATGGGTAGAACCAACAGTAATATGAAATGGCAGGTGCAAATTAATATAAATCATAGTTTCATCTTGGAGCAATTATGAATGGAGGCGCAACGGCGCAAGATCAAAGTGGACGTCATAGTTGCCGCCATAACCATTGTTATGATGACGCCATATTTATGCAAGATATGAAAGTTTTGACGTAATTTTTTTTCAGAACTATTTTAAGTTATCAAGACCACAATTTAGAGCTACACATATCGCGAATGAAATGTTTGTTTATTTATGCAGATTATGAAGATATAAATTTTATTTCTCTGCTCAAAGTTTAGACGATTTTATGAAGAGATTTTCAAATACATATCATAATTATGAAAATGCATTAAAATTTCTGTATAAAAAATATAAGGTTTGGAATATGCCTTTTTTTGTTTCTTTTAATTTTTGTTTTGTTTGCTGTAATTTTTGTTTTGTTTATTTTAATTTTTGTTTTGTTTATTTTAATTTTTTTTCTGTTTTTTGACAGTTTTGGTTTGTTTGGTTTTTTTTTCTCATCCGTGTTACATGTGGATCACCACTTTTTCTTGTTTGAAGTAATTTTGAGAGGATGGTATTGTAAGCCTAAAAAGAGCAACTATTCTGATTTTTTCTTTAAAAAAAATAAACCAATATGTGGTATAGTACTTCAATAAAACATTTTTAATTTTTTGTAACACGGATGGTTCCTTTTTTGACAAGCATTGCCGACAGGCAATGCTTGTCAAAAAAAGGAACTATCTGTGTTATTCTGTGATCGGTACGATCATGGGAAATGCGTATTCATTTCCTGTGGTTTGTGATTCGGTTTTTTCTGTGGTCATTATTGTTAAAGTAACTGACGCCACTGTGGAGTGTTCGTCGTCTGCTTGCGAAAGATTCCAATTCGCGCATGCGTCCGGCGAATGAATACATATCTAAAAGAAGTGAACAAAAGAAAAGAAGTGCGTCATGTAAACAAAGCAGAACGTTCAAAACGATGTCATCGTGTTCGCCCATCGTTTCATTAATTATCTCTTTAAAATGCTTCCCAATCGCTAGAGCAAGGAATTTTCAGTAAGTTTAGTTCAAATTTGGTCTTTGCCGATGGGTGATTGGAGAACTACTAAAGTTTACCGCCTCGGCAAAGCCAATAAGCATCCCGCCGAAATGACAACATCGTCATTGTCCATCACTGCACAAAATTATCCCTTTAAATTGATTGGAAATGCTTCCCAATCGCTTGAACAAGGAATTTTCAGTAAGTTTAGTTCAAATTTGGTGTAAATCTGACAATTATAGAACAGAAATGACATGCAAAAGTCTGATCGATGATTTGCGGTAGCGCCTGAGCGATAATAGAGCAACTTACGTAATCGGGCCTGAAAAGGTACATCTTTGCATACAGTTGTGTTAAAAAAATCGTTCATATACCAAATTAAATGTTTTTAAAAGATGAATAAAAATAATTTCAACTACTTCATCAGTTTGCAATGATTGTTTGTGTTTATACCCAAAGACATCGGCAAAATGGACTTGAAATCCACTGTTTCTAGAAACACTACGCACTGACCATCATATTGAAGTTTCCCCAGTAATTAAACTCGACTTCCGGCGATTGAATGTTGCACTTATGACCAATGTCATCGTCTTTCCCAGTCATAATGTCTGTAAATGCAAATCCGGGGGTTATCTGTAGCGTTTTTTCATCACTTTTTTACCCGATATCAAACATGACAACGTGAAATGGCATTTAGGAGAGTCCAAGTGATGACGTCATGGAAACGCAAAGGGAGAATCTTCATATGACGTCAGAAGGACCACAACGTTGTAGAGCTTCTGATCGTTGCTGTTACTCCTATAATTAGACTGACCCACTTTCACCTGATTGCGCAAACTCGTAAACAATGGCGAAATGATGCCGAGATGAAGAAATAACAAAGAAATTTTTTCAAACAAGACTGACATCTTATGTTCATATAAAAGGAACATGATTGTTTGATTGTTAGTTGCCGGAAGTCGAGTTCTTACAGAGTCGTGGCTTAAATATGAAGGCCAGTGCAAGGTGTCTCTAGAAACAGTGGATTTCAAGTCCATTTTGACGATGGCTTTGGGTATAAGTGTATTTTGTTGTTCATTTAAATTTTTGTTTTGTTTGTTGTAATTTTTGTTTTGTTTGTTGCAGTTTTTGTTTTGTTTGTTATTTTTTTCCCATCCGTGTTACATGTGGAGCACCACTTTTTCTTGTTTAAATATGAATCTTCAATTTTCCACTGTTGTAAAGTCGGCAACTATGATAGAATCAAAGGATTTTGAATCCATTGTGTAAAACAATGCGTTGCTATGACGCCATAGCTCAAATAACTGCCGTCACGCCTCCATACATTATTACTCCAAGGTTTCATCAATAATTGGAGTAGAGACGGACAGACAAACAGACCGACTAACTTCCGTGAGGCTTCGAGATGCACATTTCTTTCCACTGAATATCATATATACAAATGACGACAGTTTCTTCAATAATTGGAGTAGAAAAATTATTTGACCTGCTCTGAAAACGTAATAATGGTGCGATCAAGGTGAACACAGTTGCGTGAGGCTACGAGATGCACAATTCTTTCAACTGAATATTACACATACAAAAGACCACAGTTTCGTCAATAATTGGAATAGAACGATGATTTAACCTGCAATGAAGATGTCTTGACACTGGGAGCAAGGTAAACACAATTGCGTGAGGAATATATCATACCTTTGTCAATAATTGGAAAGATCATATTGAAATTGCAAGCAAGATAAACATGATGACATCATACAGGAAAGTGTCATCATAATGACGTCAGACAGGAAGAGGTTGTCATGGTGATGTCGGACATAATGACGTCATGGTAACATCATAAATTATGTTAATATGATCATGTACAATACTGCTGTTACCTTTTGGTAAGCTCCTCCCTCTGCACTGCTTGAAATACCAGTTTTTGGATATTTTGACTAATAATAAAAGAAATGTATGCCATGTCCCTTCCACCTTTCTTAATATTTCATCTTTTTCTTTCCAATGAGCCCAAGATCACGCCGATCGGTGCAGCGGATGCTCTGTTTGAATTAATTAATGACTTTTTCATTCCTATTTATATTATTGATAATTATTATTATTATTGATCATTATTGATAATTATTATTATTATTATTATTATTGTTATTATTATTATTATTATTATTATTATTATTATTATTATTATCACTTTCCATATACATACATACATTATTATTATTATTAAACTTCGAGTTGCCCCTTTAAGTTGCCCCGAGGCATATGAATGAATATAAACATAAGAAAGGCAGATCATAGGTTTCTCTCTCATCGTATACATCAACATATGATGCTATTTCAATTTGATAAATTCTACTTTCATTTTATTCCAAATATTTTCTCTCGTATTCATTTTATAATGCCATGTAGTCTCGACATTCAGAATTTCTTTTCCATAGAGCTTCATGCACAGTAATTTGGGACTCGACTTCTGTGTCGCTTCTATCAATGGTGACACCTGGTGTACGATTTTCCCTCCAAGTGCCACCTGGTTGCATATTTTTATACTTCCATATACAAACGAGATATAAAAATGTGTACCACGGAAAAAATTGTAACATTAGAAAATATTTCCATTTCACTGGTGATTTTTTGCCTGTATTATTTTTGTCAAAGGTAAACCTTTAGAACAATAAAACTGTTATTTCATACCCTCCCACGATTCATGGTGTGAGTTTGTGTCATGCTAATGCGTCACATATCATAGATAAAACATTCACTGATACAATTGCAATATCAGATTCTAAATAAAAGAATAATTCGATGCATTGGGGGAGTAAGACTTTCTATCAGAGATTAAATCAATGAATATATATTATTGATCATTAATAAACAATAGTGGAACAATGGGAACTGGCAAGCAAGGTAACATTGTATCCAGCTCGCGATATATTGTGTCAACTGTAATATATTTCTCCTATTATTGCATTTAATTCTATGCTCCTTACATGATGATTAATACACATTTCTGAGATAATCATGGTTATTTTGAGATGTATTCAATTGACTCTTACCAAGTAGCTGAAACATATTTCTTTTGATCTGTTTTTGTTTTGTTTTTTTTATTGTTTATATATATATATATATATATATATATATATATATATATATATATATATATATATATATATATATATATATATATCTATATATCTATATATGTATGTGTGTATGTATGTATGTATGTATGTATGTGTGTGTGTGTGTGTGTGTGTGTGTGTGTGTGTGTGTGTGTGTGTGTGTGTGTGTGTGTGTGTGTGTGTGTGTGTGTGTGTGTGTGTGTGTGTGTGTGTGTGTGTGTGTGTGTGTTGTATTACCAAAAGAAACATGTTTGCATTACTGGTTGATATGTAAGCTATTACCGCTATGTTTGATACATGTCAATTTATATGTTAATCACATCTTCATTGATTGAGTAACTATCTCAAATGTACATACTTTCTCATATCTTCCATTGATGTTACCTAAGACAGTACCCAGTAAATGTTCTTAATATTGGTAACACAATAAATTAAATGTAGCATTTCTCCAGTATCATGGTGGTATTGGAAGGAATTTATTCATTTATAAATGTCATAAACCAGACTTGTGATGATCAGGATGAAACCCATATCATCCAACTTGCCATATTATGCTTCAGCTATGTTTAGTTCAATTTTTCAAGAAAAGAACACCTTGTCTTGTGTTTTATTAACAAATATATTGTATGAGCGAAATTCTCAGAACAGAAAATATTTGTGGAGGATTTGAACAATAATGGTTTTTATATTTAGTGCAATATGTATTCAAGATTACTTCCAAGAAAACGTTCAGATGAAGAGGATGAAACACATAGAATAGATGGTTACCATGACATCCAGCAGGGTAGCCCATGCAACATTATCGAGAGACTTATTATTAACCTAGATGAGAAATGTAAAGAAAAGAAGTAATTAGATAACTATAAAGACTTTGAAGGTCAATTGTGATTGTTTGCTTGGGTTTTTATGCCACTTTCCACATTATTACAGTTATAACGTGACGAGACCTACTTGTATCAGATTTAGTGCTGCCGCACTGAATTGTCATATCGCAGGTCCTTGACATGACAACCTGCCTGGTCACTGATTCCCTAGGACAACGGGTTAACCCTCCGGGTACGGGCCACAGCCCAAATGAGAAATGATTACATGATAGCAATCTCAGCTTGGTTGGGAATCGAACCAACAACCTTGATGAAAAAAATTAAAAGATACTTTACACACACGCTATAAAATTGTTGCTTTCATGTACAAACAATTTAGCCTTCACACAAATATACAAATATCAGTGTACACATTTCAACAGTGATTTAAATCACTCACCAGGTGGCCTCTGGTGATGGCGGTACATCACTCACCAGGTGGCCTCTGGTGATGGCGGTAAATTACTCACCAGGTGGCCTCTGTGATGGTGGTAAATCACTCACCAGGTGGCCTCTGGTGATGGCGGTAAATCACTCACCAGGTGGCCTCTGTGATGGCGGTAAATTACTCACCAGGTGGCCTCTGTGATGGTGGTAAATCACTCACCAGGTGGCCTCTGGTGATGGCGGTAAATCACTCACCAGGTGGCCTCTGTGATGGCGGTAAATCACTCACCAGGTGGCCTCTGTGTTTGTTTATTTGTTTGTTTGGGGTTTTACATCACTTTCAACATTTTTTCAGTTATTTCGTGATGAGACCTACTTGTAGCAGATATAGTGCTGCCCCACTGAATTGTCATGTCGCAGGTCCTTGACATGACAACCCACCCGGTCACAGATTTACAAGGACAACGGGTTAACCCTTTGGCACAGGCCTCAGCTCATATGGGAAATTGTATCATGAGTTCAATCCCAGCACGGCCGGGGTTCGAACCCACGACCTTTGGATCACCACAGAGGAACTAGTGCTAATAATGCCTCAGTCACATTTGCGCCGATTTCAGTAAAGATGCCCGGCCGATGGGTATTTTTTACAAAATCGGCAGGCAGTTCAGATTGCCGTGCGGGCACCGGGAGATCATCGGCCACAATTGGGCATCTTTAAGACGTCGGACAGGTCATTGGGAACTTTTATCTGGAACATAAAAGTTGCCGGCGTTTCCCCGATGTCTTATCAGCAAATATCATCTTAAAGTACACGGCAGGGTCTCGGCAGGGTCCCGCAGGGACATCGGCAGACTATCTTAGGGCTGCCGGTGGCATCTTGTGGTGAAAATAGGATTAAATATTTGTTTAAAGCCTACCCAGACGTCTTAAAGACATCCTGCAGACGTCTGTGTCATGAAACAGACGTCGTAAAGATATCCTACAGACGTCTGTGCTATTCAGTTTTGCACGTGCCGTGCAGTGCCCTTTAATAATGTGACCACAGCTACGGCATCTCTCAGATTGTTGGTGATAAACTCCCCGGCGCCAGGCAGATTGTGGAGTCAGCCGATTCTAACTTCCCCCAGGCGCCCGGTGCAAATGTGACTGAGGCATAAGCTGGCGCCCTAACCAACTGCGCCACGGCCTTTGGCCCGTGGCCTCTGTGATGGCGGTAAATCTCTCACTAGATGGCCTCTGTGATGGCGGTAAGTTAATATGCCTTAGTGGAGGTCTCCCTGGCCCAACACAGAACCAGAATATATCGATATTCATTTTGGCCTTGAAACATAAGTATAATAATTATAATAATGTTGTTTTTTATATCAAATATTAAGAAGGTTTGAGTTTGAGTTGGATTTTGAAAATATAATCTGTTCTTGTTTAAACTTGTGACTGTTAATGTTGCAATCCTCTTTGTGGCATTCATACAGGATATAGTCTGCCCTAAGTTTCAATATTAACCACCTTCACGTGTAGATGTGGCCATACAATAGAGGCATTTCAAGATCTAAGTGGATTAATGCATTGCTCATTGGCAAGGCAATCAATCTGACCAATGGCAGGCGCTGTTTCATTTGATTGACGGCGCTGATCTGCATAACAATTAGGAGTGCCCCACCGCGAGGCATAAATCTGGACGCCAGCTCGTCCGCGCCTAGTTCAGCAGACGATTACTAAACATAAAAAGCAAAATAGGATTCACAAAATGCGCAGTTAGGAATCAAATTGAAAATCATTTACATGGAACGTAGTGGATTCGAGGTTACACATGCATAAATGGGACTGTCCAAAGCTTATATCCAAAAGGTAAAATGCGTGATACTGGGTTGGGCGTGCAAAACATATTCATTCACTAATATGAAACGTTTGTGGTTTTATTTATCATGTTTATTTTGGAGTGCCATTTTTTGTTTGCGTTTTCCTTGTGTGAAATGATCACTTCTTCTGTCTAACAATTTTGTGATCACAAACTACACACAAAAGTTAAGAGTGTGCCATTTATGCATGAGGTATTCTCTCCCGCACCCATCACGTTTTGAAAATAAAGAAACATTTTCTGCCCAATAAAATGCCACGTTTTCTCTTGTGTATGATGTGAAGTGTCTGTGTTTTGTTCTGTGAGAGATCACATCATGGTTCTGAGGTGATGGAAAATATGGCACGTTAATTTTAATATTGTCAGAAATATGAGTATGTAAATACCAGGTTTTTTATTTCTGAAGAATCTGTGTAGCTAGGCAATGGTGTCCAACAAAACAATCCATAATTGGTGATCTTCCAGGTCACATGACATAGTTTTGTTCAGGGGTGTGTGAAGAAATTGTCACAACGAAAACTAATTGGTCAATATTCCTGTATACTGCGTACCTGGAACTGTTCGATCTGGATGGATTCCAAGGAGGCTACTTGTAATAGGCCAAACATAACAAATAATGGTGTAGAAACATATAGGCTACTTGTAATAGGCCAAACATAACAAATAATGGTGTAGAAACATATAGGCTACTTGAAATAGGCCAAACATAACAAATAATGGTGTAGAAACATTATATATATATATATATATATATATATATATATATATATATATATATATATATATATATATATATATATTTAGTATATTTAGTATATTTAACATAACATACTTCAAACGCAAGTAGGTATAACTTCTGGAGGTTTGAGGCCAGTATGTGTCAAAGTTCAGTCTGTTTCCTGAGGGAATGGTGCTGTCAGTTTCTCTGTGATGATCATGGGTTTGATTCCCGGCTGTGTGAACATTGCACCAAGCCCATGTCTTACGAAGCCATGTCAGAAGGAGGCATGCCTGAAGTGGTAACCCATTGTAAAATTAGCAAAATCATGATGTGAAATGATGGTATGTTTACGGGAACGCCAAAAAGCACGTTAAAGTAATCTCAAATTCAGGAATTTGGATGTAGTTTCCGAGTCCAATGTCTTCCACCTCTGGAACGCAGGCAGAGGTCTTTGAAACCTCAGTCTCCGGAATGGAGATCAAGGTCATTGGAACTTCAGTCTCTGGAATGGAGGCAGAGGTCATTGGTACCTCAATTTCTGGAATGGAGGCAAAGGTCATCAGAACCTCAATTTCTGGAACGGAGGCAGAGGTCATTGAAACTTCAGTCTCCGGAATGGAGGCCAAGGTCATTGGAACCTCAATTTCTGGAACCGAGGCAGAGGTCATTGAAACGTCAGTCTCCGGAATGGAGGCCAAGGTCATTGGAACCTCATTCTCTGGAATGGAGGCAAAGGTCATTGAAACCTCAGTCTCTGGAATGGAGGCCAAGAGGCCAGATGAGAATATATTTGTGGTCTGTGGTTTAATATTTTTGAATGACCCAGTCTTTTCATATTTTGGCTTTGTTTCCAAATTGGACATCAGATCCCTGGTTAAGTTGACCTGCATGGAATATGATCAGATGTGCAGAAATATTATATTGTATTCTATACATAAAGTCACATCACACCATGAACGCTGGAGACATGTGCCAAAATATGCAGCAATTATTTAGAATAGTTACAAAATACTATGTTTGTTATCTATTATACTAATTCTAGACAAAGAATATATTTCAAAGCATCTGATATACAATTCATAATCGTTCAGATGTGCTCCTGAGAAAATTCTTTTAAAAGTTTGTATTCCTTCAGAATCGTATTGGTTGACATAGGTGACAGTATTAGAAATGAAAACCGCTTCTCACTGCTATTCACATCTAAAGCTTGTGTTAAGAGGTCATTTAGCATCTGCCTTTTGATTGTATTCTCTCTGTGCAGTTTGGGATGTGTTAGTTCCAGTGGTCATACTTTGTATGCTAATAAAAGCGCTGATTATTGCATAAATCTCACCCTGCAAGAATGCATCAGCAACTCCGCCTTTCTCCTCACTTTATCAGAATAATTTTCACACTTAAAGGTATTCCGCAGTAAACTTGTAATTTTTTTGGTATAAATGTTATATCTACAAACGGACATCATGCCATAAAGCTTAGAGAGTTAACACTACTCATAATTAATATTTAGAATTCGGCTTTAATGAATATAAAGCACATAAGTAATAAGATAAATAACAATACAAAGGTATAAAAAGGCAAATACATTGATTTATGATTTTAATTTTTTTTCAAAATCACTGCATAATTCTTTTAAATGCCCTCCGCAGACACCCTGTGGTAGAATAGTACATATGGTGCAGGTCATAAGTAGACGACATAGCACATTATCATTTCAGGATTTCCAAAGTCTGGGAATATTTGTTGTGGTTCCTAAGTTGTTTCATACTTTTGATTGGATAAGGAAAGAGATTTTGTCGGCCTTTTCATCTCTGCGGGTATTTTGTATTGAGTTTGAATATGAATGCCGAGATGATATAAATTAGCTTTATTGGTGGCGAGATGAGCTTATGAGGGAAGTCCATGATGTATAAAGTAAACATATTTAAGCCAGATTAATCTACCTGGCAAGTGACACGCCTCACTCATGCAGTACATTCCGTCTTTGTTGGCTTTGATGGATCAAATCTAAGTCTCATAAATAATACTCTTAGAAACCGTAACTTGCTCAGACTTGTTTAAGATGCCATAAAAACAGCGATGGTCGCTACCGTACAGACTGACCGTCATCCTCCATATAATAAGTGTATCTTGTATAATCTATAATATGCTAGCTTCTTGTATCAGTTAATTTCAATTAAATCAAATTGATTCATACTTGATATCCAGGATGAGCAATACTTTTTTTCAAATATATCAAAACTTATGATGTTACCGTTGATATTGCGATGTTGGTCTGCTATGTGCGTTATCCTTCTGAAGCAATGCGATTACAAATGTTTTCATTAAAGACTAACCTGTGAAAATATTGAGCAATGAAAACAGGAGGAATTTACAAATCCATAAGTCAAATACTTAATTTGATTAAAATGATATTTTGAAAATACCTGAGTTTAAATTCGGGGCGATAAACCATCTGAAATTGGAAAAAGTTATCACAAATTGAAATTCTAGCCACCACCTGTATAGATGGGTTAAATAGTTATGGGGGTGACCCAATAAAAGTACATTATCGGAAAAAGCCCCCAAAAATGTGTTTATAACGCCTCGTATGTCTACTTTATAATAAGATTTGATAAACATTCTTTCAGGACCATAAACTCTGCAATGCTTTTCAGCTGGCATATCTAACAATATTTAAGTATCTACAATGAAATGTTAAATGTAAAGTGATAATGAAATCTATTTTGTCAATTTAGCATTTTCGCAGATTTCAAGGAGGAATTTGTATAAAAAGAATGAAAAAGAAGGAAGAATGTTTTATTATTTGTTTGGGGGGATGAGGTTCCATCGGCTGTTTTAAAAATAAACCTGACTTTTGGGTGACCTTGATATATAAGTTCTATTGTGGTCAGTAGCGGGTTATGGTCGGCATGTGTCACGGAAACAGGGGTACTTAACTCGGTCCCCGTACTTGGCCCAGGTCCCCGCACTGGTCCGATCACCTCGCCTCAAGGACCGTAAACCTATACGATTGGGTCGCTAATCCTCTTCAGGGTCACAAAGCGTGTTAATCCGGACAATGGTAATACGTGGCACTAATCCACTTACAATGTACGCCATGTGTAATGCCCAGATATTCACGTACAAATATTGTCTGCCTTCTTCACAAAGACAGCTTTAACTGTGGTCTTATCCAAACTGATGGAATCCATATCCCAACCATGACCTGCAAAATTGATGCTAAATAAAAGTGTCATCACTACTTTTCTATATGAATAACTAGAACGTGTCTGTATGTCACCTAAGATTAATATACTATCACTACTTTTCTATATGAATAAATAAAACGTATCTTTGTGCCACCTAAGATTAGCATACTCTAAGGTATCATGAAGTAGGAAATATCTAACCAATCCAGTGCGTGTGAGTCGGGGGTTGAGAAAATAATTCTTGTAAATTATATACTAAACACATATATTTATTTGTAAGTTATCGTGATATTTTAGATATACGAGTTCTATTTCACATAGAGTGTATACGACATTATCTTCTGAGTCAAATCAATATATGCACCATATACAAGAGAGCAGCTGATGTCGGGAGAGGTTGAGGGAAAGTAAAATGTCTCCATAAGGGCACAGTGTAGCTCATATTATCAGCCGGACACCAAACAATGCTAAGCCGGAAAGCGACACCTGTGGAGGGAATACATTGTTTAGGATTTCATTGAGAGCCAAGTATAATGACTGCAGTCAGAGTGTTAAGTAAATGGCAATGCCCTTATGGTTCTCTCCAACTACAATGCTGCCCAGTGGCATTGATGATGGTCATTTAATGTTGTATTGCTTTACATAACAGCACACATTAAGACCACAGTCTATAGAGTGGGCGTGAGAAGGCCGCCGGATTATGCGTATAGTTCATTCATATTACTGACGTGGTTGACGGAAAAACAGGAGACAGAAATATTGATACTGTTAATGTGAAATCTATAGTATTTAACACCTCATTATTTAACTCAATTATTTAACGCTGGCTTCACTGCTTGCCAGGAAATAATGACATATTTACAGAATTGTACGTATTAGTCATTATCTTAAATTGAACCGATAAACAAAATGTCTCGGAAAAACATGGAAAAGCTGTATTCAAAATGCAGATATCCAGCATCATAATATAATGAAATTATATTATTTTATATTTGTGCTAATTACAAATTTCGATCATATGCAGATATTGTTGATCCTTCAAATCAACTGTATAACCTGATACAGTGATAGAGACAGATTTTTATATTTATTTCTCGTAAGCGAGTATACATTTGGAGGTGAAATATTGAAGTAAGGAACAGTAGTGGTGGATAAAAAAAAGTTGAACAGGCCGGATAAAGCAGTGAAAACATTCGCACGTATTGTGTTCCTAGAGAAAAGAATTCTGATAGCTGCAGACAATCTGTGAAAATAGTTAACTATGGCGACATGGTTGGTCAAATATTGCATTAATATCTCTCAAGAGCCTATTATATACGTCATGGGATATTATTTTAAACTAAACTGAGAGTCATCTGTGCTTTTACTTACTTATGGATCTTTTACTTATTTGCATCCCATGTGTATAGCACTCTTATTGGCTTTATCTTGGAGTATCATGAATACACTTATTATACTCCAAGGTTTTATGTATATGGATTTTGTTGGTTCAGATTAGCGATTATGATCTTCACCTGAGAGTATATAATAGAGTTAACACGGACATAATGTCAGCCCTTGTGGGGAAGACAAGAGGCAAGATGGCGGTAGCATCTGTAGGCAGGCACACACCAGTTACATGAGAGGCTATTGTCTAACAATGCAGGTGTATTGATGACCGCCGGCTGCTGCGTCCATTGTCTTGCTGGTCTGTACCTGTGTATACACATTGTCCCCTCACCTGGACACGACTCAGCTCATGTAACGCCCTCATGTTCTGTTACGTCACGATGGGTATGTTATGTTACGTCACAATGGGTACGTAACACCCCTATGAGGCCCCCAGAGTTCATCGTGCGCTTTCTTGGGCCTCTAAAGATGTTTAAGTGTTTTATCAGTTGTTATATAATCCAACAATTCCATAAGGTGACCTGATGATTATCCTACACAGGAACATGTGTGAGGAAAGATCAGCCCATTAGACGAAATGATAAAACATTGGAGTATATCAGGGAATCTTAGTACATCTCAGTAGAATCTAAGTACATCTTAGTAGAATCTAAGTACATCTCAGTAGAATCTAAGTACATCTTAGTAGAATCTAAGTACATCTTAATAGAATCTTAGTACATATCAGTAGAATCTAAGTATATCTTAGTAGAATCTAAGTACATCTTAGTAGAATCTAAGTATATCTTTGTAGTATCTTAGTACATCTTAGTAGAATCTAAGTACATCTTAGTAGAATCTAAGTACATCTTAGTAGAATCTAAGTATATCTTAGTAGAATCTAAGTACATCTTAGAAGAATCTAAGTACATCTTAGTAGAATCTAAGTACATCTTCGTAGAATCTAAGTACATCTTAGTAGAATCTAAGTACATCTTCTTAGTATCTTAGTTCATCTTAGTAGAATCTAAGTTCATCTTAGTAGAATCTAAGTGCATCTTAGTAGAATCTAAGTATATCTTTGTAGTGTCTTAGTACATCTTAGTAGAATCTAAGTACATCTCAGAAGAATCTAAGTACATCTTAGTAGAATCTAAGCACATCTTAGTAGACTCTTGGTCAGTTTTAGGAAAACCATCACGTGAAATGATAATGCATTGCAACATCTGTTATGAAATTCTTGGAACATCAGAAATGAGGATTCATAGGAATATGTTTAAGGACTTCTGGTTTAAGGAAATTTCCGGTGATGTTCTGATAAACAACACCGGATGATGAAATATTGTTTCAGATAGGAACGTGTGTTAGGACATGTAGATAATGTTAAACAAAATTAATAGTGTTAATAGGCGTACAAGATTTCACTGAACTCAACGATATAAAAATTGGGTTTTTATGTGGTTTCTCCTTCACATCAAGGCCGTCGCAAACCAGAAGCCATTATGGTATCTGGATTATACTTGGTATTGTCAGAAGTATTATATCTGTAGTCTATAAAGCATTGCTTACGATGACTGGAATATCTATGTATAAATCCAAGATCTGTGACCTTATTTGCGCCACTAGCCTCAGTAGAGCACACAGTGTTACTTAAAATATTAACCACATTTTATCAATTAAGTGTGTGGATACACTAGTCCAGAAAAAAAAATTGGTTAGTCCAGCAAATCAACAAAATTTAGATAGCCTCGTCCCTTAAGGGTTTAGTTTAAAATGGGTATCAGAATGTTGTTGATTTATCAATACTGGTATACACGTGCCCTGCCTACCAGTCAGAGAGGAGCTTCTGAGGACAGAGGACCGTAGATGTCATATAGGCCAATCTCTCCCACCAATGATTAAAAATAAAGGGGTTGTACAGTTCTGGGTCCAGTAAAGTTGTACAGTTCCGGTGTGTATTTTTCAATGGGGGAAAAACAACACGGAGACAGGCAATGAATCGGCCTATTGAAAGGACAAGACATTGGCATAGCAAAACAAGCCAACAAGAACTGGCTAAACTTTGATCAGCTAATCCATTTCTAGTTGAATTTCTAGTTGAATTAGAAAAGGGGAGGTACAAGATGGCCTTAATATTAGTAATCTGTATTAATCAGAATTTCTAACAGTGTTATATAATCTGTTCTGAGTCATCGCCTCACCTTGGATGCTTTATTTTAATGTTTTATTTATTTTTTTAATCTAATCAATTGAGGGTTTACGTTTGAATTGTTGTATATCCGAATATGGAAGTACATGATTTAAGGCATATAGATTTAATGCAATAAACAAACAAAATACACAAATACACCATTTCAATGATACATTCGGTAACATACCCTTGAATTAAATTGTCCTGTCAATATTTTTACATAAATACATAACCCACTAATATAAGTAAACACTTCAGTGCTTTATTTTTATTATAATTCTTTGATATTCCATTGAGCTTTACAATTGCAATCAAGCATTTTCAATAACATAATCTTTATGAATTTCATTATATGTTTAATGAATATATATACTGATTTCTCATTCCTATTCTGGAATCGATAAAATCTAAGATCCTTTGGTATCAATTTGTCACTTCAAGATGCATAAGGCTGAATAGATTATCAAAAACGCAAAATGGTACCATGAATATTTAAAATTATATAGTTCATATAAATATAAAATTATATATTATTATATATTATATATAAGAGAAGATGTTCTATATTTCCAGGCGAGGCATGTCAAGAGAGACAGGAATTATTTGGATACTGATGTCACACCATGGACTGGTCATGAGAACCTTTTACAACCTTTCACAATACTAACTTAATGTGCGCGATATACATTAGATTTGTTTATAAGACTTTAATGGAAGATCTGTACATTCATCTGTACTTATAGCTCTGCTGTGTTTGTTATATATGTAAATATGTATAGTTCCTGTCATAACTGACACCAGCAAATTTGAACTGATAATCTTTATTTTGTAACACTTTGACACTGTAGCATCGTAAGGATAATTTAGTCATAAGGATTAATTTATTCTCACCTTTAACTGCTGTTGTGACAAGCAATACAGATCTCTAACTCAGATACCACTTAACACTATTCTAAGCACTTTTTATTTACATGCAAGTTCTAGCAAAGATTCTTATTTCATGGTGCATATGATAATATGAGTAATTCCTATCTTAAATAGAACTGTTTATTTTAATCCTTATGGTAAATGTTACTTTCTGATACATTCCCACTGCGACCTGCTTGACAGTCTATTTTCTCAGTTATCATTCTTCTTCCCCGCCCTGTCCTACTTGGCCATGCTTTATATATAACCATTTGCTAATCTAACCATAGAAGGTGATAATGATTATGTTGATTAATATTACTTCAGTTTTTTGCACAATGTACATTTGTTTCTCTTTTATGGGAATTAAAGGTTGATTTCATACTAAAAGTGAAAATTTGTGTTATTTTGATGTCAGCATACTCTCTCAGTGATTGGTTATGCACGAGTGTATATTCCTGTATTGGTTCAGTTGAAGCTTTCTTTCAATGTGGAGGGTTAGTTCACTATGTTTTCATTAAACTTTACTATCCTTGACAATATTCTGATTCACAACTTTTCAAAATATAACTTTAAACTGACGACACACTTTCGATATTTTAGTTTCATTATAAGATATTATGGTTAATCCCAAAAGTACGATACATTTAAAGCTTTCAAGAAATTAGATTTTCAAGCACTTTTTCCTAACATAAAATAAATGTTTAAACCCTAACCGTTTTGATAAATTATTATTACCCATAATATTTTCCCTACATACATTTCTGTGCCATTTGAAAAAGGTGAGTCTACTGCTAAAATCCAAATCAAATTTTGAACACTTTATCACAACCTTTGCTTAGCTGTCCAGTGATCGGGTGCAAACGCCTTCTACGTTTGCGATCAATGGGGCATCTTCAGATTGGGAAATTGGTTCATCTATTTGTGTTTGTCTATTTGTATACAGGCCTAACACTCTAACAGATCCCAACAGTGGTCACAAGCAAACTGCACAGTATTCAGCACTTTGAGCAAAACACAATAATCATGGCAATCTTATTTTGCTTGAATTTAGGAAGATTTAAAAATGCCCCAAATATATGTAAAGTTGCCTGTGACTTTTGTAATTTCATGAAAGCTTTACATTGTTTTGATACTTACTATGCACATTTCCCTGGTTAGTAGTTTCCTTGAGATGCACGATATTCCATTTTACATACAAAGCACGACACCCCCTCTGGTAGAAATATGTCTGTGATTGATAATTAACCAGGGAAAAAATCCAATAATACTGTTAGGGTGGGTGATGGTAGCATAGCACGAATGACCTAAAAAACTGCATAATATCTAATAGGCCAGAACACTGCAGGACATATCTTATGTACTGCATGACAATAAATGACCTTATAATCATTGCATGATAATCATATTAGATAGATGCACAAGGTAATGTAGCATTGCTTGATAATTAGATAGATGCACAAGGTAATGTAGCATTGCATGATAATTAGATAGATGCACAAGGTAATGTAGCATTGCATGATAATTAGATAGATGCACAAGGTAATGTAGCATTGCATGATAATTAGATAGATGCACAAGGTAATGTGGTATTGCATGATAATTGCATATATGCACAAGGTGGTGGTACTGCAGGATACTTGTATAGATGCACAAGGTAATAGTGGCACTTCATGATAATTATATAGATGCAAAAGGTAATAGTGGCACTGCATGATAATTAGATAGATTCACAAGACAATGTGTCATTGCATGATTATTAGGTTGATGCACAAGATAATAGTGCTAGTTCTTTTAATGCACAAGGTAACAGTGGCACTGCATGATAATTATATAGATGCACAAGGTAATAGTGGCACTGCATGATAATTATATAGATGCACAAGGTAATAGTGGCACTGCATGATAATTGTATAGATGCACAAGGTAATAGTGGCACTGCATGATAATTGTATAGGTGCACAAGGTGGAGGTAGCACAGCATGATAATTACATAGACACACAAGGTAAAAGTGACACTTAATGATAATTGTATAGATGCACAAGACAATGTGTCATTGCATGATTATTAGGTTGATGCACAAGATAATAGTGCTAGTTTTTTTAATGCACAAGGTCACAGTGGCACTGCATGATAACTATATAGATGTAAAAGGTAATAGTGACACTGAATGATAATTGTATAGATGCACAATGTGGTGGTGGCACTGCATGATCATAGTATAGATGCACAAGGTAATAGTGGTACTGCATGATAATTGTATAGACGCACAAGGTAATAGTGGCACTGCATGATAATAATATAGATGCACAATGTGGTGGTGGCACTGCATGATCATTATTTAGATGAACAAGGTAATAGTGGCACTGCATGATCATTATATAGATGCACAATGTGGTGGTGGCACTGCATGATCATAGTATAGATGCACAAGGTAATAGTGGCACTGCATGATAATTATATAGATGCACAATGTGATGGTGGCACTGCATAATCATTGTATAGATGCACAAGGGAACAGTGGCACTGCATGATAATTGTGTAGATGCACAAGGTGGTGGTAGCACTGCATGATAATTGTATAGATGCACAAGGTGGTGGTAGCACTGCATGATAATTATACAGATGCACAAGGTGGAGGTAGCACAGCATGATAATTATATAGACGCACAAGATAATAGTGGCACTGCATGATAATTATATAGATGCACAAGGTGGTGGTAGGACTGCATGATAATTATATAGATGCACAAGGTAATAGTGGCACTGCATGATAATTATATAGATGGTAGCACTGCATGCTAAAAAGATAGATGCACAAGGTAGCAGTGGCACTGCATGATAATTAGATAGATGCACAAGGTGGTGGTGGCATTGCATGATCATTGTATAGATGCACAAGGTGGTGGTAGCACTGCATGATAATTGTATAAATGCACAAGGTGGTGGTAGCACTGCATGATAATTATATAGATGCACAAGGTGGTGGTAGCACTGCATGATAATTGTATAAATGCACAAGGTGGTTGTAGCACTGCATGATAATTATATAGATGCACAAGGTGGAGGTAGCACTGCATGATAATTGTATAGATGCACAAGGTGGTGGTAGCACTGCATGATAGTTGTGTAAATGCACAAGGTGGTGGTGGCACTGCATGATTATTTCTCATGTATGCTAATGCTGTTTTTACTTTTAGAATAGAAGAAATATTTACAATGAACCATTATTGCCTTAACATGTTTATTTAATGAAACTATATAATTTTATAACTTTTGAGAGAAGACTGCATTAGTATGCAAGAGCTAGTTGCATGCATATTTTGTAGCAGTAGTTGTAGTTGTAGTTGTAGTAGTAGCAGTAGTAGTAGTAGCACTTTGCACAAGCAGCACACAGGTGGTGGTATCATAGTTCTCTTCTCTTTTGAAATGGTGCCACATCAATGTCATAGCACCTGTGAAGGTTACTTGAGTTATAGCTATCCCATGTGTTACCATATAACCATATAATCCCATAGTGACTATAATACCATATATTTCCATTGTGACCATACATCCCTTACTGTGATAACCATATTACCCAATATGTTTTACTATATAACCCTATATGTTATGACCACATAACCTTGTGCCAAGTGCAATTACCCTGGCTGTGACTTATTTGGTGTGACCTCTAACCACCTTTATAACATACATATAAAGCTTCCATAAAGTACATGTGTATACCCTACCTAATATATATATATATATATGTGATCATATGACCCTATGTGTTATTAATATATAACCATAAAACCATACCCTTCATGCTGTGAATATATGACTATGTGATTCTTTGTGGTGTGAATATATGACTATATGTCCCTTTATGTTATGAGTATATAACCATATAATTCTGATGAGTATATGACCCTATCACCCTTCATGCTGTGAATATATGACCATATAATTCTTATGTTATGACCCTAACACCCTTCATGCTGTGAATATATGACCATATAATTCTTTGTGGTGTGAATATATGACAAATTTACCCTATGTGTTGTAAAGTATGATCCAAATTAAAATATATAACAGATCATCCTTTTTAAAGAAAAGTTTTAATTGTTTTCCGTAAACACATGAGAGGGTGTTTGTGTCTAACTGAAAATATTGACAAGGCAGTTGTGTCTTACTGACAAGCATCATAAGACAGTTGTTTCTCACTGACTGACAAGCATAACAGAGTAGTTGTTTCTATTTGACAAGCATGATAGGGCAGTTGTGTCTTACTGACAAGCATGACAGGGTAGTTTGGTCTTACTGACAAGCGTAGCAAAGAAGTTTGGTCTTACTGACAAGCATGACAGGGTAGTTGTGTCTTACTGACAAGCATGACAGTGCAGTATTACTGACAAGCATAACAAGGCAGTTGTGTCTAACTGACAAGCATGACAGGGCAGTTGTGTCTAACTGACAAGCATGACAGGGCAGTTGCGTCTTACTGAAAAGCATGACAGTGCCGTTTGGTCTTACTGACAAGCATGACATGGCAGTTGTGTCTTACTGACAAGCATGAGAGGGTAGCTGTGTCTTACTGACAAGCGTAACAGGGTAGTTGGGTCTTACTGACAAATGTAACAAAGCAGTTGTATCTTACTGACAAGCATAACAAGGCAGGTTTACTGACAAGCATGACAGTGCAGTTTGCTCTTACTGATAAGCATAACAGGGCAGTCTTACTGACAAGCATAACAGGGCAGTTGTGTCTAACTGACAAGCATGACAGGGCAGTTGCGTCTTACTGACAAGCGTAACAGGGTAGTTGTGTTTTACTGACAAGCATAACAGGGTAGTTTTGTCATGCAGCCAGCATACACAGGATGGATAGAAAAAGTCACTTCTATAATTTCCTTGCAATAAGGAAAACAGCATCATTTCATCAATATCAAAGGAACAATAATAACATGGATGCTTCACTGCATGTGGTACGTGAACCTGGTAAGTCCAAACAAAGGTGACGACAACAGAACTGCGGGCGACAACGGAGCTGAGGGTGACAACAAAGCTACGATGTAGTTTATCAATAGTTTGTGTTAATTACCCCATTCGACTTTATTGGCACATGCATGTGTCAGACAACAGCAAGACGAGAATATTTTTGCAAGTGAAGACGCACGTAAAATATGCTTTGAAAATGGAACCGCAGCTCTTTTGTCGTCTGTAGCTCTGTTGTCATTGCCTGTGTAAATACAACTAGTTTCAATATTGCTAATGCCTCAGTCACATTTGCACCGGGCACCGACCAGGAAGTAACAATCGGCCGACTTCCCAGTCTGCCGGGCGCCAGGGAGTTTATCAGCAACAATTTGAGATATGCCTTAGCTGTGGTCACATTATTAAAGGGCGCCGCACAGCACCCACAAGAAAATGAAACAGACATCTGCAGGACATCATAAAGACGTCTGTATCATGTGACAGACATCTGTAGGATATCCTAAAGACGTCTATATCATTTGACAGATGTCTGAAGGACATCCTAAAGATGTCACCATGAGACCGTAGGGAGCCCGGTGGATCATCTGATGATAGCCTGTGAACACATGAAATAAAAAAAATCCTATTTTCACCGCATGATGCCACCGGAAGCCCTACGATAATCTGCTGATGTGCCTGATGGACACTGCAGGGACCCTGCCGTGTACTTTAAGACATCGGGGAAACGCCAGCAACTTTTATGTTGCAGCTAAAAGTTCCTGATGACCCATCCGATGTCTTAAAGATGCCCAATTGTGGCCGATGATCTCCCGGTTCCCGCACGGCAATCTGCACTGTCGGCCGATTTTGTAAAAAATAGCCATCGGCCGGGCATCTTTACTGAAATCGGCGCAAATATGACTGAGGTATAAGTCTATATAAGCAATATATTGAGTATTCAGTTCTTTTTTAGGATGAGATGAACGTTTGATGATATTCAAAGTATTTCATGGATGGATGATTCTACTCGCATGATAGGACCCACCATCGTTATCACACGGACCTATCACATATATAGGTGAGGACCTGCAAATATATCACTCTGTCAAACACAGTAAGTTGATTCTCTACTTCTGCCTCCAAAGCCCTCTCAAGGCCATGGGCCGTGGCGCAGTGGGTTAGAGTGCCAGCTTTTTAGCTCAAGTTCCTCTGTGGTGATCCAAAGGTTGTGAGGCCACGGGCCGTGGTGCAGTTGGTTAGAGCGCCAGTTACTAGCACCAGTTCCTCTGTGGTGATCCAAAGGTCGTGGGTTCGGTCCCCGGCCGTGCCAAGATTGAAATCATGATACAGTTTCCTGTATGAGCTGAGGCCCGTGCCTAAGGGGTTTACCCGTTGTCCTTGTAAATCTGTGACCTGGTGGGTTGTCATGTCAAGGTTTTGCGACATGACAATTCAGTGTGGCAGCACTATATCTGTTACATGTAGGTTTCATCACGAAATGACTGAAATAATGTTGAAAGTGATGTAAACCCCAAACAAACAAACAAAAAAACAAACAAGCATGTGACCTCTATTGTGGTCTCTGTGAATGTTAGACCTGTAACAAACAAAGCCCTCTCATTGTTTTTACGGGGAGCATGAAAAACCCCAGGTTATTAATACATGCAGATAGGCAAAAAGGGCAATTAGTGGGCACCATTTAGTTCGAGGTGTCTGATGATGCACCTCTAAAACACATATTTTCAACTTTGTTGAGTTATGTTGAAAATGTTCTATTTGTGAGGCATGCATAACATTCGTTTTCATGTCAAAAAATGTTAAACCAATTGGTTGTTTAGGTTATATAACTTGTGATAATTTGTGTTTAAAATGTTAATATTCTTTTTATTTCTATTGTTTAGGTTACATCAATTTTGATAATTTGTGTTTAAAATGTTAATATTCTTTTTATTTCTATTTCCAGCTCCTGGACCGACCAAATATTTGTCATTTATGTTTTCAGTAGATAATAATAGAGATACAGGATTAGCTTCTGCGGACAACATTAAAGTATATATATGATATATGATAATGGAATGATAATGGAGATTACCTTATAAATACATTGTGCTTTGTGAGCTTCATTATGTAATCGATATTTCCAGTTCCATTTTGACCCTTTCTAATCATATACACGCCTGCCACCGTGGTTAAACATTCCTCTTTGTAAAGTGTATCTTCTTACTTCTGCTTAAAAGAAAGATTTTGTTATTTGTATTAGAGACATGGGTAAATGTTCTTGTTGTGTAGAAATTATTCTCTGAGAAAAAGGGATAGCTGTTTAAATAAAGTGGATATATAATCATATAGTTTGGTTTACATGTATAATAGAAAAGCACTTTAGATTACAGATGCATTTGTTTGTATATATAACATGTAAATATGTCATTGAAATAGAAAAATATGGGATTGGCAGAATTATTAGTAATATGAATGTGTCTTAATAAAAATATACCAAGAGAACATGGTTGTGTGTTTCTTATGTAGATTTTCTTGTTTCCAATTTGAACAAAAGAGGAAATTTAAAAAAATGTTTAGTTTAAGATTATATTCAATTTGTCCAGGGGTTGAAAAGTAGCTGGTCAAGAGAATCCACCTTTCCCTGAGTGTGTAAACCGTGTGAAGGATTGCTTCCTCTAAGTGACAGTGGTCAATGCCAATTAAACATTTAACAGAGACATGATCAAAGAAGACTAATATCAAGTACAATATGTTTTGTTCATATAAGAGTTCTGTTTGATGTCGTAATCACGGGCATATCCGGTCAAATGGCTTGTGTTCCGGTGTTCCCCAATGAAGTGATTTGAGTATGTGTGTGGGTAACCCGGAGAGCGGGGTATATTGACAAAGCTGTGCCCCGCTGGTGGCTGTTTCCTCGCCCCAGGCGTCAACTAACCCCTGCCCGGGCCTCTGTCTTTTGATGGTCTTACCCTCAGACAATGACAAGTTGCCTGCTTTGAAGATGGCATTGTCTTCAGAGATTATATAGAAAGTGCAGGACACCTCGACATGCCAGACCGTGTAATGAGCACCCATTAGCTTTGTGTCGATGTGTTACCCTTCCAACCTATCTGTTATTTTAGGTGTCAAAACCAAGCCTCATATCCGCCGTGATTTCCATTATATCTACACACAAAGATTAAAATAACAAACTAGAGCAGCATCCCAAAAGAAAATATAACTGTACATTTACTCCCAGATAGATGTACATTATATAATGTTAACATATTGCACCCAAAATGTCAAAACACTGGTGTGGTAGTTCAGTGGATGAATTCTCAAAAATAAATATGCAAAACACTCAAACTATTCGGCCAGTTGATTTGCAATCGTTTTGTTATTTGGTTAATTATGTTGCTAAAAGACGTGTAAAACATTTGGATAACATATGGAACTATTTTCATGATGGCGTTAAAATTAATCGATTAACATGTCGGAATTTTCAAGTCATTAAAACTATTTGTTCACAACTGGGGGGGCGTAAACCTAGTAAACCTAGAAAACCTGGTAAACCTGGTAAACCTGGTAAACCTAGAAAACCTGGTAAACCTAGTAACCCTAGTAAACCTGATAAACCTGGTAAACCTAGTAAACCTGGTAAACCTGGTAAACCTGGTAAACCTGGTAAACCTAGTAAATCTGGTAAACCTAGTAACCCTAGTAAACCTGATAAACCTGGTAAACCTGGTAAACCTGGTAAACCTAGTAAATCTGGTAAACCTGGTAAACCTAGTAAATCTGGTAAACCTGGTAACCCTAGTAAACCTGATAAACCTGGTAAACCTAGTAAACCTGGTAAACCTAGTAAATCTGGTAAACCTGGTAAACCTGGTAAACCTAGTAAACCTGATAAACCTGGTAAACCTAGTAAACCTGGTAAACCTAGTAAACCTGGTAAACCTAGTAAATCTGGTAAACCTAGTAAACCTGGTAAACCTAGTAAACCTGATAAACCTGGTAAACCTAGTAAACCTGGTAAACCTAGTAAACCTGGTAAACCTGGTAAACCTGATAAACCTGGTAAACCTAGTAAACCTGGTAAACCTGGTAAACCTGATAAACCTAGTAAACCTGGTAAACCTAGTAAACCTAGTAAACCTGGTAAACCTAGTAAACCTAGTAAACCTGATAAACCTAGTAAACCTGGTAAACCTAATAAACCTGGTAAACCTGATAAACCTGGTAAACCTAGTAAACCTGGTAAACCTAGTAAACCTAGTAAACCTGGTAAACCTAGTAAACCTAGTAAACCTAATAAACCTGGTAAACCTGATAAACCTGGTAAACCTAGTAAACCTGATAAACCTAGTAAACCTAGTAAACCTGGTAAACCTAGTAAACCTAGTAAACCTAGTAAACCTAGTAAACCTAGTAAACCTAGTAAACCTGGTAAACCTGGTAAACCTGGTAAACCTGGTAAACCTGGTAAACCTAGTAAACCTGATAAACCTAGTAAACCTAGTAAACCTGATAAACCTAGTAAACCTAGTAAACCTGGTAAACCTAGTAAACCTAGTAAACCTGGTAAACCTAGTAAACCTAGTAAACCTGATAAACCTGGTAAACCTAGTAAACCTGGTAAACCTAGTAAACCTAGTAAACCTGATAAACCTAGTAAACCTGGTAAACCTAATAAACCTGGTAAACCTGATAAACCTGGTAAACCTAGTAAACCTGGTAAACCTAGTAAACCTAGTAAACCTGGTAAACCTAGTAAACCTAGTAAACCTAATAAACCTGGTAAACCTGATAAACCTGGTAAACCTAGTAAACCTGATAAACCTGGTAAACCTAGTAAACCTAGTAAACCTGGTAAACCTAGTAAACCTAGTAAACCTGATAAACCTGGTAAACCTAGTAAACCTAGTAAACCTAGTAAACCTGGTAAACCTTATAAACCTGGTAAACCTGATAAACCTGGTAAACCTAGTAAACCTGGTAAACCTAGTAAACCTGGTAAACCTGGTAAACCTGATAAACCTGGTAAACCTAGTAAACCTGGTAAACCTGGTAAACCTGATAAACCTAGTAAACCTAGTAAACCTAGTAAACCTAGTAAATCTGGTAAACCTGGTAAACCTGGTAAACCTAGTAAACCTGGTAAACCTAGTAAACCTGGTAAACCTAGTAAATCTGGTAAACCTAGTAAACCTAGTAAACCTAGTAAACCTAGTAAACCTAGTAAACCTGGTAAACCTGATAAACCTAGTAAACCTGATAAACCTAGTAAACCTAGTAAACCTAGTAAACCTGGTAAACCTGGTAAACCTGGTAAACCTGGTAAACCTGGTAAACCTAGTAAACCTGATAAACCTAGTAAACCTGGTAAACCTGGTAAACCTAGTAAACCTAGTAAACCTGGTAAACCTAGTAAACCTAGTAAACCTGGTAAACCTGATAAACCTAGTAAACCTGGTAAACCTAATAAACCTGGTAAACCTGGTAAACCTGGTAAACCTAGCAAAATTAGAATTACTTCTTCATCAAATAATCTGCAAGAGTTTCTTTGAAAAAATACATAAAATGAAACCACTGTGTTTGCTATGGTGTTGATATCGGATTTTCCATTATTTTTTGTATTTGTATATGTTGGATGTCTAATATTAGGAGATTACGATAAATATTTTAGACGTATCTCTACAAACATTGTGTTATAGACGATTCTCTTAATTGCAATATCATTGAAAGTGTTATATCTTTGTGTGGATTGGTTGCAGGTGGATATAAAACAATTCAAAATTGTTGTGTAAAAGAAAAATATGGCACGAAGATCCCAAAATAAAAGAGGGCAAAGAGAAAGGGAAAATCCTACTTGCTGGATTCCATCAAGCCAAATTGTAATTATAATTTAAGCCTCATAAAATGTTGAACTGCAGCAATAAAGAGCTGCGATTTCATTTCAGATTTAGGAATATTTGATTCGTTCCTCATTGAATGATATATGTCCCATCATACTTCTGTCCCACCAACTGATATGGGGCTCCTTCAACGTGGGTGTGTAACTGCGTTCAGTCTTTTGAACATCGCCGATAACAACCTTTGATACTGTACACCAATATGAGCGTTTCGTACTGTGCATTGGTGATTATGCAATCATTAATGGAGAAGGAATTACAAACAACAGAAATGGAAAGCACGGACTCTCCTGTATATTTTGCTATCGTTCATTGTTTTCTTTTATCGTGAATGATGTGAAATGCAGCAACCACGCTTCAGAAGTTATCCACATCCAAGATTCATCTACTTTCAAATGACACAGACATTTATGTTGGGAAAATATGATGGGTAATGACATCTGATCGCAAAGTTTAGGTCACACACATGTTTATTGTGCAAGAAAAAAGTGCTTGAAAAATCTCATTTCATGGATGCTTGAATTCAATACCAACACGGCCGGGAATCAAACCATTGACCTTTGGATCACAACAGAGGAAATGGTGCTAATAAGCTTGTGCTCTTACCAACTGCGCCATGACATGTGACTACATTCGCCTTTGGTTTCAGCTGATTAAGCTGTAAGTCTATGAGGGGTCACTGTATTATCACTTCATGTCACGAGTTTTGGCCATCTTTGTATTATGCCACGTGATGGCACTTTTCATGTAAGATTGGAATGAGTGAAAATAAAGGGTAGTGTGTTATGCCTCAGTCACATTTGCACCGGGCGCCGGTTGTGAAGTAAAAATCGGCCGGCTTCACAGTCTGCCGGGCGCCGGGGAGTTCATCAGCAACAATCTGAGAGATGCCGTAGCTGTGGTCACATTATTAAAGGGCACCGCACGGCACTTGCCAGATGAAATACCACGGACGTCTGCAGGATATCCTAAAGACGTCTGTCTCATTGACAGACGTCTGTCAGATATCCGAAAGACGTCTGTCTCATTTGACAGACGTCTGTAGGATATCCTAAAGACGTCTATATAATATCGTAGGGAGCCCGTGGGATCATCTGACAATGGCCTGTGAACACATGAAATAAAAAAATCCTATTTTCACCGCACAATGCCACCGGCAGCCCTAAGATGATCTGCCGATGTTCCTGTGGGACACTGCCGGGACCCTGCCGTGTACTTTCAGATGATATTTGCTGATAAGACATCGGGGAAACGCTGGCAACTTTTATGTTGCAGCTAAAAGTTCCTGATGACCCGCCCGACATCTTAAAGATGCCTAATTGTGGCCGATGATCTCCCGGTGCCCGCACGGCAATCTGAACTGCCGGCCGATTTTGTAAAAAAATAGCCATCGGCCGGTCATCTTTACTGATATAGGCGCAAATGTGACTGAGGTATTATTACCCGGCAAGAACTTAACCAAGTTTCGAAAAATCTCATGCTTGGCTGACCTGATAAAGCCTCAAATCAAATCAAATCATAATAAAGTGTAAAACCTGCACGAGCTTGACTTTTTGAAATCACCACATATTCTCAGTTTTTGCAAATGATAAAGAAAATTAATATGGTATTGTTGAAAATGGTGCTATTTACATATTTATAAAGTAGATTTTCCTTAAAAGTGTCAGATTTTTTGTTAACCATAAAATTATTCAAATCTTATATGGAAATATTTTCTGTCAATAGCAAAATATTTGTGTCATGTTTTCAAAGGTGTGATGTGTCTGAGACAGAGGTATTATACAAATGGGATTAAATCATCATAAGACCTCGGAAAGAGTTCATCTCCATCACATGTTTGATTACTTGCAATATTACGAAAAATGGACTATATTTAACCCACTGTGTCCTGAGTGTATAGAATAACCATGTATAACTCTGCATTACTTCGATAGTTGACGTTTTTAGAAATCTGGACTACTTTTTCTCATCAAGTATGTGAGTCTCGCCCACTAAAATATCAACCAATCAGAATTGACCAATCTCGGACCATGACCTGTATAATCAGTTGGCTGACTGAGACGCCTGTCTTTCATAATTTGCATGAATAGTAATTTATTATGTCACGAATCATTTCTCAGCCAGATTTTTATGAATAGTCATCATTTGCGGTCGATTCTGTACGCACCTTTTTATTGTTGGTGGCAGGGACTGATATGATAGAAATGTCCTATTTCGGTGGGTACGCAGGTTGGTTAATGCAGGGTAGTAATTTTTTTTCTCACCTGAGGGAGCTGCAACTGCATTACACTGTGCATGTGACTTGCAACCACGTGACCTGCTGCAATTTGCCGCCAAAACAGTTGCAAGAAGGAGTTGAAATGTGAGTAATAAAAAAAAATGCGCAGTTGGCTCCATCTATTGGACAAATGTGGCATAACTGGTAAAATGTGATCGAGTAATGAAGGTAAACACAGATTGCCGTGGCACACAAAGAACACATGACGAATTACCTTGATGAGGTTGGGACCTGTTTAGGCTTGACACAGGTCTTAATTAACCGCACTTACTCAGTTGATATTTCCTTATGGGTCTCAACAATAGGGAAATAATAGAATGTCATGGAGCTCAGATCCACACCTTCCATCATATCCAGGGGTCCCATAGAGTAAATTATTTAGATATCAAAAACTTGTTTTGGGTTGTAGATACAGGACATATACAACATCATAAAAATAGCCTGCATAGATATTTAAAAATATAAAATAATCTGTGCAATGGCTTGTCTTGACCTAAATAGTCCATTTTTTCAATTGCCTGACCTTTAAATGACCTTGAAATAAATTTTTGACCTCAGTGTGACCTTTCATGATGAATATATCAACAATGAAGCTTCTTTAACATACATATAAAATATTATTGTTAACTATACATAAACAAGGCAGATATAGGAATGAACATATTATTACATAATCATAGTTATATCATTAAAACCAGATCATCTAAATAGCCAGAAATAGTGCCATTAAGTGACCTGCGTAGCAGGACTGACAAATATTTGCATCATGCAAATTTGATACAACATGCAAAGACCTTGACTGTGACAGACCCCTCCCTCAAGAAAGGGATGGACCCTTTCAACATAAAAAAGGTTCATAATGGAAGGTCAAGCAAAGACCCACTTCTCTTAAATCGATGAAAAGTCAATTCCTACATGTTTTGCTTCCCGGCTGCACAATATGGAAAACTGATTATCAACACGGCTCGTCAGTGTCATGAAAAGTGTGTAGAATAAACACTAAACATGTGTATCTTACGTATCTTACTGACCTCACACAGCTGGTATCTTACTGACCTCACACAGCTGCTATCTTACTGACCTCACACAGCTGCTATCTTACTGACCTCACACAGCTGCTATCTTACTGACCTCACACAGCTGGTATATTACTGACCTCACACAGTTGGCAAGATGCCAGATACTTTATATATGAGAGGATTTGATATGTTCTCCCTTACACCTTGGATCCAACAGTCTCAGCTGATCTGGTATCGATGATAATGAAAAAAAATATGTGTATCGTTCTTAAATAAAAAAAATAGATTTCTCATGGTACTGATGTAAAATTCTGACGTTGTGGGAGGTTTCAGAATTATCATATCCATGTAGTTGAGAGCTCCTGAATTGGTGACATGTACCCATCTGTCACATTGACCGCAGCAGGTGAGAAAATACCCAGATTCACAATCACATATACACTGTGGTTGTAAACACAGCTGATTCACATAAACTATATTCTGAAAGATCAAAATATCATGTTAAAAAACATTTTCTTGATGAGCTATGTATGCTTTCCATATCTTCAACTTATTCTCTCAAATATGCCCGAGATAAAAAAAACATTTTATACAGCGGATCAATATGAATTAATTCATGACTTAATCATTACTATTCATATCACTATTGACATCAAGTGAATGAATGATATGATTAATTGCAGGAGATACACCGTGGATATATCAAATATATTAGAATATTATATAGAAGTCCAGCAGACCTGAGGTATTACCTGCATAATGATACAAGATACATGTATATGTGGTACTGATATTATATCAATCAGCAGCCTTCAAAATCAATGCATTAAACCAAACTCAAAATAAAAGTGTCTGGTGGAAAGAGTTTTGGAAATTAGGTAAATGATGTTCCATTGTAGCCTAAGTGGCAGGGATCTGTTGGTTCTTTCACTGGCTTGTATAGTTCATATGGACCTGCTATTCATGAGGTAACATGATTTGCAATCAAGACAATAACTGTTGAGTTATTTAAATACTCCCTCTGATTAGACCAATTTTTCATCTTGGAGGCTTTTTCACCCTTCTTAATATGTAAGTTTTCTTTGAAATAAACTCAAAATTATTTTTGAGCATGTAAGTCATTCATAAATTTATAATGGAAATGAATCATGTGGAAATTCTCTGTGCTGTGAACACATTTCTTACCATTCAGTTTGAGTTAAGGTGAGCGGTTGTTAGCAGAGAAAATGAATATACACGGAGCTGCATGTAATGATATATATATATATATATATATATATATATATATATATATATATACTATGCGACCCGCTTCATGATACTTTTAATTTGTAAATATTTTGATTTATTCAATGAAAAATCATCGCTTTACCAGATACACGCAAATAAAAGCGAACTTTGAAGTCTAATGATATTGACACCCTATTGAGACTTGTGAAGAATGTACTCTTTGTTTTTAACAAATGAATGGGGGCAAATATAGCTTTACTCTGTTAACGAACGCAAAAAGAGTTCAGCTTGTTTAAGGGTATTTATGGATGTTGGTAGTGAGTGCCCCCAAGTGGCAGAGGAGTAAATTACCAAAATACTGTACTTGATGGGAATTGGTACATTTGCGGTGTAAAAATACATTCCCTATTCAATTAAAAGCATTCATGACATGAATCAATATTTAAACACCTCAATATTTGAACTATAAGGTATGATTACAAGTATATTTCTTTAAAAATAGTATTTTGTCCTAATTTTCCTTGGTGATAGTTTTGATGAGAAATGAAGAAGACAGGCAAATAAGTTCTGCAGATTACACAACAGGAATAGGCTTGTTTTTAGCTGTGTTTATTTTATTTCATTGGGAAGAAAATTCACTGTGATCCCAGTGAAACAGATTTTCTCATTTTGATTTGTATAATTTGGAAATAAAAAAGTTTGGCAATCAGATATGTGAAGGGAGGTGAAAAATTAATATTTTTAAAATGATCAAGTGTGCACTTTACCTCTATTTTTCTCTTAATGTTTTTGAAAAATAGAAAATCTGTTTCACTAGGATCACAGTAAATATTGATTACTTATAAGATTACATTTACAAAGTTTGGAAATCCACTTTATTATGGTCCCACAATCTACAGAACTTTTTCCCTTTAACATTTTGACATGACAAAATAAATTTTGGAGCAGTGACATATAACTACGCCACTTTTTATGAGTTAAAAAAATATGAAGCTTTCTATATAACCAAAGAAATTCCATTGTGATTTTCAATTAATAAATCAATAATTTTATTACAAAAATGAATACCATAAAATGTCATTTCATGAGTTGAAAGTTTTAATGAAAAAGGAACTCTTTTTGACAGTTGATCATTTTTCCCATACTTTTTTGAAAACGTTCCATTTTGGCGTAAAAAGAAAGTAGTTCCCTCAGAAAATCTGCCACCAGAGGACACTCACTAACAACACCCATAAATACCCTTAAGCCATCCGTAGTTTGTTTAAAAGAGTGCTGCTCAAAATAAGAGATTAAAACATTCATGATATGAGGTTTTCAAGCACTTTCTCCTTGCATAATACAAATATATATCCTAACCTCTGCGCTCAAATGTTATAATCCATCATATTTCCCAGACATAAATCTATGTGCCATTTGAAAGAGGACATTAATTACTCAGAATTAATACATATATTTATGAGGCACGTTTTGCTCTCTGTACTACGTGGTGTCGCTCTCATTGAAACAGCAGCTGAGTGGGGTGTTTTCAGAGCCCGTGTCACTGCCTTAATGCAGGTGGTCAGGAATACCCACCATTTATCCTTTACGTTCATCGAATTGATTTCAAAAATAAAACCGGACCGACACGAAATAAAGCAACCGCCCTAACATCATCACAATATCATCGGGAAATTATACAGCTTCTCATTTGTATGGGTTTTGTTTTATCATTTTTGTTTCTTGTTTTTTTTCTGTAGGAGGGGATCACTTTGATTTTTTTTTTTTTTTTTTCTCAAAGTTTATGAATTCCATTTTTCTGGATGGATATTTCTGATTCTTAGATGGTTTAGACGATTTAATATCCATTCCTTTTACAAATCGTCCACAAAATATTCTCAAAATTGCTGGTGACCCGTCGCATACATACTCAGTGCTGGCAGCGTGGATTATCGGACTAGGCAGTGGCGCCCCCTCTCGGATTAAGCCTCGCGGGAGATCATCCTGCTGACGTGTACGATTTCCAGTTCATCTTCTTTTTGATTTTTTTTCTTTCACGTCAATATTTGATGAAAACAATGAAAAATAGACTGTTTTCATAAGATAAAGTGCCAAATATTACCAATCGCGCATGTTAATATAAGGCATGAAATGCGTCAATCGCGTGGATATTCTTTATACATAGTAACTAAAGAAAAAAACATGTGACTCAAACTATCAATAATGACTGCTGCAGATAAATCATTAATGACTAAACAAGACCCCCACACAGTTAATATTCTTAAGGTATACGATCTCATGGCGAGTTCAATATACGATTCATTGTGTAGGTTTGGATACAAACTCATTCATGTAGCAAACGAAACGAGTTTTGTGTATGATCCGACACCGCGTGTATTGTATCACACCGAAGGACAGAAAAACTGACCCTGGATACTTATGTTATATAAGGTCTGGAACAATCTCCTGTGGTTTGTGTCTTAAACCCATTTGAAGTAGAAGTTTCATGTTCTCAGGTCTTCAACGATTAGGGTAATGCAGGGATCAAAAATAAGAAATCGCATTATATTTTTTGGTGGGAAATTATAATCCACGATATTTAAGTATATTAGTTCCTTGATGTGAATAGAATTCTGAACATAAATCGTCGGTGTCATAGCGGGCCGCGGGATGATCCTTACTTTGTAGGAAATTGTATGTTTAAATCTATCTGTGAGTCAGATTGTTAAATAAAAAACAGCAATCATAATATAAGACGCAGTGACGTAACAGAAAATTGGCTTCGACCCAATCCGAGATATACGCAGTTTTGACACATCGTTGGTATATTTGTAACAGCAATCTGGTAATTAAATCTTACCGAAGTGGTCATAATACCAAAATTATACATATGGTCCAGTTGAACACAGAAATTAAAGAAAATGCATATGCAATTTATTTACTTATTACTTATGTGATAGTTGCAAATGTCACCGTTCGTCGGTTTCGGGGTAGCGTGACCTTTGACTTGATTTCTTGGGTGATGGACAAGAAGTTGGGCGGCCAACAACCCAAATCAACTTAGATCAACTCACATCTTTTTAAATCAAATCAAATCAAATCAAATCAAATCAAATCAAATCAAATCAAATCAAATCAAATCAAATTATATCAAATCATGGTGGTGTGACTTTGTCTTTGATGTGTGTATGACAGCTACCTGGGCGCAACAACAGAGAGCTGTGAATGCTTGACACTGACGTGTCGAAATTTCTATCTCTATCGGATTCCCAAAACGATTCTCTTAATACTCCTTAATGTTCCTTATCTTAATCTGATGATAATATCAAGGAATTCATTCAATCTTATACAAGAAAAATAAATCAACTTTGTCATCATTGCATTCACGCACCCTTTTTTCCCATGAACATTCATTCACTAGAAAACCATCATTAGGGTTGTTTTTATAATTTTCCTGAAATATAAAATTAGAAGTCTAAAGAAAAGGATATTTAGTACATAACAAACGGTGGTATTACACTCTGTGTCTTCTGTCCTGGGAGCAAATGATAGTAGCCTACGTGTTAAAGGGCATCTTCTTGTAAACAAGCAAACAAGATAGGCAGTCATGCCGAGTCAAGTAGCAAGATCTTATATTGTACACCGAACTGTCAAAGCAATGTCCCATTCTCTAAGCTGAAAGATACATTATCTCCAGAGATCATTAATTTGCAAAACCTGCATGAGTCATAAACCTCAAGTGGTTTACATATATTGAAATGTGAATAGTTAAGAAGGTCAATGTAATGGATGTTTTGTTCATTTCGGTCAACTGAAAGGAGCATGTGTAATGCACAACTGATAAAATGTATCAGAACGGGCCCTTCTCACACTGGTATCCTATCAAACACCTGTTAGTTGTCCCAAATTCACATTTCTTGGGAGCTTTATTTACAATTTCTTTCCCATCCATTAAATATATATATCCATTGAATATATAAATATATATATATATATATATATATATATATATATATATATATATATATATATATATATATATATATATATATATATATATATATATATATATATATATATATATATATATATATATATATATATATATATATATATATATATATCTGTGTGGGCATGTAATGATGATGATAGTAACGCATTGTATAGTAGGGCACGTTAAATATGGATAGTAAAGTCTATAAAACATGTATCCATTCTCAATTACTTAACGACATTCATAATCAGACAGGGGTTGTAAAGCAATAAAACCAACAACTTAAATATTGAAGCTTTATTGAATAAATGTATGAGGGGATGTAGGGCACGTGACTAGAGCACGTGACCACAAAAGAGAAGTGAGAAGTGATGGAAAGACGGTAGGGTGCTATATGAAATATGATCTCTGAGCAGAGAGGGGGGTAACTCCACAAAACAACCCACCATCTTCCCTACTCACGCCACTGAATCAACTTCCTGGCAGTTGGGTTAGACTATTAGAATGAATATTATATCAAACCAATATCATAATGTAAATATACAAAACTGAGAAGCTAACATATGGTAACACCGTACCAAGATTCTAAACTTTCCAGAGATAACAAGATATAAGTAAATACCGTGTCTTTTTATTAGATCAACTTTCTATATGTATATATATATATATACAAGATATCGATTTGAATAATTCTTCTCTTATTGTCACAGTTCAAGTTAACTTCAATTTATATGATGGAACATGTATGTTAAAAATGAATAGCTTTTCATTAAGACTTCCCCACTTGTAAACAGGATGCCCATATTTTCATGCCCATATCTGAGTTTATTGACCTACCAGCAGCGCCAGTGTCGTGTTATTATACCCAATAACTTCTCATTAATTCAAATTTTGAAAATGAAACAATTAAATATTGGGTTCATTGTTGGCGATAATGAAACTAATGCACATAAAATGGTTACTTTCGGTTTTATGTGGGTCATGATGTGAGTTATGTTGTGGGTCAACTTCGGTTAGGAATTCGAATGTTCATTTTAGGTTAGTTTTTTATTAATTGGTATGACTTGCTTGTTATAAATGAGATGCTATCACAATAGTTAAACAAAAAGTATATTTCTTGCCGGAAACAGAACCACGTGGCTCATGAGGTGGATGTATTTAGCGATGACAATCATAACACAGACCTACTATCATGTCTGTATGTACTCAGCGTGTACTAAATGTGCAAATAAGTCAAGTGCAGTTTACATATACGAGGTTTGTCCCTTTGTCATTGTCTGAGACTGACAAGATGTGACACGGTCTCATGACGGCCTTGTGTTACTGTAACAATTGGGTGCAGATATACGGGTAATGACCTAAGAACTGGGACTTTAATAAGATTTTTATATTGCATATGGCACGAAGGGGTGTTTTATTGTGGTAAGACGTGCATGAGCGTGCCCGTGCCATCCTCGGAGGGGGGCAGCTGGACCTTTCTCTCTTTGTCTGGGGGTTGCGCATCTCGTCAGGACATGTGCAGTTCCTTCTTAGCACACATGGCCGTCTCAGCTTGTGGGTCCCAGATCAACAAAAGAGGCGTGGCTTATTGTAACCCTCTCTCGCATTGGCGGAGCAGACCCCACGCGAAGTAAACATTGCCACCCGCACGTGCCGTGTAATGTACTAGGCGGGGCGGGGCTTGCGAGTTGGGGGCGGAGTTGACAGCTTGCGGCTTGGCGGTCCAGTGAGCCGTGAATCCTATGAAAAACAGAGTGGGTGTGGGGCAGCCAGCAGAAGCCGTCTAGAACTTGTAGAGTGAACACCTTGGCTACTTCTTCTTATAAGTGGAGTTAGCGTGAACACCTCAGTCCTCTTTCTCACCAGCGTGCCTTGTACTTCAACCTCAGCAAGGATCTTGTTTTATTGAACCTCTCACCGGAGCTGGGAATATTTGTGTATTATTTATTGACTCTACGCATAATTGTTTATACCAACCAACAAAATGGCCACCACAGTGCAACAAAAGGACACCACATTCACTAAAATCTTTGTCGGAGGACTACCATACCACACCACAGACCAAAGTCTAAGGGAATTCTTTGAACAGTTTGGGGACATAGAGGAGGCTGTTGTTATCACGGACAGACAGACCGGCAAGTCAAGAGGATATGGATTTGTAAGTGTACATTTAAGATTATGTCAATATCATTTTAGCTTGTTGGTTTCATAATGTAGTATATGTTGGTAACATACGTATGTACATACCGCTGAAGTCAGGTAGCAAAGTGAAAGCCACACAGGAAGAAAGCCCACGACCTGAAAAAGAAAAAAAAAAGAGAAAAGAAAATGGCAAACTTGTCTGGTTGATTTCAAAGTCCTGCCGATATCGCTATCTTGTATATTTGTCTATGACTATACACGAGTAACAGTTAGTTTATGGACATTTTTTTATTCTGTTTATGCAGGTCACCATGTCAGATCGAGCAGCGGCAGAACGGGCTTGCAAAGATCCGAACCCAATCATTGATGGCAGGAAAGCCAACGTGAACCTGGCCTACTTGGGAGCGAAGCCCCGGGGGATCCAAACCGGTGAACTCTTACAATGTAAGTACCAAATCTCACATTTCTCCAGTAATAATCTGCGGTTCCTTTGTGTGAGCTCAGCAATCTGGTTTACAAGCTGTGTCTAATGACGTGCCCTCGCGTGCCCATATCTTGGCCCAGACCTTTGTCCCGACTGAAGGTCTTTCTATTATAGTTAATGGGATAGATACCCAGCGAGCCTTGGCAGAAAAGGTCGATTTCAATCAAGCGGAAAGCTAAGTCAAATCCTGATAAATCGGTGCACATTTTGACGACATGGCATTCTGGCCGGGGTTAGCGTGGCTTAGCACGCCATTTCTTGGTGCTAGAAACATTTCTAGGCAGCTAACATAAGGTGTGTGTCAGAGCTTGAGAATGGCTCCCGACTTGACCTAGAAATCCAGCACAGCTGCAGTGAGTGGTGTGCCACTGTTCTCCTGTATTTGCCTTGTGCTCCCCCAGATCAGCACCCTTCAACTTTTATCGCCATCTCCCCCCACATGCAATAAAGCCACAGTAGAAAGCCTACATTTACAGATATTACTAGCACAATGCCATGCAACTATAAAAAACCCAGAATGACAAAGAAAAAGAGAAATTTTTATGGATTAATGGTGGAGTTAGAATTGGCCTGTTGCGCCGTGTCCGTGATGGTTGGCGTGGGGAAGGCACGGGCAGGAGCCGTCTCATCAGCCCCGTACCTACCGGCATCAGGTTACATCCAGCAACGTGCCATCTCCCTATACCACCTCCCACATCCCACACTCTACCTCACTCCCCTATCTCTGTATTGATATCACAACACACCAGAACAGCGTGGCTTTTTATCAGACCAAACATTAAAACATGACGGATTACTTATGCTATTACAGCCATTGCCTCAATCTATAATATGTATATATATTGGAATTAATATTGTTAGAATTTATTCTATCGCCTACCCCCTCCACATTTAAGTCCTGGGGGGCTTTTCAAAGATGAAAGCCATGCAGATTGTGGGTCTCTTGTCCGAGGCTATTACGTATATATTGAGTTAGCTTTTGCTATGAAGCAGATTTCAAGTGCTATATTGGAGCCTGTGAGCGGGCAGATGTTATTCTAAGGGCTCTGCCATTCTCACAAAGACACCTGACACTTATTCAATTGCTTTTTAATTGAAATCTACCCACAATTACTGTTTTTGTCTGTGACCTTTACTCGACACAGTTATCTAGTCAAGTCACGGAACTAAAATACGTGACATTCTGATTATGGTGTGACAGACAATTTTACTGTTTTTTAGTTGTTTTTTTTTTTTGGGGGGGGCGTCAATATTTTGAGCAAGCTCATTATCACACGTGACATAAAGCTAGCGGCCACTTGCGTGCTCACACAAGGTCTCGAAGTTCATATACCAAGACATTAGTCTTTATGTAGTCTGCAACTGATAAATCATTATTTAATAGAAAATAAACTTAACATAACTATAATAACTTTTTTTAGCATTTACAATAAATTAGATTTTATCTGTAATTGTATTATTGCATGTGATTGATAAAAAATCGCAAAGTTACATGTGTTGGTGGCTGCTTTTTTGCAGCCTTCCCTTTCGCATTAAAAGCTGGCTACCCAGGATTTGTACAAGGACAGTATGGGTGAGTTTCATTTTCGTCTTTAAGTTGTTCATTTTCATGTTGTTGCATTTATTGATATCCCCTCTTCATGTCAATATGTTTCGGTAATAGGCCAGCAATCAGCTTCACGCTCAATTTCAAGGGATTCATTTCCCTTTATTACATAGTCTTAACAGTTGCCCATCAGCAGATGAACACGGCCTAACCCACAGGCCCTTGACAGCTTGCTGAGCGATTAAAGTAGGAGGCACCATGTCATTCAAACACGCTCAATTATGGGGCCGTTGTGTAGTTGCAAATTGGTCTTCCCACATCGGATCGAAGTCGGATCAATTAACTGCTAGATCAATGGAGTTAACCTTTGTAACACGGAAATGGGCATACCTGGGAGACCGCTAAATTGTCCCTATGGAGTGGAGGGACACCTCGCCATAGCAGTTTGTTTCCACCAGTTACAGGCAGCTGCTTGTTTGATGCACATATTGTGTAATCATATAGTTCCAAGCATACCTCTATCATCTATTTTATTATCTCCATATTCCAAATTTCACATGTTTTATATGTTTAAAATGTAAATATATCCGGTAGATAAGTGTGGTAAGATCGAGAGAATGATATAAGACAATATACATATATTCTTATGTTTTTTTTACCTGATAAAATTGGTTGATGTGTTCAGGTATATGTAACCTCAATTTCAGTTGGAGAAATGAATATCTTTTTTCACCCCATATGTATTCTTTTGTCATCCAGATATGAGGGTGGAGGTTAAACTCACTGTCCCTCATCACGTGACAGAATGTCTGCACCCCAGTGAATCACGTGGCAGTCGTGAGAAATAACGAGATCTCTCACTCAACAAGGCCAAAAAGTACGACCCCCTTGCTGCGTGTGGTTGTCTTTGTTTGTTAATTTCCTTGTTCTATTACATATATTGATATCTATTAGTGTTAGTGGAGAATAGTTTGCAGTTTGTGCGCTGCTTGTGAAGTGTTTTTTGACATATACTGTTGCAGAGTTGGTCATCTTACCATGTCACGTTTGCCTATAAATAAATATCACCAAATCAATAGATCTTTGGGTCAAGTAGTCATTTCACTTCACAATTCAGTGAGATGTGCTGTAGAAACTGACTTCATTTTAATTAAGATCACGTTTGGCTTTATATTGCTGTTATAAATTTAAAATTTGGCTTTGAAGTTTTTTCCTTAAAACATTTTTGCGTTTGTGGTTACATTTGACGTGGCGTGTTGTGACGCAAAATTTAGGTCACATATATGATAAGGTCATACTATACTTAATTAAAAGTTATGCAATTCTTGATGAGCAATATATAATTACATGATACACAATTTTTCATTTTGCAGTTCATTTCTCTTAATCGCTACAACTCAACCAATACATATTTTCTTACATCATATACTAACCTAACGCCATGTGTGTTCGCTCTACATATAATTTTTTCGGTGCACACAGATCGTGAAGTGAGAATCTATACTGTTATATCGTAACAAAAGAACAGTGCAGTTCACAAGCAAACTGTCACAAGTTAACACACACAATGTTATGTAATTCCTAACTGATACCTTTCCAACGAGAACATTTGAAATGACTGGAAACAATTGCATGAGTTTGACGCCTTTCATTCTCAGTGTCAACATGGGGACAGACTGGGCTGCGTGGGTATAGGGGATCGCTACAAACTCTCATGTCAATATTGATCAGGTAAACAAGTGGGTTATCAACAAAGAGTCATTGGTGGTTAAGCACTCTTTATTGCTTAAATAGCGCGCTACCATGTCCACCTTTTGGCAACTAATATATACATTTTGGCGGTGTGTGCTCTTGATAAAAAAAATGTCATAGATTCCAATACAAATAGCAATTACCCACTGATGAAAATTCCATGAAGTTATATTACAGTTGACGTCTGTGAAATTAAGGCATGTTCCGGCTGGTCATAGGAATGACTCTAAACAGATGGCAGAGGGGCTAGATTAAGTCAGTTAGCTGTTTGGCCGTCGGTATTAGTTGCAAACTATGTTAAAAATTAGGCAGCGAAACGTAATAGAAGTATAGAGGCTATTTTGGCACGATGACAGGACATCATAAGATATATGAATCTGACCCAAGGTGACTGACTCACTGCAGTGTGCCTCTTGGAACAAACTGTAAAGGTCCAGTTAGCGTGGGTAAGGTATCCCTGCCGGGGAATCCCTGCACATGTGTTCTTGATATACGCCGCCACATTACTGTGCACGCCTCTAGGGGTTCCCTAAATTGGCCTTCCTGGACCAAAACACTTTGGGAGAGACACAAAAGAATTTGCAAAGTTTTGTGTACTTTGAGCTGTGTTGAAGTTGTGCCCCTCGAAAAGAACATGTATACTTTTAATGAGTGGGTTTGGGTTGGTCGCTGGCATGGGTAGCTGGGTACAATGTGGCTTCTACAAGTGGCGCAGGGCTGGCTGCTGAAGAGTTTGTTTTTGAAGGCTAATGCCATGCCAAGGAGGCTTCCATGGGCCCCGATATTTGAACGTAAGTACGTCGGGCCACACAGCGTACATACACCCCAGAATGGAGACACAAAGAACTGACACAACACAAAGTCAATTGAAAGTGCCAAGCGTTGGCCATGTGCTGACGATCACCGCGGTGAGCATTCTGTGTGAAATAAGAGCTCAGAAGTTAGCTCAGTTTGAGGACTTTGTGTAAATTTTTGTGAGATCTTTGGAACATCTTGTGGTGGCTGATTTGGCTTTTAGCCGTGACAAACCCAAGCCCTGACTATGACTAAACCGTTTCCCGTATACCATGAAATCATCTGTGCTAATACCTCATGATTACTGGGGGGGTGCTCAGCGCCTGGGAAATGTACAGTAATCGGCATAAACATACTGATTACACGCTGGATAATCCACTCGTAGACCAGATGACCACAGAGTACACAATGCCTCACCCTGACTGCGCCAGTCAAGAGGCCAAGCTGCCCACAGCATCAAGGGTCCTCTACTCCCAACTAAAAATATGGCCTCTATTCTGCCAGGCTATGTCAGAACAATGACCAGATGGAGAGGCTGAAGCATTCTAGGCGCTCTGAAGCATAATATTGCTAGTTTCTGTCAACAAACTTCTCACCGGAACCGGAAGTGAGAACGCATGTGAAACACAAAGGCCACGCAGGAAGTGAAATTAAACCTTCAGACATGATCCTCTGATAGAATAGGGATTAGCTGTGATGGGAGATTTGTTTAATCTTAATCTCATATGGTTTGTTTTGCTATGTACAAGAGTTTAGACCTGTGTTCCTCAAAATGATATTATCACACTATTACAATCATTTAAGTTGGGGAAAAAAAAGAAGTCCAGCGATTCTGTCTGGTAGATTGCCAAAGTAAAGGCATCTGAGAACGCTGGGACAGGTGACGGGCGTTCTTTGTTTTTTTTTTGTGCTCTTTCTGTGCTGTGTACTGAGCGATGTGACTGACCGTGCTCGCCTGTCAGTTTCACCAGCACTGTGTACGTAGTTACAGTTTTTAGCTGTACTATTTTTGATAAGTGATGTCTACACAACACGCCGTGTAATGGGCGCTAAATTATCTTGTGTCAATTACACACGGCCTATTTCCGACTTTAGGAAATAATCAATCTTTAGATATCAACAGATGACAAACACGAGATATTGACTGATGAAACGTCCCACTTCCAAACATAACGCGCTTCGTATCATGAGAAATTGACATTTCCCTGTGCATGAAAGGTCATAGCGCGGGATGCTGTATTACATTTTAATGCTTAAATTGTGTTTATTGTGATCGTTTATTTTTCATAAAGGCCCGGGCGGCTGTGGCATCCCATAGCTATGATTACCATGGATGCATTTCCCGTGCCGATGTGCTAACTTATTGTCCCGGTATCGGTCGATCAAATGGTCCTGGGGGTGCAGCAATTGTGTTGTGCTAGTGTAAACCACCATATTGGCACGCCGATGTCAATTTCAGTCAAGCGCTGTCATTTTCCCTATCTTTTGTGCGTGACAACTGTCCCCCGGGGCGAGTGACAAGTTTTACCGGATGGTGCTATAACGGAGGTAGAGAGCGTGCCAGCTTTTCTCACACTCAGCCAGAGTTTTCCACGGGGCAAGCCAGAGCCACAGGCACGGCGTTAATCACCTCCCTCCCCGGCCCGGGCCTCAACCCTCCGGGAGAGATGCAACTGTTGTCTCCACACAGGCCCCCTGTGCCTACACATCTGGTCTCCACGCACATGTTCCACTCACTGACTTCGGAATGTGAATTTTCACACACAATCCCATATATAAACCCTTAATTTAAATACCACAGGTAACAATGAGAATATAACAAGGTCTATTTATAAATTGCTGTTTGGACGGTCCATCAGTTTTTGCTGAATTCTTATCTGATGGCAGAAGTCAGTTGAGTGTGGCCCGCTATAACATGACATGCACGCTGATCATATTTGTGCAAGCGTGGAAGCGAGGTGATCGTGTTTATACAGCCAGGTCATTAGAGACATCACTGGTTTGTGTGTTGACCACAGCTGACCAGGCCACCAGGGGGCATTGACATTTGTATATTGACACAACAGTATCTCTGTGTTGAGCTACTTGCACAATGTCTTATCATATTCCCTTGTCTGATCGACGATGTTGTAAAACGTCATCGTCAAGATATTTATTTAGGTTTTTTGGCAATTCTGAGAGTAATCCGAATGCTATACATGTCACAGAGAATGTGTATCAGAGAGAAGATTTTGGTCATATTTCTGTCTCAGGTCAGTATAAACTTTGTGATGATTGGAAGATAAACAAGAAGGGAAAGCTTACAAGGGACACGGGTAGAGTTAGGGGAGATAAGACATTGAAAATGAGGCCAGGGAAGCTAAGCGAGAGCTGTGCATTGCCATGGATACGGGGCTTGGTAACGCGACCCCCAGTCAGCTTCCTGCTTCAGTCTGACCCTATCATCACCAGGGGTCACTACGGGGCACCAAACGGCATCATCCTTTGTCTATCATCTGCACCTACAAAAACATCCTCCCTGATAACACACCATACAATGCTTCCAATGGCAATATATACATATATATTTATATATATATAACTTAGCAACTCTAATTAGAGTTTTTAAAATTTGATCATAATCTGACCTCGAACTAGTAGATAGATGGATATATTTGGTAGGTATTTTGAATGGGAGGGTGAATATTCCCAGAGCAGACGACACCATTACCGTTTGAGGGGACAGACGCCGTGTTGATTTCTAGCCAGCAATATACAATGGCCCAGTCTCGCGCATTAATAATTTAACCTTGTCACCGGTTCTACTGCTGTCATCATCATCAACACGGCTGCTATAGGGCATCTAGCTGCTTTCCAAACAACTCTAGCTATTGATGTTTTATTCAGGAAGACAAGCAGGTTATGAGAGGCGATCAATTCGGATCATCTACATAATTATAAACATTTCTCTTGTCATTGTACTGAAGGGAAAATACCAATTATCGATATTCCTGCTTAAAGAGATTTGGACATCAATCACAGGATATGTCCGTGAGAACAACTTGGCTGAGGATTGAACAATGGGTAATTTTGTTGCACTTTTCACTGTGAGATAGTTTCCCAGTGTTTAGAGGTTGTTGGTTCACGCCAGTCATTATTTATGAGTGCAAATGCTGCAGAGACAAGCGGAAAATGTCACCTGGCGTCTGTCCACAGACGACTTTGTTCTCCCATCATGCAAACATGCTCTTCCTCAAACTAGAAAATCAAACAAATGTAATATATAACAAAGGTACATGCTTAAAAGCACCGAAACATGGTTTTAAACTAAAGCGTATATCTTCATTGGAAGACGTTATCAGTTCGCCCTGAATTAGGATTGATAATGTGTGGTGGGATACCGGATGTTGTATGACGACTCTGAATTATGGGTAAGGTCATCTGGCGCCCCCTGCTGGTAAGGATCCATATCTCAATTTGTCGGATTCTTTTTTGTTGTTGGTCGTTTTGATCAGAAAAGTGGGCAGGGAAGAATTTTTCAATTTTGCCCCATGCCGATTAGCTTGGGTGGGGAGAGCGAGAATAACGTAGAACCCCAGTGACGAGCACGGGGTAGCGCAAGGGGGCGCTCTCCACTCTCTTGTTAATATAAGCAGGTCAAGGGCTGCCCTCCGGCATAGACAGATAATAAGACTGGATTTCAAGAATTTGGCAGTATATGCTTTCAGCATTATGCTAGACATTATGTATTTCAAACTGGGGCGTCTGGTATATGTTTTACAGGTAAGGGTAATTTGAAAGTTATGTTTGTAAGTTGTGGGTTCGAGAAGGCGAAGTAACTTTGTTGGCTTACTTTGCAGAGCAGCTCTAGTTAGAATGTGCCATATTTCATGTTGTTTTGGTAAGAATCTCCATACCATGCACACTTCAAAGACGTGGTGTGGAAATTTAATAACAAGGCATAGAGTTGCGTCGCAAGTTGCAGCGCCCTCTTGTAGCGTGTGTTGAGCCAAGCTTGGGATATCCGCTGCTATGATGAATGTACCGCAGGAGTAGGGCTAGACGGCCAGGGCATGTTCCCCTTCCCCACCAACAGGCAAGCCAACATATTTGTGCTTGTAGTTTGATAATGGAGTCCAAGTCTGGGCCAGTTTGGAACACTCAGCACGGGCACATTTTGTCTGTAAGCGACTCCATTCTCCCAGTTCTGCACCAGAAATGTTATCCGGGTACTTGTTGGCATGACTTTTATGCCCCACTCTACACACACCTCTGTTAATTGCCTCCTTTTAGGCCAGATGTCCAATGCAAAACTATCAATTACCTTGTAACACGCCCCATAACAAGGGCATTGATATCAAAAATTCGGGTTTGATGAGCAAAGTAATACTGCTCAGAAAACAATGGGATATGAGAACGAGGCTGCACAGGAGGTTACCGTGTTATGGGTACTTCCCACAGGTGAAGTGAATTATCATGTGGAAATATTTACATGTGGTCCAAAGCCGAGAAAACCAAGAGCTCGCCCACCAAGTTCTTGAAACTTTCCACATCATAGGACTGACCTGAATACCGAGACACAGTTCAATATTTGTTGCAATATTGTAGATCGTTAAGACGCATATTCAAAGTTCACATATACCAATATGCTATCAATCTGCACAGGTCAATATTGACTTGTTTTGTCATATTCTAGATACCGAAATATGAAAGCAAATTGCACCTGGTTAACGACTGCATAACACACACAAGCAGTGTTTGATTTCTTATATAATTTAATAATATAATAAGATGCGTGCACATATAGGTCTGATATAATGTTTCACAGAGGTCATTATTTTCGGGGCAGCGTAATACATACTATTGCACATACATTATTTTTTCTTTGTGTAAGTTTTGTATGATTACACCTGTTGAACTGGGGACTCCTTCTCAGGCCGAACTGGCGTACCAAGGCCACAGTAAACTCATCTTGATTGGAGTCTTTTCACGCCAAACATTTAGACACCTTTAAAAAAAGAAGTACCATTGCTACAGAAAAAAAATCATTAGAGAACATTGTTTTCATAAAATAGTGCTTTTGAAAGTTTCTTTATTTATTGGGGAATGGCAAAATGAAATGATCATTCAAATATTTAATCATTCTTTGGTTTATATAGTGCGAAATGGCAGTTTGTGTGTGTAACATCGCCGAGCACTTAGCATCGGGCCAGCTGACAAAGCCGGGCAGTAATTGCCCTCCAAATTCAATTCAATTTCAATCAAATGGTCTTTTGTCTATTTACCGTTAGATAAAGATCTTAGAATTTTCACAAATTGACATAATGTGTGTCAACATATAAATAAGATTGTATGTACTAAATGTGTTGGTGGATTTGAACTAATGGCCGTGCACCATGTTTTGTTCTTGTATTTTGAAACTCTCAAGGAACAAGTCGGGGCTTGTATGCGCACCTTTTCAGCTGTGGAGCTTCATATTTGGTCTTAACGTATTGTGTATACCTACACATTATGTACATTGACTGGCCAGTAATATTGTGCTAAATGGGACATGCAGAAAGCACAGACTATCCAAGATTGGTAATATTTGGTCATTGTGTGAGCACATGAGCATATACATGACGCAGAAAAGCACATTTGACCTTCGCCATTTCTTGTCGGTTTGGGAGATCATGCGAGTGGAATCCTTTATAACGCTATCTCGTGCGGCAAGCTTGTGATTGTCGCCTGGAAGTTGGCCAAGCCTATCATTCAATGATTTAGAGACCAGTTTACCAGGCTCCTTGCACGATCCAACCTTTTCAAAATTATACAGTTAACTTGTACAGACACGAGCTAATAGCAATAATATTGCTCTCAAATTGACCCACATTTTGAAATTGGTAACTACGGTCAAGAAGAAAGGTAATACGGGGAAGGGGTCTGTCAATTGTAACTCTACTGATTTACTTATAAACAAGACTTAAATAGTGTAACATTATTTCACAAGAGTTCAGATTTAAATACGCTCGCTGATTACAATAAAGAAACATTACGATAAGTTGTCAGCTGTTTTGATCTGCCATTTTAGTTTACGCAGATTAATATTAAAACCCTTCAAGGTTTGTAGCACACCAACCAGGAAGGAATTTGCTGATGAAATTATCCCGGACTTGTATCAAACAGACGGTGTGTACTATGGGCCGGGAGTAGATTAGAGCCGCACTTTATCCCGAAGATAACTCCCGACACAACCCAGAAACGTTTGTTATCTCTGGGTCACGTGACCAAATTTCTTTGGCACTAATGAATGCGTCGTCTAATCGTCTACTGACCTATATACTGGAAATAATAATCAATGAAAACCTCTCCAGTTTCAAAACAAACCGCACCGATTGCCACAAAGAACTCTGCCTGAAATTAAGAATTTAATTAAAAGAATGAAAACAAATTGATTCACAAAGAAATATTCAAATGACATTGTTAATGCAAAATGCATGACGTGATGACCTACCTTGTTTAATGGGATGAAATGTGTGGTACTTGTTTTCTTGCTCTATTTTGGCATGAGAGTGACTCTGATTGGCTTCAGTGACTGTAGCGCCATCTAGTGATTAATTAGGAACTACTTCCATTCCGGAAGTAGAACACGTATTCTCTTTATAGTATGACCTTCCATGGTCTGGCTCAACCTTCCGATTTCTGAGTGTGATGTTTTTACTTTCAAGTTTTTGACTGGACAGAGTTGTTTGGATGTGGACATTTAGTCATTGAAATTTTTAAAAAACCGAGCTATCCAATCCAGTGTGATGCCAAACATATATGAAACCATATCGTTAGAAATACTTTAAAGACAAAAACTATAAGACCCATACGCAGCTCCACTCCCAATAAAATAATCTTATAATTTGATAACCATACAATAAAGTTATTTGGTGAGAACTATTTTTCTTAGCGTAGGAGCACAATTTAATCTTGCACTTGGCGCCTATACTTGAGACCCCACTGCGGGTTGAGAATCTTTCTTATTTACATTACAGATAGTAAAGCAAGAATCCAGTGGCAGAAAGCATCTGATCAAACCTGCAGGCTATCCAACACACATTTCTCCAGTATTGCTAGCCATCAAACTCATACCATCATAGACAAAAATCCTTCTCAAGCTTAAAACCAAAATATACTGGTATCTGTATTTTTTTAATGAGAGTACATTTCTGGATGCCTTGTCGAACTGAAGCATCCCACGTTGTGCATCACACGAGTTTTGGATAGCGAAGTCAAAGTTTGGGTGTTTGGTCCTTCATTTGTCCTTTTGTATACCTAACATTTTTAAGTTTGAGAAGGGTGTTGTTGAAATTGTTTGCAGTTTTGTTAGCATTGTTATGCATGATGAATGAAAATGAAGTATTCTTATCGAGTCTTTTTATTTCTTTTCCCAGCATGCCTCAGTATGTGTATCCATCTGCATATGTGGCCGCACCAGGGGGCGTGACGATACCAACCGTGTCACCCCATTCACCGCTATCTCCATCCGCCGCTGCAGCTGCAACAGGACAGCTAGCCTTCGACTATGCCACAGCTGGGGGCTTCTCAACAGCTGCAGCTGGACAGTTTGCTAATGGTTATGAGGCCGCATATCCTTTCACAACAGCTGCCGGGTACATGCCCACCGCTGCCGCCTACGCTTCATACGCCGTCCCGCAACCAGTCGGTCACTTCGCTCACTTTCAGCAACAACAGATTCAGGAACGAATGCAATGAGAAGTTGCAGCTCTAGGTTCTTATTCCTGCATGAACTGACTTCTAAGCAATGGTGAAGAAGAGATTAGAAAAGTACATGAGGCCTGCGAGAGCGTAAGGGGAGACCGCATATATTTTTACCTTTTTTGTAAAAAGATTTGCGCCTCCATGAAAGAGAAAATGGAATATGTGAAGATGTGTGAATGGAAGGGAAGAAATCAGCATGAGATGGATATGTAAATGAGCTGACGTCACTTCCGTCCATCCAGACGACATTTTATACCATAAGTTAGTAGTCATCCGTCCATGAGAATTGTCATATAGGATGTAATAAAAGTATTGGACATATTTATATGTAAAATGGACTTCATTGTGTACATTTCATACACACAATTTCATCCGTCCCTAGTAGTTCTAGTGGATCATATCTAGCTAAAACAGAGAGCACTAGGAACGATTCTATAACATTTCTACTGTGGCGCCATCTAGGTATGCCCTCTGGAATTACAAATGATCTCTCTATGCAAATGTCATCTCTAAATGTATGTTAATATATGTCACTCACAATCGTCATTTATTTTGTTATGCCGTGGACAATGATATGTTAGGAATCATAGCATACCCGAGTGGTGCACTATGAAATAAGCTGGGCAAATGTTAACCTCGTGTTTAGTTACATTGTAATGCTGTATCTGTGTGCCGTTATTTATAATTCGCACACGTTTTGAACGTTGTGTATGATGATGACTTATGTATTATGTATACAAAGGTTTTACCATATTTTATGGCAAGTTTTACAGTGTATCCAGTTTTTACAAAGAGTGAATCTATTGAATGGCATGTGAAAATGAGAGATGGTGAGTGGTGATTGACATTTTGAATCCGCGTGGGGTGAGAGTCGGTCATTCAATAACAAGTCTCAAACACTGTGATGTATATGATGGCAATGGAACTTTCATGTACAATAATTGTGATAGGATCCTCATACATCAAGTTTGGATTGTCTCAGTATTTAGATATTAACTTACATTAAATTTCAGTAATTTTTGTAAATATACAGGAGCATGAGAAATTAAAGAGACCTTTGATATGATTTGCTGCTGAGATCATTAAGATGAGAGAGATGAATTTGAACTTAATGGTATGCTGCTGATAGGATCTGGTGAATATGAAAATAGAGCATCTATCAAAATACCTCATGAAGTTTTCTAATCAGTGCATGAAACAAACGGGTAATCAAAATACCAATTAACTACAATTGCACTCCTAAGAAAATCAAAAATTCATTTCAGAAAGTTTTTTTTATTGCAAATCAAAAGAGTTAAATCAAATGTTAATTCAACATTATATACTAATACATCAAAATCTCTTTTTACATGTAAATCAAAGTACTAAAGTTATCGCCATATTGATTGTAATCTCAACACTAGTTGTCATGGTAACTGGCTGGTGATATGATCTTTCAACCTGAATTGTGATAGAGTGATTTTTCAAGGTGCTCTGCATTACTGCTCGGAGGCTATTAGTTCTAGTTTAACTAATTGCTCCCTCCAGAGCCTTTATATATTTAGGGGAATTTTGGTACATGGAGACCCGGCTCAAAATGTGTGTTTTTTCACCAAATTTCATGTTATAAAAAAGTCCCAGGGGGTAAATGAGGAGTACAAAAGGCAGGTTACCATGTATCATTGTCCACGGTTATTTGTTAGTTTTTACACTATATTATGATTATTCTGTTCGAACAATGTTAATACCAAAATTGACTGTGTCATTTTGAGAGTTGTACTCAAAAAATGCAAAGTAAACAGAACCGGTCACACTTTTATTATCATGGTATTTATGCAAATTGTACAGTTCTTTTTATTTTTTTCCTTGAGGCGGCAGGAAAAGTAGTTCTCCCTGTCCCCTTTTAACTTTATTATTCATGCTAGTAATAATACAGTTTATATTATAGTACATTTTTGTAGGCATATAATTATAATGTAATCTATATATTGTAATATATTTACAGTTAGATAACCGTTAATATTAGGGTAAGTTAAAGCAGAACGGAAAAACACGGGAAAGTAGGGTATATATTACTTTGTTAATAATTATTACACGTAAATTATCAGTTAGTAGAGCTAGCTTAATGATGCAATTAATTGCTAATCAGAAGTAGTATAAGCTATTTAGATAAATTATTCCTGTTAAATGTGCCTCAAAGCATTTTATATTCCAAAGTGGAATCAAATGTTCGAGAAAGATTGTAAAAAATAATTTCAAATGTACCTTAACTTATTAGCAATCGCCTGAATACAAGGACTAGTGATTAAGTAATTATTATTATTTAACTTAATTAATAAGCAGGGAAACACTATTGCATACTAATGTATACTTGTACATGCTATATATAATGTCTAGTTATTTATATGATAGGATAGCCCTTGAAAAGAGCTAACTCCATTCATGTCAATCATGTCAGCATTTTATTATATTATTGTCAAGCTCACTGCTTAATCAAATGTTATTACATGTAAAATAAGCGTACCGTCCATAGAATAATGTACGTACCAAAAAAAATGTACAATTTAGGTAAAGGAAATAAAACGGCGAAAAGGCCGGATAACTCGTAAAAAATACCAAAATCTGTAGTTGAGTATACTTGTATACAAAGATCTTCTTTCTCTCGACAACAGAGATAAATTTACACATTTCTTTTCAAAGTTAATTCATTTATAGATAATTATGTTTATTATACACGTCATTTCCTAAAGTAGAAATATATGTGTTCATATTGTACACATTGCATGGCCTTGTGCTGCAGCTAAATTTGAGTGATTTTCACATCAGAGGTTGCTATATCGGAATAATATTTCCCACAGTGCTAAAAAAACATTTTTTATATTATTTTATATTTGCTCACTAATCAGTGATATTTAGAATGGTGCCCACACATTACCTAATTTAACGGGTTTTTTTAATCTCTTGGCTGCCAAACCTTCACATAAGCACGTCATCTGTCTTTTCATGAACCAATCATTCGCGGCCTTTTGGGGAAATGTTAATGGCTGCGATAAAAACAACGAAACAATTGCTTTGGCCCTCATGACCCAGATTTGTAAATATATATCCATTTGTCCGAGCCATATGGGCGCTTTACCCTTTCCACTGGTTTTCAATGGAACTTTATGGATGAACATTAAATTTTGATGGCTCTGTGGTCAGCTAATATTGTCACAGACAGGTGTGTTACAAGGGTCAATGCTGAGTCGTCGCATGTCGCCTTTCATACGTGCACGTGTTGCTCTCCGCACAAACAACATGTCTGCCACAACGAGGCCCCAGTTATCATCAGTACTAAATCATAATCTTATATATTTTTATATCTACAAAAACATATATAGAAATAGGAGAATACATGCACTATCACACAGTTCACTTATCAATAATTTATAATATGATCCAATTCGCTTATCACGGAATATGGTGGCCCTTCCCCGTGGCCGAGTTCGTGCCCCCGCCCGGCCCTTTGTTCCGGCCCGATGTAGAGGCACACCTTGGATCAATCGAGCGCGACCACCGCCCATTCTCTGGCCATCGATCCACAACTCCGGTGATATTTTGCACCATTAATTTTTCAATAGAGACATTTTACACGGATATTCCCTGCAGAAAGTGTGCGCGATTCCAGCCATGATATTCACGCCCATCCCCAGACGATGAGAACATTAACCCGCGTGAAAGCGGCAGTGCCCTGGACCACGCCGCCATCAGCCGGGTGATAAATCCTCCCCCGACCATTACCACCAGGAGGCACCTTTTGTGATCTGTTTCACGCGCCATTTATTCAACTCATGGGACCAATTATCACCCAAAGAAAATATCGTTTTTGAAAACGCCTTTAATTTTTTTTACAGCTTTGCCCAGGATCCAGTTCAAAATTCTGACGCGATGCCAATGACCGATTAATTGCGTATAACCCAAACAGGCGCGGCCAGGCGACAGTGGCGCGGTCATTAACTATTCTGTCAACCACTTCCCATTCCGCGAAGCTCACCTTTACAAATTTATATGTTCATCAATACCCACACTGACAGCTATTGAAAACGTTAAGTACTGATAACATTAATTTGTTCCTGTTGTGACAAGGACACCCCCTGTTATCGACAAGGGTTTGGTACGTTCTTCTGTCGGTGTATCTATTATCGTGATGTGAGCTAATGACCTTTTCGTGTGACATTTATGTCATGCAGCGATTAACGTATCGTCCATAACAATAATTATATTAAGTGACACAAAACTCTGATCATTTATGTTAAGATTGTAATTTTTGTGAGACTTAGAACTTTATCATTTCTGTTTGATATCAACGATATATTTATTTACTATTTTATGTCTTGATTGTGTGACACTTTACTATTCCCTTCCTCTTTGATGCCCATATTGATATTATTGTGTGACACTTTACTATTCCCTTCCTCTTTGATGCCCATATTGATATTATTGTGTGACACTTTACTATTCCCTTCCTCTTTGATGCCCATATTGATATTATTGTGTGATACTTTACTATTCCCTTCCTCTTTGATGCCCATATTGATATTATTGTGTGACACTTTACTATTCCCTTCATTTTTGATGCCCATATTGACTTATTGTGTGACACTTTACTATTCACTTCCTCTTTGATGCTCACATTAAACTTATTGTGTGACACTTGACTATTCCTATATTCTTTGATGTCCATATTGACCTTATTGTGTGACATTTTTATTTATTTATTTATTTTTTGATGGAAGAAGTCAATACATAATCTTTATTTTTTCCCCGTAAGAATGTTGAACTAAGTTCTTTGTATTTTCATGAGGAAACAATTCTGAAAACATTAATTTCAAAACATTCTCCACCTTTATGCCAAGTTATTACACTTCTACCTCCCGTGCTTGATCCCTCATTATATGATCTTCCATTTCTCGGTCACTGTGGCTTTGTTTTGTGGTAATGTTTTGTCCGCAAAATATACTATTCGCTAAGCTATGCAAGTTGATTGATTCAGATGACAATGGAAACTGATTCATTGTCATATTTGCAAGTACCAAAAAAAGGTAAAGGCCAAATCTAGATTTCATATCTCTTAATGTACATATTCACCCCCATAGAAACAAAAGCACAAAGGAGGCTGATGGTTATGTGTTTAATATGTTAGAAGTATATCTAGATTACATATTTGTAACTTCGATATGAGATCAGCATTTGGAAACAGTATGTGGCAGAAAATAAAGATTTATATAAAAATCAGCCATCAGAGACATATAAATCAGCCCTCAGAGACATATAAATCAGCCCTCGGAGACATATAAATCAGCCCTCAGAGACATATAAATCAGCCCTCAGAGACATATAAATCAGCCCTCAGAGACATATAAATCAGCCCTCGGAGACATATAAATCAGCCCTCAGAGACATATAAATCAGCCCTCAGAGACATATAAATCAGCCCTCAGAGACATATAAATCAGCCCTCGGAGACATATAAATCAGCCCTCAGAGACATATAAATCAGCCCTCGGAGACATATAAATCAGCCCTCAGAGACATATAAATCAGCCCTCGGAGACATATAAATCAGCCCTCGGAGACATATAAATCAATATTATAACTATATAATTGGCAATTTACATGGTAAATACCAATTTAAATCTATTTTTGAAGGATATCTAAACCTGGAAGCAATCCTCATGATGATAGACTGACCCGGTCCGAGCGGCCTGCTCCTGGAAGCAATCCTCATGATGATAGCGTGCCAGAAGCCTGCGTAGCACCTACCTGTATCCACTGCCTGCGTGACACGTCTGCCCTTACTTCATGATGCCCTTCTTAACCCTTTGTGTTTACACCTTGCAATCCCCAGAAGTATTATTATACAGACTTTTCTGTTTAAATCTCAGCAATAATTCTTATTAAAGCTTAAAGAAATCACGATATTTTTGGAAATATTTCATATTTAAAGCTTTCATGGAATATCTAAGTAAAAAAACCGCCATTCTCTAGACAGAAAAGGTTAGGTTAGGGACCACCATTCTAGATTGATGAGAAGGTTAGGTTAGGGACCACCATTCTAGACAGAGAGAAGGGAAACATACATTAGGGACAGCCATTCTAGATTGAGGAGAATAGTTGCTTTCTTATTTGGACAAGAAAGAACCCGCCATTTAGTTGCTACCAGTTCATGATTGAAGTGATTCAAATACTAAGATGCTCTAAGATGCGTCTCGTGGGAACTGTGATATTAATTATTGATGTGCTTAAATCACTCCCAGGATCTGATTTAAAGAATTCTCCCATGCATGGATCCACGGTAGAAAGACCACCATTCATATATCACTCCATTATGCTCTGAACAGTTTTCTTGCATATGTTTTGCGAATATTTCAAGTGTGGACGATATTATCATCCATGACAAATTTTAGACTATTTATTTTCCAAGCCAATCTGTCTATATAATCAATTTATTACCAGATTACATTTTACATTCCAGATATCTCAAATATAATATAACCCGGAAATCAAATTCCATGACAAATAAGTGATTTGGCCACAGAGAATAAACATGTTTGGGTATGGGTTAAAGTTAATCCCCTGTAATCTCTCAGCTTTAATCCGATTAGAAGCTTTCTGTAATTAGAGTTGGGTCATTGGGGCCATCTTGCCAGATATCTCCTGTGCTGGAGAGTATCCAGTGGTATCATATCTTTCCGCATAAGCTACGCGTAAGCACTGCAATTCTTTTATGGTTTTGTCTTTTATCACACCGCGCACTATTTTATGAGATCCTGTACACATGATACACACAACCTGATCTTATTCACGAGATTCAATGATCAAAGACCATTAAGCTTTATACAAATATTTTACCTGGAGATATTATTTGTAAGCACCCTATAAACATGAGTAATGTTCCAAAATATGTTTTAAAAGATAGTAAAATAATACCGGTTTTCTTTGATTTGTTTGATTATTTGAGCATTAATTTTACAGTTTGAGTAGAAAATGAATATTACCGTGGAATTAATGTGGTCATGATATTACCGGACACACATTGATCTGTAAATCCATAATTACTATATACCTTTGACCTGAATTAAGAGTTGATGAGGTGTCCTGAATGTGTCCGTAAAACATCAAGTATATTTGATATTAAAACGGTGATTTTTAAAGCTCAAATGTTCCTAAAATGTGGATAAATATGTTGATATGTATTTTCAGTGTCATTTGATCCCTTATCTGTAAGAAATATTGAAAAATCTCCACTTGTCCTTGACATTTAAATATCATTCCTTCCCGTGTTAAAAAAGACTGACTTGTCACAGTGTGGATTTTGGACCCTGAAAATGTAACTTCTATTTTCACCTATTGGAAGCATTTTAATATTTATGTTCAACTATCTGGTAAATTCCATGTTTAAAATTAAATAATGAAAAGTTAGAGTATCAGTAACCAGAGTCACATACTCAGCTAATGTTTGCATATGGCATGTATAATGTAAATATAAACAAATCAAAGGAACAGAACTTGACTTCTTGTCGATACAGTATATGTTATTTTGCTGAAATGTATGAAAAGCAAATACAAATCTTACATACATACAACTAGTGTCACAACTCATACACACAACTAGTGTCACAACTCATACATACAACTAGTGTCACAACTCATACATACAACTAGTGTCACAACTCATGCATACAACTGGTGTCACAACTCATACATACAACTAGTGTCCCAACTCATACATACAACTGGTGTCACAACTCATACATACAACTAGTGTCACAACTCATGCATACAACTAGTGTCACAACTCATACATACAACTAGTGTCACAACTCATGCATACAACTGGTGTCACAACTCATACATACAACTAGTGTCACAACTCATACATACAACTAGTGTCCCAACTCATACATACAACTGGTGTCACAACTCATACATACAACTAGTGTCACAACTCATGCATACAACTGGTGTCACAACTCATACATAGAACTGGTGTCACAACTCATACATACAACTAGTGTCACAACTCATACATACAACTAGTGTCACAACTCATACACACAACTAGTGTCCCAACTCATACATACAACTGGTGTCACAACTCATACATACAACTAGTGTCACAACTCATGCATACAACTGGTGTCACAACTCATACATAGAACTGGTGTCACAACTCATACATACAACTAGTGTCACAACTCATTCATCGAACTGGTGTCACAACTCATGCATACAACTGGTGTCACAACTCATACACACAACTAGTGTCCCAACTCATACATACAACTGGTGTCACAACTCATACATACAACTAGTGTCACAACTCATGCATACAACTGGTGTCACAACTCATACATAGAACTGGTGTCACAACTCATACATACAACTAGTGTCACAACTCATACATACAACTAGTGTCACAACTCATACATACAACTAGTATCACAAATCATACACACAACTAGTGTCCCAACTCATACATACAACTGGTGTCACAACTCATACATACAACTAGTGTCACAACTCATGCATACAACTGGTGTCACAACTCATACATAGAACTGGTGTCACAACTCATACATACAACTGGTGTCACAACTCATACACACAACTAGTGTCCCAACTCATACATACAACTGGTGTCACAACTCATACATACAACCAGTGTCACAACTCATACACAGAGCTGGTGTTACAATCCATAGATAACTGGTTTCACAATCTATGAATACACCCGGTGTCACAATTCATACATAAGGCTCGTGTCACAATACATAAATATAATTCATGATTCATAGATATAACTGGTGTCAGCATTAATACATACCTATGATGCCACAGGTCATACTTATAACTGGCGTCAGCATTAATACATACTAATGATGTCACAACTCATACTTATAACTGGTGTCAGAATTAATGCATACTAATGATGTCACATGTCATACTTATAACTGGTGTCAGAATTAATGCATACTAATGATGTCACATGTCATACTTATAACTGTTGTCATAATTAATACATACTAATGATGCCACAGGTCATACTTATAACTGGTGTCAGCATTAATACATACTAATGATGTCACAGGTCATACTTATAACTGGCGTCAGCATTAATACATACTAATGATGTCACAGGTCATACTTATAACTGGTGTCAGAATTAATGCATACTAATGATGTCACATGTCATACTTATAACTGGTGTCAGAATTAATGCATACTAATGATGTCACAGGTCATACTTATAACTGTTGTCATAATTAATACATACTAATGATGCCACAGGTCATACTTATAACTGGTGTCAGCATTAATACATACTAATGATGTCACAGGTCATACTTATAACTGGTGTCAGAATTAATGCATACTAATGATGTCACATGTCATAGTTATAACTGTTGTCATAATTAATACATACTAATGATGCCACAGGTCATACTTATAACTGGTGTCAGAATTAATACATACTAATGATGTCACAGGTCATACTTATAACTGGTGTCAGAATTAATGCATACTAATGATGTCACATGTCATACTTATAACTGTTGTCATAATTAATACATACTAATGATGCCACAGGTCATACTTATAACTGGTGTCAGAATTAATGCATACTAATGATGTCACATGTCATACTTATAACTGGTGTCAGAATTAATGCATACTAATGATGTCACATGTCATACTTATAACTGGTGTCAGAATTAATACATACTAATAATGTCATAGTTCATATTTATAACTGGTGTCAGAATTAATACATACTAATGATGTCACAGGTCATACTTATAACTGGTGTCAGCATTAATACATACTAATGATGTCACATGTCATACTTATAACTGGTGTCAGAATTAATACATACTAATGATGTCATAGGCCATACTTATAACTGGTGTCAGAATTAATACATACTAATGATGTCACAGGTCATACTCATAACTATAGTCAGCATTAATACATACTAATGATGTCACAGATCATACTTATAACTGGTGTCAGAATTAATACATACTAATGATGTCACAGGTCATACTTATAACTGGTGTCACAGTTCAAACAAACAACTGGTATCACAATCTAACGGTTTATGTCATAATTTATACATTGCTACTGTCACATTTCATAAATATGATATTGCGGTATATATATATATATATATATATATATATATATATATATATATATATATATATATAAATATATATATATATATATATATATACTTCCATGCTCATAAAATTTTGTGGGTTTATGTGGGTTTCATTTTAGACCGTATTTAGTCCTTTTTACTATATTTATGAAAAAATGTTGATGCATAATTTATACAAGTAATATTAAAATGTCCAAAATAAGTGCAATTCCCATTAATCAGGAATACAGGAATATAAAAAAATGGAATCACAAGATATTCCGGTGAAAACACATATAGTGGACGTCAAGTGTTGTTTATTTCATCGACTACAAGTATAATTTGATAACTAACAAAACTTTTATGCTGACGTCGTTTGTCTTAACAATGAGGATTAGCCAATATAAAATCGCCTTGACGGTTACTCATTGTCCTCCACTGCAGAGGCATTGAGCTAGCAAAACATCACAATATCATCCTGACACATCTTGCTGTCAATGATAAGTGAACCATGACTGACAGTATACAAGCTTGATTGATTTCAACCATTGCTAACCTGCCCATCACAAGGCCACAAGATGGATACACCACAACCAAACCTGGTCTGATGTTTATCTTGTACAGGATAAGATATATCAACAGTATCGATAATGTTCAGATTAGAATGGTTACAATTGTATTCTTCATTTATTTTCACACACGTTTTTGTTGCTATTCTGGATGTTTATTACAGATATTCTTCACTATCGTGAGGGATATAAATGGATGCACCTGACCTTAATAGTGTCATTTCATTTATTAATATTTTATTATTTTTCGCTTCACACACATACCTGTGTATAGTTGTACAAAGTCTACAGCCAAATAAAACAAAAAAAAATAATGGATCCGATAATAACATACATAATATAGTTTCAAAGTTGTCAAACATATTTTGTGTGAGAAACTTTCCTTCTGACAAATATCACATTCTGTTTTGAATAACACCTTTTTGCACTGAACGTCTAATATCGCAATATATATTCTATTATAAATTGGTTGTTATCTAACATTCTGTGTTCATCAGGTCAATCATATCATCCATCCAATGAATCAATCTATTAACAATGATAAATTTGTATTTTCCATCTATATTTGGCAAAACACGGCTATCAACCAACATACAAGACGAACTGTACCACAAAATCACACATGGCAGTGGACAAAAACAAGAATTCTTCTACCTACAGCAAACATAACCAGGCAATGCATGAAACGAAACAGAATATTTCTTTGTGGGTAGGTAGAGGATTTCTAACCTACACAGATGTATAGAATGACAGAAAATGAGACGGGAGCTATGTCAACGAAGCCATTACACTAAGAGGTGGTCCACAGACTAAGTCAGCTCTACCAAATATATTTTTTGGATCACTAGAATAAACGTGATAAAAAAAATTACTGAGAAAAAGGACATCTATTATGAAAACGTCACACTCAGGAAGGATCAGATTATATCAATAAAAATACCTGAATATTTCAAGATGTTTATATGGATACAGCTTTGAGAAGTGAGTTATGCTTGGTTTGGGTCTGTAGGATTATGATAAAAGGAATGCAATAAATAAATGTCATGACTGATACAACGGAGAAGATTAACCTGCGGTGGTGAAGTAATCACAGTGTTTATACCTCAGTGATGCGCGTATTTATGCGATTTCGAATGAATATGCGCATGCCGATTATTTGTAAAATATTGATTAGTTTGCGTCGGCCATCTTTAGACTGGTCCCCCATCGAGTGTCAAGAACATCGTGTTTATACACAGATGGCGGCAACCAGTCTATGGCTGTACGCGCCATTTTCGGGTCACGTGACGGGGTCAAATGAGGTGCGCTTTGTTTACAAATGTTTGTAACGATAAATATCTTGTTTCATGTTTCATTTTTTAAAAATACAGTAGTTGTCTGAGGTATAAAAACAAAACATACACTCGTCGGTCAGCTGTGACCGCGGATTCAGTTCGTTGGTGATGGCGGACGGATACCCTTCGCCTTCGGCTCAGGGTATCCGTCCGCAATCACCAACTCACTGAATCCGCTCACCCAGCTTCCCGACTCGGTATGTTTTGTTATAATACCTGGGCACAGAGAAAGAGAGAGAAGTCCGATTTGATATGTTGGCCCCTCCCCTTTTGTCTCGTGGGCACTCAGGGCCTACGCAGAGAGAAAGAAGTCAGACAGGGTCTCTGCCATCACGGAGGTCTCTTGCTGTTATTCGAGACACTCTCAAATACTCGCATAACCACACACGAGATTCAATTGCAATTTTGAACAGTATCGTCAGGTCATCATATACGCTATATAAACTCAGAGGCAAGCAATCTTATAACCATGTTTATTCGTTAAAGCTTCAAAAAAATGAACCTTTACTGCTATATTTTGCCCCCCCCCCTGCATTCCTCACAATGCGAAAAGTGGGGGACATTAAATTGAGCTGCGTCCGTCCATCCGTCCACCCGTCCATCTGTCCATCCGTATGGTAAATTACTTTTCTGCACGATGCAGCCTTAGATATTGCACACATGCACTCCTGGGGACCTTACTCTGATCTGATTAGATAATGGCTCTGATTGGTCAATTTCTGTTGCCATGACAACCATGTCGGCTTGTGTACATGATACAGCCAGAACGGTTTGATATTTACCTTAGATATTGCACACATGTACTCCTGGAGACCTTTCCCCAGTTTGATTAGGATATGGCAGTGATTGGTTGTTTTTTCTTACCATGGCGACCGTCCGACCATAAACATCTATTGTGCCCAAAGTGCGGGGGACTTGGAGTCAATGCCCTTGTTCATTTAATTATTTTTAGTATTAAAGGATAATAGCAAGGGAATAATGATATACAGGTCTCTAACCTGATTGTGCTATCTGCTGTAAGTTATCAAAACATAATATCAGAGAAATAATTGGGGCTGATATTTCGTAAGCTTAAAAGGATTGTTGAATATTTTATTTATGGTAAAACCTGATAGAAATTGTAACGTTCCGAGATGAGGTTGCCATGATAGCTTTTACCCCAAGGATTTAAATAATTATTATTTTATATTAGGTAAGTAATAGTTTATTGTGTGATTTAAACACAACCTGCCAATTCGTTTTGAAAACAAATGCAACATATCAAATGTATCATTTAATAGTGTCTCGCATTCAGCATGGATGTATCATTGCCATAATTGCAAGATGATTTATTACCATAGTAATCAATAAGTTGAACACAATTAATATTAACATACATTTTAAAGTCCAAGCATGGAAATTCATCAGACTGAAGAGAAAACAATATGAAAAAGATATTAGGATATTGACTGTAAACATAATGTCTTGAAAACATCTTTAAATGATAAATAAGTCATGAATAGTTTCTGTGATGATTAGGCTCATTAATGAATAGGTGTAGTGATGATAACTGAGGAAATAGATATGTTTAGTTATGCCTGGATAATTTGATAAATATGTAGAAAAATAATAAAGCATTCTATCTCTATTCCCAGTGTTTATTTTGGAAGGTTAAAGCTTGATACTTCTGGAAGATGGCGAAACTAATTTAACAATAGTTTCAGATCCTAAAATCTATGAGCTGATGAAAATAGATATAAATGACTCGATTGGGAATTAATCAAAAGGTATTCGGTAATTACTTGGGTGGACTTCAAGTAATATGATACAAGGGTTATCTGCAAACAATTATGCAGTTGGACTGTTTGTTTGTATTAACGGCCTTCCCAGCATAATGAAGGCAAAATTAGGTCAAAAAAGGAATGTCAACGGATCGCAATGCTCTACTCTTGTCGAAGAGTGACTGGGGAATTTTTGTTTTCATTATTATAAAGACACAATACAAACGTCGACCATTGATAACCAGTCTTGGATCTACGTCAATGTCCTTATATTCACAAAAGAATAAAGAATGATGATATAAGAAAGACTATATTCACTCCTTCACTCATAGCAAGTTCATTATGTGTGTGGCTGGTCTTATATGATAACAGTTTGCATCTATGATTTTTTTTTCTCTAGAATCATGATATTGATAAATATATAGGAGGGTAAACTTATAGAATACATTTTCACAAAATAACATACCCATGGCCATTGCTTGAACACCATTACCCGACCTGTCGCGCTATAAATGGCTTTAAATATGCAAAGCATAAATATCAATAATGATGATTTTATAATGTTTTATATATGTGATAATATATATGTATATATATTTATACTCACACACACACACACACACACATATATATATATATATTGGTAAAGAAATCATATATATATATTTATTTATGATATGATGTTTTTTATATATATAAATAAATTGTCAAAAACATCATATCATGCATATCTAGTATGTTGTTGTAAAATATATGTATTTTGTTGTGTGAATGTTGTTTACTGGATGACTGACTTTCAACAGTTATATATATCTAACACAAATATATTGTTTTGATCTCAAATCCTGATTTTGAGTCGCATAATATATTTATATGTAAATAATTCATGAGGATATTATCATTACCGCTATATCATTCATTTATCAAAGTGCATGTCACCAATATTATCAAAATAGTTTACGTTTTAACCCTGTCACACTGGTCTGCGTTGGTATTAAATATCATATTTTAGAAGTGGCAAGGCACTGCGAGGACTCCAAGCACACAGTGGTGACTCAGTCAGCTTTCCACGGCAACCCCAATGTCACTGAAGATCCGGAGATGACAGATTTTTTTACATAGATTTTGAACGTGCATAAAAGAGCGCTCGGATGTGGTTGCAGTGAGAATTCCATTAGGTCTTGGCTGCAGTGAAAAGCGAGTGCTGTCAGAGCAGAGCAAGCCACGTCAGAGTAAAGCGAGCATTGTTAGCACAGAGCAAACGCCATCAGCACAAAGTGAGCGCCATCAGCAAAGAGCAAGCGCCATCAGAGTAAAGCGAGCATTGTCAGAGCAGGACGCTGTGTACATGATTGTTTCTACTTCATTTTTGTAAATAATTTTCAGACATCAGCGATCCAACTGCATTCTCTTAAATACTCCCTGGACAACTGACTCCGCGCAGACTCAGCTGTGTGTGACAGCGGTATTCTTGCATTCTTCTAACTGCCTATTATCACTCATTATAGGGAGCACCACCTGTTTTCAGTGGAGAAGAGCTGTCAATTGGAAAGAGCTGTCAATTGCACAAATATTATTCAGTGTGGAATATTTTCTACCATATTTATGCAGATTAAGATAGCTATTAACAAAAGGAAACCTGTTCTGAAAGCTGCAAACAAAGACTATCATGTTGTTGTAAAGCAGATATTTACAAAGTGCCATATAATTTCATAATTTGAAGCTTTAGAAAATAAATAAGAATCAATGAGAATCATATTCATACATTTTGCAGCTGATCCAAAACAAATTTATAGAAACAAAAAAATTTGATATTTTAGTCCCACATTAAGTATCTGCACAAAATGTGGATTTGTAAAAAAATAATATTAAATTAATATCATATTTTAGCATGTTTAGATGTCCCTGTAAAATATAGATATCTATGGTTGTAGCTTTGTCAATTGCAATAACTGACCATTGTTCCTTCAAACTTGTCAGGAATTTTGAGTTAATCTTTCGGTTGTCACATCAGTTTAGCTCATCTTTACAAAACGTTGATGAGCCATGTATTGTCTCAGTTTATTTGATGGGATACACTTGTAAACGCCAGCTTCAAAGCTATCATCAGAAAATATGACAGCTTCAAAAGAATGTTTTTCTTAGAGCTACTTACCGATTGCAATTGTCAGCAAAATGATATTTTAGGAACATATATTTAGCACAAAAAACCTGCAATAAATTAAAAATGCAAATGTACAGATTTTTTGTTAAAATAAACTTATTATATGTGCCCCTGATTTCCTTGTCATAACCAATGATTGTACACTGTCTATTTGCTGAAAGTTAATAAGTACATTTACATCTGTAATAAAATTTAGATATGGTTTAAATTATTTTTGATAAATTTGATCAACTTTATTACAATATATTACAATATAACAGCTCACTTGACAGGTCCTTCTTTCCACTCAAATTTGGTGGAGTGAGTGAGAGGACCTGGTAGAAAGCAGCTATGACTCATGCTGAACGCAAGAAATTACTTCTTGGAGGATAATGTTACTAAGATCATCAGATTATTAAATATATAATAAACAAAAATGGTTTCCTAAAATAGGGAAGATATTTTGTAGCCTTACACGTTGTTGTGCTTATTTTTGTGTGTGTATTGGAATTGGACTGTGTCACGATAGACTTTAATGCGTGTCATGCATTATTACTATATTTCCCAACAGTCTGGAAAGGATGGGTGTTCCACATGGTTGCGCATCTGCAATGGAACAGAGTGGGTTCATCCAAGCGTGGCAAGGCAACAGAATCAATGGAGCATGGAGTGGGAGGAGCTCAAATAGCATACAATGTAACATTGCCAGTTTTCCATACCATGACAGTGTCATAAAATGTTCAACTCTTTTGAATTATGTATTATACAACCAATGGTCACATGTCCTTACTTGGTGTGACGCTGAGTCAGTGAATGAGACACTGTGCTAATGGAGTCCAGTGACCATGTTTTATATCTGTAAATATGAATTCATACGATCAGCCTCTAACAGTACACCATGGATGATACCGAATATATCAGGTCACTTAGTTGTTAATATAAGTGATTATGGACGAGCTTTCAGATCCTGCAATACATGGTCACCTAGTTGTTGATATAAGTGATTATGGACGAGCTTTCAGATCCTGCAATATATGGTCACTTAGTTGTTAATATAAGTGATTATGGACGAGCTTTCAGATCCTGCAATATATGGTCACTTAGTTGTTAATATAAGTGATAATGGACGAGCTTTCAGATCCTGCAATATATGGTTACTTTGTTGTGAATATAAGTGATTATGGGCAAGCTTTCAGATCCTGCAATATATGGTCACCTAGTTGTTAATATAAGTGATTATGGGCCAGCTCTCAGATCCTGCAATATATGGTCACCTAGTTGTTAATATAAGTGATTATGGGCCAGCTCTCAGATCCCGCAATATATGGTCACCTAGTTGTTAATATCAGTGAATATGGACCAGCTCTCAGATCTTGCAATATATGGTCACCTAGTTGTTAATATAATTGATTATGGGCAAGCTTTCAGATCCTGCAATATATGGTCACCTAGTTTGCTAATATAAGTGATTATGGACGAGCTTTCAGATCCTGCAATATATGGTCACCTAGTTGTTGATATAAGTGATTATGGACGAGCTTTCAGATCCTGCAATACATGGTCACCTAGTTGTTGATATAAGTGATTATGGACGAGCTTTCAGATCCTGCAATATATGGTCACTTAGTTGTTAATATAAGTGATAATGGACGAGCTTTCAGATCCTGCAATATATGGTCAATTTGTTGTGAATATAAGTGATTATGGGCAAGCTTTCAGATCCTGCAATATATGGTCACCTAGTTGTTAATATAAGTGATTATGGGCCAGCTCTCAGATCCTGCAATATATGGTCACCTAGTTGTTAATATAAGTGATTATGGGCCAGCTCTCAGATCCTGCAATATATGGTCACCTAGTTGTTAATATAAGTGATTATGTGCCAGCTCTCAGATTCTGCAATATATGGTCACCTAGTTGTTAATATAAGTGATTATGGGCCAGCTTTCAGATCCTGCAATATATGGTCACCTAGTTGTTAATATAAGTGATTATGGGCCAGCTCTCAGATCCTGCAATATATGGTCACCTAGTTGTTAATATCAGTGATTATGGGCCAGCTCTCAGATCCTGCAATATATGGTCACTTTGTTGTTAATATAAGTGATTATGGGCCAGCTCTCAGATCCTGCAATATATGATCCCCTAGTTGTTAATATAAGTGATTATGGGCCAGCTCTCAGATCCTGCAATATATGGTCACTTTGTTGTTAATATAAGTGATTATGTGCCAGCTTTCAGATCCTGCAATATATGGTCACTTTGTTGTTAATAAAAGTGATTATGTGCCAGCTTTCAGATCCTGCAATATATGGTCACTTTGTTGTTAATATAAGTGATTATGGGCCAGCTCTCAGATCCTGCAATATATGGTCACCTAGTTGTTAATATAAGTGATTATGGGCCAGCTTTCAGATCCTGCAATATATGGTCACCTAGCTGTTAATATAAGTGATTATGGGCCAGAACTCAGATCCTGCAATATTTTCATGCAGTTAATTGGAAGATATTTTATTTTAATCAGTTTTAATCTTACCGGATTCTCATCTGAAGCAGCCTATAAGTATGAGTCTTATTACTGTCAGTAACGATCAACAGTTTTCATTCAATAGATAATAAGGAATATCCATCAAATTCTTGAATTCTCAAATTCTTGAATTCCCCAACTCCTCATTGACTCTTCAATCATGTTCATTTAAAGAAGTGTGTTTTCTGTATCCAAACAAGACAATACACCACTGAATGTATATTGTGTAAAGGGCATGACAACTTTTGCACCAGAATCCTATCAATACAATGTTTTGAATAAAAATAGAGAAAAGTTAACTCCCCGAAGGGCATGATCAAATAATCTCAAAATGGAAAAGCACTTTTGTTAATATCATACCATTTGTTGTCAACAAGTAATTTTTTTCAGAAGTTGAAGTAAATGTTGATTCAGTGAAGGATCTCCTTCTCAAATAAATAATGCCACATTTATCCATACCATGAACAGAGCAATTTAAGTTATCGTTTTGCTCCAGCAAGCACTATTTTGTGGGAGACTATCATATTGTATCGGGTATTGGTATAATGAGATCAAACAATTATAGACACAGACTAAACATTTTGTCCAGGTTATGATTTTTTTTTCAAATCTTTAAGTTGTGCATGACGCATAGAGGAATCGACAAAGCACTGTAAGCATTGTATGCACTGTCTTAGCTTGTCAGATCTCTTTGGTAGATGGCGCCTTCTTCCTTTCACTGGTACACACTGGCTCTAGCTTTCATATGGTTAAAGTAAGTGTCGCAATTAACAATACGAAACGAACTTCATATACATTCCAACAATTTTTTTTAGTTTTGCGATGTCGAGATGCTGATATTCGCCATCTCTGTTATTGTTTCTTTGGACAATTTTTGTAACCGTTTGTAAGCTGATCTCTGATTGGTGAAAAATAAAGTTCAGCGTCCATACCATTGTCTCAGCTGCTATGATTGGCTAGTCAACCGGATATGTTATTGCTAATTCCCCCTGAGATACACCATACCCAGATATCCGGTGGCCTGCACACCAGCCAATGACTCCTCGCTGTGGGTGTATTAGTCACGTGGGGGCGCTCATGTTGTTTATCTGGGAGGAACATTGACCCGTGATATCCCATTTGCTGAATGGATACCTTTATGACTTATATCAAGTGACTTGCAAAGTAAAGTCATGGGCAGCATATGGCTCGGGCTCTGAGATATGGACCTAACCCGCCTGGTCCCTCACCAGCTCTCAGGATCCACCTACCTGTAAAAAAACCCTGGGCTTCGCTGCCACCTCGGGATCTTACCTATATGACTTATTGGGGCAAACTGTGTACCACCTGTGCTGTTCATTTCTGTGCAATCTTTGTAGTGTCTGGGCCCCAAACTAACTGTCATAGACTGCTCAACAAACACATAAGTCATCTCCGGGCAATACAGCCACCAATTTCCAGGGTGATGCACCACAAGCAGTGTTACCCTGGGGGGTGAGGCCAAGCTTCCCTCATACACTGCTTGGGGAGCGTGGGAAGGTGTCCCACAATGCACCGCGCCTGATGAGGATATCTGGGGAGCTCACTAATTTAGACCTAACCCGCTTCTCTGTTAGCATTCTGACAAATGAGCATTTTTCTGCCACGTATAATTAATAGGCAACTTTATGTTAGAGGAGGCCCATTGCATACCTGGGGGAGGTTGCCCCTAAAGGCAATTTTTTTGTTACTCTTAATCATATTATTCTGGTGTGTACTTATGTACTTTGTTACTCTTAATCATATCATTCTGGTGTGTATTTATGTATCTTGAAGATGAGATTCATGTCAGATTAGTTACATTCACCTCCTTAAAATATCAACTTCGCGATTTGTCTAAGGGTGAGCCTACACAATAGAATGATTGCAACACATTTCTCAACAGACCCTCCTTTTCCCCTCCTTCTCCTCTCCTTCTTCTCTCCTTTTTCTCTCCTTCTTCTCTCCTTCTTCTCTCCTTCCTCTCTCTTTTTTCTCTCCTTCTTCTCTTCTTCTCTCCTCTTTCTCATTTTCTCTTTCTCTTTTCTCCTCTTTTTTTCTCCTTTTAATACTTTCTGCTCTTCTTTTCCTCTCTGCTCTTTTTCCTCTCGCCTCTTTCTCTTTTTTCTCTTCTCTTCTCTCCTCTTTCAGTTCTTCTCCTCTTTTCTTCTTTTCATTTTGTCTGTCACTCAATAGTTTTCTTTTTGACTCATGGTCCTGTTCAATATTACACAAACTCAAAACAATCACAAAACAATCTCACATGAAAATAATATCTCATATTTATGTCATTACATAAATATTTTGTATGATAGAATTAAACTATTTTTTAATATTTCAGTTGAATATTATTATATATATATATATATATATATATATATATTATATATAATATAATAAATTATATTTATATGTATTTATATCTGTATATATATATATAATATAATAAATTATATTTATATGTATTTATATCTGTATATATATATATAATATAATAAATTATATTTATATGTATTTGTATCTGTATATATATATATATATATATATATATATATATATAATATAATAAATTATATTTATATGTATATATATATATATATATATATATATATATATATATATATATATATATATATATATATATATATATATATACATATAAATATAATTTATTATATTATATATATATATATATATATATATATATATATACAGATATAAATACATATAAATATAATTTATTATATTATATATATATATACAGATATAAATACATATAAATATAATTTATTCTTTTTTAACTTATGAGACTACATCACTCTGTGCATCATGCACAACACATTGTATTAGAGATACCTTTCTGTATATGTATGACTTTCTGTATGTGTATGACTTGCAAGACAAATAAATGCATTAGAGTGTTTATACTGAAAAAAGAACACATCAAAGGAATGCTGTTGGCCTGGATTGCAAAATGGCATAACAATGAGTAGGACACTAGCTATTTGTCGGTCTTGCAGGGATCATAAAAACCTCAGGTCCTTGTAAGTTGATACTCATTGTGGCCCGTAACTATCTATATGCTAAATAATAAAACTGTTACTATATCCCTGTCGGAGACCTCAGTTTTCTTTCTATATCTTGTTTGTCTTTATCTCTCCCCAGTTTTCTTTCTATATTTTGTATTGTCTTTATCTTGTTCGTCTTTATCTCACCTAAGATCTCTTTCTATATCTTTTTTATCTTTATCTCACCTCAGTTCGCCTCATCAAACCAAACCGAACTGAACCGAACCGAACCGAACCAAACCAAACCAACCAAACCAGACCAAATCAAACCAAATCTTAAAATGAATAATGAAAATCCACAAAAACCATCCCTATCTCCACCATTGGAATTCACCATCCTCTCTGTGACTTTGTTTCGTCTGATTTCTAGCCATAAAATCTATAACCAAATAAACTAGAATATTTCTTCTTACACCTTAAGTGAGCTTATAAATTCTTTCTTTCCTTCTATCTTTTTTCTTTCTTTCTTTTCTATCATTCTTTTAGAAATATGAAGGACATATGACAAAGCTGTTCGGTATAAGATCATATTTCTTAAAAAATTGTTAATATAAGCAATTATATGTATTGGATGGAAATAATTCCTAGTCGTAGAAATTGGTACCTTGACATAGGTGCACATGTACACAGGGTCTTTTCAGCATTCCTGGGCAGGAGATATGCACTGAGAGAGATATAAAATTCTCACCTGTAACAACTGACCTACTGCATGGCACCCCAGATACCTGAAAACAAACACGTGGCTCTGACAAGGTAGTGCTACACTGGGCTATTGACTGCAGCTCCCCTTAAAATGACACAGCCATGATATATGGTCTGTTATACATCACAAGTATTTACATCTATTTCTTATATTGGATCTTATGTAATTATACGATGAAGGAGAAATTGTATTCAAGGAGTTGGTATTGAAGGTATGTTCCTATAGACTAAACCTTGTCAGTGGTCTAAATGATGGGGACGCGATGGGGTCACTGATGGGGATTTGACAGGCCAGTGAGACCAATAAACTACCTTGTTTTATGCCCCGCCGCCAGGTGGCCACCTTGCATCATGTCTCTTACTCCACCCTGACACACACGTCTCTCTTATTTACACCCATTTTGACACAAGTCTGTTGACTCATTTTGTCTCCTAATTCTGATTCATCCTGCGTCATGTAGAGTCATTGTTGTAAGTTGAGGACCTGAGAAGAATGCATGATGTGTCAACCAGTATCTGAGTAACTCAACTTTTTATTGGCTTATTCTCTTTTGACAAACCGCATTGTACTGAGAAAATGATGAAAATAGTCTTTGTAAATTAGATTATTGTTCAGCCATGTTTTAGACCTTGGCAAAAAGCCAAGTTGTGACCAAAATATTTTCTAACAAACGTGTGAATGCCATTATTGTTAAGTAAAACATGTTTCCAATTCTCTACAGTATCATTTTAGTCATGTATGGGAACTTATAATACTTCACAATCTTCAAACCAAGACAAAATAACCAACTTAATATTTGTTTTAGGATTTCTTTAGACAAAATGCATTTATACATGTTATTGATTGATATTGAAATCTAAGTAAGCCAAGGTCAGGAAGTAAGTCAGGGTCAGGAATTAAGTCAGGGCCAGGAAGTAGGTCAGGGTCAGTAAGTAGGTCAGGATCAGTAAGTAGGTCAGGGTCAGAAAGGAGTTGCATAATAACCCGTTACAGATCCTGACATGTGTATGCTTTTGCAACTTGGGACTCCCCTTTTGTAGTCATCAGCCCAGTGACAGAGGCAGTGTATTCCCCATATCTACTGACACCAGCCAGGGTATCCGCCTCCCCTGCTCCGGATGTTCGTTTGCATTGAGCAGATTACAATGACAATTTCATCTTTCACATAATTGGTGAACTCCTTTTACTAGCTGACAACACCTGAGCAGCTACTGACAACATAAGATAAGATAAGATAAGATAAAATAACTTTATTTTTTCATCGATTAGTTAACACAAAAACATTAGCTGAAAGCTAGTTATCGATGTCAGAGCTAGTTATCGATGTCAAAGCTAGTTATCGATGTACATGTGAAACTGGCAATTTGAAAGCAACTCAGTTAACAATGCACAGTAGCATGTAAAAATAAAGAATGACAGACAACTTTAATTCTTGCAATTGAGTACCTCATATATGTTTATTTCATGGTAAACAAATTTCAAGATATTGAGTACGATCCAGGAAGTTATGAGACGATCTATCTAAATATGAAGCTGTGAAGCCAGATTGAAACCTTATAAAAATGTTTATACGTTTTAATGTTGCATTGTATAAATCTGAAAGATTTCACATATATATATATATATATATATATATATATATATATATATATATATATATATATATATTGTGTGTGTGTGTGTGTGTGTACACCAGAGACGTGAGTTTCTGATGCATCTTTCCATCCCGCCTTGTTTTTGTTCTGTTAAAATAAAGTTGAGAAACAAATAATACAAAATTTCAGTCTCATACATAAATCTAATGTGGCATTTTGTGCAGGAGGGGAAGTTTCAAAACGAGGCTGGTTTAGAATACGGTGACCTGTAATTTGGTCTGATTGGGTTCACAGTGCTCAGATCAGGTTGTCGGCTAGTGTATACCAAAGCATTTAAAATGTTTACTCTTGTGGGCCTAGTAGCGCCTAGGATGCAACTTGGGGTTATAATAATGTGTTGTGTAAACTTTCCTGGTGCCCCTATCCGTTACCAGGCAGGGAGATATGAGAAGACAGAGGGTCTGACTAGCAGAAGCTGCCTGCAACTCTTAGCACGTGCTGCTAACAGACTGGAAAGAGGCAGCAGCAGCAGCAGTACCACTTGTGATGCTGCCCCACCAACCTGTGTGTACAAGACAGATTCTTTCCCCATATAGGGTTAAGTACAGGCAGCCTGGGAAACCTGAGCAATGTGGTTTTAAGATGACATGTTTTTTATTAGGTGGAGATGTTAGGTGTGTTTTCTCAGGAGGATTAGATCTGGGCTCAGCAGAGGCTGGCTGTGGATCCAACAGATCCGGTCTGTTGAAAGTAGCACAGATAGGTATACTCCCCCCCATGATACCTGCATGTCATCATGCCAACTTTCTGCCTCTCTCAGAACACCAATATACCACCTAGGGTTCACAGAAACCCTCCGCAGAGCTTCACTACTGGCAGAATTAGCGTTGCATTAGTGCATATATCTTATGTCGGAGGAAACCCCAACTGAACACATGGCTGTCTAATGGTGCGGACTGCACAATCACTTCCCAACACATCTCAACAGTGAAGTGTACTTGCAAAGCTGTAAAGATCATTTATTCAAAATGTATACTTATTTTAAATAAATAAATAAATAAATAAATAAATATATATACATGTATATATGTATGTATGTATGTATCTATATATATATATATATATATATATATATATATACTTATAATAAGTATATGTGTGTGTGTGCATTCACACATATTATCATTACAGCCTTTCCTGAATATATCATCTCTCAAAATATTGAGCCCCTAAATATCTGTGGTGGTCTTCTGATTGATAGACAATTCTTCATAATATGCACAAATCAGCTTTAAAGCCGACCCTTGGAAGGCAGACTCTTTATTTGAGGATCTAGACCATTTCATGATTTAATGGTTGAACACACTAACTAATTCTGACATTGGACAAGGTTATACTTAGGTACAATGGGATGTTCCTTTTTCCCCCAGTGACAAGGTTGGCAGCATTTACCTGCATGAATTCTAATTTGTTTTTATGTTCAGATGAACAGTTATCATATAACATTAGCATATTCAATAACTTATAGCCAATTCCAAGGGATGCACTTGTCCATGCATATTTGTGTCTTTTCAACATGCCAATAGTTTTGTTACATTTGGATACAACTGACTAAATTCAAGCACTCCAGGAGAGATCTTTGCCAATGTTAAACCAAGATGTTTATGGCTATCCACCTGACATAATGTAGAATCCCCAATATATTCATCAGTTAATACAGATGATTGCTTCTTCTTGGAAAAGAACATTTCAATAGTCTTTTTGCCATTGACAGAAACCAGACACCGTTTAACCCATTTATCTATGATATGAAGATCTTCACTAATTAGTATTACGGCATTCACAACATAACTGACAGTTTGAAAGATAGATGTGTCATCTGCAGATAAGTAACTTTTGATATGTAAATTAACTGACTTTCTACATTCAGACAATATATCTATAATAACAGTATTCAGTCCTTAAATCTTCCTCTTTAGGCTGATATTGTGAAGAATGCATTAGTCGGCACATTATCAATATGTCCATACAATTCTTAGTATTGGAGATTACATCTACACCATCATAACGGTGGCTGCCCTATCATCCATTCTCACCATGTCCATCATCCCTTTCCTATCCCACTCATCGCCTGCAATTCAAATATTTCTGACCACTTAAAAAAAATATTTAGGTCAAAAGAACATGTTAATATTTTACTTTAATATTTTACATTTATTTGTATAAAACTTGCTCGTCCATATCTGTCAATATTTAGATTATCTTGAATTTAGTATTTTAACACAAGACATTTGACCTCTAACGACCTCCTATTTATGGTGTAAAATTAGCTATAGTTTGATCCAAACTTGTTTATAGATATTTCATTTTGCTTTTATGATTGGTTGGTTCATTTAATAACAACGTGCCAATGATGACAAGATAACATTTTTTCAAAGTCAGACAAGAATATGAAATATTTACAGCAATGTGCGCATTTAGATGTTGGAAAATTTTTCTATTTTTTATTGTAATTTGTATAAATGGAATTTCCACTGATTAACACTAGTATATAAACTTGAATATGACAACCAGATATGCAGGGCACTTACTTTTGATGATCACTGCAAATGACTTTGTTGTTGTAGAATAATGATATCACATTTTCTGATTATTTCAGCATTGCATCATTGTAATGGGGGTGAATACATCCGGTTGTACAACCAAGGTCAAGGTCGTTGGCTTGTAGGGCTTTTATTCGGCAATGAATTATCCATTTCAACATTTGTTTGTTTTTTTACTTCATGGTGGGTAGGAATATTTTGCTTATTCACTTCATGGTGGTCGTGATGAAGGAGCCATCATATGAAACGTTTTACGTGCAGAAATGTTCAATTAATGATTTTCTGTCTGTATTATTTTACACCTTTTCGGAGGTAAACTTGGCATGGAAGTTTTGAATGAAAAATAAATATTCAGAAGTAACTTAAGAAGTGATATTCTACCATTAGTTTCTACCAGAAGAAGTGATATTCTACCATTAGTTTTATCGTTTAGTTAAGAATTCACATTAAAGTAATCAGCACAATTTCAATGGTTGCAACAAGTGGCACAGATCTATGCAATCAACTTTTGTTGCCGAAAACATAATGGGTGCAGCTCCGGTTTTAGGCTGAACATACATATATACATGTGAGTATCTATCTGGGTTGTACATTTTGTCCTTGATAGTTCTGTCTCAAAATTCAAAGTTTGTACTTCATCACTTCTTAATAAATTTGAGTTCTTCAAGAGCACTGTTTGATCATCCAAGGGCATGCAGACAGGAAGATTCATGTTATGTTCTGGTAGATGTGTGCCCTTCACCCTCTTCCCTGTACAAAGCCCTTCCAGAATCTACGTCATCATAGCAATATGAATATGTAATTTTGATTTATGTATTTTGCACATGGCTCAAGGTTTTTGGAAGCAAACCAACTTTCCACCTTGTATTCGCCCCTAGAAATACCACCTCACAGTGAAAATGGATGCAAAACAATTATGTTGCTAAATTGGTTTCTTTGTTTTCTATAATCATATTTTCTTCCACAGCTAATTCAACATTCATCAATGGCGATACCCGCCGTCCATTTTGCCACAACTCAAGTTCCTCTATTAATTTTTTTCTATCAGAGCTCCTCCCTCGCTTATCCCAAATGCACTCCACAAGCCAATACTCAGGTTCCAGTGCACCTAACTATCCACCCTTCCACCCCCTACCCCCTCTCACCCCGTCCCCCTTCTATCCTGGGGTAATTCTACAAGCCATTACTGAGGTCTGAATACAAGAATAGTGAAGGGTCTGAATACAAGAATAGTGAAGGGTCTGAATACAAGAATAGTGAAGGGTCTGTATACAAGAATAGTGAAGGGTCTGAATACAAGAATAATGAATGATCTAAATACAAGAATAGTGAAGGGTCTGAATACAAGAATAGTGAAGGGTCTGAATACAAGAATAGTGAAGGGTCTGAATACAAGAATAGTGAAGGGTCTGTATACAAGAATAGTGAAGGGTCTGAATACAAGAATAATGAATGATCTAAATACAAGAATAGTGAAGGGTCTGAATACAAGAATAGTGAAGGGTCTGAATACAAGAATAATGAATGATCTAAATACAAGAATAGTGAAGGGTCTGAATACAAGAATAGTGAAGGGTCTGAATACAAGAATAGTGAAGAGTCTGAATACAAGAATAGTGAAGGGTCTAAGTACAAGAATAGCGAACAGTTTGAATACAAGAATAGTGAAGGGTCTGGGTAGAAGGCTAGTCAATGGAATAAGCGCTGAGTAGAGAATGGAAATGGATCTGAGTATAAACATATAACTGAAGTCCTAAGTAGGGGTATTGGTGAGGTCATCGTGGAGAACTTTGATGGGTAATGGGGTGTAATGGGCTTACAGTAATGTGAGGGGCCTGGGTGAAGGTGTTGGTGGGGGTAGGGGGATGGGGGAGGAGTACCAGTCGGTATTGCCCAGTAAACTTAGATATGCTGATTGGTCAAGGGTAATGTTATGGTAATGTCAGGGTGAGGGCTGATTCGGGAAGTAAGTCAGGAGTGCAGTAAGGTGTGTTAATGTCTTGATGAGGTCTCGTGACAGAACAGGGTTAATGTTTGGGTAATATTTGGGTGCGACTTGAGTATGTTAATTTATGGCAATGTTTAAATGAGTTATTTATATACATTTATTTAGATTGAGAACGCTTTTCAGGTCGGGTCTACCTAGTCATAACGGAACAAAACTGTATCATCCTGCAACGGGACTAAATGCCCTTCCCTTTTGTAAGAGTAATTGGGATCTAAATATAATGATAACCTAATTCACGTCTTTTGATATACTTGTAGGGCGCCGCTTGGAGAAAGAGGCATCTCATCGGCAGATTACTATATTTCTGAGCAACCACACAGTAACCACACAGCAACCACACAGCAACCACACAGCAAACACACAGCAACCACACAGCAACCACACAGCACCACACAGTACCATACAGCACCACACAACACCACACAGCACAATACAACAACCACACAGCAACCACACAGCACCACACAGCAACCACACAGCACCACACAGCAACCACACAGCAACCACATAGCACCACACAGTACCATACAGCACCACACAGCACCACACAGCACAACACAACAACCACACAGCACCACACAGCAACCACACAGCAACCAGGATTCAGTCCCGAGACCTAGGAGGATGGTTGTACTCTTACACATGTGATCTGGGTAAAGTCAGGGGCTGGGACTGGCTTTAGGACTGAGTAACGTCTGGGGTGGGGGAGGTTAAGGACTGAATAGTAACATGACATACGGCCTAAGCATCTCTGTGAAGAATGGCTGTTTTTCTTTGTCATGTCTATTCCTTTAGTGCGGTTGATTCATCAACAAAGCTGGCCTAACTGTAACATAGTGACCGCCATATTGAGATAGTTTGCTGTTCATTACCTGGTAATGGTCCAGTTTAGAAAGGCGAGATTAGAGTCACGTGTTCACCTGCACCCTCCAGCATCTTCAGATCAAAACCAGACAAATTGATATTTGCAGTAAACATGCTTTCGTGTGTTTACATCTTTATTAAATCCCTGTGTGCAGTTTTCTGGCATATGGCCTGTGCCATGTCCCAGATTGGGGTCAGTGCAAAGGGGTCTGTCCTTCAGATAAATCAAGCGTGGGATGCGCATTACCGTCCCCAGATTATCGGGGATCTGTCTTCCTTTCATGCCATCCATCTCCTGAGCTTCGCTGATCAACTTTCATTTTGTATCAATCCGCCTTGAGAGTTGGGGGAACTTCGTGACTTTGACCTTATGACCTTGCGTGGTAATCACGTGACCTCATAGCGGGTTTCTTTGACCTGCCACGAGCCACGTGGTCAGGATAGCGACCCACACGTGAAACGTTCACATCGGGGATCCTCAAGGAACTCTCCAAAGTATGGGCGCCTCGTGTGACGTAAAATGGGCATATTGTAGAAAATGTGAATGGAGGGAAATATTGACAGATGCTAGATATGTGTGATAAATGTTGGTATGGCTTGAGGTTCACACCCGCGGCCAGCTGTAATGATAGACTTGTGTATCAGGTGAGGGTAGCTGAGCTCACAAACCCTGGAGTCGGGGCGCAACCGCTCACCCTCAGATCCCCAGCTGATAAACAGTCACAAACCGCTATCACAACTTCCTGTCCTTAATCACAGATACTCTCCACTACAAATATTGTATCGAAAAATGAAAATAGTAAGGTGGTGTCAACATTATTGGGAAAAGCTGTTTTGTATTTTTTGCACATGAGAGAATAACGTGAAAAGTAATATACACCAGAGGGTGCTTTTCACTGATAAGGCCTAAACAAGCGAAATTTAATTCGTGAAAATGATCCAAATGTACAACACCAGTTGCGTTGAGTGACCATCTCAGAAGTTGTAATATGTCCCACAGACATTGATCTGTTACCCATATATGGGGTGTAATTGACATCTCCTCACTATGGCAAAGACGTCTGCCTTGAGGGGCTGATAATATTGTGAACAGTGTGTACAGCCGCCAAGCTGATAACGTTACATGCAACAAGGCGTGGACAAGGGAATGTCTGAGACAGTTGGCAGGTTAGCTTCATCATACCATAGAGAAAGTATAAGATATATATTTTTTCTCTATGATCATATAGAGGGTCTTTCCACTTGAAAACATCAAATCTGTGTGTTCTGATAATTAGCTCTCGTGATGAAATATGATGTATAATACTTTGAAGATAATTTTGTTTATTTTGTGAATTCAAGATTTCACAATAACTATTATCAACACTTGGTAATGACTACTACTCTCAATCTTGAATGTTCGCCAGCTTTTATGATCACAGATATGGAGGCGTGAATGTGGGATATTTCTGCAGCGCCACCTATCCACCAATTGGCCATTTCAGATTTAGTTCTTGCAGGATCCGTTCAGGCTGGGACGGGGAAATATTGTCACACGTTTATTTCTCAGGTAATATAAACCTCTGGTAATAAATACACACACACACACACACACACACACACACACACACACACACACACACACACAAATTCAATTACTCGAGTTTACCCAGCATTGCAAATAGAAGTATTGATGCCAATTACTATATTTATTGCACTGGCATTCTTATCACAGAGCGAGGTTTTCCACGGTCATGGGATCTCCTAAATAAACTACATAACCGATAAAATAAAATTCTAGGGGCATATAAGGCGTGGCACATTAGACCTGATTTGATGATGTTTTGATTCGGATGTTGGACGAGTCCTTTTTTTTCACAAACAAATTTAAAAGCAAATCAACAAACAATCCTGTCCTTCGACCCACTTCCGGTTACATGGACGAATTGTCCTATACGTCAGCCATCCCTCACGCAGCGATCAGAAACTGCATAACATGTTTGTCCTTGCCTTAAATTGAAACATAGATGGGAGTAGTTACTGATGTGTCAACATTTATTTATCGCATGATAATAATTGTAATAGATGCTGGGATGAGATATATGCTCATGCTTGGGGCATCTCTGAGTTGGCTGACACTATGGAGATATCGGATGCCTTAGCTACTTCTAATATTTTAATATTCATTACATGGCAAAGTGTCACTGCAGTAGACTGCTATAACCTCCAGTAATGCTTTATTTAATTAATATATTCCGGCATATCTCTATTGAGCACGTCTCTGCATGCATCATGCTTTCTGGCTGGGGTGTCATACAGTCTGTGATTTTGCCGATGGTCCGTTCAGCCCAATATCATGGGTTTTAGCATAGGCAATTTGAAAAAAGGGGGATCGAGTGTAGAGTAGCCCGGGGTAGAAAGCTCTCTTCTGCCGGGACCTCTGATCTCCTTCCCCACCCCAAACACCCACAGACAGGCCGGACCAGCTGACACCGCCAGCACGCGCCAAGACTCGTACAAATTAACTGAATTCCTTCTGCACTCAAAATAGGGGCCTTCAAAGTAACAAGTTCCACAGCGTCGTCCAACAGACCCTCAATCATCGCCGTCCCCCATACATACCCACCTCTTCCTTGTTCCTCCAGGGTAAAACACAACAAACAGTAATATGGGGCTTAAAAACACAAGCAGGTCATAATTACCAGCAGGACAGCTGCAGGGATCCACACACTTTAACAAGGTGTCTGAGGGGAATATAATGGGTGCTAACTTAGCCAGATGTGTAGGGTAAATCAAGCTTTAAGTATGTTTAGCAATCAGTTACCAGATGTGTAGGATACATGAAGTATGTTGAGCAATCAGTTACCAGATGTGTAGGTTATATCAAGTATGTTGAGCAATCAGTTACCAGATGTGTAGGGTACATCAAGCTTTAAGTATGCTGAGCAATCAGTTACCAGATGTGTAGGGTATATCAAGTATGCTGAGCAATCAGTTACCAGATGTGTAGGGTATATCAAGTATGTTGAGCAATCAGTAACCAGATGTGTAGGGTATATCAAGTATGTTGAGCAATCAGTAACCAGATGTGTAGGGTACATCAAGCTTTAAGTATGTTGAGCAATCAGTAACCAGATGTGTAGGGTAAATCAAGCTTTAAGTATGTTGAGCAATCAGTTACCAGATGTGTAGGATACATGAAGTATGTTGAGCAATCAGTTACCAGATGTGTAGGTTATATCAAGTATGTTGAGCAATCAGTTACCAGATGTGTAGGGTACATCAAGCTTTAAGTATGCTGAGCAATCAGTTACCAGATGTGTAGGGTATATCAAGTATGTTAAGCAATCAGTTACCAGATGTGTAGGGTATATCAAGTATGTTGAGCAATCAGTAACCAGATGTCTAGGGTATATTTTGAGCAATGACACTTTAGCACAGAAACTCCAACTTAATTGAGTTAATTTCAATTTTTATTGAAAACAAATGAAATCTTTATATTGGCGTTCTAATTGAGCAATATGCACGTCAGAAGAATTTAATTTTTTTACACAGAAAATCTAATTATTATTATCATTATTTTAATTATTATTTTTTATTATTATTTATTTAATTATAATTATCATTATTTTATCACGACAGAGAAAATATGAAAAATAAAGACTTTAAACAGAAAACAAATAGGAAATCTTCACATTGGGGTAATGTTTGAATTGATTATGTTTTATAATCTTCATATTAGGCCACGGGCCGTGGCGCAGTTGGTTAGAGCACCAGGTAATTAGCACCAGTACCTCTGTGGTGATCCAAAGGTCCTGGGTTCGAACTCCGGCCGTGCCGGGATTGAACTCATGTTACAATTTCCCATATGAGCTGAGGTCCATGCCTAAAGGGTAAACCCGTTGTCCTTGTAAAACTGTGACCGGGTGGGTTGTCATGTCAAGGACCTGCGACATGACAATTCAGTTAGGCAGCACTATATCTGCTATAAGTATGTCTCATCACGAAATGACTGAAATAATGTTGAAAGTGATGTAAAACCCCCAAAACGAATAATCTTCATATTCTGATTTTATTTGAGCTCAGACATGTTTACAAAGAAACTATAGCATGGAACCAATCTCAAGATTTTATCATGGATTTTAAACTTTGAGTAAGTTGGTCATGAGGCCAATCTTGAGCATGTATGAATATAGTTCCATGGGTTTCAGCATTAGCATGTGTTTCACAGGTTTGATGATATGCTTTGAAATTTTCTCACGGCTTGATTGCTCACTCAACATTTTGCCTGGATCCACATTTCAATACAGACACGACTGTACCCATCCAAGATGTGATAACAATTCACCAACTCTTAACACATACCTACAAATAATGCTCATTCTTAAATACATTCCATCAGATTGGTATTTTATTCATTATAAAACAATATTCAAGATCTTCAAAATGTGGAATTGTCAATATTTGACTGTGCCAGTCATAATGGAAAACGACAGGTCACATGTCACCTATGTGTGTATTTCTCTGTTTTCCAGTGAGATCATCCAAAAATGCATGTGCTCACATGTGCAAAGAAATGGGGTCAATGCCTCCAAAATAGTTCGCTTGTTTCACATTTGTTTAAACACCATTAACAATATAGAATAAAAATTCTATATTTAAAACAAAAAAATCAAATATTGCAATTATTATTTTAAATGTCAAATAAAACCACAATTTGAATGAAGAAATGTATGTAGTAATAATGCTCAGATGTGTGTACAGTGGGTGTGTGGTCACAAGGCGCTGGGCACCCACTATTTTAGTTATGTGAAAGTGACCACACACCCACTAATCTGAGTACTAATCTCAGCAAGCAAGTGTGTTCTCAGCAGGACCCCAACTCATATTCTTAAAGAGGCATTCTGAAGGGGCGAAGTGGTCGAAGATACAATATCTTGAGCATCTGGGCACCCAAAACCTGACTTTTATTTAGTCCAGTGTGATGGTGAGATTATCTTATTCTACATTAAATCTGATGTGACGACCATCCATGCTAATCCAATGTTTCATACCTTTAAGCTCTATCCTGGTGCATGCACTTTCTGTACTCAATCATATGCTCTTAGAGCTGCACCTATCGACCATAATCACTAAAAGTTCGACTTTTGTCCAGGTTTGTATATATGAATTTATTTTCTCTCAAAGGCAGAATATATGTGTGGAATTGTTCCTTCCATGTCCAGGTATCACGTCTGTGTCATTGAGGTCCCAAGTCCTCCAACTGAACATATTCTCCTTTTAAGGCTGTCTAGAAGTACTTGGGCTATTTGAACGATAGAAGGAGTCACCGCTTCTTCCCCTTCAGTAATATGAGCTGTTATTTTAGAAATATAATTGCTGTTAAATTGTCTTCACAGCAAAGGTTGCTGATATTTTACAGTTACTTCCTACAGTGTAGATAAGTTCTCCCAAGTCAATTTAACATTTTCAAACTCGGGAGGAGTGGTAGAAATTAACAAGTATTGAAGTCTGATTAAACTCACTTTTGGTTTGTAGTTTCTTATATATAAACTTTAAATTTAACACAAACTTCATTATATATTCTTTCATTACCATGACATTCGAATATGAAAATGACGCGTCGGTACAATTTCAAACATGCCCACTCTGTAATGGGCTTTTTTATTTTCCATACATTGTGACCTTCATTGTGACATTCATTTAACTCCTCACAAATATCCTAAGATGAATAGACTGCCCAACAGACTAGAACCCATGCATGAATAATTCTACCTGGGCATGTTTGGACTAGATTTATCACAACTTAGATTTTTCATTGTGCCCTCCCAGATTGGTGAGCCGAGACTGTCTCGGGACTGTATATTAAGATCCTATCTTCTCGTTTATAATTCAGTCCGTTTATAATCCTTTTTGTCAAGAATATTACGTTTGAGTTATGTTTGATTAACAAATATCATCCGGGTTACAATCCACCCAACATCAGCAACATCAGTTGAAAACGGTATATCTTAATGGTCCGTTGTTAAATCATAGTTAATGAGTTATTTATCAAGATACATATACATTACAAAAGGTGTATTAAGTATCTGACCCACTGCAATGTATCGATCTCAGCATTTTCACATAGTTTGAGCTGCCAATACAAGTAAGTCATTATTGATTTCAGGAGGTAAGCTCAATGGAAACGTACAATATGACAATAAAAAATACATTGTCATGTTTCAGTGAATTAAGAGTGCTGATAACATGATGACATTCAAACTGCGGTCAACTCAGCATCCACCTTAATCTTATAGTGAAATCAATCCACACCACACAATAACAATAATAACAGATGTGAAAGTAAGAGACATGTAGTGTTCATGACACATAAGGGATACGTCATGAACTATTTGACGTCACAATGTTTATCTTGCTTGCAACGTCAATTAGCTCTTTCTACTCCAATTATTGACGAAACTGGTCTTTTTTATGTGCAATGCTCAGTTCAAAGAAATGTGCATCTCGTAGCCTTAAGGAACCGTGTTCACCTTACTTGCAACGTCATTATGGTTTCAGAACAAGTTAAATCATCTTTCTACTACAATTTTTGACAAAGGTATGGTCTGTTGTATATGTATATACACACAAGTGCCTTCGGCTGGGAAGTGATGCTGTCCCTCACTGTTGTAGCTATCCCTCACCTGTGCAGCTGTCTCTCACTTGTGCAGCTAACTCTCACCTATGCAGCCATCCCTCACCTATACAGCTATCTCTCACATGTGCAGCTGTCTCTCACTTGTGCAACTACCACGTGTGCAGCTGTCATTCAGTTGTGCAGTTGTCTCTCACTGTTGTAACTATCTCTCACCATGTGCAGCTATCTCTCCCCATGTGCAGCTATCTCTCCCCATCTGCAGCTATCTCTCAAACTGTGCAGCTATCTCTCAAACTGTGCAGCTATCTCTCCCCATGTGCAGCTATCTCTCCCCATGTGCAGCTGTCTCTCCCCATGTGCAGCTATCTCTCACCATGTGCAGCTATCTCTCCCCATGTGCAGCTATCTCTCCCCATGTGCAGCTATCTCTCACCATGTGCAGTTGTCTCTCCCCATGTGCAGCTATCTCTCACCATGTGCAGCTATCTCTCCCCATGTACAGCTATCTCTCCCTATGTGCAGCTGTCTCTCACCATGTGCAGCTATCTCTCACCATGTGCAGCTATCTCTCCACATGTGCAGCTATCTCTCACCATGTGCAGCTACCTCTCACCATGTGCAGCTATCTCTCACCATGTGCAGCTATCTCTCACATGTGCAGCTGTCTCTCACTTGTGCAACTACCATGTGTGCAGCTGTCATTCATTGTGCAGTTGTCTCTCACTGTTGTAACTATCTCTCACCATGTACAGCTATCTCTCACCATGTGCAGCTATCTCTCACCATGTGCAGCTATCTCTCACCATGTGCAGCTATCTCTTATTTATACAGCTATCTCTTTTTTATGCAGCTATCTCTTATTTATGCAGTTATCTCTTATTTATGCAGCTATCTCTTATTTATGCAGCTATCTCTTATTTGTGCAGCTATTTTTCATGTCTCAATACAGCTATCTCTCAGTTATAATGCAGCTATCTCTTATTTATGCAGCTATCTCTTATTGATACAGCTATATCTTATTTATGCAGCTATCTCTTATTTCTGCAGTTATCTCTTATTTATGCAGTTATCTCTTATTTATGTAGCTATCTCTTATTTATGCAGCTATCTCTTATTTATGCAGCAATCTCTTGCTGTTGTAGCAGTCTATCACTTGCTATCTCTCACTTGTGCAGCTATCTCCCAATTGCATGATCGCGGTGGCTAAAAATATCTGCATTTCACCCATATAGGCCCCTTTGTACAAAACCTAGCAGGGCCTCAATAACTAGGTCAATAAATAGGTCAATTTACCGATGGTTGAAAACAAAGCTCTAATACAGAAATTTAGGCATATTGGAGGTAATATCTCATTTCTAATGTAATTATGACAAAAAATAAGTGATAATTGTGCCATTCATAATATGCTAAAAGTGCAACCCTTTACATAAACTTGCAAAACAAAAGTGAAGTGGAGATTAGTTCAGCGTCACTTCCACCAGAGGGCAGGCTTACGTGGTGACGCAACAGCGAGATGACACGCTCTTATCAGTGGCGAATTTTATTGCAGCCCATACCTCACACAGCAACTTTTTTTTTTTTTTTCAAATCTCGTCACCCTTCCTCTCTGATCACGTTCATGCTTTTTTTATATATGTATGTAAATATTTGGTTGAAGGAAGCGTGCATCTCGTTGCGTCACGCAGCTGTATTTACCTTGCTCGCAACGTCAAAACCATCTTTCTATTCCAATTTACATGTATAATGAAACTGTGGTCTTATCAAGCAGTTTTGCTTTAGATATTCTATACATTGTCACCTTACGACAATATGAAAGAAATGGGCATCTTATAGCCTGACGTAATATAACAAAACATACCGAGTCGGTCAGCTGGGTGAGCGGATTCAGTGAGTTGGTGATTGCGGACGGATACCCTGAGCCGAAGGCGAAGGGTATCCGTCCGCCATCACCAACGAACTGAATCCGCGGTCACAGCTGACCGACGAGTGTATGTTTTGTTTTTATACCTCAGACAACTACTGTATTTTTAAAAAATGAAACATGAAACAAGATATTTATCGTTACAAACATTTGTAAACAAAGCGCACCTCATTTGACCCCGTCACGTGACCCGAAAATGGCGCGAACAGCCATAGACTGGTTGCCGCCATCTGTGTATAAACACGATGTTCTTGACACTCGATGGGGGACCAGTCTAAAGATGGCCGACGCAAACTAATCAATATTTTACAAATAATCGGCATGCGCGTATTCATTCGAAATCGCATCAATACGCGCATCACTGAGGTATAAGTGTGTTTACCTTGCTCGCAACGTCAAGACGTCTCCAGAGAAACTTGAATTCACTTTTGATTTAGCTTTCTAATTATTGACGAAACTATGGTTTTTATTACTGTGATTTTTATTTAGCACCTCTGCACCTTTTTTAAGAATTGATAATTTTGAAATTAGTAAGTATAATAGGCTGCCGTGTTACCATGGTTACTGTTTCAAAACAGCATGTGATACAATACTTCCCTATATTCAATAATAATTTGATATCAAACAGGACGCATTTATATTCTGGACGCACAGAAAATGGAAGATATGAAGAATTAAGATTTATATTGGCTAAATATTTGGGGATAATCCCATCTTATGACCGCTAGGGGGCGCAGATTACGGTACCGGCTTAATGAATATATCCACAGGATCATAGGCAGGAAGCATATTTCCCAGGTGACCTTGACATACATCTATATATCATGTTATATATCGAGAAATACCAAGATCATACTGCATACTGCTCTTTACCTAGAATACCACATGAATCAATTACTGGGAAGAATTAACACCGATAAATTTAATATATTACTTACTTATTGGTATCTTAGCAACCGTCAACAACACATTTCATACAGCTGTGATCCTTTGTATGAAGTGTCCCTGTTCCCCCTAACGTTAACTTAATAATCTCACAAAAATTCTTCTCGCACATAGAGAACCGCATTAGCTTCCAGCCAGCTCTCACAGCACGTGGACCACTGCACGTGCAGGGTTACCGATGCGTACGCAAATATGATAGATACATCATATTTGAGTTACGTAATCGCCTCGTGCACGTGCCAGCAACTGACATGACGTCATTGACCAGCACGTGCAGCGAAAAAACTGATGCGGTTCTCTATGTTCTCGCACAGTACACAAAGAACAGTACGGTAAAAAGAAAAGAAAAACCAAGATGACTGTGAAAAACAGTATTTTTGGTTATGTTTCGACTGATTTTTTTTTCAGTTTTTACAAATTCATTGTCTTCACATCATGTTCGCGAATATGAGAATTCTTATAACAAAACATACCGAGTCGGGAAGCTGGGTGAGCGGATTCAGTTCGTTGGTGATTGCGGAAGGATACCCTGAGCCGAAGGCGAAGGGTATCCGTCCGCCATCACCAACGAACTGAATCCGCTCACACAGCTGACCGACGAGGCATGTTTTGTTTTTATACCTCAGACAACTACTGTATTTTTAAAAAATGATACATTAAACAAGATATTTATCGTTAAAAACATTTGTAAACAAAGCGCATCTCATTTGACCCCGTCACGTGACCCGAAAATGGCGCGTACAGCCATAGACTGGTTGCCACCATCTGTGTATATACACGATGTTCTTGACACTCGATGGGGGACCAGTCTAAAGATGGCCGACGCAAACTAATCAATATTTTACAAATAATCGGCATGCGCGTATTCATTCGAAATCGCATCAATACGCGCATCACTGAGGTATAAGAAGTGCGAAGGCGGATCGAAATAGCTTTATAGTAGCGACACCTGGTGAGTGCAAAACCTGCTCATCGTGGTGCCATTTCAACTCACTGACGTTCATGGGATCCTTTAACTTTGTAATTGTGAGAGAGAAATTGGTTTCATGTACTTCACTATCTTAACGAGCTGCCCTCATACGATTAGTTTTTGAACTGTGTCTGCAATAATGGCGCTCATCACGAGGTAAATCTCGAGGTAAATATCTAAATCTCCGTCACAACACCAATAAATCATGATACTCCATGTTCCCGCTCAAGAGTAAAGCTCATTTCCAACTGGTTAATTCATATTAATTCATATTAACGGTTTATTCCGCTCATTTATACATATTGAGCATTACAAATTAAAACACAAAAGAAAATAAATCCACAGGTAATGATTAGTTGTACAGCCGACGACAACAGAGCTACGGACGACAACAGTGCTGCGGACGACAATAGAGCTGCGGATGACAACAGAGTTACGGACTACAACAGTGCTGCGGACGACAATAGAGCTGCGGATGACAACAGAGCTGCGGACGACAATAGAGCTGCGGATGACAACAGAGCTACGGACGACAACAGAGCTGCGGACGACAATAGAGCTATGGACGACAACAGAGCTGCAGACGACAACAGAGCTACGGACGACAACAGAGCTGCGGTTCCATTTTCAAAGCATTTTATTTGAAATATTCTCGTCTTGTTGTTGTCTGACACATGCATGTGCCTACAAAGTCGAATGGTGTAATTAACACTGACAAACGATTGACAAACTACATCGCAGCTATGTTGTCACCCGCAGCTATGTTGTCACCCGCAGCTCTGTTGTCACCCGCAGCTCTGTTGTCACCCGCAGCTCTGTTGTCACCCGCAGCTCTGTTGTCACCCGCAGCTCTGTTGTCACCCGCAGCTCTGTTGTCACCCGCAGCTCTGTTGTCACCCGCAGCTCTGTTGTCACCCACAGCTCTGTTGTCACCCGCAGCTCTGTTGTCACCCGCAGCTCTTTTGTCACCCGCAGCTCTGTTGTCGTCGCCTGTAACACTTGACTATTTCCATCATTTCCTCCCCCCGGGTTCTTTCCAGCGTGTTGCATTCTGTGTGTGAGGGCCCGTCCACCAGGGAGGGGACTGAACCTCAGTCAATTGTAACACTAATTAAAATCAATATTTTTATTCAACTTAATAGAAAAAATATCTGATTACAAGTCAGATTCCTTTACGATGTGCATTGAACAACATAATAGAAAATAAATATGGAACTGCACAGCAAGTACAATTGCACTTACAGAGACCAATTCGTTGGTCACATATTCAAGTCAGGTTTCGTATTTCAGCTTGATAAATATTATATATATAAGAATGTACATTTAACTTAGTGCTATCATATTTCTAAATTCCAAGTTCCAGTTCAATACCACCAATTTTTTAGCTGTGCACAGAAGGCTCTCTCTAAGTTACCTAATGCTATCAACTTTATTCAATTTTTCAACTTTATTCAAATTATCAAATTAAGATATTTACCACCCTAAGGAAAATGTAACCTAACATAAAAAAATAATCAAGATGACAATACATCTTTCTTATTTATACTGAAAACAATTCTTATTGATATTTATTATTAAATGTCTACCAAGATGTTCTTTCCCAAGCACCTGAGGAGGAAAAGTTGACCGCGGACCCATCTGAGGAGGAGAACACGATGTTATTGGTGACGATGGGTTGGTGGTCCAGCACGGGAGACTTGATACCTCCAGGCAGGCAACACTCTCCCTCATGTAGCCACTCATCTATAGACATCAGCATTTTAGAAGTGAAGTGTCTGCTGTACATGAGCGAACTGTCCTCTGTCCCGCCACTGTGAAGTGACTGCACGCTGCCATTGGAGAGAGAAAGGCTAATGTTTGGAATCTGAGGGCTATCACTGGAACTGAAACCACGTGACTGGCAAGATGAGCATATCTTGTTTGCCACATCCAAGGACGATCCTCTCCAGCAAGCTAGTGGGGTATAGTGGCCCCTGTTCTCTTGGCTATAATGAGGTCCAACAGGAGCCATCGCTGCTGAGTTATCAGTAGAAGTGCATCTGCGACTTCCGGCCAGTTTCTCTCGTCTCAATACACTCAGTGTGGTTGTTTGTAGAAATACATCAGAGCAGGATAAGCTTCTCTTGTTGGGATGAAAGAAAGGATGGTCCTCATTTACTGACAATTTCGTGTCTGTGACGTTTCTTCCAGAATGACCTTTGACATCTGTACCAGGATGACCTATGACATTTCTTCCAGGATGACCTGTGATATTTCTTCCAGAATGACCTGTGACATTTCTTCCAGAATGACCTGTGACATGTCTTCCAAAATGACCTTTGACATCTGTACCAGGATCACCTATGACATCTCCACCAGGATGACGTGTGACATCCTGGGCTATGAGTTCTTTGTTGTGAGCACTTCCGGTAGCAGCTTCCGGTTTGGGACAGGTTAAGTCGACATGTAGGTTGTTTTGTCCGGTCAGCTCTCTTGTCACACTGTAGGTGGCTCTGTCACGGGCTTCCTCTGCTTGCGATTGGGGGTCTAGCAATGACAACCCCTCAGACACGCTGGTAGAAACCTGCACATCTGGTATTCCATGAATGCCAGCTGGATTCAAATCTCGATGTGACATTGACCAGAGTGGATACCGTTGTCCCTGGCTGATGAAATAAGAAGAAGTGTTGTTGCTTCCTTCACCTTCTTGTGCTGAGACAAAACACTTGTCCCGAAGTAATGTACTGAGCATGTGTCTTCGAAAGCTGGCGCTCAAAGCGCACAAGATAATGGGTCTAAATGCCATCAAAATGTGCGATATGTATGTAGCGATGACCCGCAAGTGATTAAATCCGTTGTTTTCTTTCACAAGAAACATACTGAGGCAGAATATGATCACTTCTACACTCGCATGGATACTTGCATAGTGAAATACAAGTTTCTTTATTCGAAGTTTAGACACAACATCTTCATTGTTGTGTATGACTTGTGGATGCACCTTCCTTATTTTATAGATAAGTGATCCTAGGAAGATGACACTGCCGATGCTGATGAGGAGAGGCAGACTGGAGAATGCCAGTGATGACCTGACGGACCTCGCTGACCGGAAACCGGAAGTACACTCCCACACTCCACCGCCGCTCACCGCATAGTGCAAAACAGACTGCAACGCTGAAATGCAAAACCAACTTTCTATATCGATATAGATCAAACTGAGCACAAATGAGTGTAAAGAATCTTACTCCAGCATGACACCATGATATGCTGATCTTAAAAACAATCTGAAAACATATGCAACATGACGTGTTTTTTGTTTTTTTTAATTCTTATTTTGTTGTTTTTTGTTGTAGTTTTTATATGTTGTTTTTTACAGATATGAAACTACCACAGTTAGAGAGCCTTAATCGGGTCGCCAACCAGTGTAAATAAATAAAATTGTAGCTATATTCTTATAGTTACTGCCCTATACTGGAATGGTTTATCTTCACCCATCAGCGTTAATATATAAATGATCTTTTACCTGAGAGGAGGACGAACAGAACCAATAGAACACACAAAGTTCTCATTTTGTGTCTACCATTTTCTATATACCTGAAAAAAGGAAAAATAATCCTCTATAAATACGACAAAATAAGACAAAATGTCGCCGATGAATATGGGACAGAGATACTAGTATATAAATGTTTTTATATTTTTTTATATTCAGGTATACCAACCGTTCAAGTGTGAGCCCCAGAAAGCAAAATGCGGCGAGATATTTAATGAATCCATTAGCATATCCTTGAATATCACACAAAGTTTGGGTTTGTCCCTGAATATGTTGGCCCCAGGTCGTTGCTAGATACAGAGCAGTACCGCAGCATAACGCAAAGAGGTCCACTGCACTCAACGCTGTTATGAAAACATCTACAAAATAAAATAAAAGAATATATAGCATAAAAGACTAGGATCACCACTGGAATCATAAGTGCACATTCACCGCAGCTTTCATATAAGATTTTCAAGCACTTTTCTTTACATAATATAAATGTTTATATCTTAAACTATGTAATCACCCAAAAAATTAAATCATCCATTGAGAGTTGAACACGTTGTCAAGAAACTTTGCATAGCTGAGTGGTGATCTCGTGCAAACACCTGCTTTGTCTTTGTTAAGGTTAATAATGGGTCACATATATATCTTTATTGCAAACTATACCGCAAACTATCCCGCAACCACAAAAGAAAGAAACGGGAGCAACAAAAATTTGTTTTCAAAATGGAGATTCCTACTGTACGAAGTGTATAATAAACGAAATAGTAACCAATAGAAACCAAAACAACACCTCCACCTGGAGGCGCTACAGGTGAGGCGCCAACACCTCCAGAGGTGCTATATATCACCTCCACCTAATCCAATATAAACCAAGCGTAGGATAACGCAGTCAGTCCCCATCCAACTGATGAGATCAATACAGATCAAAACCATTACTGTTGGTATTGGCTTGGGACTATACGAACGTTGTCGACCTCGTCTTTGGGATACATTGCCTTTCTTACAATGGGTCACATATAGATTGAAACACTGGAATGATTGGTCTAAATGTAATGATATTTCATTTTGTAAAAAAAAAAAAAAAAAAAAATATATAATAACTTACAAAGTGGTTGAATAGCTGGTTTTCTGTGGATGGTGAGGATAGCCGCGATATGGAGGACGAAACCAGTAATCAAGAGAAGGCAGAATAGTGTGGTGGTCACGGCAACAAGTACCACACTGCAGCAGGCATCACCTGCTGTGGAACCCCTGGAATATACAGCAAACATCAATACCCTGTAATATATAGTCAATAATAGTCAGTATACATCTACATAACTCATCATCCAGACCTATAACCCTGCGAACGCCCATATAGGCCGATTACGGAGTGTATGGACAGTTCCCCCTTTGTGGAAAGTCGTCACTGTGTAAGAAGTTGTAATAGCTGAAATTACATTGTTGCTGTTGCCATACAATATATTCAAATTGTTCTAACAAGCTGAAATCAGTCTTTCCAAGCAAAATAATGTTCAGAATACATTTTCAATGTTATCTTATTCTACTGGGCTTATATGATCATCGAGATATAACAAGATATTAAAATGATATAATTTTTATACTTACAGATCAAGTATTGTGGAATTGTTGGCCATCTTTAAATAATTGTGCTCAGTCTATAAACCATTGATGAACTATTTCTTCAATGCTCTGTGTCGCTTTGCTTGTCATTCCTGCAGTGTAGTGGTATGCATTGAACATTTCCTTTTTAATATCAAAATTGTCTCCACACACACAGCTTAATGAAGCACAATGACACACACAGCTTAATGAAGCAATTTTACAATGGTTTTAACCTATCACTGGAGAGATATTTTGTCGAGTAATTAGCATGAAAACATTTCCAAGAAAAGTCATCTACCGATGAGTAAACGGAAGAATATAGACCATTTGAAATAATTTCTAATATTAGAGTGAAAGTATAACCAAATAAGGCCAAAATATGAAAATCAACACCAAATATCTTTTATTATTTAAATTATATCATAGTTATATTCCACACCTTACTGGGGATAGTTCAGTGGCACAAAAAGAATGTCCTTCAATAAAAAAAATATCTCAATTTGCAACAGAAGATTCCAAAAGCAAAGGTGGGAAAGCTCTGAATGGTGACATAGAGTATCGGGGTGGAAGAGTTTTGCCCAGTACCTACAGTCTCGGGGTGGAAGAGTTTTGCCCGGTACCTACAGTATTGGGGTGGAAGAGTTTTGCCCGGTACCTACAGTATCGGGGTGGAAGACTTGAGTATTGGGGTGGGAGAGCTTTGCCTGGTGCCTTGAGTATTGGGGTGGGAGAGCTTTGCCCGGTGCCTAGAGTATTGGGGTGGGAGAGCTTTGCCTGGTGCCTAGAGTATCGGGGTGGGAGAGTTTTGCCTGGTGCCTAGAGTATTGGGGTGGGAGAGCTTTGCCCGGTGCCTAGAGTATTGGGGTGGGAGAGTTTTGCCTGGTGCCTAGAGTATTGGGGTGGGAGAGTTTTGCCTTGTGCCTAGAGTATTGGGGTGGGAGAGCTTTGCCTGGTGTCTCATTGTTGTAACGCTCAGGTATAAAGCTAAATTTCATTGTTATAACTATCTCTCACTGATACAGCTATCTCTCACTTTGTTGTGCTAAGGTAAGGGGCTCCAGTTCCATAAAGTAAGGGGCTCCAGATCCCAAAAGCCCCCTGGCCAAAGACCCCCGGGTAGTTGTCTTCCACATATGCAGCTGTCTCATTCTAATGCATGCAGCCATTTCTCACCTTTATACGTGTCTTTCCATCCTCAACTTTAATGGACATGTCATATAGCTCTAAAAATTCATGGGATAGGCTCCAAAAAAAACGTCAGTACCCACATATATGCCTAAAATACAAAATATTTTGAAAAAAATATTTGACCTTGAAATGAAATTTCTTTTGCTATAATCAACATTTTTGCTATAACCAACATTTATTGGATCTGTGAGTTAATATGAATTCAGCAATGCAAACTGCATGAACATTGTGACCTCAAGATTTCGGCCATTATAATTTGAAGTCTACTCATTCAGGCCAGTATAACTGACAACAAACTTTAACTTTCAATTTGGTCTGATTTGATTATTAATGTATACCTTTCTTCTGTAGATTTCAAATATCAAATACAGTTACTGTAATAGTCGTTGATTCAGTCATGCATAGAAACAATGACAGCCCAATGCCTCCATCAGACTGCAATAGGGTTCAAGCTGAGAAATTTAACACTTTCTTTGCTTGACAAAACAGATAAAATACGTGGTGATTTGGATTTAGGCACAAATCTCTCACCAGGTGGCACTACAAACAATACAGTCCACCCACCTCTAGACAGTGTTGTACGGAAACTAGTGGAGAGGTCGGCCAAAAAATCTTGTGAACTTGATCTCATAGGTCCTCCCTTAAACCTATAATGTGTGGTGTTCCATGCACAGGGCTCTGTCCTAGGTGCTATACTCTTCACCGTATATATGTCTCCACTGGCTGACATCTTGTCTAAGTTTAGTCTCAACTATCACATCTATGCTGATGACATGCAGATCTATATTCCAGTAGACCACACCTCCGGTCATCATGTAGACATGAGTAGACAGAGACTGGAGGAATGTGTAAGTGAGGTAAGGTCATACCTGATCTCAATCAAAATGAAGATCGATGATGGCAAGTCATAAATGCTGGTCTGTACTAACAAACCCAGAACTACTGCTGGCAGTAGTGTCCATAAAACCATTAAGGTGGGTGACTCAGAAATCAGTCCATCAGATACAGTGGTTGACCTTGGAATCACCCTTGACTCCTATATGGATATGAAGGCTCGAATTAGGAAAATGTGCAAAAAGGGCTTCTACCACATTAAGAACTTGGCAGCAATTAGACCATGTCTAGACAAGAAAACTGCAGTGACATTAACACATGCTTTTGTCACTTCAACTCTGGACTGTGGGAATGGACTACTTGCTGGACTTCCCAGGTCTGAAATAAAAAACTGCTACTTACCTGGAAGGCCCTAAATAGTAAGGCACTGCCTCACTTGTCTGACCTACTTCAAATAAAGGAAGGAGAGTGGTGCCTTAGGTCCGACGATGGCACTTACCTTACTATCCCCAGAACTCGCCTTAAAACAGTAGATGATAGAGCCTTCTCTGCTATTGGTCCTAAACTATGGAACTCACTTCCCTCTAATATTAGGACCAAACATTTCCTGCCTGCAGCGCTTGAACAAACCTGTCTGTCATCATCATCATCATCATCATCATCATCATCATCATCATCATCATCATCATCATCATCATCATCATCATCATCATCATCATTATTATTATTATTATTATTATTATTATTATGATTATTATTTTTTTTTCCCGGGGTCTTTTTCACAGGGATCAGTGATACTGATCTATACCACTCAGCTATGGTGTGATCACAGCTCTCCCACCCCTGTTGTTGTATGGTACTGCACCAGACAATTTTGTGTCCTGTGATATTGGGAGCATCTGGAAGTGACATGATTGTGGTCCTGCTGTGTTGTGAGCTTCTGGAATAAAGCTATACCATTCCTGATAATGTATTTCACTGTTCAAAGCTCTCCAACCCTGATACTGTTTGTAACCGGGCAAAGCTCTCCCACCCTAATACTCTAGTGGCAACAAAGAAACAGCTGCATATGTGAGAGATAGCTGCATATGTGAGAGATAGCTGCATATGTGAGAGATAGCTGTTTTTTTTTAGATAGCTGTGCAAGTGAAAGATTGTAGCCCCTCCCAGCCGAAGGGGTAACTTGTTCTGGTCGAGAAAATTCACAAATCCGTAGGACATACATTTTATCCAGCATTATAAGCATGTCCAAATGTAATTTTCATCTCAGCCCTTTGATTTTCGGTGGTGAACGAGACTGGGATTCATCTTTCCCGCGTGAAATTTGGATCCTTCTTGCGGCCGATGAGTGCAACTCTTCCCGACATCCCCCACTCACTTCCTACTTCCGGCTATCCACGCCCTCTACACTGGAAATTCTCTGATTTATTTCGTTCACAAAGGTGAGTTTTGTAGCAATTGTGACAAAAAACAGTGGATGAAAATAACTATTTTGACCAACTTTATGTTCTGCTCAGACTGTGAATAGTTGTTGGGCTACAAATTTTGCATCCCGAGTCAGTTTTCAGCGTTGTTCAACTCCCCGCTAAGTTAGTTTTCAAATTCCAACATGGCGACTTCCATGTTGAAAAAAGATCCCCAGAAGTTGCCGGTTTTTGCATCGCTTTATTGGAGAAAGTATGTGATCAAGCTCAATAATTCACGAAAACAACTCTATAATCTACAAATTGTAGAAGATTCAAATGTTGAATTTCATCCCAAACAAACGATTCCAAGCCAAACAGAGAAGGAATTCTGCCATTTCCTGGTCTGGGAGGTTGTCAAATGCCAAGTCCCAAACCTTATTTATGCTGTCTTATCACCAATAATGTATAATAAGAAAGTAAAACAGGATATGTTATGAATCCCAAGTTTATTAGCTTGATCAATTCTAAGTAAGTTAATTTGTTGTTAATAGCATGTAATTAATTTTTATTAATTTGGAGAAAGAGCTTTTGACAGCTATCTTTTTGCCTTGCTCGTAGCTTTTGACAGCTACCTTTTTGCCTCGCTCGTAGCTTTTGACAGCTACCTTTTTGCCTCACTAGTTTTGCACCAAAACGGGAATAGTAAGTCACGTGATCAGGATCCCGATCTGCCTGCCCAGCTTGGAATAGGGACGGGTGGCCTGGCGGGCGAATTTTTGATGCGCACACAAGAGCCTGAAAACAAAACGAGTGCCAATAGTTCTCCCTATTCTGGAACCAGAATTATAAGGCGTACGGTATGTGCAAAACCAGCCAGGCTGATTGTGGATCTGCATAAGGCGATTGTGAATTGCCATCTTGCCCCATTGAAAACAAGTACTGAAGTCTGGAACTGCACCAAAAATGGAAGTACAATTTAAGCTCTCTAAAATCCAATCAGTAAAATAAAAGAATGAGGAAGATATGAAATTACGCTATGTTTTTTTCCCCCGCATTGTAAAGTACACATCGGAACTGTATAACTTTACAGGATAGCTTCTGCGATGATGGGGGAGACATTTTCAGTCATTCTGTCCGTCAACTTTTAATTTCTCCTTTGAAACTATGGGTCACTATTCTTAGCTATCATTAAGCAAGATGTACTTTCAAAAGAAAAATTCTATCCATTTTCTGTTGGCTCAGATTTTGTTCCCCATTTTGTTATGATTTTTTAAAAAGAAATCTGATAGCTATCACTGAATTATCAAGGAGGCTGCCTTACAAAAAGCCTTACAAAAAGAAATGATCAGCATAGCTCTAAGGCTGTTGGCCTATGTTTTAGCTTCTGCAGTGATGGGGGATACAAAATGATGTGCAAAACATGTTCAGCTTAATTTCATTTAGTTGAGCACTGGTTTGCATAATGGCTGACTTTCAACTACATCATTGCAGTTCACACATAGTTTTGAACTGTTTAATGTGGAAGTGTTATTGTAGGGGCACTGAAAAGCAATGTGATGTGATGTGATGTCAATATGCTTATCATCAAGGCATTATCCATGTTGGCTGACAAAAGACTTTGCAGATATCTGCAAAGATTAAGAGTTAATTGTTTTATTGTCTGAATGATAATATTAAAAATATATATATCTGGATGTTCACATGGATCTTTGAGACATGAGGCAATGACTAATTAAATTCACAAATCTCTCCATGTGTTCCATGCCTCAGGGGACACAAGCCATGTCCATGTTTTAACACTTGTAATTTGTTGTGCTCTTCGATATACAGTGACCTGCAGCCAAATTTGGACACTTTGGCATTTTTCACCATGAATTTTCATGAGATGTGTGAAAACTGAGTTACAAACACTCAACTTCTATGGTCGATTAGCTACTTTGGATGCCAGAAAAACGAAATTGCAACATGTTCACTATTAAAACAGCTTTATTATGAAATCAATATGGGTCACGCATTCAGTCAGGCTGCAGTTTATCAGAATTTTATGATGAGTCATACAACGACGTTTGGTCATGTGACCGCTCCTATGGGATGATTTTACAGTGAAGACAACATCAGTCGTTCCTTAAAAACAAACTAATACTTACAACATTTTGAAAGGCAATGAGAATACAAGATGACATTTGTAACACAACATTCACATGTCAGAACTGCAGTGAACAGTGATTGGTTGATGAAATAGTATAAACACAGAGATTTGACAAGAGGTGATGCTGCATCTCAATATTATCAAATCACACTGTAACTGTGAGATAATCTGCCCCTGAAATAAAAAGAAAATGTACTAGTAGGAATCAAAATTCAAGTACACTAAATAGTGAAATTTATCTCAAAATGTCAGATATTAATTGGGTTTTTTTCTGGTTAAAATATAGAGGTCTATCCTTGCATTTCACAATAAAGCCCACATGTGATGTTAAAATAAATAAATGAAAATAAATATTTTAAATGTAACAAAAGTCACATTAAAGTATTTTTCTAGCAATATGTTTATGTTTCTATGCACATATGATTTTGATATACCAACTTATTGGATCGGAGGATAATACTTTTAATATGACTTTGTCCATGTCATCTTAAGGAAATCCTTTTTTCCCCTCACCTTGTGATCAGATTTTTATATTTTATGTTCATTGTTAAATTTAGGGGTTTAAATAAATACTGGTTTAAGTATGGAATATTAGTTGTGTGCCTACTGATAACATCCTGCCACACAGTTCCTGTTCATGTCATGGAGATAATTCCTGATGTAATCATGTTAGGCCAGGAGAAGGAGACCAGTGTTTCTCTCTGGTGACATTCCCCAAGGATTTAAATGATCATTTATGAAACAATTTGCAGGCATTTTCAGAAAATTCAAAGGTCAGCATAGCTCTAATGCCACTTGCCTTTGTTTTTTTTGTTTTTGTTTCTTTGTTTTGAATCAAGGTATGAAAGGCAGATGTGTTTTTCTATTTTTCACGTGAAGAAGTGGGCGAGTATAATAGGCTGTGCCACATGTACGGTCTTATTAGGACACTTCCTGTGAGTATTACAGGTGGACACTGGACTATACACCTGGTACCTGGCAAGGTCACATCATTTACCCACTCAAGTGGACTGCCTGCCAGCTTATCAGATCATTATATCCTAAACAGATTGTATGAATGAATCAAGTCATATTGAGGATATATGACGCATAGAAAGAATATGAGTTAAGTCAAAGAGAAGTATGAAAGCCCTCTGCAGATGAACCTATATATAGATCTATAGCATTAATTGGCATCAATCTCTATGTGGCAAATAGTTGTACTGGCTATGATTTTTTAAAAGAATTTCAAAATCCAAATTAATTTATTTTAAACTTTATATTTATTTTTGATACTGAAATTATTTTTCACAGAATCATAAATTGTGATGTCTATGTTGAGGACTGGGGAATGAACAATGCTGAAAAAAATGAATCTCTGAAATTTTCAATCAAACAGTTGGAACTGAACATCTTTTGTAAATGCCTTTATAAACTTGACCAAATAAGGTCAGACATCAGGCAGGTACAATAGCTGTGTGGGTCCTTATATATACATGACCAAGTTGATGTTCAGCTCTAAACTGGTATCACTGAGTATCTGCAGAATGTGCATTTAGAGTGTCGCTTTGCAGAATTGCTATGATGCTTTCAAATCTATGTATTTTTACCCTCAGCCCCTGATGTAATCAGGCTGAGGGTATTGCAGTACTCCTGGCGTGGGTATGTATGTCTGTATGTATGTATGTATGTATGTATGTATGTATGTATGTATGTATGTCTGTAGCGAACATCCTTGTCATCGCGATAACTCAAGAACAAATGATGGCAGCTTCATGAAACTTGACACACATATGCATCTGGTGAAAACCTCGGACGAGTTCGATGGACGGCGACCTTGACCTATTTTTCAAGGTCACAGGGACAATTATGTGAAATCCCAAGAATCACAATAACTCAAGAACGAATGATGGCAGCTTTATGAGATTTGACACACACAAGCATCTGGTGAAGACCTCAGAATTTTTTCTGATGAAACATGACCTTCACCTACTTTTCAAGGTCACAGGGACAATTATGTGAAATCATCTTGTCATCGCGATAACTCTAGAACAAATGATGGCAGCTTCATGAAACTTGACACATATAAGCATCTGGTATAAGCCTCGGACGAGTTCGATGGACGGTGACCTTGACCTATTTTTCAAGGTCACAGGGACAATTATGTGAAATCCCAAGAATCGCATAACTCAAGAACAAATGATGGCAGCTTTATGAGATTTGACACCCATAAGCATCTGGTGTAGACTTCAGAATTGTTTCTATAAAACATGACCTTCACCTACTTTTCAAGGTCACATGGACAAATATGTGAAATCATCCTTGTCATCGAGATAACACGAGAACAAACGATGGCAGCTTCATGAAACTTGGCACACAAAAGCATCTGGTAAAAACCTTGGACGTGTTTGATGGACGGCGACCTTGACCTATTTTTCAAGGTCACGGACAATTATGTGAATTCCCAAGAATCGCAATAACTCAGGAACGAATGATGGCAGCTTTATGAGATTTGACACACACAAGCATCTGGTGAAGACCTCAGAATTTTTTTGATAAAACATGACCTTCACCTACTTTTCAAGGTCACAGGGACAATTATGTGAAATCATCCTTGTCATCGTGATTACTCAAGAACAAATGATGGCAGCTTCATGAAACTTTACACGCATAAGCATCTGGTGAAAACCTCAGACTAGTTCGATGGATGGCGACCTTGACCTAATTTTCAAGGTCACAGGGACAGTTATGTGAAATCCCAAGAATCACAATAACTCAAGAACGAATGATGGCAGCTTTATGAGATTTGACACACACAAGCATCTGGTGAAGACCTCAGACTTCTCTTGATGGAACATGACCTTCACCTACTTTTCAAGGTCACAGGCACAATTATTTGAAATCCCTATCATTGCTATAACTCGAGAACGAATGATGGCAGCTTTATGAGACTTGACACACATAAGCATCTGGTGAAGACCTCACACTTCTCTTGATGGAACATGACCTTCACCTACTTTTCAAGGTCACAGGCACAATCATGTCAAATCCACGTCATTACAATAACTTAAGAGCAAATAATGGCAGCTTCATGAAAATTGACACACATAAGCATCTGGGAAGACTCCAGATGAGTTTGATGGACGGTGACCTTAACCTGCTTTTCAAGGTCACCGGCCCATCTCAATAATTCTAGAGTAAATGATAACAGTTTCATGATACTTGACACACCTAAGCTATCAAAGGAAGTAGATTTTATGTTTTTTTTTTACCCCTGCATCAATTTGCCTTGGTGCAGTGACGTTTTGTTCACAGATATTGTGTGGAGCGAATGTTGTGCAATGAGTTACCAGGGCTGAGGGTTGATGCATCTCTGATGCCTATGTTTTAATTGTTGTAACAGTTATATTTGATAAAAATGTACTTTCAAAATAATTTTTAAATTTGTAATATAAGATCAGATGTGAAATTATGAATTGATACATTAGTTTTATATATGTAATATTTTATCTTGGTATTTGTATTTTAGCTAGATCCCTTAACCACTGTGGTACAACTGACCTGGCCTGCTTAAGATGTTCCCTCACATTCTCTGTAGCAAGTACAGCTTGGATCTCTTAACACTATGTCATCGTGCAGTAAATGCTCTCTGGATGATTAAAAATGCTTATCATTTTGGATCTTTTTCTATTAAAAAAAACCAAAAAAACAAAATATAAATCATTTTTAGTACACAAACAAATCTAAAAGATGAAACATGTTTTAAAAATGTTGAAGATGTAGAGATCCCAGTTTACTTAGTGAGAGAACTCAATACATTCTAACAAGATTTCACCGTCAACTAGGGTTGGGTAAAATACTCTCTGGAGGGTGGCAGACTGGAAATTAGGTGGAGGAGGCGAAAAAAGAAAGAAAAGTAATTCATTAAGTTGGAGAATTTTTATATGACTCAAGATATGCAAAAGAATGTGCACAGAAGTTCTGAATAGTGTGAGTGACACAAATATTTTTGAATAGTTAAAAAGTGACACACCAATATTTTTTGCCTCTTCTTTTTGATTGAAAGCAAAATTATCTCTGAGGTGTTGAACTGTGAAGGAAGCTATTGAATCTATTTTTGGACCGGTTGTTCCGTATTTGACTGAGTTTGCCACCATAAGACCAGTTATTGCCAAGCCCTTCTCCCTGGGTACCCGGACCACTCCATGTTAGTCATCCACACCTCATTAACAAGTTTACAGATTAATTTTCATCATTTTATTGGCCAAGGAAAGGTGTGGCTGTAGGAATGCACTCTAAATTAAACCATAAGATCACAGTTATATTACCCCTGGTCACTAAAATATCAAGGTTTCAATGAATTAACAAAAACTTGCACCATTTTTTAGTTTGAAATTTCTCAAAATTGGACTAATTGCAACTTTTTGATGGTTTTTTTTTACTAATTGTTACTAATATTAAATATAGGAAGAGAACTCTAAATGTCTGCAGTGAGTGTATGTATTTTTGACATGGCGAGCCTCCTCCCCTCTTCCCTATTGGATGAGCATGTCCTGCTCTGGTTGTACACACAGAGCAGTGATGTTGCATGCCTATGTGCGGGGACCCGTCAAATATGGCACCAGGAACTCCTCCGAGTCTACCTTTATTCTGGATCCCAGATTAATGGAGCATAATATACACCCTACTTTCCATTTCCCATTATTGTATGCTGGGCACTTGATTGTGATGCAAAATCGACATATGCTTGGTGTTGCAGAGGTTTGGCTGGTTTTCTCTTTGACATTCTGGTCTTTTGATTTCCACTTTCTATCATACATCCAGTCTGAAAAACTAACCGGCTTTGGCAAAAATATAACACTTCTAACAAGCTTGGTGTGGAGTTTTTTTTAATGGATTAAACTTTCATTAGAAAAGACAGGCTGATTAATTGCAAGTTGTTGTTTTGTCATTGATCGCAATGCAGGACCAAACTGTGGCAGGAACTTATACCCACGCAGCGAGAAATGACTGAGAAAATTATGACCTAGCGGTCCTTTAATTAGTCGATTTTGGATCACGAGAAATCCCAATCTTAGGGCATGCTTTGCTGTTGTCCCACTCAGGAGTCCCCACCTCCAAAGAAAAAGAGCCCACAAGTCTCAAAGCAAGGGAAGAGTCCTAGTAAAACCAACCTCGTGGAGGAGGACCTGGCCAAACACAACGGTCACAGTGCGACAAACCCAGCTTTTGACAAACATCCTGAGCAGCCCAGGTCAGAGAAATCCACGCAGCCAGCAAACTCTCACAATAATAATCACTTTGCCAGTCCCGAGTCTGTACACTTACGAGAAACCAACTTTTCTTCACCCTCCTTCCCGCCCCAGGAAGAAGATTTAGATCCAGTCATGGCCGCCGAAATCGCAGGACTTGTTTCCCGGCTTGAGGCTGTGACCACACGTTTGGAGTCGGTGGCATCCTCTGGTGGTGGAAGTAGCAGTGCAGCGGCTCCCCCTGGTGAGTTTATTTGAGTTAATTTACAAATCAAAGTCATTTGGCTTTTATGACTGATGTCTGGGTACCTTAAAACATCCTTTCATGTCACACCCAACTATAACCTGGACTCGCTCTACTGTAAACTTTGACTTTTACCAGTCTTCCCGATAACCGCCAGACCGCCGGTCCTGACCGATATTTTTTGCCACGGTCCAGCAGATTTTCTCAAAATTTATCCCTCGACAAAATTTATCCCTCGACTTGCCCTAATGTAACCTTTGACTTGCCTCCTTGACTTGCCCTACTATAACCTTTGACTGGTCACCTTGACTCTCCCTACTATAACCTTTGACTGGTCACCTTGACTCTCCCTACTATAACCTTTGACTTGCCCTTCTGTAACCTTTAACTTGCCTCATTGACTTGACCTATTGTAACCTTTGACTGGTCACCTTACTCTCCCCTACTATAACCTTTGACTGGTCACATTGACTCTCCCTACTATAACCTTTGACTTGTCACCTTGACTCACCCTACTATAACCTTTGACTGGTCACCTTGACTTGCCCTACTGTAACCTTTGACTTGCCCCCTTGACTCTCCCTACTATAACCTTTGACTTGCCACCTTGACTTGCCCTGCCATAACATTTTACTTGCCTCCTTGACTATCCCTACTGTAACGTTTGACTTGTCACCTTGACTCACCCTACTGTAACCTTTGACTTGCCTCCTTGACTTGCCCTACTGTAACCTTTGACTGGTCACCTGGACTCGCCCTACTGTAACCTTTGATTTGCCTCCTCAACTCGCCCTACTGTAACCTTTGATTTTCCACCTTGGCCTATTATAACTATTGACTGGTCACCTCAACTTACCCTACCATAATTTTTGACCTGCCACATTGGCTAACCCTTGATGACCATCTTGTCTTGGTCCCAAAATCAATTATAAGTTATTTAAACTAATTATGGAGTAAATTACGGAAAATCGAATTCAGACAAAAATAACTCTTTTGTTATCAGCAAATTTGCTGGTTTATTATCACGTCAGTGTTCTGGATTAGCATTTTTACATTTCTATGAATGAACCAAAGATGTCCTTTTATTATTTGGTTGGCCAGACAACAGCATGTATATTTGTGTGGTAATAGTGTAACACATGTCACACTGACAATTTAGGTTAATATCACGATTGGCTTCCCAGAAAAAAAGACGTTTTATATATATATATATATATTATGCAAATTGCAAATTCTTTTGTCAGAGTTTGTACAAATGATTGCGTTTTCATTAATAAGATCAGTGTATTGAAGGCAAAAAAGGCCACAAAAAATGAAATCTTTTTGATATGCCTCAAAATAAGAGCTGAAGGCAGCAAGGGAAGGGGTGCATATTGCAGTTTATCCACATATTGCAGTTTATCCACATATTGCAGTTTATCCACATATTGCAGTTTATCCACATTGCAGTTTATCCACATATTGCAGTTTATCCACATATTGCAGTTTATCTACATATTGCAGTTTATCCACATATTGCAGTTTATCCACATATTGCAGTTCATCATGACATGACCAGTTACCCCGAGGAAGGCATTTCTCTCGGTGGGGGATTGACTACCTTTGCTGAGCAGAGTATAGAGTAGAGTAGAGTAGTAACCAATTTTATCTCCATGTTTGGAAGACACATACAGTGTCAATCGTTTGTATGTGTACCATGTGTTCATGCAGTGAAAACAATTTCGCGTGTAAAAATACTGAGAGAATGTTCACAAATTATGCTCGCAAAAAAGCCAGTAATATTGACGATCTCTTTGATTCGTTTTTTTTTTATCAAACTGACACTTTTAAGTCCTCTGGGGCAGATTTTCTTAAGGAATCACTTTCTTTTACACCAAAATAGAGCATTTTCAAAAAAATATACAAGAAACTGCTAAACTGCTGAAAATTCCCAGTGATCATGCTACATTCATACAAGTATGTTTATAATGGAAATGAAAATAAGTTCTGATACTCTTCCAAAACAAGATGAAAATTATTTTGATATCTTTAGAAAGAAAAGGTGGCGTAGTTGTACATCACTTCGAAATTATATGTTATCGGGTCAGAAGGCCAGATAGAAAAGGTTCTGCAGATTGTAGCAGCAAAAAGAAGAAGATTTCCAAACACTTTTGGAAAATTGTTCATTGCAATATTTACTGTGATTCCGGTGAATTATTGATTTTGTCCTCAGGCAAAGAGAGAAATTGAGGGGAAGGACACACTTGAGACTTTTGACCAATCTGGGGATTTGGGGATTTTATGTAAAGTAATCTGCAGAACTAATTTTCTTTGTCTTCATTTCTTATCAAACCATTTTCAAGGGACATCAAGGCAAAAAAACTATTTTGCAACATATTCGTTTATTCTCAGATCTTTTTCAAACATAACAGTGCTAAAATGGTGATATATTTCGATTATTTAAGTTCATTAACACATTGATTTATTCCAGGAAATCAATTTTTACACTGTAAATGTACAACTTCTGAAGGGGGGGATTCTGTCTCTCTGTCTGTCAACTTTGATCTTCTCCTGTGAAACTACTGGTCGTAGTATTTAGCTATTTGTAGGTAAGATGTATTTCCAGGGGACCAATATTATTTTTCTTCCTTCAGACCCATTTTCTTATTTTCTCCATGTTTTATGATTTAAACAAAAATCCAATACCTATGACTGAATTGTCAAGGAGGCTGCCAAATTTTTAAACATAAATCCCAGCCACAGAGATTCGAGATAACAAGAAGGGACCAAAGTAAATATGTAATGTGCATTTTTATCAGTCAAAATGACCAAGTGTGCCCTGGGTAAGGATAATTTATGAAACATTTTGCAGCATTTTAAATCAATGTTCAGAAAATTAAAAAAAGAAAGAAATGATCAACATAGCTCGGGGTCACTGGCCTATGTTTGACTTCAACCACCAGGGGGCTCTCAACCAAAAGACCCATAAATACTCTTAATTAAAACAATGATATTTATCTTGAGTGGAGCATAGATATAGAAAATAAGGCCTTTGTATTGGGTAATGTTAACCCAGCCACAGGCATAGCATGAGAACAAAGACCTCGCACAGATTTATCATTTGCAGACCAGGTGTAGATATTATAGAACACATTCCACACATCTTCACCCCCAACTGTGCCCCTGTCTTCATCCAGCTTGACCCAATTACAAGCTGATAATGACCTCCAGATAATGCTCCTGGGTCAACTTGTAAGAGCTCTTGTGATTGGCCACAGATTTGACACCGCTTGCATCTGATTGGCCAGTGGATGTATGAATGAAGTGTGTGTCATTTCTTGCTTGGCAGACTGTTTGCTGTGAGTTTGAGGGAGAGGCAATGTTTGCCCGCCTCATTATCCGACTTATCTGGGACTCATACTAAACCGATAAAAATGAGCCGCCACTCCAGAGGACCTGATTAGAAGAATAATTATTAACCTGCTGTGTACACTTGATCACATTCTGATAGATAACACATTGAATGCTGCGAAGCTTTTCAAGGTTTCGATTTTTCCTTAATATGAAAGCCATAGACATACAGAGGAGCAGGGGCTAATTGGCAAATGTTTTGGATTATGTTTACCCCTGAGGATAAGGTCAGCGTGAGGGGTAAACAAGTAGGGATCTAAAGTACCCCCTGATCTGCCCCTCCACCCTCCCCTTTTAAGGCACTCAGTGTGTGTTTGAGGGTAATCTGACCCAATCTCTTGTTTATAATCCTGTGTTGTGCTCTTGATGATATTGCTGAGGGATGATCCTTGCAGCAGGCTGAGATGAACTTCAGGGAATTCTGGGAATGACGGTGTGGCATGGCAGGACAGTAGGACAGGCTTGATGTGGTCATGACAGACATAGCTGAGATGGCTGCTGTAAGCCATTACCATCAACCAGAACATGCTGATAGAACCCCACAGGTCAAGGTCACGTAACTGGGTCAGGTCATGGGAATGTGCATAACAAAGACCAGCACACAGTACCTTTACTGCACACAACACTTTTATTACCCTCAGCCCCTGATGTAATCAGGCTGAGGGTATTGCAGTACTCCTGGCGTGGGTATGTATGTATGTATGTATGTCTGTATGTATGTCTGTAGCGAACATCCTTGTCATCGCGATAACTCAAGAACAAATGATGGCAGCTTCATGAAACTTGATAAACATATGCATCTGGTGAAAACCTCGGACGAGTTCGATGGACGACGACCTTGACCTATTTTTCAAGGTCACAGGGACAATTATGTGAAATCCCAAGAATCACAATAACTCAAGAACGAATGATGGCAGCTTTATGAGATTTGACACACATAAGCATCTGGTGAAGCCCTCAGAATTTTTCCTATGAAACATGACCTTCACCTACTTTTCAAGGTCACAGGGACAATTATGTGAAATCATCTTGTCATCGCGATAACTCGAGAACAAATGATGGCAGCTTCGTGAAACTTGACACATATTAGCATCTGGTGAAAACCTCGGACGAGTTCGATGGACAGTGACCTTGACCTATTTTTCAAGGTCACAGGGACAATTATGTGAAATCCCAAGAATCGCATAACTCAAGAACAAATGATGGCAGCTTTATGAGATTTGACACCCATAAGCATCTAGTGAAGACCTCAGAATTGTTTCTATAAAATATAACCTTCACCTACTTTTCAAGGTCACATGGACAATTATGTGAAATCATCCTTGTCATCGCGATAATACGAGAACAAATGATGGTAGCTTCATGAAACTTGACACACAAAAGCATCTGGTGAAAACCTCGGATGAGTTTGATGGACGGCGACCTTGACCTATTTTTCAAGGTCACGGACAATTATGTGAAATCCCAAGAATCGCAATAACTCAAGAACGAATGATGGCAGCTTTATGAGATTTGACACACACAAGCATCTGGTGAAGACCTCAGACTTCTCTTGATGGAACATGACATTCACCTACTTTTCAAGGTCACAGGGACAATTATGTGAAATCATCCTTGTCATCGTGATAACTCAAGAACAAATGATGGCAGCTTCATGAAACTTTACACGCATAAGCATCTGTTAAAAACCTCTGACTAGTTCGGTGGATGGCGACCTTGACCTATTTTTCAAGGTCACGGGGACAATTATGTGAAATCCCAAGAATCGCAATAACTCAAGAACGTATGATGGCAGCTTTATGAGATTTGACACACACAAGCATCTGGTGAAGACCTCAGACTTCTCATGATGGAACATGACCTTTACCTACTTTTCAAGGTCACAGGGACAATTATGTGAAATCATCCTTGTCATCGTGATAACTCAAGAACAAATGATGGCAGCTTCATGAAACTTTACACACATAAGCATCTGTTGAAAACCTCGGACTAGTTCGGTGGACGGTGACCTTGACCTATTTTTCAAGGTCACAGGGACAATTATGTGAAATCCCAAGAATCGCAATAACTCAAGAACGAATCATGGCAGCTTTATGAGATTTGACACACAAGCATCTGGTGAAGACCTCAAGACTTCTCATGATGGAACATGACCTTCACCTACTTTTCAAGGTCACAGGGACAATTATGTGAAATCATCCTTGTCATCGCGATAACTCGAGAACAAATGATGGCAGCTTCATGAAACTTGACACACATAAGCATCTGATGAAAACCTCAGACATTTTTGTATGGAACATGACCTTCACCTACTTTTCAAGGTCACAGGTACAATTATGTGAAATCCCTATCATTGCTATAACTCGAGAACGAATCATGGCAGCTTTATGAGATTTGACACACATAAGCATCTGGTGAAGACCTCAGACTTCTCTTGATGGAACATGACCTTTACTTACTTTTCAAGGTCACAGGGACAATCATGTCAAATCCACGTCATTGCAATAACTTAAGAACAAATAATGGCAGCTTCATGAAAATTGACACACATAAGCATCTGGGAAGACTTCAGATGAGTTTGATGGACGGTGACCTTAACCTGCTTTTCAAGGTCACCGGCCCATCTCAATAATTCTAGAGTAAATGATGACAGTTTCATGATACTTGACACACCTAAGCTATCAAAGGAAGTAGATTTTATGGGGTTTTTTAACCCCTGCATCAATTTGCCTTGGTGCAGTGACGTTTTGTTCACAAATATTGTGTGGAGCGAATGTTGTGCAATGAGTTACCAGGGCTGAGGGTTGATGCATCTCTGATGCCTATGTTTCTATTTCCTGCAATAAAATCTCTATTCATTTCACAAAAATCGTCATTCTAGTACATGAAAAAATAGTTGGAAAAGTCTGAATGGCTTATTCAAGGATGATACATATTTTGTGAGATGATCATTGGTACTATACCCCTCATCTGTGATCTTGCTGGGCACAGACAGATAGTCTTTGTGTATGTTTGTACTACCAGACACTGCAACAAGTGCAGTGCTAGAGGTTAACTTGGTGATCACAATATTTGCAAGACAAAATACTGCTGAAAGGAAAAGCGGCTTTCCCAAGGAATTATATCTGGTGAACCTTAATAGAGTTTAAATAATTTACGTTGTTCTATTTCTCAGAAAAGTAAGGTTGGATTTAGTAGTCAAGACCAGAATCCATTTCTTAATTTGGTAAAACAGAAATGTGATACTTTTCAGGAAATAGGAGATTGAGGCAGAGTGCAGGCTATAATAGAGTGTAATGATGGCACAATCCAATATGACTGAGGTGTTTAGGAAATAGGAGATTGAGGCAAAGAGTACAGGTTATAATACAGTGTAATGTTGGCACAATCCAATATGACTGAGGTGTTCAGGAAATAGGAGATTGGGGCAAAGAGTACAGGTTATAATACAGTGTAATGTTGGGAGAATCCAATATGACTGAGGTGTTCAGGAAATAGGAGATTGGGGCAAAGAGTACAGGTTATAATAGAGTTTAATGTCGGGAGTATCCAATATGACTGAGGTGTTCAGGAAATAGGAGATTGGGGCAAAGAGTACAGTTTATAATAGAGTGTGATGTTGGGAGAATCCAGTATGACTGAGGTGTTCAGAAACAGGTTATCATGGAACTACTTGCTTTATGCAGTCAAATATGACATATTGTTTATCACCAGCAAATAAACAGTAACTGCCATATCCATCGTGTGAAGCGCCATGTTGGACAGCACATATTTATAATGGGGGAAGGGCTACAGAGGTAGCAAGCATGTGCTGTAAGTGCTGTATCAACAGTGCACTTGCATATACAGTTTACAGCCTCCATGATTCAAATTGTTTTCCAATGTAACAACTGTACAAGCTTAGAGCAATTTTTTCCTGGAGATATTTATAATTGGACTATTATGTGGCATTTAATAGGATTTGTGATCAGAAATATGTTACCTTCTGTTGTAAATAATGTACAGTTCACCTGCAACATCATCATACAAGAATATATATTTATATGGAGATCAAATATACAAGCAGGCCAAATAAACTGTCATAGTGTCTGTCAAATAAATCTTTTTACCCTCAGCCCCTGATGTAATCAGGCTGAGGGTATTGCAGTACTCCTGGCGTGGGTATGTCTGTATGTATGTATGTATGTCTGTAGCGAACATCCTTGTCATCGCGATAACTCAAGAACAAATGATGGCAGCTTCATGAAACTTGACACACATATGCATCTGGTGAAGACCTCGGACGAGTTCGATGGACGGCGACCTTGACCTATTTTTCAAGGTCACAGGGACAATTATGTGAAATCCCAAGAATCACAATAACTCAAGAACGAATGATGGCAGCTTAATGAGATTTGACACACATAAGCATCTGGTGAAGCCCTCAGAATTTTTCCTATGAAACATGACCTTCACTTACTTTTCAAGGTCACAGGGACAATTATGTGAAATCATATTGTCATCGCGATAACTCGAGAACAAATGATGGCAGCTTCGTGAAACTTGACACATATAAGCATCTGGTGAAAACCCCGGACGAGTTCGATGGACGGTGACCTTGACCTATTTTTCAAGGTCACACGGACAATTATGTGAAATCCCAAGAATCGCATAACTCAAGAACAAATGATGGCAGCTTTATGAGATTTGACACCCATTAGCATCTGGTGAAGAACTCAGAATTGTTTCTATAAAACATAACCTTCACCTACTTTTCAAGGTCACATGGACAATTATTTGAAATCATCCTTGTCATCGCGATAGTACGAGAACAAATGATGGCAGCTTCGTGAAACTTGACACATATAAGCATCTGGTGAAAACCTCGGACGAGTTCGATGGACGGTGACCTTGACCTATTTTTCAAGGTCACGGACAATTATGTGTAATCCCAAGAATCGCAAGAACGAATGATGGCAGTTTTATGAGATTTGACACACACAAGCATCTGGTGAAGACCTCAGACTTCTCTTGATGGACCATGACCTTCACCTACTTTTCAAGGTCACAGGGACAATAATGTGAAATCATCCTTGTCATCGTGATAACTCAAGAACAAATGATGGCAGCTTCATGAAACTTTACACGCATAAGCATCTGTTGAAAACCTCAGACTAGTTCGGTGGACGGCGACCTTGACCTATTTTTCAAGGTCACAGGGACAAATATGTGAAATCCCAAGAATCGCAATAACTCAAGAACGAATGATGGCAGCTTTATGAGATTTGACACACACAAGCATCTGGTGAAGACCTCAGACTTCTCATGGTGGACCATGACCTTCACCTACTTTTCAAGGTCACAGGGACAATTATGTGAAATCATCCTTGTCATCGCGATAACTCGAGAACAAATGATGGCAGCTTCATGAAACTTGACACACATAAGCATCTGATGAAAACCTCAGACATTTTTGTATGGAAAATGACCTTCACCTACTTTTCAAGGTCACAGTTACAATTATGTGAAATCCCTATCATTGCCATAACTCGAGAACAAATGTTGGCAGCTTTATGAGACTTGACACACATAAGCATCTGGTGAAGACCTCAGACTTCTCTTGATGGAACATGACCTTTACCTACTTTTCAAGGTCACAGGGACAATCATGTCAAATCCACGTCATTGCAATAACTTAAGAACAAATAATGGCAGCTTCATGAAAATTGACACACATAAGCATCTTGGAAGTCTTCACATGAGTTTGATGGACAGTGACCTTAACCTGCTTTTCAAGGTCACCTGCCCATCTCAATAATTCTAGAGTAAATGATGACAGTTTCATGATACTTGACACACCTAAGCTATCAAAGGAAGTAGATTTTATGGGTTTTTTTTACCCCTGCATCAATTTGCCTTGGTGCAGTGACGTTTTGTTCACAAATATTGTGTGGAGCGAATGTTGTGCAATGAGTTACCAGGGCTGAGGGTTGATGCATCTCTGATGCCTATGTTTATTATTTATTTAGGGTCCTTGATGTTAGTCAGCTTTGTATTTGTACACTTAAGTTAATATGTGTCTTTGTGTGTGCTTATTTTTATATTGGAAATATGTCTGCTCTGATATCTGTGTTAACATCACCACACATGAATTTGTCACCCAGAAGTTCCGTTATCTTGTTTTGATTTAAAACTCCTTTCATTCTAAAGCAAGCTTTGTTATTTATATCTCATAACATGGCAGATTTCTCGATGACAACAAAGAAGCCAGGCCTGGTGAACTTAATTATGAGAAAATCCATCTTGGAAAATTAATATCAATGTTTATAACCCCAAACTTTGAAATCAAATCTTATTACCCATCATATTTCCCCTTCATAGATTTCTGTGCAATTTGAAAGTGGATGAATCTTCTGCTAAATCCAAATTATCCATTGGACACTTTGTCAAAAAACTTTGTTTAGCTGACCAGTGATCTAGTGCTAACTCCTGCTCAGTAAAATTTTGTTAACAATGGGGCACCTTCAGATTGGGACAGTGGAGTGATTTGGCTTACAGAGCCCTGTTTGTCCATTAATGTTTGTCCATTGGTACAGACCTAACACCCTGACAGACCACAATAGAGGTCATATGCTTTTATACATGTGGCCACCTGGTGGTCAAAAGAGTACAGCCAGAGTACTTGGCACTTTCAGCAAAATACAATAAACAGTTTAGATGTTTTTTGGTTGATTTCAGTGAGATAACTTGCTTGTATCACAGTTTTGTGGCCAGATATCATTTAAGCAAACACCAAACCTCTGTAACATTGCCTGTGACCTCAGTGATTTCATGAAGACTTAACGGCTTTATGAAGGCAGCAATGCTATCCCCTCCCAGGTCTGGACTGTGCAATGCTATCCCCTCCCAGGTCTGGACTCAGCAATGCTATCCCCTCACTGGTCTTGACTGTGCAATGCTATCCCCTCACAGGTCTGGACTGTGCAATGCTATCCCCTCACTGGTCTGGACTGTGCAATGCTATCCCCTCACAGGTCTGGACTCAGCAATGCTATCCCCTCACTGGTCTTGACTGTGCAATGCTATCCCCTCACAGGTCTGGACTGTGCAATGCTATCCCCTCACTGGTCTGGACTGTGCAATGCTATCCCCTCACAGGTCTGGACTCTGCAGTGCTATCCCCTCACTGGTCTGGACTGTGCAATGCTGTCCCCTCACTGGTCTGGACTGTGCAATGCTATCCCCTCACAGGTCTGGACTGTGCAATGCTATCCCCTCACAGGTCTGGACTGTGCAATGCTATCCCCTCACAGGTCTGGACTGTGCAATGCTATCCCCTCACAGGTCTGGACTGTGCAATGCTATCCCCTCACAGGTCTGGACTCTGCAACGCTATCCCCTCACTGGTCTGTACTGTGCAATGCTATCCCCTCACAGGTCTGGACTGTGCAATGCTATCCCCTCACTGGTCTGGACTGTGCAATGCTATCCCCTCACTGGTCTGGACTGTGCAATGCTATTCCCTCACTGGTCTGGACTGTGCAATGCTATCCCCTCACTGGTCTGGACTGTGCAATGCTATCCCCTCACAGGTCTGTACTGTGCAATGCTATCCCCTCACTGGTCTGGACTGTGCAATGCTGTCCCCTCACGGGTCTTGACTGTGCAATGCTATCCCCTCACAGGTCTGGACTGTGCAATGCTATCCCCTCACTGGTCTGGACTGTGCAATGCTATCCCCTCACTGGTCTGGACTGTGCAATGCTATCCCCTCACAGGTCTGGACTGTGCAATGCTATCCCCTCACTGGTCTGGACTGTGCAATGCTATCCCCTCACAGGTCTGGACTGTGCAATGCTATCCCCTCACTGGTCTGGACTGTGCAATGCTATCCCCTCACTGGTCTGGACTGTGCAATGCTATCCCCTCACTGGTCTGGACTGTGCAATGCTATCCCCTCACAGGTCTGTACTGTGCAATGCTATCCCCTCACAGGTCTGGACTGTGCAATGCTATCCCCTCACTGGTCTGGACTGTGCAATGCTATCCCCTCACTTGTCTGGACTGTGCAATGCTATCCCCTCACTGGTCTGGACTGTGCAATGCTATCCCCTCACAGGTCTGGACTGTGCAATGCTATCCCCTCACTGGTCTGGACTGTGCAATGCTATCCCCTCACTGGTCTGGACTGTGCAATGCTATCCCCTCACAGGTCTGGACTGTGCAATGCTATCCCCTCACTGGTCTGGACTGTGCAATGCTATCCCCTCACAGGTCTGGACTGTGCAATGCTATCCCCTCACTGGTCTGGACTGTGCAATGCTATCCCCTCACTGGTCTGGACTGTGCAATGCTATCCCCTCACTGGTCTGGACTGTGCAATGCTATCCCCTCACAGGTCTGTACTGTGCAATGCTATCCCCTCACAGGTCTGGACTGTGCAATGCTATCCCCTCACTGGTCTGGACTGTGCAATGCTATCCCCTCACTTGTCTGGACTGTGCAATGCTATCCCCTCACTGGTCTGGACTGTGCAATGCTATTCCCTCACTGGTCTGGACTGTGCAATGCTATCCCCTCACTGGTCTGGACTGTGCAATGCTATCCCCTCACTGGTCTGGACTGTGCAATGCTATCCCCTCACTGGTCTGGACTGTGCAATGCTATCCCCTCACTGGTCTGGACTGTGCAATGCTATCCCCTCACTGGTCTGGACTGTGCAATGCTATCCCCTCACTGGTCTGGACTGTGCAATGCTATTCCCTCACTGGTCTGGACTGTGCAATGCTATCCCCTCACAGGTCTGTACTGTGCAATGCTATCCCCTCACAGGTCTTGACTGTGCAATGCTATCCCCTCACTGGTCTGGACTGTGCAATGCTATCCCCTCACTGGTCTGGACTGTGCAATGCTATTCCCTCACTGGTCTGGACTGTGCAATGCTATCCCCTCACTGGTCTGGACTGTGCAATGCTATCCCCTCACAGGTCTGTACTGTGCAATGCTATCCCCTCACTGGTCTGGACTGTGCAATGCTATCCCCTCACAGGTCTTGACTGTGCAATGCTATCCCCTCACAGGTCTGGACTGTGCAATGCTATCCCCTCACTGGTCTGGACTGTGCAATGCTATCCCCTCACTGGTCTGGACTGTGCAATGCTATCCCCTCACAGGTCTGGACTGTGCAATGCTATCCCCTCACTGGTCTGGACTGTGCAATGCTATCCCCTCACAGGTCTGGACTGTGCAATGCTATCCCCTCACTGGTCTGGACTGTGCAATGCTATCCCCTCACTGGTCTGGACTGTGCAATGCTATTCCCTCACTGGTCTGGACTGTGCAATGCTATCCCCTCACTGGTCTGGACTGTGCAATGCTATCCCCTCACAGGTCTGTACTGTGCAATGCTATCCCCTCACTGGTCTGGACTGTGCAATGCTATCCCCTCACGGGTTTTGACTGTGCAATGCTATCCCCTCACAGGTCTGGACTGTGCAATGCTATCCCCTCACTGGTCTGGACTGTGCAATGCTATCCCCTCACTGGTCTGGACTGTGCAATGCTATCCCCTCACAGGTCTGGACTGTGCAATGCTATCCCCTCACTGGTCTGGACTGTGAAATGCTATCCCCTCACAGGTCTGGACTGTGAAATGCTATCCCCTCACAGGTCTGGACTGTGCAATGCTATCCCCTCACTGGTCTGGACTGTGCAATGCTATCCCCTCACAGGTCTGGACTGTGAAATGCTATCCCCTCACTGGTCTGGACTCTGCAATGCTATCCCCTCACAGGTCTGGACTGTGCAATGCTATCCCCTCACAGGTCTGGACTGTGAAATGCTATCCCCTCACTGGTCTGGACTGTGAAATGCTATCCCCTCACAGGTCTGGACTGTGAAATGCTATCCCCTCACAGGTCTGGACTGTGCAATGCTATCCCCTCACTGGTCTGGACTGTGCAATGCTATCCCCTCACTGGTCTGGACTGTGCAATGCTATCCCCTCACAGGTCTTGACTGTGCAATGCTATCCCCTCACTGGTCTGGACTGTGAAATGCTATCCCCTCACAGGTCTGGACTGTGAAATGCTATCCCCTCACAGGTCTGGACTGTGCAATGCTATCCCCTCACTGGTCTGGACTGTGCAATGCTATCCCCTCACTGGTCTAGACTGTGCAATGCTATCCCCTCACGGGTCTTGACTGTGCAATGCTATCCCCTCACTGGTCTGGACTGTGAAATGCTATCCCCTCACAGGTCTGGACTGTGAAATGCTATCCCCTCACAGGTCTGGACTGTGCAATGCTATCCCCTCACTGGTCTGGACTGTGCAATGCTATCCCCTTGAGCAGACCTGGTCTGATATAGCGCTATAGCGCTTTGAGCAGACCTGGTCTGATATAGCGCTATATAAATCGTTATTATTATTATTATTATTATTATTATTATTATTATTATTATTATTATCCCCTCACTGGTCTGGACTGTGCAATGCTATCCCCTCACGGGTCTTGACTGTGCAATGCTATCCCCTCACTGGTCTGGACTGTGAAATGCTATCCCCTCACAGGTCTGGACTGTGAAATGCTATCCCCTCACAGGTCTGGACTGTGCAATGCTATCCCCTCACTGGTCTGGACTGTGCAATGCTATCCCCTCACTGGTCTGGACTGTGCAATGCTATCCCCTCACGGGTCTTGACTGTGCAATGCTATCCCCTCACTGGTCTGGACTGTGAAATGCTATCCCCTCACAGGTCTGGACTGTGAAATGCTATCCCCTCACAGGTCTGGACTGTGCAATGCTATCCCCTCACTGGTCTGGACTGTGCAATGCTATCCCCTTGAGCAGACCTGGTCTGATATAGCGCTATAGCGCTTTGAGCAGACCTGGTCTGATATAGCGCTATATAAATCGTTATTATTATTATTATTATTATTATTATTATTATTATTATTATTATTATTATTATTATTATTATTATTATTATTATTATTATTATTATTATTATTATCCCCTCACTGGTCTGGACTGTGCAATGCTATCCCCTCACAGGCCTAGACTGTGCAATGCTATCCCCTCACAGGTCTAGACTCTGCTTGCTTAAAGGTTGACAACAGTCTGATATCTAATTTTGCACATTTACAGATTTCAATATTTCTGTCATCCTGGGACAGTTATATTTGATATGATATACAAGTATTTTCATCATGGATATTTTTTGCACCATTGTAAAACTGAGTATGGTTCCGTTTTCTTGAGTATAGTTAGATGCATGTGTAATCTTATCAACTTGTTATACCAGACAGATTTTTGTGAGCATTACGGGTGTGACAAGTCGTGAGCTAGACTGTGTTTGCTCATCTTGTTTTCTTGTTTTCCTTACTTCCAAGCTTCGGTTAGATACTGTTAATATTGTGGAGAATAGTAACGATGTTTCCTTGTGTTACAGAGGCGCTGGCAGCATTCGTTCAGGCCTATGATGATATTGTCTCCGGTTCCCTCGCAGAGTTCCTCAGCAAGTGCAATGCTATTGGTGGAGATGTTAAAAAACAGGTGAGTGGACCACAAATATCGCATCTCAAACTCTGTGCCAAGTATCACCAAACTTATTTCTTAACAATGAATTATAAAAAAAACATTTATTTTCCACCTAAATAATGGCCGCCCAACTTGGATGGTAGAAGTGCTAATGTTGAGGTCTTGAGAAAAATGAGAAAATTGAGAAAAATGTATGTTTGACATGAGGTCCGATTACAACAGAAAGTATGACGATCCTTACCGAAAATTATCACTCAGGGCCTGCGGCTGGAGGCAAGACCGTTGTTTGTCGTGTTAAAAGGCATATAAAGTTCTGAATGTTTTTGCAGGGAGACATGATTTCTGCAGCGTTCCAAGCCCAGCGAGATTTCATCTTGAAGGTATCAAAAGCCAAAGAGCCAGGACAGGTAAATATCTCCTCAGACATTTATGCTTAATTTATTGTAATCAAAATTGATGCCATTAATATCTCTTTTGAGACAACCACAAATAGGATAAAAGTTCCAAATTGATATCTTAATTTGAAATCCAAGACATTTTGACAACTCAGACTTTTTGATATCACAACACAACATAGCATGGTTAAAAGGTCACAAATACTAATATTATTGTTATAAGAGCAATGAAATTCTTGGATTAGAAATTTCAGTTTTTCATGTTTCACCCTTTAAACACATGAAAACAATTGAGTATGTTCACATCTTACCTTTTAGGATGAAATGCTGGTAAAAATGGAACTTTATGGTATATTTTTGACACTGATTTTTACCAAACCTACCATACAAAATGATAACAGTATAATCCCAAGCACTTCTACTGTGAGTGTGTGAAACATGTCACCTCCAGATGCCATTGTGCAGTACAAGTCCTTGACAATATTGACCATTAATTGTTGACCATTATTTGAACAGATTGACCATTAATCGACCAGGTTGACCATTAATCGACCAGGTTGACCATTAATCGACCAGGTTGACCATTAATCGACCAGGTTGACTATTAATTGCCAAGGTTGACCATTAATTGACCAGGTTGACCATTAATTGACCAGGCTGACCATTAATTGACCAGGCTGACCATTACTTGACCAGATTGACCATTAATTCACCAGGTTAACCATTAATGGACCAGGTTGACCAATAATTGCCAAGGTTGACCATTAATTGACCAGGTTGACCATTAATTGACAAGGCTGACCATTACTTACCCCAGGTTGACCATTACTTGCCCTAGTTTGACCATTACTTGCCCAGTTTGACCATTACTCACCCAGGTTGACCATTACTTGCCCCATGTTGACCATTACTTGCCCCAGGTTGACCATTACTTGCCCCATGTTGACCATTACTTGCCCCAGGTTGACCATTACTTGCCCATGTTGACCATTACTTGCCCAGGTTGACCATTACTTACCCCATGTTGACCATTACTTTCCCCAGGTTGACCATTACTTGCCCCAGGTTGACCATTACTTGCCCAGGTTGACCATTACTTGCCCTAGTTTGACCATTACTTGCCCAGTTTGACCATTACTCACCCAGGTTGACCATTACTCACCCAGGTTGACCATTACTTGCCCCATGTTGACCATTACTTGCCCCAGGTTGACCATTACTTGCCCATGTTGACCATTACTTCCCCAGGTTGACCATTACTTGCCCCAGGTTGACCATTACTTGCCCAGGTTGACCATTACTTGCCCTAGTTTGACCATTACTTGCCCAGTTTGACCATTACTCACCCAGGTTGACCATTACTCACCCAGGTTGACCATTACTTGCCCCATGTTGACCATTACTTGCCCCAGGTTGACCATTACTTGCCCATGTTGACCATTACTTGCCCAGGTTGACCATTACTTACCCCATGTTGACCATTACTTGCCCCAGGTTGACCATTACTTGCCCCAGGTTGACCATTACTTGCCCCATGTTGACCATTACTTGCCCCAGGTTGACCATTACTTGCCCATGTTGACCATTACTCGCCCAGGTTGACCATTACTCACCCAGGTTGACCATTACTCACCCAGGTTGACCATTACTTGCCCCATGTTGACCATTACTTGCCCATGTTGACCATTACTTGCCCCAGGTTGACCATTACTCACCCAGGTTGACCATTACTTGCCCCAGGTTGACCATTACTTGCCCATGTTGACCATTACTTGCCCCAGGTTGACCATTACTTGCCCCAGGTTGACCATCACTTGCCCCAGGTTGACCATTACTCGCCCAGGTTGACCATTACTTGCCCCATGTTGACCATTACTTGCCCCAGGTTGACCATTACTTGCCCCAGGTTGACCATTACTTTCTGTCCTTAAAGGATTCACCTTCCCCAGGATGAGTAGAGTCACAGCACATTATATAGAACTGAGCACACAAAGTGAAGACCTCTTATTGCTGTTCGGAATCTGACATTTGATCAAAACAAGTCAAACCTTTGTAACCCTTTAAATGCTTTTATGGCCAAATTATTCTAACAGTCTGCATTTGAAAAGAACACTTTGGACCTATTCCTAATTTGAATATTTGTGGTGAAACGGTTTTCGTATTGTATGATAATGAATGCAACCTGATTGTACTTTCGTGTGTTTCCACATCTGAAAATAAGTTTGCAATCAGAATTTCAATCATTTCAATGTCATCAACCCAAAAAGAAGCCACTTCAACTGAATGTCTAATTCCGTGATATATCCATGGATGGAAGATATGTAAGCTTTGATAAGCAAGGCCTGTTAATTTTTGGTAGGAAACAGGAGACAGAATACCAACATTGATGGTGTGAATTTAATGTCAGAATAAAGAAATGATTCTGAAGTCTGCGAGTCAGTAAGCAGCATAATTGTGTGGACTTTTTAGGTCGGGACCTCGTGGATCTTAACAGTTGTTTTTATCTTTTGCAGGGCGTGTTAGTTGGTCTGCTTCAACCAACATCTTCCCAGATCCAGGCAATCCAGGTACACTCCATTTGACAAATATTAATCATCACTCTTGTAAACAAACAATTCTGTGTATTTTATTTTTTTATTTTTTTCTGTGTTTATCTGTTTCCAAGAGATATGTTTTAAGTATGGAAGATTATAAAAGTGCATGGGTGGACCCTCACAGTGTGAAAAACAAAGGTTCATAAGGGATGGTAACAGTCAATGCGTGCAAAGTAAATACTTAATTTAAAACATTGGATAATGTTTGCACGCTTATAAATCGTTTCACACTTTAAAATTGTTAATACATATAGTTGTGGACTTCTTTGTGAATTTTTATATTGGGTAGGTTATATTTTCTATTGAAAATAAAATGGATATTTTGTTTTAATGAATTTCAGGAGTTTCGTGAGAAGAATCGTGGTTCTCCTTTCTTCAACCATCTGTCTGCGATCAGCGAGGCTATCCCGGCCTTGGGATGGGTCACTGTGGTAGGTGGCAGCACCGTAGTATTCAAATGTGAAAATAAAGATCTTTAAATTAAACACATACCTATCTCATTGTCCCAAAATATATGTGATTTGAAAGATATGACCTTGAAAGTCTTGAAAAATGTTGGAATATTTGAGATGCAAAGATCATATACAAACAGGAATGTGGAACCAAAGTTTTCAGTTTATTTCATGATCATGATATTTTATTAATCTGCCCTCTGATACCAATTAGATTTGTGCACCTAAATGTGAATATCTTTTTATGTGAATATCTTGTAAATTAAATGGCATGCCATGGCAGCACAATTTTTGTCAGCAATCAGTTATGAACTCGAATTTTCTATCATATCGCAATATATCACATTATATTGCAGTATATAAGATAAAACTGAGTATTGAGGTAAATGGTTGTTCACTTTGTATGTTTTCAGTCTCCGGCCCCCGGACCCTTTGTGAAGGAGATGGCTGATGCTGGCCAATTCTACAGTAATAGGGTTCTTAAGGAGTTCAGAGACAAGTAAGTCATTCTTAGTGATTTCTGGTTCCATTGATCTTTGCACCACAGAGAGCGTTGTTGCTTGTTTACCCCTCAGCCACTGAACGTTCCAAAGGGTCAATCATAATGTAATGGGTCTCTGTATGTCTGTCCACACCTGACTTGTGACAAATATTACATGTTGAGTGTTTGGGTATCAGTGTTATTTTAGATTGAAGACATGCTTCAGTAAGCAGTCACACCCCAGTGACCATTTACCATTAAGATATAACACTTTGGTGTGTCTTTTATTTTGATTTCTATTTGGTTACTTCCCATTGTGGTAATTTGATTTTAAATTTATAATCCCAAAAGCAGTGAAAATATATGGATGTTTCATTTGATATTTATAACTTTAAATCATGGTTTTTTTCATTGAGTTAAAATTATTTTGAAAAAATAAAATAACATTAAAATGTATTTTGCCTGGAACAAGATGGCAACTATGAGGTCCCCTTTAATCATACGACATCATGCCTCCAGTCATAATTACTCTGAGATTTAAGTCACCAATGTGTATTGCTACAATAACAATCAGATAAAATCGGGGAAATTGTGCCGGTTCATGAAGTGCTATTAACTATAAAGTCACTAAAATGTATCTCTGTGTATTTTAACTTATTCTCATCTCATTTTGTGACCATGGTTGCCATCATAATAGCCGTATGATTAATTCTGATTAATGCCTTGCCGAAGCAAGTGTATGCCGATTCTCCAATCCAGGTGGCAGCACCTGCCTGAGCTGCCAGGAGTGCATTTATTACAGGGATTACATGGTCAAGGGAAGAGTGGGTCATTAAGATCTCACTTGTGGCAGGCGTCCCACTGGGCCCTTCCCACTATCAGGGAATACGTGGTTAACCACAACTTTATGACCAAAAAACCTGGTGTGATACTGCTTTGTGATGAGAAGGGTGAATGTAGGTCAGGGTGTGTAGTCGGGGTCGTTAATATGATTTAAGTGACAGGTTAAGGGCTGTAGTGAGCAGTAGAGGAATCTCACATCTTCCCATCATGATATGGCGTTGTCACCGTGGATACGACCTCGTATCAGTCAGACATAGTGCTCATCCTTGTGTTATGGTGGTCCGCATGTGATGGTGGTCCTCTGATCATAAACACTTTCGGGTTCAATATGATAACTTGTGATCAAGTTTATAATGACAAGGAGCTACAAACCACAATAATGGTTTGTTGCCACTAGATACGGCATCTCCCTTTTTCCCTTCTAAAGTTTTCATGGTAACTTTGAAATCTCTCTGGAATTCCAAAGCTTATTGATTATACTCTTCCGGAAAGCGAGACATGTTACTTTCCATCTACAATCCATGAGGCACAGATTTGTCAATGTTTTTTTTTTTTTATTGGCTCGGCATTTAAGAAGGTGTCATATAAAGATACCAGTTGACATTTCCTGTGTATGACAAGATAGGTTAACATGATAATTATGTCATAAATAAACAAAAGTTAATATTCACTAGATTGGGCAGGAAGCAAGATCATTTTTTCGGTTTCAGAGTTCTACTTTTATGTGCATAAATTTATATAACTGCAGTTATATGGCCATTGTCCATTTTGTTTGTTTTTTTGCTTGATATGCCAGGTACTGCACAGAGAGTGATATTCTCTGATATTAGATATGTCCTATTAGATGTAGAATAAGATTCTTTATGTGAAATAAGATAAAAGATGTGAGTGTGTATATTGCAGGGACAAGACTCACGTGGAGTGGACGAGGGCCTGGATTGCCACGCTGACTGAGCTGCAGGCCTACATCAAGCAGAACCACACCACAGGCCTTGTATGGAACAAACAGGTACCCTACCTTTACCTTAACATTGTTTAGAGTTTGTGCAGAGTTTCTTTGTTTATTTTATATGCAGGAAACATTAGCAAATAATTGAGAAATTGAGGACGAATTTGTTGAATAAAAAGCATGTAAACAATAAAGTAGATTGAAAATCAGTGCTTCAGGTATAACTTTATAACGTTCAGAAATTGTTTCAATATCAAGTATTATGCACCAAGTCGATGATTTGTCAAACAATAAGGAAGGAACTGAAAGGAGATCTACATATAAAGTCAGGATTTGATTCAGAATTGAGAAGCCATATATATTCTGAATGTATCAGATATATATATATATATATATATATATATATATATATATATATATATATATATATATATATATATATATATATATATATATATATATATATATATATATATATATATATATATATATATATATATATATATATATATATCCTGTAAAGGTAATGATATATGATACAGGATGAGCAGGGTTTGTGTAGTAAGTTGATGAGGCAGATAATGTTAGCTTGGCCTGGGGGCTGAGATAGTTGCCATATGCATCTGATCACGGAGGCCACCTCATCAGCGTCCGCTATGCTCCCTGATTGGCCGGACATTCCTGGAAAAATGACCAGGCAGCTTGACTGTCATCCGACCAGCTGATCTTACTGGGTCATATTAACCCCATCCCTCCCATGGCACATTCTCCATCACACTTTTTTTTTTCTCCATCAAAAAAAAAAAAGAAAAAAGAAAGAAAGAAAAATTGTATATAGATATATATAATAAGGAGCGAATTGCAGTAAATTTGAAATGTGAGTAGGTATTGGGAAGAGTGGGGAGTTAGATGGGGGTGGTTAGGTAGGGACTTATCAGCTGAGGGTATAGCCCACGCCCCACCACATACCTAGCCAGAGGCACAGCTCCAGTGGGTGATAATTAATATTGAGCTTATGCTACCTGTGGCAGGTGTCAGGTGATTCATCTACCCCAGGCCGCTAAGGCCACACAAACTAAACTGTTTCTCACAATATAAGTATTTATTCCACAATTTCTTTTGATGCATCTTCTTCCCTAAAGCAGATGATGAGATTTTCTTTTAAAAAAATCTGTTTGGATGAAATAGTGAAAGAGCTTAAAATATTGATGTCGGTGAACTATAACTGATTAAGAAGGAAAGGGAGTTTAATATAACTTTATTTGAATCTTGACACATGTACCGTAAATGCAGAAAATCATAAATATAGTGTCATATTAGTTTTATAAGAAAAAGAAATTTGCTATAACATGGCCTGATGTTGCTGTGGAGCAAGTTGATAAAGTGTGCCTGTGTAAAATACCACCCTGGTACTATGTGTAAAGTACCACCCTGGTATTATGGGTAAAGTACCACCCTGGTACTATAAGTAAAGTACCACCCTGGCACTATGGGTAAAGTACCACCCTGGTACTATGTGTAAAGTACCACCCTGGTATTATGGGTAAAATACCACCCTGGTACTATAAGTAAAGTACCACCCTGGTACTATGGGTAAAGTACCACCCTGGTACTATGGGTAAAGTACCACCCTGGTATTATGGGTAAAGTACCACCATGGCACTATGGGTAAAGTACCACCCTGGCACTATGGGTAAAGTACCACCCTGGTACTATGGGTAAAGTACCACCCTGGTACTATCGGCAAAGTACCACCCTGGTACTATAAGTAAAGTTCCACCCTGGCACTATGGGTATATTTTCCGCTACCCATATTACAAGGAAAGTGCCGGTCAAGCAGCCTGTTTCATACCTGTATTTTTTCTATTTTCCATCATTTTGTTTGTCTGAGAAATGCACACAATGTCCTTGTTTTCAGTCCCTGCTCAGCACAGGTCCCTCTGTTGCCAGAGCTATGCTACCTTTTGGTCCTAAAGGTAGATTTGGAATCTCCGGCATCTTCCGGTAGCGTGTGACAGATATTTGTTTTGGTTCTCCGGCTAATAGTTGCAGCAAGTTTGTCACCTGGGCCGCGGGAACAGAGACGTAGTGTTAATAGACAATGATGCACCTTCATCAACAATGTCCTGGTGCTGGGTAAATTGTAGCTTTGTCTTTCACTTGAGACATACCAGGGAGGGGAATTGCTCCCGGAAATAGTGGCGGCTTGCTTTGCGGACATTGTTCAGGCAGCGCCATACATCATCACCGCAGTCTCTGTTTCATACAAACACATTCATCACCCGAGGTGCAGTCAACACATAACTCTAGAAGGGTTCACCAACCTCTGTAAACCTGACAGAACATGAGGATGAAAAGCTGAGAAAAGTGATAGGAATACAATTTAATGTTTCCTTTTTGGTACTGATACCCCTCTTCATATGATCTGTCTCACTGTGACTGAAGACTCACAGGGCCATGCTGTGGCAAAGCCTTTGTCTTCATGCACCTTGATGTTCCCATCAAAGATGGCATATATGAAAACATTCAGTAAATATTTTCAAATATTGGGTGGAGAATTTTCATTCTGGCTTGTTCCATGGTGCAAGATTAAGAAATGAGGAGATAGTGAGGGTATGATAGATTGTAGATCATTGCCTGGACCAGCTGGTAGTAGAAACCAACAGCTGCTGTCCGCAGGGGTCAAGACCCGTACTGACCTCTGCTGGTGATGTGAGGTATGGAAACATTCAGAGAAAGGCCATTGATGAAAGTAGTATGCACCTCTGCCACCAGGTAGAGCCACTGATGGGGATGGAATAGACCGTCACCACCAGGTAAAGCCACTGATGGGGATGGAAAAGACCTCTGCCACCAGGTAGAGCACTGATGGGGATGGAAAATACCTTCACCACCAGGTAGAGCCACTGATGGGGATGGAATAGACCTTCACCACCAGGTAGAGCCACAGATGGGGATTGAAAAGACCTCTGCCACCAGGTAGAGCCACTGATGGGGATGGAATAGACCGTCACCACCAGGTAGAGCCACTGATGGGGATGGAAAAGACCTCTGCCACCAGGTGGAGCCACTGATCGGGATGGAATAGACCTTCGCCACGAGGTGGAGCCACTGTTGGGGTTGGAATAGACCTTCACCACCAGGTAGAGCCACTGATGGGGATGGAATAAACTTCCACCACCAGGTTGCGCTCTCTGAGCAGCCACACAGGGATATGAACTATGATGTTACAATCCATATCTCATGCTTCATAGAAAACAACCCTAAATCATCAAGACTCAGGTATAAATAGGGTTTGTATTTGTAGCATCCAGACCCTGAAGAAAGGAACAAAATGACTGAATAGAAGTTTACCATAGCTCACCAATTATATGACTGAATAAATCGTGAAATACTGAAATAAACTGGCTTAATTAACACAGTTTCTATGAGTTGCACCAGTATTATCACATTTGGCTAATGAGTGATAGGCATGAAGCCGATGTGTCCCTAGAAATAGGCTTTCAGGATGTGAAGTTGTTTGTTGAAGGTTGGTCATTGAGTTGGGTACTGATGGCAACAAGGAGGGTTGAAGTGTGCGAGATGGGGAGATAATAGACTGTGAACATGAGATCAGAGCCTGAGAGAGGCCCACACCAGGGTAGGCAGGACACCATGCCAGCTGCCACTGATACCCCACAGACCTTGACCTTGACCCACACCTCCTGCCCAAACTGATATTGCTGATTGGCAGACTAGTCTATTGTATGCAATTCTTTAAAAGTCTTTAATGGAAGTTGAAGTATAGACACATGACTAAAGAAAAAAACTTATCTGCCCACAGAGATGGACTGGTTGAAACGTTCATGTTCATTTCACAGGTGGTTTTGACAGCTGTGAAGGGTGTAGGAGGTAAGAGTTGACGGGTACCCCAACATTTCCTCATTTTTCACTGACCTTTGAAACACCTCTTCCTGATTCGAGCTTCAAAGGTCAATGCTTGAACATATAAAAAATGCAACTGAAAACAATTGTACAGATACAGCGGTGGCTCCATCTAGCATACCACATACACATGAACGTGCACATGAACACACATGCAAATGTATAATATCGTGCATGTATTTTTAATACAGACCATTGTATTCTTCTAATTCTCATCATGCCATACACATTTAAATTATTTCTGTAAGTTTATTATTTTAAGATATTAATGATAAATATTAAAAAATATAAATAATAAATATTTGATATCTCAGCAGGAGACAGACCTCAGCAAAGATATAACAAGGTGTTAATTATAGTTGTCAATATTTCCCATAAATTACTCTGCGAAAAACACAATTACAGAATTATTCAAATATGTCTTAGGTTCAGTTGTGTTTGTATAAAAACAACATGGAACGTTTTTATTGTCATCTTTTTCATTGACTTTTTCCATCTTTCCTTCTCTGCATTACACAATATTAAAATCTAATATCAGAGTGGAAAATGGTCTGATAAATTGCCACCTTTAAGGGTATTTATGGGTGTTGGTAGTGAGTGCCCCCTAGTGGCAGAGGAGTAAACTACCAAAATACTGTACTTGATGGGAATTGGTGCATTTACGGTGTGAAAAAACATTCCCTATTAAAATAAAAGCATTAATGACATGAATCAATATTTAAACACCTCAATATTTGAACTATAAGGTATGATTACAAGTATATTTCTTTCAAAATAGTATTTTGTCCTAATTTTCCTTGATGATAGTTTTCATGAGAAATGAAGAAGACAAGCAAATAAGTTCTGCAGATTACACAACAAGAGTAGGCTTGTTTTTAGCTGTGTTTATTTCATTTCATTGGGAAGAAAATTCCCTGTGATCCTAGTGAAACAGATTTTGTCATTTTGATTTGTGTAATTTGGAAATAAAAAGAAAGTTTGGCAATCAGATATGTGAAGGGAGGTGAAAAAATTCATATTTTTGAAATGATCAAGTGTGTACTTTACCTCTATTTTTCTCTTAATGTATTTGAAAAATAGAAAATCTGTTTCACTAGGATCACAGTAAATATTTTTAAGATCACTTTAACAAAGTTGTTTGGAAATCCACTTTATTATGGTCCCACAATCTGCAGAACTTTTTCCCTCCAACATTTTGACATGACAAAATAAATTTTGGAGCAGTGACATATTACTACGCCACTTTTTATGAGTTAAAAAGATATGGAGCTTTCAATATAATCAAAGAAATTCCATTGTGATTTTCAAATAATAAATCAATAATTTTATTACAAAAATGAATACCATAAAATGTCATTTCATGACTTAAAAGTTTTAATGAAAAAGGAACTATTTTTGACAGTTGAGCATTTTTCCCGTACTTTTTTGAAAACGTTCCATTTTGGCGTAAAAAAGAAAGTAGTTCCCTCAGAAAATCTGCCACCAGAGGACACTCACTACCAACACCCATAAATACCCTTAATGAAATGTTTTTAATATTTTAGGAAAAGTGGAAATCACTTGGTGTTTTGAGCAATAATATGTTACGCCAAGTGTTTGAAGTAAAAAATGAAATCTATACATTAAAAAGAATTAACTATTTTAATGGGCAAAACCTTTCAGAAGATGTTGCCAGGTTTCAATGAGGATCAAGTTTATGTGTCAGTCTTTTATGACTAATACCATGATGACCGAGTGATAACCTATAGCTTAATATCATGATGACCGAGTGATAACCTATAGCTTAATACCATGATGACCAAGTGATAACCCATAGCTTAATATCATGATGACCAAGTGATAACCTATAGCTTAAAGAGATACTTTCTAGTAAAATAAATTTTAGAAATTACATGATTAAATGATCATATATGCGTAAATACATTGAAATTCAAAGACCCAAAACCTTATCAGTAACCATGGAAACACAAACCAACATATAAAACTAATCTTGCAGCCCCTATAGAATATGATCATTTATTGCAATTAGTGGCAATGACGTCATCGTGCGGGATTTCACGCACGTGTAACTCAAGCTGCAATGATCTTCAATTTTCATGAATTTAGTCATGTTAATGCTAGTCCGATTGACATGGTTTTTACACCAAAATGTCACATTTTTCATGTTCTTTCCGTCGCACATAACCATTGTATAGTGCGTCATTTCTAAGGCCGAAAATCGTGACACCGCTATTTTGGTTGCATTGTTGTTTGTTTACTAATTATTTATGTAAGTAGGTAATTGCCGCACGATGACGTCATTCTTTTTTTTCTAGCACGTGCATTTAAAAGAGCTACTTTTCTCCAAAAAAATCATGTTTCCCTTGAGCGGTCATAATAACAGAGCCCACAGATCAATGTGCGTTATAATTCTCCATCATACTACAAAAATGCTTCAGAGAAGTGAAAGTTTCCCTTTAATACCATGATGACCAAGTGATAACCCATAGCTTAATACCATGATGACCAAGTGATAACCTATAGTTTAATATCATGATGACCAGGTGATAACCTATAGTTTAATATCATGATGACCAGGTGATAACCTATAGCTTAATACCATGATGACCAAGTGATAACCTATAGCTTAATATCATGATGACCAAGTGATAACCTATAGCTTAATACCATGATGACCAAGTGATAACCTATAGCTTAATATTATGATGACCAAGTGATAACCTATAGCTTAATATCATGATGACCAAGTGATAACCTATAGCTTAATATCATGATGACCAGGTGATAACCTATAGTTTAATATCATGATGACCAGGTGATAACCTATAGCTTAATACCATGATGACCAAGTGATAACCTATAGCTTAATATTATGATGACCAAGTGATAACCCATAGCTTAATACCATGATGACCAAGTGATAACCTATAGCTTAATGCCATGATGACCAAGTGATAACCTATAGCTTAATACCATGATGACCAAGTGATAACCCATAGCTTAATACCATGATGACCAAGTGATAACCTATAGCTTAATGCCATGATGACCAAGTGATAACCTATAGCTTAATACCATGATGACCAAGTGATAACCCATAGCTTAATACCATGATGACCAAGTGATAACCTATAGTTTAATATCATGATGACCAGGTGATAACCTATAGCTTAATATCATGATGACCAGGTGATAACCTATAGCTTAATACCATGATGACCAAGTGATAACCTATAGCTTAATATTATGATGACCAAGTGATAACCTATAGCTTAATATCATGATGACCAAGTGATAACCTATAGCTTAATATCATGATGACCAGGTGATAACCTATAGTTTAATATCATGATGACCAGGTGATAACCTATAGCTTAATACCATGATGACCAAGTGATAACCTATAGCTTAATATTATGATGACCAAGTGATAACCCATAGCTTAATACCATGATGACCAAGTGATAACCTATAGCTTAATGCCATGATGACCAAGTGATAACCTATAGCTTAATACCATGATGACCAAGTGATAACCCATAGCTTAATACCATGATGACCAAGTGATAACCTATAGTTTAATATCATGATGACCAGGTGATAACCTATAGCTTAATACCATGATGACCAGGTGATAACCTATAGCTTAATACCATGATGACCAAGTGATAACCCATAGCTTAATACCATGATGACCAAGTGATAACCTATAGTTTAATATCATGATGACCAGGTGATAACCTATAGCTTAATACCATGATGACCAGGTGATAACCTATAGCTTAATACCATGATGACCAAGTGATAACCTATAGCTTAATATTATGATGACCAAGTGATAACCCATAGCTTAATATCATGATGACCAGGTGATAACCTATAGCTTAATACCATGATGACCAGGTGATAACCTATAGTTTAATATCATGATGACCAAGTGATAACCTATAGCTTAATATCATGATGACCAGGTGATAACCTATAGCTTAATACCATGATGACCAAGTGATAACCTATAGCTTAATATTATGATGACCAAGTGATAACCTATAGTTTAATATCATGATGACCAGGTGATAACCTATAGTTTAATATCATGATGACCAGGTGATAACCCATAGCTTAATATCATGATGACCAAGTGATAACCTATAGCTTAATGCCATGATGACCAAGTGATAACCTATAGCTTAATACCATGATGACCAAGTGATAACCCATAGCTTAATACCATGATGACCAAGTGATAACCTATAGCTTAATGCCATGATGACCAAGTGATAACCAATAGCTTAATACCATGATGACCAAGCGATAACCTATAGTTTAATATTACCCATTTTTACCCTCAGCCCCTGATGTAATCAGGCTGAGGGTATTGCAGTACTCCTGGCGTGGGTATGTATGTATGTATGTATGTCTGTATGTATGTATGTATGTATGTCTGTAGCGAACATCCTTGTCATCGCGATAACTCAAGAACAAATGATGGCAGCTTCATGAAACTTGACACACATATGCATCTGGTGAAAACCTCGGACGAGTTCGATGGACGACGACCTTGACCTATTTTTCAAGGTCACAGGGACAATTATGTGAAATCCCAAGAATCACAATAACTCAAGAACGAATGATGGCAGCTTTATGAGATTTGACACACATAAGCATCTGGTGAAGCCCTCAGAATTTTTTCTATGAAACATGACCTTCACCTACTTTTCAAGGTCACAGGGACAATTATGTGAAATCATCTTGTCATCGCGATAACTCAAGAACAAATGATGGCAGCTTCATGAAACTTTACACACATAAGCATCTGTTGAAAACCTCGGACTAGTTCGGTGGACGGTGACCTTGACCTATTTTTCAAATAATGGCAGCTTCATGAAAATTGACACACATAAGCATCTGGGAAGACTTCAGATGAGTTTGATGGACGGTGACCTTAACCTGCTTTTCAAGGTCACCGGCCCATCTCAATAGTTCTAGAGTAAATGATGACAGTTTCATGATACTTGACACACCTTAGGAAGTAGATTTTATGGGTTTTTTTAACCCCTGCATCAATTTGCCTTGGTGCAGTGACGTTTTGTTCACAAATATTGTGTGGAGCGAATGTTGTGCAATGAGTTACCAGGGCTGAGGGTTGATGCATCTCTGATGCCTATGTTTTTATTTTGTCAAAGCTTTGGTTCATTTCACACATTCATATGACTTGTAGATTTCAACATAATATTTGACATTTGATAGCTTCACATTTCTTTCCTGGCAGGTTGTAAAGCATTGTTCTGATGCTCATGTTTGAATTTGAAGTTTCCTTTTGGAGGCACCTATAGACTATTGTCAAGGAAATAGGCACAGATCACAGCCCTAAATTATAGTGGCGGAGGGGGGAGAGGGGTGAGGACCCTGGATGGGGCACATGAAAAATGGGGTGCAAATGTGCTGACAGCATCCGCCAGCCACCAGGTGGCGTGAGGAATAGAGAAGTACATGGAGAAGACCTACGTCCTGGATACATGCATGCCTGCGTATTAAGGTCATATAACCTGGCCCCTTAACCAAGTCAAATTTCCTTGGCTCAGGGTTTTTACACAAAATGGTAATGACAAAGCAAAAAAACAAAATTGGATTGAAAAAAGGTTTCAGTTGAAGTCAATTTTCCACCTTTTCAATAATGATGGTGGTTGCCTGAAGTAGGCGCACTACAGTGGCAGGAATAGGGGCTAGTCTTGTGGCTGAGTGTAACCATATCTGATTACATCACTCGCACTACAGTGGCAGGAATAGGGGCTAGTCTTGTGGCTGAGTGTAACCATATCTGATTACATCACTCGCACTACAGTGGCAGGAATAGGGGCTAGTCTTGTGGCTGAGTGTAACCATATCTGATTACATCACTCGCACTACAGTGGCAGGAATAGGGGCTAGTCTTGTGGCTGAGTGTAACCATATCTGATTACATCACTCGCACTACAGTGGCAGGAATAGGGGCTAGTCTTGTGGCTGAGTGTAACCATATCTGATTACATCACTCGCACTACAGTGGCAGGAATAGGGGCTAGTCTTGTGGCTGAGTGTAACCATATCTGATTACATCACTCGCACTACAGTGGCAGGAATAGGGGCTAGTCTTGTGGCTGAGTGTAACCATATCTGATTACATCACTCGCACTACAGTGGCAGGAATAGGGGCTAGTCTTGTGGCTGAGTGTAACCATATCTGATTACATCACTCGCACTACAGTGGCAGGAATAGGGGCTAGTCTTGTGGCTGAGTGTAACCATATCTGATTACATCACTCGCACTACAGTGGCAGGAATAGGGGCTAGTCTTGTGGCTGAGTGTAACCATATCTGATTACATCACTCGCACTACAGTGGCAGGAATAGGGGCTAGTCTTGTGGCTGAGTGTAACCATATCTGATTACATCACTCGCACTACAGTGGCAGGAATAGGGGCTAGTCTTGTGGCTGAGTGTAACCATATCTGATTACATCACTCGCACTACAGTGGCAGGAATAGGGGCTAGTCTTGTGGCTGAGTGTAACCATATCTGATTACATCACTCGCACTACAGTGGCAGGAATAGGGGCTAGTCTTGTGGCTGAGTGTAACCATATCTGATTACATCACTCGCACTACAGTGGCAGGAATAGGGGCTAGTCTTGTGGCTGAGTGTAACCATATCTGATTACATCACTCGCACTACAGTGGCAGGAATAGGGGCTAGTCTTGTGGCTGAGTGTAACCATATCTGATTACATCACTCGCACTACAGTGGCAGGAATAGGGGCTAGTCTTGTGGCTGAGTGTAACCATATCTGATTACATCACTCGCACTACAGTGGCAGGAATAGGGGCTAGTCTTGTGGCTGAGTGTAACCATATCTGATTACATCACTCGCACTACAGTGGCAGGAATAGGGGCTAGTCTTGTGGCTGAGTGTAACCATATCTGATTACATCACTCGCACTACAGTGGCAGGAATAGGGGCTAGTCTTGTGGCTGAGTGTAACCATATCTGATTACATCACTCGCACTACAGTGGCAGGAATAGGGGCTAGTCTTGTGGCTGAGTGTAACCATATCTGATTACATCACTCGCACTACAGTGGCAGGAATAGGGGCTAGTCTTGTGGCTGAGTGTAACCATATCTGATTACATCACTCGCACTACAGTGGCAGGAATAGGGGCTAGTCTTGTGGCTGAGTGTAACCATATCTGATTACATCACTCGCACTACAGTGGCAGGAATAGGGGCTAGTCTTGTGGCTGAGTGTAACCATATCTGATTACATCACTCGCACTACAGTGGCAGGAATAGGGGCTAGTCTTGTGGCTGAGTGTAACCATATCTGATTACATCACTCGCACTACAGTGGCAGGAATAGGGGCTAGTCTTGTGGCTGAGTGTAACCATATCTGATTACATCACTCGCACTACAGTGGCAGGAATAGGGGCTAGTCTTGTGGCTGAGTGTAACCATATCTGATTACATCACTCGCACTACAGTGGCAGGAATAGGGGCTAGTCTTGTGGCTGAGTGTAACCATATCTGATTACATCACTCGCACTACAGTGGCAGGAATAGGGGCTAGTCTTGTGGCTGAGTGTAACCATATCTGATTACATCACTCGCACTACAGTGGCAGGAATAGGGGCTAGTCTTGTGGCTGAGTGTAACCATATCTGATTACATCACTCGCACTACAGTGGCAGGAATAGGGGCTAGTCTTGTGGCTGAGTGTAACCATATCTGATTACATCACTCGCACTACAGTGGCAGGAATAGGGGCTAGTCTTGTGGCTGAGTGTAACCATATCTGATTACATCACTCGCACTACAGTGGCAGGAATAGGGGCTAGTCTTGTGGCTGAGTGTAACCATATCTGATTACATCACTCGCACTACAGTGGCAGGAATAGGGGCTAGTCTTGTGGCTGAGTGTAACCATATCTGATTACATCACTCGCACTACAGTGGCAGGAATAGGGGCTAGTCTTGTGGCTGAGTGTAACCATATCTGATTACATCACTCGCACTACAGTGGCAGGAATAGGGGCTAGTCTTGTGGCTGAGTGTAACCATATCTGATTACATCACTCGCACTACAGTGGCAGGAATAGGGGCTAGTCTTGTGGCTGAGTGTAACCATATCTGATTACATCACTCGCACTACAGTGGCAGGAATAGGGGCTAGTCTTGTGGCTGAGTGTAACCATATCTGATTACATCACTCGCACTACAGTGGCAGGAATAGGGGCTAGTCTTGTGGCTGAGTGTAACCATATCTGATTACATCACTCGCACTACAGTGGCAGGAATAGGGGCTAGTCTTGTGGCTGAGTGTAACCATATCTGATTACATCACTCGCACTACAGTGGCAGGAATAGGGGCTAGTCTTGTGGCTGAGTGTAACCATATCTGATTACATCACTCGCACTACAGTGGCAGGAATAGGGGCTAGTCTTGTGGCTGAGTGTAACCATATCTGATTACATCACTCGCACTACAGTGGCAGGAATAGGGGCTAGTCTTGTGGCTGAGTGTAACCATATCTGATTACATCACTCGCACTACAGTGGCAGGAATAGGGGCTAGTCTTGTGGCTGAGTGTAACCATATCTGATTACATCACTCGCACTACAGTGGCAGGAATAGGGGCTAGTCTTGTGGCTGAGTGTAACCATATCTGATTACATCACTCGCACTACAGTGGCAGGAATAGGGGCTAGTCTTGTGGCTGAGTGTAACCATATCTGATTACATCACTCGCACTACAGTGGCAGGAATAGGGGCTAGTCTTGTGGCTGAGTGTAACCATATCTGATTACATCACTCGCACTACAGTGGCAGGAATAGGGGCTAGTCTTGTGGCTGAGTGTAACCATATCTGATTACATCACTCGCACTACAGTGGCAGGAATAGGGGCTAGTCTTGTGGCTGAGTGTAACCATATCTGATTACATCACTCGCACTACAGTGGCAGGAATAGGGGCTAGTCTTGTGGCTGAGTGTAACCATATCTGATTACATCACTCGCACTACAGTGGCAGGAATAGGGGCTAGTCTTGTGGCTGAGTGTAACCATATCTGATTACATCACTCGCACTACAGTGGCAGGAATAGGGGCTAGTCTTGTGGCTGAGTGTAACCATATCTGATTACATCACTCGCACTACAGTGGCAGGAATAGGGGCTAGTCTTGTGGCTGAGTGTAACCATATCTGATTACATCACTCGCACTACAGTGGCAGGAATAGGGGCTAGTCTTGTGGCTGAGTGTAACCATATCTGATTACATCACTCGCACTACAGTGGCAGGAATAGGGGCTAGTCTTGTGGCTGAGTGTAACCATATCTGATTACATCACTCGCACTACAGTGGCAGGAATAGGGGCTAGTCTTGTGGCTGAGTGTAACCATATCTGATTACATCACTCGCACTACAGTGGCAGGAATAGGGGCTAGTCTTGTGGCTGAGTGTAACCATATCTGATTACATCACTCGCACTACAGTGGCAGGAATAGGGGCTAGTCTTGTGGCTGAGTGTAACCATATCTGATTACATCACTCGCACTACAGTGGCAGGAATAGGGGCTAGTCTTGTGGCTGAGTGTAACCATATCTGATTACATCACTCGCACTACAGTGGCAGGAATAGGGGCTAGTCTTGTGGCTGAGTGTAACCATATCTGATTACATCACTCGCACTACAGTGGCAGGAATAGGGGCTAGTCTTGTGGCTGAGTGTAACCATATCTGATTACATCACTCGCACTACAGTGGCAGGAATAGGGGCTAGTCTTGTGGCTGAGTGTAACCATATCTGATTACATCACTCGCACTACAGTGGCAGGAATAGGGGCTAGTCTTGTGGCTGAGTGTAACCATATCTGATTACATCACTCGCACTACAGTGGCAGGAATAGGGGCTAGTCTTGTGGCTGAGTGTAACCATATCTGATTACATCACTCGCACTACAGTGGCAGGAATAGGGGCTAGTCTTGTGGCTGAGTGTAACCATATCTGATTACATCACTCGCACTACAGTGGCAGGAATAGGGGCTAGTCTTGTGGCTGAGTGTAACCATATCTGATTACATCACTCGCACTACAGTGGCAGGAATAGGGGCTAGTCTTGTGGCTGAGTGTAACCATATCTGATTACATCACTCGCACTACAGTGGCAGGAATAGGGGCTAGTCTTGTGGCTGAGTGTAACCATATCTGATTACATCACTCGCACTACAGTGGCAGGAATAGGGGCTAGTCTTGTGGCTGAGTGTAACCATATCTGATTACATCACTCGCACTACAGTGGCAGGAATAGGGGCTAGTCTTGTGGCTGAGTGTAACCATATCTGATTACATCACTCGCACTACAGTGGCAGGAATAGGGGCTAGTCTTGTGGCTGAGTGTAACCATATCTGATTACATCACTCGCACTACAGTGGCAGGAATAGGGGCTAGTCTTGTGGCTGAGTGTAACCATATCTGATTACATCACTCGCACTACAGTGGCAGGAATAGGGGCTAGTCTTGTGGCTGGGTGTAACCATATCTGATTACATCACTTGACAAGAGCCACGTACGGAGTGTGAAGAGACGGTGCACCAGCAGCAATAAGCTGATTGCTGATCTCTCTGTTGTTGTTGTTTTCTTTCCCCCATTGAAAAGTGCCACCAGAACTGTAAAACTCCACTAAATTCGATCGTTGAAAACCCAAGATTTTCAGGGGACCTATGCATAAACGGGCCATTAACTTCTCTATGTATACATATACAAGGCTGGTTTCAGTTTCAGTTTGTATAGTATAATATTGGTATGTTTGATAAAAAAATTAAACTGGGGGGGGGGGGAGAAGAGATCTTGTTTAGCTCCCTAGTAAACTTTGGACTGTAGCCCATGTCTTGAACCCAAACTTGGGAGGTAAACCAGGAACCTCTCTATGTACATGTGTACAAGACTGTGGTTTCAGTTTCAGTTTGCACAGTATAATTTTCGTATGTTAGAAGAATTGAACTTGGGGAAACGAAGAAGAGATGTTCTTCAGCCTCCCTCACAAACTTTGGACTTGGGACTGGATTCCGTGTCCTAAACCCAAACTTTGTAGGTAAAGGTTAGAATTGAGTGGCAATAAATAGTTGTAATATGGATCTTGCTGGGAGTCTGAGTGGAAGGCCAGTGGGAGATCCACCACTGTGCCGCTAGCTCTCATCATCCACAAGTTGCAGCTGAGATCTTCAACACCAGAATTAGCATATTTTGATATGATATATGGGTAAGGTAAGGTAAAATGCCCCGAGCCGCTCCCGACGAGCCACTCCCGAGCTGCTGCCGACCAGCTTGAAGGAATCACTGGTATGGCAAAAACAGGTTTTTTTGTCAAAGTTCTATGCTTCTGTACTCAAAGATGATGACAACGTGAAATGTTTGTGAGGTGAAAATCATACCTACCGTATTCTACCCAATATGTGATGCATTAACAATGTTGCTTAATTATTCGAAACTTTTAAAAACGTCATAAGCTTTTAGAGACATTCTTGGTCATCAAACGGGAGGAGGTATTTTCTTGAAGACCAGGGTAGTAATTCTTGGTTAAAACTTTTAAAAGTCATGAACAATATTCAAGACCAACCAGTATAAAGAGAATGAGATGTTGCATGCATTTTAAGTGAGTACAGAGAGACAAAGGAAGGGCATGTGAGCATTTGTGATGACAAGCCTAAGCGATGAGGGCGGGGAGAAGTGCTATATGTTTTGGCCGTGTTGGTTCTGTCCACACGTGGGAGACATTGAGAGCTCGTTGCCCGATGTGAAGGGGGCGGGGAGGGCCACTGTGACTACGGGGACCTGGCTGTAGTTAGACTAGCATTTTTTTCTCACTGTTTGCCATGTGCAATGATTTTATCAGGAACGGGAAAAAGCTAGTAACAGGCCTAAGTGGTTAAGTGCCTTTTTGCAGTGAAGACTTACCTGCATTCTCACATACTTCACGACTTGGAGGCCTTCTCAACGTTGAACGACTATTAGTTTTTACCATTGAAAACATTTAAAATCCTGAGCGGGATGAGCTACCAAAGGGCTGAAAGCTGTCTTTGAGCGCACGTTTAATCAGGGCATGCCTGTGAGGTATACCTCTGTCTTTATATTGGGAAACATTAATTATAGACAAATTATGGAATTTTTTAGGTCTTCCACCCGGGTAGGAAAAGTTGATCATGTCCCATAATACAGTTGGTTAGCAGGCACTCTTCTTGCCATAAATAAGAATGGCTTGAATAATGACAGTGTGGGTCCTCTAGAGGGCAGGTTTTGTCAAGGAGTTTTGTGCTTATTGCTTTCACCAAACTACAAGCGGCGAACCACCTAAAAAATGACCCAAGTTACGACTGTGGTGTTTCATAATGACAATGTTTGGAAAAAGATAGTGGTCTATTTTCCTGCTGAAGCAAGTTTAGTATAGAACTGTGCAAATATAAATCAAGGCAAATTTCTCGGTGATTTAGTCCGGTCTTATCAGTGTCCATGTAAATCATGTGATGATTGTGAAGTTTTTGTCTCATGTGTGATATCTAATCCATATTGTTTGTGCATGTCAGGGGCAACCATTCTATACTTTGAGGTATACTCATTTTGTGCAATTTTGTATATCAGTGAGTTCAATTAGGCAAAACTTTCAGACACTTTCAAAGGATTTTGTGATTTTTAGGATAAAATACAAAAATATAGAAGCATTAAAAAGCTTGGATTGAGATAAAAAAAATATGTGACGCGTGGATGCAGGGAAACTACAGTATGATACTTTGGTGGCCTGGGAAAGTTTATGAGTGACATATGTTGCCATGGTGATTTACACCTGACATGGCATAATGGAACACAGGGGGGGGTGCCCACATAATTAACTCACTGCCATATTTCAATAAAGGAAATGGCAGATGTATATGGATACATACATATAAATATTTGTGAACAAGATTTATAACTTTAATCAGTGTTAATGTAACAAATATAACATTTTCCTGATGATTGAATAGATACTGAAAACATACAAGATTTTTTAACTCCTTATATTACTTCCTACATTGTGGCGTTTCTGAGCTTGACTAAACCCTCGTCAGGGATTTGTCCAAAATTAAAAAAATTAAAATTGTGATAGTTGGTTATGATGTATTTGGGTAGAGGGCTTCATATAAGTGCAGTAGTTTGGGGCGTGGTGCATTATTGTGACCGGTGCAGTCATTTTTACTTTACCAAGGTAGTTGGAGCCCATGGTCTATCAAAACTGTGACCAAATAAAGTCACGCCCCAAATATAGTCTCACAGAGCATCATCACGCAGCCTCCAATGTTGGACATATTGAACGTATTGCTTCAACATCTCAATATGTATTTCTCTGATCATTATTATATGCCAAATTTAAATCATTAACATCAGGCCCAATCAATAAACCTAAACCCCCCCCCCCCAGATCACCCGAGATTGTGATGGCGATTCTGTGATATTTGGGCTCCCGTCTGGTCACCCCATTCAATATATACAGCAAATGTTGCATAGTATTGGAGGCCAGCAATATAATGTTCATAGCAAATTTTACAGGCATCTGAATGCGAGATTACCTCCACCTTGATCCGGAAAAGTGATCTAGCAAAAGGTGAGAGAGGCTGACGCTCAATTTATCACAAGATGAGAAAAAACCCAGGATTTAGAAAAACACCAGCCAGTCCCACAAATCATATTTGCATCATAGAATATTTTTCCGACACAAAAGTTTGGCATCTGAGGGGTGAAAAATGAGGCGTTAATACCACTCAGAAGGCTAAGAGACCAAGAGATATAGCCAGTCTGGTGGTGCTGGCCGAGGAGAGGGGCTCGCGGTGTGCTGCTCACCTCGGCTGGGAAATTAAGTCGTTTCCTGCTTTCTTGAGGTAACTACTAGAAAGAATGGGGTGTTTTTTGACAAATTGTTGGGTCTGTGTTTGGAATAACAATCTCTGCCCCATCTGACAAATAAGACCTCCTGATATTTGTATGTAACAGAATGTAATGTTTTATCTGAGGACTTACACTTTGGGAAATGCGCTGGTTGAGATTGATGGATTGATAACTCCTCAACTGACCACAGTCTCCATTGAAGTTTCCATTAAAACTTAACCAAAATGTGACATTTTGAAAGAGCTTAGGAAAAAACATAATGAGCAAAGTTTTCCCACTTTTCACGTTTAAAACTTTTCTACACCGGACCTCCAAATAAAAGTGAAAGCTACTTTATATCACTGTAGTGCATATTCGATATAAAGTTAACTAATTATGTTTGTAGAAAGCAAATCTCATTCCCAGTTTAATGGCCAGGAAATGAAATATCATAAGATACAAGTGTAAAACAGCACCTGCTCTGCTTCTTAGCCCAATGAAATGAAGTACAGTATGGATGCTGAGGTACAGTATGGATGCTTCAGACCGACCACAACCTATGACCTCTCCCTCACACCTGTATGACCTTGACCTAATCTCTGACCCTTAACCTCCCACCTGTAGAAGGGGTTCATAGACCTTTTATCAGAGATTGGGGAAGTGTGGGGATGAATATCACTGGGGTAGAGTGACCTTTGAGCAGGTAAGAGAGGGTGGAAGTAGTGCCCCCTAGTGCACACTTTACCTGAGGCTCGGCCCTGCCATATATCAACCTGTCTCTGTGTCCACGCACCCGCAAACATGTGTGATTTACTTAACTGTTTTGTTTGTATTTTTTACAATTATATATGTCTCTTTGGAATAAAGTCAAATTTAATGCACAGCTGATCAAGTAGTGAAATAATAGGCAGAATCTGAATTTGATATTCAAGATTTTATTAAATTTCAACTTCAGGGCAGAGTGATCAGTAAGAAATATAAAATCCAGGCCTTGAAAAAGTCCAGAAATTCTAATTAAACAGGAAAGGAAGAGTCCAGAGAATTGTGTGCTAGAGAAGTCCAGGAATTTGTGAATCAAGTTATTATTAGCAGAAGGCCTTTGTGCAATGACCTTGGTGATGATGAAGATATCTTTGCTGTCATGAGTAACATGGGTACTGAAGTGATAATGATTGTCCTTCAAGGAAAGTCAAATCCTCTTGTGAAAGAGATTTAATCCATACCACATTGAAATGAAATTACTTTTTTAAAACTATAGTTCATTTCTGAAAATTCTCAGTAAATGACTATTTTTTCTTCTATATATTTGAGTTCCAAACCCTTACTGACGGTCATTTAATGCAGAAAGCGGGAACTTTTCTGTTATTCTGTCCATCCGTCACACTCAATCTTCTCCCCCGGGTGGATATTTTTAGCATTTTTTTAGGGTAAGAGGCATTATTTGCAGGAGATAAATCCCATCCATTTCCCATAAGGCTCAGATTTTCTTCAATTCATTCATGATTTGAAAAAAATGATTATGATTTGCCAAACAGTAAATTGTAAACTGCCAATGGTCCCCTCATTCTGAAAACACTCTTCCAATTGCATTTAACCAGCAGATCTGGTGGCAAAGCGGCAACCACCGGCTTCAAGTAAGACTGTGATTGGTCCTGCGCTTAGAAGCTGTCCTGATTTTTTTTCTTTTCTTTTCTTTTTTTTCCTGGTTTGAACATGTTTGCAAAATATATTCACTCGATAAAGTATTGATTTGGAAACCTGTATTTGAATAGAATGACTTGTTCGGGAGAGTGTTTTCAGAATGAGGGGACCATTGGCAGTTGGACTGAGGAATTAAGTGTCGGAAGAGATGGCACATGCCACTTGTATTGTTTATACATATCTCAGGTGTGAAAACCCAACCACAGTTTTCTTGACCCCAAATCACCTTGGAGGCAGGCTGTTAACAGGTTCGCCATTAAGATATTTCATGTCGGTCTGAATCACATGTCCTTGCAAAATATACAACAAACTTGAGAAGAACCGCCTGTAAACCACCGAAAAGAGGAGGCATATTTTACTGAGGTGAGAAATTAAGAGACGGCTCTGAGAACATTCCAGTGGTTTGCTCCGGAGAGGCTTGGTGCAGAATTGCTGCCATGTTGCCATGTGCCTTTGTTGGCCTGGTTACTGGGCCATGTTTCCTGATATTGACTGAGTGGTGCCTTTGTTGGCCCGGTTACTGGGCCATATTTCCTGATATTGACTGAGTGGTGCCTTTGTTGGCCCGGTCGCTGGGCCATATTTCCTGATATTGACTGAATGGTGCCTTTGTTGGCCTGGTTACTGGGCCATATTTCCTGATATTGACTGAATGGTGCCTTGGTTGGCCTGGTCGCTGGGCCATATTTCCTGTTATTGACTGAGTGGTGCCTTTGTTTGGCCTGGTCACTGGGCCATATTTCCTGATATTGACTGAGTGGTGCCTTGGTTGACCTGGTTACTGGGCCATGTTTCCTGATATTGACTGCGTGGTGCCTTTGTTGGCCTGGTCACTGGGCCATATTTCCTGATATTGACTGAGTGGTGCCTTGGTTGGCCTGATCACTGGGCCATATTTCCTGATATTGACTGAGTGGTGCCATGGTTGGCCTGGTCACTGGGCCATGTTTCCTGATATTGACTGAGTGGTGCCTTGGTTGGCCTGGTCGCTGGGCCATATTTCCTGTTATTGACTGCGTGGTGCCTTTGTTGGCCTGGCCACTGGGCTATGTTTCCTGATATTGACTGAGTGGTGCCATTGTTGGCCTGGTCACTGGGCCATATTTCCTGATATTGACTGAGTGGTGCCTTTGTTGGCCAAGTTGCTGGGCCATATTTCCTGATATTGACTGAGTGGTGCCTTGGTTGGCCTGGTCACTGGGCCATATTTCCTGATATTGACTGCGTGGTGCCTTTGTTGGCCTGGTTACTGGGCCATATTTCCTGATATTGACTGAGTGGTGCCTTGGTTGGCCTGGTCGCTGGGCCATATTTCCTGATATTGACTGAGTGGTGCCTTTGTTGGCCTGGTCGCTGGGCCATATTTCCTGACATTGACTGAGTGGTGCCTTTGTTGGCCCGGTTACTGGGCCATGTTTCCTGATATTGACTGCGTGGTGCCTTTGTTGGCCCGGTTACTGGGCCATGTTTCCTGATATTGACTGAATGGTGCCTTGGTTGGCCTGGTAGCTGGGCCATATTTCCTGATATTGACTGAGTGGTGCCTTTGTTGGCCCGGTTGCTGGGCCATATTTCCTGATATTGACAGAGTGGTGCCTTTGTTGGCCCGGTTACTGGGCCATATTTCCTGATATTGACAAAGTGGTGCCTTTGTTGGCCCGGTCGCTGGGCCATATTTCCTGATATTGACTGAGTGGTGCCTTTGTTGGCCTGGTCACTGGGCCATATTTCCTGATATTGACTGAATGATGCCTTTGTTTTGGATCTTTATCTGGAGTAGTTAGATGAAGAGTTGATGGACGTTGCCACTTGGTGGCGTCACTCTACAGAGGTCAGGTGTCCCACGATACATTGGGGCTGCTATGTGCTGGAATTATAGAATTCGTAGCTCATAAACAAAAGCAAGGGGAAAGCTTGGCCTCAGCAATGTAAACATGATCAGTTCACCCAGAAATGATCAGAAAAAGTTAAAGAAACATTGTCAAAGAAAAGGAGTAAATATAATAAGAAATATCTGACACCTTTCAACCAGGTCGTGTTGATAAAACAATTCATGATGAACAACAAAAATGAATAACCCCAGAAATTACTAAGCAGGGAATATGAAATTAATCACGAGAAGAGACGCATTCAACTATTGGCCGAATGTTGCAGTGTTTCTGTAGCAAATTATGATATATGACTGTTTTTTTCTTAGTGGCTTCATTATGACTGAGCCAAATGTTGGGCACTGATTAGTATTTGACTCAATGCTTAGTAATTCCTCAGCTTGTTAATTTATTCGAGTTTTCACCACCACAAGATGGTTTAATATTTTTCAAAGCCACATATATTTGTCACTTTTTAATAGTTGAAAAAACATCTTTGAGGGCAAAGAAATCTTCCAAACAATTATCAGATTGGCATATCAATTTTATTTTTTCAAGCACTTTTGCACAGTTTGAAGTAGAATTGTTTGTTTGGCTCAAGTCATAATGGCCTGCACTGATTGGCTCAAATAGGTTACCGTGGTTATCGCAGTGAGAGTGCACTTCTCGGCCTTGGATGGGCAATAGTGTCTGTACCCTTGCTTGTGCTTAAAGCATATAATCGTAAACATGCTGAAATCCACAAAAATTAGCTAAGCATAAGACGATGAACAAAGAGTCGAGGTGATAACTCCCGATAGAATGAAACATGCCAAAAAGTTCAAAGAAAGATGGTAATGAAATTGTACACTTTGTCAGTGATGAATGAAGTTTTACTAAAGGTATTTCTCACCTTTGAGGATGGTAGGAATATATATTGAGTGTTGAGAACTGGTCACCTTCACAATACCTTCAATGTGACCCATCCCAGGAGATACACAACCATCTTATAAAAACAGAATGACCCCCAACGATGATGCAATTTCAATCTCTGCACTAAAATTTGAAATCTTTTTTCTAGCTCAATTCAGTATTCCAAAATCATCTTTAAAAACGGAATGATCCCAACAACGATGCAATTTCAATCTCTGCACTAAAATTCGAAATCTTTATGGCTCAATACAATATTTCAGATTCATCTATTTGGTTTTCACCAATATTTTCTCAGATACTTGAGGGAATCATTTTTTTATTTTTTATTTTTTATTTTTTTGGATGTGACAGGAGAGCAGTGTATCTCAGAAGGACATTTGAAACAAAATTTATAATTTATTTTTAGTTTGAAAAGAATAAATAGTATATCTTCATCGTTACTTGTAGATAAAATACAATCATGTCCTCTTTTTAGATCTTATGACATATAATATGGGAAAAGAAAAACTTAAACGATCTTATACTCAAAACTGTCCAAATGTTACAACGATGTTATGCTAATAATGCTTTTTAAAGATTTTGGCATGCCAAAATGTGATAGTGAAGCAAAATGATATATTTAAAAAAAAGAAAATACTCAGCAACCTTTGCCGGGGAGGTTTTTCTTGGGGTTGAAGTGTCAAGAGCTCACAGCTTTGAGAATGCTGGGAGGAAGAAAACAGAGAATTTAATGATTCGTGACACATCCTACAGAGTGAGCAAGATATCGGAGCAGGGCATTTTTTGCAGTTATTTGCCTCAGCTGGCTGGTATGTTCCAAATTGCAAGATTCACCTGTTAAAATGCATGCAAAATATAGCTATGCTTTGAAAATCGGCACTATTTGGGTTGCTTTCTGTAAGTAAAAATGTAATACAATGCACCACACCAAAGCCAACTATATTCATTTAAAATTAATTGGGAAAAATGATTTCATTTAGATATCTGTAGGCTTTGATGAGCTGATATGGATGGCTAGAATCATAATTAAGGCCTTTGCAATAAGTATTAGGTCACTTGGGGTACAAGAGGGGGGTAATGAGTTCTGGGGCAGTGAAGGCAGTACACATATCAAGTGGGGAACAAGAGGGAGTAATGAGTTCTGGGGGTAATGAGTTCTGGGGTAGTGAAGGCAGTATATACGTGGCAAGGGGGGTAATGAGTTGTGGGGCAGTGAGTCGACAGGAGACACATTGGGACAGTTGCCTCAGTGATAATTGGTGTAGCTGATGACACGCTCAGTGGTGCACATCAAAGCTGCGGTATAGGGTGGCTGAAGGGATGAGAGACGGGGAGGAAGATATATCCCTCTCCAGAGTCTGTATCCCTCTCCAGAGTCCGGCTGATGATGATGATGGGCTTATGATGAAGCTCCATCACAGGACTGTGCCTTAATGTGATCACAGGACAGGCCACGTGTACCAAACATACACACTCACTACAAAGACAAGTCTAAAATGTCCTTGATCTTTTTTATTGGCAGTTTGGATGTAAATATTGCTGAGAATTCTTTATTTAAGATTTTGAATTCAAGTTATTTTTTATCAAGAAATAAAGTTTTCATTTATGAGCCAGAAATGATTGGAGTTTATATTAAGATGTAAAAAGAGAAGTTTAATATCCTTCTGAGAAGATTATTTGTGATGAGAGAGATGATTGTTGAAAAACAGAAGGAAACTACTGGAACATTCTCAAAATCTTTATTGTCTGGGTAAAGATTTGACACAAGTAATATATACATGTATATTTACTTTGATGATTAACTTGGAAGAAACTAGAGGAATATTTTGCCCCATAAAAAGATAGCAATTGCCTGTCCTCTGTCATTAATCACGGATGCTTGGCAGCCAATCAGAGGTGACAGATCAAAGCGAGGCTGTGTTGTGTCACATGACCAGGGCAGGGCGTGACCTCTGTTGCAGAGGTCATGATTGGTGGGCAGATGTGTGGCTCCCTGGCAGATGCTGGGGTCATCAGTGCATATCTGGGAAGTAGAGTTTTGTTAAACAGATCCAGGTGCCAGACCGTGGTCAGGATGTTTGTATGATTCCTTTCTTACACTCATTAATGACCCCAGAAAGCTATCAAAAGTCGCTCCAGGAATCAAACACTATAGAGAACATGGTGATCAGACAGAGCTGCGATAGGTAATTTTTAACAAACATGAGAACAATCAGGGGCCAATCAGGAGCTTGCGTGTGATTGGCTACGAATCAGTCTCAACAATGATTATTGAATCTTGTGGTAGCACCTAAAAGTACTATCCTTTGAATGTGATTTTATAAAATGATTTCATGGATGATTATTATTTTGATGTTGGTAAGAAATAAATGGGAATATCTTTTGGGTAAGAAATAAATGGGAATATCTTTTAGTCACGGGGAACCTGTGCAGTATTCTGTGGTATGTTGCATTGTGGGATAGTCTTGTGTCAGGAGAGACTAATGATAACAGACGGGATGGAGGAGTCATTAAGGAAACATTGCTCAGGCACTACCCATCAAAATATCCTCCCTCCATTGACAACACCAAATGTGCAGTATGATTATACATGTCAAAATTACCACCAACCCCTTCCTGACATTGTGTATTTATACATATACCTGCAACAACATGCATTTTCATTTTATAATTTAATATGTATATCTTTGGAACAACATGCATTTTCATGTAATAATTTACAAGACTTGAGATTGAGTGCTGATTTCAGAAATGGCATGAGTGGCATGTTAAAGGGATGATGAGGTGTGAACCATGCTCAGACAAATTGGGTTCTGGACATGCCAGTCGTTAATAGCAAATTCCTTATTCTGGGAAGACATGCTCGCAGGTTAGATCCATGGAGCAACTAACAGCTGCCCTGGGGAATGCCAGGAAATAGTCAACATCAAGTCCTCGGTCTGAGAACTCAAGTAGACGGCTTTGTCCTTCATGTCCATTATCAATGTTTGGTAGTAACCTCCCTTCAGTCCATTCTGGGTGAATAGCAAAATATGGATGTGACACTTACAGGCTCAAGATGGACAAAGACAGAAAAGGAAATATATATTCCTTATTTCTGATTGGTGTCTGTCTTTCTATCTGTTTGTTAAATTCTATTAGGAAATTCAAATACATTTGAATTGGAATAACTTTTCAAAAAGTGAATTGAATTCAGACTCTAGTGGCGGAGGGTGTAGATGAGTTTGATGATGGATGACCTTGATGATGGATGACCTATGACCTTGACTCACATTAAAACACTTTACTGGACTACTTTTGAAAATTTTGGTGTTGAAGATTGTCGTTAAGGAAAGTGTGCAATATCATAGTGATTTGACCATATGACCTTGATGTATTGACCTTGACTCTGAGAAACATGTTCAGGCAATTTTTCAGGAATTGTAAATAGGAGATATATCATATTGATTAAATGATCTAAAGATGTACTGGTACAGCGTGATGTAAATTACATCATTTTTTATCTTTGACCCATGAAAAATTGTTGAGATGAATTCAAGAGTTATCTTTATGTCGAACTCTGATCAAACAGTTATCAGAACCAAGATTCAGTAAATGGCCAAGGGTATTCATTTCTCATTTTGATGTAGATAACTGCACAGATCTTTGTATGGATAATGATTTTTGGATTATATCACATTTTAACAAGTGACTTTCAGCTTATGTGTCAATTTGTATTAGGTCAGTTTGTTATGTACATCTGATTAAGTCTATTACTTGATATAAGTGATGACTTATTTTGCCAAGTGATAGCATATTGGATGATATAAAAAGGTGGTGAGTTATTCTGACATGAGAGGTAGGAGCTGAAATGATCCCTGGATTAAGAGTGGAGGTTTGGCCAGCAGGGGGCACCATCTCAACATTACACTGCCTACTTTATGAGAATATTATGCCAGTAAAAATGGAGCATTTCATAAAAAGTGTTTGATGGGGGTGGAGGGGTGTGTAATGATGGGTTGTGGGGGGTGAGGAGGGGTCGGCAGGAGGGGTGCTTAGGACTAATAGACCAGACCACTTGGAATGCTAATGTATGTAACATCCACTCCGGATACAAGTATGGAAGCACCAGTAGTTACCAGTGGGAAGGTGCCAGTAGTTACCAGTGGGAAGGTGCCAGTAGTTACCAGTGGGAAGGTGCCAGTAGTTACCAGTGGGAAGGTGCCAGTAGTTACCAGTGTGCAGTTCGTTTAGTCTTTAAGCCAATGACATCCAACTTGGGTTTATAATAATACAGTATGGAATTTCTCACAGTAGTTCTCTAAGACTGTTATTTATTCGGGAACAACTTACCATATGTTAGTTTTAGCAAAAGCAATCTTTAATTTCATTCATCTGGATTGTTGTTATGAGCTCCTGCCACACAAGCTCTGGTATCAAAAACTTCAACATTTACCACATATCTTATCAGCTATTTTTAGATACAAGCTCTGAAATAGGATGACTTTAAATATGACCTTGATTTGTTATTTGAGGTTACAGGCTTCACAAAATGTTCCAAAATATTTTATATTATTACCTATTTTAGACACACGCTCACCTCATAAATGCCATCAATTGATATTCACAGACATGACCTTGACCTTTGTTTCCAAGGTCACACTTCAAAATGTCACCAACAACTTCTGATATATTTTAACACTAGTTTTAGTTGGAGCTATAGCTGCCAAAAGACACATGACTGACCTACTGGCATACATATGGATCTTGAGTGCTAAAAATAGCCACTGACTAAGCTGTATCATATGATAAATTGCTGTTGGTTGAGGCAAGTCAGCTGTGTTCATTGTGAAGGTAATAATAATAATAAAATTTGTATAGCGCTGATACCAGACAAGTCTGTTCATAGCACTGTGTTTATTTAAGCACGCGGAAAATAAATAATCTTGTTTTAAAGGAAGTAAATAATAAGATAATAAATTTTAGGTTTTATTTTATTGGCTCCCGCAGCCTGGGGGCAACTACTTGGGCTGTGTGTGTGTGTGTGTGTGTGTGTGTGTATGTGTGTGCATTTGTCTGTCAACAAAAACATTTTGCTAATGCTATGAGTGCCACATGCAAGTCTGGTTTATGGACCAATCACAACAGCCGAGACTTTGGTGGGAGACAATGACAATTATTTTCACCAATCAGAAAGAAACTAACAGATGATTACAAGAAGTGTCGGTAGTAACAGTGGCAGGAAGCAACAATCACCACATGTCTATATTTCAACAATTGCATAGATGACTTTCTCCGAATAGAAAATAAAGACAAAACATTAAACAACTGAGAAAAAATTATTTGAATCAACTGACAACATTGTCATTTGGGGGAGCTACGGATGGTCTAGTATATTGTAAACTTAATTCAGGTACAGCAACAAATTTGGCATGTCTCTTGAATGTGTACATTTCTTCTTCAATAAAAATTCTTTCAAAATATGGCCAATAACATTTTCATTATATCTTAACATTTTCACTATATCAGACCATTTGATTTTGTTTTTATTGTTAGTTTTGGCATAAAATTTGGGTGAATGTTCTGGTTACATGGTTGTGATATAGAGGCAGGATGTATGTACACTACGGGGCATGCTAGGAGGGGAGGTATCGTAAGCGGTGAGTGACAGCAGACCTCAGATAATACCTCCTCCAAGCCTCCACTCTATTTGCTTTATTAAAAAATGCTGCAATCAGAGTTGCTGATCTCTGTGGACTATGTGATTTAATCTTCAGCAGCAGAGATAGACGTGTGCTATGTTTCATTCATGTGTATACCAAGATATGACAATAGTTCATGGAGGAATCTACATTGCCCCTGGCACATGGTACGGCTTTGTTTACACATTCAAGTACCACATCTTACCACTAGAGGTCACACTCTCACAGTCTCAATAAATGCCTCTTGCTCAGATCAGAGAGAGGTTTCTGGCAGAAGAGATCTTAACAGAAATTAGCAAATGTTGGCAATCATGTGAAAATGATTGTCTGAAGAATACCTTATTATTTATAACAAAAATTTGAGCATATCAAATTTTGCCCAAGTTTGCCCAAGTTTAAGACTTCCACTGAATAGACTGTAAGACAATGGAGTAGCTCTGTATTATCACCCATGTCATTAGTCTAATAGCCATCTGCCACTTGGTGGCGCTTTTATATTAAGATAAAAAAAAATCGGTGGAAAGTAATTCACTAAGCGTGACCAAGCATGTACAAAAGAAGTGGGCCAAGTGTTGCAAAATCTCAGGCTTGGCTTGCAAGATTTGGTCAAATTTGTAAAATTAATGCAAACCTGTGAAATTATTGAATAACTTTCATTCTGTTTCAGTTTCCTTTCAAATTAATTTCTAAATTCTGCACAAGCTTTAAAAAAAATACTTGTTAAAATATGTTTTAAAATGACTAGGTTTTTAAGTTCACATTAACTGAGCAGTTCACATTAACTGAGCAGTTCACATTAAGTGAGCAGAATGTCTGAACTGAGATGGAGATGATAGAGAGGAGGCAGGGTGATGAGAGGATTATATTATCAGAATTGAATATCGTGAGGGAGCATTGAGTAATACTACCAGCAATGACAGGGAGCAGTTAGTTTGTAGTGTTTATATAATTGTTGGCAACACCAGTTCTCAGACAGTAAGCATCGCGTTACCTGAGCTGATACCAGTGACGTGCAAAAATGAAGCGGCAATACTTATCTCTGGCACTGTGTCCAGATCGGATAGAGACGAGCCCCTGCAAATATGAAAATATTTGCCAGAAAAACTGCCGCTCAGACATCATAGATATGAACAGAGGCTGTTGCAAAAAGAAAACAAAATTGATATTCATAGGAATCGGATCCAGCAGTGCTGCTATTTTGGTAACAAGTGTTTAGAAAAGGTCCGGGGTATAGGTGTTCAACACTTGTTCCTGTTCTCCTGTGATTGGGGTAAACGAACGTTGGCAGGAAGATGCGTTCTTAACTGCTTGAAAATGACATGTGGACGCTTGTCTCCGTAGCAACAGAACATCATGTCTGTGTCAGGTGTGCCAAACGTGAATGTCAAGACATGAACGCGTGCCCTGCGCCAAACAGATAAAGGCTTTCAGGTGCCTCAGAAAAACAGGCCTCAAACAAACGCTGAGATATGTTATGTGCTATTAGCTATGACAGTCAGTAATGCAATTCTAGGCTGTGTGGAGGGGGAGGAGGAAGAGGTAATTACTTAAGTAGTTATAATCCAATAGATCTGCCCGCAGGTTTCCCTTGTGAACTTCCCCTCAGAATCCTCAGGTGAGTCCCACTCGGCCTTTGAACTGAATCTACCACCTGGAGATACCTGGATATGCTTTAGTGATTACTTCACTTCAACATCACTAACCAAACTGGACTTACAGGTACCTGCAAACCTTGCTCTGGGTACTCACAGAAACATGCTCCAGGTACTCACAGAAACATGCTGCAGGTACTCACAGAAACATGCTACAGGTACTCACAGAAACATGCTACAGGTACTCACAGAAACATGCTCCAGGTACTCACAGAAATATGCTGCAGGTACTCAGAAACATGCAGGCATTGTCCTACCTATCATACAGGTACTCACCACACACTGTACAGGTACTCACCACATACTGTACAGGTACTCACCACACACTGTACAGGTACTCACCACATTCTATCCAGATACAACATACTGTACAGGTACTCACTACACACTGTACAGGTACTCACCACATTCTATCCAGATACAACATACTGTACAGGTACTCACCACATACTGTACAGGTACTCACCACACACTGTACAGGTACTCACCACACACTGTACAGGTACTCACCACATTCTATCCAGATACAACATACTGTACAGGTACTCACCACACACTGTACAGGTACTCACCACATTCTATCCAGATACAACATACTGTACAGGTTCTCACCACATACTGTACAGGTACTCACCACATACTGTACAGGTACTCACCACATTCTATCCAGATACAACATACTGTACAGGTTCTCACCACACACTGTACAGGTACTCACCACATACTGTACAGGTTCTCACCACATACTGTACAGGTACTCACCACATACTGTACAGGTACTCACCACATTCTATCCAGATACAACATACTGTACAGGTTCTCACCACATACTGTACAGGTACTCACCACATACTGTACAGGTACTCACCACATACTGTACAGGTACTCACCACATACTATACAGGTACTCACCACTTATATTATAGGTATTCATCGTTCAAGCATATACCCAACTCCCATACAAGTTGCCACCACCTATACTACAGGTACTCAATCCATCATAAAGGGATTTTTAGGCTGAAGTTCACCTTCTGTCAAACTGAGACTCTCAGATTTTAAAGATAATTTGGTTTCTTGGCATTGGGAATGTTGACCATTGAGTTAGGGGTGTTTCACACTTGATACTGGATGATACATTACAGGTGGGTAATTATTGGCCTCTCATCCCCAGCAATGCCAAGACAAACACCAGCCTACACCTTGTGCTGCTGTTGCAAAGTGGCTGACATGTGTCCCTGCTGCTATCGCATACAGGTCGGAGAAGATACGTCCCTACTGCAGGTTATTGCTATCACATACCTCCCTGCTGCAGGCCACGGCTATCACATACCTCCCTGCTGCAGGCTACGGCTATCACATACGTCCCTGCTGCAGGCTACGGATATCACATACGTCCCTGCTGCAGGCTACGGCTATCACATACCTCCCTGCTGCAGGCTACAGCTATCACATACGTCCCTGCTGCAGGCTACGGATATCACATACGTCCCTGCTGCAGGCTACGGCTATCACATACGTCCCTGCTGCAGGCTACAGCTATCACATACGTCCCTGCTGCAGGCTACAGCTATCACATACGTCCCTGCTGCAGGCTACAGCTATCACATACGTCCCTGCTGCAGGCTACAGCTATCACATACGTCCCTGCTGCAGGCTACGGCTATCACATACCTCCCTGCTGTAGGCAACGGCTAGCACATACCTCCCTGCTGCAGGCTACGGCTATCGCATACCTCCCTGCTGTAGGCTACGGCTAGCACATACCTCCCTGCTGCAGGCTACGGATATCACATACGTCCCTGCTGCAGGCTACGGCTATCACAACGTCCCTGCTGCAGGCTACGACTATCACATGCCTCCCTGCTGCAGGCTACGGCTATCACAAACCTCCCTGCTGCAGGCTACAGCTATCACATACCTCCCTGCTGCAGGCTACGGCTATCGCATACCTCCCTGCTGCAGGCTACAGCTATCACATACCTCCCTGCTGCAGGCTACGGCTATCACAAACCTCCCTGCTGCAGGCTACGGCTATCACATACCTCCCTGCTGCAGGCTACGACTATCACAAACCTCCCTGCTGCAGATTACAGCTATCACATACCTCCCTGCTGCAGGCTACGGCTATCGCATACCTCCCTGCTGCAGGCTACGGCTATCACATACATCCCTGCTGCAGGCTACGGCTATCACATACGTCCCTGCTGCAGGCTACGGCTATCACATACCTCCCTGCTGCAGGCTACGGCTATCACATACGTCCCTGCTGCAGGCTACGGCTATCACATACCTCCCTGCTGCAGGCTACGGCTATCACATACGTCCCTGCTGCAGGCTACGGCTATCACATACCTCCCTGCTGCAGGCTACGGCTATCACATACCTCCCTGCTGCAGGCTACGGCTATCACATACCTCCCTGCTGCAGGCTACGGCTAGCACATACCTCCCTGCTGCAGGCTACGGCTATCACATACGTCCCTGCTGCAGGCTACGGCTATCACATACGTCCCTGCTGCAGGCTACGACTATGGCTCATGTCAAATTCAGACAATCATTGAGTCACATGAAATGCAGGAATTGTATGAGGCAACTCAGGCAGTCTTCGATATTCAATTTTTCAAAAACTCAGTGAGAAAACGTTTCTTTTTCAGGAAGCCACTCATTTGTGATATCATTTTGAATGGCCAAGGAAACATGACTCTGTGCCTGATGAATGGAATGGCCCCTTTGTTGACTGAGGGAGTCTGATATTAGTGAGCTCAGGAGGAGAACTCCAGACCCCTGTAATCAGGGTCTCCTCCCATGTTGATGTGTACTTCCCCCTGTAATCAGGGTCTCCTCCCATGTTGATGTGTACTTCCCCCTGTAATCAGGGTCTCCTCTCATGTTGATGTCTACTTCTCCCTGTAATCAGGGTCTCCTCCCATGTTGATGTGTACTTCCCCCTGTAATCAGGGTCTCCTCCCATGTTGATGTCTACTTCTCCCTGTAATCAGGGTCTCCTCCCATGTTGATGTCTACTTCCCCCTGTAATCAGGGTCTCCTCCCATGTTGATGTGTACTTCCCCCTGTAATCAGGGTCTCCTCCCATGGTGACGTCTACTTCCCCCTGTAATCAGGGTCTCCTCCCATGTTGATGTGTACTTCCCCTGTAATCAGGGTCTCCTCCCATGTTGATGTCTACTTCCCCCTGTAATCAGGGTCTCCTCCCATGTTGATGTGTACTTCCCCCTGTAATCAGGGTCTCCTCCCATGTTGATGTCTACTTCCCCCTGTAATCAGGGTCTCCTCCCATGGTGACGTCTACTTCCCCCTGTAATCAGGGTCTCCTCCCATGTTGATGTCTACTTCCCCTGTAATCAGGGTCTCCTCCCATGTTGATGTCTACTTCTCCCTGTAATCAGGGTCTCCTCCCATGGTGACGTCTACTTCCCCCTGTAATCAGGGTCTCCTCCCATGTTGATGTCTACTTCTCCCTGTAATCAGGGTCTCCTCCCATGGTGATGTCTACTTCCCCCTGTAATCAGGGTCTCCTCCCATGGTGATGTGTACTTCCCATTACATAAGATAATCCTTAACATTACACCATGTTGAAACTTGATCATGAGAGAAGACCACCAAAATTGACACATAACTCTCTCATTTTGCTTCATAAAAAAACGTTTAAAACATGGAGGTAAGGACCCATAAAATATGATAGAGATGAAATGTGACTTGCAATTTGTAGTTTTTCATTGGTTGATGATTCTGACAGGGGGGGAAGTTGGAAGGGGGTCATCGCCGGCTCTGACTTTGTCAACACCGAACGTCTAACCTTCGGCAAATTATATATTATCTGGATGTAAAATACATGAGGAAGCCCCCAGATGAGAACTATATACTGAGTTGGCATGGACAAATTGCCAGCCCACTTCTCCTCGGGTTTTTTCTTCTCGGGGTTTTGATTACATCAGCCTGCTGCCCACAGTCATCTCCTGGGTATAATCCCACCAGCTTCTTTTTTTTCTCTGTAAAGTTGAAGATTTTATGATCACTGACCTGTTAAACTGGGCGTATACTGGCGTCAAATGGAAAAAAAAAGTCCAATTGATGAAAGAGAAGCAGAAATAGTTAATAAAGAGCTGCATTTTTTGGTGATAAGGCAAACATATATGTGAAGAGATCAGGCCCTGAGCGAGGTAGTCTCCTCGGTGTGGGCCATAGCATTGGTCAAGGAAGGTAGAGTGTGTACTTGTAGAAGTCAGCCCTGATACGAGAGCCCGCTTTAAGGCTGTGATTGTTTCTTCCCTTCCCTTTCCTTTTGAACCTGTTTTTATGCAGTGAGGGCCCTTGAGTGAGGGGGCTGCAACTCAGTCAAGGTCATGAAAGAAATAGCCACAAAACCTGGATTAATTAAAAGAACAGTTTTATGAAGCGGAGTGTTGTATACATATGGTAAGAATATTGTTAAATGATTTAGCAGAACAAGTGATTTGATTGGAGAGTCAAGTAGATGGTTGGTGATTGGGGGACTTTATCAGGAAGACCACTGTGATAGCAAAGGTCACGAGGTCACACACGCCAGATACCCATAGTGATGACCAAATTTCATATATGACTGAACCTGTCAGATTAGCAGGGAAAATTATTATAAATGAGAGAGTAGTGTCACTGTAACAAGGGAAGGAAATGAGGAAGGATTCCATGGAGGGTGCCGTGGAGGGTGCCACAGAGGGTGCCATGAGGGCTCGGGGGTTAGGATCTGGATCTGGGGGAGATGAGGGTGAGAAGATGGATGAGGGTACAGTGGGTGATGTGGGGGGCTTCAGGTGGGGTGTCCTACATGCCAGAGGGGTGGGGGGATGTTGGGGGCTTCAGGTGGGGGGATGTTGGGGGCATGAGGTGGGGGGCTTCAGGCGAGGGGATGTGGGGGGCTTGAGGTGGGTGAGGTGGGGGGCTTGTGGTGGGGGGGGGGGTGTGGGGGCTTGAGGTGGGGGGCTTGAGGTGGGGGGCTTGAGGTGGGGGGCTTGAGGTGGGGGGCTTGAGGTGGGGGGCTTGAGGTGGGGGATGTGGGGGGAGGGAGGTGGGGGGCTTGTGGTGGGGGGATGAGGGGGGCTTGAGGTGGGGGGGGCTTGTGGTGGGGGATGTGGGGGGCTTGAGGTGGGGGGGCTTGTGGTGGGGGATGTGGGGGGCTTGAGGTGGGGGGGCTTGTGGTGGGGGAGGTGGGGGGCTTGTGGTGGGGGGATGTGGGGAGCTTGAGGTGGGGTGTCCTGCATGCAGAGTGTCTCTCTGCCTCGATACATGCCTGTTAGCGATACATCACTGATCTCAGTTAATATAGCCAATTGTTTTCCCCTAAAATGAGTGATTCCCCTAAATTGGTGATAAGAAGGGAAAATTATCTGTGTAATGATTTAAAAGCATGCAACATGATAGTGGAGAGTTCATTGCAAAAGAGGGAAATATATATTTTTTTCAATTCGGACTCTTTGAGCCATGGGCCAATAATGCTTAGATGATGGCAAAATGGACAGGGTCAGAAGGTAGAGTGAGCTGCCAATAGGGGGCGCATGTAGGACATAGTGTAGAAGCGTGCCTCCAGGTGGCAGTGGTGAGCAACTGTCCACTAAGCATTCTCTGAATGCAGAATGCTAGGCCATTGTGATGCAGGGTGCGAGTAGAAATATCACCTCTGACACGCCATCTGGTGGGTATTTCTCTGGGGATCAGAGAGCACCATGGGATACATTCAGTTAGAGATGGTTCTTCACGGTAGCTTTTCCACCTGACAACATCTTGGCTCATTAGCTGATTTCTGCCCCTTCACCTCCTCAACTACCTGTTGAAAGGTCAAGAAACCTTCACTCAAACGCCCGATCTTTGGTCATTTATAAATGACATTGATCCGTTCCGTCAGAAGCAAACATTCCATTTGCAGGCTATTGTTTTGTACCAGTATGCAGTGCCCTCTTGTGAGTGACCATGAAATAATACACATGCCTCCTGGTCATTAGTCATTCTTCGGATTGCTTCAAGAATTCTTTTAATGACTTTCTATATTTAGGGAGGCTCTGCCATTGAGGGATGATGCCAAGGTCAAGGCCAACGCCGGATGGTCTTATGATTTACCTTTGCTTTTCTATCCACGTCTTGAATGTTGCCAGCCAGTTGCCCCGCTGGGTTGTCGAGGTGTTGTCAAGGTGTGGGTTGGACACGAGGAGGAGATTTAGAGATTGTTTTGGTTGCAGTGCCCTCTGCTGTCTGTTATGCATTGTTAATTGTCCTTTGTGAAGCATGGGAGTGTGGATAGGACAACATAAAACTGCCAGTGAACTTGACACAGCAATTTGTTTTCCCTGGGCGCGCGGCCATTGCATGTCATAGAACTAGGAGGCCATGATTTTTCCAAGTATCATATCGCTTAGTGCTGCCCCCAAGTGTCAAGATGGCACAATAGTGACCTCCTGGTGGAAGAAAATTAAATCCACATGGAAAGGGCTCTCAGGATTGAGAAGGAAAGTAGAACGTAGTTCGCGGCAAGGTCAATATGACAAAACATACCTGGTAGTCATTTCTCAATTATGGATGAAAAGTCAAAGAAATGATTCACCTTGGCACTACTGCCAGAAAAACTGCCTTTGTGCCGCAGGGTGGCATAATGCATACTCCAGCTTCCAGCTTCCTCAACAAAAACTCTCAGCCATCACACCAACCAGATTTATGGGCATCTAGCATGGAAATAGATGGCAAAAAAACAAGCAGGACTCTGTAATATTGTTATTTATCATAATTGGAAGAGGAAAAACAGGATAATATTGGTGACAAAATGAAATGACAAACTGAGATGGAATTTAGAAGAGCTTTTCATACTTATAATACACACATGCTTCAATTATCGACAATTGAATTTTCTGAAGAAAATATTTCTCTACACACAAAAATTTATATATATATCTATATATATACATATACGTATATATATGTGTATCTATATATATATATATATATATATATATATATATATATATACACATATATGTATATATATATACATATATATATGTACACACACACTCTCACACAAAGAAACAATGAGTTGTGGAGTAGAATTTAAGATTGATGCATTTCATGTAGGTGCCGTGGCACGTGGCAGGCCCTGGGGATGGGGTGCGGGGTTCTGTAGTGACATACTCCATCAGCAGGGGGCGCCTCATCCTCCTTTATCACCACCAGGAAACGGCAAAACCTCACTGATCACATGGTGGGTGGCACCACTAAATTAGAGCTCTAATGACCCGCAAGAATGGATCAAAATAACAGTAAAAATGTAACCTTTCAACAAGTTAACCAAAATATTTTCCAAAAAGTTGAATAATGAGGTTATTGCCGTCTAAAATGACCAGGACATAAACAAAACCAAATAGAATTTGTCATAAAGGATCCAGAAAATAAGCCAAAGTTATGTCTTTGATCATCAGCCTCATTTGGGATCCAATCTCAGAAGGAGGCAAAGGTCAGGGGTCATTAGTATATGTGCTGCTCTCTAGTGGACACAGCTGCAGGTCATGGTAAATAGGTCAAACAATCAGTTACTGATATTCAGGATATACCTGAGATGAAATGAAGAAAGCAGCGACACAGGCAAACATCAGCGAATGAACTGAAGAGCTCCCAAGATTAAAGTTTGCACATGCTATCTTAAAGGCCTCAGTGACAATGAAAAAAGACAAGTTAATATGTTTGTATGATATTAATATTAATATTAATATCTCTTGGTGTGATTTCTATGATAAGTTAAGGACAGGTGCCAGGGACTGGTTCCTCTTTGATGTGGTAATCATATAATCAAAATAAAGATCAACATAAATAGATTGATCTAGAAATGATCCCAAAGCATAACAAATGGCGTCGGCCTGTAAAACATATCCACGCGTGTAGGGAGAGTTAAGTGAATGTCATGCATGTTTCTATATGCAGATATTCACACCTGGTGGACGCTGGGTGTCAACAACCTCTCCCTAATGGGCCACACATATTTCATAACCAAGCAACCCCGCCAGCATAGGGGAATCATAGATAAAAAACATGTGATACCTCAACGAGTCAGAGTTAATATCACCTTGTGGCAGATTGGTTCTTGTTGAAGACAGGTTTAGAATACATTTAGATTATATTCTGTCACAGCTGTGAACAGTTTTTAGGAATACAAAATTGCATTCATTATGCAATATGAATTTGGCGTTATCTTTCCAAACTAGTATCAAAACTGTCGTATCAATATCAGGTCCACACTGTTCATATTGAGAAAATTATTGACTATTTGTGGAAATCTTGATTATTTTCAATTAAACCCTCAGTTGGAAATATCACACAAAGTTGCTTTGACTATTTCAGCATTGGGTGCCCCATATAGAATTAATCAGAGATTGTCACATGCTGAGTTGCTGATGAATATTAACAGGTAAACATGACATAGAAAACAGCACTGTGTGGAGTTGTGTTAATGGTTTGTGCAGATGTGGGGAAAGCATTGGTGAGCTTGTTCTCCTGCCATTATATGCAGTTATCACATTGGTGGCTTCACAGTTCCTCCTGCACATTTTTCTGTCAGCCTTGAAGTATTGGGTTGAAAGTTACATGTTGTAGAAACATGATAAGAAGATTAGGTGTGTTTTGACATGTTCTTATCTGTGTTGGTGGCTCCCCCTGCTGTGAAGAGAAGGTCCTGTAGTTGTGCCCAGTGAAAGCCCTGCATATATTGGCAGCGCCACCTGGTGTTTATGCCAAATCTCCTCCGATATGACGCAAACTTGACAAAGCCCTTAGCGGCTTGCAGAGACAGGCACTTAAGGTCATCGGGACACATAGATGCAGTGCCCCCTGGTGACAAAGTTCAGCAGATTAGATGGCTGAGAGTGGCATGAGTTGCCAACAGGGCATGCTGTGTCTGTTATCAGGAAAAAACAACAGGGTCGACTCTGCTTGGTGCACTGAGCCGTGACAGAGTCGACTCTGCTTGATGCACTGAACCGTGACAGGGTCGACTCTGCTTGATGCACTGAGCTGTGACAAGTTCGACTCTGCTTGATGCACTGAGCTGTGACAGGGTCAACTGCTTGATGCACTGAGCCGTGACAGGGTCGACTCAGCTTGATGCACTGAGCCGTGACAGGGTCGACTCAGCTTGATGCACTGAACCGTGACAAGGTCAACTCAGCTTGATGCACTGAACCGTCGACTGCTTGATGCACAGATTAGATGGCTGAGAGTGGCATGAGTTGCCAACAGGGCATGCTGTGTCTGTTATCAGGAAAAAACAACAGGGTCGACTCTGCTTGGTGCACTGAGCCGTGACAGAGTCGACTCTGCTTGATGCACTGAACCGTGACAGGGTCGACTCTGCTTGATGCACTGAGCTGTGACAAGTTCGACTCTGCTTGATGCACTGAGCTGTGACAGGGTCAACTGCTTGATGCACTGAGCCATGACAGGGTCGACTCTGCTTGGTGCACTGAACCGTGACAGGGTCGACTCAGTTTGATGCACTGAGCTGTGACAGGGTCTACACAGCTTGATGCACTGAGCTGTGACAGGGTCTACTCAGCTTGATGCACTGAACCGTGACAGGGTCGACTGCATGATGCACTGAGCCGTAACAGGTTCTAGCAGGTCTCCTGTGATTGCTTGGTAGACTTAGCTGGTGCAGTTTGTTGACCAGTGCGATTGTGGGTTTCCATCTTGTTTTTTATAATGACTGGATTTTAGAGGGTTTTTTGTGTGGTTCTGATTTTAATTATGCAGTTCGGGTGTGTTGTTTTCAATGTGACCCGCAATCGACCTATTCCATTATTTCCTGAGAGCCAGCTTTCCTGTTATTGAGAGCTCTACATGGGAAGCATTCATTTTCACCAATCTTGTTTTGTTTTGAACTTCGTTTAGCTCATTGTCACCTTTTTAAATCCTCAGTAATCTCAAATAGAAGATAATGACCACTCACACAGTTGATATTGGAGATTGATTTGTGGGGAAAATAGGATATGGAAGAATATTTGATATGTGGATTGTGCAAAACCAAAAACACAATTATTTTCTCACATGTTCATTTTAGTTTTGCTTTATCATCTCATTTGATTTGAGAACAACAAATACCAGAAAGACACATTAATATGAGGATGAGACTGTAGTACGGATAACTGCCTCCAGGGATCAAATTCTCCAGACAGTAGTGGCGCCACCTCATGTATATTATGACAACCAAATGCTAGATATTTACAACAACAACCGCGAAAGGGCAAATAAAGAATATATTTAAATCACATTACATGACAATTAGATATCTTGAAACTGAGAGGGTGCAAGTTTAGTCCCTGAGACTGGCGGTCTGACTCCAAGGGTATTACCTGACTCCCAGGGTATTACCTGACTCCCAGAGTATTACCTGACTCCCAGGTTATCACCTGACTCCCAGGTTATCATCTGACTCCCAGAGTATTACCTGACTCCCAGGTTATTACCTGACTCTCAGGATATTACCTGACTCCCAGGATATCACCTGACTCCCAGGTTATCACCTGACTCCCAGGATATCACCTGATTCCCAGGTTATTACCCGACTCCCAGGTTATTACCCGACTCCCAGGTTATTACCCGACTCCCAGGATATTACCCGACTCCCAGGTTATTACCCGACTCCCAGGATATTACCTGACTCCCAAGTTATTACCTGACTCCCAGAGTATTACCTGACTCCCAGGATATTACCTGACTCCCAGGATATTACCTGACTCCCAAGTTATTACCTGACTCCCAGGGTATTACCTGACTCCCAGGGTATTACCTGACTCCCAGAGTATTACCTGACTCCCAGGATATTACCTGACTCCCAGGATATTACCTGACTCCCAGGTTATCACCTGACTCCCAGGATATTACCCGACTCCCAGGTTATTACCCGACTCCCAGGTTATTACCCGACTCCCAGGATATTACCCGACTCCCAGGTTATCACCTGATTCCCAGGTTATTACCCGACTCCCAGGTTATTACCCGACTCCCAGGTTATTACCCGACTCCCAGGATATTACCCGACTCCCAGGTTATTACCCGACTCCCAGGATATTACCTGACTCCCAAGTTATTACCTGACTCCCAGAGTATTACCTGACTCCCAGGATATTACCTGACTCCCAGGATATTACCTGACTCCCAAGTTATTACCTGACTCCCAGGGTATTACCTGACTCCCAGGGTATTACCTGACTCCCAGAGTATTACCTGACTCCCAGGATATTACCTGACTCCCAGGATATTACCTGACTCCCAGGATATTACCTGACTCCCAGTGTATTACCCGACTCCCAGCTTATTACCTGACTCCCAGCTTGTCACCTGACTCCCAGCTTATCACCTGACTCCCAGGATATTACCTGACTCCCAGCTTATCACCTGACTCCCAGGGTATTACCTGACTCCCAGGGTATCACCTGACTCCCAGGGTATTACCTGACTCCCAGGGTATTACCTGACTCCCAGGTTATCACCTGACTCCCAGGATATTACCCGACTCCCAGGTTATTACCTGACTCCCAGGGTATTACCTGACTCCCAGGTTATCACCTGACTCCCAGGTTATCACCTGACTCCCAGGTTATCACCTGACTCCCAGGATATTACCCGACTCCCAGGTTATTACCCGACTCCCAGGATATTACCTGACTCCCAGGATATTACCTGACTCCCAGGTTGTTACCTGACTCCCGAGTGATCACTGATATGTAGCTCTACACAGTGATAGGTTTATATGGGATGTCATATTGTGTTATTTGTGAGTCCTTGTTGCATGAGTGGACTGATGCAGTCTGACACGCCCAGCCTCCGAGAGTGGCTCTACCACCCGCTCACACAGCACCTCTGATTTGTACCTTCATTAAATTGTTACATGGCTGAACAGCAGACCTCCCTCAGGGGGATGATCTCATTATGTCACACAAGGGAGTGCAAGTTTGGTTTTTAGGAAGCAGTTTTTCTGATTCTTTGTTTATTTATATTGATAACTTTGTGTTTGGCTGTTGTCCCTTGTCAGTTTTGATTTGATATTAAATGTGCATTCTTTTTCTTTGCAGGTAAGATGATATTCTCTTCTACACATAAGAGACAACGGTTTTGAAATGCAATGGAAAATTTTCATCAAAAAAGGTAGAAAAATGGTTGACTTCTGTTAGATTTTATTGAATAAAAGAAAACAATTTTGTACGCTTTTGATGATGTGCCAGAAGTTGTGGTAGAAGAATCTCCCGTGAAATCCTAATTGCCTCTCAAGATAAAAGTTTGGTAGGATCGATAAAGAAATGGTTTCAGGTTTCTTCGGCCTGGTGAGAGTTTTGAAATGTAGCGCCGGGGATTTTGTCAGCGCCTACAACATTCCAGGATGTAAGAGAAGCCTGATGCTTATGACATGCTGAACACTTGTTCACTTGAGAGTGTCTAGAAAAAAAAACAGCCGATAATCAGGGCCAGTTTGGTGTGATGCGACCGGCAGACAGGGGGCGCTCCGAAACATTGTGCGGGTGATAAAGGGAATGATGGGAAACGTGGCTGAGGTGCTGCTTCAGGTGTGCTGACCTTGCCGTGGCACAAATTGACTGGCACCTGCTTATGGGTAGGGAACCAGACATCAAAAATGGGTGCGAAAATGTGATTAATAAGGTAAAGCACATGATAGATACACAATAATAAATCACAGGGCACACTTGACTTCAAGATTTGATGGAAAAGGGGTTAAAATAGCACCATTGCTATCAAATGAAGGATTAGAAGTGACTTTGATTCATGTCAGTAAATAGTGCCACCCAGATCTTGTAATAGGAACAGGTGTCTATTTCATGTTGATATCAAACTATCAGTTGCTAACTTAATGTTAGGAATCATTGCCAAGTCTTGCCAAAGTTTATTTGATCGGAAACAGGCCTTACCTTGATTATTTTTAATGGAAAATGGGAATTTTTGTCCGTCAGCAGGCTGTTTGGTCATGGGTATTAGGGTTTGTATACTTGCATTGAATTAGGATTGCCAGGGATGATGGATCGGGGTCAGGGTACCTAGTGATGATGCCTTGTCTTCTGTGACAGAGCAATATTCAGCAAGCCACAACCACATTGAGGGCTACAGTCTCACTTTGCAGTCAAATAGTTGAGAAGCACATTTCTGTATAAGTTTTCTTTTCCGCTTGTATTCTATCTTCCAACAAATATAAAAATTGCACCCCCTGGTCAAACAGTAAATGATTTTTGTATAGTTTTTTGTACGGTAGTTGTAGAGCTTGTAAGTGGGAAACAGTAAATGTATATATCAGGGTATAGACTAAATAATCAGCCTACTCACTCGGCCGACATCGGGAGAAGCCGAGAAGAGTGCCTGCCTGCCGAGGATAACGCTAAAGTCATGCCGAGTTATTATGGAATCTGAGGACCCGCTCGGAAACATGAAATGCAGTTTAGCAGACAATAAACATTTACCTTAGTAACTGATTCTCAGGCCTCCACCTGCAAGACAATGTGCATGCCAAACATCACTTTTAAACCATTTTGTTTCGACGAGTTTCAACATTATACACTTATTCAGACACCTTATTTAATGTTCGTGTTATTGGTGCTATCTTTTATTTTTTAAAGATCTACATTTTACTCAATTTGATGGTAGTTTATGATTCAGTTTTATGTCATTTTGTTATGAGGTATCTGAGTTATATGATGAAGACAGATAATGCTGTCAGCAAAGAAAAGAAACCTGATTTCTCTCCAGGTCGTCTTGATCAAGCATTTGTGAAGGTCATTTGATAAACATAAAAAAAGAGGTGAAGTGAATGACAGGGTAAACGAGGTGATATTGGATAATAAGACGTAGGAAGACACAGCCACTTTATGGTGTAGAGGGTAGCTGGGGTGTGATGGTGGGACCCTGCTTGCCCCCATATGCTTGTCATCCACCCCTACCTCTGCCGTACCCTCTAATGTCCAGGGATGGAAAACAGGCCCGGGCCGCCAACCCATCCCTCTTGTATACCTCCTCCTTATACATAATTACATCACCCAGAAGTGAGCTTTATGCTAATGAGGTACCTGTGGAGATGTTTTGGGATGATGTTATAGCACCATGAAGGTCAGAGCGAGGTTGGCAAGGTCATGTGGGTTACCTGGATGAGGGCAGTTGCAGTACTCCGTGCTGTGAGTTAGGCAGTGCCCTCTAGTGGTGCAGGTAGGTGTTAGTGTTATGGCGTCAGGCTGGAGAGATGCACAGATTACTGTAGGATGGCAGAAGGCTGGCATTAATATATAAACCTGATGGATCATCACACACCCAACATCTACCAACTTTTAAAACAGCTCACTGCCATTTATATCACTTTAAGAAACAATAACTATTTCAAAACACAACCTTAATTTGTTTTGTGGCACATTTCCATTTCAAAATTTATATTTTCACAAATCAGTACATGAAATTTTTTTAAATCATATTTTTTAACCACAAGAAGATCATCCTCCTTAAAAAGTCCAATATATATTTGTTTATGTTGATGAGAAAATATTCAAATGTATACCTATGACAACAAAACATGATTTAAATCTTTCTGGGCAAGACAATTTTGAGATAATCTTAAGCCACTTAAAACTTTGGATGATCTCCTCTCTGTCGATGTCACCATGGGATAGAACCCAGGAGATGAGAGAGCCTTGCAGAATAACAGGCGATATGTCCATGATTGACTGCAGAGGGCAGCACTGTATTGGTTCCTTCTGCCCAAAATACAGTCTACCATTGGAGAAATATTGAGACAACATTCTTTAGAGTGGTTTTTATTCCATAAAATCCTATCACACTTAATTCATGTAGGATTTCAGGAGTTATTTTTTGGTATAAAGAATGGCAAGAATAAATGAGCTTCTATTTGTATTTGCACGTGTTCATGATGCGGTACTTAGTGATGTGTTTATTAGAGTCAAGTACTGTGGGAGTTTTTCTATGCAGGGATGGCACTTTAAAGCCACGTAGAAATGACAAGCACCAGCAGAGGTGTTAATGATGTGTGATAGTTAGGGGAAGCGCCACCTGCTGCTAACCCACATCTCAGTCATTATAATCATTACAGGTTAATGAGGAAACCTCTCTCTTCCTTGAAATACAGTTGCAAATTTTATCAAGAAGTGTGATGTGATTCATTGAGATTTGTCAGTATACTTTTGATTTTACATCTGTGACTGTGGTATGCGGAGGACAAGGGTGAACAATTCACAGAGTGTGTGTGTGTGTGTGTGTGTGTGTGTGTGTGTGTGTGTGTGTGTGGAAGGCAGCCAGAGATCGGACAGATTAACATCACTCCAATACCAGGCCACACCAAAAACACGGGGAAACTTCATCTGTTAAACATAAAAAAAACTCTGGAAAATAATTGCTGTGTCATCAGCAGCACAAATTCTACATTTTCCTCTTTCTTCACAGAAAAGATTATCTTCTATTCATATTGAAACTTTGAGGCCCAAAAAGTCTACAAGGACCCATAATTGACAAGATATTTTGTGTGTGAAGTGGAGGTGAAGGGGTCCGTCATTTCAATCTTTTGACAGATTAGACCATGAGGCTTGATGAATGATATATGTCATGAAATAAAAAATAATAATTTTTTAATGTTGTTTTCATTATGGGCGTCAGCGTGCAGCTTGAGATCACAGGGCAGAATATAGCAGTGTTCTGCATATTCCCTGTTGTATTTCATTTGATAGTGTAAAAGAGATGATGCGTGTGCAGGCTGTGCTGGTAAGGCTGAGAGGTGTGATGTTTGGGGAGGTGTGAGAGATGAAGACATCGCATGGCCCAGGATCAAACAGATGCTCTCTTTATTTATAATGCTCCCAGCCATTGAAATCAACATGCATGAAATGGACATATCAATTTTGCTACCTCACAGGTTGAAAAAGTCTGTGTTTGTTGGATGCGTTTTCATGGTTTAGATGACAAGTCTGGAAGTATATCAGGCAGCCCAGACTTTGGGAGAAAAAAGGTCTTGTTCATATCCTAGGTGGCAGCACCTTACAGTTTCATCATAAGATAAGGACGTACATCGTCGGGAACGTCCTTGTTGAGGTACTTGAAGAAAGTTAGGATTTAGATTGCACCAACAACATCATGGTACTGACAAAAACTGCTCAGATATACCATTCATAAGATGATAAAATGAAGATGTTTTACATATTATGGTTTTTCCCAGGTGATGCTCAGTAAATCTGTTAATATTCCAAACTTTATTTCTGTAGATTGTTATTTACTTGTCATTGGTGTATGCAGTAATTTTGTATAAACAGCATAGTTTGTGCATAGATTGAAACATGTTTTTTTTCATGGTCAGTGAGCACAAACAGTAATATAGAGTAAGCAGTTGTGTCTAAATAAGCAGTAATATTTCAACTTTGCCTGAACAAGAACTTTTTGGTGACAGTGATAGTTTGGTTGAGGATTATGGATTATAGTTTGGTTGAGGATTATGGATTATAGTTTGGTTGAGGATTATGGATTATAGTTTGGTTGAGGATTATGGATTATAGTTTGGTTGAGGATTATGGATTATAGTTTGGTTGAGGATTATGGATTATAGTTTGGTTGAGGATTATGGATTATAGTTTGGTTGAGGATTATGGATTATAGTTTGGTTGAGGATTATGGATTATAGTTTGGTTGAGGATTATGGATTATAGTTTGGTTGAGGATTATGGATTATAGTTTGGTTGAGGATTATGGATTATAGTTTGGTTGAGGATTATGGATTATAGTTTGGTTGAGGATTATGGATTATAGTTTGGTTGAGGATTATGGTTTATAGTTTGGTTGAGGACTTCAGCAAGTAGAGGAAGGGGTCAGGTTTGTGATAAGAGTGAGAGGAAAGCTCTTGCTCTCAATTTCATGTGTCATGTTAAGGAATGTATTACATTTTACAAAGAAACCCCCGGCAATATTTCACCTGATTCTACCCTCAACCCTCATCTGATTCTTACTAAAAATAAAATTTTACTGGTCTGAGATCAAAACAATTCAACTCATTTTTGTCAACGAAATGGAAGGGTACCAGTACATTTGGCAAACAGAAGGAGGTGACTGAACTTCAATTACGGGCTATGAGATAGTTTGGGAAAATCCAATTTTGGGTATGATAAAAGTGGGGAAATGGTAAGGGAAAAGGTGTGGGAACCCTGTCGAATCCACAAAGAGAAATACAAGATGTATGGTGAGTTCTGAGGGGTTTGACCTGGGGAGACATGTTATGCTTGTTTGCCTTGTGATCAAGGAGGTTAATGAAGTTTGGGTTGGGAAGCTTTGAGCTGTGGAGAGGTATGACAGGTGGGTTGCTCACCTGTCTAACCACTGCCTCTGCCAGCCCCCAAGGAACCACTAGAATCTCAGGGGACAGTAAAGTACCACTGCCTCTGCCAGCCACCAAGGAACCACTAGAGTCTCAGGGGACAGTAAAGTACCACTGCCTCTGCCAGCCCCCAAGGAACCATTAGAGTCTCAGAGGACATTAAAGTACCACTGCCTCTGCCAGCCACCAAGGAACCACTAGAATCTCAGGGGACAGTAAAGTACCACTGCCTCTGCCAGCCACCAAGGAACCACTAGAGTCTCAGGGGACAGTAAAGTACCACTGCCTCTGCCAGCCCCCAAGGAACCATTAGAGTCTCAGAGGACATTAAAGTACCACTGCCTCTGCCAGTCCCCAAGGAACCACTAGAACCTCAGGGGACAGTAAAGTACCACTGCCTCCGCCAGCCCCCAAGGAACCACTAGAGTCTCAGGGGACAGTAAAGTACCACTGCCTCTGCCAGCCACCAAGGAACCACTAGAGTCTCAGGGGACAGTAAAGTACCACTGCCTCTGCCAGCCCCCAAGGAACCACTAGAACCTCAGGGGACAGTAAAGTACCACTGCCTCTGCCAGCCCCCAAGGAACCACTAGAACCTCAGGGGACAGTAAAGTACCACTGCCTCTGCCAGCCACCAAGGAACCACTAGTACCTCAGGGGACAGTAAAGTACCACTGCCTCTGCCAGCCCCCAAGGAACCACTAGAACCTCATGGGACAGTAAAGTACCACTGCCTCTGCCAGCCCCCAAGGAACCACTAGAGTCTCAGGAGACAGTAAAGTACCACTGCCTCTGCCAGCCCCCAAGGAACCACTAGAGTCTCAGGGGACAGTAAAGTACCACTGCCTCTGCCAGCCACCAAGGAACCACTAGTACCTCAGGGGACAGTAAAGTACCACTGCCTCTGCCAGCCCCCAAGGAACCACTAGAACCTCAGGGGACAGTAAAGTACCACTGCCTCTGCCAGCCCCCAAGGAACCACTAGAGTCTCAGGAGACAGTAAAGTACCACTGCCTCTGCCAGCCCCCAAGGAACCACTAGAACCTCAGAGGACAGTAAAGTACCACTGCCTCTGCCAGCCCCCAAGGAACCACTAGAACCTCAGGGGACAGTAAAGTACCACTGCCTCTGCCAGCCCCCAAGGAACCACTAGAGTCTCAGGAGACAGTACCATGACAGAGGGGCAGTCAGGAGGGTGAGCCATCAGTGGGATGGATCTCAACCAGGCCTTCCATGGGCAGCACACTGAAAGGCTAACAGAGACCAGTGTTTGTAATATAATGTATGAGATGGTCCCTGGTCACAAGTTTCATTCAGTGATCAGGGTCTGTTTAGTGAGATGGTCCCTGGGTGAAGGTTTTCCTCTATAATGTTTAGGTTCTGGTTGTTGAGATGGTCCCTGGGTGAAGGTTCCCTCTATAATGTTTAGGGTCTGTTTGTTGAGGTGGTCCCTGGGTGAAGGTTTTCTCTATAATGTTTAGAGTCTGTTTGTTGAGATGGTCCCTGGGTGAAGGTTTCCTCAATAATATTTAGGGCCTGTTTGTTGAGATGGTCCCTAGGTGAAGGTTTCCTCTATAATGTTTAGGGTCTGTTTGTTGAGATGGTCCCTGGGTGAAGGTTTCCTCTATAATGTTTAGGGCCTGTTTGTTGAGATGGTCCCTGGGTGAAGGTTTCCTCTATAATGTTTAGGGTCTGTTTGTTGAGATGGTCCCTGGGTGAAGGTTTCCTCTATAATGTTCAGGGTCTGTTTGTTGAGATGGTCCCTGGGTGAAGGTTTCCTCAATAATATTTAGGGCCTGTTTGTTGAGATGGTCCCTAGGTGAAGGTTTCCTCTATAATGTTTAGGGTCTGTTTGTTGAGATGGTCCCTGGGTGAAGGTTTCCTCTATAATGTTTAGGGCCTGTTTGTTGAGATGGTCCCTGGGTGAAGGTTTCCTCAATAATATTTAGGGCCTGTTTGTTGAGATGGTCCCTAGGTGAAGGTTTCCTCTATAATGTTTAGGGTCTGTTTGTTGAGATGGTCCCTGGGTGAAGGTTTCCTCTATAATGTTTAGGGCCTGTTTGTTGAGATGGTCCCTGGGTGAAGGTTTCCTCTATAATGTTTAGGGTCTGTTTGTTGAGATGGTCCCTGGGTGAAGGTTTCCTCTATAATGTTTAGGGTCTGTTTGTTGAGATGGTCCCTGGGTGAAGGTTTCCTCTATAATGTTCAGGTTCTGGTTATTGAGATGGTCCCTAGGTGAAGGTTTCCTCTATAATGTTCAGGGTTTATATTCTATAGAGTTAGCTGTGTGGGTGTAGAGTACATACCTGGCTGGCACCAACCACTGACTCCCACCAGGTAATACTCACTCAATGCCTGAATCTGATCACTGCAGTATCACACTATTATTTATAATGCTACGCCACCTGATTTAAATGATATTTATTAAAATGTATCTAAGTAAATGATAACTCTTCCTGCTCATTGAGACCATCTCACCAAGTATTACAAGAAATGTTTTAGAACCACAGGAAGTGAGACTTAAAAAATTAGCATTTGTTAACAGGGAAATAAAATCAGCTACTTTTGCTGACGAAAACAACACTGCAAGAGAGAAAATAAGTCAAAACTTTGTTGCAGAAATTCGATTTTGAAAAAAAAGCAATAGAAATAAGTAAGTATCATAAGTTATGTTGCAAAGAGGAACATAGTATTGATTTAAAGCATTTGATTGCGTAATTCTTTATATATAACAGATTGGGAAAAGTTTGCAACTCTTTGACCCCTCTGATCTTCAGTGTGCAGGTATGAGTGAAGACACGGGCTTAAATCATGGCCGTCATCCTTAGCATACAAAGTTTATACAATGGAAGTCAACCGCTTCAAATTGAACTGATGTTAGGATTGTCTAAAAGATAATGAGATATTTTTGTTTTGATTGAGTTTGTGTGGGGTTATTCGTGTGGATATATTATATGAAGCCTGAGAAGATGTGACATCATGGAGCAGATTCTTGTTGCATTTAGCTGTGAATATTCTCTGTATCTGGTGTATGTGGGTAAATAACAAATGATTGATGATTATTGGCAAAAGTTTGGAAATGTGAGCCACAGACAGAAAAATGGAGAGGCAAGATTTATCCCAGTGTATAGGTGGTAGCAGTAAGATCCAGGGTTTGTGGAGGCTGGGGTATCCCATAAACAATCTGCATGCCCATTAATTATAATGCTGGGGTGCACGCCTTATTGGGAAGATGAAACTCAAACCGGAGTGAGGGATGGGTGAGCGGTCCGGAGGCAGAGGGAGCCAGGGAGAGTGGTGCCGCGGAGAGGTGAAGATTCACCTGAAGATTGCGAGGTACAGCTCGTATCAGAGACGTGTGCTTACACGTAATCAGACATGAAAGCTACACAGTGTTGAGCAGCTTGGTGAGGCTGGCCGACCCGCGTAGGGGGGAGATTGCCACCAAATGTCATATTGCACCCAATAAACACCACCTTAATGGCCCCAGTAAAGCACCACCTCCTCCAAACTAGAACCAAATGCTGCCAACCTGCCTTATGCTTGTTTTTTAGCATTAAAACACAGGACTTACTTCAAATGTTCCTCTTATTCTGTTGATCTATAAGTTACATATGCTAGAAATACTTTATGTGACAATCTGATAAAACAGAGAAATAACTTTTGGTAATAAACATGTCAGATAATTTGTTTTATGAAGTATAAGGTGGATTATGAATGTTTGGATATCTGCAAAGATATGAGCGTAATGGATTAAGGTCATGAAGTATGTATCATAGAGTTAGACTTGTGCCAGAATGATGTGGTTTAGGTTACCAGGATTAGATTAAGGTTGCAGATTAAGTTGTAATGGCTTGTTAATCTGCAGGCTTTAAAGGCGCCCCCTTGTGGCATGCTTATATGAATGCCATGCTTATATGAAACGTACACATGTTGTGCAGTGGGGGATGCCATGCTTCCACACTCTGCAGCATGTTAAACATGTCAATATAATGATGCCTGCCAGATACTGTTAGGTAACAAATAGCTGATGAAACAACCTACAGATTCTGCCAGATACTGTTAGGTAACAAATAGCTGATGAAACAACCTATAGTTTCTGCTAGATACTGTTAGGTAACAAATAGGTGATGAAACAACCTACAGTTTCTGCTAGATACTGTTAGGTAACAAATAGGTGATGAAACAACCTACAGTTTCTGCTAGATACTGCTAGGTAACAAATAGCTGATGAAACAACCTACAGTTTCTGCCAGATACTGTTAGGTAACAAATAGCTGATGAAACAACCTACAGATTCTGCTAGATACTGCTAGATAACAAATAGCTGATGAAACAACCTACAGTTTCTGCTAGATACTGTTAGGTAACAAATAGGTGATGAAACAACCTACAGTTTCTGCTAGATACTGCTAGATACTGCTAGATAACAAATAGGTGATGAAACAACCTACAGTTTCTGCTAGATACTGCTAGATAACAAATAGCTGATGAAACAACCTACAGTTTCTGCCAGATACTGTTAGGTAACAAATAGGTGATGAAACAACCTACAGTTTCTGCCAGATACTGTTAGGTAACAAATAGGTGATGAAACAACCTACAGTTTCTGCTAGATACTGCTAGATAACAAATAGGTGATGAAACAACCTACAGTTTCTGCTAGATACTGTTAGGTAACAAATAGGTGATGAAACAACCTACAGTTTCTGCTAGATACTGTTAGGTAACAAATAGGTGATGAAACAACCTACAGTTTCTGCTAGATACTGTTAGGTAACAAATAGGTGATGAAACAACCTACAGTTTCTGCTAGATACTGCTAGATAACAAATAGCTGATGAAACAACCTTCAGTTTCTGCTAGATACTGCTAGATAACAAATAGCTGATGAAACAACCTACAGTTTCTGCCAGATACTGTTAGGTAACAAATAGCTGATGAAACAACCTACAGATTCTGCTAGATACTGCTAGATAACAAATAGCTGATGAAACAACCTACAGTTTCTGCTAGATACTGCTAGATAACAAATAGCTGATGAAACAACCTTCAGTTTCTGCTAGATACTGCTAGATAACAAATAGCTGATGAAACAACCTACAGTTTCTGCCAGATACTGTTAGGTAACAAATAGGTGATGAAACAACCTACAGTTTCTGCTAGATACTGTTAGGTAACAAATAGGTGATGAAACAACCTACAGTTTCTGCTAGATACTGCTAGATAACAAATAGGTGATGAAACAACCTACAGTTTCTGCTAGATACTGTTAGGTAACAAATAGGTGATGAAACAACCTACAGTTTCTGCTAGATACTGTTAGGTAACAAAAAGGTGATGAAACAACCTACAGTTTCTGCTAGATACTGTTAGGTAACAAATAGGTGATGAAACAACCTACAGTTTCTGCTAGATACTGCTAGATAACAAATAGGTGATGAAACAACCTACAGTTTCTGCTAGATACTGCTAGGTAACAAATAGCTGATGAAACAACCTACAGATTCTGCCAGATACTGCTAGATAACAAATAGCTGATGAAACAACCTACAGTTTCTGCTAGATACTGCTAGATAACAAATAGGTGATGAAACAACCTACAGTTTCTGCCAGATACTGTTAGGTAACAAATAGGTGATGAAACAACCTACAGTTTCTGCTAGATACTGCTAGATAACAAATAGCTGATGAAACAACCTACAGTTTCTGCTAGATACTGCTAGATAACAAATAGCTGATGAAACAACCTACAGTTTCTGCCAGATACTGTTAGGTAACAAATAGCTGATGAAACAACCTTCAGATTCTGCTAGATACTGCTAGATAACAAATAGCTGATGAAACAACCTACAGTTTCTGCTAGATACTGCTAGATAACAAATAGCTGATGAAACAACCTACAGATTCTGCTAGACACTGTTAGGTAACAAATAGGTGATGAAACAACCTACAGTTTCTGCTAGATACTGCTAGATAACAAATAGGTGATGAAACAACCTACAGTTTCTGCCAGATACTGTTAGGTAACAAATAGGTGATGAAACAACCTACAGTTTCTGCTAGATACTGTTAGGTAACAAATAGGTGATGAAACAACCTACAGTTTCTGCCAGATACTGTTAGGTAACAAATAGCTGATGAAACAACCTTCAGATTCTGCCAGATACTGTTAGGTAACAAATAGCTGATGAAACAACCTACAGTTTCTGCTAGATACTGCTAGATAACAAATAGCTGATGAAACAACCTACAGTTTCTGCCAGATACTGTTAGGTAACAAATAGCTGATGAAACAACCTTCAGATTCTGCTAGATACTGCTAGATAACAAATAGCTGATGAAACAACCTACAGTTTCTGCTAGATACTGCTAGATAACAAATAGCTGATGAAACAACCTACAGTTTCTGCTAGACACTGTTAGGTAACAAATAGGTGATGAAACAACCTACAGTTTCTGCTAGATACTGCTAGATAACAAATAGGTGATGAAACAACCTACAGTTTCTGCCAGATACTGTTAGGTAACAAATAGGTGATGAAACAACCTACAGTTTCTGCTAGATACTGTTAGGTAACAAATAGGTGATGAAACAACCTACAGTTTCTGCTAGATACTGTTAGGTAACAAATAGGTGATGAAACAACCTACAGTTTCTGCTAGATACTGTTAGGTAACAAATAGGCGATGAAACAACCCACAATCTCACTATCTGTGTGGATTGTAATGTTCCATTTTCATGATATATTTATTATACACTATAACCTGACATGGATTTATAGACCAGAACATGGCTACATTTGAAGAGCACCTGTTTACTATTGGGGCACTCATATTATTCTCTTTATAGCGAATGTTATCCTAAGTCAGAATGACCAACAAGCATAGTTCTATGAGTACTAACTTCATGTGCCCCTTTTGTGTAACATACAAGTATCACCTTTTGGAGTAACAACAAAGTTTGTCCTTTTTGAGTAACATAGAGACATGCTCCTTTTGAGTCACATAGAGATATGTTCCTTTTGAGTAACATAAAGATATACTCTTTTTGAGTAACGTATATTTTACCCTCTTTTTGCATAACATTAACATACTTTAATAAAATGTATGTCCATCAAGACTGATACTGAACCCAAAATATTTGCTTTTATTTGAAAGAATTGTTTTTTCTTATTTCCTCAAGATCACCCATGTAATCTTGTGGAGGGAGCTTGGGTGTGGGACGTTGGGACAGGCTGGGATAGACTTAATTCAGGAACATGTGGGGAGGGAGGTTGGGTGTGGGACATTGGGGCAGGCTGGGACCTTTGTTTGTGTGGATATGAGTGATTGCAGCACATCACCGGGAGCAGGATTGTTACATGTGTTGGGTTCATCAGAGTTCCGATATTTGCAGTCAGCTGTGAACCTTTATGATATTATGGCCAACCAATCACAAGTGGTCGTCATCCACCAATGATATTCTCTCAGTGCTGACATTTTCCATCAATGCTGCTGCATAAATAACACATCTTTTTTATCAAAATTCTATATTCTGCCTTGAAAAATAATAAACATTGTTTGTAGCTTGTTGTGGTGTTTTCATTGAAAAGTACAGGAGGAAAGTGGAATCAATGTTGTCTGCTAAGGTGGGGTGGATAAGAAGTTTCCCGCAGATTGCTTCAGATTCCTGCAGATTCCCGCAGATTGGGGTGAGGTGATCAATGTATATTACCTGTCTAATCTCAAGTGACAGTGATTTATGTGCACACATAGGGTCAGGGCTACCAAAGCTGTACCTGTCAAAATGTGATAAAATGCTTTATAATTTATGACCAGGGCATCTCGCTACTTTGTGTTTTTGCTGATGAGCGGGCCTCCAGTGACACATGCTGAATTCCCCTACCACGACTCCTCAGATAAGGATTCAGCACACGGTCAGAGCCCTCCGCCTCCCACACAAACTTCTGCCTCTATTTCTCTATGTATAGATTTGAAATTCTTAATATAGAATTAATGTCCATGATCGCAGATCTGATTCAGACATGATCCTTGTGATGCTTTGTAGAATATATGATATGTGGAATCATAACTACAGTGATTTTCCCTGAGGCAAAAGAGCAATTGGGAGAAAATATTGTCAGTTTGTATCCAAGAAGCCCAGGAGAAGCGAGTTGGTAGATTAGAGTGCCACCTGTTGGATGATCAGAGTGTGACCTAGGAATAGTGCCCCCTGGTGAGACCACCAAGTACCAAGCTAATAGATTTGTGTGCCTGCAGACATGGTGCTATATTTGCGGCTGGTATCTCGGCCTGGGTGTGAGTATCCCAGAATGCTTATCTCCCACCTCATTTGTCTTGAGCATCACGTTACAAGTCATATCTTGGCGACAAAATCACCAACACAGCTCTCCCCCTCTTGCTCGCTGAAGATTGCTTCTCACCTCGGTTAATGAACAGAAGTCATCAGGAACAAAGCCAAGGAGAATAGGAGAAATCTCAGCTTAATTAGGAGTGATATATGCTAATATGAATCAAGGCAAACAATCTTTAAAAAAATGAAGATTATTGCTGGGTGTCAGTCTTGAGGTGGAGAGTGGTTATTATGTCAAAGCTTCAGCAGAGATTGATAGAGCTATAAATATAAAGAATAAAATATATATGCAAATGACTCTGATGTAAGTGGATGCCAGACTCTGTTGGCAGTGTATTGTGATACGAGTATTACTGTGTAATGTATAGTTTGGTGTACACAATAATTTGGCTTGTTTCTCTATGTGTGATTGACCTACATTGTAAGAAGTTCAGACCACAGTCGTCTCGCACCAACTGGCTAACTGCGTGCTGAGTGGTTCCTTCACTGTCAAATCATGTGTGAGTATCTGTTAAAAGAGAATTTATTAGATATGATAGATGGCATGTTTTTATCTCTGATGTTTCATATTTACATCAGCTTTTTGATCCCTCGCCAACAAAAGATTGATGCACACAGTTTTCCATTGATTCTGCTGTATTTTATTATTCACTTGACACGGTTTCTGGTTTATAAAAAAAGGTCGAGATTTATCTGTCGTGAAAAAGTTTGGGACTAAATATTGGTATTGTGTTGTATAAAACTATGTTGGTATTTAGGCAGCATGTGATACGCCATGGCAGAGCAGACGGGGGTAGTTTTTGTGTGGATGATGTCATAGGTTTACGTGGGACGACCTTGACCTTCACTCTGATAGCTTCATGTTCCTGCTGCTTTACGAGAATATTCCCCATTTCTTATTTAATGGAATTATTCTCATATTATTCAACGTTGTTTGAGATCATTAGATGATTTTTTTTTTTTTTTTTCATTTTTCATTTTTCATTTTTTTATGAGGTGGTTACTATGAGTTTAATTAAATCTCATATCTCCAATTAAGATTTTTTTCTTTATTTTATATGTTGTTGAAGTCTTGAAAATAGTCTGGAAAACATCATCTCTACTTATAGAAATTTCAGTTCAGTACCAACTTTTTTTGTATGGAGTGAGTGACTTTTGACAAGCAGAGAAGGAGTGCACATGATATCAGGATACAAGACATAAAGGTAAAAAGTTGGTTACTTCCTTGTCACCATAAAGATGATTGTCTCAGTGGCTCCCCCTGTCAGGTCAAAATGCTCGTGTGAATCTGATTGAATGTGCTGACACTGATGTCAGAAACTTTACAGTAGTTATACTTTAATATGTCCTGACTACAAGTAGATATCTAACTGCAGCTTGGGACTTTTGAATAAAGATATTCATGTTCAAATATTGTCAAAATAGTCATCTACGGAGAGTCTTCATTTTGACTGTCTGTGTGTGATATGTAGGAATTACTGCGGGGATCCAGAGCTATTTCATCTGCCACTTTCTGAAATGATTCCCAGATTGCCACATGATGGTGCCAAAATATACATGATTTTATCAGGTAACAATGACATTTTCACCACCTGAGAAATTATTCATGGATTGTTGACAATATATGCATTGCATATAGTTATTAGTTAAGGACTAACAGAAATATAACTGCTGTGATAAGTGAACAGTCATCATTGTAGGTGTGAACTGGTACCCTGGCTTGAAGGAAGATGTTATTAACTGGTACCCTATCTTGCTGTTTGGATCTGTGCTTCTTTACGAGCTGTGTGCTAGTCAGCTGTGAAACTATCCTACTAAGATCTATGCACACAATGATATATGCTTTTATTTTGTACCCCTAATGGTCCCAACAGGCCAAATGATGTGTGGAATTTACTGTAGCCGACCTTGAACCTAGCAGAAATTTGGGTCAGGGTTGTGACCTTTTGAGTTGGAAGAGGTCAAGAACATGCTCTTGACTTGTATTAGAAGTGTTATGTTATATTAAATATAAACAGAGATGTTCAATTATGTTCTCATCCCAAGTTGATTGGTAATTTGTTAGATGTCAAAGGTCAAGATGAAGTTCAGTTAATGTAAGTGGAGAGGTCGTTGTGGAGAGATACTTGTGGCAGGGCAGGTCGTTGCCATGACAAGCATAGCTAGGAGGCTGTGATTGCTCCTGACTGGCCGGCAACCACCTGGCAAAAGTTGCTAGTGCCCTAGCAAACACCTGGCAACAAGGCCGAGATGCTCTTACTGGCAAGGGTAATGGAACATGTGACACAGAGCTTCAACATGAAAGAGAGGCTGGCAGGAAGTGTCACTAGAGGGCACTGTGTTTTCTATTTGAAGAGGTGCAGAGAAGCTTCCTGGATGACAAGTTCATTCTCCTCTGACAAAGCTACACTTTATGCCAAGGCTTTCTGTGGGGCAAGAATGTTTAACAACTTGTGCTTACAATGTTCTCTTTTATAAGAAACTAAGCAGATTCGTGTTTTAGTTGTACAGATCAAATAAGCCGTCATGCTCTGAATCATGGCCTAATTACTTCCTACCTTTGATCCTGGCCTTGCCATCGCTAAATCATAAAGTACAAGAATTCTCCTGTCAGTGGAGAGCAAAAATCTGAGGATAAGTAACAACAATATAGATGTAAAAGGTCTTAAGGTACACATGTTTCTGATAAGAAAAAGGGTAGAGAATCTATGTATGTGTGCGGGGTAGAGAATCTATGTACGTGTGCCGGGCAGAGAGGGAACAGAAGGAAAGGAAGCTTTATGATCTCAGCCCAGCTAACGAGCCCAGTCACACCTTGTGTAACTTGCATGCTTTGTACAGGTACCAAAGCCATCCACCATTGACTTGCCAGAACTAATGAAGTTCATGTGAGATGAGGCCGTGTATCCAGCATAATCCAGCGTGAGGTGCTTGACATTTAGGGGGCGCTCGTGTGATATAAGGGGCTATCATTGTCATTGAAGTGTGTCCAAAGATGATAAAAACGTCACACCACTTGAAATTTAGGCCAGAAGTAGGCCTGGTTGTCATGGTAACAAAGTGCTATGCTTCTAGGGTTAGAAATATTTGATTATGTATTTTTAGCAGAGCATTTAGGTTTTTTTTTATGCTGGTGGTTTTGCTGGTAGGAATGCTCAGTTTTGGACAGCCAGGTAATTACACTGCTCGTTTTGAGTCCGATATGATGCTGAAGATTGGTGGCAACCTTGTGACAAAATAAATCTCACACAGGTGAGCAAAATCTTCAACAACTTTAGCGCCACCTGTTGAAGAAAGCCTGTTTTTATGACCTGATCCACTTCCATATTTTCGTATTTAATATGTTTTCAAGTATATATACCTTTTTATTTGCAAACATTTTCCATGCTACTGGCAATATATATATTTATTCTATGATCACTGTGTATTCTGTGCTGTGATTGGTCAATTCCTGGTCACGTGAGCTTCTCTAAATTGTTGTATTGACCAGATGCATTATATTGCACGTCAATATACTTTCCACTGCACTGATGGGGAATTCCATGACGTCACCATACAGACAAACTCGTCCCTTTCATGGCGGGAAATGTTGGGGAAGCCAGTGATCAACACAGTGATCATAGAATAAAACAAATATGTACCTGGGTGGAGTGCAATATGACTTTTTATGGACCTTCGGAAAGTTATATTGCACTCGCCTCGTGCAATACAACTTTCCGAAGGTCCATAAAAAGTCATATTGCACTCCACCCAGGTCCATATTTGTATAATATATATATATTTGTATTTATTTATCTTCACCAGCATAAGTGATATTAAAAGTCCAGGCTTGAAATAATTTGTGGGAAGTTGATGTTGGGTTTTTGTCCCATTTTTCGCCTTTGAAGTGGGCCACACAGTATGTTAGGATGAATGGGTTGTTGTTCAGCCTCCCTGCAGTTGGCAAACCTTTGAGATGTGTAAATTAGCAATTAACAATTGAGTGCTGTGGGTATTGAGTGTGATTATTTGGCCTGAGATACGACAATGTTCTCCCTTGTCAAGGATAAAGCATTTCCACCAAACATCCTTGTTTACCAAATCACCACCAGATGGCACTGACAAAGGTTGGCACAGACCAGTGATCTGGTGAGTACATCATCTGGCAGGATAAGCCAGTAACTTGAGAATGAATGATGACCGCTTGAAAGTCAGTCTCCACATTCCCTGTGCAAAATTGATCACAAAATAATGAAAACACTGGCAGATTAGCACAGGGGGGAGGTAGGTGGAAAACAGTACCTGGCCAAGCTGGAAAACACTCGTTTGGCACCGGGGTACAAATTGACCTTCTGCTGTCAGCATGTGATGAGATGAGATGTGGGGAGTGAACTTAGGTCATGAGTTAGTGGGTAGGATGCCTGACTAGAGGTGTTGAGAGTAGGTGGCCGGACGTTTCCCCATCAAACATAACTCTATGTAACACTTCATGTCTTGTGTCATCTAGTGCTGCCACCTAGATGTGATCTATTGAAAACCAAAAGCCAATTGGTAAGAATGATGCCAATTCATCATATCGCAAGCTGAGGATTGTGCCACACCTTGGTGGAAACCTTGCAGCCCTGACCTAAATGCCTCCTTGCAAGTTCCTCAGGGTTCCTGATACTCAGAAAAAAGGAAGACTTTTCAAATGTTAGGATCTGGAGTATACAAGGTAAAAGTGCAAAAAGATACTGGCGGTCATGTTTTGGTATTTTGACAACCTGTGATTGGATCTTGGTGATCCAGAGCAGAAGGATGTTGCCTCTTGTGAGGTCATCCAGAGGTCGTTGCCATGGTAACCAAGAGAAGGTAGTGTTTTCTGTGGAAATAGCTGGTTGGTATCAGGTGTGTGTTGTATTGTGATCACTATCAGGCAGTGGGGTATAGCCTGTTACCCTGTCTCACTCCAGGTGATCAAGTGAACACACTGCCATACCCTCCCTTACACAGATCCCACATTCCCCCACAAGTACCGCATAGCCAAATTGAATTTTGTTTCAAATCTTCCCCGGGATGACGATGAAATTGATATTAGGAAATGCATTTTTTTCATGTGGGGATGACAGTGAGAAGGGCAGGCACGGATTTGTGTATATTTGTTTAGATTGTGGGATTGTAGGTTTTGGGTGATATGTTTTCTTCCTGTGTGGGGCAACTGGGTAGACATACACCTGTCCAAGACAAATACTTTGTTGCCATGGTTACCAAGCATCTTAGCACACCTGGAATGTTGGGGTAATGCCACATTTTACAGCACGTGAAATAGAAACAAATTTCTTGCTCCATTTGGGAAATCTGGGAAGGATATCTTCCACGAGATTGTTTGCGTCTGATGATTTGATTTGCAAGTCACTAATTTGCAGTAATCATGCTTTTGCCACTTGCAAGGAAATGGGAAAAGGTTCACAGGTTAGTGTCTAATGCGAGGCCGAGATATTTGCAGATTGAGTTGACAGAACCGGACTATGACACTGATTTGTGATAATTCTGCCCATGAAGGTTAATACAGCACTAGCTCAATGACACCACCAAATTACAGCATTTGAGCCCCAAACACTGCACGACAAATGGTGATAACACCTCGGCAAAGTGGCAGTCTAACTCCCGCGGACAGCAATCGCTGGGGCTTGTGGAAAGCTATGCCATATTTTGTCGATATTAGACAGGGGCAGCATGGGTTTGGTCGTTTTCACACTGGAGGCACGACCTGTGAGGTTTTCCACGGAATTTGTTGGGTCCCAAAACGGAAACTATCGGCGGAGAGTAGATAGGTGGCGCACGCCAGAACATCGTCTTCTTGTGTTTTCATTACTGGGTCGTTCACAGATGAAAGGTGCTCTAAAATGAGCTGCGGAGCGCCTCCGTGATGAATGGCAAACAGTAGCGTTCGCACGGGAGGCGACGTGTCAACTTCGCCGGCCTTCTTCCGCAGACGCAAACGATGACGTCACTTGCTGCCATGACAAACGGCTTCTTACTTTGCCGGTTGTCTAGCCACAAGGACACAAATATTGTGCTACTCACTTCTCTGAACTCTTTACACTAAGTAACTAACTAGTTGCCTCCTGTTACTATTTCTACTTCTGAAAATATATATATATATATATCACTACATCTACATGACTTGGCGATCATGTTTTCTCTGGTTTAAATTAGATTCAGATTGAACTGGGCTTGAGATTAAGTGCTTCTTGTATTGCAAGACCTAAGCAAACCTGACTGAAAGGACATTTTTACAAATACTTGAAAATTAGCTATGATTAGCTACTCGAGAGTTGGGCTAGCATCAGGGGGAGGTGTACTAGCCCCACAGTGTTTCTACTAGTCCAGGACTACGGGCTAGTGATAAAATCCTGGGCTGCACTATTCAAAATATGAAGATATATAACCATATTCTACTTATGAGGTGTATTCCATTGACATAGATAGTTTGCTGTGTGCCTGATCAGGTGCAGCACCTGGCATGAGGAGGAGGACCTCATGCATCTACTTCTGTGGCGTCAATATTAGCAGAACCATCTTCACTACATGTGACACTCCCATTTGTGGAGGTCAAAAATGATAGAGCAATTATCAAGATATATGATATCAGAGAAATCACTCCACTTTTAGATTAGCATTGAATCTCTGGTCAGCAGTGTGATGTATGAAATCTTCTCTTCAATCTGTATACCTTAATGTGATGTCAGAAACAAAGAGTTTAAGATACAATAAAACAAGATTAATGGCACCTCATTTTTAGTTGTAGATTATTAAGCTAGGATATTTGAAAAGGCCATATGTTGATGAGTGGAGTGGTTAATTAGTAAGTTCTATGAATTGTATCTTTCATTGTGGGCATGACCGAGGTGAGAGGTGAAGTGGCAGACACGTGCATTAAGGTTTCATAATGATGGATATTGTTCAGAACATCATCAGGCATTCACACGGAACCGGCCGTGGACACAGTCGAGTGACTTTGTCATAAAACCATGCAGCTTCTATCACCTGGTGAAGTATGAATGGTTTCAAGTCAAAAATGATTGTGGACCTTCATCTTTCTGAGGTCATTTTCAGACCAACTTCTCTTTGCATTGGAACTTTTATGACAGTGATCATTCATTTTTATATGTTTTTTATGTAGAATATTATGACAGAATTTGTTCAATTTTACCATTTTATGGCCATTTCAAGTGTGAGCCCTCAATGCATGTCTACAATGATAGCCACTCTTTAGGCATTGACATGGCCGGAGACCTCCGCCTGAGACCCCAGCTTAATATGGCCAGAGCTTCTTGTATACTTCACTGCTGAAGCAGGCAGTCTTATCCTTTATATTCAGCAATGCTCCATTTCCTCTTCCCACCTTCTTTTATCACTTTGTTTACAAAAATCATTTATTTTGTTGCGATCATAAATGTAAATGTAAATTTATAAGATCTATATAAAATAATTCTTATCTTTCAATATGATTACCATAGACATAGTTCGGCACATTTTATGATCAACTGAATATGAAATAAAGTTTTTAAATTTTTCACTGGGAATTTCCATGTTGATGTATATTCATCCCATATGATATTGAATGGCAAGGCAATGACAGTCAGGTATTAGTTAAAGTCTCTACATAACAGTTTACAAGTATCACTCACTTTAAGAAAGGCTGGGCACCTGTGTGTTGACAGTTTGGAGCTGGCTGGTGGCCTGTACTGTCAGCCAGGCAGACAGATATGTTTTTACAGAAACAGCTTAGAGCTAATTTGATTTGGAAGATGTGTGTGTTTGTGTACGTAGTGAGAACCTCATACCATCAGTGTATGTACAGCGAGAAAGGGGGGTACTGGAGTGGGACAGGGTGCTGCCCCCTGGAGTGGGACAGGGTGCTGCCCCCTGGTGTGGGTCAGGGTGCTGCCCCCTGGTGTTGTATTCCTCTGTCCTCATAGCCCCTGGGCACTAAGGTAAATGTTTTACAAGTAGATTTGCCCAGGTAATGTTGACTGCCTCAGGACTGGGTCAGGACCAGAGCAAGGCCAGAGCTTAGTTTGAGGGCACCCCCCCACTGGCCTAATAGAATTCAAAACTATTTAGTTCAAAACTTAAATAATCTGGAAATAATACCAAAAATTATAATGATTGACACAAACAAAATATTGTTCCTTCAGTTGTGTGTTTGTAAAGTTTGTGTTTGTTTTGTAATATTGGCATTAATCTTAAACTCATCAGCTACTAGGGGGCACCACTTGGCAGTTTAAAATTAACATCGCATAAAAATGGATAAAAGTTTTTTGCTAATATACATCAAGATAGATTATGGGATTTGAGATGTTTATATGTCGGTGGCTGCTTTAAGTCACCAGGGTCTGTGTCGAGGGGATTAACCTAGATTAGGAAGGATTATAGGGATAACTTGGAAGTTTCTTTGAACAGGTGGGATGTAAAAATCAAAGGAATGAAGCATGTGTGAATAGCAACAAACAGACTATGCTATTGAGCCTTGCTCAACATTTGGCTCCTTGAATTCAAAATAATTGTTTCATTCATAGATAATTGACTGATAAAAATATAGTTCTGTTATAACAACTATACAGCAATAGTTTTGTGAAGACCTAACTTGGTTCCTTGAAGTATTGTTGGTTTTGTTTGATTATTCAGATATGACTTAAGATTGACCCTGAGTGAGACAAGAGGGGTCTTATGCATTAAAATATCTATATAACAATTAAGGTGCAGCCCCCTCTGACATCACATATGATTAAATGCCACAGAGCAAGTGTGATGACATGTGCATAATCACCTAGCCAGAACAAAAGCAAAGCAAAGCAAAGTAAATGATGAGTTATAGATAAGATAGGGGGCACCACTGTAGGATGCTGACAAGATCAAAGCTGAAGGCTGACCTGGGTCGTTGCCAAGGACCAGCCTCCCGACCAGAAACCACCAGGTGAGCGCCACAGACAGAAAGAAGGAGAATCCAAGTAGTTTGGAATAAATAAGACAATTCAAACTATTCAAGATAGTCTCTAAATATAATGGTAGGTGAGGGCAGGTAGGCGAGGGCAGGTCGGCGAGGGCAGGTAGGCGAGGGCAGGTAGGCGAGGGCAGTTAGGTAGGCGAGGGCAGGTAGGTAGGCGAGGGCAGGTAGGTAGGCGAGGGCAGGTAGGTAGGCGAGGGCAGTTAGGTGAGGGTAGGTAGGTAGGCGATGGGCAGGCAGGTAGGTGAAGGCAGGTAGGCGAGGGCAGGTAGGTGAGGGCAGGTAGGTGAGGGCAGGTAGGTGAGGGCAGGTAGGCGAGGGCAGGTAGGCGAGGGCAGGTAGGTAGGCGAGGGCAGGTAGGTGAGGGTAGGTAGGCGAGGGCAGGTAGGTAGGCGATGGGCAGGCAGGTAGGCGAGGGCAGGCAGGTAGGCGAGGGCAGGTAGGCGAGGGTAGGCAGGCGAGGGCAGGTAGGTAGGCGATGGGCAGGCAGGTAGGTGAGGGCAGGTAGGCGAGGGTAGGTAGGCGAGGGCAGTTAGGCGAGGGCAGGTAGGTAGGTGAGGGCAGGTAGGTGAGGGCAGGTAGGTGAGGGCAGTTAGGCGAGGGCAGGTAGGTAGGCGAGAGCAGGTAGGCGAGGGCAGGTAGGCAGGCGAGGGCAGGTAGGTAGGCGAGGGCAGGTAGGTAGGCGAGGGCAGGTAGGTAGGCGAGGGCAGGTAGGCGAGGGTAGGTAGGCGAGGGCAGGTAGGCGAGGGCAGGCGAGGGCAGGTAGGTAGGCGAGGGCAGGTAGGTAGGCGAGGGCAGGTAGGCGAGGGCAGGTAGGCGAGGGCAGGTAGGCGAGGGCAGGCAGGTAGGCGAGGGCAGGTAGGCGAGGGCAGGTAGGCGAGGGCAGGTAGGCGAGGGCAGGTAGGCGAGGGCAGGTAGGCGAGGGCAGGTAGGCGAGGGCAGGTAGGCGAGGGCAGGTAGGCGAGGGCAGGTAGGCGAGGGCAGGTAGGCGAGGGCAGGTAGGCGAGGGCAGGTAGGCGAGGGCAGGTAGGTAGGCGATGGGCAGGCAGGTAGGTGAGGGCAGGTAGGCGAGGGCAGGTAGGCGAGGGCAGGTAGGCGAGGGCAGGTAGGCGAGGGCAGGTAGGCGAGGGCAGGTAGGCGAGGGCAGGTAGGCGAGGGCAGGTAGGCGAGGGCAGGTAGGCGAGGGTAGGTAGGCGAGGGCAGGTAGGTAGGCGATGGGCAGGCAGGTAGGTGAGGGCAGGTAGGCGAGGGTAGGTAGGCGAGGGCAGGTAGGTAGGCGATGGGCAGGCAGGTAGGTGAGGGCAGGTAGGTGAGGGCAGGTAGGTGAGGGCAGGTAGGTGAGGGCAGGTAGGTGAGGGCAGGTAGGTGAGGGCAGGTAGGTGAGGGCAGGTAGGTGAGGGCAGGTAGGTAGGCGAGAGCAGGTAGGTGAGGGCAGGTAGATAGGTAGAGAGGGCGAGTACATCTGGGATATGGGAAGTTGACCACTTTGCTTGGTTTGAGGAGATAGAACCACCTGTCAATGGTAGATAAACATTTCCGTCATCCAACGTTGCAGACAAGTCATTACAGCGAGAATAAAGATTCTTTTATTTGTAAATCATAGATGCTCAAATAAATTACACATCCGAAACTCAACATTGATCAAATATATATGTTTTTAAAGTATCTCTCATACTGACACAGACTATGGTAAAGCCCCCAGAGAGAGTAGAGGGTGGGGTGGCTGGAAGGGTTAGCCCTGGTCCAGGCTCAGGTATGCTGATGTCAGCAGGTTCCTGGTACTGCTGCATGCTGGGAGCACTGACCCACAGAATGTGCTCCCTAAATGTTCCCCTCTCCAATCCCTCTCATAACCAGCTCAACTCAAGCCACAAAACTCACCATTAGTTAAACAATAGAATGCAAAACTCAACTCTATTGATCTTTAATAGCAGTTAATTTCATCATGATAACATCATCAATATCACTATCATCATCATCTCATACTTTGTTAGTTTTTACTAATTGCCTCATTGTCTTATGATTTAAGATATTCTCAATAATTTGATGATGAGTGCAGGTAGTGTGGAAGGATAGAGAGTCTTGGAGTGGCAGGAGATATGTTGATGCTGGCGGAGAGAGGCGAGAGGGGAGAGGTGAGAGGGGAGAGGTGAGAGGGGAGAGGGAGAGTCTTTGTTTACTCCATACACACCTAGCAGGTGACTGACCGGGCTTATCACCACCAAGACGCCCACCTGTAACACAGGCCAGGGTGATGATGGGAGATGATACAGGGGGGTGTGACATGTGAGAGGGATACAGGGAGGTTTGTCACGTGAGGGGGGTCACGTGTGAGGGGAACAGGGGGTGTCACGTGAGAGGGATACAGGGGTGTGTGACACATGAGAGGGGAACAAGATGTGTATCACATTAGAGGGATACAGGGGGTGTGTCACACGAGAGGGATACAGGGGGGTATATCACGTGATAAGGATACAGGGGGGGTGTCACACGAGAGGGATACAGGGGGGTGTATCATGTGAGAAGGATACAGGGGGTGTGTCACACGAGAGGGATACAGGAGGGTGTATCACGTGAGAAGGATACAGGGGGTGTGTCACACGAGAGGGATACAGGAGGGTGTGTCACACAACAGGGATACAGGGGCGTGTGTCACATGAGAGATAAAAGGGGTTGCAATCATTTCACAAACATTATATAGACCAATGGTCAGCACAGCTCTCATGCCATTGGCCTATGCTATAAATTGTATTAAAATTAATGTGAAGTAATAGAAAAAAAATTAAAGGGATTTCAGGTACAGAAATGTTATGAGTAATGCCAGTGTTGGCAGGTAGGGAGGCAGGGTTAGGTTAGTACGGACCTCTGCCACCAGGTGGCAGGGGGCAGGGTTAGGTTAGTATGGACCTCTGCCACCAGGTGGCTGTTCACAGCAGGGACACTGTAGCCTGATGAGGAAGGTACTGCAGCCTCAGTGGGACACAGTGGGGAAGACGTGCTCAAAGCTGGCTGACACATTACAAGACAATAAAAACTGGTCCACTTGATCCAAATACCAGCAAGATGCAGTTACAGAAGTCACAGTTACAGACAGCACAGTTACAGAAGGCACAGTTACAGGCAACAGACTGCTCATTGAGGCAAAGTCTTATCTTATCACAGATTAACCAAGTCGCATATATTTGATGGTGGACACGCTGTGGACATTCTAAATGGGCTTGTTTTTATCCATATTGATTTGTTAAGAATGGTTGTTGAGGTTGAGATGTGTACAACAAATTATGTGCTTTGGTCTTTTGATTATGAACGTTTGTTGTGTGTACATGTTTTTACTGACCATTTTGATCTAATTTATACGGATATCAACAAAATGAAACCAAATCTGCAATGATAGATATGGGATGATACAGGGATGATACAGGGAAGATACAGGGATGATACGGGGATGATACAGGACTGGGATGAACACAGCCATGTTACTGCCCATGATGTAACATTCACAGCTCTCAATGCAATAGATGGCACTAATTTGTGATAACTTAGAGGTCAGAAACTTAAGTGAGAAGTACTTCCTGTACATACAAAATCATTCCTGATGCAGCAGTCCATAATTGCCAATTATAGTACTTCCCATCCCCAGATTAATTTAGATTTTGTTTAGTTATTTAGGATATCTTTGTGTTATCAACATCTGCAGAGAAACCTTCTGTTGCAAGTTTTTTGAGTTGACCCTAAATTTACCACAGATTGACTGGACGATAACTTGAATTCAAATATTATATATATTTGATAATGACTCCATTGTAGGTGGCACCACTGTCTATTCTACATATGTGGAGTTTTTCCAGATCTGATCTGGGGACAATGTGCTCTCTAATAGGTAACATTATTCAATGTACAGTATTGAAACAGATAAAAATTCAGATTAAAGCGTCAGCGTCAGCTTTTTGCCTCCATATTATAAAATGAAGCTATGAAAATCCACCAGATGGCAGCATTAACATTAATGACAACTCAAAAAAAAAGAAAAAGGAAGAAACATATCTGACATATCTGAGTTGATTACAGAAGGTGGGAACAGATGAGCTTGAACGACAAATGAGCATCACATCACTTAACTAAACATCTTGTCAACATATATACAAGAATTGCCCAAGATTTTACTCTCGGTTTCAGCATTGAGAATTGTGGTAGAATATGTTGCCATCATTGTCACATTAATATTAACAATGAAGCGTCTGCAATTATAATGAAGAAATGAAATGCCAGGTGACATAATGGCTTATGAGCGCAGTCTTCAGTGCCATTTTGCCTCATGATTATATAATGTTATAGGATGGTGATATTGCTGTTACTATTGATGAATATGTCAATTTGGTGATCAAATATATATACTGGGTGATTGATTTGATAGGAAGATAGCAAGACAATGTTTAATATATCCAGTGTGGGAGCAAGCAATGAAATATATATAAATGCAGTCAAACCTTAACAAAAAAGGCTCATTAGAACAGTTAACTATCCTATATGTGGTAGTTAGAGGCTCATTAGAACAGGGTCAGCTATCCTATATGTGGTAGTTAGAGGCTCATTAGAACAGGGTCAGCTATCCTATATGTGGTAGTTAGAGACTCTTTAGAACAGGGTTAGCTATCCTATATGTGGTAGTTAGAGGCTCTTTAGAACAGGGTCAGCTATCCTATATGTGGTAGTTAGAGGCTCTTTAGAACAGGGTCAGCTATCCTATATGTGGTAGTTAGAGGCTCATTAGAACAGGGTCAGCTATCCTATATGTGGTAGTTAGAGACTCTTTAGAACAGGGTTAGCTATCCTATATGTGGTAGTTAGAGGCTCTTTAGAACAGGGTCAGCTATCCTATATGTGGTAGTTAGAGGCTCATTAGAACAGGGTCAGCTATCCTATATGTGGTAGTTAGAGACTCTTTAGAACAGGGTTAGCTATCCTATATGTGGTAGTTAGAGGCTCTTTAGAACAGGGTCAGCTATCCTATATGTGGTAGTTAGAGGCTCTTTAGAACAGGGTCAGCTATCCTATATGTGGTAGTTAGAGGCTCATTAGAACAGGGTCAGCTATCCTATATGTGGTAGTTAGAGACTCTTTAGAACAGGGTTAGCTATCCTATATGTGGTAGTTAGAGGCTCTTTAGAACAGGGTCAGCTATCCTATATGTGGTAGTTAGAGGCTCATTAGAACAGGGTCAGCTATCCTATATGTGGTAGTTAGAGACTCTTTAGAACAGGGTTAGCTATCCTATATGTGGTAGTTAGAGGCTCTTTAGAACAGGGTTAGCTATCCTATATGTGGTAGTTAGAGGCTCATTAGAACAGGGTTAGCTATCCTATATGTGGTAGTTAGAGGCTCATTAGAACAGGGTTAGCTATCCTATATGTGGTAGTTAGAGGGTGATATGGTGTTCCCCAGTATCTGAGTCTCCTTGCCACTATAATCCTACCCTCCTCTTGTTCAATTCTCTCCCTGCTCCCTGGTATCTCAAAGTGAACATTTCAATCAGTAATTGTATATTTGGATTTTGGGCATTTTGATTTTGAGATAAGATATACATCTAGATAGATATATATATAGAATCAAGGCAGAATAGAATCCTTGTTTACATAGCAGAGGAACAAAGCTGGTGTTCCCAGCAATCTCATACTCGTCCCAAGCCACCATCAGAGCAGTTAATTTGCTCAGTATTTACTTAGTGTGCAAGGCTAAGATGTCAAAGGAATAGTTGTGAAGTTTGGTGTTGATGTGCAGCAGCTGACCCAGTGGGGAAGGTTATGTAAGCTGGACAGCGGTCAGTGACCGAGCACTCCCCTGCTGTGGGCATCAGTACTCCCTCACAGCACCCTGACCACACCACCCTGACCATACCACCCTGACCACACCACCCTGACCACATCACTAATCTACCATCTACTATACAACACTGCTTGGGTAAATTAAAATCTGAAAAACTAGTTTTATATGGTTAATGTAAGATGCATTAAGAGTGAGAGATGGAGAGATGGGATGCATGGTGTGAGTGGCTTCATCATTGAGGCATTCAGGACCCAGCATCAGCACTCAGGCAGCTGCCACTTGCTGCCATCAATCAAACCTCATAGGCCACGCCCCCTGGCTTGATTGACAGACAGCCGACTAATGATATGCATGTCAATCATATATATTTATGCATACATTATGCAGATGAGTATGTAGTTTGCTGCAGGTGGCAGCCAGTGGTGCAGACAGATAGAAGGTGGTTTCGGAAGATGGGGATGGGTAGGGGGGGGGGGGGGGGGGGGGTGAGCAATGGAGGAGGGGGGTCAAACAACTGTAGGTCACACAGGTACGGTGAATTATGGCAGGAGGTGAGAAGTGGTAGCACTCTCCTCAAGCTCACCCACCCTCCAAACAGCCTCGCCAAGCTTTAATGATGTGGTGGAGCATGATGAAATATACACGGCAACCAGGGATGGTAAGAAATGCAGAATGTTGTCAATTTACAACCCAGTCTGAACTCCAAAAAACGGCCAGGCAAAAGTGAAAACCCAGAAAATTGTTCAAAACTCAATTTGTTGAAGGTCAGCCGGGATTGTGCAGATTCTGCGATGGCTTTCACATGTGTGGTGTTATTGCAATCCACCCTTGAGAAAATAATACTATTTATGTTCTCATAAATATTGAACACATGTCTTCATAGGTGGTCAGATGAAAACATTCCTGGTGCAGAAACATAATTGCATTTAATAGAGAGGAGAAGTAAGAAGATGAACTGTTTGAGAGAGTTGGCAACTTATTTTGCCCCGTAATGGTGCACTGGATTCTGTTAGTTGGTTTGGACTTGGTAATATTAATGACAGTTGCAAGAAGAAGGAAATAGCGGAAGAGGAAAATGTGCAACCCAGCATCTTACAGCTTAAAGCTTTATCTAACCTGACTCATTTTTTCCTCAAAAATAATATTTATAATTATTATAATAATACCTGATAATCAAAGCAAATTAAGACTATTTTTCTCAAATACTTTCCTTCATTTTAGAGGAATGAAGAATGGCTTAATTTGGTCAGCTGAAATAAAGCATTCCTCAGTAAAGGTAGACAGACAGATGAAGGCTGAGGGAGGTCAGAGAACTATTAAGGTTTCAGAAATAAGTTGTGAATCTTGTGTACGCTAGTGACTATCATTCAGTAATGATGAATCTAGGCCAGTGAGATGGGGGAAGTGTGTTAGTTCCCTCAAGGATCAACTCATGGGTTGTAGTCAGGTCTGTTTGTTTGTCTTGGATCCTGCCATTATACAAATCATGTGGTTTTGCTCAGCATTGTCTAATACTCAGGTTGACTCAGTGTTAGAATCCCACCTTGTGTTCCTCACATGCAGAAGGTACAGGTGAAGAATCTCCAGTGGTATTCTAATGTTGCAGTGACACCACCTCAGTGGTCACCATATTCCAGACCTCAGTGACCTTGGAGCTTTCTTCCTAGAGTTGTGACCTTCCCTGACTGTCATAACTTCGAGCATTAGAAGATTCTGCCGGCTCTGTTTTGTCCACTTGGATCCATCCCAGAAGTTGTAGAAAATTGTAAACATTGCATACTACACTTAGGACTCCTAGAAATGTTCAGCCCAGATCTGACCTCCCTCAAGGTCGCGGCCTAGATCTGACCTCCCTCAAGGTCGCGGAAAGAAGTGCAGTTTTTTACCATGGTGTGCACCTGGGGTGTGAGAGCCCTGAGTACTTGAGTGGTGCCAGTGCCATGCTATTTTGGCTGGTAGTCAAGGAGGTAACAATGGTCAATAAGGAAAAGCATTGTCTTCCCCATGGCAACACCTGCTTTCACCACCATAATATCCCAGTCATTGATAGGAATATATATTTGTCACAATGCCTTGCAAATATTGAATTCCCCTTCCCTTTGTTCCTGATACAGTGTGAATGAATACATTATTATATAGCTTTAATTTTAATTCACAGGATGAGGAAAAATAAATGCTATTTAATCAGTATTAGTGTCACAGAAATCATGTTACAATACAATATAAACATAAAAAATTGCTGGCATTCATATTTTTCAACAAAAAAGACTAAAACATTAAATAGATTAAAATGGGGGAAAAAAATAAAGTGGAGTTTCGAAAGAGAACAAAAGAGTTGTAAGATGGGAAACTGTTATGATTTGGGGATGATGACACCCAGTGTGTTGTCACAATACTGTTGACATTGACAGAGTAATTATCCCATACACTCAGTTTGTGATTCTTGCTTGTTGCGCTTGTCACATTTCCGCACCGGATCACTTTCATCATGTAGTTGCAATTGGCGCAGTCAGTCATGCTTCACTTGCCATGAATACCGCCAATTTCCCTGTGGTGAGTGGCATCAAGCATATTGTATGCGAGGTCACAGGTCATGCCCCGCTTTACAGATGAATAGAAAGGTGACATCTGGTGAGTTTTTATGGTCACATTTGGATGGTTGTCACGGTTACCTGGAAATTGTCCTAATTATCATTATTGATATGGGTTTGGGTTTGTGAGAGTTGGGTTCAGCAGCAATGTCTACCTGAAGAATAGGCCTTTGATCTTATTTCTGATAAAATAAATATAAAACTAATGAAATAATAATATGACTGACAAAGGACAGGTTCAGAATTCATTTTGAAACCAAATTCTAAATGGCAATTTTTCTTATTTGGAATATTGTTTCAAGAAACTTGTTTTAATATGGTCTACATTAATTTGAGTATAAATGGTAGAGCAGGAAGTTAGATCATTTAATTAGGCTGATAGAAGCTCTGCTTGAATGCTCCCATATACACCCACAGAGCATTTAGGGCAATGATGACAGAGTTAATATACTGGTGATATAGTCTCCAGTCAGCTTCCTTATAGTCCCCCGGGGAGTGTCTCTGTACTGTATACCACCGTCAATATGGATGTGGAGAATGACTGATTATGCTTGCAATAGATGTCACTGACCTCTAAGATACTGGGGGCAATAGATGTCACTGACCTCTAAGATGCTTGCAATAGATGTCACTGACCTTTAAGATGCTTGCAATAGATGTCACTGACCTCTAAGATGCTGGGGGCAATAGATGTCACTGACCTCTAAGATGCTTGCAATAGATGTCACTGACCTCTAAGATGCTGGCAATAGATGTCACTGACCTCTAAGTTGCTGGCAATAGATGTCACTGACCTATAAGATGCTGGCAATAGATGTCACTGACCTCTAAGATGCTGGCAATAGATGTCACTGACCTCTAAGATGCTGGCAATAGATGTCATGACCTCTAAGATGCTGGCAATAGATGTCACTGACCTCTAAGATACTGGGGGCAATAGATGTCACTGACCTCTAAGATACTGGGGGCAATAGATGTCACCGACCTCTAAGATGTGTGGGATGAAGATAGTTTATTGTATTCAGAGAACTATTGCAGATCTTTTTGAAAGGATAAAAAAACGGTATCATAGCTGGGTCTCAAAGACTCTGTTTTAACCTGCAATTGTCTGTATAATATTTGATTGCATAAATATGTGTATTTCCAAAGAGCTGGTATCTAATTAGCCAATCTTTATATCCCCATTTCCTCTCCAATATAGAATTTTACTTTTTGCCATATAAATATGTACTTGTGATGTTGATTTGAAAAAAAAATAATTCTGATATATTAACAAAAAATGATAGCAAGCAAAAGAAGGGAAGAGCATGTTGGATTTAATTAGGCGGGTTTGAGTGCATGTCAGCGAGGTGTGGAGGTTTGTCGTCGGTCGGTCGTGAGAGTTAGGTCATGGGAAGCAGGTCTGTCTCGGCTACAGAAGGTCACACATACATATTTGATCAGTGTTTGCATTTCATCAATATACGGAATGCAGCTAATTGATGACAAAAGTTATGGAAGCGACATGCAAATTGCACCTTGTAATTGTGTCCTTAAAATGTTTCAAAATATGCACGGAAATATGCATGGAAATATGCATGGAAATATGCATGGAAATATGCATACATACTTGAAGTTTATAACAAAGAATTAAGCAAGGCTGTTTTCAGTTTGGGATTTTCAGTATATATCATTAACCCTTGGTTGATTACTTTAGAGAACTCCTGGATTTTTGAAGGTTGGCTGAATGTTGATTGCGGTTTCTGTGAGCATATGTTTATATGGACTTGAAGGTAGCATTAATGGTGGGACATCCAGGTAGCATTAATAGTGGGACTTGGAGGTAGCATTAATGGTGGGACTTATAGGTAGCATTAATGGTGGGACTTATAGGTAGCATTAATGGTGGGACTTACAGGTAGCATTAATGGTGGGACTTATAGGTAGCATTAATGGTGGGACTTATAGGTAGCATTAATAGTGGGACTTATAGGTAGCATTAATAGTGGGACTTATAGGTAGCATTAATAGTGGGACATCCAGGTAGCATTAATGGTGGGACTTGGAGGTAGCATTAATGGTGGGACTTGGAGGTAGCATTAATGGTGGGACTTGGAGGTAGCATTAATGGTGGGACTTATAGGTAGCATTAATAGTGGGACATCCAGGTAGCATTAATGGTGGGACTTGGAGGTAGCATTAATGGTGGGACTTGGAGGTAGCATTAATGGTGGGACTTGGAGGTAGCATTAATAGTGGGACTTATAGGTAGCATTAATAGTGGGACTTGGAGGTAGCATTAATAGTGGGACATCCAGGTAGCATTAATGGTGGGACTTGGAGGTAGCATTAATGGTGGGACTTGGAGGTAGCATTAATGGTGGGACTTGGAGGTAGCATTAATGGTGGGACTTGGAGGTAGTATAAATGGTGGGACATCCAGGAAGCATTAATGGTGGGACATCCAGGTAGCATTAATGGTGGGACTTATAGGTAGCATTAATGGTGGGACATCCAGGTAGCATTAATGGTGGGACTTGGAGGTAGCATTAATGGTGGGACTTGGAGGTAGCATTAATGGTGGGACATCCAGGTAGCATTAATGGTGGGACTTGGAGGTAGCATTAATGGTGGGACTTATAGGTAGCATTAATGGTGGGACATCCAGGAAGCATTAATGGTGGGACATTCAGGTAGCATTAATGGTGGCAGGTAATTAGAGGAGACATGATATATTGATCGTGTAGCACTGGACTGCCTCATCAATGCTCCATTTATGGCAGCCACCAGATGAATAAGCAATGAACTCATTCTGTCAATGTGCTTAGTGTCCGCTCTCTTGGGCACACCCCGCAACTTGTCTACAATGCGGCACTTTGCTGATAAAGTTAGGAAGTTTAGGAAGAACGGTAAATAATAGATTATATGCTTTCTGTGAGCTGACTAAAATTAAGTGCAATATAATTGAATAGAAATTAGCATTAAGTCAATTATGCTTTGTGTCATTCTCAAGTTTTTTTTTTGCCAATACTGAACACAAATTATGATCTTTCAAATATATATTTTTTACCAAAAATCACCATGTGTATTTTCTCTGAAAACGTAAGTTCAGAATCTTGAAAGTGTTCATATAACATTTTGCTTTGCACTTCTTGTGAACATCACATAATTATTATACCTCAGTGAGCCATGGGCCATGGCGCAGTTGGTTAGAGTGCCAGCTGATTAGCACCAGTTCCTCTGTGGTGATCCAAAGGTCCTGGGTTCGAACCCCGGCCGTGCCGAGATTGAAATCATGATACAATTTCATACATGAGCTGAGGCATGTGCCTGAAGGATTAACCTGTGTCCTTGTAAATCTGTGACCGGGCGGATTGTCATGTCAAGGACCTACGACATGACAATTCAGTGAGGCAGCACTATATCTGCTATACAAGTAGGTCTAATCACAAAAAAGTGATGTAAAACCCCAACCAGACAAATATAGTTCAGTGAAGTTCATGTCAGGGGTCATAGGTCAAGATAAAGGGAGACGGGGAGGATCAGTCTTAAGTCTTGGGACATGACCAAATGATAGCATTGATAACTAGGGGGCACCACTGTTTGACAACAAAGGGGGCACTGCTTCTTTGCACCATAGAGGGCACTGCAGCATGTATGTTTTCAATGAAACATGAAAAAGTAACAATATAGTGAGATAAAAAGTTTCTTTTGTAAATGAACCCAGGTTTTGTATCTATTTCATATTGCAAAGTAACTGTGTAACAATATCACTTACCCTGACCATGTATTTTGTGTGTTGTAGGGAGTGGATGTGTCGAGTCTGGGTTCAGCCGCTCCTGCCCGGGGTGCACCCCCACCCCCACCACCAGGCCCCCCACCCCCACCCATGCCCATGGGCGCCCCCACCCAGTCAGCTGGGGATGAAGGAGATGACAGGAACGCCCTCTTTGCTGAGCTCAACAAGGGCGCTGACATCACAAAGGGTAAGTCGGATATTAATAGAACGTTGTATAAAAAGTCAACTTGGATGAAGGAGTTTTAAATGTCTCCTGCTTGATATTTGAATGTATATGAGATTTAGATTAGGAAATTACCCGGGGAGATACAGCTGAAACATGAATTACGACAGCCCCGATGAATCCTGTTTGAAATTTTCAGGTTTGAAAAAGGTGACGGATGATATGAAGACCCACAAGAACCCCAACCTGCGGCAGGGACCGCAGCCGTTCAAGGCGTCGCCCACCTCCAGCCACAAGAGCTTCAAGCCATTCGGAGCCAATGCCGCTAAACAGGAGGTGGCCAAGCCGGCCAAGGTCGAGCTGGAGGGCAAGAAGTGGATTGTGGTGAGTATTCCGGGGTCTGCTGCCGGGATGTGGGAAATATCAGTGGACATGTTGGAAGGGTCGTCACGGGCAGGGGAGGAACATGGTTACCTCAGGTCAGGGGAGGAACATGGTTACCTCAGGTCAGGGGAGGAACATGGTTGCCTCAGGTCAGGGGAGGAACATGGTTACCTCAGGTCAGGGGAGGAACATGGTTGTCACAGGTCAGGGTAGGAACATGGTTGCCTCAGGTCAGGGGAGGAACATGGTTACCTCAGGTCAGGGGAGGAACATGGTTGCCTCAGGTCAGGGGAGGAACATGGTTACATCAGGTCAGGGGAGGAACATTGTTACCTCAGGTCAGGGGAGGAACATGGTTGTCACAGGTCAGGGGAGGAACATGGTTGCCTCAGGTCAGGGGAGGAACATGGTTACCTCAGGTCAGGGGAGGAACATGGTTGCCTCAGGTCAGGGGAGGAACATGGTTGCCTCAGGTCAGGGGAGGAACATGGTTGCCACAGGTCAGGGTAGGAACATGGTTACCTCAGGTCAGGGGAGGAACATGGTTGTCACAGGTCAGGGGAGGAACATGGTTACATCAGGTCAGGGTAGGAACATGGTTGCCTCAGGTCAGGGGAGGAACATGGTTACATCAGGTCAGGGTAGGAACATGGTTCCCTCAGGTCAGGGGAGGAACGTGGTTGTCACAGGTCAGGGTAGGAACATGGTTGCCTCAGGTCAGGGGAGGAACATGGTTGCCTCAGGTCAGGGTAGGAACATGGTTGTCACAGGTCAGGGGAGGAACATGGTTGCCTCAGGTCAGGGGAGGAACATGGTTGCCACAGGTCAGGGGAGGAACATGGTTGCCTCAGGTCAGGGGAGGAACATGGTTGCCTCAAGTCAGGGAAAAGTCAGGCAATATTGCTATAGGTCTTCTGTGGCAGCCATGGAGGAAGACCTGACTCGGAGGTGAATGAATTTGATATAAAATCATTAATGTTGGAGAGGTTAACCATTTGATTTGACGTTTGTTTTAATAGGAGTACCAGAATGGTAACAAGGACATCATCATAGACCAGACCAACATCAAGCAGACAATATACATCTACAAGTGTGTCAACAGCACCATCCAGGTCAAGGGCAAGGTCAACTCCATCGTCATAGGTCAGTCTTAAAAGTCACTTACACTCTCAAGATAAAATTGTATTTAGTTTTCTCACACATGTTTCATGATCTCCAACATTTGATCACTGAAAGCAATTAGTTTGGTCAGTAAAATGAGAATTTTTGTCTTAACGTTAATATGTAAAAAATAAAAGTTATATGTGTACAAAAAATTTCTAAATGTTTTAGAAGATGTAGTTGTGTCAGATTCATTATCTGATGTGCATTATTTTCTGACTAGTAAAGAGTGTGAGCATGTATGATGTGTAGCATATATATTGATGATGTTACAGATGGGTGCAAGAAGACTGCCGTGGTGTTTGATGATCTCGTGTCGGCTCTGGAGGCCATCAACTGTCAGTCAGTGCAAGCTCAGGTCTGTACCCATTCTAATAACAGGCTCAGACGGGACAGTGAAGGAGCTGTACCCACACTAATAACAGGCCCAGACGGGACAGTGAAGGAGCTGTACCCACACTAATAACAGGCCCAGACGGGACAGTGAAGGAGCTGTACCCACACTAATAACAGGCCCAGACGGGACAGTGAAGGAGCTGTACCCACACTAATAACAGGCTCAGACGGGACAGTGAAGGCGCTCACAGGTGCCCGGATGCATGGCCGGAATTCCAACCACACATCCGGGAACCAACTGGAATTACGTCATAATTTATTATGGTTCATTGGTCATTGTTTGTGGTTTTCCTGTTCTATAATTGGGTTATAGATGAACCAATTAGAGCACTCCTCAATAATCAGTCATGCTAGTCATCCAATCTAGAAACCAAATTGAACTCGTCAAACAACCAGGTCAAACTCATTTAAACAAGAGCACCTTGATTGTCCTAGTTTGGTTGGACAAGGATTGTCCAGTAGACACCTCCAGCCATATTGCTGGTCTTATACTTAAAAGTTATAATTCTCACATTCTGTCTCAAATAATAGGAGTGCTTCAACAAAGGTGTTAAGTTATTTATACCCAGAATATGGTAGTAGAGTACTGTAGGTGTGAAATAAGTGTGCCATGTTTGCCTTGAAGAGAACCTCATGTCGCTGCCAAATTTATTAAAATTTTTCAATTGCAAATAAACTATACAACAACACTAGAAATCAAGTTAAGGCAATACAAAATCGCAAGCATCTTGATTTAGTGGTTGAGGATTTGTTTGAGTTTTTGTTTGACGGTTGCAGGTGACAGGAATGGTGCCGATCGTGTCCATAGAGAAGACAGACGGCTTCATGATATATCTCAGCAAGGATTCGGCCAAATCGGAAATCATCTCCGCCAAGTCATCCGAAATGAACATCCTCATACCAGACTCATCAGGAGAATTTGTAAGTGCTTTAATCCAGACTTTCCTGCCAGTTATCTGGGAGGCAGTTTTCACGTGACCATTGAGATGTGTAAAGTAGATTGGATTAATTCAGCAAGCATAAATCAGCCTTCATTTCTTATTGCCAAGGCAGATTTTATTATAGCTATCATATCTTCCTTGAAAATTATGATTTTTGGTAAATCTTTATAATATAAATAGAAAACAATATTATTGAATATGTTTTTATTGATTTTTACATGTAAATTGTCATTATTGCAGAAAGAGTATGCTGTTCCTGAGCAATTTAAGACATCATTTGACGGCAAGAAATTGGTGACAGATCCAACTGACATAGCAGCCTAATACGCAACTTACATTGTGAAACCTACATATTTATACACCGAGGAAACCGACAGGAAACATACAAACATTTTGTAAACGTCTCAACTTGTTCTGCAAGAACACACTGCATGTCAAAGCTGTATTTGTTTCTTGTGATTAACTTTTAAAAATTTATGGAAAAATATGATAAAGCAAAAAGATATTTCATAAAAGTGTTGAGGAAGACCGGTTATTCTTTGTTTAATGTTTTAGAATGTATATGTTTATAAATAAATACGAACAGAAACTATGAAAGAAGGAACAAGAAATCAATACAGCTTGAACTGTGACTGTGTCAATGTTTAGGGAAATGAATGTAAATAAAACCACAGGTGATGGGTGAATAATCAACTAGTATTCAATTTGTAATGAGATCAATGAAATTATGAAGGAATTGATTACGTAATAGTAGAGGAAATGGATATATTTTATGCAGGTACCTTAATGGTAGATTTTATATGATGTGGTCTAAGCAGGATTTATGTTCTGATTGTGACAGACACAGGACAAACTTCTGTCCTCTTATAGTTTGCCTCAGATCCATTTTGACAATGAATCTGAACCTATTTCTGTAGCATTTAAGGACCATAATCGGGCAAGGTGCCATTCAGAATTCATTCATTCAACTCGTTTGTTTCCTTATTATTATGGCAAATATTTAGGCTTTTCATTCATAAATCAAAACAAGATTAGATAAAAGAAAGAAACTGACTGTAGTATGAAGTTATTTAGATCTTTCTTATATATAAATATGTACTATTTGGCAAACCATCCGGGTAGAGCTGTATATTTGAATTAAATCATTACATGAGGGCATGACAATCATGGAAGATATACTTGAACAGAGGGTTCACGATTGGTCTGGGAATTACATTATTTGATAACTTTTTGTGATAATCATAAAACAAAGGGTTGATGATCAATTCAGGTTTGTGGTTACTCAGATTATTTGTTTCTTTATTTTGGAAACATGTTGTATCAAAAATATTGAAATATATTTTATATTGAGTACATAATTGCTATTAGCGTTCATCCAACATCAGTTTATAACCTTAGCAATAAGTAGTGTGGGTTAATTTGTAATAAATGCACTTCTCATATTGTATAATATATTGTGAATGGTAAATAAGAATTCAGCCAAATGAGCGAGGAGGATTCATGCAAATATGAGTGTATAATGAAATGTAAAATATAACCCAGTGGATCGGAAACAATCAATTATTAAATGGGACTAATTTATATATTAAAACTTGTATATTTGACAGCAGTTTAGTTTTTGATAGACTGATTTGTATAAAATTGCTTTTACTAACATAAAAAGGTATCACTATTGACAGATCTAATTCAACAAAATTAACCTATTTGGTCACCCAGTAAGACATGTGGTCTTTCAAGAAGCAAACATTTGACAAAATTCAAGAATGCCCGACTCCTACCAGTATGTTTGGCCGAACCACTTATCACTTTCTCCAAGAGATTGGTATGTCAAACACTTTGGTTTGATTTGCTGTTCTGTGCAGACCTTCTCTGTCAGAATAAACCCAGACATGTGCCCTTTCAGGGTTAATACTGAAGAGACATTGAATGGGAGGAGTATGAATGTGATTCATTGGTGTGGGCTTGGGAAGGCTGAACATACTGGAACGAGCACGGCACATACAACATTACAGGATGAGTCGTACTCCTGGACACTTCATGGACATTCCTGACTCTGGTGATATTGTGATAGAAACAAAACCGCTCAATAACTTCAGTGTGGCCAAATAAACAAAACCCATATAAATGCTGGTAAAAATGTGGACTGGTCTCGTGGTGTGTTAGAATGACGGGCGAGTCCCTCTCCATCTCGCAAGTCAAAGGCATTACTCGCAGTGTTCATGTTCTTGAGCCAGTTGCATTTGTCTTTGGAAATTTATTCAGATCATGTTGTGTCTTGGAACTTGATATTTCAGTCTATATTATACCCAAGTACTGCCAAATTTCTTGTATATGATAATTGTATTGTTGCCCAGTTTCTTGCTTCGTGCCTTCCCCAGATTGACTGCTGAACATAGAATGCTTGCGAGATGTCGCTTTCCAGTGGTTTAACTTCATTCTGGTATCTTGCAGTAAACAAAGAATCCGGACATAAAATATTTATTGTGAATCTGAATGTAAAATGAGAGGTTCTGACAAATCCTCAATGTGAATGTTATCACAATCGCTTGACAAGTCTTCCACGGACGAGAAACGGATACTTAATGCAGACACTGATATCAGAGATAATAGGCACCTACTAGAAATCTGAGATTTAAAAGCTTAGATCAAATATTTTTTCTATTCAGGATTTTTTATTTTGTTGTTATATTTCTTTGCCGGAGTGGTGCTTGATATTTGAATGGTTTACAAAATGGTTAAGAAGTACAGGATGTTATATAAGAATAAGATGTGCAATATACAAATATATGTCCGGGATGTTATACGCATGCATCCATACAGATTACAGATCAAAGTTATGTACATTCTACTTATATCAGATGTAAGAGTACACTATAGGGGACTATACGGTATGAACAAATGTAATGCAAAATACAATAGAGAGAAAAACACGAAAAAACTATGCAAGATAAACAGAGGTAAATGTATATGAACCCATCTTCAGAAGGCAGGGTTGGTATGGTATAATATTCTAGCCTAGCATATATGGTGCAGATGGTGGAAATCTGTCTTGGTGGTGTAAGACCCAGTTGCATGAAGGTGATATTAAAGAAAGTAAGTGTTACCACACAACCTTAACTGCATTTTGAGATAATCAGATTTTGTTCACCACAAAGAGGGTCCAAAATGTGTGTACCGTACTTACAATTTAAAAAATGATTAAAAAAAATAAAAATTAGATGTAATTTAGAAAAGGTTAATGTGTAATTAAGCTTAATTATATTTCATTTAATTTTCAACAGTAAAAGTGTATTATGGTATCAGAATTAATTTGTAACTGTCATTTTAGCATAATTAGAATTGAGATGTTATTTAAGAAATTATCTTAACAAATGTATGTTCTTGTGGAACAAAATAAACAGAAGCTTTCTACAACTTTGAAATTGGTTTGTTTTGTTTCATTTGTTTGACCAGTTTGTAACCCTTCCACTAACATTCTCCATGCAGTCAATTAAATGTGTCAAAGATCTTAGTGTCCCATTTATAATGAGGGTGTCTCCTGTATCATTGTCCCCATGAAACTTTGTAGAAAAGTAATGCAAATAAAATAACAAGTGCACAATATACCATGATAAGAGTCTACTGTTGTAAATGACCAATGAAAATAAAATATACTTGTTTACCATAGCAACCATTTTATAATGGAGATTTATCTTGTAACAGAAAATTGCTAATGATCAAGATCTCTGAGACCTTCAGAATGTGGTTCATGACATCTGTTGCATATGTCGCTTCCTTCCTTAGTTCTCAAACTACAAGCATTATTCACCTGAAGCATTATTTCAGCTATGTCACAAAAAACTATGAAAAAAATTGCTCATTTTATTATGAATGGGATACCTTAGATGACTGTATTTCTTGGTCATCTGGGCTAATTATGAGGGTCAGTTTGGTGGCATAACAAAATATAAATGGAAATTATTTAAAAATCCAGTGTCCTAATATAATCCACCAGATATCAGGTGATGACTGGGTAGTAGAGCTGCCCTCTAGTGGTGAGTGGGTATTAGAGCTGCCCTCTGGTGGTGAGTGGGTAGAAGAGCTGCCCTCTAGTGGTGAATGGGTTTAATATTTATTTAATGCTCAAATTATCATGGGAACAAAAGGCATCACGTAACATCTGAGACTCTGAATGAATACATGGCAAAATGTGCTGAATGTGAATGACATATTGTTTGGTTTTCACATCATAAACCATGTGGTTTTCACCAGGAAATCCTGTGTTTCTCAAACTGATGAAACCCACATGGAAACCAAGTGTTCTGTTATATCATTTTCAATTAGTTTTTAACTTATGTGGTTTCCATGTTAAAATGTTCTATGTGGAAATCATGTGGTTTCCATATGATTTTCGGGATAATATTATGTGTCTTTCATGTGCAAATAATAGAACTGGTTTCTGCATAACCAATGGACATGTAATTTCCATTAAGTTTGGACTTGCCCTCACAAAGAAAATGCCTTCTCACAAAAAATGCTCTCAAAACAAAACATGATCATCCCAACAGCCACCTCCCTCAGAACAATTGACACAATAAAAAATTGATAAAAAATTTATGCCCTTTTTAATATAACAATATTATTCCAGAAAAAAAAATGAAAACCAACAAAACTGAAATTAGATTCTTTTCTTGTTTCTAAGAATGAGCTCAATTTAGACTTGAATGTTGCAATTTAAGCAAATAAATCTGTGGTAAAACCTTATGGTAATTCATGATAAACTCCACCAAGGAGGTAACATTTCCCATGGTCTGTTGATAGTTCAGTGATGAAAGTCAGCATTCAGTTAAAAAGCTGAAACCCTTAAACATAAACCTGAATATACCCCTACTCCCTTTCAGATATGTAATTTTTGGATGTTTCAGACTGAGATTAGACCATATTGAATTTCACATTTGAAGAAAAAAAAACAACCTGATTTCAGGTTATTTCCCGAGGACTTTCATCACTGATAATTTAAGGCCATTCCATTAGATTAGATCAAATGTTTTTAAGTTAACAAGTAATAATCATAAAAGAATTCATATCTGTAAAAAAAATGATATTTTATTTAAATTCCCAGATTACATGTTAGAAGCTAGAGTGGAAGATGCATTCATACATACATATATAGTGCAGGTGATGACTTCCAAACCCTCCAAATATTATTATATACATCTTATAATACAATGGGCTAGGGTCATCATTTAACCTGAATCCACCATCCCCTCTCTAATTTTAAGACAATATTACTATTTATTATAACCCAAATCCCTTTTTTTCACCACAGATGGACAAGGCTTTGTGTACATTTATTAAATCTTCACATCATCAGAATGACTATGCATGATAAATAACTTGGCCAGAAATTTGAACCATATCTTGGAATCACAAACCACTGAGAGAAACACAACATGTTACAGTTTAGGTTAAAGAGAAACACCACAATGAAATTCATGATAGTTCAGAAGATCATCCTTTCACAAATATATACAACTCATTCACTGGTGCTTTCAATGTATCCTTGGAGTTAGTCTTGTGAGTCTTACCACACACTCTGAGCTAACACAGCATTTAGCAGGGTGCATCTATTAAGGCTGTGCCCATCTCATTTAATATGTTCAATATGATACGGTCTCCAATTGCCAGGGTAAAGATGATTAACATCATTGAGCAAATTGCAAGAGATTACTTTCTTAGTTCATCTGTGATGCACCGAACATAAAAACCACCGACTCACTCAATCAATATATACCAGCCTTACATTTGTAAATAAATTGCAACTTCATCTTCAGTTCAGCTAGTTAGCATTAAGTTTCTGTGAGTCACAAAAAGTCATTTTTTCGCCTTTAATATCCTCTATGATCACAATTATACTCAGCAGAATCAATAATGGGAAAATGTTTTATTTTTTCTCACTATCGTTTGTTCCCTAAATTTCACTCTCTCCTGGTCAAGCTCATCAAATATATAAAAGCAGAAATATCTCCACATATCAGTCATCTGATACAGGAATAATACAGACCAGAACTGACACATATACCTCTATATGAAGTGATCTTCTCTCCCTCCTAACCAATCTGCCCCTACTACATCATAGTGAACACTGCCTCATGTTAGTTCTAATAATTAAAGTCAATAGTTAGGCTCTAAAATGTCTATCTTAAAATATTTAACTTTTTTTCCCTTTTTTTCATAAATTTCTTCCGTTATTAAGACATTATTGCTCATTTTCTCTGACGACATTCATGCCTTTCAACCACTCAGTAATTCTCCAATACAACCTTGACCTTGCTCAATTATATGAGCTGGATTATAACTTCTTTACAGACTGTACTATCTGTCTTGTATGTGGAGGTGCAGACCCAGACAGCAGCAGGGAAGCTTTCACCATCAGGAACATACCACTGTGTATTAAAGGACAGTAAAGTATCAAGTACACTCAGATACAAACCCCACACAACTCATCCTGCACATACACCACACACAAACATGTATAAATAAGACAGGTATATATATATATATTATATCATATCATATCATATTATATGCCAATTCCTGATATCAGCTCTATTGGAATGAACTTTATACATTTGATATTCTTCATATAATCTGACATTTCATACATTCAATCTTTCTCTGGATGCAATAATATGCTGTGCCAACGCTTATGATCACAAAAATAGCAAATGTTCCAGAAACAAGACGTTTTGCTTCATGTTGTTCCCTTTAATCAGGAAGGGATCAGAGTCGACATAATGAGCAAAATGGGGATTAGTCTATGAGGACAGATTTGACCAATTGTAGGTCCTGGAACCAGTTCAATATTTAACCTTACGTACACCGTGCTTATTACCTCTACAAAATTAAACTGGTTTGACAGCTACAGACATACAGGAGCGTCTGAATGTTAACATTCGCTTCAACTCGAGTGCATTTATACAGTGCAATTTACAATCAATTTATCAATTGGAAAACTAGGTCAGCTGTACAGAAAGCTGGGGTATAAAAATTACAATAAATAGGACAAAAAATGATGCTGAGCTGATTTATTTTGCCATTTCCTATCTTCTGTTTGTTCAGCGAAATGTTGTTCTTATCAAAGATATAATAGATTGTTAATTTGAGTTTAATGTCTGTAACATGTGGGAAAAGATGGTTTTGGGAGAACCTTGGCATGGTTGCCCAGAAGAGATGCTTGAAATGGGGGTGTGGCTAGAATAGAGGCTTGAAATGGGGGTGTGGCCAGAATAGAGGCTTGAAATGGGGGTGTGGCCAGAATAGAGGCTTGAAATGGGGGTGTGGCCAGAATAGAGGCTTGAAATGGGGGTTTGACTAATACTGACTTCAAAACCATCCTACAAGCCACAAGTAAATTCCTTCTTCATTCCTGTCTTCTAGAATGGTATACAAACATCAGTAGGCAAACTGAGAATATCTGCCCTGCCTGTAACCATCCAATAATATGTGACTTATGCATACAAATCTGGCATTAGTATGGGCAAGCTCATACCAGGCCTAGAATTATAATCCTCAGATATGTATACAAATATATATACAAGGGTTGCTGTCATTTTTTACTGTTCCCCTGTTTGACTTTGATGGGAAACAACTTTGTCCCACAGTTTGACCACTGCTAGAAGTAAACCACCAAGATGAATGATGATGAATGATGGAAAGTAAACAACTTGGATAAGTTCTCTCAGCAGGTGTGGTGCGAGTTTGACCATGCCAACATTGCAATATAGAAATCCTACCCATGTTCCTGTGCATGACTGCTACACTATCCCCCAAATATTAACAACATTTATACAAGTTATTGACCTGCAATAAAATACAGCATTCATTGCTTACACTTTCTATGACATATATAAAAGATATAAACCGCTGAATACACTGATCATGTTTTAATTACTTCAGTGAAGACTATGAATACCTATCACTGGTGTGTAACTGTCTGTCAATATTAACAATCAAACCATTATTATGTGTTTGATATCAGACACTGGGCTCCATATATCTTAACTCCTATATCAAATAAAAAAACCTGTTACGATAGAGCACACTGGAGGAAATAAACCAATATTTAAGTGCAAAATTTCTCTTCTTCTACATATAATTGTATGCCAAAAATAAATACATATCTCGTCCATATATTGCATGTTATGGTGTTCAGTCCATTTTAATATTGACATAAATGTAACGGATGAATTTGAGTGATGCAAAGAAGCTGACTGTCCCCAGCATAAGGAAAAACACATAGCATGTGAGCATGGTGTACCCGAAGAACTCGACCGTCTGCAGCAAACCCGACATGTTGGAACGTTTGAAGTAATAAAACAAGCTGTACAGAAACACAAAGATCCCGGTCGACCTGAAAACACAAACACAAATATATGAGAAAAAAATCTCTTTCAATATCATCATGATGTCAAAAATTTACAAAAAATAATGAAATCTGTTTTTACATTTATAAGTTATAGAGTTAGGCTTGTGAATTTTTTTTGGGTTTATTCTCAACTTTTTGGTTTAAACAACTTTACTTATGCTAATCACCAAGTGTCCAAAGTTACTGGCTCACAAGATTGTATCAATACAAACAGTGATTTGTGAAATAACTTGATATAACATTATAACCATAGACATTATAACGATAGATACATTTTCCTGGAACAATGGCAACTATCCATGGCTTTATAACATGAGTGTTTGGCACAGATAATTTGAGCTGATATAGTTGTTGTGTGTGAGGGATTGCTTACCCAGCACTGAAGATGGACCTCCACCACCAGCGGTAGTCCTCAGAGGAGAGCTGGAAGTAGGTCAGGGCCACGGAGATGCAGGCCGTCACGCTCAGCAGGATGCCGTACACCACAAACAGGATACCGTACAGAGTGTACTGCTCCCGGCCCCACAAGGTGGCGAAGATGTAGTACAGCTCCACCGAGATCGCACTGAAATCATAGAAATACCACGATATCAATACCACGATATCAATACCACGATATCAATACCACGATATCAATACCACCATAGCAATACTGCCATAGCAATACCACCATAGCAATACTGTCATAGCAATACCACCATAGCAATACTGTCATAGCAATACTATCATAGCAATACCACCATAGCAATACCACCAGATCAATACCGCCATAGCAATACCACCAGATCAATACCGCCATAGAAATACCACCATAGAAATACCGCCATATCAATACCATGATATCAATACCACCATAGCAATACCACCAGATCAATACCGCCATAGAAATACCACCATAGCAATACTGTCATAGCAATACCACCATATCAATACCACCATAGCAATACCACAATAGCAATACCACCATAGCAATACCACCATAGCAATACCACCATAGCAATACCACCACAGAAATACTATCATAGCAATACCACCATAGCAATACCACCATAGCAATACCACCATAGCAATACCACCATAGAAATACCACCATAGCAATACTATCATAGCAATACCACCATAGCAATACCACCATAGCAATACCGCCATAGCAATACCACCATAGCAATACTGTCATAGCAATACCACCATAGCAATACTGTCATAGCAATACCACCATAGCAATACTACCATAGCAATACTGTCATAGCAATACCACCATAGCAATACCGCCATAGCAATACTATCATAGAAATACCACCATATCAATACCACCATAGCAATACCACAATAGCAATACCACCACAGCAATACCACCATAGTAATACCACCATAGCAATACCACCACAGAAATACTATCATAGCAATACCACCATAGCAATACCACCATAGCAATACCACCATAGCAATACCACCATAGAAATACCACCATAGCAATACTATCATAGCAATACCACCATAGCAATACCACCATAGCAATACCGCCATAGCAATACCACCATAGAAATACCACCACAGCAATACTGTCATAGCAATACTATCATAGCAATACCACCATAGCAATACCACCATAGCAATACCGCCATAGCAATACCACCATAGCAATACTGTCATAGCAATACCACCATAGCAATACTGTCATAGCAATACCACCATAGCAATACTACCATAGCAATACTGTCATAGCAATACCACCATAGCAATACCGCCATAGCAATACTATCATAGAAATACCACCATATCAATACCACCATAGCAATACCACAATAGCAATACCACCACAGCAATACCACCATAGTAATACCACCATAGCAATACCACCACAGAAATACTATCATAGCAATACCACCATAGCAATACCACCATAGCAATACCACCATAGCAATACCACCATAGAAATACCACCATAGCAATACTATCATAGCAATACCACCATAGCAATACCACCATAGCAATACCGCCATAGCAATACCACCATAGAAATACCACCACAGCAATACTGTCATAGCAATACCGCCATAGCAATACCATCATAGTAATACCACCATATCAATACCACCAAAGCAATACCACCATAGCAATACCACCATAGCAATACCACCAGATCAATACCACCATAGCAATACCACCATAGTAATACCACCATATCAATACCACCATAGAAATACCACCATAGCAATACTATCATAGCAATACCACCATAGCAATACCACCATAGCAATACCACCATAGTAATACCACCATATCAATACCACCATAGCAATACCACAATATCAATACCACCAATAGCAATAATATCACAAAATACCACAATCCTATCATTTTCTACCTTTCCCTTTCTGATATTATTTTTGACAAAACCTCAAAACTGTTTACTGATTTCTGATACAAAAGCTTGAATAAAATATATGAATCATTATACAAGCTGCAAGTATGGTGAGGGTTAGTGGTGCTTGTTATATTACCTGAAGGGCAGGAAGCCTCCTACGACGCAGTGGGCGAATGCTGATCGGTACCAGGGGATGCTGGGAATCTCCCTGGCGATGTTCTTGGTTCGGCATGGAGCATCAAATCCGGCTGACCAGTTCTTGCCAAAGATGCCACCTATCACAGTCAGGGGATAACCCACTGCAAACATACACACATAGCATCAGCAAACTACAAACACAAGACAGACAACAAGAACCATTCTGGGCAGAAATTTATCATTTCCAAATGAAGAGTGACCTACTTTCAATAACTAATGCCAGAGTCAACAGTCAAAGATCATTTGTTTGTTATAATGAAATTTTAAACTATATCAAACAAAACAGCCTGCAGGGTGGTGCCACCTATGTTTTTTTCCCCAACAGAGGTCAGCAGTAATTTGGTGCTCAGTCAATCTGACAGTTGGTGGTTGGTTGTGGGATACTTACAGAGTGCCCAGAGGGCGCCGAGGAGGATGACGGTCTGCCAGGGCAGGGCCTGGGTGGAGCCGTACGCCCACGCCACCGAGTTCACTATACTCCAGATCAGGAAGAACGGCACTAAAATCAAAACAGATTAAAAGATGACAGTGCAAAAACCAAGATGCCCTTGGCTCTATGAAAGGCATTCAGTCATTCAATCATCCCTCAACCCCCCCCCCAGGAAACATAATGTGCTAATAATGAGGATTATAACATAAGCTCACTTTGTGCTTTCATCAAATTTGATAATATTTTTTTACATTGTGATCATTGGTAGCCAAAATCAAAAGATTCTTAGAGAATCTTTTTACAGTTATACCATTACTAAGAAATTATAATCACCTTGGAAACAAGGATTTTTTTCATATTGATAATGTCAATTTACTTGACTTTAATCACATATTACTTACATGCGAAGAGTGCGGAGGTCAAGTTGATGTTCCACACCCAGTTATCACCTCCCATACGGCGGTACATGTTGACGGCCACATAGCCAGATATACCTACAGCGATATCGATACATTAATACCATGTTACTAGCCACATAGTCAGATATACCTGCAGCGATATCGATACATTAATACCATGTTACTAGCCACATAGCCAGATATACCTGCAGCGATATCAATACATTAATACCATGTTACTAGCCACATAGCCAGATATACCTGCAGCGATATCAATACATTAATACCATGTTACTAGCCACATAGCCAGATATACCTGCAGCGATATCAATACATTAATACCATGTTACTAGCCACATAGCCAGATATACCTGCAGCGATATCGATACATTAATACCATGTTACTAGCCACATAGCCAGATATACCTGCAGCGATATCAATACATTAATACCATGTTACTAGCCACATAGCCAGATATACCTGCAGCGATATCAATACATTAATACCTTGTTACTAGCCACATAGCCAGATATACCTGCAGCGATATCAATACATTAATACCATGTTACTAGCCACATAGCCAGATATACCTGCAGCGATATCAAAACATTAATACCATGTTACTAGCCACATAGCCAGATATACCTGCAGCGATATCAAAACATTAATACCATGTTACTAACCACATAGCCAGATATACCTGCAGCGATATCAATACATTAATACCTTGTTACTAGCCACATAGCCAGATATACCTGCAGCGATATCAATACATTAATACCTTGTTACTAGCCACATAGCCAGATATACCTACAGCGATATCAATACATTAATACCATGTTACTAGCCACATAGCCAGATATACCTGCAGCGATATCGATACATTAATACCATGTTACTAACCACATAGCCAGATATACCTGCAGCGATATCAATACATTAATACCATGTTACTAGCCACATAGCCAGATATACCTGCAGCAATATCAATACATTAATACCATGTTACTAGCTACATAGCCAGATATACCTGCAGCGATATCAATACATTAATACCATGTTACTAGCCACATAGCCAGATATACCTGCAGCGATATCAATACATTAATACCATGTTACTAGCTACATAGCCAGATATACCTGCAGCGATATCAATACATTAATACCATGTTACTAGCCACATAGCCAGATATACCTGCAGCGATATCAATACATTAATACCATGTTACTAGCCACATAGCCAGATATACCTGCAGCGATATCAATACATTAATACCATGTTACTAGCTACATAGCCAGATATACCTGCAGCGATATCAATACATTAATACCATGTTACTAGCCACATAGCCAGATATACCTGCAGCGATATCAATACATTAATACCATGTTACTAGCCACATAGCCAGATATACCTGCAGCGATATCAATACATTAATACCTTGTTACTAGCCACATAGCCAGATATACCTGCAGCGATATCAATACATTAATACCATGTTACTAGCCACATAGCCAGATATACCTACAGCGATATCGATACATTAATACCATGTTACTAGCCACATAGCCAGATATACCTGCAGCGATATCAATACATTAATACCATGTTACTAGCCACATAGCCAGATATACCTGCAGCGATATCGATACATTAATACCTTGTTACTAGCCACATAGCCAGATATACCTGCAGCGATATCGATACATTAATACCATGTTACTAGCCACATAGCCAGATATACCTACAGCGATATCGATACATTAATACCATGTTACTAGCCACATAGCCAGATATACCTACAGCGATATCGATACATAAATACCATGTTACTAGCCACATAGCCAGATATACCTGCAGCGATATCAATACATTAATACCATGTTACTAGCCACATAGCCAGATATACCTGCAGCGATATCAATACATTAATACGTTGTTACTAATCACAGCAGTGTCAACATATGGCCACTCAGTCAACAAATGTGAATGAAAATTTATCAAATTGAGTAAATTCGGGGTTTCTGGAATGGAGATATTTGAACCATCAGTGTGATTTTGTTTTGTTGAACAATAATTTGCTCTGAATTTGATAATTCATATTAATAAAATGACTACAGGCTGTTTTGGGCATATGGGAGAATATTTGCAGAAGAATGGTGGGATGAAAAATTGGTTATGTCATTATGAAAAGTACAACAGTTGACCAATATGCAAAGTAAACTTAACCTAAGATTTGTGTCTTGTTCACAATAATTTTTACATTTGCCGACCAATTTCTTTCCCTTTAGTCCCACTTGGCTATTTATGTTTTCAGGCCTGTTGACTCCACTGTAATCATAGTGTCCCATTCATTTTCTTCTCTCAATTTACAACATATATAGTGGCACTACTTCAAAGAAATCTGGACACTTTAAACCAGAATCTTTATAAAAATTCTCAAATAGGATTTTATTTTTATATAGATTAAAACTTCACAATTCTTTGGAAACCAAGAAAAATCCAATTATCAATAATTACATAGTATATTTTAATTGAATAAAAAACAAAAACAAGCAAACAAGAATGTAATAAGTAGAAGCTTTAACACTTGCATCTATTTATTGTTCTAATGGCCAGGATGGGCTTGATGAAGTAGTGGGGTTGGGGTACTTCTAGGAAGTAGTGGGGGTAGGGGTACTTCTAGGAAGTAGTGGGGGTAGGGGTACTTCTAGGAAGTAGTGGGGTTGGGGTACTTCTAGGAAGTAGTGGGGTAGGGGTACTTCTAGGAAGTAGTGGGGTTGGAGTACTTCTAGGAAGTAGTGGGGTTGGGGTACCTCTAGGAAGTAGTGGGGTAGGGGTACCTCTAGGAAGTAGTGGGGTTGGGGTACTTCTAGGAAGTAGTGGGGTTCGGGTACTTGCATGAAGTAGCGGGGTTGGGGTACTTACATGAAGTAGTGGGGTTGGGGTACTGACATGAAGTAGTGGGGTTGGGGTACTTACATGAGGTAGTGGGGTTGGGGTACTGACATGAAGCAGGGGGGTTGGGGTACTTACATGAAGTAGGGGGTTGGGGTACTTCTAGGAAGTAGTGGGGTTGGGGTACTTACATGAAGTAGCGGGGTTGGGGTACTTACATGAAGTAGCCGGGTTGGGGTACTTAAATGAATTAGTGGGGTTGGGGTACTTACATGAAGTAGTGGGGTTGGGGTACTTACATGAGGTAGTGGGGTTGGGGAACTGACATGAAGTAGTGGGGTTGGGGTACTGACATGAAGTAGTGCGGTTGGGGTATTGACATGAAGTAGTGGGGTTGGGGTACTGACATGAAGTAGCGGGCTTGAGGTACTTACATGAGGTTAGGGCATAGAGCAAGATGGCGGCTGCATTGATGGCTCCGTGCCGATGTACGTTAAACATGCCGAGAAGGGCCATGAAGAGGATACCGGAGCCAATCGTCAGGAAATGCGTACCTACACCTGAAGCAAACAAGACAACATGCCAACATCAATCACACCAGCCAATCATATTCCTTCCTGACTCATGCTACTATGGCAACATCAGACAAACATATTCCTACCTCACTCATGCTACCATGGCAACACAAGCCAATCATATACCTACCTCACTCATGCTACCATGGCAACACCAGCCAATCATATTCCTACCTCACTATGCTACCATGGCAACACCAGCCAATCATATTCCTACCTCACTCATGCTACCATGGCAACACCAGCCAATCATATTCCTACCTCACTCATGCTACCATGGCAACATCAGCCAATCATATTCCTATCTCACTCATGCTACCATGGCAACACCAGCCAATCATATTTCTACCTCATCATGTTACCATGGCAACACCAGCCAATCATATTCCTACCTCACTATGCTACCATGGCAACACCAGCCAATCATATTTCTACCTCATCATGTTACCATGGCAACACCAGCCAATCATATTCCTACCTCACTATGCTACCATGGCAACACCAGCCAATCATATTCCTACACTCATCCTACCATGCCAAACAAACATGTTTTCTCAGCAACCGTTATCATCTTTATCAACCCCACGATATTCCACAATTTTGTTGTGAGAACTGTGCTTATAAATAAAACTGTCACAAAGCTGTGTCTTGAATTAACTCAATGCCATTGAGGCTGAACTGAAAATAAATCCGAGATGATTTCCCACGTTCAGAGCTTAGAAAAAGTGGTGTTAGTTTATTTGGGTCATGCCATTCACTCACAGATCACACCTTTGGTTTGTCTTACATGAGCTCAGAGAGAATACAACATATCCCAGGGAAGTGAGAGTCCAGTGTCGGTGAACACTGAGCAGACCACCCATGACCATCATCATAATGCTTAGCGTAAGGAGGGTCAGCTGAGTCCCTACGCCTGCAATACACACAACAGAAACACGGCTGAAATAAACAGACCATCAACAGATACATGGCAGATAGGAAGAAATGAACAGCACATCAACAGATACATGGCAGATAGGAAGAAATAAACAGCACATCAACAGATATATGGCAGATAGGAAGGGGCCACGGGCCGTGGCGCAGTTGGTTAGAGCGCCAGCTTATTAGCACCAGTTCCTCTGTGGTGATCAAAAAGTCGTGGGTTCGAACCCAGGCCGTGCTGGGATGGAACTCATGATACAATTTCCCACATGAGCTGAGGCCAGTGCCTAAAGGGTTAACCCGTTGTCCTTGTAAATCTGTGACCGGGTGAGTTGTCATGTCAAGGACCTGCGACATGAAAATTCAGTGAGGCAGCACTATATCTGCTACAAGTAAGTCTCATCACGATAGGAAGATATAAACAGCACATCAACAGAAACATGGCAGATATGTGAATAAACAGACCATCAACAGATACATGACAGATAGGCTGGGATAAACAGCACATCAACAGATACATGACAGATAGGCTGGAATAAACAGCACATCAACAGATACATGGCAGATAGGAAGAAATAAACAGCACATCAACAGATACATGACAGATAGGCTGGAATAAACAGCACATCAACAGATACGTGGCAGATAGGAAGAAATAAATAGCACATCAACAGATACATGACAGATAGGCTGGAATAAACAGCACATCAACAGATACATGCCAGATAGGAAGATATAAACAGCACATCAACAGAAACATGGCAGATATGTGAATAAACAGACCATCAACAGATACATGACAGATAGGCTGGGATAAACAGCACATCAACAGATACATGACAGATAGGCTGGAATAAACAGCACATCAACAGAAACACATCAGATAGGAAGAAATTAACAGCACATCAAGAGAAACAAGACAGATAGGAAGAAATTAACAGCACATCAACAGATACATGACAGTTAGGAAGAAATAAACAGCACATCAACAGAAACACAGCAGATAGGTTGGAATAAACAGCACATCAACAGATACATGGCAGATAGGAAGAAATAAACAGCACATCAACAGAAACATGACAGATAGGAAGAAATTAACAGCACATCAACAGAAGCATGGTAGATAACTTGCTTATTACTTCTGAAATATCAACAGAAATTTTGCAGAAATATACAACTGTTTATTAATCCTGAAATACAGAGAACACCAACAGAAACATGGCAGATAGGTTGCTTAACATCTGAAATAAACAGCACATCAATAGAAAAATGGCAGTCAACTTTCATTTAAGACCTGAAATGAATAGCATATCGGCAGAAATATTTCGAATAGCTTGATTGTATTACACTCCTGAAATACACAGGTTTTGATGGGGTTAGAACTTGAAGTGTGGGGCACAGAAGAGGTTTTTATGTGGAGGGAACCGGAGGATGTCTGTATGAGGGATTACCTACCTAGAATGGCACAGAAGAGGTTTTTATGTGGAGGGAACCGGAAGACATCTGTGTGGATGATCTTCCATCCGTTGTCATCAGCGTCCAGGTCGTCCTCCTCCTCATCCATATTATAACGGGCAAAGTCATTCTTCAAAACACGGGTCTGTAAAAAACGAAAAAAGCAACATGAAATAGCAATTTTTAAAATGAACACAAAATTCCTGTTACCAGTCTTTTTCCTACTTTTTAATCACCTATTATTCAAATTCTTCTTGATGGGCAATCATTACAAGATCTGTTTGCATTTCACCATCTCAAAACTCCACAAACATTTGTAATTTTATGATTTGATTCTTGATTATAAAACATATTGAATATTGATCTAGTACTGCACTTATACTCACCAAAATGATGACCACAAAGCCGATGAGAAGGAAGACGAGAACCATGGAGTTGATGATGGATAGCCAGTGAATCTGAAACACAGAACAACTCGGTCAGCAGGTATGACTCAACACGGTCACCAGGCATGACTCAACACGGTCACCAGGCATGATTCAACACGGTCACCAGGGATGACTCAACACCGTCAGCAGGGAGGACTCAACACGGTCAGCAGGGAGGACTCAACACGGTCACCAGGCATGACTCAACACGGTCACCAGGCATGACTCAACACAGTCAGCAGGGAGGACTCAACACGGTCACCAGGCATGACTCAACTTAGTCACAAGACATGACTCAACACGGTCACCAGGCATGACTCAACACGGTCACCAGGCATGACTCAACACGGTCACCAGGCATGACTCAACAGTCAGCAGGGAGGACTCAACACGGTCACCAGGCATGACTCAACTTAGTCACAAGACATGACTCAACAGGGTCACCAGGCATGACTCAACACGGTCACCAGGCATGACTCAACACGGTCACCAGGCATGACTCAACACGGTCACCAGGGATGACTCAACACAGTCACCAGGCCACAACCTGAGCCATACCCGACTTACGCCTTCCAAGCCCTACACTTATCACAACTCGACATTACTTGCTACTTTTTACTCATAGTCATAAAAACAGTGACATACCTCCAGAGTCTTTGGGAAAAAACTGCTGTCCCGGACTCTCTTCCCTCTATCGGCAAACTTGGTCCTGAAATGGAGTTTAATTTTTTTTCTGGTTTAAATATTTTAGTAGCAGTCACCAAACCTGTGTTGTATACAGTATACTGTATACAGACAAATTTTCGCGACCTTTTTATTTTCGCGTTAATTTGCGCCAGGACATCATTCGCGAAACTAAATGGACGCGAAATTGAAGAGGGGCAGAATTGAATTGTGCGATATAATTAAATAATAATTTTAATAGACATAGAAGTAAAAGTAAAACGTAAATACGATGTCCGTGACGTAGCGGATCTATTGGCCACATGACTTTGCAGATTTGCCACAGAATTTACCGGATCGATTTTAATTGCGTTTTAAACGATAAATAAAGGTATTTACCCAATATTTTTGGTCTATTATTTCGAAACGCTTTGTTTTGACTTTGTTCTCACTGATTCTAATTATCAGCGTTCACAGTTTTGCATTTCGTCATTGTTTCCATTGCTTTGAGTCGTGTCTTCCCCTTTTTGACAGAAATGCTTTCACACGTGGATTGATTTTAATTGCGTTTTAAATGATAAATAAAGGTATTTACCCAATATTATCACGATGATTTATGGCCGATGGAGTGCTATAAACGATAATAATTAAAAGCGATATAATTAATATCTTTGGCTTAAAATACACAAAGAAATATTCTAAGATCAAGGACGTCACTTATATCGTGTTACGTTTTCGATGTGCGGAACACGGTAAATTTGATGTGCGGCAACACGAAGAGAAGCCAGGGATCCATCGTTCGCAATATATTAAATTTTTCAATGCGAGTTGATACACTCCATTTGTTTTCGCGCCAAAAATAAGAGCTTGTCCCCGTCACTCCCGCTTTTTAAAATGACAACCTCGTATTGCGTAATGCATGTTAAATGGATGAATGGTTTAGTTCTGTTCTTGACCTGCAAAGCGTAATATTATGTACTAGAAATCCAAATTTCGCGAAATTAAAACGGCGCGAACCTGTCGAAAACGGCGATGGAGCGAAAATAATTAGGCGCAAATTTTTCTCTGTATACAGTAACTCATTGCAACCTAACTGTTCCAGAATAACATACTGCGGCCCCACTGTGCCAGCTGCATGCAGTATAACACACTGCGGCCTCACTGTGCCAGCTGCATGCAGTATAACACACTGCGGCCCCACTGTGCCAGCTGCATGCAGTATAACACACTGTGGCCCCACTGTGCCAGCTGCATGCAGTATAACACACTGTGGCCTCACTGTGCCAGCTGCGTGCAGTATAACACACTGCGGCCCCACTGTGCCAGCTGCATGCAGTATAACACACTGCAGCCCCACTGTGCCAGCTGCATGCAGTATAACACACTGCAGCCCCACTGTGATAGCTGCTTGCAGTATAACACACTGCGGCCCCACTGTGTCAGCTGCATGCAGTATAACACACTGCGGCCCCACTGTGCCAGCTGCATACAGTATAACACACTGCGGCCCCACTGTGCCAGCTGCAGGCAGTGTAATACACTGCGGCCCCACTGTGCCAGCTGCAGGCAGTATAACACACTACGGCCCCACTGTTCCAGCTGCATACAGTATAACACACTGCGGCCCCACTGTGCCAGCTGCATGCAGTATAACACACTGCGGCCCCACTGTGCCAGCTGCATGCAGTATAACACACTGCGGCCCCACCGTGCCAGCTGCATACAGGACACCTGCACTGCACTTCAGCTGTTCAAGTGGACTTTAATAAAGGATACAAAATATACACCGAGTTATAAGTATAATCTTACGTTGTGGGTATCCACTTTGCACTGTAGGTGAAGGTAACTTCAAAGGGTGTGGCGACACCATCCAGGCTAATGGGGGAGCGGTCCTTGGTCGACACATTGGCAAAGATCACCTGCAAGCAGAATCCAAACAAACTTCAGCTGGCATATAAACAGAAATCCTCATCTACCGACACAAATTAATTAACCATTAGAATCTAATATTAGTCTTGTTTATTTGAGATTATCGTGAGGGTTTTGTTGAGGCAAAACACCACCAGGGGTAGTGTAGTATATGGTGGCCAATACTTTCTCTGTCTATAGCATCTCTGCTCGATCGTTCAACATTTCAGAACACATTTGTTACTGAATATGAAAGTTGGAGTTCAACATGTTGTAATTTATTTAGTCATGAATATGACAGTCAGATGTCAAGTCCTTTTCTGGAACTTTTCCATCCTTACAGCTTGACCTCAATTCACATTTGCATATTCATAATGTTGACTGTCAAGAGAAGTAATCAGTATTAACAGGGTGTTTACTTTGTCAGAATTCAAATTTAATTTGGTTAATTTTATGTCTGTAAATCATGGATATGTAGATATATGTCCTGAATATGTAAAGATATGTTTGATAAATTGGAAAATGTCATTCTTATGTCACAGTATCAACAACAAAAATCAAAATTCTTGCACAACAAAAAAGCGACAGAAATTGCTTTTCAATCTGAACTTTATTACGCAATGTAGGAGTTCCTTTAATAAGATCAGAGTTTTATCAAAATTACAAGCTGGCCAAATCATAGTTGCAAATTGAGCCGTCTCATTGCCCATGTTCCCCACTACTTGTTATGCCTTCCAAATTCCTTGTAATTTCCACTCTTAATCCCTGTAATGTCATTCCGAATTACAAATGATTTGTTATAAACTTCTTTGTAATAATTAAACAAGAGCGCAATCTAAGTTTTAATCCAGAAACAAGCTGCGACAAGTCATCACGAATTCTGCCTCCCCATCCAACATTCATATCCGAGATGTTACTTAAAATGATAAATCTTTTGTTTTGAGAATAACGTTAATTTGCAGGCGGTATTACCTGAAATCATTATTCTATTAGGCCACCTGTGAACCTCTTTTATGGCTTCTTCAATCCCAAGTTCATGTTGGACTAATTTCTTGCAGTTTGAAAAAGCTCTTCTTATAATTTATCTGGGGAGGATTTAGCTGGCAGACATACCATTAGATAATGAGGGGGGCCTGATACCATTATATATGAGGCAATTCTCACTCAGTGGCAGATGATATCACTACTTTACCTTTGCGAATCAAGCATTGCGATGCAGACATTATTAACCATGAAGATATGGGAACACGACTGCTGGACGCATAGAATGCAGATACAGAAAAACAAACAATTCACCATTTATTTAGAGGTAAATAAAAACAGTCTGAATCTTATGGAGTATTAGAGGAATAAAAGACTAAGTACTGATAAGTTGCAGCATATGCATGAATATAAATCTGCTCATGTTACATTCTTATATAACCCTACTGCAGTCTGAATGGGACAAATATCAGGCAACTGACACCCGACACTGCAAGAAGAGAAACATCATTCTCAAATGTCTTCAAAAAGAACATCAAATTCTCTGAGAGGAAGTAACTCCTTTTCATTGCAAAGAACTTGAGATTTGTTTTTGACGGTTAAAATCAAGATACATCTGCTGCTTGAGATATCCTGCCCCATATTTCATCAATGGTTCATCCGTAATTCCTTGCTGACAAATATGCATATGTTTTGGTGCTGATCCGACGAGACTTGTGGGCGGATTAGGAGCAGATTTTTCATAGGCAGCCGCCCAATTCCTACTCAATCATTGTCAATTACAAGTTTGATTATGACTTGGATGAGTGATCTTTCCACCCTCCTTAATTAAGATTTTATCTACTTATCCAACTTTTCTTGATTAAGCCACCAAGAGGAAGAAAATTAAAAACTTCTCAATCCTTAGTCCAGATTTTCTTAAGTCCTCTCCCTTTCTGCTCCGTCTTGCGATTGCTAGGAATAGACGGGCGGGAGAAGAGATGTCTTGACAAAGTGGTGATGAAGGAAAGTGGCGAATTCCGACCAGTAATCCTGCCACCGATCTAATCACGGGGATAAAACGCAGATGAATTAGCTTTTCATACTTGACATCCGCGGCTGGCAATTAATCAGAGGCAAATCTGGGTGGTGACTGGGCTGGCTGCGAATTCATCTTGTAGATCTGTTGTATGGGGGGATGTAGGGTGTTGTCAACACAAGCTATAGTCCTGACAAGTCATCTCTTCTCTCGGCAGCTAATCCCCACCGCCCCCCTTGTGTAAGATGGTGACAGCTTGCGTGGCCAGGATTATACTCTCCACACGGTGAACAGAACAAGCCCAGATCAAGCTGTCCTTGCATGATCAGGCCGGATTGCGACCAACCTCCCACCATCAGACCCATGCATCTTCATTGGACAGGGCTAATATTATAACTTGTCCATAACCCGCCATGCTTAAATAAACCACACGGCCTGACCCATATCTCTGCACCACTCTTCTCCGTCTTCACATCCTCTGACAACTTCTTCTGACAAAATGTTGCCCTCACCACCTATCAGCTGTCTTGTTTAGCTCTGAAAAGTTCTCAGAGCTAAACATCTGTTTGCTCATGCATGACCAAATGTTATAAAGCCAAAGTGATGCATGACATTATTTGGTCATGTTTATGCCTGATCATATCTATATTTGGCTCAAACTGGTCAGGAAGTACCACAACCTTAAGGAGGATTCTCCTAGTGCCTGACCCCATCCTATTGCTTACTGATCAAATGCAATCAAGTTACAGACAGTTAGATTAGCGTGTGTTGCTTTGTTGCAATGGTGTAACCGTATGTGGTGTTGTTTTGTTACATGTCTATTGACTTGACGGAATTAAGTTATCTTTGTCTGGAAACCCAGACTCAGCACCCAGGCAGGCAGTCAGGGAAGGATTCATTTACCCTCCGTCCCACCCTTACTAGCTGGTCACCCCTCTCAGCACCCAGGCAGGCAGTCAGGGAAGGATTCATTTACCCTCCGTCCCACCCTTACTGGCTGGTCACCCCTCTCAGCACCCAGGCAGGCAGTCAGGGAAGGATTCATTTACCCTCCGTCCCACCCTTACTGGCTGGTCACCCCTCTCAGCACCCAGGCAGGCAGTCAGGGAAGGATTCATTTACCCTCCGTCCCACCCTTACTGGCTGGTCACCCCTCTCAGCACCCAGGCAGGCAGTCAGGGAAGGATTCATTTACCCTCCGTCCCACCCTTACTGGCTGGTCACCCCTCTCAGCACCCAGGCAGGCAGTCCGGGAAGGATTCATTCACCCTCCGTCCCACCCTTACTGGCTGGTCACCCCTCTCAGCACCCAGGCAGGCAGTCAGGGAAGGATTCATTTACCCTCCGTCCCACCCTTACTGGCTGGTCACCCCTCTCAGCACCCAGGCAGGCAGTCCGGGAAGGATTCATTCACCCTCCGTCCCACCCTTACTGGCTGGTCACCCCTCTCAGCACCCAGGCAGGCAGTCAGGGAAGGATTCCCTTACCCTCTTGCAATGATTTATTTGTCCATGTATTCATACTTAATTAATTATAATAAAGGATAAGTTTGTGCCTTGCAGCCAAGTGTTTCATGTATTCTGGGAGTTAAGGCAAGAGATTTATAAATTTTGTCTCTAACTTTAATACTAGTCTGATGTATCTCATAATCTTTTTTTCCACATTTTACAGGTTTGTGTTTTCATGTTCATACTAGAATGAAGGGTGATACCAAGGTCTTCTATAGACTCACTAGGTATGATGTTAGCATCACCTATTATAGCAGTGCTGATCAAGAGTCGATGTCAGCATCACCTATTCTAGCAGTGCTGATCAAGGTTTGATGTCAGCATCACCTATTATAGCAGTGCTGACCAGGGTTTGATGTCAGCATCACCTATTCTAGCAGTGCTGATCAAGAGTCGATGTCAGCATCACCTAATCTAGCTGTGTTGATCAAGGCTTGATGTCAGCATCACCTAATCTAGCAGTGCTGATCAAGGTTTGATGTCAGCATCACCTATCATAGCAGTGCTGATCAAGGTTTGATGTCAGCATCACCTATTATAGCAGTGCTGACCAGGGTTTGATGTCAGCATCACCTATTCTAGCTGTGTTGATCAAGGCTTGATGTCAGCATCACCTAATCTAGCAGTGCTGACCAGGGTTTGATGTCAGCATCACCTATTCTAGCAGTGCTGATCAAGGTTTGATGTCAGCATCACCTATTCTAGCAGTGCTGATCAAGGCTTGATGTCAGCATCACCTATTCTAGCAGTGCTGATCAAGGTTTGATGTCAGCATCACCAATTCTAGCAGTGCTGATCAAGGCTTGATGTCAGCATCATCTATTCTAGCAGTGCTGATCAAGGTTTGATGTCAGAATCATCTAATCTAGCAGTGCTGATCAAGGTTTGATGTCAGCATCACCTATTATAGCAGTGCTGATCAAGGTTTGATGTCAACATCACCTATTATAGCAGTGCTGACCAGGGTTTGATGTCAGCATCACCTATTCTAGCTGTGTTGATCAAGGCTTGATGTCAGCATCACCTAATCTAGCAGTGCTGACCAGGGTTTGATGTCAGCATCACCTAATCTAGCAGTGCTGATCAAGGCTTGATGTCAGCATCACCTATTCTAGCTGTGCTGATCAAGGCTTGATGTCAGCATCACCTATTCTAGCAGAGCTGATCAAGGTTTGATGTCAGCATCACCTATTATAGCAGTGCTGATCAAGGTTTGATGTCAGCATTATCTATTCTAGCAGTACTGATCAATCCTCTTTAGGTTTGGAGGCACTCACTTTTTTCTGCAAGATTTAGAATCTCTGTTTTTTTTTTTCATCATTGAGCTTCATTTGTAATTGCAATGATTTCAATATGATGTCAATAATTTATATTCATGACCAAAATAGCTTAACTGGTAGAGCCTTTGCCTTGAGTCCGAGGGATTCCCGGTTTGAATCCCGGCCAGTTATCATCAAGTGCTATATGCAGACATTGTCAGCACTACATAAATGTGACCTTTACTTGTATAATAGTTATTATTACTTTATCAATCATGTTTATTGTTTTTTGCTTGCTGCTAAGATGCCTTGGTTAATTCACTATAACACTATTGTTTGTTATTCTGTTACAACAATGGCATGGTTTTTAACACAGAAATAGAATGACTCATCTCAATATTAATCTGATGATCAAATGGATTTAGGAATGGAAGTCGGGACTCATAGGAGAGAGACGAGGTTATTATCTGTAGGATCACACACAGAGGGGAATAAGAGATGGATCAACCTACCTGATCCTCATTGTACTCGATGTTGAAGTGGAGATGTGCCCACAGGTAGATCTTATGGTTGTGAGGGAGGAATCCACCCTCCTCCAGGTGCCCGATGAACCCTCGTACCGGAATGTCATCTACAATAAGGTCATCACATCATAACACCTTACTATTACAGACATTCATATTTACGAGATTAGTTACAAGCCCAAACAGGCCAAGATGTTTTCAGATCTGCCACTTTCTGTAAATTCTACTGGCAAATAATACTGACCTCAACGATTGAAAATCTCTGGCATCAATGTCTTGTACTAATATCTTGTAGTGCTCAAAATCATCAAATTAATTTACCATATGGGGAAAAAGAGAAGTAACAAAATTGTTTTTTATGTTATTGATCATTGATATTTTTACAGAGGCTATTTGTACAAATTCAATACTTGCATATCATGTGACATGACCATTGGAAATTTTGACAAATTGATTTTATTTTTGTTATCTAAATAGGCTTGTAAATGGCTTATTTGTCATATACTTTTGCTACATGAGGTGAAAATACACAGACACACACACACACACACTCATTTGGTAAATAAGTTACTTTTAATTCCCATTAGATACGTACCTATGACAAACTCAAAGTAGTAAAGATCTTCTATAGCATCTCGCAACTTGTCAAGGTCATTCTCCTTGAATTCAAACTTACACAACTCCTTGTTCTGGACATCCTCTGAAAAAACATTAAATAACATGGCACTATTCATGATAACATCCTACAAAGATCTTCTATAGTTTCATCATGTTGTCAACATACTCAAGGTATCCATGTAAAACTTTAATATACTTTGTGTCTTGTAATTTATACATTCAGTTTTGTAACTTTCCTATCCCAGATTTAACTCTACAGCTGAAATACTGTAACTTGTGCACAGTGATATTTTACATGGCCTAAGATTTAGTTGTATATTTGAGAAAGTTACCTTTAAATTTGATGTCATACAGAGACATAGCCATACGATCTCCATCTAAAACCTCTCCTAATGTCAAGCTCTTGTGCTCTATCTGCAAAGACACAAACCAAAACATTTTAAATCATTATAAAACAATTAAACACAAGCATCTCCATTCATGATTGATGACAACAAATTTTCATTAAATTTCCTTGTTTGCAGGTAGCCTGTCGTTCACAGACATTCCCCTTGGCATCCCTGTCAGACACCCAGCAATTACTGGAACCCTACAAGCTCACAGGCACCTCACACGATCACTAGATGACCTACAAGCTCACAGGCACCTCACATGATCACTAAATAACCTACGAGCTCACAGGAACCTCCCACGATCAATAAATAACCTACTAACACACAGGTACCTCACCAAGATGAATAAATAACCTACAGCCTCAGAGGTACCTCACAAGCTCACAGGCACCTCACAAGATCACTAAATAACCTACAGCCACGGAATAAATAACCTCACAGGTACCTCACAAGCTCATAGGTACCTCACAAGCTCATAGGTACCTCACAAGCTCAAAGGTACCTCACAAGCTCACAGGTGCATCACAAGCTCACAGGTACCTCACAAGCTCACATAATAACCTATGAGCACACAGGCACCCCACAAGCTCACTAAATAACCTATGAGCACACAGGCACCTCACAAGTGATCACTACATAACCTACAAGCTCACAGGCACATAACAAGATCACAGGCACCTCACAAGATCGCTACATAACCTATTGGTACACAGGCACACAGGCACCTCACAAGTTCACTAAATAACCTATGAGCACACAAGCACCTCACAAGTGATCACTACATAACCTACAAGCTCACAGGCACCTCACAAGATCACTAAATAACCTACAAGCTCACAGGCAATTCACAAGATCGCTAAATAACCTACGAGCTCACACTCGTGACAGGCACCTCACAAGATCACAGGCACCTCACAAGATCACTACATAACTTACGAGCCCACAGGCACCTCATAGGTAGCCATTTAGGAAAAGAAGTCAGACTTTATTATGAGGTATATAGATATTGAAAACCTTGTTCATGTTTGTTTGTAGACATATTTTACAGTATAACTGTAATAGTGATCCACCAATATCTAAATGTGATATCTATCATCAGGGTCTTAATAACTGCCAAGTTTGGTTTGAAAAATAATCAAATTAAGCATAAAGGTTTTGTTGTCATAAGAATTATTCACCATCAGATGATCTATATTCCCATGCCCTGTGAAATGATGGAGATGGCATATACCAATAGTAATGTTAAAATGATGATTGTATACAGTACAAGCTGAGTCTGACAGGGATTACTGGTGGTTTGATGTTAGCATTTAAAGTGCAAACATTCTGGACTTGAGAGAGAGCAGTTCCATTGGGTTTAATATGCAGCATTCCTCTCAGGTCGACATGATCATGTTTCAAAATAAAGGACCTTAAGAAAAGAGATATGTTCTTGCTGAAATCAGAGTGTCTGCTATGCGGTGCTGGGGGCTATCTGCAATTGCATGTTTGATACAGCCCAGTCCTGATGCCTTCATGGTTTGACTGCTTATGAGAACTTTAGAAAGTCAGATCATCAGTTGGGGCAAAAGACTTCTCTGTGCCAAATATGAAGTGTGTATGATTAAATGCAGCCAATCAAAGCTCAACTGAAACAACTAGATTTGTTGTGTGGCCATATGTAACCCAATCAGGTCAATTTTATGTGTGACCTGAGGGATGTTTGGTTCCAGACACTATCCTGATCATGGCTTGGTATGTAAGTCATGGAATGGCTTGGTATGTAAGTCATGAAATGGCTTGGTATGTAAGTCATGGAATGGCTTGGTATGTAAGTCATGGAATGGCTTGGTATGTAAATCATGGAATGGCTTGGTATGCCAAATAAGTCACACAATGGCTTGGTATACCAGATAAGTCACGTAATGACTTGGTATACCAGATAAGTCACAAGTTGCTAATTAATCAAATGGCAACAGAGACCCCCAGTATGTTTCAATTCCTTGATGTGGTAAGAAACCTGACCTGATATCTAATCAGCATTTAACTGCAGGTCCATGAAGTGTAAAGCGTTTGTGAGAGATTGGCAGATGAGCCGGTCTACAGTTTACCAGGGTTGTTTTAAATAACGTGTCAAATGAGGAGTGAACATGAGATAATCAGTGCAATCACTGGGGTTGATCAACAGGCAGCCTCAGAGGTCTCAACAAGTAGTTAATCATGGCTGCCAATCACAAAGCCTTTTATAACGATGCTCTCAAACAACCACTCCCAACCACTCAGCCACACTTTTTGAAGCAGAACGCAAACTTATCCACTGTGATGCAAACAGATTCAAGACCTCCATTTCCACCAAGTTTGGACAGATTTTTTGTTTGAGAGCGTGGGTAGTCATGCCAATTACGACTGTCATCACTGACACTTTTGTGCTGGGATTCAGCCTCGGTTGCCGCGGAGACACCCACCTGTCGTAGCCTCTCGATCTTCTAGGAATTAATTCCGTGGCCAATGGATGATCAAACGGCGAGGCGCTCAGAGGCCAAATGGATCAGGAGGTTTTCTCTGTCAACCTGTCTGATTATAACTGGCCGAGCGGCCGCACAACAGGATTAGCTTTCATTCCTGCAGGATTGTGCTGGGATGCCATCTTGCCAGGCCACTTTGAAGTTGGTCTTGTTCTCGCGCTGCCCGGATACCTGCTAATTTACAGGGGATTTCCAACACCCTAATCTCTAACCAAGACTTTATTCACTTAGCGGTGATTAAATTTCTGGCCGGCCGGGGAGCGCTTGCCCTTTTATCGGGGACAGACAAAGGTGGCGAGCCCTGTGACATGGAGGACAAGTTTGGCCGACGGTCATACCTCCATATCATCTGAGATCCCGCCTGCTTTATCCTGTATTAGGCATCTGTTTTATGCTGTTTCCATATCACAATATCAAAGACGGGTTATTTTTTTCTGGCGAGCATTGAGCCAGTGACCAGACAGGGACTAACACCGCCACCAGCGTGACAATCCCCACGTTGATTGGATGCAGACGTTCGGTGAACAAGGAAAAAAAAAAAACTCCTACCAACCCAACTCTTGTATGTACCACCTTATCATTGGCCAAACTTCTCACCACACAAATGAGCCATCTCACACTCATCCCATTTAACTTTGATCATCAGTGTTTAGAAACTTATAATTTTCAGCTCTATCTTATGTGTTTTAATGTTATTCAACATCATCCAATTTTAAATAATCGCGACGTCATCCAGCTTCTCGTCCGGTCCCTCTATCTTCATGATTACTTGAACTTTCTGATGAAATTATGGATATTATCCAAAGCAGATCAGAACCCTGAGAATGACACTATTTTTTTTTTAAACACCTACATGTTGGTATCATAATGTAATTGTGAGTTGTTGTATTTTAACTAATGCATGCCTTATCTTCCGCTGTCACTTGAAGAAGCTAAGCCAACACTTTTCTGCCACAAATACGAAGACCTTCATGACAACTGATTGCGACTCTGAGCAGCGCATTATCATTTTTCTTGACACGATGAACACGGAGAGGGCTTTTTGTGCGAGTAAATCATTCTTTGTAAGGGAGGATTAGTTTATTTCTTGTGCGAGCCTGCCTTGATCCCGGTGATCGTAATGTGGCTTCAATGTCATTACAGCGACCTACACGCCTTTAATCCCATAAAGAGAGGCAGAAAGCCCCCAAACCTTGCCGATTTCAGTGTCAATATCTTGCTCATTTCATGTCTTAGACCTATTTCCACGAACCTACATCTAAACAATCCCCCCATCCACCTGTACACGACTGCTTCTAAACAGAATTACAAAGTATTAAAGCCCCTGATCACTTTTGCATATTTACACATGGCATAGTGACATATTGGTGTGTGATGTCTGCTTTTCATTTATTTAATGCACACTGCTGTAATAATCACACAAATAAGGTCCTCACAATGTAATCTCAAGTCAACTGGAATGATTATCAAAACTTTCTCAATCACACAGCTTAGTGAGAACTACATAAGGAGATAACACCACCAGCAGCAACATACCAATATAATTACACTTTTTTCTTGCAAAAGAGCTCATGTGCAATACACATGGTAGGTATTGGGAGAGCAATGCAAGTTATAAAAAGTTTTATACTTTAATTAAATTAAAAGTTACAGTTTTCAAAACTGCACCAAAGTCTAAGTCCACGGGACTGCAGATGGTTCATCAGCATGAATTGTTCACATGGCTTCTGAGCCTCAGAGACATTCTAATGAACACAGAACTACGTACACCTCATAATCATTCATTCCTATGCACACAATAGTACACCTTGGTCATTCCTATGTATACACCTGTACACCTTAATGTCATTCCTATGTCTATAAAGGACATGTACACCTTATGTCATTCCTATGTGTATAAAGGACATGTACACCTTACTGTCATCCCTATGTCTATAAAGGACATGTACACCTTATGTCATCCCTATGTGTATAAAGGACATGTACACCTTACTGTCATCCCTATGTCTATAAAGGACATGTACACCTTATGTCATTCCTATGTGTATAAAGGACATGTACACCTTACTGTCATCCCTATGTGTATAAAGGACATGTACACCTTACTGTCATCCCTATGTGTATAAAGGACATGTACACCTTACTGTCATCCCTATGTGTATAAAGGACATGTACACCTTACTGTCATCCCTATGTGTATAAAGGACATGTACACCTTACTGTCATCCCTATGTGTATAAAGGACATGTACACCTTATGTCATCCCTATGTGTATAAAGGACATGAACACCTTACTGTCATCCCTATGTGTATAAAGGACATGTACACCTTACTGTCATCCCTATGTGTATAAAGGATATGTGAGCCAGAATCTGGAGTCCTGTGATTTTTGTTACATCTGGGACATCAATTTTTAGCAATTTCAAAATATGTTTAAAGCAACAACATTGGCTTTTATGATTGTAGGAAAGGGTAACTCATTCATAAATCAACATGAGAAGATAGTTCCAAATGTTGATCACAATGAAAATAGAATTTCCTTTAAAGGTCCCTGATGTAACATGGACTCAATAATATATATTAAAAGCATATAAATCTCATTTAAACATTTAAAAGTGTACTTATTTTTTAAAAGGGTGTCTTTTTATCCTTTAAGTACTTTAGATTGAATTTAATATATTTCAATGGGCAAAAAATTCAACAATCATATGCAGATGTAACAAGGACACCAAATGAAAGTTTGAATGAGAATTCTTTATTTTCTATAAGAGACCTGTTTATTGGCAAGACATTGTTTTGTTGCTTGCTCCTGGGAGGTATTTTTCATGTATTAAGTTTAGTGATGCCTCATCATTATTCATTTAAAAAAAAGAATTCTTCATTTTGGTGTCCTGTGTTACATCTGGAGAAGTAGGGGTTGATAAATATATGAGGGTTATAAATGATTTGTTAATAGTTAGAATGGACAGATCTTAAAATTTTGCACCTAATCAATTTAACTTATAAAATATGTGACAAAATTGTGTCTGGAGAAATGCAAACACTAATATAACATGTACACAATGGAATACATACAATATGGAGTCCTTGTTACATCAAAGACTGGTGTTACAATATTTCAAAAATGCTTTGAGAAGATGACCTCAAATTCTCATAATTTTTCTACAGTATCGATGCTATATGAATTTGTAGTTCAGTGTCATTACTTTACATTTGGTCTGTTATCAATGTGTGATATGGACCAATGTAACAGGGACTCCATACAACTTCGATACTTTTTGTGTCCAATGTTACATCAAGTTTACAATTCATAAAGAAACATATAATTGTAGAAACAAAATATCAGGATTTTTGTCACAATGTTTTTTCATCTTCACTTAAGGATAGGACAGGAATAATGATCAAAGTTTTATTCTAATCTTACTTTTTATGTAAAAAGTGAAACCAACGTAACAGAGGACACTAAAATCCCAGGAACATTTTTTTTTCAATGATCTTGTTGAGGTTTTAGAGACACATGCTCCATGTCTTTCAGTGGATTGTGAGAGAAAACCTACTGAACTGGCATCTAATACACATTTTAAAAGATTCTATGGATTGTAAATATCCTTTTTGTGATGTTTGATATTCATAACAGGATGTAACAATCAATTTTCTCATCTGGACATTTTGGCGACATTCAGTTTCCAGTTGAAACTGCCACAAAAAAGCTATGCATTGAAGTACCAACTTGTGAAATATTATAAAATTTTAGTTACCTTTTTTGGTGGGTGAAAAAATAGTATAAAGTTTTTATTTTTAACATTATATAAAAAGTCCCAGATGTTACATCCTGACACCAAAGAAATGTAAAGAAGAAATATGCACTTTTCAGAGAATTAAGCTCAAAAATATTTTACTTCACCAGCATATTTTTGCACCAGAATGGCATCACATTGAAAAGACATCCAGGTCAGGTGATGTTATGAAATATTTTACCTCACTACACATGAGTCCCCAGATGTAACAAAGTGGACACAAAATGTTATGTCGTACATGGTATTTTTCAAAGATGTTTTTCAGCGGAAATTTTTATTAAATAGGTGCAATCTTGAATGAAATGTTGATTCTTATATTATTTTTGTAAAAAGAAAACCAAGTTTGATTCATTTCACCAATAAAAAATAAAGAAAAAAACACCATTTATACAGGCATCGTAAATAGAGGACATAATTTTTCATGAATTTGTCCCCTATTTTCTCGGATTAACGGGAATAAAAAAAGGTTTGATAATGATATTTCTAATATTTACATGATAAATTATCTCTTACATACGAAGTTGAAATTATGGAATTATAAAGTACTGATTACATTCAGTACATTTTAAAAAATTCATCTTTTGTTCTGAGGTAACATAAATCACAGGACTCCAGATTCTGGCTCATGTACACCTTAATGTCATTCCTATGTGTATAAAGGACATGTACACCTTACTGTCATTCTTGTGTGTATAAAGTACATGTACACCTTATGTCATTCTTGTGTGTATAAAGGACATGTACACCTTACAGTCATTCCTATGTGTTTTTAAAGGAAATGTACACCTTACAGTCATTCCTATGTGTATAAAGGACATGTAAATCTCACTGTCATTTAAGAAGGAAGCTGTTGAGAGATGTATTTGGTGTGAAATGACTTGAGTGCCACCATAGAGTATTTTTTGCCATTAAAATATTCCTCCATTGAGCAAGGAATGATCCCTATCGCTACTTTTCATGAGAGTGCCCAAATTGGCAGCAAAACATGATATGGTAGCATGTCATATTCGAACATATTTGAGATGGCCAGAAACTGAATTTAAATTTTATTTTCCTACTGGCCCATACCAGCATGGAGGCTAAAAAATGGGTTCCCAGCCATTGGGCAAGGTCTAATGTCTAGGCTTGCTTGTGTCAAAAACTTTACTAAGCATGAAATGTAGACTTTTAGGAGACATGTCAAATTTGTTGCTGTAACAAATATACAGGTTGGCCACAATCAAGGTCCGAATGTACACTTGACAGTATTACTGATATATGGGTTGGCCACAATCAAGGTCTGAATGTACACTTGACAGTGTTACTGATATGCAGGTTGGCCACAATCAAGGTCTAAATGTACACTTGACAGTGTTACTGATATGCAGGTTGGCCACAATCAAGGTCTAAATGTACACTTGACAGTGTTACTGATATATGGGTTGGCCACAATCAAGGTTTGAATGTACACTTGACAGTATTACAATGTAATGAAATATATTTTCTGAGAGGTTAGATAATATTTAACCATGGTTAGAGGTGAACAAAATCCATGTGTCTTAAGGCCCAGCATAGGGCTGTTCATGTTCAGGTAATTCACTCACCTGTCAGGTGTCACTACTGGCCACTGGTCAGTGGCGGGCCAGTGGTCATTCAAATTTTGTTCATGATTACAAACTGAATAATACCTTACATTTTCTTTCTATATTTTAAATTTGGGTTGTTCAATTATTGTTTTAAATGGGTTTGAACACTATATTGATTTATTTGTTTTAAATTTGGTTCATTAATAATTTGGATGAGATTTCTGAATTATCCAAAATTAGTGTATATAGTTTGTAGAGTACGTACCCCCTGTAACACTATGTTAAGCAGCCATAAAATTTCAATGGTATGTCTGTATGGACTTAGTGGAAAGAGACCTTGAATATTAATAAAACATGACTTGGAGATGCAGGTCATAGGTTTTATTTCTCATGTTGGGTGACTGCTTCCAGTGGCCTTGATAAGTGTAAAATAGAGCCCAAATTTTTAGTTTATGTGCCCATCAGGTTTTGAGAACTGATAAAGTGAAACCTATTTGGTTTCACTTTAGTTATTTGGCTGAATCTTAATGTAAAATATGTGATAACATGAAGCAAAATCATGCAGCAAATTCCACGCCTGTGACCTTGAGGTCATCCTATTTAGGCCTTCATGGGAGGCACGTGTGATAAAAATATGGAGCCTGTATCTAAAAGATATAGCAATTTTTAGAAGTTTTTGGTCATTAGGAATGCTTCATTCACTGTGCGCCAATTAAACCATCCTTCCAGGTTTAAAGCATCACTGCACAAATCAATTATTTTTCATTAATTTATTATGTTTCAGACAAATTTCAAACATTTTGTGCAAGCTTTTTACAGTTTAACACAGGCAATTTTATCCAGGGCGGAAAAATCACCCCCTACCAACCCAATATGAAGCAACTTGTTCAAATATGAGCATATTAGGAATTACAAGCTGATCTGAAGTTCCTTATGATATTTTACATTTTTTCTTTGGAATGTCTTTATTTTCAGTTGTCTAGGAATCTGGAACCTAATTTTCCCTGATTTTGATAATGTACCACCATTTTCAACATTTAATTTTTTATATTCTTTGATTCTCCATTTGTTTGGTTTTTTGTTTTTGTTTTTGTTTTTTAATTTATCTAATAAAGAAATTATTAAAACATAAATATTTCAATTTTTAAAAAAACTGAGATTGGAATTTTAATAAAAAATAAAATTCTTTTTTTTTTGCCATTATTATTATGATTGAAAATAAAATATCATTACAATTTCAAAATAAATTGATTTTGATCAAAAGATATATTTCTTTATTTCTTATTGGCATCATTTATTATCAAGAAGTACAAAGACCAGTGTTCGAAATTCGCCCGGTCGCCATTGGCGATATGCTTTACCTCCGGGCGATGTAAAAATCAGAATTAATAGTCTGGTTGGTGATGGACTTTTTGAGCTTGTTTCTATGCATTTGTAGCCCAAATTATTTGCAATTTTGGGCAAAAACAATGAGAGAAATCATCCCATCTTCTTCTGTTCCCGGTCGGCGCCATTTTGTGTCTACCACCCTGTCACATCGCACACCAGTCTCCTTTCACGAATGTGGTCAATGCGTAGTATGAAAAGAAAGCCTTGATGCACCAGACTTCAGCATGGACCAAGCCGAAGGCGTTCCGTATGAACAATTCTGATTGGTCAGTTTCGGATGCCTTTGACCAATGAAATTAGTCGACACATCTTTTACATCTTCACATCGCAGATGGCTATAAACTTTTACTCAGGGCTATGAACTTACAGCTTTCATAGCCCTTATGGCTACACACTTTTTTACTCAAATTTCATACACTGACTAAGACTCCATGTCAATGTTATCTTTCGATCATCATCAAATCAATATCGTTTTGATTTTTCAAAACTTCAAATTTGTTAATTATCAATATATTGTTTGATGATATGCTACCACCTTTAAGAATGTGTGTAGGTTTATGATGAAACACAGAATAAAAAGATCAGCATGCAAGAAAAGATGGCAGTGGATGCATTAACGGGTCATCATTCAATCATTGTGATCACATGAAGGTGCATCAAACCTTCACTTTTTAACTAGTAATTTTTAACTAGTAATTCCACTATATATATATATAAACTTGAAGTATCAAATATACCCAGCACATATCTTTGGTTGGATAAACTGTAGATTATTTTTGATTATTTGACTATATTGGTGGATAGTACTGACCTTGTCCGGTCTGCATACTGGCAGCTGGTAGTAATGGTAGGTCTCGTGGGGATTGAAATATGGTCCTACTTTATTCACATACACTTGTACCTGAAGCAAACGCATGAATCAATGTCGTATCAACGTCTCAAACATTAACAAAATAAAACAAGTACATACAATGAATAGATAGTCTTCAGGAGGGTAATTAAATTCAACAATCTTCTTTGACTTCTCAGAATGTTTACAAGTAATTAAAATCAGTATTTTTTAATAACAAGTTCAATGGACATTAAGACAAACAACATTATAAACAAATAAAACAATACACCCTTCACTGGGCCTTCAGCATTATTCAGTGGAAATATGCTGAGGGATGTTGGAAAATTTAATGTCCCATTATCAGTTTTACTATGTATCAGGGGTGTAAGAGCTCTGAAAGGTGCCAGACTGTGAATTTGAACTAATCCTTACAATTTGAGTCATTTCTGGATACGCACAAACAAAGCCAGAGAATAATCATGTCAATTCCAGATGTTGGCAACTTACCCGGACACTAAATTTGCAACATAGCCAAGTGAAATCTGAGTAGTGCCAGATGGCAAACAATCGTGAGATTGAAAAGGATGTTTTCTTTATCTTAATATATGAACTATTCCTGTAACTATCACATCCAAATTTCAAATAAAATAACATGATCATCGGTTCCATAATCACCTGAGACTACATTTTAACGAGATTTTTGCCCAATTTTAACACAGGAAAGTAAAAACCGTAATCACTGTAAAAACATTAAAGATTTATTATAGAATTTACACCATTATAATCAAATCAATGCTACACACTCATGGTATGACGTCATATCACTCGGCTATGCTGCAATTTCAGTCCGGCATCTTTCAGAACTCTCCCACCCCTGAGTACATTTAGATGTCTAATTACAATTTCAAAGCTTGTTTGGAAATTATAGCTTGACATTTTATCCAAGACTTGGAACACATTCTGAAGCAACCAAATATACAGAATATACATGGTATGCATTTAGAACATTCCATTCTTACAGATATGTATGCTTTATAATGCTTATCATCATGGTGATACATCTTAAGATATTGGAGTTGGATAGTTTTGTTAAAATAACAGGTTATTGTGTCCATATGAACATATTTTTGGCATCAAGGCATTTTTCAAATTTTAAGTTTGTCAATTCCAAGAGTAGAGACAATGTTGTTATGTTGCTCAAGTGATATGCAGGATTTGGGTTGGCAGCTATTGTGTTGCATTTAATGGCTTTAAGATTCTGGTGGAAGAAACCACTTTGATGAAAATGGCCTTTGATTAAGATTGCCAGAAATTCAAGATACCACAAAGTGGCTTGATTGAACCTGAAGCCTGAAATATGTCAGCATTCAGGTAAACAATAAAAAGTGGTGCTCCACATGTAACACGGATAAATGGGGAAAAAATTAAACAAAACAAAAATTAGAACAAACAAAACAAAAATTAGAACAAACAAAACAAAAATTACTGTGAGAAATAGTTTGACATGAACTGTACAAATTTGGGTTCTTTTCTTGCCAATCTGTACATTCCTGTCCAATCCAAATGAACGTGTTTAGCCTTTCTGGATAATCATGACTTTGCTGGTCAGTTCTTTACAATGAATAACATCCAATATTAAAAATAAATTAAAGAAATAAATGTGAGAAGAGTTAAGGATGTCTATGACGATCTTAAGGAGGTCTTTTTTTATCAGATTTGTATTGGTATCATTTACATACACACTAAGCCCCCAAGTTTTAAAGTTGTTGTCCCATACATCCATTATGTTTTATATTATTTTCAATATATTCAACATTGATAAAACAAAAATATCTGGCACGAAAACATATTTTTACTGCCCTGATATCTTTGTCAAATAAGAATATTTGAACAAACTGAAAGGACACATTGAACATGATATTAAAGAAAAGGTCAGAAAGATGCAGATTTGACTGGAAAGGAACAGAAAGCTATGATTTTCTGCTCAGAAAAGACAGGCATTTGGGAGACTTGATTAATAATCAATAACTTGTGCTCCCTCTTCACATACTTCTGCCACTTTTGAAACTTAGCAACGGCCATCAATGAAAACATAACCACCAAAGTGTGCACTCCTGGTGCAACAGTGGTGTTTTACACACCTTAATTAAATATAAATGAAGAAGGTAACCCGCCATCACATATTAATGAGGTGGAGGTAGAGTTGGATTACAATTTACAGGAAAAAAATACTTTCTCTATGTATGGTCAGATTGACTGGTATAGGCTGAGTGCCAATCTCCATGTTGTTGTTTTTTTTTTTCACCGAAAGTAAACACCAGAACTGTACAACTTTACCAGAACCAGAACTGTACAACTCCTCTATAATTTAACCATTGGTCAGAGAGATTGGCAGGGGGGCTGTTGTGGTGGGTGCTGGACGTTCCGACTCACGGCGTTCCGCCTCAGACGTTCCGCCTCACGACCTGTCCGCCTCACTACCTGTCCGCCTCACATTGTTTGTAATAGACCGAATTTGACTCTCTTTTTTCAAAAACACATCTACATTTCACAAAGAATACGAATCCTTGTCATATAAAGCTGTATTCTTAAGAAGAGGTTAGTAAAACATCGTCATTCGTATATCGCAAGTGATCTGTCAAAGACGCACGATTGGGTCCGGCAAGTTAGCCCGGGTTATCCCGTTTCTCTCCACGGAGCCAGCGGGTTTCGGTGGCGGAAGGCTGCGGGCGAATTCGGCGGAACAAAATATAGAATTGACGTATTTGAACTTACTTTTTTTTAAAACACATCTACATTTGACAAGGCTGTAAATAATCTCAACAAGAGGTTGTTTAAAAGGTAAACTTAACATGAACTTAACATGAATCTATGGGCCAGTGAGGCGCACGAGTAGTGAGGCGGACAGGTCGTGAGGCGGACAGGTAATGAGTCGCTGGTAGCGTGAGGCGGATCGTCTAGCATTCGTTGTGGTAACCCCTTCTGCCCAGGCATGCAAGTGCTTGTTGTTTTGATTAAATCAAGTGTTCCTCAGCAAGTCCTGGTATTGCCTGTTAATAATTAGTGAATGTCAAGATGCTTACGATGTAACTTTTTTTACGAAAGCAGGGGTGTAAAGGCGATTAAATTAAATTATAAATTGTCGCGTTACGGTTTCTGGTCGATATCAAAAGCTCTTGATTGAATCCAGGCCTGAAAAATGAATCTGACATATCCCAAACCGATCCTTCGTATAACCAATTCTACCACCAATATGTGCGATATCTACATACACACACATTCTCAGATAATATATCAACACAAATGATATGGTAATACCTTGTCGTTATCCTTGTATTTGGCTCCAGTAGCCACGGAAAATATTGCCAACACGACAATCAACTTCACAGTCGCCATATTTGCCTGAAAACTCTCGCTTGTGCGAGATCTGAAATTTGTGGGTGTGGTCTGATTAAATATTTGAAATAAATTACATGAACTATTGCATCGTGTAAATAAGAAAAACAGTAGTATTACTGATCTCTAAACATTGAATTTTGCCGTGCGTTTGATTTTTAAAAGATATTTACGTTTGAACGTTAACTCGCAAATCTTGGAACTATTTTTCTTTGACCCGATTTGAACTATATCATTGCGCAGGCACCTGTTCAATGTTTTTTTTTCTGGCCCCGACAGCCCCGGCAGCCAATTTCTTCACATAATGACATGAAATCTTGATGGATTTTCTTTAATAAATAACAAAAATCAATTAGTTAACAACTTCTCATATAGTTTATATGATTCATTATTACAAAGACCACTTTTTAACATCAGCACTATTTCACACGGTGCAGAAGAAAACTGGGTGTTGTCAGGCACTCTAATCCTTTCGGCGATTATGCGGGATTTATCTTAATATTTGTGGTCCTTTTGTGTAGCCCAACATGTGTCAAAGTGAACTATAGTTGCAGTGCGTTCTGGACGCCTGAGGAGGCGGGAATATCAACGATTCTGCGGGTGTGAAACGCACCGGACCGGGTAAACGGTGTGATAATCCGAGGGGCATCCAAAAAGTGTCAACCCTGGCTGGTGCGGAGAGTAACGTCTCATCTTCTGGGGGGATGGATTTCACCTCGGCGATGGAGACATTTGCTGAAGCCTGGGTGGCTGCTAACACCCAGACTGCTGTCACAGAGCAACAGCAGGTAAGCTGTCAAGTACTAATTGAAATTTTCAACTTCTCCAAGTGGTGACCAGTACTGTAGTGTAGTTGAGAAGTGTTGTGACTATTTACACCTCAGCTTTGTCACAAACCATGTGAGTTGTGTTTACAATACCCACAGATGTGAGTGTAGACTGCAGGGGGTTGTGTTGTTTATGTAACAGATTGATTGACACATTTTGGTGCAAGGTTTTCTGGAAAGAAGTGTCAATCTTGTCACGACTGTCACACCTGAGATTGCCATCACAACTTATCAACCTTTTCATTAAAGGGCAAACTTTCACTTCTTTGAGACAATTTTATAATATGACGGAGAATTATAATACACATTGATCTGTGGACTCTATTAGTTTGACTGCATAAGGGAAACATGTTTTTTGGAAAAAAGTAGCTCTTTTAAAAGCATGTGGTGGAAAAAAAAGTATGACGTCATAGTGGGGCAATACCCTACTAACATAACTAATTAGTAATCAAACAACAATGCAACAATGTAAATCGGAACAGTATAAGCAAAAAGATATGATAAAATATACCGCCGTTGGGGGAGCTTGTACCCGCACAGTTTTCATGCCGATAATGTCAATTATTCTATATTTGTCCAGTGATATTGATCTGTATCGATATGTATCGAATATTGATAAATCATCGATATGTATCATAACGTATCGATGAAATTCAACGATGTGATGCCCTATTTGTAATAATAACCATGGCTTAAAACTATAATACATCTAACCTATCCTGATAGTAATACTATGACTGTCTTTCCCATCTGGTTTATTGACCAATTATGTGAGCCAAAACAATAGTAGGGTTGAAGAGTGATTATTTTTCCAACCAATCAGAGGTCAGCTAACAAACAGTTACAAGAAGTGTCCATAGAAACAGTCACAGTGGTGGGACATGCATATTTGAGACACTGCATCTTTAGGAGGTTTCAGGGGCCACATTATGAGCAAAGTTGAGGTATACTACAGGAGGATCTTAGGACCAATCATAGGTCAGCTAACAAACAGTTACAAGAAGTGTCCATAGAAACAGTCACTGTGGTGGGAGATGTATATTTGAGACACTACATATAGATCTATAGGAGGTTTCAGGGGCCACGGTATGAGCAAGGTTGAGGTATATTACAGGGGGATCTTAGCATGCTCATATTTCTGTCTGAACAAATATGTGCATGGCTCCAAATAAGTTATAGATTAAAGTCCACACATCACTTGAAATGATAATTGAAATGAAAGTGAAACTGACTGTGATGTAGCTCACTTGAAATGTTTATATTTTACAACATATACACATATTTACATGTATATCTTTAATTATATAATGAGTCACTTGAATTATTAAATACTTGGACAAAAATTACAGAAATACAGTTTCAGTACCTCTGAATTATATCATTTATTTTTACTCATTCATGGCAGAATATTCATGGCAGGATATTTAATATTTATGATAAGATAAATTGATATGACAAAAAAACTTATAAATTTATGTGTATAATGGCAGTGGAAACAAAGAATCTTTAGGTGGAAGTGACAAGTGACGATGTTTGTAATATCAGTTAGTTATTTAAACAAAGAAGCATTATTTTGAAAAGCAGACCAACAATCATATTTCTAAACCACAAAAAGTGGCTATTTTACTATTTTATTCAGCGAGCAGTATTATGGTTGGTGAGGCCCTGGTGTGTGGCTGTGATCAGCTGTTTAGTTGGCCCTCGTCTCCTTAGTAGGCCCAAACATAACAAGGTGCAAATCATTAAATAAGTATATTCTCCACTTCAGCTTCATTTATCTTGAGTGACGTTTGCAGTTTTTAAAAAAAATGTAACAAATGACTATAAATGAAAATGCAGTTTATCTAAATATGACAGATTATGGTTTATTTGTTGACATAAGGCTGAATTATATCCATTGTTTGAGCTCAAGTTTATCAGAACAAAAGCAAGATTTACCCCGCGACGGGTGACTTTCTCTGCCCCAAACTTAATCACAGTGTACTTTGGAATGTAAACGCCAGCTGCATTATATATATGATATCTGGTCCTCCCAGATAGGGATATAGGTCGCTTATCAAAATCCACTCCCAAAATTTACATCCTTAATTATCTTGAATAATTCAACAAAATCGAAATTTGTCAATAACACCATTTTGTTATGGACATTTACAATACAGAAATGCATGCATATTATAGTCAATATATCACATCTTGAGTAATTCTCACAACAAATAAGTGAGAATTTCTATGTTCATGCCATACATAATGTTCAAACCATTGGATAAACTTGCAAAATAAAACTGGAGTGGACCTCCAGCCACTATTACAATGTCCCATTGAACGCAAGTGTAAATGCCTCACCTTCAAAAATTAAAAAAAAAATATATACATGTATTGACCTAGGATATTTTGAACAATATTCATCAAATGGCAAAAATATTCATCTTTCTAAAAGCAGAATATGAAGTGGGGTTGACCATTGACATTTTTCCTCAGGATCTGTTAATATGCCACCTGTCTTGAAAAGTATCTCGAAAAGAAAATGTCGAACATAGAAACATAGAATGAGCCCCCCACAGCAAAGACCAAAATATAGCCCATTCAATAAGTTTCAAAATATTTTCATAACATAGACAAAACAAGAAAATAAGAGAAGGCTCCAATAACTCTCCCGTACTGTGCATGATAATGACGAGATGAATTCTTCTTGTTATTATCATGCACAGTAAGGGGGAGTAGGAAATTATCAAGCACTACTTTCGTATGCCCTGGTCCCACATATCAAATGGTAGACTAAAGTTAGACTGGATTAGCTTCAACAAATTCCACCAGAGGGCATCATGGTGAACCAACAGCGAGACCATACTCTCCTATCTGTGAAGAATGTTCACTCTCCTGTGCATCCGTCGAGGTAGGGTATACAGGGTGTACGGCAATCAATGTTCACTCTTCTATGCATCCTTCTAAGTAGGGTATACAGGGTGTATTGCAATCAATGTTTAATCTTCTATGCATCCTTCTAGGTAGGGTATACAGGGTGTACAGCAATCAATGTTCACTCTTCTATGCATCATTCTAAGTAGGGTATACAGGGTGTACAGCAATCAATGTTCACTCTTCTATACATCCTTCTAAGTAGGGTATACAGGGTGTATTGCAATCAATGTTTAATCTTCTATGCATCTTTCTAAGTAGGGTATACAGGGTGTACAGCAATCAATGTTCACTCTTCTATGCATCCTTCTAGGTGGGGTATACAGGGTGTACAGCAATCACTGTTCACTCTTCTATACATCCTTCTAAGTAGGGTATACAGGGTGTACAGCAATCACTGTTCAATCTTCTATACATCCTTCTAAGTAGGGTATACAGGGTGTACAGCAATCACTGTTCAATCTTCTATGTATCATTCTAAGTAGGGTATACAGGGTGTACAGCAATCAATGTTCAATCTTCTATGCATCCTTCTAGGTGGGGTATACAGTGTGTATAGCAATCAATGTTCACTCTCTTATGCATCCTTCTAAGTAGGGTATACAGGGTGTATAGCAATCAATGTTCACTCTTCTATACATCCTTCAAAGTAGGGTATACAGGGTGTACAGCAATCAATGTTCACTCTTCTATGCATCCTTTTAAGTAGGGTATACAGGGTGTACAGCAATCACTGTTCACTCTTCTATACATCCTTCTAAGTAGGGTATACAGGGTGTACAGCAATCAATGTTCACTCTCCTATGCATCCTTCTAAGTAGGGTATACAGGGTGTACAGCAATCAATGTTCACTCTTCTATACATCCTTCTAAGTAGGGTATACAGGGTGTACAGCAATCAATGTTCACTCTCCTATGCATCCTTCTAAGTAGGGTATACAGGGTGTACAGCAATCAATGTTCACTCTTCTATACATCCTTCTAAGTAGGGTATACAGGGTGTACAGCAATCAATGTTCACTTTCCTAGATGCATCCTTCTAAGTAGGGTATACAGGGTGTACAGCAATCAATGTTCACTTTCCTAGATGCATCCTTCTAAGTAGGGTATACAGGGTGTATAGCAATCAATGTTCACTCTTCTATGCATCCTTCTAAGTAGGGTATACAGGGTGTACAGCAATCAATGTTCACTCTTCTATACATCCTTCTAAGTAGGATATACAGGGTGTACAACAATCAATGTTCACTCTCCTAGATGCATCCCTGCTTGAAGGTTCATGAAGGAACCCAGACTCAGGACCAAGGAATGAGAATGTTGACCCAGATAAGGCTGACTCGCGCCTGATTTTGTGGATTTAAATTTGAGTGAACTAATTAATACTGAAGGCAATTTGTGATGATCTTAGTACCTACACTTTATTAGGCAAAGTAATGATTCATGCTTTCACTACCCTGAAATCCTGACTAAAGCGCTGTATTCTTGAACTTTTTTTCATCATCATGAAAACAAATTCTTCTCAACATCATTCTTGAGATTTTAAACATTATCTCACTTGTAATATTTTAAAACTTTTTAATATTACTTTTGTAATAGCTTTAAACTTACTCCCAGATATCAGTTACTGTGATAACTTTGTGTCATGCTTAAAGCGATGATTTCACTTCTCTAAGAGATCTGGAAGCATGGAGAAGAACTGTAGCCCACATTGATCTGTGATAACCATGCAATACAGAGTTGATGATTTGGGAGGGAAATGTGGCATTCTCAGTGCATGTGGTGCTTAAAAAGTACAACATTATCACTTATTTGTAAACAAAGAGGAATGCAGTTGAATTATTTTGAACTTAGAATACACAAAGTAAGAGAAATGTGACATTTTGGCATAAGAATTATGTCAATCTGACCAGTATTAATAAAGTTACATGACATTTAATAAAAGTTGGAGAGCATTGCAGCTTGAGTTGCATGAGGATTAAGTCTCCATGATGACGTCATTCCTTGTTGAACGCAACAATTGATTATATTTTTGGTTGTAGGATCAGATTAAAAGTTTGTTTTTGTTTCCATGGGCACTAAGATAGTATTTCTGTAAATTTCACTGTAATTACTCATTTATGAACATATAATTATGTAATTAATATAAAAAAATAAAAGGAAGTACCTCTTCAAGAAAATTGCCATCAAAAACTACTTTGAGAGATATGCAAATTTCCACTATTTGTGTATGTAACCAAACATTTCTTATAATATAAAGGACGAAATTCTGATTATAGAGTTAGATGTGTTTTTCTGAACAATGTGTCAGATATATATTGCTTTTTCAATGTGTTGTTTTTTGCTCAAATATGATATTGACCTGTTTTAAAAGGTCACAAGGTTTACCAAAAACTTGTTTCTATTGGATCAAAATAATGACCATATGAATACTGAGTGTTGTTTGACTATTATGCTCAATTTATTCTAAGTTTATGTCATATGAATTGTCACTCGCTTTGATAATTAATGCTCATCTTGGATGAAGAAATTTATAATTTATTGCCGTCCATGTATTTCTGCAAATAAGGATAATATTTATGAAATGATTCTTTGAAAAACATCTTGTGCTATAAATTTATTAGTAGAACATGAGGGAGATAAATCTCTATATAAGATAAAGGTCATTACTTAAAGTTGAGCAACACTATTAATCATGGCCTAACAGAAAAAATTATCATAAAACTAGGATAAACACATTTGTAATAAGGATATAGGGCAGTAAAGTTTAACCCTGATAACTTAGGAGATAACATTTGGCTATTGTTATATAGCACCCTCCCAAGATAAATGAGGCGGTATTGTTTCCATGAGTTCCCCAGTCTGATAGCTTCATCTGCCTCCCCAGATTATGAACGCACTCACTCTATACACTTTCTACATTTTGATACAATAATATTTGTGATTGGTTCATTTCTCCCCGAGACATAGTGCGGGTTTAAGGTAGGTTCTTTTGCCTCCGAGCTTAACCTTGGGGAAGATGCTACGCATCGGTTCACTTATAAAATCTGCATTGCAAAGTAATGAATACTTGGATATTAAATCACAGATTCTATGAAGTTTAGCTGTGATATGTATATCATTTTGTTAATTTTCTTTGATCTGATGTTGACGATAATATTTGAACTCTCTCTGTGAGACATAAATGCATAATTTGTTTAACGTACATACTTATGTAGGGAGGAAGTATGTAACATAATCTTAATCCATAATATGTGTCTATCTTTGTTCAAAATGAAAATATTCATGGATTTTTGTGTATTTTTGACACGGACAAATGAGTTAATGTTGTTTAAAACATAAAATATATAAATCATTCTCAGCTTTCAATTTCATTTCTGTTAAGGCTGCACACAATGTATTTTACTCATGAAATTTGATCAATGCACAGAGCATGAACTTAATTCATATCAAATACTCTTATTCTGTTTTTCATTATCATTGTGATAAACAAATTTGGAAGAATTATTATTAGGTAAAATCGAATTCAAAAATGCAATTTTTTAGTAAGTAATCCTGCTTAAAAATACAACTTTGTTGTAGGTAAGTGAAAAGTTGAGTAGGTTGGGGGGGGGGGGGGGTGTAGTAAGTATGTGAGGTGCTCAAAAAAAGTGATGATAAAATACAGCAAACAAGCTGTCTTCAATGAATATTATGGCTTCAAAGTTATAGCAATAATCCTAAAGTTATGGATAGACTGACAATACAAAGATTCATACAACATATGCAGAAGATTTCAAGGCTAGCATTATAAACAGTAGGAGAACTTCTTTAGATATTGAGATGACCAGTCCTCATATCTGGGCAGGAGGGTTAGTTGTGGTAGGTGTCCACAGGGGGCGCTGTAGCAGAGGGCGGATCAGGAGGAATGTGACTGAGTGAGTGGCATCACGATTATTACAGGGATCATGTTTCTAATCATGTTGTTTTGTCAGTTAGATGATAAATGAGCCCTAGGACATTACTATTCAACCAGGTGGCACCACTGCTGTGTCCCAGTGCTGGTGAATTGTGACTCCGACAATGGACACACATCTCCAGATATACAAGTGTCCAGTCACATCCAGACTTCTATGTGGTCATGATCCAGCATGACCCTATCATATCGTAATCCATGACTAGCATGCCTCAAAACTAGATATCTATGAATAGATATGACTTCACAAATAAGACTCATGGGCAGTCTTGAAAACTGTTGATTGCACATAGGGCATTTACTGCATTTCTGGTGTTATTTCACACTGATTAAGCTTATTTTGATACAGATTCCAGTAAAAATAACTGTCACATGTAGGAAACATATAGGTGCAGGATTAATTTTTTTTACTTGCAAAATCTTGGAAATGAAAAGGAAATTAATCTTACACGCTTTTTATTTCTCTATGTTCATTTTACCTGTATGATTTATTATGAAACAAATATATTTATTTTAGTTTTTTAACTTTTATATGAGATTCTGCTTGATCCAGACCACTTCATCTTATCCTATATAGCAGGACATAAATGATTCCAGAGAGATGATTTTATGAAACTCAGATACATCATAAACTTCCATTTTTTGGCTCTGCTGACTCTGCCCAAGCATATTGCAGTAAGTGGGGAAATATGATGTCCTTCTGTCTCTCAAGCTTGGTCTTATGCTCCTTCACTCCTGAGCTATTCAGAGGTGAGATGCAATATTGTCAGGAAATGAATCCTATCTTATTTCAATGTGGATCAGTTTGTATTGTTTTGTTTTTTGTTTTCAAAGAAAAGTCAAACAGTGAAATATCTCTCACATGCACCGAAATCTGCAGCACCCAGTGCCTCATACTAGTAATCAAAATAAAGCCTGAGGCTGAGGCCTCTGAATGATAAGGGAGCGGGATGATTAAGTCAGCCACCATACTGGATAAATTATATTTGTTTTTTTCTCAACTTGTATTGCTTGGTAAATACTCATTATAATCATTTGTACAGAAATTATAATCATTTGTACAGAAATAATTTCCAGGAAATATTTACAAAGATAACCATCAACTGGTTATTTAAAAATTGTAAATTGATATGATAGTGACAATAGGAAACTAAAAGAAACTGAAAAGGAAAATCATGCAATGATTTCAAAAGTTTGATGAAATCTCCCAAGCCAAGCCTGAGATTTTCCGATACATTGCCAAATGCAGAGTCACACACTACAATTCACTTTTCACTCTTTCTATTCTTAATGCAAAAGCGCCATCAGGTGACAGAACATCCTGATGAAGATTGCTGCCAACCCAGCCTTCAAGGGCAAAGAAGCAAGGGCCTGCACAGCTCAGTTGGTGTCTGTTTTAACAGGGATACTGATATCAAAATGCAAGTCTCAGTATATGGGACAGACAAAAAAAAACACTTATGAAAAGATTCAGAATGTTATCAAGATGTTGGAATCAGCATTCTGGAGTTACTAATAAATATGGAAACTCCACACTGATTCATATTTGGACATGCATACCCTGATTCACTCACTGATTCATATGTGGACATGTTTACCCTGAGATAGGAATAAAACCGCTGAAATATTTTGTTACCACATTGCAGGGTCCTGTACTATACATTTGGATTGTATATTGCTTGTGAAGATTGAAACATGATCATTTGAACCATTTGGAATTGTGTCTGTTTTTTTTTTTTTTTTCTTTGTTTGAGGAATTAAGGGACATTGCCAGATCAAGGATCAAACTTGATGGTCTGTCTGCTTACTTTATTGTGGGAAATAAATGACATTTTGGCAGGCATTCATATTATGGATGGTATAGATAACAAACAGTTTATATACCTAGTAATTGTCTTTTATCCTCGGCAGTTGGGCAATACCTTTGGTTCCCATCCAAACTTGGCATCTTTACCATGTTCAAAGATATTTTCAAAAACATGTTGAAGATTTTTTATTATTTGTATTACTCTGTACTTATTTAGGCAAGCGAGTGCAGAATGAAATGTGTGTCAAATGATTTCTATTACTCAATGAAATGTGTACCATACCATTTTAATCACCAACCAGTTCCTCATTGAAATGTGTGCCACACTAGTTTATCACCAACCAATTTACCACCAACCAGTTTATCACCATACCAGTTTATCACCAACCAATTTACCACTAACCAGTTTATCACCATACCAGTTTACCACCAACCAGTTTATCACCATACCAGTTTACCACCAACCAGTTTATCACCATACCAGTTTACCACCAACCAGTTTATCACCATACCAGTTTACCACCAACCAGTTTATCACCATACCAGTTTACCACCAACCAGTTTATCACCATACCAGTTTATCACCATACCAGTTTACCACCAACCAGTTTATCACCATACCAGTTTACCACCAACCAGTTTATCACCATACCAGTTTACCACCAACCAGTTTATCACCATACCAGTTTATCACCATACCAGTTTATCACCAACCAGTTCCTCGATGAAATATGTGCCATACATAGAAGGACACCCTTTCCTACTGTAATGATTACATCACATTGATTGTGGCCACCTGTGGCTTCTTGGATGCACATGAAGGTCAGTAAGTTTGCCTAATTATTGGATACGATCACCTGGGTATTTTCATAATCAGCATATATAAGTTGACCTGGGTTGTTTTCTGTGAAATGTATATAGCTATTGCCCCAAGTCCTGGTGAATTGTATGTGCAAATATAAAGGGAATTGCAGTGGGTCCTCTTGTTATTTATTTATTTAGAAATTGATGATGACACCAATTTTACCCACAGATCAGTTATTGGATGGGTTTCCGTATGTCAGACAGCCCTTTGTCAGACAGTCCTATGTCAGGCAGCCTTATGTCAGACAGCCCTGTGTGCAGACACCCCTTTTGTCAGACAGCCCTATGTCAGGCAGCCCTGTGTCAGACAGCCCTGTGTCAGGCAGCCCTATGTCAGACAGCCCTGTATCAGGCAGCCCTATGTCAGACAGTTCTGTTTGCAGACAGCCCTGTGTCAGACAGCCCTATATCAGGCAGCCCTATGTCAGACAGTCCTGTTTGCAGACTGCCATTTGTCAGACAGCCATGTGCAGACAACCCTCAGCCTGTGTCAGTACCCTATGTCAGGGACCCTGTGTCAGACAGCCCTGTGTACAGAGAGCCCTTTGTCAGACAGCCCTTTGTCAGACAGCCCTGTGTCAGACAGCCCTATGTCAGGCAGCCCTTTGTCAGGCAACCCTATGTCAGACAGCCCTATGTTAGGCAGCCCTATGTCAGACAGCCCTATGTCAGACAGCCCTATGTCAGGCAGCCCTGTGTCAGACAGCCCTATGTCAGGCAGCCCTGTGTCAGACAGCCCTGTGTCAGACAGCCCTGTGTCAGACAGCCCTGTGTCAGACATCCCTGTGTCAGGCAGCACTATGTCAGACAGCCCTGTGTCAGACAGCCCTATGTCAGGCAGCCCTTTGTCAGGCAACCCTATGTCAGACAGCCCTATGTTAGGCAGCCCTATGTCAGACAGCCCTATGTCAGACAGCCTTGTGTCAGGTAGCCAATGTCAGACAGTTCTTTGTCAGGCAACCCAATGTCAAGCTGCATACACAAACTAGAAATTAGCTTTGTCATGAACATCCTCAATTATAATTGATGTTTCATGTTGGTTGAGTCAATTCTTCGGTCAAACTCTTCACCCTCTTCCCCCTCTAACTCTTCTCCCTATTTCCCCTCTATCTCCTCTCCCTCTTCCCCCTCTAACTCTTCTCCCTATTTCCCCTCTATCTCCTCTCCCTCTTCCCCCTCTAACTCTTCTCCCTATTTCCCCTCTATCTCCTCTCCCTCTTCCCCCTCTAACTCTTCTCCCTATTTCCCCTCTATCTCCTCTCCCTCTTCCCCCTCTAACTCTTCTCCCTATTTCCCTCTATCTCCTCCCCTCTATCTTCTCTCCCTCTATCTCCTCCCCTTTATCTTATCTCCTCTATCTCCTCTCCCTCTTCCCCTCTAAGTCTTCTCCCTATTTCCCCTCTATCTTCTCTCATTCACTCCCCCAACGTTCACAACTTTTAGATACCATAAGATATTAATTTGATCATTGTGTTTCACACTTTCATATTAACAACATTGTGTAGAATCTTAACTAAAGAAGCCAAGTTTTACCAAAGGGATGGGACAGAGACTACGGAATTAGACCCAGCCTAGATGCTGGGATATGCTAGGAGGTTCCCTGACCTGATCGTGTGCAAGGCTTGGTGAGTGCAATATGTTGTACAGCATTTAGTTTCTGATGTCAAGAAGAGGAGCACACTTAAAGCTGGCCCTGATTGGCCACAGACAACTGCACATCTCCAAATGAGGTGTTGATATCTTTGACATTATGTCGTTATGTGTTGTCACTTCCCTCAGGTAGTATTTACCTCATTATTCCCACTAATGGCCAATCAAAGCACAGCAGCTGAACGTTACCACACACCGATTGATCTGTGATGAAGTGACACTTGGAGCCATTCTCCGATCCGATGCGCGACCGACAGCGGCCGCAATCAGAATAACTTATGGCACGTTGTGAATAACTTTAAAATCAGAGATACTAGTGGTGGTGTGGGCAGCGAGGCCACTCTGCTTTGTATCAGCCTCAGATAAGCTAACTAAACGTGAAGAACAAGAAATACTGCAGAAGATCGCAACACTTCTGGGAGAGAAAGAAAACAACATTCTCACACTGTAGGACATTTCTATATAAATATCTGCAAATAGAAAGGCTGTCAAGCTTTGTCAGTCTGCTACAAGCTCAAGGCCAGGACATGTGCACACTGAGGGACACAATCAACTCACATGATTTAGGCTGAAACCAAATTTTGCAAACTTTTGCTATTTTAGTGAGAAAAAAGTCTGGATTTTTACTCTTATTGAATGCCATTTTGATTTCAAATGAGATACTGCATTTGAGATCCTATACTCAAGTTCAAATTTCCTCAGTTACTTTTATTTGAAATTTTATTCAATGAAATTATTTTGGAAATTTCAAGATCGTCAGTAATGACTAAATTCTTATAAAGTTGCATGAATTATCAATGATAGCAATTCATTGTAAATTTAGTTCCTGGGAAAAAAAACTTTTTTCTCATTTTTGGATACTTTGCAATTCTAAGTAAAAAAATAGAATTGTTAGAGAAAAGACGCAAACTATTTTGAAGTTGGATTGAGGTGTGTGGGTAAATTGTTGTGGCAATTTAGCGGGGCGTGCCAGTGAGTTAGTTGATTGTGGTGCAGTGTCGTGTGTGGAGTCAGTGAGAGAGAGAGAGAGACCACCTAGTGTCGGTGCAGGCAGCAATCACATTGACACAGGGACCAGGAGGCAGAGTCATGGCATTCGAGATGCTACCGCAGCCTACCACGGCCACCTCCGAGATGCTGATGACTCGCGCCATGAAGTGGGTTCACTGGGGCAATGGAGCCGGAACGCACGCCGCTGACGACGCCTGGAAGTACTACTACAACATGTGGAAGGAAGTCGAGCACACTCATGTTTGTATTTACCTACTTTTTGCCATGAAATTTGTACGTTTTCAAACTGAGAGTAGCCCTCGTGACATAGAGGAGAATAACTCCAAATTGTCAGTGCCTATGTGGTCAATATTTCTGGGGAGAGAAGGAGCGTTTTGTGGTGGAGCAACTTGTGCTTACCTTCAAAACTTTTCTCTCAGTTACAGCTTTGCATTATTATCTGACTCATGAATGCACCGAGTTGCACATTAATATTTCATTCAGCGTTAGAGAAGTTGAAATTTCTTTAATTGAAATTTGCTACTCTTATATTTGATGTTAGTCTGCTCAGTGAACCAACTGTAATCAATTACATATACACGAAAACCTTCAATTGAATTATATACACTGAAAAAAATATTTTTCAAGGTTTTTTTATATGAGTCTTGGATATGTGAGTATTTCTTAGGGAATTGTAAGACGTCACAAAACTTCAGTAACTTTGGTAAAACAGAGATTCTCGTATGTATAATGTTTTGTGGACAGTTGAATTTGGATAGGGACACCATTTGGCAGAAATACTGAATGTCATTTTTCTGGAAAAAGACTCTCATAACAACACCAGAATAATGATAACGATATCTGAATGTAGATGGGAACAACTTTTATTTGGGGTAGCATTTCAAAGTATCCTTTTCATAACTGTAATGACACCAGTTTTTGAGAACAAAAATGATGCTTCATTTTTGCAGCTTGTAGAACAAGATAAAGATATATCCAGATTTGAAGTTAGTGCTGGCAACTTTTCTCATAATTTATGCGATTAGTGGGATAGACAGAGTATATCATGACATTTAGGAACACATTTCAAACAATACTTGTGTTGTGTCATGCATAGTTTTGAATGCTTAAATATTTTTATGGAGATATTTTGATTGCTGGGTATTTTTTGTTCAGTCCTTCCTGATTTGGAAGTAAATTCTTGTCATTCATTGCAATGAAAGAGACTGGAGCTTGAAGGAGTCAGCTTCCCACATAATTGCATATCAGCATAATTAGGGGAAAATCAGAGATAATTGTTACCAAATTAGATTCAGGTAGTTTAATTAGACCTAACAGTTAGGATTTTGTTCTTCAGTAGAGCAAAGGAAATATATTGTCCATACTGAAATGTGTTTTATATAATAATATAAAGACAGCGAAACCCATATACTTATGTTTTGTATTACAAAGATAAAAACTCTTTTGATTTACATGTTTTATGGGGCACCAACAATTATTTTCTTCAGTGAGGACAAGACTTCTGTGTAGAGTAGTATATAACTGTATGAAGTCCCCCAGGTGACACCAGCAGAGGTCCTCAGTAGGAAGGGGGCAGCCCTGAACTGACCCTCTGAGGTCGTGACATCAGCCTATCTCAGCGAGGGCCTCAAATCATCAGTAGGAAGGGGGCAGCCCTGAACTGACCCACTGAGGTCGTCACATCAGCCTATCTCAGCGAGGGCTTCAAATCATCAGTAGGAAGGGGGCAGCCCTGAACTGACCCACTGAGGTCATGACCTCAGCCTATCTCAGCGAGGGCCTCAAATCATCAGTAGGAAGGGGGCAGCACTGAACAGACCCACAAAGGTCATGACCTCAGCCTATCTCAGCGAGGGCCTGCTGATTAATTTTATTCTTACACACTATGATAATCCAGAGGTACTTTTTGTTTGAGATTACCACCAAGACGATGACTTGCATTGATATCAATACAGATTGTCAGAATTACATTGTTTTATCTGCTTATCTTTAGTGTCCTTCTTGAGTTTTGTGGTCATTCTTGTAAATGGGAGAAGGATTTGATTGGTTTATTTGTAATCCAAGAAGGGGCTGCCTGTTTTACCAGAAAAATATATATATTTGGACAGATCCACCAGATATGATTTATTCCTTGACCGTGAAATCCAAATGCAGTAAATCCACAACAACAGGAAAAAAACTTGGCTGAACACGCAATGTATGAGTTCCTTGAAAAAATTCAATATGTCAATTACAAATTACTTCCAGAATTAATAGCTTAATAATGAAAATCTGATCTTCTAAAGCAATGAGATTTATTGGATTAGGATTCTTTGTACCTATTTTAAAGACTACACAGATTTAAATAATTTTTTTTTTTTTTTTTTTTTTTTTGGAAGATTCAGAGAGTGATGTGACATATAAATGCATTGGGTCTGGGAAGGCAGGGTCTGGGATGGCAGGGTCCGGGATGGCAGGGTCCGGGATGGCAGGGTCCGGAATGGCAGGTTCCGGGATGGCAGGTTCCGGGATGGCAGGTTCCGGGATGGCAGGTTCCGGGATGGCAGGGTCCGGGAAGGCAGGGTCCGGGATGGCAGGGTCCGGGATGGCAGGGTGCAGGATGGCAGGGTCCGGGATGGGATGGCAGGGTCCGGGATGGCAGGGTCCGGGATGGGATGGCAGGGTCCGGGATGGCAGGGTCCGGGATGGGATGGGATGGCAGGGTCCGGAATGGGATGGCAGGGTCTGGGATGGCAGGGTCTGGGATGGCAGGGTCCGGGATGGCAGGGTCAGGGATGGCAGGGTCCGGGAAGGCAGGGTGCGGGATGGCAGGGTGCGGGATGGCAGGGTGCGGGATGGCAGGTTCCGGGATGGCAGGGTCCGGGATGGCAGGTTCTGGGATGGCAGGGTCCGGGATGGCAGGGTCAGGGATGGCAGGGTCCGGGAAGGCAGGGTGCGGGATGGCAGGGTGCGGGATGGCAGGGTGCGGGATGGCAGGGTGCGGGATGGCAGGGTCCGGGATGGCAGGGTGCGGGATGGCAGGGTCAGGGATGGCAGGGTCAGGGATGAACATTTAATTTAAGGCGAGGATAAGGAGTTGATCGTGTGAGATCCAGCTGGGAAAATGAATAATGCTGGTGGTTTGTTTGCATGTGACTGCTGGGAACAACAAGTCAACTCGGTCATTTTCTCCGCGGGATAATAAGAGACCAGTCTATTCAATAATAAGGACTATTTCCTGTGAAGTGACTTAGCTTAATATAATACCTTAATAATTCCCTAACAGCGCCAGTCCTGGTCACCTGGGCCATTCAAATCAGGTTATCTCCTGCAGATTTGGGTGGGATTTTCAAAGGTATTGCAACATTGGATTAATATAGAATACAGAGGAGAAAAACAGAGTTGAATAATCTTGGCTTGATCCAGACTAAGGATTTGGTTATCGGACCTCGGTGGGGGCCCAGATTTACCACAGTTTTAGGTATTAGCCACATATAATACTAATCAGTTTTGGACCAGTGTGTAAGCTGGTTTAAGACCTCTCGAAAAGCATTGTTGAAAATCTTTCAATTTTTCTCCACAAAAGCATTAGAAGTTGATGTACTTTTATAGCATAATAGTAAGGCACTGGCAGAATTAACTGTTGATTGATTGATTTTGAGATTAGGATATGGCCGTGGTTCGATCTCATGTCTCGTTTCATGTGGTCCAGACAGTCGTATTTCCTGAAATGCCAAGGAAAGATCAGCCGTCGGAAGATTGAAACCTTAACTATAGGTCCCTGAAATCACAAAGTGCAAACAGCAAAGATCAGACTGTTTTCTGACATTTTCTGGGAAGAAGATATCGATGCCAACTTTTAACTTTGTCATTTTAATATAATTTTTTTAACTTACCCACTTAACTTTTATTATAAATGTTGATTTTTACCTTTTACAGCAAATGAGGCCAACGCCGATTGAAGAACTTCCAACGATGTTGAGCAAAGATCAGATGACAGAACAAACCAATCAGCAAGTGAGATCGTTGACAGCTCCACCCCCTACCTCAGCAACCACCACGTCGCCAACGTCCGTATCCATGGCAACACACACAGTGTCCCCCTCCAAACTCTCGCCACCGCCGCAGATTCCAGCGACGACAGGTGAGATATTCACATTATTTCATATCACCCCCCACAAAACTATAATAATATATCTGCCCCAGAAACAGTAGTTTGATAATTATATTTTCAAACATATGAAAATGAAATTTGGAAAAAAAACATATTATCTCATTTATTCAACTTTTTCTTTCTTTTTTTTTCAATATTTTTCTATTTTTGATCCTGTTTGTCTGTAGATATAAACGTGTGGTAAGTGGGCACACATTGTAAGCCCCATCTATCTATCTCAAGGCAAAGGCAATGTTCAATGTCCAGAATGCAACTCCTCCTGTAGAGCAAAGTCCAAATAATGCTCAGCTCTGTGACAGAGCGAAAATAAACTAAACAACCCTGGTCATTGAGGTGAACTTTATAACCTAATGAGGTGACAAAATAAAGATGTAAGAAACTGGAAATAGAGGGATTAAAGAAAAGTGATTATGATCATTGTATCTTGTTAGTTTACTGGATTGAAGGTCTTTCTGAAAAGAGATTCCCTTGGACCTTGCTTTAACCATCAGTTGTTTCTTTGGTAGAAGATTTTTTTTATTATTTATTGGTAATTATTTGGATGAAGTTCCAAATTCAGGAGTAACATCATTTGAACATAAATATTAGTTATGGATTATAAGAGGTGTTCAAAGTCAGATTCAGGAGTGATTTCCTTTATGAATCCCCGTCTCCTACATCCCCCAGCCAAGATATTGTAGACATAAATTGTCCCACACACAGTCTATCTGCTATATACAAGCACAAGTCATGTAAAAAAACATGATTAACCTCAGTGTTAAACCAAAAAGTCTTTTGGCCACCAGAGGGCAGACCTGAAGGTAAATCTTCTTTGGCTGTGGATTTACATAGCAGCTTACCTGCAAACATGGTTCCATGCATCCAATTAAAGCGTGGCACTAATGAGGAAGGGCTCAGTGCCGTGTTTTGCTCTAAATCTTGCTACGATTTGGCCTAAACCCCACACAAGCGCTTAGGCCAGCAAAATGGCTACACACAGAGTTACCAGCAAAGAGATGGCTCCCGATTGTTTCACTGAAGGTGGGTTCATCAGGCATCCATTTGCATGATAATATTGTTTAGTTTGTTTTTTGTTTTGTTTTTTTGTAGTGAGTTCATATTTACACATCAGAGGTGAAGATTGCGAAAATGTACTTTGTTCAGGATTTGAATGCGCAAATATAGTGAAATACAATGTGATCTTCTCAAATGTGCACTTACTCTGGTTCTATGACAGAAAGAATATGAATGTTATCTGATTCAGTATTGGTCATGGTCTACTTTGGACTTATCTTGTTTGTAAATACTTTGTTTAGCATTGAATTTACATTTATTGAAAGTTTGATTTTTCTATCAAATGTGCATTTACTCTGATTCTAGGATAGGAAGAATAAAAATGTTATTTTGCTTAGTATTGCACATGGTCGACTCCTGAATTATCATGTTTGTAAATACTTTGTTCTGATTTTTGAATTTACACTTATTGAAAGATAATTTGATCTTCTCTAAGACAGAAATAATGTAATGTTATTTGACTCATTATTGCACATGGTTAACTCAGTATTTTAATGTTCATCATTTGAAAAAAAGATCTTCTATGTTTTAAAGAAAATGATTGTTGATTGACTCAGTATTAAGCGAGGTTAACTTGATGGTTCTTATGTTAGAATGCATAGCATTTGGCTTGTTTTAAAGAATCCGTTCTTAAATCTTTTACTGTAAGTCACAAAGAAAGTGTGTTCAGTTGTGTAACAGAACTCATTAATTTGTCATATGCAAAAAAGATCTATAACAGAACCAGTATAGAACTTGATGACAGTTGCACAGATTATGAAAGAGGACAATTAGACATTCCAGGCTGGCCATGATGAAATGACAGGACATCCCTGACATTGACATTCCAGGTAAAACTACATAACCACTTCTAACTGTGCAATAAAGTAACTATTCCTGGCACAATCTACATTGTTCTAACCACATTTCTAGCTAAGTGATAATAAAATACAGAACATGGTAACTTCTCAAGAGAATTAAGGTCATTGCGTTCAAGCCCTAAGCTAGGAACATGTGAGTTGGTTTTCTTCCATTTGTTTTTACCAAGACTGATTAAAACAAGCAAGTCAAATCTTAAATGGCATTTCAGACCTTTAAGAAAGTGGTGTCTGTATTACCAAGAAAGGCGGAAAGGTCATATGAAAGGGCATGATATGCAAAGTGCCACATAATATGCAAAGTGCCACATAATATGCAAAGTGCCACATAATATGCAAAGTGCCACATAATATGCAAAGTGCCACTTAATATGCAAAGTGCCACTTAATATGCAAAGTGCCACAGATGAAGTAAAAATACAGTATCATAGAAATCATATATATATATATATATATATATATATATATATATATATATATATATATATATATATATATATATATATATATATATATATAGCATTTCAGCTTGTTTTAAAGAATCTGTTCTTAAATCTTTTACTGTAAGTCACAAAGAAAGTGTGTTCAGTTGTGTAACAGAACTCATTAATTTGTCATATGCAAAAAAGATATATATATATGTATATATATATATATATATATATATATATATATATATATATATATATATATATATATATATATATATATATATATATATATATATATATATGTATATATATATATATATATATGATTTCTATGATAAGCTGAGAGGAGCAGATGTCCTTGACCACATGAAGATGATGCAGATGACATGATGACAGATGTTTTTGATTCTCTGCGACATGTTTATATATAAGTTGACATTTAACCAGTCCACTTATACAATATCTATATCAATTCTGTATTTATAGTTAATGCAATTTGTGGCAATCAATGTCAGGCCGCAGATTTAGGAGATCAGTTATGTTTTATGGCATCGTCACTTCTCTTCTGTTTGAAGTGTTAGAATTGCATTATTCACCATTTAAGTATATAAGATCTCCATTCAGTGCTTAAGGTGCTATAGTGAGTGAGGGACGATTTAAAAGCTATCAACGACAACTTTACATTTTCATTTAAACTTTATATTTTCTTTTAAGTAATATATTTAATACATTATTTTGCAATATATTTAAATGTCATATTGCCATTGAAAGTTAGAAATATTAAAAATCTTCGTCAAAAGTTGTGATTTCAGGAATCACCTTTTGGCAAAATGCAGGACTGCTGGTCGTTCATAATGTGTCTGCCATTATCGGGACAAGAGGAATGTTTGAGACGTGAGGAAGTCATGTGAAAAGCGAAAACTTCCCTGTGCCCTTTTCAATGCGTTTCTAGTCAGTAGGGGTTGGGGGGGTGGGGGGATTTCTTGTGACTTCCCTGAGGGGTTTGGTTTTATTTCCAGACCCCACATCCAGGGCCTGTGGGTGATGGCAGGTATGAGCTTAGGTCCCAGGGCTCTTGTCACAATGGAGGACAGTGGGGGTTGAAATAATCCTAGTAGATACGGGCCGGACGCTATGCTCGACGCATTAGGACTGCCACAATGATCTAAGTCCAGCCCCATTTATTGTGGAACAATGCCGATATCCACAATACGCTTGTTGGTCCTATGATGAAATGTACATTGCCAGCGGCGCTGCCCGCTCAATTGACCATAAATGTTGCAGCTTGACCGGGAGTACGACCCTGACATATATAATCCCCCAATACAATAGCCGCAAATACGTGGCTGGCTGCGGCTTCAAGAGATATGTGCACTATTGCTATTGTTACGCAGACAGGGTGTTTTGTCTAACTGTGTTGGATGTCAGTCAAAATTTTGGCTCCCCGTCGGCCGGGGAGGTGTTGACGCGAGCTCGCAGGCTGATAATGAAGAGATACATGCTCCACAAGTGGCTATTGTTTTGGCAAAATATGCTCTCCTCGGAACCTGGAATGAGTACAAATTTCCCGCTTCTCTCACGGGTTTGATTCATTCATGGATTTACTGTCTGCTTGAGATCAGACAGGTGCACAGGCTCAGTTGGGTAGGCCTCGTACTCTCTGTCTCCATGAAAGTCGGCAAAACTTGTCTTACCACATTGGGTAACAGATGCTTAAAGATTACCTCAAATGGAAAGTCAAGATTTATTGTTTAAGACTACAATTATGAAGGAAAAAAACAAGATTTTCTTTGAATCTGAAACAGATATTTGAAGAGTTCACGATTCAGAGTAAAATCGTGTGTTTATAACTTTCTCTAACAACGCCCTTTTCTGAATATCCCAGGCGAACAAAGGGAAGTAAGTTTACATGGGTGCAAACATTATTTAGCAGTGTGTGCACCGTGATCCTTTATGATTGACAGAGGGGGCATCTATAGGTCGTGAGACGCTCCATGGATGATCCACGCTCCAGCGACAGTGAAAGTGCTTGCCCAACCGTGCCTCTCCCACGACTGTAATCTCATTGGATCATCATAATCAGCCTTTCATAATGCCTCACAGCATTATGCAAAACATCATAAATTTTTATGATGTCTTTTACTTAAGAATGGGAAACTATTACGGTCAGGTGACCTCGGCAACTTCTCTCTTGATTCGGGAAAATTTTGGCATAATCTACCAGATGCGCAGCTACCATGGCGCCGTGCTTAGTAGTATTTTTTTTGGTCCACAAAAAAGCAAATGTTTGCCGAAGAAGTTGGCAGGTGATCAAAGACAGATAATTTACTGGAATACAGTGGAATGTGCTCAGATATTTGGCCATGTGAATGTCATATACGTCATCCGTTTCCTACTATTGTCACTCAAGGTACTGGCATCACTAGTTTGGCAATATCCTGTATTATTGTCAGTTGTAATAATCAACAGAGATATTTTGATCTGTTGAAAGCAGTGACTTTGCACTTGAGCAGGTTGTCCATCAAGCACTGCTGATAAATGGACTTATGATATCATGTTTACATACAAGGAAGCGTCTTTCATATACCTGGCCAGTGTTATACCTGGCAGTGAAGATATCACTTGATAGCTTCATATGGCACTGTGATATTATCTGATGTTGTCACACATCACAGTGGGATGACTTGACATGGTCATACATCACAGTGGTGTGGCTTGACTTGGTCATACATCACAGTGGTGTGGCTTGACTTGATTATACATCACAGAGATATGACTCCACTTGGTCTGACATCACAGTGGTGTGGCTTGACTTGGTCATACATCACAGTGATATGACTCCACTTGGTCATACATCACAGTGGTGTGGCTTGACTTGGTCATACATCACAGTGATATGACTCCACTTGGTCTGACATCACAGTGGTGTGGCTTGACTTGGTCATACATCACAGTGATATGACTCCACTTGGTCATACATCACAGTGGTGTGGCTTGACTTGGTCATACATCACAGTGATATGACTCCACTTGGTCTGACATCACAGTGGTGTGGCTTGACTTGGTCATACATCACAGTGGTATGACTTGACGTGTTTATATAACACAAGGGTATGACTGAATAGATCATTCTAAATCATTTCTATCAAGAAGTAACTTAGGGAACTCTCCCAAGAAGAAGCTTAGGGAACTCTCCCAGGAAGCTGAGGGAACTCTCCCAAGATGAAACTTAGGGAACTCTCCCCAGGAGAAGCTTAGGGAACTCTTTCAAGAAGCTTAGGGAACTCTCCCAAGAAGAAGCAAAGGGAACTCTCCCAAGAAGCATAGGGAACTCTCCCAGGAAGAAGCTTAGAGAACTCTCCCACGAAGGGAACTCCTTCAGGAGACGTAGGGGACTCTCCCAAGAAAAAGCTTAGGGAACTCCTTCAAGAAACTTAAGGAACTCTCCCAAGAAGAAGCTTAGGGTACTCTTCCAAGAAGAAACTTAGGGAACTCTCCCAAGAAGAACCTTAGGGAACTCTCCCAAGAAGAAGCTTAGGGAACTCTCCCAAGAAGAAGCTTAGGGAACTCTCCCAAGAAGCTTAGGGAACTCTCCCAAGAAGAAGCTAAGGGAACTCTCGCACAAAGGGAACTGCTTCAAAAAACTTAGGGAACTCTCCCAAGAAGAAGCTTAGGGAACTCTCACAAGAAGAAGCTTAGGGAACTATCCCAAGAAGCTTAGGGAACTCTCCCAGGAAGAAGCTTAGGGAACTCTCCCACGATGGGAACTCCTTCAAGGAACTCTCCCAAGAAGAAGCTTAGGGTACTCTTCCAAGAAGAAACCTAGGGAATTCTCCCAAGAAGAAACTTAGGGAACTCTCCCAAGAAGAAGCTTAAGAAACTCTCCCAAGAAGAAACTTGGGGAACTCTCCGAAGAAGAAGCTCAGGGAACTCTCCCAAGAAGAAACTTAGGGTACTCTCTCAAGAAATTAGGGAATTCTCCCAAGAAGCTCAAGAGCAAAATGGTGATTTTTTTTTATTCACCAAAACCATTTATTTCCAATTGCTGTATAAAAGCAACTTATGATAATCACTTAACAACGTGAGAGCAAACAAAGACAAAAAGCCATTGAGAGAGGCAGGGGAAAGTGGCGGGCAGTGTAATACAGTCTGTATGAGCTGCCATCAGCGGCCTGTTGCAGGGAATATGGCAGCGTGGGCCATGAATGCTGAATTATTGGGAAATAACCCTGCAGCCTCCTGTGTGTGCAACCTCTTGACTCAGTGTCATCTCATTCTACATGATCACAACATGTCGTCTGTTTGTGGCCCATCTCTGCCCATCCATCTTTCTCTGGCGATAGACAAAAATGAAAACCAATTACTGACTGATAGCCTTTGAAAACTTTCCACAATTTTCAATTTCTGGCCACCAAAAATCCATTTGTCCTACGAAATAACACAATCATGGGGCGATAGAAATCCAAAACCAAACTTAATGAAGTTCCAATTCGTGTGTCGCTCGACTCTTCACCCCGCCTCACGACTTGCTCTCTGATATCATCAGGCGGCCAACATGAAAAATTGATGCTCCTAAACATTGATATTCGTGCGACATGTGCGCGGTTATAACTTTCTCATCAAGCGGGATTACTCCATTTTGCTGAGCGGCGGCATATATTTGTAAGCCCTGCCCCAGCACTTCTTGCGATTGTACTAATTCATTAATCTGTGGTCCCCGTGGATTCCGCAACATATTGGCCATTCGTCATGTGTCGTATATTCTATTCCAAACCCTGATGAACGATAAATATCCACGTCCACCAGAGAATTCTTCACTCATCGAAAAACTGACAAACTCCACTACCAGAAATTTATCCACTTTGCAGAGAATTGCAGAAAAATAAATATTTGTTGGTTTCATAAACAGTCATATGCGAGAAGCCCAAGTGGGAAAAGGTTGCAATTTTCAGTCGGGATGTATATATACAGTGGTCCCATTACAGCGCGATGGAACTGTCAGTGGATGATTGCAGATCGTGTACATGACGTTATTGTCCTAAGTGATGTTACAGATCCCTGTTATGGCACGAAAAACGGAGCAGAGCCTCGCTGCACCGAAAGCCATCATAGCTCTTTGAACTTGAGCCCAGTGTATTAATGTTGCGGAGATGCATGGCAAACTGATGGGCAAAGCTTTATGACTGCGATGCATTGCCTCCGCAGCAGGGTGGAGACGTAGTGATACCACGCTGGAGTATTAATGCAATTATCTCTTTATGCCCGATACTGATTATCATCGGCTTTGTAAATTGAAACAAAATATTGAGAGTGTTAAAAAAATTGTTTGTTGTGGACTTGTTTTTGGATATGTAACTTTGTGATTGAATAAAATGGGTGGAATGTTGATTGAAGTAAAAGTGCTGATTGTTTTGACGGGGAAAAATTATGCCCCTATATTATCTGATTAAAATAATAAAGAATCACATTCCTGAGGTGAAAAAAAAACACAGAGAAAGGATTGGCCTTTTTGGTGACTCAGTGATGGAGACCTTCGGGGAGAAAATAATTTCCTCATTTATAAATCATAGAATATTCAAAACAGGTCATTAATATTTATCACCATCACTACCATATATAGAGCGTGGGCTGGCCACGGAAAGTTTGCAAGTTCAACAAAAGTTAAAGTAAGTCGCGTCAGAGATTTGTCCATCTACTATGGCCTGATGGGATGTTTCATTCATCCATTGTGCATTGCTTCTTTCTGTCGCTCCATAGCCCTATTCCCTATATACATCAAAGCTGGACGTAATTGGTACACTTGAGCACGTCTCCTGATTTCTCTTTCTTGTCGCCTCGTGTCTTGCGTCCCCTCTCGGGGATAAATTACCATGGAGCGGGGTGATCGGCAGTGACATCTGGGGGATTATCGGTAGCGGACAGGATTTGGCCCCGCTAGACAACACCGTCTGATTGATTGGGAGCACAGGAAAAAAGCAAAGTCGAGGCATGAGGGTCGACCGGAGCAGGGGTTTAATTGTAGCCGACATTCATTTCCGAGGGATTAATTTAGAGGGATTAGGGCTGGCAGGTCTAATGTGTTTACTTATCTCTCTAGTCCCCGCACCACAGTAATCCACGGATTACCCATGCCCATTCGACTGATACCACCAGTCTGTTTAAGGAAACATACCATTTGTAGAAGCTTAAATAATGCAACGCCTAGCTTGGCTTACTGACGTGGAATTTTTGATGGTGCGGGGGATAAATTTGCCATTTCGGATGTCCCTAATCCTATTTTATCTTAGAAGTATGCATTAGAAGATGTTTGGGCAGTATAATTTCAGTGTTCTTTTGGGGCAACTTAATCCTCTATTTCACATTCAATTTGCAAGCTGGCGACCGACAACATGGTGGGAGTGAAAGGAGGCATCTTACGGATCAGCGGTCTTAGTCTTAAGGATTACGTCCGAAATGACTTTTCCATGTAGGCCCGGTAGAAGGCATTGAGGAAAAAAGGCACAGTCGTCTGTGCGGGGAGGAATTACGTCGTGTAGCTCTGTTCTTTTGATTCCGTCGCCAAATTTCGTGGCATTTCACATGATGGATCGCTCGGACTTGAGTCGGTGACAGATTCGCAGGGTAAGGTGATGCGCAGAATTCGGCTCCCGGGTTTTGAGCAAATCCCGCCACGTGCCCTGAGTGGCTAAACGGGGCGGCCAGACCCAAACAAGTTACACAAAGGCAGGCAAAGTCGGGGAAAGCAAGCGGATTGGGTGGTCATATCGGAGGGCCACACAGCTAGCCACTACAGCTTTTCGGCGGTAACTTTGTCCTTGTGATTTGAGAGTCAGCCTCATCCAGATTGTCTGATAGACCGGCCACTTCTCTGTCTTATTACTGGGCCACAAAAAACATCTGAGATAACATTTTAGGAACAGCTAAGCATGATCAAATAATGTGACTCAACTGTTGGCCAAACTTCTTACTTGTTGCCAGCTTTGCAGAGAAAGACAAAAAAGACTTCTTCTCTCAGACCTAAAACACTTGTTAGTTGGATTTCATTAGCGACGATTTTGATCCGATGCATCAAACATTTTTTAAAGTGGTCAAGCCTGCGAGATAATTAGTTTGTTTTAGAAATAACAAGCTGTATTTGTGTACTGTGAACACTTGAAGGTGATCTTTACTTAAAGTGATGTATCTGCCATTATATAAGCTGTTTGCAAACAGCAGATGATGAGATCTGCGGAAGTGTGAAGTGCAAGAAATGAGGTAATATTCATCTTGCTCGAGTCAAAGGGCCTCGATTGGCTTACTTTGCCAGTTGAAAGCCACGTCTCACAGGTGTCTGATAATGAGGCTGATAAAAAGTGATATGGATTTGGTCATAAAATGGCTGGAGCGGAAACCATTATGCGAAGAGTGATTAAATAATCCTTTGCTTGTAAATATGATGCGGTTGCTTTTATTAGATGAATGGCGTGCTGAGGACAAATAGCCTTGAGGTCCTAAGAGGGCAACAGTTGTATTGTGCAGATGAAAGGTCGTTACACGGACCTTGGATACAATGCCCCGCTGCATTCCTAAGCAAGTCGGCAGCGTTATTGTCTCTGAGAATTAATTAGCATGAAGGCGTGTAGTCAACCCTTTCATTAGGATCAAACAGGGCCACAGTGATCCATAGCAAGATCGAGCCCCGAGTTGAAATCGGACAAAACATAAGCTGCACTTGACACTGTGGAATACAAAAAAGATCTCCACTTTCATCAATCATCCGATTATGGCGTTATGATCGCTGAAAACCATCCGTCAAATCATACAAGTAGCACCCTTCGCATCTAATCGAAAACCTGTAAAGATCCCTAGATCAAAGGTGAAGACTTTTCAACTCGAAGGCGGACCTCTAATGGAACGAACGACTTGGTTTTCGCACCCATAAATGTAAGATTAAAGACACTCTCGGTTGGGAAATTAGAATACTAAAGACTAATAGGACAGGAAGAATGATTTGCCCAACATCTGTAAAAATGGGTGTTATTCACAGATATTACTTGGTCTGCGTTAATATAAGGAAAACAGCATGCATTGAGAGTGTCTGGTATGCTTGGGTAAGCTTGGATAAAGAAGCCGGGAAGGGACGATGGCAGCGGTAACAAACATGGTTGCACAGCTCCGGCAAAAATATAATCTATTAATTACTTTAAAAGCGATCTGATATCCAGCCATAAGGTGGTTCTAGGGCGATGTGAACCATAGGCTTGGACACAAAGGAAATCGACAGTTCCCTCAGAAAGTTGACATTTGCACAAAGCAGATGTTGATTTCAAAGTGATGAGAGGAAAAGTATTAACTCAGTTCTCAACCGAGTTCAGGCTCAACAGTGTGGGAACACATGAGAACAAACTTATGTACGCAAACTTGGCATGCTTAAGTAAGAAAGATAAATGATAAAATCATAAGATAATGGACCAGACATCCACCCACCTGGCCTTAGAACACAGTTATTTATCCCAAGTATATTTTGGCTACATTTCCAAAATGCACCGGTTTTGTGAGGGATTTCTATAGAGACTGTCCATGATGTAATGTGTGAACTTTTGATAGACGTGGATCTTACCAGAAAAGGAGATTCATGCTTTACTCTGAGGAGAATATAGAACTGCGGTACAGTTCAGAAAAAAAAAAGTTAGTTTATGTAATAGTGCACATAAGTATTGTCACTTCAGGGAAATAGAGGACAGATTTTTTGGAGGCCTGAAATCAATTTAAAAGTTGGAGGTACATGCATGTTTTGCAGCTAATGATACAGATGAGTGTTTGAGAGTGGTTGAGTTAGTGTGTGCATGATGCGAGGTGCTGTCAATATAACATGAGGGCATATGTTGCTGGCTTACGACAGGTCCACTGGTGACCATTCTCTCCAGGACAAAGGTCATCTGGTATTCATGAACGAGCTGAGAAGTCGCCAAAGATTTCCTTAACTTTTATCCAATGCATTAGCGAAAAGACCATTGTCGTCTGCATATAGATTTATCGCTAAGTCCATTTCAAAGTCTTGATTACAACTGAGTCGTTTATTTCCCTGGAGGGGGCGCTGACAGCTCAAAAACGCCGCCATATCTCAGGGCATCCTTTATCTGTTAATCGCCGCTTTCTGTCGCTACAAAAGTGGCCTTCATCTCGGCCTGCTTGATCATCCGGTTGGGCTCAGCACAGGTTTTGCGTTTATTGTTGTCGTTTATCAGCCTCGTTCACCTGGACCCATTACCTGAACACCTGAAGGGGGAGCCACGCAAAACAAACCCTCATTATTACAAATCTGAACACAAGGCTGTCATTCAACTGGCGGCCATTTCTCCCCGCTTTACAATGCCCCAAAGCCGCTAATAAGGGGTGAGAGAGTCCAGGGTCAGTATATTAGACTCGGGCGAGAAAATTAGCATAAGATAGGCGAAGTTCACAGAATGATTTAAAGAAGATTAAAGATTTATGTTTTGAATAATTGGCTGATGTTTATTACCCTAACTAAAGATGGTTGTTTTTTTTTTCTTAATGTGTCGTACATAATGTTAATTTGAGCCCAGAAAGTTGGGTAGACAATGATTGGTTGTTTTTTACGCGTGTAAATAAACAATGATACCAAACAACAAACCAAACATGAAACCAAACAATAAACCAAACAATTAACCAAATAATAAACCAATCATTAAACCAAACAATAAACCAAACATTAAATCAAACATTGAACTTTGGAACCCTGGAGTGATGCAGGCTGATGTGAAGTTTGCATTTGTTTCCTTAATAGATGGCCTTATCTGCTGTTTATAAATAACAAAGTCATATTCAGTGACAAACCATACGCAGCTTTACTTAATACGTTACCTGATCTCTCTTAAGTTTTTAAACCTCTCTTTAAAAATCATCAGTTTGAGATTTCTACAAATGTAAAATATAAGATGAACGCTGTCCAACTTTTGAATGTTCATTCTGCGTTGGGTCTCACATTTGTCACAAAGTATCAATTATCACGCAAGATGTGTACTAAAAAAAAAAAAATTTTAATTAGAAAAATAAAATAAATAGTTTTATTCCATGCTTTTCGCATTCTTAAAAACATATGCATTTCAGAAATCAAGCAATACCAATTTTCCTTCTATTTGTTTTTGAAGAAAATATTTGCATTTTGCAAGTCACTTTTTCAAACTTAAAACCATGATTATTTAAACAGTTATTTTTTCATAAAGTTTATTGTCCAAGGAAATACTTTGCAATCCTATTTATAAGCATAGTCCTGCTTCAGTGAAGAATTCCATCTCCATGGTGAGAGGCAGATTGAGTGGTCCATCTAGGTACGCAGGTTGGGTAATAGTAAAAGGATATAGTGTCATAGAGAACTCTTGTGTTAACTTATCTTGTTTATTTCACTAAAACTTTAAAAGCTGATATAGATTTCTTGCAACGTGAAAATATTATATTTCATGTTAAACAAATTACGAGACGCATCTTAACTGTTCTTAGAAGAAGAAAAATCTTCAGTAAAAGCACAATAAATTCCTACTCTTGGCTCGCATTCTGGAGACATATTTGGTTGGCTAAGATAAGAAGAGACTTGATGGAGAATGACAAGAGGAAACAAATCCCCTATCAGGGCCTCTGGTGAAGAAGGCCGCTTGGCTGGAGTGACCATCTCAGAGCAGACGGGCGAGCGTCAGCATCGGGGTTAAGATTAATGACTGGGGGCTAGGCCCTGTTTAAAGCACCATTAACCTTTCGTCAACAATTTCCTAAACAGATTTTAACCATTATTGATGGCGTAGGCCGGCACAGCTACAATACACTGATGGATGGGGTCCGACTCCCTTATTTTCCGGCGGTAATCCCGGGCGCCTCCCTGGGCGAAATGGATCCTGACCCCCATGTAGATTATTGTGTATCTACTATTGTGATGCGCTGATGTAAATCACTAAGAAAGGCTTATCAGTGAGCCTTGGGCTTTGAACCGCAGATTAGGGCCGCATAAAAGCTCTGTATGATTGATGATTGGGCGATGTAATGTGTTTTTGGTGTAATTTGCCCGAAGTAGAAAAGTGAAGAGACGAATCAGTCGGGTTTTGCCGCGGCAAATTGTACATCCCAGTCTCAGTAAATCCATTATCGATAGTGTTACCCGGTCACTCCAAAGAGCTTTAGATTAGAGACCCTTAGAACTGGCCGTCTACATGGTATAGCCCCCGGAAAACAAGCTGAAATCTGCTCACAAAGTCCGCCGCCATGTCCTCTACTCTGTCTTCTGACCCCATGGCAACACACATGCAGCCCACACCAACTTTCCCCAAGATATTCCAAGGACTGGTTTTGTTGGGAGTTCAGCCATCAGATTAAACTGGGATTTGGAGCTGGTTAAACTTTAAAAGGTTGGATTAGGGCGGGGATTTTCGGCGGCAGTGTTCTAAATCCCCATCGCCAAGGCAACAGCGGTGAATCTGTCTCTGAGACGTCTAGCAGACTGTACTCGGCAAAGTTAATCTCACAAAAACGGTGCCCTCGTAAAAATTGAGAGAAGTGTGCGCATGTGAAAAGGGCGCATTGGTGGGAGTTTATAAGTGGTTTGCCACCTCATTTCTCATTGCATCCTTTTAACTTTTTTGCTCGGAAATGTACAATCCGTCAAGTAAGGTAATGTAAAACCAAAGAGTACTAGATGTAAGTGTTTACCTACTAAAGCAATAAATAGTTGTTTGATCTTCAGGAGAGGGATGGCCACTTACTGCAGTGCAGCAAACAATAGATTAGGGATTAGGGATTAAGGATTAGGGATTAGGACAAATTGTCCTGTAGGAAAGAGACAGTGCCTAGAAATCATTATTTATTGAATTTATATTGATATTAACTGTTTGCTGTTCTGGAGTTATTTTTTTATTTCCGATTGAAAGTTGTCATGAGTATTTCTGAATTTTTATATATGTATAAAGTAGTTTTTCTGCCCGAGTACTTTCGCAAAAGTTTTTTTTACAAGATACATTACATGATGCATCATAATGTAGACATCTGAAAAATAGCTTTTATGGGGGCAAAAATATCTTGGGCCACTCGAGATTTGTAGAAGATGTCTTAAGATAGGAGAGGCAGAGATGGACTTGCCCAAATGCCATAAATTGTGATTTGAAGATGAATCAAGATATGTGACAGCCGACAGGGCACAGATGGAGAATTTAAATCCAAAGGATTTATGCAAAACTAGGATCGATTTGGAGATCGGTTCTCAGATGTTAAGCTGTGGATCTGGGGAGCTTCATCTTGCAGCCTGATTTGATGTGGTGGATTTGGGGCCAGCTAATCCGCCGAGTTTTAGAATGGCGGCCGCCATCTAGACAGGATCAGCTCGGACTAAATGTCGGCGGTCTTGGGGACAAAATATGCTTGATGATGTTGCTGGCCCTCTGCTTCATATCGGCAGCAAGAAATTTCATGTTGACCTTCTGAGTCGTCACACTTGTGAAATTACCTGTCAGGGCCATGAAATGGTAAAACTTGATTTCATTTGATTTTATTAGTTTGTATCAACAACTTTTTTAGCACTGTTTAAGCCATTTCAGGTCAGATAGAAGCCTTTCACTGGAACTCAATGCCCCACTCTTTTCGATGAGTGACTTTGGTCTGTTCTTTTACATCATCACATAGACATGATAACACAAACTAAGGCCTTTGATAACCAGACAAGGAGCACTGGCCCTGAGCACTGGCTGGAATGGGAAACAACTCAGTAGCAGATATTCACTTGTCTTGATTCATGTATTGACCCATTGCTTTGCATTGTCAGGTGGAACCCAGTAATGTTTAAAACTCCTGTGTGGACCAACTTGACCGGCACACATATGTAAATAGGTACTAGAAATTGACCTACTTGATCAGTACACATGTACAAATAGGTACTAGAAGTGGTACAATGTGTGTGTTGACCTACTTCATCAGTACACATGTATAAATAGGTACTAGAAGTGGTACAATGTGTGTTGACCTACTTGACAGGTACACATGTCTAAATAGGTGCTAGAAGTGGTACAATGCCCATGTTGACCTACTTGACGGGTACACATGTATAAATAGGTGCTAGAAGTGGTACAATGTGTGTGTTGACCTACCTGATGGCCACAGATAGACCCAACAATGGGAAATATGATTAGTTGACCTGGTTGATTTCCACACTTGTCAAGTTGACTGTCTTACTCGTGTAAGACTCGTGTGTTGACCTTGTTAGAGATGATGACATGTTTGCAGTGAAGCATCCAGGGGCCGTCTGTGGTAAGTCATGACTTTATTGAAACATGATGAGGCGTGGCAGCAGGGAGATGCCCTCCTTAATCTAGGTCACAGACAACACACCTCATTCTCATCATTCTGAATCAATGATATTTTAATGAGAATCTTTACTATTGTCTAGTTTGTATGATTTTCAGTAGGATATTTCATTTTATGATGTTTAAAACAAGTGAGCATGTAATTTTCAGTCATTGTGATGAGATGTGTTAGTAAGGACGGCAGCATCTGTGAGCTGCTGATCTTAATATACCATCTTGACATCATGGTGGATATATAACACTGATGACCAAGGTGAAAATATCATAATCTCAATATACTTAGATTTTAGCAAAATCTTTTTGTAACATGAATATTTAAGGATAAACAAAAAAAGCTCCAAATGCCTAATCTAGTTACCATGGTAACATCCCAGATTTTCTTTCATATTCATCCTCTCTTGTGTGGATAAATCCCTCCATCAGGATTAAAGGCTTATTGGAGATTAGGGAGATTAATGAGTAAATCCATCAGGATTAGGAAGAAAGGGATTATTATTCTGAATAGCAACAACTGACAGAAAGTAGTTTTTGAGTTTCAGACCTTTAAAAAGAACTTATTGAATCAGCCATGAAAAGGGATCTAAGCAACTTTGGAAATAAAAAGAAATAATTTTAAAAAGATTAAATTAAAAAAAAAGGTTGCATTTCATTTTACTAGCGCATGAAATGATATTGTGTATAGAGTGATATGGGAGACACGGAAGATGCTGGTTATAGAACGAGGTCTGTGTTCACAGCAGCAGTCACGTCACATCTGCCACTGCTTAAATACTTGTGCTTATTAATTAAAGATCGTGTACAAGTATCACTTGTGGCGCTATTAGCCATAATTATGTCTCATAACTACATCAATTGCCAGCGTCTGCCGCAGCCATCCTCCGTTCACCGCTCGACCCGCGCCTTGGCACCGAGGTGTAATTTTTTCGCCGACGACTTGTTAAGTAGTTGTTTGACAAGTGTGAGATTTTCTCAAACAGCTTGTTATTTATTGGCAGATTAAGTTGGGCCAGAAAAAGTTGGCTTGGGCTGGATGTTTTATTCAGGTGGGGTTGTGTGTTATTCATCAAGGACTTGGGTGGGATCTCTCTGGGCTTACGGCCCCTGGTTTATTCGTCTTGGAGAGCTACGAGCTTCGTTAGTCGGTTTTGAGGTCTTAATCACGAGTAATCACTCAATATCGGACTTAATCCGTGTCCTCTGTGCAGGGCCCTTTCAAGTATTCTCCACCACACGTAATTATCAGTCACTCTGTCCGCAGGTCAGTCCGCAGACGTCAGCGGGATGCTCCGTTTTTTTTCCTCAGAGAATCTCAACTGATGGATTAGACCAGCCTTATTTTATGCCAGGGGTAACATCCTTTGCAAAATTAGATTTTTTGGACTAACATTTATCGCAGGTGATAAAGACCAATGCACATTGTTGGAATGCTAAACTTTATGAATGTATAATGATGTATAAAAGATGTGAAGAAAAGATTTCTTTTTTTAAATTATACTTTTCATGTTTTCCTGCAAAATAATTTTACATCACCACAATTTGTTAGAAATTGCCAAGAAAGCCATGCAGTAAGATATAAAAACAAAATTATATTTAGAATCAGAATTTCAATGTAGATATATCAAGTGTAGTATTTGATATTGGGGACGGGATGGCACCCAGTGTAGTATTTGGTATTGGGGATGGGGTGGCACCCAGTGTAGTATTTGATATTGGGGACGGGGTGACACGCCCAGTGTAGTATTTGATATTGGGGACGGGGTGACACCCAGTGTAGTATTTGATATTGGGGACGGGGTGACACGCCCAGTGTAGTATTTGATATTGGGGAAGAGGTGACACCCAGTGTAGTATTTGATATTGGGGACGGGGTGACACCCAGTGTAGTATTTGATATTGGGGACGGGGTGACACTCAGTGAAGTATTTGATATTGGGGATGGGGTGACACCCAGTGTAGTATTTGATATTGGGGACGGGGTGACACTCAGTGTAGTATTTGATATTGGGGACGGGGTGACACTCCGTGTAGTATTTGATATTGGGGACGGGGTGACACTCCGTGTAGTATTTGATATTGGGGATGGGGTGACACCCAGTGAAGTATTTGATATTGGGGACGGGGTGACACTCTGTGTAGTATTTGATATTGGGGACGGGGTGACACTCCGTGTAGTATTTGATATTGGGGACGGGGTGACACTCAGTGAAGTATTTGATATTGGGGATGGGGTGACACTCCGTGTAGTTTTTGATATTGGGGACGGGGTGACACCCAGTGTAGTATTTGATATTGGGGACGGGGTGGCACCCAGTGAAGTATTTGATATTGGGGACGGGGTGGCACCCAGTGTAGTATTTGATATTGGGGACGGGGTGACACCCAGTGTAGTATTTGATATTGGGGACGGGATGGCACCCAGTGTAATATTTGATATTGGGGACGGGGTGACACCCAGTGTATTATTTGATATTGGGGACGGGGTGACACCCAGTGTAGTATTTGATATTGGGGACGGGGTGACACTCAGTGTAGTATTTGATATTGGGGACGGGGTGACACCCCTGGTAAGGATAATCAGCAGTATTAGAAGAGAAAGGTCCATTACTTTACATATTGATTGCACCGCCACAGCCCAGGGTTCTGGGGGATCCCACCTCCAGATCATACTTAGCCCACTCCAGACCTGTTTAATCAAAATATTAAACAAGAGATACATAAATTTGTGGGGACGATTGGAGGCAGTGATTAGCACCGGGGACTAAGCGTTGACAGCTAGCAGTGTTTTACTGCATAAATTGCAGATTTGCAGAATTATTGGGAAATTGAGCTTGTGCGGTGGTAGATGGTAACAGCTCCAGGTTAAGCCGAGGGCAACACCTCGCGGCGATATGAGCAGATTAATATGCAGCACGCTTTCAACCAGTGTATCGGCAGGCCTTAAACAATCAACTTGTGATGCTCGCCCGGTTTTTAGACGACCATGTTGGTCGAAAAGGACATTTCCTGTCATAACGCCTCAGGGGCTTCCGCGACATGCTAGCGATGAACCCAAGTATGCGATGGGTGACCAGACTCGTGTATAGTTGCGGACGGGTCACACGTAATTGGTCATTGACACATCGGCAGCTTAGCCCCTGTCAGGCCTGGACACTCGACACAATATGTCAACGTCGCTACTCTGTTCTCACCCTCCATAACTCCTTGCCCCCAACACCATGACAAGAAAATTGAAAACTTTTCATAACTGTCATAAAACTGGTCATTAGATTAATTCTTGCATAACAGTCTGGAGCTTGCTGATGTAGCCTAGTTACTGGTTGTTTGTTCTCAGGTTAGCATAGAGAAATGAATAGAGTGAATAGTTACCTATTTATCTGTGTAGCAGTGGATGCTTTATGTGGTATAATGTCTCCCAGGCAGTGTCCACATGTATAAAAGATCAGCTCATTAATCGCAGGATCATCTCCGGGCTAAATCCCAACAATTACATACTGAAGCTAATTACCAGACCTGGATATCAGGATGTCTTTATAAAACAGTCTCACCAGGGAATAATGAGGGAAGTGCCCCCCCCCCCCCCCCCCCACATCTCCTGGGCTGCACAGGGGAAGTGACCCCCTCTACCGCTCCTGGGTCCTACAGGGAATGGGGAAAGTGACCCCCCTCTACCTGTCCTGGGCTGTACAGGGAATGGGGAAGTGACCCCCTCTACCTCTCCTGGGCCCAACAGGGAATGGGGAACGTGACACCCTCTACCTCTCCTGGGCTGTACAGGGACTGAGGGAAGTGACCCCCTCTACCTCTCCTGGGCTGAACAGGAAATGGGGGAAGTGACCCCCTCTACCTCTCCTGGGCTTTACAGGGAATGGGGGAAGTGACACCCTCTACCTCTCCTGGGCTGAACAGGAAATGGGGGAAGTGACCCCCTCTACCTCTCCTGGGCTGTACAGGGAATGGGGAAAGTGACCCCCTCTACCTCTCCTGGGCTGTACAGGGAATGGGGGAAGTGACCCCCTCTACCTCTCCTGGGTTGAACAGGGAATGGGGGAAGTAAACTCCCTCTACCTGTCCTGGGCTCTACAGGGGATGAGAGAAGAGAGTTTCAGCACACTTGTACAATAGAGATAGCTATCAGGTTTTTTTTTTTTTTTTTTTTTTTTTTCCAGTTTATAATAATACATGTTTATTACATAAATCTTACAATTCTAGAATGACACAAAATTGGAGAGAAACCCAACTGGGCTTATTTTCTCCGTTATAACTAACTTGCTTAGTTTATGAATTGTAAAATATAAACATTGGTACAATTAAACAAATAGTAGTACAATAAGAAACAGTGTTACAATAAGAAACAGTAGTACAATAAGAAACAGTGTTACAATAAGAAACAGTAGTACAATATGAAACAGAAGTAGGATATTGAAAGTTAGGTGATAAGATGAATTATTTTCTTTTTGAAAATGTGTTTGGTTGGTGATAGTTGTATGATGGGAGGGATTTCATTCCATATTTGAGGTCCAAAACTACGAATGGTTGCTTTAATGTAATTTGTTTGCTGAATTGGCACTCTGTAGCTATTACCATAACGTGTATTGTAATTGTGAAATGCATTGTTTGTTGCAAATAATTGATCAAAACATTCTGGAAGATCTGCTTTGTTGAATTTGTACATAAATATGGCTGTTTGCAAATATCTAATTTGGTTAATAGTGAGTATTTTTAGTTTTTTGAAGATAGGTGCTGTGTGCTCTAGGAAGTCAGATTGTGTGATTATTCTAACTGCCCGTTTTTGAATTTTTATGAGTCTATCTAAGTGAGAGGAGTTTGCATTTCCCCACACTTGAATGCAGTATATAATATACGGGTTTATGAAAGAATAGTAAAGTGTTTTCAAACTGTCCCAGTTTAGTACATGCTTTGACTTATACAATATTCCAAGACCCTTTGATATCTTTTTGCTGATGTGGCCAATATGATTTTGCCAGGTTAGATGGGAGTCTACCATCATGCCTAAAAATTTTGTAGAATCAGTTTCTTCCAGAAAGGTTGAGCCTGCAGATGGTGGTAGTGTTGTGTTGACCCATACATGGTGCCTTTGTTGTCAACTAATCTTCTCACTTAATTGATATCATCTGCTTGTCATGCTCATTAGCGCCTTGAAACTCACTTATTTGTATATTTATATCTCTATGGATATTTACAAGTGAATTTGTATATATTTTAATTTGTATATACATATACCTTGTTAAATATAAAGGACCTGCATTCATTTCCCAGCATAGATGGCCACAAACTCTTTTGATGTAGTTTTGATAGTAATTATTATTATTAATTGCAAGAAATACGAGGTATATGTACATTGCAGTAATAATTCTTTCAAGTATGAATGTCATTTATATTAGATATATTACAAGACGGGGAGGTTTATTTCCCATCCTAGCAATGATAATGGTATTAACCTTAATACTTCTTCACTATTCTATTCCATGGCATAAAGTAATCAGACATGTTTCATAAGAATCAGGCTTGTTTTGTTTGTGAGGAGACAGTAAAAGTTTAATTAATCATAAAGACTCATGACATCTCTACGTATTTGTATATTTAATTATTGCATAACATTTGAATTACACAGATTAGTTTTCAATGATTTGCGAGGTCTTCAATCATTTGTGCTTTGTTTTGTTTCACACCTGATCCAGGAGCCTGTCATTGTGACAGGCCCAGATTAGGCCAGGCAAACGTGCCTCTCCCATTTCACTTGAATTATGACATAAGAAACTGTGTCAGGTTGACACAGGTGAGATTGTTGATTTTCACCTGCGTTGATAATCCTTGTTATCCAGGCAGAGAGTACAAGGTTCTCTAATCCCTCAAGATAATCTTTCTTAATCCCCCTCACAGTGATCTTTGGATTAACCTGAATCTTGACCTTGTTTGATTGAGATTTAGGATTTGTGCGTTTATCATTGAGGTACAGTGATATTCGGATGTAAGATAATGGCTTTAGAATAAGAGAAACTGTGTCAACTGCTAATTGTCGATAGTGTTGAGAGCTTCCAGTGGCAATTTACAGAATAATCTCAGCTTTCTCACCATAAATTATAGGTCAAAAGTTGTGTCCTTTGTTGTGATTTAGAAAATCAGTCATCAAATTCTCATGATATGATTCAGATGTGAAATTGTAGTCATCAATAAACAAAAGATCATCATCCTGAGGGCAAAAAAGGGATTTCAAATGCTCTGCCACTCAGTTTTAAAATTTTGCAGAATAATAAGATTAGGGATGGAGAGATTTGTAGCGAATTAGCAGCCGCGGATGAGACGGACAGATGGGTTATTGTCGAGTGTGCTTGTTTGGCGAGCAAGGGGAGATTATTTCTGACACAGGTCTAGATAGGATAAAATCGGCGCACAAAGACAACCCCTCATCTCTCGGCTTCTCTGCAGCCTCTTTTTCAATCTGGGACAAAAGACGACAAAGACGGCTCACAATCCGTAAGCCGATTAGCCTACCCATAATGCCACTGGGTTTTGGAAATCTGCGCACAAGATAATCAAATCTTCCTGGAGGAACGTAATCCGGCCAAAGAGACGGGCAAGTTGTCTCAAAGACGAGATTTTCTTGACATTGGAAAGGTTTTCAAAGTCAAAGTCTGTTGTGAAGGGTGGTTTGAAGGGCACTTAACTTGCACAACATTTCAGGGACCTTAATCAGACTCAAAGAAATGTCAAAGAAGTGAAGGGGACATCCGACGCACTCTCAAAAGTTACAAGCCCAGGGTCAAGTGTTAGTGTGTATTGGGGTACAGGGCATGTGACAAGCCTGAGATCAGGGTAGCTACCAACGGTGCATACTGGCACCCTATCAAACGCTTCTCATTCATGTTGTGTCATCACATCTCAAGAAAAAGCACCCCATGGGCATGCAGAACTGCAAAGTGATAGTTTTATTTCATGTTCTTTGCTTCTCCTTTTTTATTTGTTATTGCACGATGGTTTATATATATATATATATATATATATATATATATATATATATATATATATATATATATATATATATATATATATATATATATATATATATATATATATATATATATATATATATATATATATATATATATATATATATATATATATATATATATATATATATATATATATATATATATATAATATCAGATAAAAGCTTAGTTATATCAGATAAAAGCTTAGTTTCTTAAACCCTGTTAAGTACCAAAAGGAAAGTTATTGGTTTTGATTTAAAGCATGTTATGCAAAAACCAACTCTTAAACTCAGCGAGGAATAATCACAGATGGTTCTCAGCAAGAGACCAGGAAATCAGTGATGTTGGCCTCCCAATGACTATAACCATGACGACAATTTGCTCCATTCACAAGCTTCAAGGCTGTCTGAGGAGTGCTCGGGTCCTCATGTGCTGACCGCTGCACGCAGATAAATGGCACTTGTAACACGTGTTAATCCTCTGCTTGACCCATAATCCCACCCGTATCCATCGAACTACTTTTGGAACTACTTTGTGGCAGACTGTCTGATGATGATTAATGAACAAAGTTTGTGGACTCAATCTTGTAGTTTGGGGCTAGGATTTTCTCTTCTATTTCATTTAAATGCGTAATTAATGAAATTAAATGAATTCAACTTGAAACTTACCAGCTCAGTTGGTAATTCTCTGCATATACAGTTAGATATTATATTTTTCTTTGTGGCCATAAGCACACATATTTAGAGAATTAATGATTAAATTTTTAGTGAAAATGATGTTCCTTATTAAGGAGTAGCGTTACATCTATCATCTAAATAAACACAATAAGATGTCATGGAATAAGTAGGGATTTAAAGAGAGCCTTTAATGATTAATATATAATGTATAATTAAGTCTGTAAACAGGTGGTGATCGCCATTGTCGGGGCTGTCCAGTCTGCCTAACCCCCTGCCTGCTATCAGCAAGCTGCTACAGCTAATTAATAGACCTGCTAATTGTAAAAACAATGCCACTAATTAGGGCAAAGACAAGCCATTGTTTTAGGGAGGGATGGTCATGATGGGGCCAACAAGAGCAGTGTGTACACACAGAGACTGGGGGGGTCACTCAAAGCAACCCAACATTTAGCTTTCTCCATAATCCTGTCAACGTGTTTATTCTGCTGTATATTTATCTGTGTTTAGAAGTGACTTCTGTGTCACTCACTAAAATAACATTACATATCTCATCCATAGAAAAACTGACTTTATCAATAATATTATCATGTTCTTTTTTTCGTTTCCAAGAATATCCTTTTAGAAAACTTATACTGAACTTTTAAAATATTGAATGCATATCTTTCTAAGTTTGCAAGTTAAGAAGGTTATTTAATCTGTCGGAAAAATTAAATTGTACTTTAAAGAAAACATAAGTAATCATATACTAAGATTATCTCTAATACTTTTTTTAATCACAAAAAAACATATTTATTTGGTCATAAACCTCTTATATGTGTGCAAGGAAAAAGATTTGTAAGGAGATTGGTCATATTTCAGCAAAATAAAATGAGAAATGATAACATGTAGGTATCAGAAGATAAGATTATTCGAAAAAAGATTATATGAACACTAGCACAGCAGATATAAAGATTTGTCTCAAATTCCATCTGAGAATTGCATTTCTTACCTGAGACGGTTGAATAGGCATATTGGGTTTCAGTTTTAAAATACTCCAGCAAAGTATTAGCTGATTGTGAATAGAAGAATTAAAGCTATAGTGTTACACAGCGAAGTGTGGAGACTGCACATAGTTTAATCCACCTCCTTGCCAGTGTACTTTTGTCCTTTGAGTATTTCATTGCAAACAAAGATCCATATAATCTCGGAGCATCCAGAACCTGGATTTGTTGTGTGGGGTCTTCACTTATCTGTTCATGGTCACCACCAGGAAAACTCATAAGGTTTTATGATGAAAAAGAAATATTATAAATGTAAGTCTTTTTTTTCTGTAAATCAAGTTATTATTATCATGAGGGTTTCTATTTCAGATATGGGAGGACCATATATAAGGTAGTCTTAATTATTGCAGTTTAAATTTATCAGTGAATTAGTCTAGTCGGTAATCCCTGTCTGATTGTAAAAAGGCTTTAACAATTTGGCAAGTTGAAATTCCATTTGAAAGTAAAGAATTTAAGCCATCTATTTAGTGTGTGATGTTAATTTGGGTTTATTTTGTGTCACAGTGGGTTGTGGGGACATCCACAATGGCCGTGCTAGACTCTACTTTCTATTGGATTATTCCCTCTAATTGTACAAAGGATTACCATGTGAATAGCAGGGTAAAGGGCCTAAAATAGCCCGTCCCCAGGGGGCGCACTTGAACAGAGCCCTAGGATAAAGGTCGGTGGAGACCCAGGTAGGATGAGAATAATCTTGCAAAGCTAAACAATACACAGCTTTCTAAAGATGGCCTGCTTACAATGGGGGACAATGGCACTGACTGTCCACATAGGGGTCATTTGGTTGACTGGACTATCAGTCGGATGTACCCAGTACGGGGACCCAGGCCAGGTAGTGGGGTGATTACCGTGGCTATTGTGTGCAGGGGTGATTAACCCAGTGCTACACCTGAGTGCCCTCGCTGTACACCTGTATTACCCCCATCTCTCTCTCGGGAGGTGTGTCAGGTTGGTATTATAGCCTATGTCGGTCACACAGCATAGTTTAGCACCATATATGCCCCAAACCCCTCCGCCACCACCGTCACCGTCGCCGCCGAGTTCACTAAGAACTGTTGCATGATACAGGCTATGGTGGCGATCTGCTTCACTGCGCCTAATCCCAGCATATTTACCAGACGGATGAGGCGGCGAGGTCGGTGTTGAGAAAGCCTCACCTGCGCCGGATTGAGAGCCAGATAGAACTCGGAACATAGACACGTGGATTAGCTTTATCTCCATTCCATCTTGGCTTGGAGAATCCCAGGAAATGGGAGATTATCTCTGGGTAACTAATGCAGTCTAAATCCAGCTTAATCCGCTCAGAAGGAAATCAGCACGCAGAGTTTAATTAAGGGATTAACAAGGGTCGGGAAGAGTGGGGATTAGACACGGAGGGCCGGGGGAGAGACCGAGAGAGAGAGAGAGAGAGAGAGAGAGAGAGAGGAGAGGGCCGCAGGAACACAGGAGGAGGACAGGTGACACAGTTTCAGAATCAGCCAACCATGCACGGATTGGGCCGCTACAGCTCATCTCGGCCGCGCTAAACTTTATCTCTCCCACAAACTTGCTGATTTATGTCACTTATCAGGCGAGCAGCACCACAAAAAGTGAGCAAAGTTGGAAAGTTGACTGTGGGCACACTAAGCCCGAATGGGTGGTAACCTGGAGGAAGTCTTAACCCGAATAAAATCGGAAAACCGTGATCGTAGAAGCACCATGAGGTCCAAATACCCTGTGACACTAAAACACCTGACTGACAATGGAAATGAGGGTAAGGCAACTCTATGTATAGACCGAGATCTGTGGGTAAGCCACGCCAAACTGTCCAACTTGTCTCTCACTTACTTGTTGATTTTACTATATTTACATAAGAGTTTCAGGTATACAGCATTGTTTATTGATAGATACATGTGATATGATGCCAGGGGAGATTAATGAGACTAACGAGCTTAGCGCAGGTAAGCACACCTGTGTGTCATCGCTTATATCATCCGAGCGGTGGAGCACATGGTTTCTGTCACCAAGACAACTTCTCCACGTTGTGTCATCATCGCGACAAAATCAGGCAAATGAATGTACTTGTATGTCTGTGAGAACTTCTTGGAGAGTTTAAGTAGTGTCAGTGGTATGTCCTGGCCAGGAAGATAACCGGAATTGAAAGAGAATTTTCATAAATGCCTGTGTAAAAGACACAGATAAAAAGTTGTTTGTCACAGCAATCAGAGCATGACAGATTCACTTTAGTTGGAAAGACAGAAATTTGGGGCATTTTGGCTTGGCCCGTCCTCTGTATTGCCAACTATCCGGGTAAATAGCCGGGCGGTCTACTAAAAAGAAAAAGCATGTGGCCAAGATTGGATAATTTTCTTGTCTGGTAGTCGTGGGTATGGGCGCGCCCTGCTGGAGAGTTGTGGCGATTCTTGGCATTGATCAACAGGTCCTTCTTCTATGAGCAGTGCCGCCAATGATGGTCGCAATGATGGTCATGTTTATCCTGAACCATGTACAAAGAACTTTGTCTGTTCTGATGAGTCATGTAATATGGGAGTTGATCACCGTCACAAATCTTTGCACAAAGGCATATATATATATATATATATATATATAAGGTACAGGATTCGTGGAAGCGTGTCTGGCGAGACTTTCCTCAGATTCGTCATCTCAGATTATAACAGAGTGAAGTTGTGCAAGAACAGATTAAGTGCAGAAAGGTTGTGTGAAAATAAAAGTGAACCAAAAGAATTAGTTAATTTTATCAGGCACTAATGTCCATAAGAGGGTAAGGTTATTTGTGGTGGTGATAATCAGAGTTAGATTAAGGCACGCAGGTTCACCCCATGTTTGTCTGGAAGGTCATGCATGCAGTACAACAGCTGTCACACGGCCACCACACTATATATAGGCCATATCCATATGTTTTGGCTCAGCGATCACTTTTGCTTGGATTCCAAGACGCGCTTTCAGAACAAAAATGTCAATGAATAGAAAATATTGTCTTTTGTGAGGAACTTTTGAAGCGATGGATGTATGATGTATTTGCGACATATTTTTGATATATACACATATATCAGAATATTATTTGGGAGATCTTAAATGGTATTGGTGAAAGTGGGCACGATAAAGATGAAGACACTTATCTTATGTTTCCCTGTAATCTTGATTTTCTCGGAAATAGTCTTTAAAGATTAATCTGTTCAAAGATCAATGGTTTTTTTTTTTCAAATTCTTGGATGCGAAACATTTGATAAGGGCCAAAATGTATCTAACTTTCTCCAGTTAAGAGTGTACAGGAGTTGCCCAATCTTGAGTTATTAAGTTGTTTTCTGCATATTTTATGAAAAGGTCCGTGAAATCTGATTTGTTTTATTTTAGTAGTTAGTGAAATTTTATAATGAAGATGTTTTCTCTTTGAATTTATACATATATATAATATGTCTTTTATAACTTTCTTCATGTAGGACTTTGGAGAAAACATCTAAAGCCTTTGTTGCATATCTTTCTTGCACCTGTAGATTTCTAGAAATTCCCACACCTGAAAAGATTAGAGATATCTTAATGACTTTGTGGAACAGAGAGCTCGGGGTCATCAGGGGTTTACTCTTTGTAACCTCAAAACAATATGCACCAATAAACTCAGAAAGTGGAAGCTTTTATTAGCGTGGGGAGGAGGGGGGGGGGACCTGGGAACAAAACTACAGCATTCCCCAGTGGATTTATAAGATATCTTAAATCTGGTAAAAACAAACAAAAAGGATTTAGGTTTGCGATAAAAGGTGATCATCTCAGTGTGAATGGGGTAAATTAGGTTGGGAGTTGGTAAGAGAATAGAGAAGCTTGTATTTTGGATTAAAGTGTCACTCTGGTCTTAGTGGATGTGTGTGGGGCACTTTAGCTCACCTGTTAAACCTGGTTTAGTAGCCGTGCCGACCATCACGAAAGGCTCACCTGGGCAAATTATCCCACAGCCCTCGGATGAGTGGATTCCTCCAGCTTTGTATGACGCTATTCTTTTTCACCCCTCCCATTATTTCCATGACCCAAATACACCCTGTTTATATCATGCCATGGTCGCTGAACCGCGGCGAGCGCTAATCTTCACCCCCATCGTATGTCGGACCATCTCTGGCACGTCAATACATCAAACGCCACAATGCACAAGATTGTCCGTGATATCTTGCTGATCCTTATATCATGCTTATATCAAATGTCACCATTAAATATAAAAACTTATGATTAATTATTTTATCTCTGCCAAAAATCTGTTCGAAGAAAAATATAATCAAAATATATGATAAACAAATTATATTTCACTGTTGATAAAGGACATGAAAGTGGAGATAAAAGTAGAGATATTTTGAAAGTGGAGATATTTTCTTCTCAGGTCTTCATACCATCCATCCTGAAAATGGATTTTCCCATGGTTTTTAAGAAGGAACGTTATTTTTTTAATCCAACTAACTTTATTTTGTGGTTAAATAATCCTAACATATGACTGGCGTGTCGCAGTATATTGACTTCTCTGAAGAAATTCTCTCTGAAGGCTGTTGCCATGACTGGGATGTTTGCTTGTGTATTGCTGTGTTTTTCTCAAAGGATCAAGTTGAATCAGTTGCTTGGTAAGAGAGTTCTAAATTGCCGGAACAATGTGTGTGGTAACATGTCTCTAACCATACACTGTTGTTACCTTGAACAGGAGTAAATAAACTAAATATTAATTGTGTTAATACATTGGTTGAGTCAGATTGCCAGAGGCGGAGAGTGGGAACATATCCCCCCCAAGCATCAGGTGGTTGTTCTTAATACCCTCACCTGCCTTAAGTGGTTCTGCCTGAGTGAATGTTATTATCATGGGGGGTGTAGGGATAAACCGCTGTGCCCTGTAGGGGAGGGGGGATATTAGCTGCTTGTCATAGGTAGTGTCATCCTGTAGTGTCATCCTCCTGCCCTGCTACACACACACACACACACGCTCACTCACTCACTCAGTGGTGAGATAAACTAGGCTCAACCCAAGCGACGGATGCCACAATCCACTGTGCTTAGATAGCAGCCAGGTCTGGTAGGCACTCAGCACAGAGAGGCGTGAAACACAAGGCTGCTCAATGTGGCTCTCAGCTTCTGCTCACCGGATGAGAGTGACACACCTGAGATGACTTGACACCTGTACTCACAGGCAGACACACACACAAAGAGAGGTGATACAAACAGACAGTCACCAGCCCTGCTCACCAGCACTCAGGCAACATGCTCGCTCTCACATGACATGCGGATTATCTACATAAATCCAAATTGGGATTTAAATAACCACATTTCATAGATGATCCTTGAAATATCAAATGGTTTTTGTACTCGTTAATGTACAAGGAATGCTACTTCATGTTTGATGAACACCTTGTATTGCCAACCAGGAAAATATCCATGACATTGCTGAGAAAAGCAAAGTTTTCATAACTTGCATTTTCATATAGACTTGAAAAAAAAAACTTTGAGGAAGTTTGCCATTGGACAAAAAGCCGGGATGGATCTTCGGAAATTACCATACAATGATTTGTTGATGCTGAACAATGGTGAGTGTGTGAAGGGAAAGCTTTTTATGTGACCACAGCGTAATGGTACTATCACAGTTTATTATGTAATTACAACTTTGTATGAATACTGGCCGCGCTGAAATCACCTCAGTTTGTAGCTTTGTCACTGTGATTTGGCTATTTAAGTTATTCAACATTATCTCATAGAAATAGAATGGGGAAAACTTGTACTCAGAATATGTAGGTGGTTGAGAAGGAATAGGATGTTAATTCGCAGTGTTTTACCTTTACATTATGAGGGATGCTGACAAGGCAAGTTATTATGAGATAGAAATTTTAAGTATCTGATATATGTTTATATAGAATAAAGTGTGACGTTAGCAGGGTGATTCTTAGCGGCAACGGGAGAACATGAGAGAGTGCCGCGACCAGAAGATGATACCTCTGCCAACCTTAATCCACCAGCTTTAATCCCAAATGAGGGGATTTATATGCAGATTAGCACAGGGATTAAGGGCAGATTAATAGAAATAAATCAAATGTGCTGATCAATAGGCAATTAACAGTCTAATTAGTGTTAGCTAAAATCCTGTTGATCAAAGGATAAAAATTTCCATAGCTGCATCTCAAAATAATGATTAATGTTCTCAGCCTGAAGAGTATAAAATAGCAGATTTACCGGAATGGACAAAGCTTTATTGGGTGAAATTAATGCTGTTGCAAGAATCGGCCAAGATCAGGGGAGTATCAAAGGTTGTCATGGTAACGGATTAGGATTGTGGGTAGGATTTCTTAACCCACAATGTGGTTGTCATGGAAACAGATTAACCACTAAGAAAGGGATTTCTTGTGCTCCCAATACAATTACTGCCGCCACCGGATTATGTATAGCAGCAAGAATGCTGGGAATTATCCATATAAGATGAAACGGGAAGGGGTCCGTCGATGTGGCATGCCCGTGTAAATATGCAGCGGATTTATTAAATCTAGGCGATATTAAGATGGCAGGGATGGTGTGGGTTGGAATGGAGGAAAGGTCTATATATGGACACCACATAGGTGATGTATATTACAGATTGGCTTGTGTAAGACCGTGTAAATTGGAGAAAGAATGGCCCAGCATTGGCAGGGGGCATTACAATAATGCTTGGCATGTACAGGTGCCACCACCTCCTGGTGGCTTGTCCAGGTGAGGCAGTGCCCCCTGGTGGCTTGTCCAGGTGAGGCAGCGCCCCCTGGAGAGAGCTCTATTTGGCAGAGGGCCCCCTGGTGATATGTTACAATGATCAGGTGAAGACACAAGTGAAAGGATCCCCATTTAGATTTGGGGATTGTTTAATCCGCCTGACAATGGCTTGTCATTTTCATCCGTCTAAATCAAGTAGTGAACCCATCCATCAAGTTGTCTCTTTGGTCAGAAGCTTAGCTTTGGGTTTATGGCATTCTGAAGATCACAACAACTTGACCACTGAACAGCAAGAGAATGAGAAAAGACCTTGAGTATTGCATGGACCTTGAGAACAGGACCTCCCTCAAGTGTGCTTTCATTCTGTGGCAAGGCCAGTTTTGGGTGTGACACAAGATTGGTTTTTATTCCCCATGCCATATATACAGATGCTATATCAGAGCTGAGATGAGCTGCTGCATATTGCGTCTCAGGGCTGGATATATCTGGGCTGGATATATCTGGGCTGGATATATCTGTGCATGCCTTCATCAAGATACGAGCACCACTGACTGATGACACATGCGAGACGGCCTCGACGCAACCCTCTTATGTACACAGCTCAGGTGTTCACAGTCAAGAGAAATATTGATCTGAAAACAACTCCCCAGTCCTTCTCATATGTAACTCAAGTTGACAAATGTGATTTTGAAGAGAGTTGCTCCTCGGTGTGTTGTCGTGGGATGGTTTTCTCGGCCGAGCTGTCTAGGGCCGTGACTTGCCGAGATTGCAGAGGTTTACCTCGACTGCCCTGCCGTCCTGTAATTCCCGCCAGAGATTTCCACTGGATGTCCAACTTTATGAAAAGCTAAGACGTCCGTGGATCATGCCCGCATCACAGTTCAGGGACCTGGCTTTATCGCTAAGTGTTCTGTCGCTAGCCGCCACCGAAACAAAAATGGCGCCACGCCCTTGGGAATTGAAGACAATCTCCCTGGCAGAGCTTTGTTCATCTGGGGTTAGCAAGGTTAAAGGGAGTTCATTACTCCAAAATTTAAAACTAACACAAATAAATAGCTTGTCCCGAGCTGGGAGAAATATACTTTAGCCGTAATCACGTTCAGTCTAGACGTTGAGTTAAATTAGACTGTGGCGAAATAAAGCCCAAATCCCTTCGCATGACCACATCCGTCAGACCGGACTTATCACGGCAAAAGAAAAAGGATTAAGTTTCCATGGAATCCTATTAAGCTTTCATCTTCCAATATCGAAGGATTACATTTTTTGATCAAAATAAATTTGCTTTGAACAGAAAATCAATCGCGGTGGAGGGCAGGAAAGATAATGCGAGCCCTGGAATTCTCTGCGGTAAATCCAAGAATATTGCAAGTTTCACAGTCCAGATAATCACGCTGTTAAAGAGATTACGAAGCAATCCCAGTTGGGGCGCGCGTTGGTCATCTCTGATAAGGCAACCCAGTCAATAGGAAAGAAACAAATACGTATTTAATAGAAGAAAAGGTCTTGCCACAGAGCAGAGGGAATTAGGCGAGTTGCGTTCACATAAAGTTGGAGGGCTGGGCAGAGTGGTCCACCATCCGCCGGGTCGAGGCGTAATCTTCTTTTTCAAATCAGTCTTTACTGGAAGATTTGGCCGGCTCCTTGCATTTGCCGCGTGATTAGTTTGTAATTGGACCGACCGAGACGCGGGCCAGAAGTTGATTACACGGGCCTCCGACTGTCAAGCCTCCATTTCTTGCTGGCGACCAGTGTTCATTTTGCACAGTGGTCTCGTCATGGGCCCTTTGTTACAGCTAAGGCCCTCCCACCATGTCTCCACCCCGATTGGGACACGCAACAGCCCAGTTAACCAACATGTTGGGGATCACTCACAAAAAAATAGCCTATCAGACAAATAATCCACAATGTGGTCCTGACTAGCTTGGCAAGGTCCCATGCTCTCCCAGAGGGAGCCACCCACCCCCTCTAAGGGCATCTGGGAAATGACCTTATCGGTAGACACTAAAAGGTCGTCTTGTCTTAACGGATCACATCACTAAGCCCATCTTGTCAAACTTTATAATGACTAATTGAAGATTCCAACTTAAATCTTTTTCTGTCAAATTTGTACAAGCCTTTCAGATAAAAGATTTTCCTTGGTTTTTTTTGGTTGTTTTTTTTTTTTTTTTTTTTTTCGCTATGAGAGGAATGAAAGGGGAATCAATCAGGCAAAGATTGAAATAAAGTGAATTTCTGTGCCCATCAAAAGTCTGATCATAGAAAGTTGGGCAGACTTTGTGTGTGTTTTTTAGTAGACTATCTTTAGTACTGTAACAATAACCATATGTTGGCTTGGACAGTAATCACAAAACCATTTTAGAAGTGCGCTCTATCGTCAGGTTAGGACTACGCAGTCTTTACCTAAGTGACAGACGCAATTTTGGCTGCAGTGTTTGCCTCTGCAGGCAAACACGGTTGTCTGTCGGGGAGGTGCAAGAACATACGATCAGCGAATCATCATACACCTGACAGGAATGGATAACGGGGGGATCTGTGCGTGAGGTTAGGAACTCCGCTTCTAGAGAGCAATGCAAGTGATATTGGGCCGTCCACAAATTGATATCCATTTGGCAAAGAGCAAAAATTGTCTTCTTTTCCATTGTGGAAAGTTGAAAACAATATGTTGTTCTGGGCTTAAAAAAGTGTTTGGTGTTAATACATTGATGTGGTTGTGTGATAAGATAAGGAAACAAATGAGATAGATAGAGAGCTTGTTTGAGCGGTGGCAGATGGTTTGACCGTGGGTGGGGGAGGATCACTGATCAATAGAACTCCTCTTAATACAGCCAGACCCACAGAGGCACGAGCTTGACTCCAGCCTGCCTTGCCTGCCTTGCCTGCCTTGCCTGCCTTGCCTGCCTTGCCTGCCTTGCCTGCCTTGCTTGCCTTAACTGCCAGGGACTTCTCCCCTCTGTGATCAGTGCTTATCACCACAGTTTCATCCTTCATGCAATAAGAAGAAAGAATTGTTGTTCCCTAAAAAAAAGTTTACCAATAAATCCACACAGAATTCACAGACAATACTCATATCTATCAATAAAACTTATATTAATTTTTTTTTTTTTTTTTTTTCCCTTGTTTTTTTTCTTTAAGATATAACAAAATATATGATTGCATCTTACTGAGTTGTGGTTTCATTTTGTGTACTTTCAGCCAAATCCTTGCCAATCCACTGTATAGTGGAGCACCACGGCTGTCCTCCTGGAGAGCGGGGCAGTGGAGGAGGAGGAGGGGGAAATAGTTCCGACGTGGACCTTGACACCTACGCCATCTTGCCGAGCTCCACGCTCTTCAGCGAGATCGTACGCACTGCTCTGACAAAGTTGGGCTACACAGTCGCAGAGGCCATGGGCGCCAAAGGTAATAATAACTCACTCCACAACTAAAATTTCCTTATTTATTTTTTTAATGCAACAGTTACTGGCAAAGTCTATGTTTGTCTTATAGAGAACAGGAGGCAAGGTCCAGAGTGTTATTAAGATCGTAATTGTGTCTCTTTGACAATAGATTGGTCATTTTGTCTCACAAAATGAATAGCAAATCCCTAAACTCTGGCGTGACATCTCGTAACCAATCCTGATGTATTGGTTATCTGCCCTGAATCAGGGAATCAACCACAAAAAAATAACTCATTTGTTCTGCTAAATTCTCTTATTCCAAAATGATGCATTGCTTCTCGAGTTGAAGCCAGGAAGATCGGCCGTCTTATTTCTCCTTTTATTACCTAAGACAAATGGAAAATAAATTGTTTTCCTTGAGCAATACTGTCCACTTGAAAAACTTTTTTTAATCTTACCTTTAAGTTAACATTGGAGTTAAATGTTCTTCGTTATCTTTTCAGGTGCCATCCAAATTAAGAACTGGAAGCCTCTGACCTTTGACACGATCACCGAGAACCCTGATGCCACAGTAGATGAGATCCTGGGCGAGTTAACGTCGCTGTCCACGCTCCGTATCCGACTCAGCAGGTGTGTATTTCTCCCCTCACCTCCACCCATCCTGTGTTTTGTGTCTCTCTGAGTGGTCGTCACCTCTTACTATTCAATATTTTTTTATTTCATTGAATATCTAACTTTTGTGTCGGGGATGAATCAAAGAAGATATTTTTTTTCCTAATCAGAATTTTTTTATTTAAACAGATTGGCAAAATAATCAATTTGTTTGATTTTGTTTGTTTGTTCTTCTTTTAAATGATTTATTTAAATTTTGCATGAATAACACGAATAACTACAATCTGCTGATTTGCATATGTATATATATACTATATTTGACCTAAAAATTAACATATTTGGTAAAGTCATTTAACTTTTCATTTTCAGTGAAACCAAATATATTTTTTAATAAAACTAATATGGCCAAAAAGTATCATAAAAGCTTTAATGAATTTAGGTCAAATATAGTGAAATTAAAGTATTAATAATATAAGCTGTAAATGTGTAGTTAGATTTGACCTCTTTCCTCCCCTTCCTGTGTGGTGGCTCCTGGCGATGACTGCCGTTTGTAGTGGATAAGTTATGTAGATGTAAGAAGTCACAGAAGTGGACTGTCAAGTTGATACTGTTTAACCATGGACCGTGAATAAGTCTATTTTCTATGGTTTACCAATGGAGTGAAAAAGAGACTTATAATCTTTTTTAGTTTATTTTTAAGTGGTAATGTTACATTGCCAAGCATGATTGACTTAGTAGCATTAACGAGACAAGATAAAAGGGAGAGTTTTTTTTCTATTGTTGTATTTTCTATTGTTGTATTTTTTCATTAATAGTGCCATGTGTTTACTGTTTATCTTAATGGCAAAGAAGGGAAAAAGTTGTGTTGCAGGATTTACAAAGATTTGGTGAATTAAAAGATAGAGAGAGACCAGCACCAGGAGATTATCCTGACAACTATTTGAGGATTAGCTAATCCCTTATCTGACTATAGAGTTTGGGGGTTTGACTTTGTCCGCAGTGATAAAGATAAAGATAGCTCAGTGAGATTAGATGCACCACCATTGTGACATTGTCAAACATTGATCTGCAGATTAAAGGCAAGATTAACTCAGGATTAAAGCAGGTGTGTTTTCCATCCACACAGAACATTGTTCTATATATAAAGCCTGCAAAGTTGAACAACCCATAGGGATCTATAGCAGAAATAGCCAGGTATAATGTGAGTGGTGCCAAGGAGGGTGTCTGGAATATTGCAGTGATTGCATGGTCAACAGAGAGGGGGAGGGAGAGAGGGTAGGGAAGAGGGAGGGAGAGAGGGTAGGGAAGAGGGAGAGGGAAGTAGTTATAATGAGGATGAACAACCTGTTAGATATTCATTGAGTCAGTGCTAGTATCTAACTGGACTTTAATACTAATGAGAGATGCAGAATGAGTTTACTGTCTGTTACATGAAAGGTGATAGGAGACAAGTCACTGAGAACAAACAAGCCGGAATCGTACAGATCCATTATATAGATACATAGCAAAGCACACCATCTCCTTTGTCACTTAGATAAGCTTATAAAAAGGTGTCACTAGATCCGCTCACTTGCGCCTTAATGAGCTGTTAATTAATTGTGGCGACGGCTGCTCACAATGCCAGGATGGTATGCTTACGAAACAAGGTATGATGGCTTCATTAAATGACAGTCGGGCAAATTTGGGATAATTTATCTGCGAATGACATCAATTTGTCGGAGCAGTAATTATTAATAGAGATTACAGAGAAGCGCTGGTGGAGGTGACAATAAACAGTAATTAGTAGACAATTAACGGCAGACACCATCTGCCTCGTTCTCTCATATCACTCAAGTGGACACTTGTATTAGCCCAGTGCAATCTCAAACCACATGTTGGACCAGTAAGAAAAAAACATGCTGCAGTGTAACTTGTTGATTCAATTAGTATGTCAGTTTTAAGGTGTGGAAATTTGCCAGCAAATTGACCCCAAGTAATTGATAATAGCACAAGGTTGTGTCCATACTTGATTTGGCCATTTGTTGCATATTATATAAATATAGATGTCAGCCTCCCCCAAGCTGACTAGCAATAAGAAGGTGAAAAAAATCATGATGCCTTAATTAAGATGTACCTGGAGATGGGGGGGGGGGTCGTAATGAACAGATGGCATTGGCCGAGGTCTAGCCTCAGTCATAGAATATCCAGGTAATTCTCTGTCTCCAGGAAGATGCACTGGCAGCATTTATAGATCAGATCATCATCGTTAGTTCAGCATGACAGTTCAGCATCATGCACAGTTCAGCATTGTGAGCAGATCATAGAGCCATTCATCAGCAAAGAACAGACAAACTGAATGACAAATTACTCCTAATAATTGAGTAAGTCAAGCTCATCCCTAATTAAACTGATATTATCACTGGAAATATCCAGACTTTCATTTTCACCATGTCTCACAGCATTGTAGCTTATATGAAGTGTGTTTCACCTCCTACTCAGTGACAACTTATGCCTTATCTTTATATTTAAATATTTCCAACTTCAACAACAAAATATGTTTAAATACTTTGATGGCAACCACACAAGATTAAGACAAATTAAGAAGCGTAATATGTTAATGATGGGCGTATCTGTCATCTGCATTTATTGTTTGAAGGATGCTTTGATGGAGTGATAATTTGACGGGTGATGAGACATGTTATACAAGATTTAGACCCAGCAGATCATCTAACTCATTATCAACCTTGAAAATTTCAAGATAATTAGGAACAAAGTGTCGATTAAAATATTCTAGATTTGTAAATGAAGTGATAACACCCAGGAGAATTAAATATGAAGATTCAAAATGTCAATTAAAATGTTTAAGAAAGTTAAGAATAGATCCCAGTGTTAGCACCTAACATTTCCCACCCAATATAAACTCAGGTACTTATCACTCAATATTAACCCTGTCATCAGGGTAATTATATTACCCTGCAAAGCATTGTCCGAGCATGACCCGTCTGGTTACAATCCAGGCTCAGGGTGTGAGGGACAAACATAGAAGCATCAAGTTATGAGAGACTTTTTTTTCAGATATAAGTTATAAAGCTGAGAGAAGTGTTAGAATTAGGATGAGTTCGGAAGGTCTGTGTGTTATATAGCGAGGCTGACATCGCGAGGTCAGGGACATGCATTGACCTCTCTGATTCATTAGGCATTGTTGTTATGACAAAGCACTACTTTTTAAATGGCCATTGTTGAGAGGGAAACATCAGCATTTTATTTTATGAATTAGAAGTAAATAGACCGCTTGATTATACAATACAATTGCATTAAAATGGTGAGGTTTGTGCCGTGAATGGCCGTTGAATACCGCCACAGGCAGCATACACGCGCCTCATTTCATATTGTCCAGTTCCGTTCATGTCAACTTTATTGTATACACCATTTAATTCGGTCTGGCACCGACTGTTACGAATAAAAATTTACCGAATAAATAATAGTCCATTCTTGCTATCCGATGCCTAGGGATAGGTTTAATTTTGCTATGTGCTGGACCCATCAAAGCGATATGTATTAATTTTATGCATCTGTGTGCACACCAAAGCAAGAAGAACATATCTGAGTGCAGAAAACTGATATCATGCATTTTAATGAGGAAGTGTTTGAAGCTTTAAGTACGCTCATTTCACTGCCAGCTAGGGATGGGCTCACCTACCATGAAATATATGACATGCATCTGCCGATAAATAATTAACAAATTCCTGACTTAGCTTACTTGTGAACACCAGGCAAAAAAAACAAACAGATATGCATATATTGTTGTCACATATTTTAACACTTGGAGTATATTTCATATGCATATTCATTCATTTAGACGTTGACCAGTGGAGATGACTGAAACAGGATTGTTTTTTTGCCACCAGGGGGCTCTGAGCTTGGTCAATGATTTATCCACTAGGGCTGTAAGAAAGTGTGAGATTATCACATCAGTGTTTAAGATTTCTTTTTTTACAGAGATGATTTGAATATATATCTGTCTTCCAAAGTATTTATATAAAGAGGAAAACTTTTGTGGGTTTTGGAGAGTTGGGAGCTGGTTTGTATATTTGTAGTGCACGCTGATCCACCATTGTATGTCTCATGCCTAGAATAATAAGGTGATGTTCTCACGATCACATGGGCTCAATAGTGATTTGTCACTTTTTAATTGTTCCCCACAGTCGGTCCAAAATTAACACAGTGGATGATGTGAAAGATAAACTTCTGCAGTTTCTCCTGCAGCACTCACAGCAAGTCCTGACCAGCGCTGGATGCCCCATAGAAAAGGTAACACTTACTATATTCTCAGCCATACCAGATAATAATGTATGACACATTTAACATCCACTGCATAAATATCTCATACTGAGTCGTTAAATTAATCTTTTTTTGACAAAGTAAATGTCATATCAGTTATCAAGTAAATTTTATATCATTCTCCAGCTCAAGTTAAAATTTATAATCTTGGTTAAAATGTATACCGGGTGTGTAAAATATCATAACTCCAGATAGATTAATCTCAGATTTTGACAGAACATCAGCCATATAACTCTTTGAGAAAATATCATGTGTTATAGATCAGGCAATATTAAGTGTAGTAATATTGCACTATTCCAGAGTTAGACAGAGCTGTGGGAGCAGACATTCCCCACTCTCACCCCCCACCCCCCGGTCTCACCCCCCACCCCCCTGGTCTCACGCCCCGCCCCCTGCTCTCACCCCCCGCCCCCTGCTCTCACCCCCTGCCCCCCACTCTCACCCCACGCTAGGTCAGCCTGCTCAGTGTGTTCTTGGTGTGTTTCAGAATATGCTCCGTCAGATCTCCAAGGGCGACTACCCGGTGCCCATCAGCGAGGACATGTGGACAAACTTTGAGAACTGGTACAAGAACAAGATGATCAAAGACTCGCAGGCGGCATCCACCAGCCTCCTGGTGCCCAAGCTGGAGTCTCACCACCGCTTTGATCCCGCCAGGCAGGCCAACGGTGTGGTCAGCTATCCCACCCTGAGGAACGAACTCAACTCCAGCAACTACATGGCCCGCTCTCGCATCAGAACCTCATTTGACCCTGACCTTGAGATTCCACGGCTTCAGGCGTGGTACCAGCAGAATCAGCACCCGAGCCGTGAGCAGATGATGGCCTATCTCAGCGAACTCAACAGTCTGGAGTCCCGCCGCGGACGCAAGCCTCTCGACCTCACTAACATCATCTACTGGTTCAAGAACGCCCGCGCCGCCATGAGGAGGGCATCTCGCAGCATGGACTCCTCCGGTAACGAGGGCCATCCAGAACACGATGACAGTTTCGAGGAGCACCTGTCTCCCGCCGGTACGGAGCATGGAGACCAGGAGGAGCAGAGTGACGGAGGAGAGGAGATGCCGGTCTTGCCAAACAGGAACGCTGTATATGTGGTGAGTGACCCCCTCCACTACCCCGGCATGACCATCCCAGAGAGCAACGAATGCCCAGGATCGCCGGTCATCCAGATTATGCCAAGGTCTCCAGAAGAGGACCACGACCGCATGGACACCTCTGAGGCGCCCTCTGGTGTGTTTGACAGGTCTGATAAATCTCAAAGACAAGAGCGTCACCACGTAGAGAATGGAGATATAGACGACGCCGGCAAGGAGAACATCGCCGAGAGGGAACCGAACGGACGCAAGGATAGTCACAGCTCAGACAGTGTAGAAGACAGCGGCGGAGATGAGGAGAACGACCGCCCAATGCCCGGCATGAAGCTGCCAATCAAATGGGAGAAAGCAAACGGTAAAGATCACATGGACCGGAGTAACACCTCCTCCCCACTGACCGGGACCAACTTCAAGACAATGACGTTGTCCCAGCAGCTGTCTCAGCCTCCGCCAGCCCACCAGCAACCCCTCAACATGACCATCCTGCCACACCCCCTCAACATGCACTACATGACCTCTCCCAGCCACCCCATCTACGGGGGACTCAAGGGCAGCCCCACCCTCGATGGCAGACAGTTCAAAGAAATCAACTCACCTCAAATGTCAGATGATCACCGCAAGAAGCGCAGCAGGGTATTCATTGATCCATTGTCAGAAATTCCCAAACTTGAAAAATGGTTCCTTGACGACACCCATCCATCATCTTACATGATCGAAAAATACACCGAAGAGCTCAACAGATCTGAATATCGCCAAAGATTCCCGAGGCTCGAGCCCAAAAATGTACAGTTGTGGTTCAAAAATCACCGTGCAAAAGTGAAGAGGGCACGTCTGGAAACGAGCAGCATGGGAAGCACGCCGGACATGCACAACATGAGCTCGGAGGCTCACAACCTGAGCTCACCCCACCTGGAGAAGGGCATGGTTGCCGGGGGCACCGAGCTGCCCTCATGATAGCAAGCTAGCCACACACACACTTAGTATTTATCAGACAGTTGAGTTCCAAGATGGCCGCCACAAGCCGCACGGCATGATGGGACATCTTGCAGAGAATTGTGGGATGTAGTTTGGCAGAGTTCAATGCACTTGGCTTCCACATCATGTGTTAATGGGGGAGGGGGGGGGGGGGTTAGATATACTTTTCATTCAGTTTATATTCAGAATGGAAGCATAATAGAAAAGGGAAACATTCCAAGAGAGTTAACAAATATGGTTAATAAACATTGCATTTGTGTGAAGACCAAAGAAACAATTATCTTGAATGAATACTTTAACTTTTGTACAACTATATACAGTATAGGTTGTGATATCTTGATGTCTTACCATGTGATAACAGGAATTTAGTAATTTTACATCTGGTACAAAACTCTTGCCTTCTCCAGATAGATTGGTTATTTTAATTATTCACGAGTGTCATTTTTACAGAAAGATGATCACGTCACAATCTGATGACTATAAAAAAAAATCATTCCAGAAAAGATAGTTTGTTGGTTTCAATTGATGTAAAGTTTGAAGTTGTTTTTTTTATGTTTATCAAGTTTATGTTGTTTTCCTCTGTCTGTCATGAAAATGTTCAAATTTGGAGAGAAAAAAAATAGAGTCACTTATGTTCAAACAGAAGTAATTCATGATCGCCACATTCTGACATAACTGAGAGATATTGAATCATGATCAATTGTGTTCATATTAAGGCAGCCTTATATTGTTACCATGGTAACAACGTGTATTGTTCTATTGTCTTCTTGTCCATTCTTTCTTGTTGTACGAGATAAATTCATTTGAACAGAGACACTTGTTTATCCCTGACATTCCAGTTTGCCTGTCATTTTAGATTGTTTTAGGACACCCCCCTTCCAGTAGTATTCGGATTAGAAGTTAGATTCTTGAACGGCATACAGCAAGAAGACACTAGAACAATGCAATGACTTGCCAATAAAACTTAGTCACATAGAAGTATGTTGTACAAAATTAGGGTTTCCGATATTAAGAATAGAGTAATATTTTAGCAGAGCTTTGTAATATAAATATATATATATATAAATATCTCAGTATCTGATTGGGACGGTGGTTCTGTGTGAAAGGTTGTGATGTGACAATAACTAACCTGATAACTAATCATATAATGTATAATTGTGTTTCCATTTTACTTTTGTAGCATGTGCTTAAAAAGAATTGAATGACTTTATAATGATCAATAGTTATAGTAAATCAACATTTATGTGATAAAAAATAACATGGTATTATCATGAAGAAATGGGCAAAGAACTATTGTCCCACCCCTAATTTGTTCAACTGTTATGGTATATTAATAGCACATTCCTAAATGCTGAACTACCAGCCTAAATTTGAGAAAGAAATGTTCTTCAATTTCATCAAAACTAACATTGATCCCCAAAGTTGTCAAACAACTAAGGATTGTTTTCATATTTTTTAGGATAAAAAATATTTTGAAAGCTAAAAAGCTGCAATGGGTTGTGATATCATAGTTTCTCTCCCAAAATGGTTATTTAGTAAATGAAGGAAAGTATAGAAATTCTAGTAAAACTGGACGTACAATTTGTTGGGGGATGTTCAGCCGGGCTGAAATCATTGACCAGTTTGAAATTTTAATGAAATGTTACAAAGGGGGCCAGGATGTGTTTGAATGAATTTGATCCAATCAAAAATTTGTTGTTTGTTATCGAAAAATGTTGTGTTCAAAGTTTGTACATTTTGTATATTATTACAGTAGTTTTGTAGTTGTCAAATCATTGAATATATTTTTCATTCCATGAAAATGTCATAAGTTGCTCATTCCATTTTACTACACATTTTTAGAATGCCCCTTGTATATTTGTAGAGCGTAATGAATATATGAAAGGAATGACAACTTTATATTATTATATTGCCAGAAATATGTATCATTCCATCGTTCAATCTCTGTTGAATTCTAGAGTTGTGGTGAACAATTTAATTTCACAGTATTCTCTCTTTCTGATTTTATCAAATTGTTGTGCACACAAAATCATGATGTCAGAGATTTCAGTGAACACATTTATGTGATGTCACTATTTCTTGAGCACATGAATTGGGGAACCTTTGTGGAATTCTTTTGTATTGTTAAATGGGGAAGCACCTAGTAATCTATATAATTTTGCTCTAAACTCAGCACAAACTATACTTTGTTTACATTACATACCTGAAAAACAAATAGATATTTCTGAACACACATTTTATATATATAGTCTGGCACACTATCTAATTATGATTTAGAAGTTGCACTTATAGCACACATATTCATTTAAGTTAAAACACTCTCCATAGTATATTTTTGTAGCATCATAGAAAGCTTCAAATTGCTTTTTTGCACAAGTGCACCAGTAAATATACTCGAAAGAAAGCTCGGTTCACATGCAGGATTGTAAGAAATCAAAGTATGATAAAAGCAGCATTGTATATGTACATAATAAGCATTTTACATATAAGCTACACTGCCAAAAATGGAAGAAATACAAGGTTGAAACACCTGCAGAGCAAGACTTAGAAAGTGCAGACTCATAAGGCCAGTACTATTTAACCATGTGGTGTTCAGAAAATTGTCATTTTTAATATAGACAAAGATTATTTTTGTCTTTGGAGTTGCCTAGAATAAGCATTTGTCATAATCACAAAAAATATATATGTCAGAATGTTCATCAAATCATGATAACAGTGATTCATGTTGCTATGGTAACTTATAAAAGCAATTTGATATTGTTATATAAACTGAATTTCCATTCCATAGCAACAGGATGTGACATAATTTCTTGTCAATAAAGCTTAAGAAATAAAAGAAATAATGAACACTCCCTCAGAGGCATTGTGGGATAAAACCTTCATACCAGTTATTACCTCAACTTCCTCGCTGATTACAAATACATTTTTCTGTAATATATGTTTTCTACAGACATGCAATCTTCCTATTATGAAATGAATATATAGCTGTTGTTATTGATTATCCAACATGGCATTATTGAAGACCCCAATTTGTGGGCTCTCCTAATATTTTAGAACTGCTGTCCTGTGAATAGCAATTGTATTATTGTCAAGTGGCATAGCTGATTGTATTCAAGGTTTTCATATGTGAGCATTCTTTGTGCCAAGTTTCTGTGACTGAAGGATTATCAGTTTGTTGGGGATAATCTGCTCTAATCTATCCAATCTTGGAGAACCACTAAATCCACATTCTGTGCTAACTTACAGATATCAAATCTTTTACACAACTCAGACCACATGGTTTTGTTATTTTTTAAAGAAAACATCAAATATCAGTTGTAAATTCCCCATCTCTTCAAAATCCATTTCTATAAATGTAACCCGACACGACAATGTTATCAATACTCATAGCAGTAAAACATTGGAATACAAGTCACAGTCAAAGTAATATGTAGACTTATATATTTTACCTTTGATTTGTTGTGTACCAAAGTGTTCAAGCTATACCTTTCTGATGGTTGTGATTGTACTCAGATTGGGTGTTATGTTTTGGATGCTAACGACTGGATTTATAAATGGTATATCATGATTGGTACACAACAAGGAAGGGTGGAATACTTTTAAAAAAGACTTAATTACACAATAAGGGTGCCAAACAGCTTGAGATGACCTGGCTGAATCCTAGCTCCGTGTTTACTTTGGTATGCTCATAAAGCGCGGCTTGTCTTGCTCAATCACATTGTATTTTATAAGGCTCTGACAATGGGCGGCTTTTTTCTATCCTACAAAATGTGAATATTTAAAGTGTATGTTCAATGGTTTGGTCTGATAAAAGTGGAAAGAAATTCTGCTTCAGAAGATAACACATTTATTACAAAATAATCTCATGCAAAAAAAAATTATTGTTGTCATATTTGCAAAGATTGCATGCCAATCTTGACCATGGGTTACATCTCAAATTACTTTATTATATTGAGGGTTTGGGATCACATAATATATTGTCTGCTATATGTCAGATAGTTTAACAGCATGAAGTCTCCATTTAAGAACCAAACCATTGGGCATAAACTCTATATATTTATTATAAAAACAAACCAATATGCTTCCGAACTTTGGTACTTATAATATTTCTGCTGATAATGGTAAGAAACTCTGGTAATATTGATTCCCTTGCAAAGAAAGTTGATATTATTGAGATATTCCAATGCTGAGTCATCGCCAAGTTCAAAGTGTTAAGCTGCTCAAAGGTTGAAGCCAGTGAGATGTTTATAAGTTGTCATCATTTGTTGCCCATCTTCAACAAAATAATCAATATATAGACATTTTTACATTTTTACCTGAGATTTTTGTAAGAAACTGAATGCTGTTTTAATGCTGGTATATTCTGTATTGTGGAAGTCAGTAGTCGTCATATCTGTGTTCATCCCAGAATGGCAAGGAGAATATTTGTTTTCAAATAAGCTGATGTCTTGCAGTAAATGTTTATTGGCAGAATTGAATACGAATAAAGCCATGTAGCAAAGGTCAAGGTCAGTTCCGTTGAAATCTCAATTAGAAGAATACAATGATGAGAAACTGACGTTCTGAGATTATCTATGAAAAAAGTGTAATTAAAAATGAGTTAATTATTTAAAAGATGTGTTTTATTTATATTTGACCTTGCTATTGACCTTGACCTTTGCTATATGCCTTTCATTGGGAGTGCCACCTGGTGGGGGAGTTGCTTTATACACAAAGAAGTCAGACTCAATCATTTGAGTTGTATAATTTTATAAACTCTATGTTAGATATGAATTATGTACATATTTTTCCAGTATAAAAGATGCCATTTGAAAGAAATATCGTGTTTGAGTTTTATTTTCATATAAAGATCCAGTGCTTACAAAATCTATTTAGATTTTTCATTACTATTATCAAAGATAATAGATTTTACAAGCATTGCATTTTGAGGGACAAAAATAAAAAATAAAAAATTAGAATTCCTTCTCAAAGTACATCTTGAATTATTCAGATTTGAACATTTGGGATGTTTTTGTTTGAAGAATATATTTGGTAACAACTTGGTCTATTTCACAAAACTCATCTGATGAAAAAATTAATATCTTGCATTTTATCATATATATATATATATATATATATATATATATATATATATATATATATATATATATATATATATATATATATATATATATATATATATATATATATATATATATATATATATATATATTAAAAATGAAAAAATGCAAGATATTTATTTTTATGGTGAAAGTGAAGGCGACATGAATTATCTCCATTAATATTTTGTTAGGATGTCCAGCAAGGATAAAAAGCACACATTAACATTCCCATTAATTATAACTTTTAATTCTAAAAGAAAAAAAGTTTTAGAAAAGCAATGGCACAGAAACCAAGAAAGTCCAATTAAGAATAAATAGGTTCAAGGACAAAAATAAGAGTTTAATGTGATAGTCCCAGGAATTAATACAATGTCTCATTATCACTATATATATAAGTGTCATATAGGTATCCCATGTAAAGAAAGTGTAAAGCACTGACCCATGTGACTTTGTTGTAAAACTAGACCGCCCTGCCTTTTATTGAAAATATTTTGCTAAGAAACAAGGGACTATATGAATCTGCTCCTCAGCCAGAACTTGGAATTTGCTCCCTAAATTAAAATTTAATGGGGATCCAGGCTCAGGGATGGAAGGGGTCCAGGCTCAGGGGAGGAGGGGTTCCATGCTCAGGGGAGGAGAGGGTCCAAGCTCAGGGTTGGAAGGGATCCAGGCTCAGGGGAGGAAGGGGTCCAGGCTCAGGGGAGGAGGGGTCCAGGCTCAGGGGAGGAGGGGTTCCATGCTCAGGGGAGGAGGGGTTACATGCTCAGGGGAGGAGAGGGTCCAGGCTCAGGGGAGGAAGGGGTCCAGGCTCAGGGGAGGAGGGGTTCCATGCTCAGGGGAGGAGGGGTTACATGCTCAGGGGAGGAGAGGGTCCAGGCTCAGGGATGGAAGGGATCCAGGCTCAGGGGAGGAGAGGGTCCAGGCACAGGGGAGGAGGGGGTCCAGGCACAGGGTTGGAAGGGATCCAGGCTCAGGGGAGGAGGGGTTCCAGGCACAGGGGAGGAGGGGGTCCAGGCTCCAGGGAGGAGGGGGTCCAGGCTCCAGGGAGGAGGTGTATCCAGGCTCAGGGTATGAGGGGGTCCAGGCTCTAGGGAGGAGGTAGATCCAGGCTCTAGGGAGGAGGTAGATTCAGGCTCTAGGGAGGAGGGGGCCCAGGCTCCAGGGAGGAGGGGGTCCAGGCTCTAGGGAGGAAGTAGATCCAGGCTCTAGGGAGGAGGTAGATCCAGGCTCTAGGGAGGAGGAGAACAATATGGGTTTCAGGGAAGGGACTGGGATTCCAGGCTTCAGGGAGGTTATAGTAGAAAGGGAAAACATCTTTGATTTGCTAAATCCTAGATGCTCTCTGGAGAGGGAGATGTGAATGTCATGCTGGGTCAATAAATCCACATCCTGTTGGCTTGTTTTATAATTTGACATAAATCAGCAAGGCAATTACAAACCAGTGCTGCCATCTGGAGGCTGGAAGTATTAATTAATCATATTCTCATTCTCCACTATTCACTCCTGTGATAGGTGTTCCTTAATGTATATCCTTTCCATTCCTGATCTTTGACATTTTCCCTATTTTAGGTCCTATTCCCCCTAACCTGTTCTTATTTCCCTATTTTAGGTCCCATTCCCCCTAATCTGTTCCTATTTCCCTATATTAGGTCCCATTCCCCCTAATCTGTTCCTATTTCCCTATTTTAGGTCTTATTTCCCCTAGTGTATAATTATTTCCCTATTTTAGGTCCTATTTCCCTGAGTCTATAACTATTTCTCTTATTTAAGCACCTCCCACCCCTAATCTTTGACCTCCCCTTTTCTATGGCTTTTCCATCCTATATCTAACACTGGTTTCTCATACCTTAATCTTTGTCCTGAAACAGTTATTAAGTCTGGCATATATATTATATGTGACCAGCAAAGTGCTGAAGTAAATAATCAAATCATGGTCTTAATCTGCTTTATCCGACAAATCTAGTATACAAATAATCCAATGTTAATATTGAAAGTTATAATCCAAAAAATAATCCAATATTATTATTGAAAGTTAGAATATAAAAGAAGAATGGGTTTAAGAGCTGTATAAAAAATAGGTTCTATAGAATATAAATGGTTATAAAGAATATAAAAGTCTCTGATGGATATAAAAAGGTTCAATGGAACATCAAAGGTTCTATAGAATATGATAGTTGATAATGAGGGAGGCTCTGAAAGGGTATTTCATTGTGTGATATCTGTGAATAGAACAAAAAGTGGCTATTTTTTTCAGAGTGGTTAAAAATTCACTTGTGTGAAAGAAGGTTTGTGGGTTAAGATGGAATAGTCTGAACTAAATTCCTGGAACCAACCTCGGGTAAAATGAGTCTTTCCATATTGGCCATTGAATTCTATATCATTATGAGAAACTTTGCTAAGAAAAATTGTTTGTACATTTCAATTTGTACATAATTGAAAACATTATAAAACATAATCATCATGCATCAGGGATCATGAGTCATAGACAAGTGCATCAAGGGTCATGAGTCATAGACAAGTGCACCAGGGATCATAAGTCATAGACAAGTGCATCAGGGATCATGAGTCATAGACAAGTGCATCAGGGGCCATGAGTCATAGACAAGTGCATCAGGGACAATGAGTCATAGACAATTGCATCAGGGGCCATGAGTCATAGACAAGTGCATCAGGGACAATGAGTCATATACAAGTGCATCAGGGGCCATGAGTCATAGACAAGTGCATCAGGGACAATGAGTCATAGACAAGTGCATCAGGGACAATGAGTCATAGACAAGTGCATCAGGGACAATGAGTCATAGACAAGTGCATCAGGGACAATGAGTCATAGACAAGTGCATCAGGGGCCATGAGTCATAGACAAGTACATCAGGGGCCATGAGTCATAGACAAGTGCATCAGTGATCATGAGTCATGGACAATGCATCAGGGATCATGAGTCATGGACAATGCATCTGGGATCATGAGTCATAGACAAGTGCATCAGGTATTAGATTTGAGACATAAAAATGCATTAGGGATTAGTTACAAGTCACAGACAATTTATCCAATTTAATTATATTGTTTCATCCCCTGTCCGAGCTGTGCGAGGGGACTTAAATCCCTCAGACTGGCTGGGGATATGATTAAGTCACTTCCAAGTATGGTGTTTCTTTTATGTAGAAATAAATTCGTTAAACAAACCAAGTAGAAAAAGGTATTTTTGTTTTCATCCAATTTAGCAACCATGACTTAGCAAGTAAATATTTGTGTGTGGCTGTCTGCGGTATGATCCATGATGAAGCATTCCCTCAGCAGGGCAGAGCATCCGATGTATGTGTGATGACCTTGACCTTACTTGAGGACTTAATAAAGGAAACAAATGTTTAACCATCTGTCTTTAACCAAATAAGTGTGAATCCAATAGTTCATCAATCTTTTTTATCCTTTCAGAATTCGTCCCATTGAGAATGTGGAGTGGACGGACCACAATGTGCGCTGTGCTGTCATTGGTCTGCTGAAGGAACATAAACAGTCTCAACTCGCCAAGATGTGTCCGCTGTCCCAGGTATGGCATCACCAACTTACTCTCTCTTAGACTCTATCTTATAGCCAGGCAATAAAATCTCATGAGATATTTACAAACAGCATTTCCATTTTGTAATCAGTTGTCTCGAAATGGAAATTAAAAATGTGTAGATTGGGATTTATTTTATTCTGAGCTTTACCTAGCAATCACTTGATAAAATTGTGTTTGTATTGACTCTTTCCACAGGATTATTAGCTCCCACAGCCTTATCCTCATGGGAGCTATGGCATTGGGCTCTGTGTGTCTGTCTGTCCGTGTGTCAATAAAATATTTGACATTTTGCTATATCTTTTTATCTATTAAAGTTAAATGTACATAATTGTTACCACACATGCATCTCATAGATACCCCCAATAGGATGATCCTAGACATAACCATGACCTGTTTTTCAAGGTCACAGGAAAAATATTGCCAAAAACGTTTGTGTTTTGCTCCATGTTATCACCTAGTTTAATTAAAAACTCTACAGCACATGCATCTCAAGAAGGCTGACAATTGATATTTGCAAACACGACTTTTGCCTTTTTTTTCAAGGTCACAAAATTTGAAAGGTCACAACCCGAGGGATACTTAAACTATGGATGTGGGTTTTGCATGTATGTTTGTGTGCATGTGTCTCAACAAAAACAATCTATAATATATTGTAAATGTGTTTCAATTGCAGGAACAAATTTGACAAGTTTCTTCTGAAGCTGTACATTTCTTACTCTTAATAGAGATTTTGAAAATGTGGCCAAAACATTTTACTCTATCTCAGTGCCTATGTGCGGCCCATCAGTTGCCTTGTTTAGAATTTTAATTATAATTACTTGAGCACCTTGTTTTCTATAAAAAATATTAATTTCAGTGTTTTAGTCAAAATAACTTTGTAACCAATACAAATCAGTACTCAGAAACGTACTTCATTACAAATGTAAGACCAAGTGGAAGTTCCAAAATTTCAGTTGTAGCTTTATTCAGTGAAATAGGCAAGTTACCCCACTGTTGTCTTTCCTGTTTCACAATTGTATAATTTCTTCAATTGACATTTCTTTTTGTTGTAACTTTTGAAATTGGCAACCTTATTTTTTGTCTCTTGTTCTAAAACCTCTTGTTGTTTGAAGATTAATTATCAGTCTATCAATATCATATTTTGGGTGTGAATTAAGCATGATTTTCTATTTTCAGCCCACTATATCAAACATCGCAAACTCTAAGTATCCTGCCCAGATTGGGATGAACAAATGCCGGGAGTTTGGCCACTGGTACATAAAATACAAGAAACAGGAACAAGAAGGTTTGTACACACTCTGCCTGACATCGGTAGTACTTGAAGGCAGTCAGTCCTACTTACCGTATTATCCCTAATTGCTGCCCCGGGGGCGGAAGCATTGCCTCTGGGCCAATAATATGTGACTGGCAGACATGCCAAGGCCAGGGTTCAAAATTGACTGTTTTTCAGATTCACAATAGATGTTTAGTAACTAAATGGCCATATCAGTAATTAGGGAAAGGGCGGCTATTAGGGATAATACGGTATCTCATGCAAATAGGTATGAGATAAAGGTTATTGCTGAACGTTCACATCATTCAAAATTTGGAATTCCCAGAGTCCTGTAATGAAAGGTAGGCAGGGACTGATATGAGAGAAAAAAGTCCTGTAATGGAGAGTAGGCAGGGACTGATATGAGAGAGATGTCCTGTAATGGAGGGTAGGCAGGGACTGATATGAGAGAGACGTCCTGCTATGGAGGGTAGGCAGGGGCTCATATGCGAGAGACGTCCTGCTATGGAGGGTAGGCAGGGACTGATATGAGAGAGACGTCCTGCTATGGAGGGTAGGCAGGGGCTGATATGAGAGAGAAGTCCTGCTATGGAGGGGCTGATATGAGAGAGAGAAGTCCTGTAATAGAGGGTAGGCAGGGGCTGATATGAGAGAGAGAAGTCCTGTAATAGAGGGTAGGCAGGGGCTGATATGAGAGAGAGAAGTCCTGTAATAGAGGGTAGGCAGGGACTGATATGAGAGAGAGAAGTCCTGCTATGGAGGGTAGGCAGGGGCTGATATGAGAGAGAGAAGTCCTGTAATAGAGGGTAGGCAGGGACTGATATGAGAGAGAGAAGTCCTGCTATGGAGGGTAGGCAGGGGCTGATATGAGAGAGAGAAGTCCTGTAATAGAGGGTAGGCAGGGGCTGATATGAGAGAGAGAAGTCCTGTAATAGAGGGTAGGCAGGGGCTGATATGAGAGAGAGGTCCTGTAATGGAGGTTGGTGTGTACATATACATAGCATAGCTGAGGTGAAAGATGTACCCACTGAAATCAATACAACAGCATATAAACAATCTCAAACAAAACATTGCAAAACTTATATTTTAGATTTTAAAGTTGAATTACCCTATTTCTGGTGAGGTATTCATGTGGTAAACATCGTATAGCATGCTAGGTTATGGTGTTATTACTGGAGATGCAGATAGAGTGCTATAAAGATGTCAAGTCTACTGCAGTGTTGAGACTCGCTGATAAGTCGTGACCCGTCATTGTGACCGGTAACTGGCTTAGGTCACCAGAGCACTAATGTATACGTGTATCCAACAATCTGATTGGCTGATACTATACAATGGAGCCTGCAAGTAAAATATGATCAGCATGAAGCCAGACTTAGGGAAAAGTGACGTCTTTAAAGTGATAGGCTAAGCTGTCTTGAAGGAAGCTTGTCTTTTCTTTGACCAGATTATGTCTGATGGAATAAGGTTGTCCGGCAATATAAGAAATATGCAGTCATCTTTATACTGCTTAACAGGCCACCAAGGCCACAAGACTTGCGCCAACAGTTTCAGGGACAAACTTTTGTAATTTGACTTGTCTCGCTGAGGTTAATCTCTGGGTTATGTCTTATTCGAGCAAAATGCTCACTCATATGATTTGCTGCTCGAGGATTTGAGGCGCAGAGTTGGACTTTAAATGTGGCCTAGTTTAAAGTGTGGTTGTGTATATATGTTGTTGACATTCTCATATCTGTCGGCACGGCATAAAGACTCACAAGTGAGTGGGATGCCACAAATACCACTCGCAGGTCATGTGACTTCTTGCTGAAGACCTGACCCCAAATTATCAGAGCTCATCAAATCTGGAAAGGAAAAAATATCGCAGTATCCGGTTTGATAGACAGAGCACAAAGGGCGACCTTAATTTTGTCAGACAGAAACATAGAGGCTTTTGGCATCATATGTCGGTCTAGATCAGGTTGAGGGATTACTTTACCTCAGTGCAAGGATATGGCCTTTTCTCTAGCTTAGGTGGCATCAAAGAAAGTAGTCCGAACAGGATTAACCTTGCATACAGGATTAAGCCTCTCTACGATTATTGGATTAGAGCTAGAATCCCTGTGAAAAGGGCTTATGGGCCTTTAAGCCTGGGCCATCAAGAGGCTCATGGATAAGATTGGGCCTGCGTAAGGCTTCTTGTGTGTCCGCTGAAATTGGATGGCAGAGGGAGGCCTGGCCTCAGATAATCATCAGCCCTAATAAGCTCACCGACCACTCGCTCCAAAAGTTGGGGATTTGTGCTAAAAATCAAAGACGAAAAACTGCATCAAAGAGCATTGAGGTTATGGGATTAGGAGGAACATCAAAGTGAGAGAATGGACCTTGCCGGTTATGTTTCTCGTGTGAGGGTGGGTGGCGGACTGGGGCAGTAATAAGGCAGGGGACCCGGGACTCGCTCGGACAAGGGTCTCCCCCCTGCAGCGCCACCTATACCTCACGGCCAGCTAGCCATGCCAACTTACTTGGAGACTTCTATGCTAAAGTTTAAGATGAGTTTAAATTGCCAGAAGAGCCGAACAAATCTTTTCTTTATCCATTGCCTGAAATGTGACAAGCTTTGTGAAGCTCTTCTTTATCAGTTTATGTTTGTTTTATAAAATGGCATCAAAACCCTCCAGTAATAATTATGATTGCCACATACTTATTTACAAATTGATTTTTAATTTTAGTTTTAGAGTGATTAAAATTCAGAGAGCGTCTTTGTCATAAGTCTGATCTCCTTGCATTCTTCTGTCTCTTCAAAAGTAATGACCTTAATCAGGATAAAAGTGTGTAAATTATTAAAGATTTGAGATAATCTAATCATTAATCAGGATTAGGAGATGATCCTATTGGATATTGCTCATCAATTATGCACCACACATGGATCTTAAGATGGGTGGAGGATCTCATGTGTTACCGGTGTCTCAGTATTTGAAACAATTATAATCATATTTTGTGTAAGTTGATGTTTAAGAGGTTACGTTTCAACTCAACTCGACTTGGGATATTTTTATTATTTTATACTTCAGTTTGACATTTTATGCTTAAGATATTGATTCTAAAGATATGGTTTATAATGTTTCTAAAGAGTGAAGATATGTTAAATGTTTATAATTGTGTGAAGGTTTGGCTGGAGGTCAGCTGCTGAAAGTTGGTCAGTCAATATATATGGCTTACTCTGGAAAATGAAAGTCAATATTTGTATGATTGGGTCACTTTGTAAAAATGTGAAACACAGTGTGACCGTGTAAATCATCAAGTTTGAGGTGTTCACTTTGATTCACATGTTACAGATGACCCACACCTTTACAAAGTGATTCACAATTTTACAGATGACCCACACCTTAACAAAGTGATTCACATTTTTACAAAGTGACCCATACCTAAAAAAGTGACTTAAATTTTACAAAGGTGTGGGTCACCTGTAAAAATGTGAATCATTGTGTGAATGTGAATCATTGTGCATGTGTGAATCATTGTGCGTGTGTGAATGATTGTGTGAATGTGAATCATTGTGTGAATGTGAATCATATATTAGATTGTCTGTTATTATTTAATGTTGTAACGAAATGTTTTACCATTTTTCAGATGAGCAAGCATTTGCCGACAACTCAACTAAGGACATCCGAGTTACTTTCCATCCTACATATGAAATACCCAAAATGAGAGAATGGTACAATCTAAATAAAACTCCCTCAGACCAGCTGCTAAAGGAGTTTGTATCTGATCTCAATGACGGCCACATTAGGAAAGAGCGTCCAAAAGTTTCAACAGCTAAATTAAAAATCTGGTGGAAAAACGAGCGTCAACGAGAAAAACGGATTCAACAACGGCAAATGGAAAAAGACTTGGTTCAGGAACTGGCAGAGCAATCTCACACGTCCCAAGCTGATATGGTTAACGTACAAGTGGGCCCCAACGACCCCCTAATGGGGGCACGGAGCCCTCCCAGGCATGTGTTTCAGAGCCCCCCTCACTACCACCAGCTTACCCCACATCTCAGGCTCTTACATTTCCCTCCCCCTCATCACCCTGGCCCGGGCGACGATGTGTCGTGATGCCGGCGAGGGTGGCCACATGACATGCTGCCTGAAGACAGGCAGGCAGAGTCAGCTGCCATCTCATCCTGTAGATAATCCCTTATGGTTCAGGCGAGGGTGGGCTGATGCCATGTTGATGCTAGCGGGGGTGATTTGATGCCATGTTGACGCTAGCACGGTTGGGCTGATGCCATGTTGATGCTAGCAGGGGTGATTTGATGCCATGTTGATGCTAGCACGGTTGGGCTGATGCCATGTTGATGATAGCAGGGGTGATTTGATGCCATGTTGACGCTAGCACGGTTGGGCTGATGCCATGTTGATGCTAGCAGGGGTGATTTGATGCCATGTTGATGCTAGCACGGTTGGGCTGATGCCATGTTGATGATAGCAGGGGTGATTTGATGCCATGTTGACGCTAGCACGGTTGGGCTGATGCCATGTTGATGATAGCGGGGGTAGGCTGATGCAATATTTTTTTTATTGGGAAAAGGATGAGAAAGTGAACTTTTGATACAGGTGAATGTGTCCTGATGTTATGTCTTAATGAGACATAGATTGGTTAAGCTGTGTTCAAGCCAAACCCACACACAGGAGTTCATGAAAAATAAACCCTGACTGGTACTGGATGGAGTGGATGGGGAAATCAATAGAAAAGAAACCTCCTGAAGGGGATTATTGTGCATAGTAATAGCAGCAGACTGCCCCCTTATAACAGACACCTCACACCTTGTGGCAGAACATTTTCAAAGATCCTTGTACTTTTTTTTAATGTTTACAGCAAAGGTAAAGGCACATTCCTGTATGTGTCTTTAGTTTAAATCATGTTAATAATTCCACTGGATATCCTACAGACACATGTTTTTGTATATTTTCTTAGTTTCATCACTGCTAGATGCTATGACACATATTATTTTGAAAGAGAATTTCTTTTGTTGTCTGTACCTGTTTGATATATTGTCACATGGGATTTTTGCAAATGTGTAGGAAAACTGTGCACAGTAGTTTTTTGTTTTATGATTTCCAGATAACAGCAGATTTTTATTCTATTTGAGAATAAAATTATATAATATAAGACTGACCAAAATTTAACTTGATTAGTTGTTTAACTGTGACATTTCCTGTTATTTTTTTTATGGCATTGCTCACGATGTTTAAGTGTTATCCCATCCGCCATTGACAATACTAATTACTGGGATATTCTGTTAGGTATTGTTTTCATCAAAACAATAGGTGGTCACCTTAGTATCTGGGTATTCAATATAAGAATGACTGGTCAAGATACAGGATTGTCATGTATTGGTCAAGATGAAGCAGGCTGGAGTCCTGTGTCCGGTCACTGATTCCCAACATGCTAACAAGCAGCAAAGCCACATACCTCTATTCCTCCCCAACAATCCCCATAGCAACCACAGACCTCCTGCATAGGTGTTGACATATATGTATTTGAAGGATTAGCACTTGTTCATGATGTGGTGATTTCATGGTAGGTGGTTTATCCTGATATCCTGTTCATGACAGGATTGTTTAAAGTGTTTTGACGATGTGCATAGTGCCTACTGTCGGCACGTGCAAACCAACCTGACCGCCATGTGATCTGTGTCACATGACATTCTCCGCTAAAACTTTCCAGGTATTTCAGATTTGACAATTATCAATATGACATAAATTGTGTTCATTTCCTTACCATGGGAATAAAATGTGATTAATAAAAAGAAAGAATATTGATGTAAAATATATCGGTTTGTCATGAGCAAGATTCTGTCACTGAGAGTTGTGTGATTACCCATACTTGTGCATGTTGGTTCTTGGAACACATGTGGGTTTTTTTAATTAATGTTTTTGTAAAGTTTGAGTCATGTTTGAAGTGTTCCTTAGTAGAAGTTAGCTATAAAATGTATAAAACAATCAGAGAATTTGTAGGCTGATTAAAAAAGTTTACATCCTCTCAAAATCAATGTGAGTTTCCGATCTCAATGATTCAATGCCTCAAAAATTGTTCTCAAAATGATATGTTTTTTATTGTTTACGTAAAAGCTTTTAGCAAATGATGTGATTGTCCTAACTCATGAGTCAAAGCCTATAGAGAATTATGTTATTGTCCTAACTCATGAGTCAAAGCCTATAATGAATTATGTTATTGTCCTAACTCATGAGTCAAAGCCTCTAGAGAATTATGTGATTGTCCTAACTCATGAGTCAAAGCCTCTAGAGAATTATGTGATTGTCCTAACATATGGGTTAAAGCCTCTAGAGAATGGTGTCATTGTCCTAACTCATGAGTCACAATCTCCGCGAGTCATATCCTCTACTAACTGATGTGTCCTGTAATAGTAGTATTGAATAAATATCATTTTAATATTTCATTTTATACTTTGTTATTTGTTTTTTCTCAGAGAGTTTAAATGTACCAAATTCTTTTTTATTTTGATAGAATAAGATGGTCTGTATTGAATATCTTTCATGTGGCCTGAGGGACGTTTAATATGGTTCTTCATCAGAAAGTGGAATTTTATCAGCCCATTTCATTATTAGATTCAGTGTCATGGTTATTTGTAAATATTTGCATGTGATATTCACTATATGTGTGATATATACTATATATAGCTCATGTGTTGTGAGAATCCATTTGATATGATAATATATTAAAATTGGAATACTATTTCAGTAAATATATATAATTTAGATCATGTCTTAACACAGATGGTAAGAATTAAAATATTTAAATCAAATTTTAATATGTAATGTTTGCCAAAAAATTGACCGGGAAGTAAGAATACTCACAATGATCTGGGAATCGCAGCCAATCTGAGTGGTATTTGACCATTGCCACATGGTAGACAATGGATAGACTGAAAAAGTTTTTTTTTTTTTAATCTTTATCATACCCAAATTTTAAAGAAAATAACATGCTCATCAGTTACATATCAATATATATCAATATATATCAATATATATATCAATATATATATCAATATATATCAATATATATATATATCAATATATCAATATATATATATATATATATATATATATATATATATATATATATATATATATATATATATATATATATATATCAATATATCAATATATATATATATATATCAATATATCAATATATATATATATATATATATATATATATATATATATATATATATATATATATATATATATATATATATATATATATATATATATATATCAATATATCAATATATATATATATATATATATATATATATATATATATATTGCACGTTAATCATAAAATTTACAGTATCATTAACAAGACACTGTTATGCACTCTACTGTAGTGAAATTTGTACAATTTGTGATGATTATTGTGTGAGTTGGATGCTTTTGTTACACGTCAAAAAGTTGTTATGATTCTGTAATAAGATGACTTCTTGAGCTCTCACAAAAAGCATCAAAGTTTTAGGTAGATTTGAACTGATCTCTGTTCAGTTATATTTAATTGCCCTTTTATTGAGATGAATTTGTAGGTTGTATAGGCTGTCTTTAGGTTGTCCTTTTTTGAGTGATGTTTGTGTTGCCCTTTTTGAGTGATATGTTAATTGCCTTTCTTGAGGAACAGTTATTTTTACCTTCTTAGTGTTATTTTTTAGTGTTTCCTCGTTGAATGATGCTGGTGTTGTTTTGTTATTGATATCTTACTTGTCTCTCTCTAGTTATATTTTAGATTCCCTTTTTAATTTTTGTTTTCATGCAATATATATATATATCAATACTTCAGTTACCAATTTTGATCAAATTTGTTTTTCCCCGGTTTGTGGCATGAAATGAAATGCATTTTAGTTGCCCTTTTGAAGTGATATTTCAAAGTTTTATTTCTAGTGAATAAAGTTTGTGCCATGCTTCCTTAAGATATATTTTACTTTACACTTTAACTAATTATCTGCTTCTTTATTTCATACTTTAGATGTATTCTTATTATATGTTTTATAGTTTTATCTATTTAGAGCAACAAATATCTTCAGAACTAAGATAAATTCTGAAGAGCATTGTTTCTCTTATATCCCAGATTTGACTCCCATTCTATCCCAGATTTGACCATGGCTTACTCCCATTCCATCCCAGATTTGACCATACCTTACTCCCATGCTATCCCAGATTTGACCATGGCTTACTCCCATGCTATCCCAGATTTGACCATGGCTTACTCCCATTCTATCCCAGATTTGACCATGGCTTACTCCCATTCTATCCCAGATTTGACCATGGCTTACTCCCATGCTATCCCAGATTTGACCATGGCTTACTCCCATTCTATCCCAGATTTGACCATGGCTTACTCCCATTCTATCCCAGATTTGACCATGGCTTACTCCCATTTTATCCCAGATTTGACCATGGCTTACTCCCATTCTATCCCAGATTTGACCATACCTTACTCCCATGCTATCCCAGATTTGACCATGCCTTTCTCCCATTCTATCCCAGATTTGACCATGGCTTACTCTCATTATATCCCAGATTTGACCATACCTTACTCCCATTCTATCCCAGATTTGACCATGCCTTACTCCCATGCTATCCCAGATTTGACCATGGCTTACTCCCATTCTATCCCAGATTTGACCATACCTTACTCCCATGCTATCCCAGATTTGACCATGGCTTACTCTCATTATATCCCAGATTTGACCATACCTTACTCCCATTCTATCCCAGATTTGACCATGGCTTACTCCCATTCTATCCCAGATTTGACCATGGCTTACTCCCATGCTATCCCAGATTTGACCATGGCTTACTCCCGTTCTATCCCAGATTTGACCATGGCTTACTCCCATTCTATCCCAGATTTGACCATGGCTTACTCCCATTCTATCCCAGATTTGACCATACCTTACTCCCATTCTATCCCAGATTTGAACATGGCTTACTCCCGTTTTATCCCAGATTTGACCATGACTTGCTCCCATTCTATCCCAGATTTGACCATGGCTTACTCCCATTCTATCCCAGATTTGACCATGGCTTACTCCTGTTCTATCCCAGATTTGACCATGGCTTACTCCCATTCTATCCCAGATTTGACCATGGCTTACTCCCATTCTATCCCAGATTTGACCATGGCTTACTCCTGTTCTATCCCAGATTTGACCATGGCTTACTCTCATTCTATCCCAGATTTGACCATGCCTTACTCCCATTCTATCCCAGATTTGACCATGGCTTACTCCCATTCTATCCCAGATTTGACCATGGCTTACTCCCATTCTATCCCAGATTTGACCATGGCTTACTCCTGTTCTATCCCAGATTTGAACATGGCTTACTCCCGTTCTATCCCAGATTTGACCATGGCTTACTCCCATTCTATCCCAGATTTGACCATGCCTTACTCCCATTCTATCCCAGATTTGACCATGCCTTACTCCCATTCTATCCCAGATTTGACCATGGCTTACTCCCATTCTATCCCAGATTTGACCATGGCTTACTCCTGTTCTATCCCAGATTTGAACATGGCTTACTCCCGTTCTATCCCAGATTTGACCATGCCTTACTCCCATTTTATCCCAGAATTGACCATAACTTACTCTCATTATATCCCAGATTTGACCATGCCTTACTCCCATTCCATCCCAGATTTGACCATACCTTACTCCCATGCTATCCCAGATTTGACCATGGCTTACTCCCATGCTATCCCAGATTTGACCATGGCTTACTCCCATGCTATCCCAGATTTGACCATGGCTTACTCCCGTTCTATCCCAGATTTGACCATGGCTTACTCCCATTCTATCCCAGATTTGACCATGGCTTACTCCCATGCTATCCCAGATTTGACCATGGCTTACTCCCATTCTATCCCAGATTTGACCATACCTTACTCCCATGCTATCCCAGATTTGACCATGGCTTACTCTCATTATATCCAAGATTTGACCATATCTTACTCCCATTCTATCCCAGATTTGACCATGCCTTACTCCCATTTTATCCCAGAATTGACCATAACTTACTCTCATTATATCCCAGATTTGACCATGCCTTACTCCCATTCTATCCCAGATTTGACCATGGCTTACTCCCATTCTATCCCAGATTTGACCATGGCTTACTCCCATTCTATCCCAGATTTGACCATGGCTTACTCCCATTCTATCCCAGATTTGACCATGGCTTAATCCCATTCTATCCCAGATTTGACCATGGCTTACTCCCGTTCTATCCCAGATTTGAACATGGCTTACTCCCGTTCTATCCCAGATTTGACCATGGCTTGCTCCCATTCTATCCCAGATTTGACCATGGCTTACTCCCATTCTATCCCAGATTTGACCATGGCTTACTCCCATGCTATCCCAGATTTGACCATGGCTTACTCCCATTCTATCCCAGATTTGACCATACCTTACTCCCATGCTATCCCAGATTTGACCATGGCTTACTCTCATCATATCCCAGATTTGACCATGGCTTACTCCCATTCTATCCCAGATTTGACCATGGCTTACTCCCATTCTATCCCAGATTTGACCATGGCTTACTCCCATTCTATCCCAGATTTGACCATGGCTTACTCCTGTTCTATCCCAGATTTGACCATGGCTTACTCTCATTCTATCCCAGATTTGACCATGCCTTACTCCCATTCTATCCCAGATTTGACCATGGCTTACTCCCATTCTATCCCAGATTTGACCATGGCTTACTCCCATTCTATCCCAGATTTGACCATGGCTTACTCCTGTTCTATCCCAGATTTGAACATGGCTTACTCCCGTTCTATCCCAGATTTGACCATGGCTTACTCCCATTCTATCCCAGATTTGACCATGCCTTACTCCCATTCTATCCCAGATTTGACCATGCCTTACTCCCATTCTATCCCAGATTTGACCATGGCTTACTCCCATTCTATCCCAGATTTGACCATGGCTTACTCCTGTTCTATCCCAGATTTGAACATGGCTTACTCCCGTTCTATCCCAGATTTGACCATGCCTTACTCCCATTTTATCCCAGAATTGACCATAACTTACTCTCATTATATCCCAGATTTGACCATGCCTTACTCCCATTCTATCCCAGATTTGACCATGGCTTACTCCCATTCTATCCCAGATTTGACCATGGCTTACTCCCATTCTATCCCAGATTTGACCATGGCTTACTCCCATTCTATCCCAGATTTGACCATGCCTTACTCCCATTCTATCCCAGATTTGACCATGGCTTGCTCCCATTCTATCCCAGATTTGACCATGGATTACTCTATCTCATATGGCACAGTGTCACATATATACCATGTGGACAAAAACTTAAACGTCAGAATTATACGTGTGTTTATGTGTTTGTCAGTAATTCTACATGCTGTCAAAATCTCCGAAAGAAGGCCATTTCACCTGAATTGACCTATTTGCCTCTCTGAACTGTCATGTCACAGATTTAAAAGGATGTTTCGTTAAAATTTTAAGCATGAGCCTCAGCTGCTCCAATGTGAAATTTTAACATGACCTCACTGCTAGTATGGGCGGGAATCAAACCCATGACCTTTGGGTCACCACAGAGGAACTGGTGCTAATAAGCTTGCAATCCAACCAAATACACCAAGCAAATCAAGACAAATCCAAATTTCTCACATTTCTCAAATTGAAATATCTCCCATTTCAAATTGAAATGTCTTCCCCAAAATTCAGATGCAAAACTAGTTCATTTATGGTCTCACTATCTCAAAAATAGCTGGTACAATGAAAAACTGAATAAATTTGAGAAATATAGATAAAAAAGTATAGATATAGTTTTCAAAATTGCTATGTCAGTTTTTTTCTCAGATGTATTCAGATCACATAATTATTCTCAATAAAATTGTTTTTTGGAGAAAATGAACATTTCTATTGAATATAATATTTACTTATGGACAGACGTTTTCACGTTAGCAATTTGTCCATTCCACGAATAAAGATTATTTATATTGCAATCTTAAAGGGAAATTGGGCCAGATTGTTCTTGGTATTGACTATATAATTGACCTTGGAATGTATATGGGACCTTCTCAATTTCTATTGGTGATCAGTCTGTGAAATATCTTATTGTGAAGATGTTTAAATGAAAACATGATGTTTAAGGTAATATTTATAATATCAAAATGCATCATTCATAAAAAGCAAACACAGTTATTTGATGTTTGTTTTTTAAAGTGACTTTTATTCATCAAATTACAATTAATAATATCTATCGTGTTTACAGTTGTTCATATATAAATAGGAAATGTTGAAGATTTTGATACAACCCATAGCAGTAGAGTTTCCCTTGAGACTTCAGTGAACTTCCGGCTCAACATGACTCGATCGCGAGCATTACTTTTAACTCCAACAATAGATTACAACTTTCAGAGTTGAACAGAAATAAAGGTAAAGGTCCCAGAAATGTTTATTTGTCTCCATCTTCGTCGTGGAATTGAATGTTGTAAAACTACACACTGCCAACTTTTTTTTGTCTTTGCTAGTTATTTTAGCAGATAGAATACCAATATCTCAAAAGGTGATGTATATATATATATCATAGAGAAAGTATATCTATTTTTTCTCTATGGGAATTGTTTAATTCCAGATTTAATTCAGAAACAATTAGATGACCGAAAGAAATGTGAAGAATTTTAACATTTGATTTAAATGAGAGTGAACTCGAATCACATTGTACCTTGTAAGTGTTGATATGAAATACTGACATAAACTCCAAATAATAGTACAAAGGCCACAAATCAAAAGAAACTCGTGGCTCCATCTTCAGTGTTTGGGGGAGAAGAAAACCGGATCAGGAAACTAGTGGCGCCACCTTCATATCTTTGTTAAATTGGGCAAATCGTGCAGTAGTTATCGGCTGGGAGTGTTGGCGTGCTCCTGTAATCCTGCTACTTGGAGGCCTGGGTTGGTGGACGGTTTGAGGTCGGGGGACCTGCTTGTCGCTGCACTATGTCGATCGGGTGTCCGCACTAAGCTCGGCGTCGATATGGTGACCTCGGCGGAGGCTAGGGCCACCAGGTTGTCTAAGGAGGGATGAACCGGCCCAGGGCGGAGACGCAGCAGGCAAAAGTCCCCGCGTCGGGCAGTAGTGGGATAGCGCCTGTGAATAGGTAACGGCTTGCAGCCCGACCAACATAGTTGGACCCAATCCTTTTTGTCTCTTCTCTCTTTTAAATTGATTCCTAAAATGACATTCGATCATTTGAAGAAATCAAAATATTTATCACATGGACTTGTGGATACATTCTGAGAAGTATATTTTTACATGCTCAAGGCAAGGTTGGGGAACAGGAACAAAGGAACGTCCCGTCACGTGGAAGAAATAACTAAACCGAAATATATGTTTTTCATTTATAAAAGGATTGTCTCTCTTTCCATATTAAAATTCGAGTACTAGGAATATATAATCCTATACCATTCTAAATATTTCGCTGTAATTTCAAGTTCTCCCCAAATTTAATTACTCTCACATTTTGGTATGGATTTAAAATGTGTTGCCTTGATGAGGAGGAGGGAACTATGATGGAGGCCCCAGACTTAAACTCCACCAGAGGGCGATGTGGTGAACCAAATAATTAACGTTGTGCCTCTAGTGGACAGTGTACTCCAGATTCTATCCGTTTCAGTTCCGATTTGACGTATCTCTCACGGGTGAATAACTAATACCAGATTAACCAAGAAGGAAATGATTCTCTTCTCATTAAAACACTGGCTTATAAGCATGGAACTATATGTGTGTTTCAAGATATATATTCCCGATGAAACACGTTCCATTTGTGCAAATGAAACAAAACATTAATGCAAAAGAGATCTTGTATATTTCTATTAGTTTTATAAAATTGATGTGTAATCATAAGAATGATAAACGATACAATGAATGGACACACAACCGATGGTCAGTGGATCATACTTCATTCATTTTATATAGTTTGGTAGTGTTTTAAATTCATTTTCTTTGTAATATTTACCAGAGCAAATCAACTTCCAGGGAATTTGTCACAGCAACCTTGTTACATGCACTGACAATGTATGATAATGTATTCTCATATCACGGGGTATATAAAAAGGGTAGATTATACATTGACAGGAGGTTGGAAAATAATACAATTAATGTTGTTCTCCTTGCTTTTTCCAACCCCTCTCTGACTCTAGTATCTACTGAGAGGATTATTACTGTTACTATGCCCTTAACAGTTAAACATTGGAATAATAATGATATAATTACTCCAAGGTTAAACCTATTTCCACCAAAGAGAGGATGCTTTTCTTGGTAATGGTTATCTACCATATCCTTGAACTTGTAATAGAATTAAAAGAATTCACCTGATAAATATTCCATACATATTCCGGTAGATCTTCTATCATTTATAAATGTTATACCATAAATAAGCAATCCATTGATCTTCATACATAATAAAACTATATGCAATTTATTAGCGTTTTACACATGCCAGACCACGCGCGTACGAAATATCAACAAAATAACTTTCCACCCATCTTATATACACGCTAAATTTTAAATAAATAAACCCATCTATATTTCATACATTTTAGACCTTAAAATGTATTTCATGAATCTTTTATACACTCATGATACATTCAGCAAGTACACGCCATAACTCTCTCCGCATACAATACAAGGGATCTCACTATAATGGGCCCCAATATAAGGGACCACAATATAAGGGACCAAAATATAAGGATCACAATATAAGGGACCATAATATGAGGGACCACAATATAAGGGACCACAATATAAGGGACCACAATATGAGGGACAACAATATACGGGACCACAATATAAGGATCACAATATAAGGGACCGTAATATAAGGATCACAATATAGGGACAATATAAGGGACCACAATATAAGGATCACAATATAAGGGACCACGATATAAGGGACCACAATATAAGGGACCACAATATAAGGGACCACAATATAAGAGACCAAAATATAAGGGACCACAATATAAGGGACCACAATATAAGGGACCACAATATAAGGGACCATAATATAGGGACACTATAAGGGACCACAATATAAGGGACCACAATTCTCTATTTCCAATAACATTCTCATGAACACTTCGCTTTGGATATCACATTGCCTTCAAAGCCAGATCTTTCATTTTGTATGAATCATGTTCAGTAAATATTCATAAAACAACATATTTGCAATTAATTGATTTTTGAAATGGGAAGTCCGTAAGTCACGGTCTCCTTCACCTCAGTAATTCACATTGCGTGTACCAGTTCTATTTTCTTGGAGCAAATATTGCGAAATCTCGCTGAGAATTCGAGTGGAGATAAATTTCTTGAGAAATGTTGAAAATAAATGTTTGTTCAGACATACTGGGACGAGTTATATCAGTAATAATAAGCTGTGAATAAAATGTGTAGAATACTTTTGTGAAGACCTCAGAAGAAATTTTGTTTAATTCTCTTTTACAACCAAAGTAAACCTCTTTTAGTTTCAGTCCCTTACAGTAAAATGTGAGAAATGTGTATTTGGTTGGAAAAGAGAAAAACATCGAAGGGGACATTACCAGTTTGGTCATTAAGAGAATTTGAGGAAAGTTTCAAGCTATTTCCAACAATCTTGTCGTCACATTTTGTTGCAGATGATTTGGTTTCTCTCAAATCTATTCTTTATTCGAGAACGTAGCATAAATAACGTTTATTTGATCAAAACTCTATGTACAGTGTATATTTGAGAGGACATCATAAATCCGGGAAATTGTTCTTGATATGTTTATAAAACTGTGTGTTGTCTCTGTAGAGTGAATGAGTCTGAACTTTGTTTATCATGAGCCTGAACCTCTCCTTTGGATCATTATTCTTAGGTTCTATCTGGGACCCGGGCTTACTCGGATCTTTAATAGATTCAAACCCCGAGTCAGCCGAGGAACCAGAGCCTGAGTCTGGGCGGGGGTAATTACCACCCCCTTCGCCATATAAGGAAGTGGTTTTTGACTGGTTCCACAGTGAAGCCATCATGGTTTTGGGATCGGCAGTATATTGGATTATAGGCAGCTGAACCATTTCCACAGGTGTTAGTACCACTGGAGGTGGACCTTTTTTCTTCACAAACATCCAGCCTATATTTCTAGAGAGCGTTGCCTTAGCTTTGGGTAAGCACGTGATGAGATCGATGATGACGATGAATCCAGTCACACTGAATATAACAATCATTGATAATGTGCCAATGTTCCTCGCTCCAGCCGCATCTTCTGCCTCGATCTTGCGGCGTATAGCATCCTCTGTCACTGAAAAGAGGGGGCAAATGGGCAATTAAACATTTATAAATGACAGCAAACTATAAAAGTTTCGGTTCTAATTATGAGAGAACACGGAAAGGTGACACCGTCCTAGTGGCTGAATATCAGAGCCACCTAGTGGTTGATACACCATCAGAGCCACCTAGGCATTGATATGCCCTCAGAGCCACCTAGTGGTTGATATGCCATCAGAGCCACCTAGTGGTTGATATGCCATCAGAGCCACCTAGTGGTTGATATGCCATCAGAGCCACCTAGTGGTTGATATGCCATCAGAGCCGACTAGTGGTTGATATGCCATCAGAGCCACCTAGTGGTTGATATACCACTAGCGCCACCTAGTGAGGATAAATCCTTTTGTCAGCCGGTCGTGATCAAGTAGATTTTAAATAAGATCTTAAAATTTTATCGGGAGAAAGTTGTGTATTGATAGATATCGTTTGAATAATGTCGATATATCTTGTTTCTATGGGATACGTACACTGGCATTGCTGCACTGGGGGGAGCCACTGTCCGAGATGTCTGCAAACAGAAGCAATGTATTCTCCCGGGAGGGAAGCAGCGAAGTGGAGCCCCTCGGGACACGTGCAGTTCACTGCCGTGGAGAACTCTCTCTTTGTGTCATTGCATTGTATGCCCGTCCAGATTGGAATCACGCTGCAGTATACAACTGTAAAACAGATGACAGGGACATTGCAAGAAGAATACATACACAACTTGGAATTCACTAAAAAAACATGATTTTTGAACATATTGTGAGTTGGTCTTTATCTTTTTTTCATTTCTCTATGTAACATTTAAATGTTAAAAGATCTTAATCTTCAAACCAGATATAAATATTATATGAATATGGTTTACTTTTACAAGATGTAACTTTCTGGCTCCATTGTTTGTTGGCCTGGCATCTTGTAGATTTATGCGCGGTTTTGTCTGGGAATAAGAACCCCTGATCACACCCAATCGTCACCACTGTGTCGAAGACAGTCTCATAGCTACTGGCATTGGTGTGGTAAAGCTGGCCAATAGCTGGACAGTGAATGGCTGCAAAGATCAATACACTTAAACTCAGGAATACTCACCCTCACCCTCCTCCACCAAGGACTGTGTATGGACTCGCACAGTGACAAATGCATTAGAGGTATGCTGATTATTGCTTTTTGGGAAAAATAATGTATGTGAACATTTTCTGGAAATCGCTTCATAAATGATCATTTAAATCCTTACCAGAGCAGACATGAGCAGAAAATGATTTTGACCAATCAAAATGCATGATACATATTGAATTTGGCCCCAAATTATAATCGATGTCCATTGGCTAATATTTTTCATGTTATTCAAAATGGCAGCTTTCCCGACTTTTTAAAAAAATCATAAAGAAATGGAAACCTAATAGAAAATATATATAGAACTGGATCCCTGAAAACAAAGCATCTTCTCTGGTCATAGTTAAGAATCCCGACCCGTAGTTTCTGAGAAAAGATTGACGGAGAGAATGACAGAAAACCTCCCACCTCCTATCACCTTAGAAGCTGTGCTATACATAATGAAAAACATTCATAATGGATGGTAACATCAAGTATTCTTCAGTCATATTGCAATTTATTTTATATATTTTATAAATGCAATGTAGACGTGTAATATAGGTTGAATAAACATAAAGGATTAATCAGGACCTACGCTGACACGTGAGGTTGACAGAAACATCCCATTCCTCTGTATTGAGACATGAGGCAGTTTTGTTGGTTGTTCCATCTGGAAAATTATATCCCGATTTGCAATCGTAGTTTGCAGCATTGCCAGCTGTTGTGGAGCCATAAAAGACATCTGCGTTACCCACTGCTGGGGGTTCTCCACAGTCTAGTACTGAAAAATATGTGTCATCAACCACATTACTAAAAAGAACCACATGCCCAGCAAACACACCACATGAAAACCACGTCATTTCAACCAGTTTTGTCTGCTGGGGAGAATCTAGATTATGGATCTGTCAAGTGTAACTCACATTTACAGTCCTGGGGGAGATTGTGCCAGTTGAGGTCTCTACCACAGGAAATTGTCTGATTCCTCCTTCCACGGGAGAAGCCATAGGGATCCTTACAGGACAACACCACCTCTGTGCCCTGGTCTGTAGCCCTGGTGTCGGCGTGAGCATGCAGAGGCAAAGGCACTGGACCGCATCTCTCCACTGAAACAGTGCCACAAATAGTACCATAAATAGTAACATAAACAATGCCATAACAGGACCATAAATAGTACCATAAACAGCATCGCACAAACAGTGCCATAAATAGTAACATAAATAGTACCATAAACAGTGCCTAAACAGTACCACAAAAAGTGCCATAAACAGTGCTAAACAGGACCGTAAACAATATCATGGACAGTACCATAAATAGTACCTCAAACAATACCATAAATAGTACCATAAACAATACCATAAACAGTATCATAAATAGTACCACACAAACAGTGTCATAAATAATACCAAAACAGTACCAAAACAGCACCGAAAACAGTGCCACAACATAGTACCATGAACAGCTACACACAATACCATAAACACTGTCACTACAATAAATTAAAAATAAATCAACAATTAAATCAATACCGAGACAAGCTGAGATGTCGGAATCCCAGGTGCCATTTGGAGTGCAGGAGACGGTTTTGACAGTTGAACCATCCCAGAATCTTGCCCCTGAGATGCACTGGACCCTGATGACGGTGCCCATCACAGTAGCTGAGGAGTTCATCGTGAAGTTACCAGCAGTGAGCGGCACCGGACACTCAGTTTCTGGAAATATAGGGATAAACTTGTGTGATTAAATCTTCAATGAATAAACTGAAATTTCGTTCATTATCTACAGCAGAGAGTTACAACGATTTTTTTGTTACTAATCAAATTATTTCAGGATAATCATTGATAACGGGCCTGTCATAAAAACGTTCATTGACAACAAAGGCCAATGAAATCAGGTAAAAGCATGTGCATCATCCCTGACATCTGGGATATAATATCCGATAGAAAGGGGTAGAAATGACACAAAAATGGGTCAAAGAGAACTTCCGGGAGAAATAAGAATGATCAGGGTGTTTATATAATTATTTGATTACTTTAGGCATATTAATGTGAAACAATAAAACAGTTATAACACCACGTTTGACTGACAATTATGTCTTGTCCGCGATAAATCATTTGTGATTTAAGAATAAATATATCTTCAAATTTATAGTATGAATTAAACATTCATCTTTTGTCATAAAACTATAAGTGTATTCTTACTTTGGCAGTGGGGTACGGTGTCGTTCCAGACGAGGGTGTCAAGGCATTCTATAGTGATCCTGTCACTATGATGTTTACCGGGAAAATGGAATCCATCATCACAATCATAGTTCACTATAGATTTAAACAGAACATTTGTGCTATCCTGTCTGGAGTTGTTTGGGGTGGGAACTGGGGGACAAGTGTCCACTGTAATGAAAAGAATAATGAAAAGAATCTTGAAAATACAGGATGTGATGAAAGCTCAGTTTTTAATGTAATAATTAAAAGTTTATGCTTAATCCATATTTTTTTTTATTTTCTGATCTTTTCTAAATTTGATACTTCTATTATAATATATTAAATATTATTTTAAAAGGTACCATATTAGGTATAAAGACACGTTTAACACACATATAATACACATAACAAAAATGTTGACGTACACAAACATGAAGGAAAGAAATGTTCCTTCCATGTCTGATCTTCTTGACATTCAGTCCTTCTTGTTGTCTGTCCATCCGGGAACTTGTATCCAGCCAGGCACGTGATCACGAGACGATACCGTGACGTGTGCCACTGGACGTCTGACGTGGCATTCCCCACATGTGGCGGTACCTCACAGTGCTTCTCTGAATGCAAGAACATCATGCAAAGGCATTTAGTTATGAAGGAATGAAATGACCTGTTATACAGGCATGAAAAAATCCCTATTCCAAGAATTAATCCTTGCTTGTGATAGGAGCATTTTGGTGATCAATTAATTTATTCATAAATAAGTATCGCTTAGGCAAACTGAACGTAATGGTGAATCAGTGATTCATACTGACTAGTACCTTGGAGTATATATAATTCAAGGCTATTTTGTACCAGAAGTTTATACAATGGACAAATAAGACCAAAACATAACAGAAGAAAGTGGTACTCAGTCAAGAACAAGACTATTTTTCAACAAATAAGCACCGAAGAGTTGTTTTTATATTTAAAGATTATAGATAGTTGTAAGTGAGCATACCGTCACAGATAACGCTGTCCATTGTTGGCAGGCCTCGAGATGTGCAGTGGACGAGCGCCCAGTCTGTGCCCTGTATAAGCCTGGAGTTAGGCTGGCAAGAGTACCTGAGGGATGGACCTCCATAGAATAGATTAGTACCATTGGCCACTGCTTTGCTTGTTCTGGGCAAAGTGCATTCAATAGCTAAAAATCCCACAATGAGCAAAATATATTAAAGTCATTATATAATTGGTGTTCCCGATAGGAAGTAACATTAGCATTGATGGGAGTTGAAGTAAATAAGATTGATAAATAAAAAAATAATATAACACAAACATATTATGTTTTTTTTATATTTTTTTGATATTTATAAATCATGAATTTGCTATTTTCAATCTGGTATAAAATCTAGAATTAGGATGACATACAGAGACAGTTGAGTTTGGCAGTCCACTGCCCCTGGAGACATTGAATGGTGCGCCTCCTGGAGTCGTCAATGAAGGCAAAGCCTGGATGACACTCGTATGTGACCACACTGCCCCAGCTGACATCCTCTGATGACCGCACAGTGTGGGCATCCAGCTCAGGGAGGGAACACTGCATGCCTGAAAACAAGGCTGTCTGATTACACTAAGCTGATTTCCTTCTGGTTCATAAAGGGACTACCACAATACTGTCTGATTACTGCTTGGCTGCTTTCCCTCTGGTTCATGAAAGGACTACTACAAGGCTGTCTGATTACTGCTTAGCTATCTTACAGCTAGCTTCTGGTATGGGGAAACACTGCATGCCTGCAGACAAGGCTGTCTGGTCACTGCATCCTTAATAGCAATGCTGTCTGATTACTGCTTAGCTATCTTACAGTTAGCTTCTGGCTATGGGGAAACACTGCATGCCTGCAAAGAAGGCTGTCTGGTTACACTTAGCTGCTTAACCACAGAGGTCACATGCAATTATACAGAGGATTGGGGTATGCTTAAATTATATGTGGTCATGAAACTGTGATACAATTAAGCTATCTCACTAATACCAACCAAAATACACTGACCATGGTTATTGTGTTTTGATGAAAGTGCCAAGTACTGCCAGTACATGTGGCCACATGTATACAATCATGTGACCTGTATTGTGGTCAGGGTGTTATGCCTGTACCATTGGACAAACATTAATAAACAAACTGGGCTCTGTAAGCCAAATCACTCCATTGTCCCAATTCAGGGTGTCCCACTGTTAGAAAGACTTTACTAAGCAGGTGTTTGCACAAAATCACTGGTCAGCTAAACAGAGTTTGTTGACAAAGTGTCCAATGGATGATTTTGATTTAAGCAGAAGACTCATCCCCTTTCAAATGGCACAGAAGTATGTATATGTAGGGGAAATATGATGGGTAATAACTTTTGATCGCAAAGTTTAGGGTATAAACATTTATATTATGCAAGGAAAATGTGCTTGAAACCCTCATTTCATGAATGTTTGAAGGGACTACTACAATGCTGTCTGATAACTATTTTGTTGTTTGCACTCTGGATTGCTAATTATTATCATTCATGTTGCATATCTCATATCAAATAACAAATCCCACTTCGCATGTATAAATATCTCAAATTCGATTGAAGGTTTTAGTGTGTTAAATCCGAAGCAATATTCAAACACCAACTAAATTGAAAATATATCAAAGCAACATATCTTGATGATCCCCTAAATAAGGACTGTTTGGAAATACTCACGGATGCAGTCTACAAGGTTTTGTGGGATATTCCAGAGTCCATCATAGTTACAGAAGATGGACTTTGTAATGGTTTGATCAGGAAAGATGTAGCCAGACAAACAGGAATAGGTGATGGTAGTTCCTGGTGCGCGCCTCTCCTCGTCAGCCTGAGCGTTGGCAAACTGCGGCAATGCTGGACAATACACTGCAGGAAAAATTACAAAATATCTTTATCAATAGGTCCATATATATATATAGATTATAAAATAATGTGCGGCAAAATGAGGTCTTAGTTCGAGGATATTCTGGATTCTCGAAGCAGCATGACAGAACGGTCAGTCTGTGTGTCAGATTTATTTTACATATATTATATTATAAAAAATATTAAATATATATTTATATATATTTAAAGGAAATATATATATATATACCTTTTGGGCAAGCTCCTAAGTTGCAAGCCATAGACTGGGTGGTATTTCCAATGCAAGGATCGCCACCATTGACAGGTTCTATACAAGTTCTCGTTCTCATCTTATGTCCTTCTCCATCACACGTGACAGAGCAGGGGCTCCACAGTGACCACATCTCCCACTTACCATGCACTACAACAGGGAGACTATATATATATAGCAGGGGCTCCACAGTGACCACATCTCCCACTTACCATGCACTACAACAGGGAGACTATATATATATATAGCAGGGGCTCCACAGTGATCACATCTCCCACTTACCATGCACTACAACAGGGAGACTATATATATATATATATAGCAGGGGCTCCACAGTGACCACATCTCCCAGTTACCATGCACTACAACAGGGAGACTATATATATATATATATAGCAGGGGCTCCACAGTGACCACATCTCCCACTTACCATGCACTACAACAGGGAGACTATATATATATATATATAGCAGGGGCTCCACAGTGACCACATCTCCCAGTTACCATGCACTACAACAGGGAGACTATATATATATATATAGCAGGGGCTCCACAGTGACCACATCTCCCACTTACCATGCACTACAACAGGGAGACTATATATATGTGTGTATGTATATTTATATGTATATTTATCTTCAACTTCCTGTAAGTGGGGACCTGTTACAAAGAATAGTGATTATATTTTTTTTCCTATTTACATTCATAGGCATTCATGTGACAAAGATGTGTCAGCAAAATAAAGGGAAAGAAAAGAATACTGTTAAAGAACTGGAGACCTATTTCATTATTAAATATTGATTATAAGATTCTTACTAAATGTTTAGCACTCAGATTGTATAAGGTACTAGCATCTTTTATTGATGCTGATCAAACAGGTTTTTTGAAAGGGAGATATATTGGTGATAATATAAGAATGATCTCAGACATTATTAGCTATACCTCTATCAGAGATGACCCAGGAATCATCTTATTATTAGATTTCAAAAAAGCATTTGATACTATTAAATAGTCATTCCTGATAGAGAGTCTCAGATCTTTTAACTTTGGTCCTATGTTTATTCAGTGGATTAAGACAATCTATTGTAATACTGAGAGTACAGTCACCAATTTTAAATTATATAGAGGAATAAGACAAGGCTGTCCTATATCACCCTATCTGTTCATTATTGAAGTTTAAATAATGGCAAATGCCATCCGGAAAACAAGGTTGATTAAGGGCATCAAAATCAATAAGACTGATTTTAAAGTATCACAATTGGCAGATGACACTACAATTTTTGCGTCTGGCTTTGATTCAGTTGGTAATGTCTTGAAACAAGTGAATGAATTCTATAAGACGACTGGTTTAAAATTAAATGTTGATAAAACCACAGCAATGTGTATTGGTCCCCTAAAACATGATGAATGTGAGAACAAGTATAATCTGAACTGGACAAATGGTCCGATCCATACACTTGGTACTACTCTAAGTGATGACCCACAAGTGATCATGCAGGAAAACTTCATGCCTAGGTTAAAAGCAATTGACAATGTATTAACAATATGGCATAGTAGAGGTTTATCCCTAAAAGGAAAGGTGACTGTCCTGAAGTCATTGATTATTCCAAAAGTGTTGTATCCAATGTCAGTGTTACCTGTTCCTACCAATGTAGTTGAAATTATTGATAATATGATTATAGACTTTATATAGAGCCAGAGATGCCCAAAAATTAAAAATAGATGTTATTGTTCAGAATATAGAGAATGGTGGTATAAAGGTTCTTAGCTTCTAAGCAATGTTAGAAACAAACAGAATTACATGGTTAAAGAGAATGTTATATTACCCTACATGTAAGTGGAGATGCACTCTCAGCATCTCAACATTTACCCAGGTTTGCACAATACTCGCATAATTTGACTCTTAAATCGCCATAAGGAAACATTGTAATTAATCCAAATGTTAAACCTAAACAGGTTTATAATCAGATAATTTTAAAGAGGTTCATAAAACCGACTGCACTCCAGCAGTGGGAAAATATTTTCTGTATTCAGGAAGAAGACTGGTCATCCATTTTTATACAGGCATACATAGCAACAAGAGAAACATACTTGCAAAGCTTGAAGTGTAAATTTATTCATAGAATTATCCCTTGTAGAAAATGGCTGTATATGCAAAGAATATATAGTGATCCAATTTGCCTGAGGTGTAATGCAAACCAAGTAGATGATGCCTTACTCCACTTTGTGGATCTCTGGCAAAGGTTAGAAGCATGGTGGAACAATATTGCTAATTATGAGATTAAGCTTTGTAATAAACATATTATCTTCGGATTGTATTATGAAAATCACTTTTATAGTAATGTCAATTATGTAATATTGCTGGCTAAATGGTTTATACAAAAACAATTGTTTAAGGACCAAATTGTAAATTTTCATCATTTTCTTCCTATATTTAAATACAAACTAGAAATTGAAAAACATGTTTCTACAGAGAATGGTAACATTGAGACATTCAATGGCAAATGGTTAAAAATTATGGAAAAACTATGTATATATACATATGAAATGGCACATTGAAATGTATATGCACCTAGATATAAGTTAGAAAAGACAATAAAAATCTTAATGAGAAAAAAAATGTGTCAGCAAATGATACCTAATAAGAAACCAGGAGTTAATAAATACATTAAATAAATATTTTCCCATATCTTTTTGTTTGACTAAGCTTCAGCCCCCTCCCTCAAGGATGGACCCTCACAGCATAAAAAGGTTCATAAGGAATACCAGTGAATCTTTCTGTATAAATGACATATACTGACGTATACAGGGCTGGGGCAGTGGTTGCCACACACCTCCCTCAGCACATCTTAGGATGGCACTGGCAGGAAGATATCCCGGAATGCAAGCCAAGGTCACCACCGCCCCGTACGTGTGGCGGGCATAGGGCATATCAACAGCCTCGGCCTCATGGTCAGCGTACGGCCAGTCCAACAGCGAGTCACAGTTCTCTGGAAAAAGAAAAAAAAGAAAAAGAATTAAAAAGTATTTATATTTTTACAGTTGTTTTCATTATTATTGTTCTGCAACCATATGCTCATTTTGTGATGATGTCAACAGAAAACAATATTTCAAATCATTTGACAAGATTGAGGCTGGGTAATGATCACAGATATAATTTTCTGAGATAATGATGCGGTGATAATTCAAATGGGCTCTGCCTAAGATCAATAATTTATCACAGGACTGCTTTCACTGATTCTATTGTTAAAGTAGTGATTACAACATAACTACAAGATATTATCAATCATTCGTTTCTAATACATTTGAAAAACAAGCAAATAAAATGAGAAGTCCTACTAACTATGGCATACTGGTGGTTCGGTCCAGAGATAGTTGAGCTGACATGTGACCGTGTCGCTGCCTTCCATCACGTCCCAGCCTGCATCGCACGTGTAGAGCGCCCTCTTGTGAGCCACGGTCAGGTTAAATCTGACGGTGGAGGCTGCCACAACTGGCGGGGCCCCACAGTCTATCACTGTAAACATACCACTTTACACTTATCATTCCAAGGTAAGTAAAATATGATCAAAACAGTCACATTATAGGCCTACTTAGTATATAATACTTTGAACTAACTGACTGACTGTAGTCATTACGTGTTTTGCCCTTCACTAACTTTAAGGCATGATGATTGGTATTATAATTCATTATATCTACACCGCTTTTTGCTGTTATAATTTCTCCATTCTCCATAACAAAGACTTTCTTTATAAAGTTTGGTGTTTTATCTTACTGGACGATTTTATCTTAAGTATCTAACTTTATAATGTTATCAACAATAAGAGAAATAAATGATGTAACAAACATATGCATGTGGGCAGTTGATGGGACCACGTCCCGTTCAGCCCACACGTGAGACTAGTAGGGCCATCTGGTATGTAAGTGTAGTCACATGACACATTCACTGTGACGTCATAGACGCGCGTCTCTGTAGACAGTGACCCATGGTCTGGAGCCGTAAGAACAGGGCAATCCTCTGTAATGAGAACGGCGGATAGAATAAGAACCAGAATCCTTCATGTTTGAATTTTATGACCGAGATAATTGTATTATCCTTTCTCAATTACTCTGGACTCTCTATGTCTCAGTGCATATTATAGGAAAGAGGATCATGCAATGATTTCAAATATAAATTCAGAATGTATGGTGAGAATTTACTGTGGCAGGTCGGTGGTATTGTCCAACTTCCGTCCGTCTGGCAGGTGACTGTGTCATCCCCTCTCATGACACTATATCCGGGAAGACACCGATACTGGACTGAGTGAGGAAAGGTTGTCACTAGGGGTGCCAGAGAAGACCACTCAGCGCCCTCTGGTAGCGGTGGGGTGTAACAGTCTATGGCTGCCAGAGACAAGCACAAACATTGTAAATGCATTCATAAGGTTTAAGTTAAGATTGATAAATGATTTGGGGTTGGCAGAGATGTATTCTTTGAGATAGCAGATAATTTTTTCTAATTTATTTACCTTCACAAGTTGTTGTATTCCAAGAACCAGATGCCAGACACTGGATGTGGAAGGAAAGTTGGCACAGCATTCCAGGAGCGGTGGGGTTGCTGGAGCAGGTTGCTGGTATGGAGTACCCTGGATCACAGCTTACCTGGATGACATCCTCGTATTCACCCCCCACCCCAGCTGCAGCATCCGAGTGGGAGATGAGCAGGGTCGGACAGGTCTTCCCTATATAGAGCATGGCATCTCTTAATCATAACATGGCATCTCTTAATCATAACATGACATCTCTTAATCATAACATGGCATCTCTTAATCATAACATGGTATCTCTTAATCATAACATGGCATCTCCTAATCATAGCATCTCTTAATCTTGGCATCTCTTATTCATGACATGGCATCTCTTAATCTTGGCATGGTATCTCTTAATCATAAGATAGCATCTCTTAACCATAGCATCTCTTAATCATAACATGGCATCTCTTAACCATAGCATCTCTTAATCATGACATGGCATCTCTTAATCATGACATGGCATCTCTTAATCATAACATGGCATCTCTTAATCATAGCATCTCTTAATCTTGGCATCTCTTAATCACAACATGGCATTTCCTTATCATAACATGGCATCTCTTAATCATAACATGGCATCTCTTTATCATAACATGGCATCTCTTAATCATAACATGCCATATCTTAATCATAACATGGCATCTCTTAATCATAACATGGCATCTCTTTATCATAACAAGGCATCTCTTAATCATAACATGCCATATCCCAATCATAACATGGCATCTCTTTATCAAAACATGGCATCTCTTAATCATAACATGGCATCTCTTAATCATAGCATGGCATCTCTTAATCACAACATGGCATCTCTTTATCATAACATGGCATCTCTTTATCATAACATGGCATCTCTTAATCATAACATGGCATCTCTTTATCATAACATGGCATCTCTTAATCATAACATAGCATCTCTTAATCTTGGCATCTCTTAATCTTGGCATCTCTTAATCATAGCATGGCATCTCTTAATCATAACATGGCATCTCTTAATCATAACATGGCATCTCTTAATCATACATGGCATCTCTTAATCATAACATGGCATCTCTTAATCTTGGCATCTCTTAATCTTGGCATCTCTTAATCATGACTTGGCATCTCTTAATCATAACATGCCATATCTTAATCTTGACATGGCATCTCTTAATCATAACATGGAATCTCTTAATCATAACATGGCATCTCTTAATCATAACATGGAATCTCTTAATCATAACATGGCATCTCTTTATCACAACATGACATCTCTTAATCATAGCATGGCATCTCTTAATCACAACATGGCATCTCTTAATCACAACATGGCATCTCTTTATCATAACATGGCATCTCTTAATCATAACATGGCATCTCTTAATCTTGGCATCTTAATCTTGGCATCTTAATCTTGGCATCTTAATCTTGGCATCTTAATCTTGGCATCTCTTAATCATGACATGGCATCTCTTAATTATAACATGCCATATCTTAATCTTTACATGGCATCTCTTAATCATAATATGGAATCTCTTAATCATAACATGGCATCTCTTAATCATAACATCTCTTAATCATAACATGGCATCTCTTAATCATAGCATGGCATCTCTTAATCATAACATGGCATCTCTTAATTACAACATGACATCTCTTAATCATAGCATCTCTTAATCTTTGCATCTCTTAATCATGACATGGCATCTCTTATTCATAATATGGCATCTCTTAATTATAACATGGTATTTCTTTATCATCACATGTAGTATCTTAATCATAACAACTATATCATCAGTTTAGATAGACATACATTAATTTTTTAACGCAAGAAATCGTAATAAGATCACATATATACTGAGAGATAATTGTTACAAAATCTGATTGGGATATTATCAGTATTACCTTATTTATATGATGAAACCCGAGAGATATTTAGGGTTGGATGTACTTACTGATACAAGATGTATTGTGCCAGGTCCCATCATGCAGACAGACAGCACTGAACTGTGGTAGATGCGAGGGTGTCTCGTAGCCCTCATCACACACGACCGGTACAACATTCTCAAAGACCGCACCAGTAATATAGCCATCACTGTTGTCTATGTACAGTGTGATACACGGACGTCCTGGAATATACAGCAAGGAATCGTGAAGAATGTGTGGCATAATTAGAAGATGAAATTGGAAAATAGGCGATGATACACAAGATAATTGACAACGATCTAGTGTTCTCCAATCACCAATCGGCAAAGCCCAGATAGGTGATCTGGAGGGGTTTGTCGAACGTCCATGGTCTCTACCAACTCCAACCAAAGAAAAGTTTGGTGGAGTTGATTGAGCTCTAGTGAAGTAAAAACTCGCCAGCTGCAAAAACTTTGGTAAACCCGTTTAAACGTCAAAATTGAACCCGTTTCAACTGCCGTTAAAACGGGTTTGATTCAATTTTTGCAGCTGGCGATTATTATCAAGTATTTATATTTTCTTTATTTAATGTTATCCAAAATATAATCAAGCTTTTTTGTGAGATTTTAGACATAATCATACATAAAATATGAATTATCACTTAAACAGTTGGGTATTTAAAAAATCACATCTGAACGAGATTATGACCAAAAAGCAAAAATCTCAGACCTCTCCAGATCACCTATCTGGGCTTTGCCGATGGGTGATTGGAGAACACTAACAACGAGATACTGACAAGAGATACTGACAAGATGAAAATGGAGGTGTAAAAATGAAGATATAGTTACTTTGGCAGTGATCTATGGTGGTCCAGAGCCCTGAGTGGTTGCAGTGAGTCGTATATGTGTGAGACCCATCAGCGGTAAGATATCCCAGATTGCACTCCACCACGACACCTGGCTGCGTATATCTCCACCAGAGGGCAGATACGTTACTGTTACGCACTGTCAAGGGTTTGCATGGCTGCACTGAAATGTTATAGTCCAATGTCAATTTCTTAATTTACAATTTCTCTCCCATGCCAGCTTATTCTTAAAATATCCAAGAGTGGGTCATTTGATATTATATGTGTATTTCAGAAAGTGTATTTGTGAACTTATGATATGCTAAATTATATTAGTTAAAAGTGCCATAAAAACCTATTTACAATATCATTGATATCCAATACATATAGGTCATTAAACATTGATACATATCACTATACACAAACCGCAAAACCAATATTTAAAAAGAATCAACAAGTGAACATTTTTGTTTTTGTTTTCTTGACCAAGAGAGGGGTAGGGATGAAATCTTACACTGGCAGGGCTCCGTGTCGTGCCATTGTTGATTGTGCTGACACCTAGCGACATAGGAGGTGTGACACACGGGGGCGGGGCCATCAAATACACAGGAGCTGTCCTTGACAGTGTGATCATCACACTTCACGGTCACCTCGTCCTCGTAGACACCGGCCACGCCTGATACATTGGTGGAGCCGATAGTCAGCCCGGGGCACGGCTTCCCTGAAGCGAACGCGGCCAAGAGTTAGTCAAAACCAGATGCTCCATTTAGCAAAATTACATGTCAGGACACGCTTAGTAAAAATATATCATGGATTCTGATAACCCAAAATATACATGTCAAAATCTTAGTATTTTAATCCAAATTATAATTCAAGAAGAATTTTTTTGGAAAAAAGTTTTAAATCAATAATTGACTGTCATGAAGAATCTGTTTTGATGTCCTTAATCACTTTGTTACATACTAATGCAGGAAGTAGTATTCCACGTGGTGTCATGGTTACAGAAGCTGATAAATGTATCTTCTTCCAGTAGAGTGAAGAAGCCGAGATCACAACGCACAGTCACCACATCCTGGTACACCCCAGTGACACCTGGTGCTGAATCACTGTGTGGTACGGACAGCAACTCACAAGGCCGATCTGAAGCAAAGGACCAGGATGTTAGCTTATACTATAAACAACCTAGGACAATCATATTGTCACCTATTTAACTGTATGGATTGAATACTATAGTTTGCAGTAAGCCTTGAACTCCATTAAACCTTTTATCAAAGATCATTGGCAGCAAATTTCTTGATAATTGAAAAGACATCGATTGAAGAGATCGACTTGGTGCCATGGCTTCAATGAGCTGACATGTATTTACACTTATAAGTCTGAAGTGAAGGAACATATCGCGATAAGTATGAAATCTCATACAACTATTAATGTTGTACTTACTGACACATTGTTCAGGGACAATCCAATCACCGTAATCGCCACAGGTGATAAGGAATGTACTGTCTGTCCCTGAGGGAACATATCCTATCTGACAGCCCACCACATGGACATCACCATACACCCCAGCTATATCGGTCACATTGCTCTTATCTATGGACAACTCAAGGCAGCGAATCTCTGGAAGAATACAAAACAACATAAAAAGTCATCAGCATAGATAGATAGAGTGAACTAATGGTGTGAGGTTTGACGGTGAGTACTGACTGACACAATCCTGTACACGTGTCCACTCTCCAGTCGGCGTACACTCAGTCTCGTAGCTGGTCTCGTAGGGTTGCGCCTGGGAACCAGCATCAAATCTCAGCAGTTCCTCCCTCGTCATGTAACCCCGCAAACACTCTATGGTCTTCACACAGTGAGACTGAACCTCTACAACCGGTAGTGTAGTGTTCTCAAACTTGAGGGCTTCACAATTCCTGTCTGAAATATTATTATAATCATGATTTTACACCCCTAAGAAACACTACCGATACTTTCACTATTAGTGTTTCGGACAAGTCACTATTTTTACAATATCTACTGACTCTGGTATTTTCACTTTATTTAACAAATTATTATATTTAGTATCTACTTTTAACAGTTTACTAAGAAAATCTACGCATAGATACCCCATGACTGGTTATCAAAGCTCGTGATTTATGTTATCATTTCTAAAATATAATCAAAGAGAAACAGCATCAGTCATTCTTCAAAAAGAGTAGGGCATTGGGTTTCGTTGGCAGGCGTCTATCCGATATGACAAATAATTCCCAAATAGTAAATACGAACATTATATAGGTACACCCACCTGCCCATAGTGTCCACTGCAGGTTGTTACCATATATATAGACATAGTTCACTTCTATGTAATCCTGCACAGACGCTGTGATGATGATATTTTCATCATATATCTGAGACTCTCCAAGCTTAATGGTGCCCAGGTCCCAGGCCATCCAGTAATCCTTGATTCCCGGGACCAGCCCACCCTGCCAAGCCTCTGCCAGAGTGTGCGGAGAGCCATTCCAGTAGAGGATCTGAGTGACGTCATCATGCCTTAGGATGAGCTCCACTGCCCTGCCACTCCACGGATCCCCCTTCTCAGAAATGATCAAGTGAGCTCCACTACTTGTCAGGATCTCTACACCAAACTTTAATAGGTTGCCCCGAGCTGTAACGTTGTGCGTGCTGACGTCAAGAAGCTGAGAGGTGGTAGTCACATATGCATAACAACCTTAAAGATTACAACAGCAACATATTGATATAGATAGATTTATACATATACATATACATACACACACACATACATATACATATATTGAATTGGAGATAGATAGAGTGATTAATTTCATTGCGATAAAGAGCTTAATCTTTTAACTTTACTATTCTCCTTTGCATCGGGCTCACTTTTACACTTGTATTGAAGAGGCCTAGTAGAGCTGGGTATAACTTTACTTCATTTCTTACCTTTATTGGCATATATTAAAAGTAAATCTGCTTGACTGAATTCTACAACAAACAAATATTACAAGGTCAATTTTCGAAATGAAAGACTCTCTTTGAAACTTATCAATTATAGTTCCATTTTATTTCCAATAATTTTTATTCCAATTTGACAAATAGTAAAACGGAAAATTTACCTTGTAACGAATTTGAATTTGAAACATTTCTGAACCAATATGTTGGATGAGGTGCGAGAGAGTCATTGTTAAATGTGTGATGATGTGTTTGTCCACACACTCCCTCGGCCCCGATGATGTACACCATGAAGCCCTGCAGGTCACTGACATTCACACAGACCCTGCTCAAACACACACACCAATCACGTGACACTCAAAATCATTATCTAACATACAACCTTTGTTGAAAATGTTATCAAAAACGCATCTGGTAACACGGATAAGAAGTAAAAATATGATCATTGAATTTTATGATAGATAGTTTTCATATAATTGTTGATGCCATCAAGGAGGCCATTGTGGTGTTACCATGGTTACTTACTGGTCTATGTAGACATCCGGGGTTCCTCCTGAGTGGAGGGTGGAGAAGGTGATGAGGTGGGAGGCTTGCATCCAGGCGGTATTAATGGAATGAGAGGCATCTATCACCAAGTGGAATACCTCCTTCCATCCCCGTAACAGCACCAGCTTCAACTGTGGAACATCAAAACAGTTATCTCCCCACATCCAGAAAGAATATCTACCTCACTCAATAACTACATTGCAATAGAAATATGATTTCAAGAATTTGAAAGATTCAATTCTTTCTGGCTTAAATCTCCTCTCATCTTGGAACCTATTTATTTGAATCACACTAATTTTCCCGTTTATGTATCGGTTAGTTCACCATTTGGATTCCGGTCCATGAAGCAATCCTCCCCGATTTGTAGTAGTTGGTGTCATTTGTTCTGTGAAGCTGGACATCCCAGTTCATCCAGGCTTCAGTGAAGGTTCCTCCGATTCCAGATCTCATCCCAAACATCAGCTCCCAGTAAGGGCTGCTCGCTGTTACAAACAAACCCTCAAAGTTGAATAAACCATCAACACATGTTATATACCAGCAACAAAAATATCACAGGATAACTTGATTTACAGAAATAAAAATATGTTTTGTTTATTCTTTGAATCATGTCTTACCAGGTTGGCATCTCTTCTGTCTAACCCAGCTCTCACCATAGAAATTGATAGAGGATATATCTAGACTGGCCAGTATCTCACTGGGATACAGACTGCACTGGCGGGAGAAGCTGAATCCTGCACACGATGAATAGGACTGGGAGGTACATTCAGCCATGCACTCCACCTCAGAGGTGACATTCTCAGCATTATGTACCGCAGCGCCCTCCAGCCGGATGTACTGGTATAAGGCATACGCGGTGCTGACTGGGTTGGCATGGCAACCTGAAACAATCAAGTTAATATCTAATAGCCAAAAGTAATAACGAAGGTGATTTTAAATAGACATCTCTCTCTATTATTTTCAATCATACACAAGGGATCCCTTCTTATTCTGGGAGTCAGGGCTTACCCTTTATATCCAAAACCTGTGAGTATATTGTGAATATATATTAAAGTATACGGACCATATCTTCTGCAGATGTAAGGTTTAGCATGAGAGCAGTTAGCTAGGGTTGTGGTGCTATCCGGGTTGAGCACCAGACAGAGGTCTGTGGTTGTGGAATCAGCCTGGATAGAGTACAGCCTGAGGGTTCCGTCTGTCCAGTACTCTGCCCCGCCACTCAGTGTGGTCCGCAGTCCTGTATAAGCACTCACACCAGCTCTGTAAGACATATGCTACATAATACATCTAGAGTGTGCATGAGATGGTAACTATAGCTGACATAAATAATTGTATATATGTGTGTATAATAGATAAAGTACAAAACATAGAGAATCGTGTAAATTAAGGACATTCACTTGTACGTGTCGAGCTTTTATTAAATAAAATTCAGCTGCTGTGTGACTTGCTCATGGTGAAGAAGTCGGAGAAAAGTGGTAGGTGCAGCTAACCGATGTCCACCAGCTAACTGATTGTCTGTAGTAATGGTGAGACTAAGAGAAGGACAGACAATGACAGGATGACTTACCTCTGCAGTAAATAGGACAGTTTGTTGGTGAGGGAGATGGAAGTGAGAGTGGCTGGATGACCTCCACATGTCCTACAGGAGAGCACAGTCTCAGACACTGACAGAATGACTTACCTCTGCAGGAAATAGGACAGTTTGTTTGTGAGGGAGTTGGAGGTGAGAGTGGCAAGATGACCTCCACATGTCCTACAGGAGAGTTCAGCCTCAGACAATGACAGAATGACTTACCTCTGCAGGAAATAGGACAGTTTGTTTGTGAGGGAGTTGGAGGTGAGAGTGGCAAGATGACCTCCACATGTCCTACAGGAGAGTTCAGCCTCAGACAATGACAGAATGACTTACCTCTGCAGGAAATAGGACAGTTTGTTTGTGAGGGAGTTGGAGGTGAGAGTAGCTAGATGACCTCCACATGTCCTACAGGAGAACCCAGCCTCAGACAATGACAGAATGACTTACCTCTGCAGGAAATAGGACAGTTTGTTTGTGAGGGAGTTGGAGGTGAGAGTGGCAAGATGACCTCCACATGTCCTACAGGAGAGTTCAGCCTCAGACAATGACAGAATGACTTACCTCTGCAGGAAATAGGACAGTTTGTTTGTGAGGGAGTTGGAAGTGAGAGTGGCAAGATGAGCTCCACATGTCCTACAGGAGAGTTCAGCCTCAGACAATGAGAGAATGACTTACCTCTGCAGGAAATAGGACAGTTTGTTTGTGAGGGAGTTGGAAGTGAGAGTGGCTAGATGACCTCCACATGTCCTACAGGAGAGTTCAGCCTCAGACAATGACAGAATGACTTACCTCTGCAGGAAATAGGACAGTTTGTTTGTGAGGGAGTTGGAGGTGAGAGTAGCTAGATGACCTCCACATGTCCTACAGGAGAGTTCAGCCTCAGACAATGACAGAATGACTTACCTCTGCAGGAAATAGGACAGTTTGTTTGTGAGGGAGTTGGAAGTGAGAGTGGCTAGATGACCTCCACATGTCCTACAGGAGAACCCAGCCTCAGACAATGACAGAATGACTTACCTCTGCAGGAAATAGGACAGTTTGTTTGTGAGGGAGTTGGAAGTGAGAGTGGCTTGATGACCTCCACATGTCCTACAGGAGAGTTCAGCCTCAGACAATGACAGAATGACTTACCTCTGCAGGAAATAGGACAGTTTGTTTGTGAGGGAGTTGGAAGTGAGAGTGGCAAGATGACCTCCACATGTCCTACAGGAGAACCCAGCCTCAGACAATGACAGAATGACTTACCTCTGCAGGAAATAGGACAGTTTGTTTGTGAGGGAGTTGGAAGTGAGAGTGGCAAGATGACCTCCACATGTCCTACAGGAGAACCCAGCCTCAGACAATGAGAGAATGACTTACCTCTGCAGGAAATAGGACAGTTTGTTTGTGAGGGAGTTGGAAGTGAGAGTGGCAAGATGACCTCCACATGTCCTACAGGAGAGTTCAGCCTCAGACAATGAGAGAATGACTTACCTCTGCAGGAAATAGGACAGTTTGTTTGTGAGGGAGTTGGAGGTGAGAGTAGCTAGATGACCTCCACATGTCCTACAGGAGAACCCAGCCTCAGACAATGACAGAATGACTTACCTCTGCAGGAAATAGGACAGTTTGTTTGTGAGGGAGTTGGAAGTGAGAGTGGCTAGATGACCTCCACATGTCCTACAGGAGAACCCAGCCTCAGACAATGAGAGAATGACTTACCTCTGCAGGAAATAGGACAGTTTGTTTGTGAGGGAGTTGGAAGTGAGAGTGGCAAGATGACCTCCACATGTCCTACAGGAGAGTTCAGCCTCAGACAATGAGAGAATGACTTACCTCTGCAGGAAATAGGACAGTTTGTTTGTGAGGGAGTTGGAAGTGAGAGTGGCTAGATGACCTCCACATGTCCTACAGGAGAGTTCAGCCTCAGACAATGAGAGAATGACTTACCTCTGCAGGAAATAGGACAGTTTGTTTGTGAGGGAGTTGGAGGTGAGAGTAGCTAGATGACCTCCACATGTCCTACAGGAGAGTTCAGCCTCAGACAATGACAGAATGACTTACCTCTGCAGGAAATAGGACAGTTTGTTTGTGAGGGAGTTGGAGGTGAGAGTGGCTAGATGACCTCCACATGTCCTACAGGAGAACCCAGCCTCAGACAATGAGAGAATGACTTACCTCTGCAGGAAATAGGACAGTTTGTTTGTGAGGGAGTTGGAAGTGAGAGTGGCTAGATGACCTCCACATGTCCTACAGGAGAGTTCAGCCTCAGACAATGACAGAATGACTTACCTTTGCAGGAAATAGGACAGTTTGTTTGTGAGGGAGATGGAGGTGAGAGTGGCAAGATGACCTCCACATGTCCTACAGGAGTGTTCAGCCTCAGACAATGACAGAATGACTTACCTTTGCAGGAAATAGGACAGTTTGTTTGTGAGGGAGTTGGAGGTGAGAGTAGCTAGATGACCTCCACATGTCCTACAGGAGAGTTCAGCCTCAGACAATGACAGAATGACTTACCTCTGCAGGAAATAGGACAGTTTGTTTGTGAGGGAGTTGGAAGTGAGAGTGGCTAGATGACCTCCACATGTCCTACAGGAGAACCCAGCCTCAGACAATGAGAGAATGACTTACCTCTGCAGGAAATAGGACAGTTTGTTTGTGAGGGAGTTGGAAGTGAGAGTGGCTAGATGACCTCCACATGTCCTACAGGAGAGTTCAGCCTCAGACAATGACAGAATGACTTACCTTTGCAGGAAATAGGACAGTTTGTTTGTGAGGGAGATGGAGGTGAGAGTGGCAAGATGACCTCCACATGTCCTACAGGAGAGTTCAGCCTCAGACAATGACAGAATGACTTACCTTTGCAGGAAATAGGACAGTTTGTTTGTGAGGGAGATGGAAGTGAGAGTGGCAAGATGACCTCCACATGTCCTACAGGAGAGCTCAGCCTCTGAGAATGAGAGTGGCTCTTCCCACATCACTCGGTACTCATTGCCCTCCACCTTCTCCCACTGCTCGCCTGCAATACAGCACTTACATTCTAGTCCACCATATTAGTTACCATCTGATAAAGTCTTGAATATGCTATCAGCCCAAGTAGCACAGGAACAGAGAAATCCTTAGGATAATTTATGGAAAATGGATTTACGGATACTTTGCATTTTCTGTTAGGATTGCAATCATAGGCAAAGCATTTAGAATTTTATTCAACTATACGTTTGGCTAGAAGATGTGATTTTAAGGTTTCAGACTTTTGCAAAACGAGAAAGAGAACCTTTTCTCAACCATCAACTATTTCTCACAATTTTTTTAATAAATTAGTTCAGTAAAGTTTGCCAATTTTCAGAATTTGCAATTGCTCCAATATTGCGTTTCACAATTTTATTCACAATTTTATTTTACCCAAATTTCCTATAATATATATGATGATCGGGAATATTAGAATATAGTGACATCCATTGCAGGAAAACATTGGTCAACAATATGAATATTTCTTTTGGATTCAGCTGAACAAAGCTTAATTAGATTCAGGCCTTACTGGAACAGAGAGTGTAATTGTAAATCCATGTAGTATTCGTGCATGTGACCCGGAAGTTGTTACTTCGCTCAGCGGAACCAGCTGAATCATAGGTCACGGATACAACGTCTTGGTCAAAGCCACATGTCTGCACTGAAGACGTTCCATTTATCGCCAGAGGGCGACACGCAGATTTCTCAAGTTTGCCACCTTGAAAATAAGAGAATATAATTGGCACAAGTAAGTACTTTTAGTTTTATGTCTAAATATATCTCAAGAATGTATACAACTTGTGATTTGAACTGTGATTGAACAATTGAAAATAGTGAAAATTAATGGTTAGTTTTATGTCTGAATATATCTCAACGTATACAACTTGTGATTCGAACTGTGACTGAACAGTTGAAAATGGTGAAAATTAATGCTTTATAGACCTGAGACTGGATTGACCATTTCTGTTTTAAATCATGACATATGTTTTCAATGTTATATTTTTGATCTCATTGCTGTAACCGACCTGTCCTCCAGACTGACACAGTGGCTGTGTCTATGCCATGCTGTAGAGCGGTCCCCCACCACAGCCGGAGCCCTGCCACCTGTCCGGCCACCCCTCCAGCATACATCACCCCTCCTACGGTCTGAGCCATGCTGCTCGGACCTTGGTAGGTTATTGGCATCCCAGTCTGTGCATCAGTTCCTTTCACCTACAGATGGATGGTTATCAAATTTAATCGTAACTTAATCCATATTAGCAACATAACATAACATATAATAGTTCGAGGACAGTGTGATTGTATGTTTCCATGGTCATTAATAGATTAATATTATTTTTTCCATGTTTGTTATTGAGTCCGATGTTGTATTGAGGATATAACATTATCAGTTGTGAAGAAATTTAGGCAATCTATTGTTTATATCTATATTGAAATGAAATTGTTAATTTTAGTACCTTGACTATGACTAAGCTTCTGACAATGTCAAAATTGGCGAGTGGAATGAAGAGAGGTCCAATGTTATTGATCAGAGTGTACTCCTGGTGGAAGTCAGGTAAACTATTGTCTATAGATGTCCACACAAAGAAGCGAACCTCTGCTGAGGTGACCTGCTCCAGACTGCCACTATCTAAATCATATGCACCAAACAGGCCACCTGCAGGAATAATAATTTATCTAAATCATGTGCACCAAACAGGCCACCTGCGGGAATAATAACAATTTATCTAAATCATGTGCACCAAACAGGCCATCTGCAGGAATAATAGTAATTTATCTAAATCATATGCACCAAACAGGCCACCTGCAGGAATAATAATTTATCTAAATCATATGCACCAAACAGGCCACCTGCAGGAATAATAATTTATCTAAATCATGTGCACCAAACAAGCCACCTGCAGGAATAATAACAATTTATCTAAATCATATGCACCAAACAGGCCACCTGCAGGAATAATAACAATTTATCTAAATCATATGCACCAAACAGGCCACCTGCAGGAAAAATAATTTATCTAAATCATATGCACCAAACAGGCCATCTGCAGGAATAATAATTTATCTAAATCATATGAACCAAACAGGCCACCTGCAGGAATGATAATTTATCTAAATCATATGAACCAAACAGGCCACCTGCGGAAATAAGAATTTATCTAAATCATATGCACCAAACAGGCCATCTGCAGGAATAATAATTTATCTAAATCATTTGCACCAAACAGGCCACCTGCAGGAATAATAATTTATCTAAATCATATGAACCAAACAGGCCACCTGCAGGAATAACAATTTATCTTAATCATTTGCACCAAACAGGCCATCTGCAGGAATAATAATTTATCTAAATCATATGCACCAAACAGGCCATCTGCAGGAATAATAATTTATCTAAATCATATGCACCAAACAGGCCACCTGCAGGAATAATAATTTATCTAAATCATATGCACCAAACAGGCCATCTGCAGGAATAATAATTTATCTAAATCATATGCACCAAACAGACCACCCGCAGGAATAATAATTTATCTAAATCATATGCACCAAACAAGCCACCTGCAGGAATAATAACAATTTATCTTAATCATATGAACCAAACAAGCCACCTGCAGGAATAATAACAATTTATCTAAATCATATGAACCAAACAGGCCACCTGCAGGAATAACAATCTATCTTAATCATGTGCACCAAACAGGCCACCTGCAGGAATAATAATTTATCTAAATCATATGCACCAAACAGGCCATCTGCAGGAATAATAATTTATCTAAATCATATGCACCAAACAAGCCACCTGCAGGAATAATAATTTATCTAAATCATATGAACCAAACAGGCCACCTGCAGGAATTACAATTTATCTTAATCATTTGCACCAAATAGGCCATCTGCAGGAATAATGATTTATCTAAATCATATGCACCAAACAGGCCATCTGCAGGAATAATAATTTATCTAAATCATATGCACCAAACAGGCCACCTGCAGGAAAAATAATTTATCTAAATCATATGCACCAAACAGGCCATCTGCAGGAATAAAAATTTATCTAAATCATATGCACCAAACAGGCCATCTGCAGGAATAAAAATTTATCTAAATCATATGCACCAAACAAGCCACCTGCAGGAATAATAATTTATCTAAATCATATGAACCAAACAGGCCACCTGCAGGAATTACAATTTATCTTAATCATTTGCACCAAATAGGCCATCTGCAGGAATAATGATTTATCTAAATCATATGCACCAAACAGGCCATCTGCAGGAATAATAATTTATCTAAATCATATGCACCAAACAGGCCACCTGCAGGAAAAATAATTTATCTAAATCATATGCACCAAACAGGCCATCTGCAAGAATAATAATTTATCTAAATCATATGCACCAAACAGGCCATCTGCAGGAATAATAACAATTTATTAAAATTTTGTGAACCAAACAGGCCACCTGCAGGAATAATAATTTATCTAAATCATATGACCCAAACAGGCCACCTGCAGGAATAATAATAGTTTATATTTATATAATCATTGCCACAACACAACCCTTGAAGTTGATTTTTTGTTTGTTTGGGGTTTCACATCACTTTCAACATTATTTCAGTCATTTCGTGATGAGACCTACTTGTAGCAGTTATAGTGCTGCCTCACTGAATTGTCATGTCGCAGGTCCTTGACATGACAACCCACCCGGTCACAGATTTACAAGGACAACGGGTTAACCCTTTTGGCACGGGCCTCAGCTCATATGGGAAATTGAATCATGAGTTCAATCCCAGCACGGCCGGGGTTCGAACCTTTGGATCACCACAGAGGAACTGGTGCTAATAAGCTGGCACTCTAACCAACTGCGCCACGGCCCGTGGCCCCTTGAAGTTGAAGCCAAGTTCAGAAAAGAAAAAGTGCAATAGAATTTCTCGTTATATTCTTCCAAGGGTTTGTGTTAGTTCATGCTGTTTCCAAAGGAAGCAATATTGATATCCATATCAAAAAGGGAATAAAATTATAAGCAAATTGCAAGGTTGCAGGAATATATCATCAGCTATTCTCTTATATATATATATTTTTTCTTTTCAATTAGGTTAGAGATGAACAGACAGACCTACCACCAGAAATCCCAGCCATTCTTAGATAAAGGCGATGCTCGTTATATCCAACGATAACACCACCGGAAGTGAATGGGTCCACAGGAAACTCGGTGAAACCGCTGCCACTGGCCTGAAACATCCTGCCTGCCACGCCATCTAGCGACCGGAAGTGGGCTATCACCAACACCGGCAAGGCGGACAGGTGGTGCTCAAACTCACTCTCTGGAACTATCACTAGCAAAAAAAAAAATTGGAAGTTGAGAATCAGTTTAAGGAACAATGCAATTATGCAGTGATGATTTTTTTAATCGGTTCCGAAAATGTTATATATCTTCTGATAATCAAGAGAAGAGAGTCCTGCAGCATCTTGGTCTTTAAAATTAGATTTATAAAGGATTTTGAATAATTGTAATCATAATATGATTATCACTATCACTATTTTTTGAAAATCACGAATTCAAACAAAATATAACAACAAAAGAAAAATGAAAGACGGTCTTCATGAACAGAAAATGTCCACATCAATATGACTTGATTTGGACTTACAGTCTGAGACAAATATCAAATTAATTATGTCCTGTTTCAGGAGAAGCCTCACCTCCGGCCACTGGGTCAACCTGGATGCTATGCCACTTGGATATGAGTTGAGGTGTTGGGTAATTACAAGCAGTCCAGATCTGCACCTTGACAGACACCTTAGTAAACTGACACTGGTGAAAGGCACTAGTCCAGCCGAGAGTGCCTGCAGGTAGAGTAAGATAGGATACATGATGATTTATATTGGCACATAGTGGTCAAATTTATATTGCCAATATAAATTTTGTATTTTTCTGGATAAACCCCCATGTACACATGATGCTAACTATTAGTTAATAGTTACACACACTGCCCTCCCATATCTAAGTAGTATCTAAGGTCACAGTGCGTACCTCCACATACAGGGCCTCCCATATCTAGGTCACTGAAGGTCACGGTACGTAACTCCACATACAGGGCCTCCCATATCTAATATCTAAGTAACTGAAGGTCATGGCATAACTGAAGGTCATAGTGCGCACCTTCACATACAGGGTCTCCCATATCTAAGTAACTGAAGGTCATGGCATAACTGAAGGTCATAGTGCGTACCTCCACATACAGGGTCTCACATATCTAATAATATCTAAGTAACTGAAGGTCATGGCATAACTGAAGGTCATAGTGCGTACCTCCACATACAGGGCCTCCCATATCTAATAATATCTAAGTAACTGAAGGTCATGGCATAACTGAAGGTCATAGTGCGTACCTCCACATACAGGGTCTCCCATATCTAATAATATCTAAGTAACTGAAGGTCATGGCATAACTGAAGGTCATAGTGCGTACCTCCACATACAGGGTCTCCCATATCTAAGTAACTGAAGGTCATGGCAGACCTGAAGGTCATAGTGCGTACCTCCACATACAGGGTCTCCCATATCTAAGTAACTGAAGGTCATGGCAGACCTGAAGGTCATAGTGCGTACCTCCACATACAGGGCCTCCCATATCTAATAATATCTAAGTAACTGAAGGTCATGGCATAACTAAAGGTCATAGTGCGTACCTACACATACAGGGCCTCCCATATCAGCATCAGTGGAGTTGATTGTGTTTTTCAGGTACACATAATAATCGTCAAAACTGTACACTAGACCACTGCACCGCACGTCTGCTAATATGTATATCCCGGAAGATGGCACTAGGAATAAGAATGAGAAAAATTCATTACAAATCGATTGGTGAAATATATTAGCATAGCTGAAAACTAATTACCGATTATCGAGGATCACATATGTACACATGGGTTAATGATCATAAAATACATTGATACTCTGTTTGTCCCGCACACTAACATACATTAATACACAAAAGTATAGAAAAGACCACATACTGCAATTATACAGTTTGGTCCACAATCATGTTGACTAATCGTATAAAGATATTTATTTTCCACTCAATAAAAAAAAAAATATATATATTTTTAAGCTTAGACTCAACCTTCGAAGATGAATCCCTGGTTGATGCCGTCCTCTGCTCTGATCAGCACCCGGACATAGAGTGGCTCCTGGCCTAGCCCGTGGCTCAGGGTACGCTCCGAGGCAGAGTACTCTGAGTGGTTCCCGGGCAGGTCCCATACCAACCATTCACTCTCCCAGTCTGGAGAAGATATGGGCGTCACACCTACAGGTATCAAGCATTCATCATCATGATATGTTCTAATACCTTCCAAAAAAGGAGTGTTACATGGATATGTGATACACAGTAGTGTTCTATTTTTATACAATTAACACAATGTGAACATCTCAAAATATATCTTTGTAGCATTGAACTCAGAGAAGTACAACTTAAGGACTTACTTTCTGAGTCAAAGACCTGCGCTTCACACAAGCCCAGGCGTGAGGTAACTTTCCAGGAGATAGTGACGGTGTCCCCATAGGTAGGTCTGTCACAAGGGAAGGACGTGGTGTCAGAGGGCACCACCTGTCTTCCGCTATGGTGGCATATCCCCCATGTGCCTCGATTTGAGTCTATCACGAAATATATGGCATCTGACATGTCATCATCTGGAGGAAGTAACCGAAAACAAAAGTATGAAGTATCATCATCTCAATATAAGATAAGTTTGGGATAGATATACTGCTGATAAGAAGAGAGTTTGAACTTGTATAAACAATAGAAATTCAAATATACAGGAACTGTGTTGATAAATAGAAATATATAAGTGTATAAAGGCCTTGTACAATAATCCTGTATCGTTTATCTATAGATACAATTATAGCAGAGATAGGTTTACTGTAGAGATGGTCCAGTACCTTCCAGGGTGGTGAGTCTGACCTCGGACACCCAGGCTGGGTGACTTAGGGTGAGCTCCAGGTAATAAAAGGCTTCACCCTGAGCCAGGTAGCAAGACCCCGCCGAGAACTTGCCATCTGTGAAGACGTCTGTGTTCTGCAGGACAGCTATACCCCCACGGTAGAGGGAGCTACCCAGATTCAGAGCTAGGTTTACTGGAAAGAGGCAGCATCTTAAATTTACAGATATATTATTTAACTTGAAACAGATTCATCATCTAACTTGAAACACTCATTGAGCATTGAAGAATGCTTTTTCTTGAGTTAGACCAATACTGTGGGGTGTGACCTAGTCTGCTCTGTTACCTGGGCAGAAGAAGAGGTCAGTACTTCTATTGTTACCATTTATCATCATGTATCTAGTGAGCTCTGTTACCTGGGCAGGAGATGAGATCAATTCTTCTGTTGCTATTTATTTATCATCATGTTACCAGTGAGCTCTGTTACCCGGGCAGGAGATGAGATCAATTCTTCTGTTGCTATCATTATTAATCATGTTACTAGTGAGCTCTGTTACCTGGGCAGGAGATGAGGTCCATTCTTCTATTGCTATCATTTATCATCATGTTACTAGTGAGCACTGTTACCTGGGTAGGAGATCAGATCAATTCTTCTGTTGCTATCATTTATCATCATGTTACTAGTGAGCTCTGTTACCCAGGCAGGAGATGAGATCAATTCTTCTGTTGCTATCATTTATCATCATGCTACCAGTGAGCTCTGTTTCCTGGGCAGGAGATGAGATCAATTCTTCTGTTGCTATGATTTATCATTATGTTACCAGTGAGCTCTGTTACCTGGGTAGGAGATCAGATCAATTCTTCTGTTGCTATCATTTATCATCATGTTACTAGTGAGCTCTGTTACCCAGGCAGGAGATGAGATCAATTCTTCTGTTGCAATCATTTATCATCATGCTACTAGTGAGCTCTGTTTCCTGGGCAGGAGATGAGATCAATTCTTCTGTTGCTATTATTTATCATTATGTTAACAGTGAGCTCTGTTACCTGGGTAGGAGATGAGATCAATTCTTCTGTTGCTATCATTTATCATCATGTTACTGGTGAGCTCTGTTACCCAGGCAGGAGATGAGATCAGTTCTTCTGTTGCTATCATTTGTCATTATGTAACTAGTGAGCTCTGTTACCCGGGCAGGAGATGAGATCAATTCTTCTGTTGCTATCATTTATCATCATGCTACCAGTGAGTTCTGTTACCTGGGCAGGAGATGAGATCAATTCTTCTGTTGCTATCATTTATCATTATGTTACCAGTGAGCTCTGTTACCTGGGTAGGAGATCAGATCAATTCTTCTGTTGCTATCATTTATCATCATGTTACTAGTGACTTCTGTTACCTGGGCAGGAGATGAGATCAGTTCTTCTGTTGCTATCATTTATCATTATGTTACTAGTGAGCTCTGTTACCTGGGCAGGAGATGAGATCAGTACTTCTATTGTTACCATTTATCATCATGTATCTAGTGAGCTCTGTTACCTGGGCAGGAGATGAGATCAATTCTTCTGTTGCTATTTATTTATCATCATGTTACCAGTGAGCTCTGTTACCCGGGCAGGAGATGAGATCAATTCTTCTGTTGCTATCATCTATCACCATATTACCAGTGAGCTCTGTTACCTGGGCAGGAGATGAGGTCCATTCTTCTATTGCTATCATTTATCATCATGTTACTGGTGAGCTCTGTTACCCAGGCAGGAGATGAGATCAGTACTTCTATTGTTACCATTTATCATCATGTATCTAGTGAGCTCTGTTACCTGGGCAGGAGATGAGATCAATTCTTCTGTTGCTATTTATTTATCATCATGTTACCAGTGAGCTCTGTTACCCGGGCAGGAGATGAGATCAATTCTTCTGTTGCTATCATCTATCACCATATTACCAGTGAGCTCTGTTACCTGGGCAGGAGATGAGGTCCATTCTTCTATTGCTATCATTTATCATCATGTTACTAGTGAGCACTGTTACCTGGGTAGGAGATGAGATCAATTCTTCTGTTGCTATCATTTATCATCATGTTACTGGTGAGCTCTGTTACCTGGGTAGGAGATCAGATCAATTCTTCTGTTGCTATCATTTATCATCATGTTACTAGTGAGCTCTGTTACCCAGGCAGGAGATGAGATCAATTCTTCTGTTGCAATCATTTATCATCATGCTACTAGTGAGCTCTGTTTCCTGGGCAGGAGATGAGATCAATTCTTCGGTTGCTATTATTTATCATTATGTTACCAGTGAGCTCTGTTACCTGGGTAGGAGATCAGATCAATTCTTCTGTTGCTATCATTTATCATCATATTACTAGTGAGCTCTGTTACCTGGGCAGGAGATGAGGTTAGTTCTTCTTCTGTTGCTATCATTTATCATTATGTTACCAGTGAGCTCTGTTACCTGGGCAGGAGATGAGATCAATTCTTCTGTTGCTATCATTTATCATCATGTTACTAGTGACTTCTGTTACCTGGGCAGGAGATGAGATCAGTTCTTCTGTTGCTATCATTTATCATTATGTAACTAGTGAGCTCTGTTACCCGGGCAGGAGATGAGATCAATTCTTCTGTTGCTATCATCTATCACCATATTACCAGTGAGCTCTGTTACCTGGGCAGGAGATGAGATCAATTCTTCTGTTGCTATCATTTATCATCATGCTACCAGTGAGCTCTGTTACCTGGGCAGGAGATGAGATCAATTCTTCTGTTGCTATGATTTATCATTATGTTACCAGTGAGCTCTGTTACCTGGGTAGGAGATCAGATCAATTCTTCTGTTGCTATGATTTATCATCATGTTACTAGTGACTTCTGTTACCTGGGCAGGAGATTAGATCAATTCTTCTGTTGTTATCATTTATTATCATGTTACTAGTGAGCACTGTTACCTGGGCAGGAGATGAGGTCAATCCTGAAGCAGGGAGCTCCTATATAGGTGAGTACCGTAAGTTTTACGATGTCGGTGTAGATGTCTCTACTAAATCGAATAACCTTGCGTTCAGCATCCTCATCCAAACCCACAAACTCCTGAAATAAACCAAAACTTACAGTGGAAAGTAGATACTTTCTAACATAAATGAGACATTGGTCAATTGCATTTTCTACATACTATGGCTGAATTAATAGCTACCTCAAAGCATGAGCTGTCTGCAAACGAATTGAAAAGAATAGGTTTGCTCTCAGCCATGTATCTATATATAATGTGTTACTGTATTTGAACGAAGGGTATGAAAATTCTTGCACCTCATTTCTATGAAACTAATGTTTCAAATCAAATTATAACTATTTTGTATACCCTATGATAGAATCCATACAATGCTAAGATAGTAAAGCATTTTTAGAAATTGTAAGATTACAATTTGCTTTCATACAATGTTTCTTTCATGAAATCAAAATTTATATTCCCAGAGAAACGAATACAAGTCTGTGATTGCGTAGTGGAGTATCCGTTAAATAAGATTATTCCCAAGAATGTTTGCAAATTGTGTGCCCCCTTTTGCAGTATTTGCAAAGAACTATAAGGCATTGTCACACCCAACTGAGCACAGGATTTGAACAGTATTCTCTGGGACATTATTTATTTTCATAATTTACTGAACAGGATCATAGACGTTTCTGAATTTTGTATAAGGAAGTTCTCATAGATTTGGGCAGATTTATCATGGATCACTGTGAGGCTAGGTAAAATGAGAAAATTTAATTATGGATTAAAAGTGATCGCATTCAAGGTCATGATTTCAGCTTTCTTCTCTTTAGTTATATTTGACAGAAGGGAGAAAACAATTTTGGCGCCATCTTAGCTTTTCATATTCCCTATGCCTCAACGTGCCACCCAAGAGAAGCCAAGCCATACTTGCAAAAATGTGCTTTAAATAGTTTGCTTACACATGTAAATTAGATGAATTTGTTTTTACCTTAATCTGATGAGTTGTCTCGTCTAGATATGACTTCCAGTTCCGATGTGAGGTGTAAGCCAGAGTAAAGGTGAGCACTCTGCCGCCCCAAGCTGACCTCAGTGCCACACCACTAATCCTCAGCACCTCCGCCAGAACCACCTGCACGCATGCGCAATGATTCATAGTCACTCACCATGGACCGACTAAGGATTTATCTATGATTAAGATTTTGGGGTTCTATATGGTTTTTTTTTCGCTGAATGGTTATCCCCATGGTTTTTGTCTACCTACTGTTTGTTGCGTGTTAAGAGAGTTGGACATTCAGAGAGACATGATGAACAAATAGGGATCAGCATTATGTAGAACATGTAGAACATATATTTAGTACATCTTTAGTAATGAGGTCATGCACATTAATTTATTTCAGAATTCTTCATTTCTGGTAATATTTCATGGACGGCATACTCTTTGACGGATTATTATAATTTTCATAATATAAGAAGATATCACCTGGATATAATGTGGTTCCACGCCCTGATCAGCACACCACCCCTGACTTCTCTCTCCCGGAATCTCATCGTAACCATAGTAACCTGCCTCAGCCCCACCCAGACCATCAGGGCTCACAGAGGACGCGCTGAACATCCGGGACCTGTCCACACCTTGTAACACGCTCTCACAGTTGCCTAGATACCTTCTGGCCATTGCTATTGACAAAACATATGAACTCTTCTGGAGATAATTGGCGGTATGTAACATGTTCAAAAATGTAATGAATGTATCAAGCAAATTTATTTTGGAAATAATTATGTTATAAATTTGTTATTCTTTTAAACACTGCACTGGTCAAGGGATGTGTATTTGAAAGACGCACGTGCTTGGGGTGTGCTCCATATTGGCCATCCATACGATGTGTCAAGAACAAGCCTGCCCAAAGGGTCAAAGGTCAGAATGACATTTGGTCCTGACGTTTTAGTCTGCCATACCGTGTCGTTCTGTGTGTTGATAAGCTCCAGATTACCGTCCACTGTCAAGTGAAGATATTGTACGTTCCCATCAAAGGCAGCAGTGTAGTATGGGATATGCTAGAAAACATAGTATGGGATATGCTAGAAAACATAGTATGGGATATGCTAGAAAACATAGTATGGGATATGCTAGAAAACATAGTATGGGATATGCTAGAAAACATTGTATGGGATATGCTAGAAAACATAGTATGGGATATGCTAGAAAGCATAGTATGGGATATGCTAGAAAACATAGTATGGGATATGCTAGAAAACATAGTATGGGATATGCTAGAAAACATAGTCTACATCAAGCAACTCATGGTCTATTAATGAAAAGAGAGTCCCATGAAAGATGGAGCAAAAAGAATAGAGATATGATTCTCTGATGCATACCAATGTAGAATGTCTTGTTTACTTTACTCAAGGGATTTATATTTGATACCAATCACAACACACAATGGGTCATGAAACATAATATAAGTAACAATTTCCAGAAAAAAATTTCCAAATTGTTTAACAATGTTCTCTCAGTTTCAAATCAATTCTATAAAATATTTCCTGATTTCACAGTTGAGATATGGATGTCAGGCAGGTGTGACACCAAGATTTGATTTGTTAAAAGGGCTCTCAGGACCAAACCTATATTTATATTCCCAATGATTCATCAGGTCCTTTTAAGTGAGAACACTGAGTACAATATTAGACATTGCATAGCTTACCACATAATTATCGGTGTAATGAACTATGAGTCTGTCCAGGGTTAACCTTAAGGCATAGAGACCATTCTCAGAACACAGGAAGTCCGACCCTTCTCTCAGGATGAATTCTCCATCACTGGACCCCAGACTGTCCATAAACGTCCTTGTACATTGCACTTAAAATCATCATAATCAAGATTGTCAAGAATATCTTATTAGTAATCATCGTCTTAACTAATTCATGAAATATGACAATTGTTATAGCTACCTCCTCCCAGGTCAGACTTGCATAAGCTGTACTTTGATTTACTGCAAACTTCATCGTTCCATTGTGCATAGGTATTAATAATTGAGACACAGTCTTCCTTTCCCGCCTCCTGGTCAGGCTGATCGCTGTCCCAGTGCTTGTATGTCCCCTGAATAAACAAACAACGCATACCTGTGTTCATTTTGACAATTATATTCAATAGACCGATTGCGGGTCGCCATAATTCCCCATTGAAAAAAACACAATGGAACTGCACAAAGCAAATTGGAAGTGCACCAAAATCTCTCGCTAAAATCCAATCATTAAAAAACTAAGATGGTGACTATTGTTGGTTTCTGTTTTTACATAATATCTATTCACATAGTTCTGCTTTTTATCATGATATTCCCGCCTTGAGCTAAGCATTATATGTGACTGGTAAGTGAGGGTACATACTAGCTGAGTGCCATCCACCCAGGTATAGACTCCTTCTGTGGTCTCATCATTTAGACCAATCCAGGCGTCTCGTCCAGATAATAGCTCTACAAAAGTATTTCCTTGAATCAGACCTCTGCACATTTTCACAGAAATAAAATCACACTAAAAAAGAGATAATCGGGTCATCAGCTCCTCTGGGATATAAACATCTTCACCTATATTCTTGTGGTTCCCTCAAACTTGAATGAATTTGCCTTATGGTTGACTGGAAAGTATAACTATTTTCTCCTTTTGAAATAACATGTTGTACACGTTGGCTAAAATATCTAGTTTTGACAAAGTTACAAACAATCAAGGGAAGGGTATTTTTGAAATGGTAAATATATATATTACTGATACCTTTGATGATATCCTGTATGCGAGCCGAGCTAACTTTGGCCAGTTTCCCTCCAGTGTCACATTGAGCATTCTCATAATTCCGTTTCGTTTTATGCAGGGCGTAACAGAGTCCTTGATAGGCATAGCTTACCACGGTTTCATTGTGACATACTTCTTGACCTACTTCATCTGGTCCCCTAATGATTGCCAACCAGGCACTGATGATTTTAGATTCTGATGTGTTACGTTTCTGGCACACAGTGGTTGTACTGACTGATGTCAAGTTTTGTTTCATGTTCCATATTATCTCTATGACCTCATCGTCTGTTGGGGAATGACATCTGCTTATTGCATTTTCTGAAAAAGGCAATAAGGTGTGAAAGTCTAGGATCTTACAGAACGTGTCATCGCATATAAGTATTTAAATCATCCATTTAATGAAATTATTGTAAAATTCACATTGATATCGATATTCGGTTTCAAACTTACTGGTCCGTTTGGGATAAGCACACTTCAAATGCATTTAGAACAATAACTATATGTACCATGCATTGATGCAATATTTTTACAGTCAAATCATTTCTACAGTGAAATCAAAACACTGGATGAATACGAAATATCCAGGGATCTGTTACGTGTCTTGTCATCTCAGAGTGTTGTAAACATATTTTTAGATAACATATTTCTGTCTTATATTTCAACCTTAACTCAATCAAACAATTGCACTTTTACTGGTCCCTCATCAGGTATTCTCATCAATGGATATCCTTGTATCCATGTCATTTCTTTTAGAGATATTAGCCTTATCTTCATTTCTTTTAGAGATATTAGCCTTATCTTCATTTCTTTTAGAGATATTAGCCTTATCTTCATTTCTTTTAGAGATATTAGCCTTATCTTCAATTTCCATTCAAATCAAGTTGCATCATTAAATCATATCTGCAATGTAAATCCCACACACTGCCAGACGACCTCCATTTCTCTTATGGAAAAAAACCTTAATGGAGTAGGAAAGTACTCACCTAATGGGTACTGGCATATGAAGGAATAGGTGTCAGAGCATGGCCGGTCATCCCATGCACTACTGCCCCCTACCGCCGCCACACAGTCACTCTCCTTATCATAATGCGATGGGTTGGTTGGACTCCAATTACTCCATGTCTATCCATATACACATTACCAGCTTGTCAAGATTGCATACGTTATTCTTTATCTATATATGTATTTATATGGGTACTTGTATGATATATATATATATACATATATATATATATATATATATATATATATATATATATATATATATATATATATATATATATATATATATATATATATATATATATATATATATATATATATATATATATATATATATGAGAAACTAATATAAACAGAATTTGATATTACAATGCTCATCGTGGCAGTATTCCAAACCACACAGAAGGATAAATATATTTTACCCCAAACGGCACACAAAGCAAGCCTTTGTCTCATTTACATATTGACATAAGACTCAAATCGCTCTTTCAGCATTTTAAAAAGAATCTCAACATTGAATTTTAGCGTAAATGGTTAATAATGGTCATGGTTACTGTTATCATGTCCATGGGATCATGCAAAAGAAAGATCTCCATTCGCTCTTTGAAAAGAGTAGGACATTCAGTCCTGGTGACAGGCTTCTATCCAGCCTATGAGAAACTAAGATTTCATATTTCAATTTCCTCCCTGTACCTGAGATCTATTAGAATAGTAGTAAATGAGAGAATGACAACTCACCACTGTAGAATTGTCTAGCCACTGGAAGACGTTATCAGTATATTGATCATGAAGTCCTATCCATACATGCTCAATGGGCTTTGCTGGAAGAGAAGTTAGATGCAGGTCAAACTGTCGATATCATATAATATAGAAATTAATGGAAAGGAAGGACTCGTGTATATGGTGGTATTTACTTGCTAGATAATCGGATTCTTCTTTGTTATCCACCTTGGCCAGTGTGTAGTTGGTAGGACAAGATAACACAGCCTGTGCCCACGATTGCCCAACATCATTTAAAAAGTAACAAGTGGTCCCATACTGCCAGTGTGGCGATTGACAGAAATATAAGTCTGAAAAGAAACAGGTAACTGATTATTACAGAGAGGTGGTGATTGATTTTAAACGTCTGACCTGATTTAGTGAGCTCATCATTCAAACACATTTATGTTATAATGGTGGGTTGTGGCTCAGCTGGTAAGACGTCTCATGTTCATGCTTGTGACCAGGGTTCGATTCCTTGTTTGAGCCTTGTTTTGTAATATATGAATATACGATTTTAAGATATGCAATATAAAAACAAAAATAAAGAAAATCACAGAAGAACCAAGCTCATTGAATTTGGAAAGAATTGATGAGGATCACGTACCTTGAAAGCATCCCTTAATGATGAACTTGGCACATGGTTTACTTGGCCCAGTGGCTGATGGGAAGATTCTCAGGGATGTGGCCGCCAGGGGATTGTACTTCCGGTCCCAGCTCTCCTGTGAAATATTCCATCACTCTTTATGTTTTCCCAACAAATATGTAAGTAAGGTGCTTAATTTACTGAGCATGATAACACAAAATATGGTTATGTTACAAATATACGGTCATACCTGAATATTTTCAGCAATTTGTGAGAATGTAGCGGTTGTGTCAGGATAATTAATGTTGGCAGTGTAGGTGATATTGAATGTAATGGTGTCAACTAATACAGTGGGTGTGATAGAAGCTGATGATGTAGTCTCAAACCCTGATGTAGTCCCTGATATATTCCCTGGTGTGGTCCCTGATGTGGTCCCCGATGTTACACTACTGGGATAGGACTCACCGGAAATAGTTGATGTTTGTTCTGAGCTGACACTTTGCGTTGTGACAACCTTTTCCTCGATGTAGCCACCTATAGCTGTAATATTGGTAATCAAAACTGTTCTCCTAAACCTAAATTCTACATATTCATCTCCAGTTTGTCTGTGAGCAGAACACCAGTATGGAGAGGTCTGTTCCAGATGTGCTGCATATACTCCATATCCTGGTAGAAAAGATGAGGTCTGGAATGGCACGTCCTCCCTTAAGTAGTTTATATCAACTAGGTTAGTATTGCAGTCATCTTGTGCCATTCCATTCACTAAAATACAAAAGAAACATAGACGATGCACTCTTATTTATTCACAATCTGCTCAAAGAAAATTTATGAGTTCGTGTGATTGAAAGTAGACGTTTCCCATAGTTTGGACTATATATAAAACTAAATTACTCCATATCTCATGAATATGAAATGATCATTAAATTACTACGGCCTATCAGATTTGTTGAAATATACCCCCTCCTCCCCGCCTGAAAGGACATAATAAACGAACTGCCCAAAATCAACCTAAAAAAAGAAACATATTGAAAAGTCATCCCACACCAAAAATAGAGACAAGGGAATTTAACATGTAAAGCTTAAATATGGACATTCGGACCATTGCCGTGGCGGTATGATTCAGGATAATTCATGTTCCATTGTATTTCACCAATTCTATTGCTGCTAATTCGGTTTTGTGTGAGCTTCATCTCTTCAGGACCCTTGCGGTAAAATACATGTCCAGAAGGGGGACGGTAGCAGTCAAACGTATGCTATTATATGACTCATAATGTGATCCTTGATATATGAATAATGTATCAATAGTATTAGGTGGAAGTAGAATACAGATCTTATTGTGTATTTTATTTATTTATTTATATCAAAGGTATCGGTATCTGGGCTGTCTCAATATATGGGCTATGTCAATGTACTGAAATGAGGTCATCCAATATCTAATTAATGAATCAATACATTCATCCAATATCTAATCAATGAGATACATCAGTTACTTTCAATTAATGACATCAGTTGGATCTATAATTTCCTCTTTTAATTACACCTTTCTTACCTTACTGAAATCAAATATTTCAAACAAAGAAATCAATCCTGTTTTCCTAAAATAACAATGTCCAGTCTTTTCTGGTGCATACATATATTATGTTTTCTCTAACTACGTTATCAAATATTTATTACACCTAATAATTGCCTTGCAGATAACACAAACACATTAGTGGAGTACAGTCAGCACGATATTTCACTATTTCCATGATCTGCTTCACCTCATTCCAATTCAACTGCACTTCCGGCATAAGAAATCTATGGCATTGTGGGAAGACAAATCATAGCAAGGACATTACATTAAAGAAAGAAATTATAAAATATCAATGGCGCAAATATATATTTTTTGTCAATTGGGTTGTTTGTACCTTATGTTTTGCTGATTGATTAGATATTTCTTCAAAATGACCATGTAGAGCTATATACTGCATCATGTACACAAGCAGATTTAATAAATAAAGATGTTTATGCAGTCTATGAGACTCCAACTAAATCCTTACCTAAAGCCCCTCCCTTCGCTGATGTCAAATGAATAATTAAGAATAAATTGCCATGAATGGTCTGCGTTTTGCACTTCTGTCATGTGGTATATCATGTGATATAAACTTGTCTTAGTTCTTTATCTCAATTCCTTGTAATTCTGATAGTTTCAATAAAAAGCGTAGTTTATGTTTCACGTTGTTCTATAAATATGAATCACAGACACTTTTTTAAACACAGATTCTTGTATGATAATGTAATTGGACCAAATGCATTTTTGGCACAACTGCGTTTTGGTTTTGGTGCATTTCGAAGCAAATATGTTTGTATGGGTGCACAACAACCATCGTAATACAGATAAACCAAAGGGGATATTCAGAAGGTATCACAACACGTACACATGATGATCATAAGGGGCAAACAGCATAATGGCGTGTCCATGGCTACGTGTACCATTAACCCGGAAACCGATCTCACGCTCTTAATTTGCTGTATACCCCGGTCCTCATTAATATAAAGACACTTCTAAAAATACCATGATGGCACATTATAAAACATCTTTCTTGCATTCTGACTTCTGCCTGGAGATTGCTACGAGGCACAAATTTGTCAATGAAACATACCCAGATGTTTATTGGAGCTAAACAAATGTGCATCAATTAAGCAAAACTCGTTTATCGTCACTAAACAAAATATTGATCCTGCAAGTTCAAATAGAAATAACTCACTTGCAAATAATCACGTTTCTATGTATGTCATTTTGTGCATGTCATCTTTGTATACTATGCAGATCTACGTCAATTTGTGTGATCTGATACCAACATTCCATTATGAAACGTATATAGACTGGACGCAAGATAGTGTAGAAATACTAATAGTCGGTAATGCTGTACATGACAGCATGAAATCAACACTGACATTTCCTTCCCTTAAATCCCCCTCATTATGGCGGGCCTTTAACAAAAATCTGACAAAATATAAAATTTCATTATCAGTATGCCAATAGGATTTAAGTACCTGCAAGTCAGTTGTTGAAAGTAAGTGAGTGAATAATTATCTCAGTCAAGTCAACATGAATCATGTGAATGCCAATCAATACCAAAGGAATCCTGCCTTTCCCAAGGCAAAAAAGCGATAATAATTTGATTTCAAAAGTCTACAAGTACCCATGTTGTCTCCTAATTGTGTATGTTTTTGCTCTTGTCTACAAGTGCTGATGGTTTCTCTAGATTGTATATGTTATTGCTTCATGTCTACAAGTGCTGATGTTTTCTCTAGACTATATATGTTATTGCTTCATGGCTACAAGTGCTGATGTTTTCTCTAGACTATATATGTTATTGCTTCATGTCTACAAGTGCTGATGTTTTCTCTAAACTATATATGTTACTGCCTTATGTTTACAAGTGCTGATGGTTTCTCTAGACTATATATGTTATTGCTTCATGTCTACAAGTGCTGATGGTTTCTCTAGACTATATATGTTATTGCTTCATGTCTACAAGTGCTGATGGTTTCTCTAGAGTATATATGTTATTGCTTCATGTCTACAAGTGCTGATGTTTTCTCTAAACTATATATGTTACTGGCTTATGTTTACAAGTGACCATGTTTTCTCTAGATTATATATGTCATTGCTTCATGTCTACAAGTACTGATGGTTTCTCTAGATTATATATATCATTGCCCCATATCTACTTTTGACCATGTTTCCTCTAGACTATATATGTCATTGCTTCATGTCTACAAGTGCCGATCTTTTCTCTAGACTATATATGTTATTGCTTCATGTCTACAAGTGCTGATGGTTTCTCTAGACTATATATGTCATTGCTTCATGTCTACAAGTGCCGATCTTTTCTCTAGACTATATTTTACTAATTTCTCTTGATTTGGTGCTGATAATCAAATCACTTATGATTGGAAAGAGGAGGTTGGGAATCAGTGAGTTCAGTGCTTTTATTATGAACTTTTATTTTTGGTTCATACTGAGATATTATTGGAAAAGTAAGAACAATCAGCCACATTCCAGTGCGTCCTCAGTGGACGGCAGATGAACCCACATTTAGCTTATGACAAATTCCAGGAAAACAACTGGCCTTAATTTTCCATAATTGGATCGAAAAGGAAATGGGACAAATATGTTGTCACTGTCCATATACAACCAGATTCTAAATGCTGGCCCAGTATATATCATAGCTTTGGTCATATAGACATATGTATCCGATAAAGCCATTATGTATCGGGCTGGGAAGAATACAATACCATTACTTACCTTCAATTGATTCAGCTTATTGTCAGCCAATGTATTTGTATATTATGTATGTCCGCTAAGAGGAAACTTATAAAGTGTCAAATAAACCTCTTTATTTACTTTGTCAAGTCATTATTTATTGAAGAGTGTTTTATTTATATCATCCTTCAATACTGTTTAATTGGGTTTTTTGTAGTTCGCTATATTCCACCTTCTCAGGAGATAATGATAAGATGTTAGATCGCATTTGCATATATTTTTAAAACACAAGATTACTTTTGCACATATAATATATAAACAGCCATATATATATATATATATATATATATATATATATATATATATATATATATATATATATATATATATATATATATATATATATATATATATATATATATATATATATATATATATATATATATATATATATATATATATACGGCTGTTTAATATATTATACGTTGAGAGGTCTCTCTATATATTACGTTCCAGCAAAGTTAAAAGTGAAAAGTGAATTCAATATCAGATCATTTCTCTTTCAAACATAAATGATCAAAGTGATCACAAGTCATGTTTTGCAAATATGATGTTATTGATCACATGCCTTAGCCAATATTTTATTAATATCCTGGTGATCTTGTCACAGAATACAAAGTAGACTTACCACAGAGGTATGATAGTAGCAGACACAGACGGGGAACACTCATTATTCCTGTTTTAACACAACTATAAACCCTGATGTCAACTCATTTCTCCCTTAGTCACCTGCAGTCATATTACAAAACTCCACTTTGAACAAATATATCACATATATATCACAGTCAGTAAAATCTTAGTTTTTCAAAACAATTGACTTTGCAACTCACACAATATAATTAATCAAATATTACATATTGTTCAGAGTTATTCATACAATATGTTTATAAAAAATAAAGTTTTTTAGTGTTAATAAAAAACAAAGGAAAACACTAACAAAACTATTAAATAGTGCTCTTTTAACTGCAATGTCACACAAAAATACTTGCCCTTGCAAATGTCTGTCATGTACTTCCGTGATAATCCGTCTTTCTGGTGATATCTATCTGTCAATGTTATTTATGACTTTGTCAAAATTAAACATTGTCCTGCCAATTCATGGAGATCAGAATAGACTGGACCCCTGTGCAGGTTTTGTGGTCTACTAATGAGTTGAATAAAACTTGAGAGATATGTGACCAGCCGATGCTCACCTTCAGCCAAGTGCGAATAACACCTTTTCTAATCAATATCACCAGTTGGCATGCATGTTTTATTGAATCTGTTATTGGTCTTAAGTGTTCTTTCATACAGTGTGGGCAGATAGAACCTAAATGGAGATACCATTAGTCCAGTTAAAAAGTGTAGTGCAATACAAGGACAAGAGCATTATGTGTCTTAATGCGAAGGCAAGGACATCAATATTACTGAATAACCGATGATACCGTTAATTGGTTTCATGTAACCGCTAAATGTGAGTAGAGCGTAAACAAAAAAACATGGTTAACAAAGTGTTCTCACGAATGTTTTACTAAACAAAAAAACATGGCTAACAAAATGTTCTCACAAATGTTCTAGTAAACAAAAAAAACATGGTTAACAAAATGTTCTCACGAATGTTCTAGTAAACAAAAAAACATGGCTAACAAAGTGTTCTCACAAATGTTGAGGTACAAGTGCCATTGCTTCCTCCACCCCCTCCAAGATTAGGATATTCCAACTTCTGTTCTTGTCAAAGTGACTGCTCTTTATGATCCATTGACATGAGTACACACTCCTCACAGCGGCGAATATCACCGCCACAGGCAGCTTTATTTTGTAGATTGAAACATAAAGGCAGATGCCACATGCCATATATAATATATAAATGGCTAACAAAGTGTTCTTACGAATGTTCTACTAAACAAAAAAAAACATGGCTAACAAAATGTTCTCACAAATGTTCTAGTAAACAAAAAAACATGGCTAACAAAGTGTTCTCACGAATGTTCTACTAAACAAAAAAACATGGTTAACAAAATGTTCTCACAAATGTTCTAGTAAACAAAAAAAACATGGCTAACAAAGTCTCTATATATATATACATATATATATATATATATATATATATATATATATATATATATATATATATATATATATATATATATATATATATATATATATATATATATATATATCTTTAGACTTAGATATTTAGATATTTAGACTTAGATATTTAGTCTTAGATATTCAGACTTAGATATTTAGACCTAGATATTTAGACTTAGATATTTAGACTTAGATATTTAGACTTAGGTATTTAGACTTAGGTATTAAGACTTTGATATTTAGACTTAGATATTTAGACCTAGATATTCAGACTTAGATATTTAGACTTAGATATTTAGACTTAGGTATTTAGACTTGGATATTTAGACTTAGGTATTTAGACTTAGATATTTAGACTTAGATATATAGACTTAGATATTTAGACCTAGATATTTAGACCTAGATATTCAGACTTAGATATTTAGACCTAGATATTTAGACTTAGATATTTAGACTTAGATATTTAGACTTAGGTTTTTAGACTTGGATATTTAGACTTAGGTATTTAGACTTAGATATTTAGACTTAGATATTTAGACTTAGATATTCAGACTTAGATATTTAGACCTAGATATTTAGACTTAGATATTTAGACTTAGATATTTAGACTTAGGTATTTACACTTTGATATTTAGACTTAGATATTTAGACTTAGATATTTAGACCTAGATATTCAGACTTAGATATTTAGACTTAGATATTTAGACTTAGATATTTAGACTTGGATATTTAGACTTAGGTATTTAGACTTAGATATTTAGACTTAGATAAATAGACTTAGATATTTAGACCTAGATATTCAGACTTAGATATTTAGACCTAGATATTTAGACTTAGATATTTAGACTTAGGTATTTAGACTTGGATATTTAGACTTGGATATTTAGACTTAGGTATTTAGACTTAGATATTTAGACTTAGATATTTAGACTTAGATATTTAGACTTAGATATTTAGACTTAGATATTTAGACTTAGATATTTAGACTTAAAGCTGAGTAAATATTTGCATGTTTTCACTTTCAGGGTCAGGGCATTCCATAGTTTCATCGCATATTGATCTGAGGGATCTTGGTCCAGATTTGGGTTCTAATAATAGTGATAGCGCAACCATTTTGCACCGTCCATGTTATGCCTCAGTCACATTTGTGCAGATTTCAGTAAAGATGCCAGGCCGATGGGTATTTTTTACAAAATCGGTAGGCAGTTCAGATTGCTGTGCGGGCACCGGGAGATCATCGGCCACAATTGGGCATCTTTAAGACGTCGGGCGGGTCATCAGGAACTTTTAGCTGCAACATAAAAGTTGCCGGCGTTTCCCCGATGTCTTATCAGCAAATATTATCTTAAAGTACACGGCAGGGTCCCGGCAGTGTCCCGCAGGGACATCGGCAGATTATCTTAGGGCTGCCGGTGGCATCGTGCGGTGAAAATAGGATTATTTTTATTTCATGTGTTCACAGGCCATTGTCAGATGATCCACCGGGCTCCCTGCGATATATCATAGACGTCTTTAGGATGTCTTTCAGACGTCTGTCAAATGATATAGACGTCTTTATGATATCCTACAGACGTCTGTCAATGATTTAGACGTCTTTAAGATATCCTACAGACGTCTGTGCCATTCAGTCTTGCATGTGCCGTGAGGTGCCCTTTAATAATGTGACCACAGCTACGGCATATCTGAGATTGTTGCTGATAAACTCCCCGTTGCAAATGTGACTGAGGCATCAGTAGGGCTATATTCAAATCTATCCTGGCTTCAACTAGAAGCCAGTGTAATTCCATCAGTTTGGAAGGTCTTATAAAACTAACATTACAGTTTTATTGTTGTCTATATCTATTAGTATGTCATATTGTACCTTCAATAATGCAGTCTCAGTGAATTCCTTGTGTGCTGATTGGAACATGCTTTGAATATTGTTCCTCATAAGATAATTGACAAACTATTTGGATACCGCTCTTTCAATGAGCTTAGACAAATAAGCCAGATTTAACACGTGTCTGCAGTTCCTTTTCAATAATTCTAGTGTTTTTATCAATGGTCCTATTATGGTTAATATTAGAGAGTCAGCATGATTGATTTATTTATAATTGCCGTTATGATGGGTAATAATTGCCCAACGTCTTTATTAAGTAGCCATGTTAGTATCCGATCCAGCTCACATGATTTCAAACAATATGTATTCAATACTATTCACAACAGAAAACAATATGTATTCAATACTATTCACAACAGAAAACATTATATATTCAATACTATTCATAACAGAAAACATTATATATTCAATACTATATATAACAGAAAACAATATATATTCAATACTATTCACAACAGAAAACAATATGTATTCAATACTATTCACCACAGAAAACATTATATATTCAATACTATTCATAACAGAAAACATTATATATTCAATACTATTCACAACAGAAAACATTATATATTCAATACTATTCATAACAGAAAACAATACATATTCAATACTATTCATAACAGAAAACAATATACATAATCAGACCTGTGAGACACAAGCATCAACTCAGCGTGACCCTGATATGGAGAATATCACAAATGATTGGCTCAACTCCTCACAGAGCTACATCGTAGTTATGGATACCCTTAACGTGTCAGGCCCTGAAAACATTTGGGGCATTTCTCGACCAATTTTAAGCCAGCATGTCTTGATTGCTTTCATATCTTGGGAACCGCTATCACAATGATATTGCCGCTAACACAACAATAATAATGATAATGATAATGATAATGATAATGATAATGATAATGATAATGATAATAATAATAATAATAATAATAATAATAATAATAATAATAATAATAATAATAATAATAATAATAATAATAATAATAATAATAATAATAAATTTCTATAGCCCCATTTCAGACCAGGTCTGCTTATGGCGCTTTCGAAGGTAATGTTCTCTGTAGAGATGAGTCTTTAAATGCCGTTTAAAGCATTCCATAGTCTTAGCATTTTTTATTTCTAAGGGCAGGGCATTCCATGTCCTTGGTGAATATGCAGCAAAAGCCCTATCCCCATAGCTTCGTTGTTTTCATTAGATCTAAGATTTTTTTCCCCAGTTTTTGGTATTAATAATTAACGTAGATAGCTAGGGGCAAAGCCATTTTGTATCTTCCATGTTAATAAGGCAATCTTGAAATCAATCCTAGCTTCAACCGGTAGCCAATGTAGATCCATTAGTTTTTGTGTAATATGGTCCCTTTTCTTCAGCTTACCAACAACCCTGGTCACCGCATTTTGTAGCTTTTGCAGTTTAGCCAGTTCACATTTGGGCATTCCAGCCAGTAGAGAATTTCCATAGTCCAGTGTAGAGGTGATAAATGTATGTGCCAGCGTATTTGAGGTTTTCTCATCCATGCATCCTCTTATTCTGGCCAGATTTCTGACATGATAAAAACCATTCTTACAGATTTTTCTAATTTGTTCTTTCAAAGCTAATTCCTGATCAAAGATTAAGCCTAGATCCTTAACTTTGCTTGATCTAGGAATTTCAGAAGAACCAACTGTTTTTTTTTTCAGGTATATTTTTATTTTTCAGGTCAGAATTTTTTCCACAGATCAACATTTCAGTTTTTCCATCATTAATCTTCATTTTATTATCTTGCAGGAAAGTTCTTATTTTACTTATACATTCTTCTATTTCTTTTGTAGATTTTTTCATCCCATCAGGTGATTTTGGATCTGGCGAGATGTATACCTGAGTGTCGTCAGCATATACATGGTGCCTTAAATCGTACTGCCCAATCAGATCTGCCAGTGGTTCCATATATGTCGTGAACAGAATGGGACCCAGTACGGAACCCTGGGGAACGCCATAATCAATATTCATATTTTCCGACTTTTTTCCAACAATGGTAACACATTACTTTCTTTGTGATAGGTAAGATTTGAACCATTTTAATGCCGTGCCTCCAATGCCACATCTTTTTTCAAGCCTATTTAAATACATGTGAATACTCTCGAGCTGTTTGATCTCTCATGTCGGTAACACATCAAAGACTTCCCTCTAAAAGTTTGGGATTTCTCATAAAGCAATACCACGTCAATGAGTAACGTCTTATTGTATATATAAGCTATGCTGATCTATTCGGCACACCCAAGAGCTTGAAAAGCTCCCTGTGAAATTTCATGGTATCCCCTGGAATCGAGAATGTATTTCACAATGCTAGTTCCAACGTCGGAAATCACAAATCGTTTCGCCCCCCCTTTCTAGTCACAACATTTACACAAACAATGACACGAAAGCTTGTACTGGGTGTGGTGTCAAGCATATACGATTATATACTTGCAGAGCCTGGTATAAACCCATGATCTGCTAGCTAGGGAGAGGGCGGAAAATAAATAAAGTGGCTTTTCAATCAAAGTGTGAAGAAAATAGTAGTGGAAATCTAAAATCAAATTAAAAAATCTATGGTTCTAAAATTAAATATGAGGACAAAAAGCCTTGGAAAGTTCACCTGATATGGCCTTCATCGCTGTCTAACAATATTTCACATATTTTATTGCGCACAACTTTGTCCATTTGCTAGGTAATAGATCGATTCACAGACTTTGTAAATTGAATTTATAGCAAAGTGTCTATAATAGTTAAAAAGTTGTTTGAAAGGTACTGAAAAAGTCAATACGACATATCTATGTTAGGACGTAGAGTTACAAATCGTGACAAACGGGTCTATTGATTTAATAATAATAATAATTATAATAATAATAATAAATTTCTATAGCCCCATTTCAGACCAGTTTGTTCTCTGTAGAGATGAGTCTTTAAATGCCGTTTAAAGCATTCCATAGTCTTAGCATTTTTAATTTCTAAGGGCAGGGCATTCCATGTCCTTGGTGCATATGCAGCAAAAGCCCTATCCCAATATGTTTTTTAATTTGTTTTTGGAACTAGATATTCGTTGTTTTCATTAGATCTAAGATTTTTTTCCCCAGTTTTTGGTATTAATAATTAATTAAGATAGCTAGGGGCAAAGCCATTTTGTGTCTTCCATGTTAATAAGGCAATCTTGAAATCAATCCTAGCTTCAACCGGTAGCCAATGTAGATCCATTAGTTTTTGTGTAATATGGTCCCTTTTCTTCAACTTACCAACAACCCTGGTCACCGCATTTTGTAGCTTTTGCAGTTTAGCCAGTTCACATTTGGGCATTCCAGCCAGTAGAGAATTTCCATAGTCCAGTGTAGAGGTGATAAATGTATGTGCCAGCGTATTTGAGGTTTTCTCATCCATGCATCCTCTTATTCTGGCCAGATTTCTGACATGATAAAAACCATTCTTACAGATTTTTCTAATTTGTTCTTTCAAAGCTAATTCCTGATCAAAGATTACGCCTAGATCCTTAACTTTGCTTGATCTAGGAATTTCAGAAGAACCAACTGTTTTTTTTTTCAGGTATATTTTTATTTTTCAGGTCAGAATTTTTTCCACAGATCAACATTTCAGTTTTTCCATCATTAATCTTCATTTTATTATCTTGCAGGAAAGTTCTTATTTTACTTATACATTCTTCTATTTCTTTTGTAGATTTTTTCATCCCATCAGGGATGAAAATCAGGTGATTTTGGATCTGGCGAGATGTATACCTGAGTGTCGTCAGCATATACATGGTGCCTTAAATCGTACTGCCCAATCAGATCTGCCAGTGGTTCCATATATGTCGTGAACAGAATGGGACCCAGTATGGAACCCTGGGGAACGCCATAATCAATATTCATATTTTCCGACTTTTTTCCAACAATGGTAACACATTACTTTCTTTGTGATAGGTAAGATTTGAACCATTTTAATGCCGTGCCTCCAATGCCACATCTTTTTTCAAGCCTATTTAAATACATGTGAATACTCTCGAGCTGTTTGATCTCTCATGTCGGTAACACATCAAAGACTTCCCTCTAAAAGTTTGGGATTTCTCATAAAGCAATACCACGTCAATGAGTAACGTCTTATTGTATATATAAGCTATGCTGATCTATTCGGCACACCCAAGAGCTTGAAAAGCTCCCTGTGAAATTTCATGGTATCCCCTGGAATCGAGAATGTATTTCACAATGCTAGTTCCAACGTCGGAAATCACAAATCGTTTCGCCCCCCCTTTCTAGTCACAACATTTACACAAACAATGACACGAAAGCTTGTACTGGGTGTGGTGTCAAGCATATACGATTATATACTTGCAGAGCCTGGTATAAACCCATGATCTGCTAGCTAGGGAGAGGGCGGAAAATAAATAAAGTGGCTTTTCAATCAAAGTGTGAAGAAAATAGTAGTGGAAATCTAAAATCAAATTAAAAAATCTATGGTTCTAAAATTAAATATGAGGACAAAAAGCCTTGGAAAGTTCACCTGATATGGCCTTCATCGCGGTCTAACAATATTTCACATATTTTATTGCGCACAACTTTGTCCATTTGCTAGGTAATAGATCGATTCACAGACTTTGTAAATTGAATTTATAGCAAAGTGTCTATAATAGTTAAAAAGTTGTTTGAAAGGTACTGAAAAAGTCAATACGACATATCTATGTTAGGACGTAGAGTTACAAATCGTGACAAACGGGTCTATTGATTTAATAATAATAATAATTATAATAATAATAATAAATTTCTATAGCCCCATTTCAGACCAGTTTGTTCTCTGTAGAGATGAGTCTTTAAATGCCGTTTAAAGCATTCCATAGTCTTAGCATTTTTAATTTCTAAGGGCAGGGCATTCCATGTCCTTGGTGCATATGCAGCAAAAGCCCTATCCCAATATGTTTTTTAATTTGTTTTTGGAACTAGATATTCGTTGTTTTCATTAGATCTAAGATTTTTTTCCCCAGTTTTTGGTATTAATAATTAATTAAGATAGCTAGGGGCAAAGCCATTTTGTGTCTTCCATGTTAATAAGGCAATCTTGAAATCAATCCTAGCTTCAACCGGTAGCCAATGTAGATCCATTAGTTTTTGTGTAATATGGTCCCTTTTCTTCAACTTACCAACAACCCTGGTCACCGCATTTTGTAGCTTTTGCAGTTTAGCCAGTTCACATTTGGGCATTCCAGCCAGTAGAGAATTTCCATAGTCCAGTGTAGAGGTGATAAATGTATGTGCCAGCGTATTTGAGGTTTTCTCATCCATGCATCCTCTTATTCTGGCCAGATTTCTGACATGATAAAAACCATTCTTACAGATTTTTCTAATTTGTTCTTTCAAAGCTAATTCCTGATCAAAGATTACGCCTAGATCCTTAACTTTGCTTGATCTAGGAATTTCAGAAGAACCAACTGTTTTTTTTTTCAGGTATATTTTTATTTTTCAGGTCAGAATTTTTTCCACAGATCAACATTTCAGTTTTTCCATCATTAATCTTCATTTTATTATCTTGCAGGAAAGTTCTTATTTTACTTATACATTCTTCTATTTCTTTTGTAGATTTTTTCATCCCATCAGGGATGAAAATCAGGTGATTTTGGATCTGGCGAGATGTATACCTGAGTGTCGTCAGCATATACATGGTGCCTTAAATCGTACTGCCCAATCAGATCTGCCAGTGGTTCCATATATGTCGTGAACAGAATGGGACCCAGTATGGAACCCTGGGGAACGCCATAATCAATATTCATATTTTCCGACTTTTTTCCAACAATGGTAACACATTACTTTCTTTGTGATAGGTAAGATTTGAACCATTTTAATGCCGTGCCTCCAATGCCACATCTTTTTTCAAGCCTATTTAAATACATGTGAATACTCTCGAGCTGTTTGATCTCTCATGTCGGTAACACATCAAAGACTTCCCTCTAAAAGTTTGGGATTTCTCATAAAGCAATACCACGTCAATGAGTAACGTCTTATTGTATATATAAGCTATGCTGATCTATTCGGCACACCCAAGAGCTTGAAAAGCTCCCTGTGAAATTTCATGGTATCCCCTGGAATCGAGAATGTATTTCACAATGCTAGTTCCAACGTCGGAAATCACAAATCGTTTCGCCCCCCCCTTTCTAGTCACAACATTTACACAAACAATGACACGAAAGCTTGTACTGGGTGTGGTGTCAAGCATATACGATTATATACTTGCAGAGCCTGGTATAAACCCATGATCTGCTAGCTAGGGAGAGGGCGGAAAATAAATAAAGTGGCTTTTCAATCAAAGTGTGAAGAAAATAGTAGTGGAAATCTAAAATCAAATTAAAAAATCTATGGTTCTAAAATTAAATATGAGGACAAAAAGCCTTGGAAAGTTCACCTGATATGGCCTTCATCGCTGTCTAACAATATTTCACATATTTTATTGCGCACAACTTTGTCCATTTGCTAGGTAATAGATCGATTCACGGACTTTGTAAATTGAATTTATAGCAAAGTGTCTATAATAGTTAAAAAGTTGTTTGAAAGGTACTGAAAAAGTCAATACGACATATCTATGTTAGGACGTAGAGTTACAAATCGTGACAAACGGGTCTATTGATTTCAGATGTATATCTAAAGTTCATCTATAATTTATCTGTAATATAAGTGGCACAATCTTGGACAAGAAAACTTCCTGTTAACAATCTTGTGGGATCAAATGATTCAATTTTGTTACATTTCCTTTTTGGACATGCAAATAACATGCAAATAACATGCAAATAATATGCAAGTAACATGCAAATAATATGCAAATAACATGCAAATAACCTGCGAGAAGCATAAGGTTATGGTCCTGAGGTCAAGAGCTAGCTAGGTCACAAATGTATCATTTCATCGAGTTTCAGGAGGCTTGAGAGGGAAGGACAATGTTAAACTAACAGCAAAGAACCTGACAATCATATTTGTGTCATTAATAAAAACAAATTCTAAAAGAATTCCTATTTTGATATGTTTATTTGTTATTTATCTTTAAAGCATTTTCATAATGAAAATATATCACAGTCAGGGAATATCACATACGTCATAGAAGTTACCAATATAAATATACGTATGTTACCATACTCACATGAATCACCTATACATCACATATACAACATACACTAAGTGTATTCTTCGTTGATATTCTGAATAAAAATATCTTAATATATACATATTGCATATCACAAACGCTTTAATGTACATGTACCGATCACCTTTTCAAAAAATTACTTTGTTGAGAAAATAGAAAATGGTATTTTTCATGTTTATTTACAGTTTACCATCAGCACTGTAAAACAATTGTCAATATATTTTAGATTATCATATTTTTGCTAACTGAACTGATCCAAATCCCCTAGCATATCAGCTAAATCCACTGAACCTGTCTGGTTGGAGTATTTTTCCTGAATTTTATCTATCCTTTCTGGGTCTGGGTCAGGGTCTGGGTCAGGGTCTGGGTCTGGTTCATGGTTTGGGTCTGGGTGCCCGGATGGCCCAGGCTGGGGTGAACCAGGGGGTTCACTATGCACATCTACCCCGGAGTCTGACACTGATGGAGTCTCATATTTTTTCGCGAGATTTGAATCAGCATTCCATATATGAACAGGAACAACTGGCGTAGTTACCCTGCCAACTGCACGAAGATTTGCTATCTTACTGCCCATCTTTCTATACAACCAGCCAAGATTTCTTCTCTGTATCCTCATCACCTGTTCTCCATTAGTGAGGACGTCGAGGATGACAATGAGGGTAGTTCCGGTTCCGATAACGGCGACTGTCACATATCCTATCTGGGCACCACCCTCTACGTCCACAAAGGCCTGGTCCTCACTACTCCTTGCTCTGGTCGGTCCTCAAATAGAAACATACCACATCTATACAAACACTCGGCTGATTCCATATCATATGCTTAATTAAACCACAATAATATATTGAATCCTGACTTTGTATTCCAATCAATTAATCATATATTTAATATTTCATATACACGCCACTTTTGCATCAAATTTAACCACGAATAATAGATATTGGTATCTGTATCGACCATGTGTATCCGATATTTGGAAATTATTCATTAAATTAATGTAAATGAAATTATATCATTATAATGGAAATATGTATTGAAATGTTATCCAGATTTCATGAAAATTTCCACAATGAAATATATGGGACATACTTATACAGTCTTGAAGTGGCGGTTGCCAGTTGCCATCGCTTTGACAACTGAACTGTCTGAAGACACTGGTTGTATCTCCCCGGAATATTTCGCGGTCTTTGCACGTGCAGTTGGGAACTGACCCATAAAAGCGCCGGAAGTGGTCGCATTGGTAGGTCCACCTGCGCACTGGGGAGCAGCGCACGACTGAAATGTATATAAACCCTTTATTTCCTGTTAGATATGTTGTCCAACTATTTGTTGTCATTTGAATAAAAGATACATCAAAATATAACTGATTTAAACACGAAAGAGATAGAAATTGTTATGTTTATTCTTTATTAGAATATAAAATTAACTCATAGTTTAAACCACTTACTATAACAAGACTCTAATGGTGAATTCCACTCCCCAGTTGCCATACAGTAAACAGATTTGTTGACCAAACCATCATTAAATGTGAATCCATCATGGCAGCCATATTTGACCCTGATGTTATATTGGTTGCGTGTATCATAGACTGTCATATGGTCCAACGCCTTCAATATGGGGCACTCTATTGCTAAATAACAGAAATAGAGCAATACCAGTCTTAACTGAACCTGATTTATATTTCTGAACAAATATGTTATTAAACATGATAACAAACCGATATCCACATAGAAATACAGTCACATAAACATACGCCAAATGTCTGATAACTGTGCAGGGCATTGCTTATCTTTAAGGTTTTTGAACATTTCTATATATGTGAACATTTCCAGTAATTTGCCGAGCTTAATAGGTAGAATATAATTAAGGTAACAAAGGTAAGTAATGGTATTGTACACAATATGGCGGGCTTATTCCACCAACCCAACATTGCTTTTCTTTAAAAGTCTTAAATTGAGCCTATTATCAGAATGAGGCACTGGATGTTCCAGGTGTATATGTATGTAGGAAACAAATCATTATTTGTAATTGTATTTTTTAACGATAAAAAAGAATTGAAAATCTGTGATGATCAACAGACAGAATGACAACCCCCCCCCCTACCACCCCCTTTACTGATATAGCCAGCACAACTCAAGATAAGTTGATCCCTCTCTGATTATAATGGTTCATCACACACAAATGTCACCAACTCACGCCTGCATATCGTCCCAGAGGGCAGCACCCACTTGGCCGTTCCCATGCATCTGCCAATGTGAGCGGATTTCCCGTCAGGGAATACATGTCCTTTCCTGCACCGATAGGTGGCGACACTGCCAGCTGTGGTGGTGGAGTAGTCCAGACTGGCTAGCTCGACATAGGGAGGTCTCTTGCAGTCCAGGACTTGAATATGATAAAACTAAATATTAAACTAAGGACCGAGGAATAACACTGTTTATGTTTAGCAAGGGTCTTCATGCGTAGGGACATGTTAATGCTAAGGTAGCTTAAAGATTTTATCAATTTAACAACTTAAATTCCTAGAAATAACTAGTTTAAAAAATAGTTTTGAAAGCATCATTATATAATCATTTGCTATTGCAAAATAAACACTTTGAACCCGAGTGTGGGACGCAATTCTGACCCATTGAAAACAACACGTCGGAACTGGAACTGCACAACCAAAAACGGAAGTGCACAAGAAAAATCTCCAATAATTAAAAACAAGATGGTAACCCACAATCGCGCGAGTACTTAATCGCACCATAAAAAACACGTGTGAGTGTCTTCCTATTTATTTTATCTCAATCCCAAATGATGGGCTTATTAACAGGTGTGACTCACGTTCACAGTCTCTGGGTACCATCTTCCAGGTCCGGTCCCAGTGACAGTAGATGGCAGCAGTGGTCCTCCCCCGGAAGCCGTAGTCTGGTGGGCACGTGAGCACGTGGAAGGTGCCGATCTCAGCGCTGGTGCCGCTACTGGAAGCCAGGGCGGGCAGAGGAACCGGAGGACAACGGTCCGCTGGAAAGGTCATAGATAAAATATACAGCCAAGATTGTTCATCCATGTTTGCTGTCATGGTGATCCACTTTTGTGGTATTCAAACGTAAGCACACAATACTACTTCTCTTAAGTGAGTGAAGTCTCAGCCATTCTGTGAGGGCATATATTCCAGGACTTCTCCCCTTCACTGTTACTTGCAAGCTTTGTATTTTACTGTTATGTTACCCTTTTTCACCTCACATATATCCCATCATGCCAACTTAACCCTAAATCCACTTGCTTTATGGAATATTTTTTATGTATTTGAGTTCCATGTCCTTTACGTCTCCATCTTGTGCATTCAATTTAATTGATAAGTAAGAGAGCCGTATAAATCTGACACTTACCGATTTAGTCTGACATTTACCGATGCAGTTCGACACTTACCGATGCAGTCTGACACTTACCGATGCAGTCTGACACTTACTGATTTAGTCTGACATTTACCGATGCAGTTTGACACTTACCGATGCAGTCTGACACTTACTGATGCAGTCCGACACTTACCAATGCAGTCCGACACTTACCAATGCAGTCTGACACTTACCGGTGCAGTCTGACACTTACCGATGCAGTCTGACACTTACCGATGCAGTCTGACACTTACCGATGCAGTCCGACACTTACCGATGCAGTCCGACATTTACCGATGCAGTCTGACACTTACCGATGCAGTCCGGCACTTACCGATGCAGTCTGACACTTACCGATGCAGTCCGACACTTACCGATGCAGTCCGACACTTACCGATGCAGTCCGACACTTACCGATGCAGTCCAACACTTACCGATGCAGTCCGACACTTACCGATGCAGTCTGACACTTACCGATGCAGTCCGGCACTTACCGATGCAGTCTGGCACTTACCGATGCAGTCCGGCACTTACCGATGCAGTCCGACACTTACCGATGCAGTCTGACACTTACCAATGCAGTCCGACACTTACCAATGCAGTCCGACACTTACCGATGCAGTCTGAGACCACTGCGCTCCACTGTGAGTTGCTCTGGCAGTGGACAGTGGTGTGCTTGTTGCCGTCAGCGAGTCTGTATATCCCGGCACACTCATACTTGATGTACGTCCCGGTGCTGAACTGAGAGGAGTTGCGGGAAGCATACAATACCACCTGAGGCATCGAACACAGCGTGCCTGCACATAACATTATATATGTGAATTTATAGAATGTGTGGTGTATTCTTTATTTGTATTTGGCAGTATGCCAACCATGGAGGAAACCACTTACTGAACGTCGACTGCTGAGAATGACTTATAGACGTTTTTAATATCATTTTTTTTTTATATAAAGTTTCCTGTTGATTGTTAATCTTCATTTTCCTTGATTGGTAAATCGCACTCACGTTCACAGGGGAGCAAGGTGCCTTCCCATTGGAGACTACTTGAGCACCTCAGGCTGAGGACGGTGTCATGCATGAAGCCCGGGAAGTGATATCCGAACTGGCACCTGTACTCCACCACTGTCCCGAATACCGCCACCTCCGTGCTCTTAACAGTACCAAACGGCTGAGGACTGGCCGCGCATGCGTCATCTGCAAATAACATGCCATCTAACTGAATATCTTCATTCTTGGTAGTATTTAGTCAGAAGCAACGAATTGACTCTTTTTTTTAGAGATGTCAAGGAGAAATTACTGCTTAAATCTGAGTATTTACACTTTAACATTATTTAAACTCACATATCTTATTTGATGATTTTTATAATAAAAAATAATTGAGATACAATAATGTGTTTTGTATTAGTTTGCAAATTTCCCTTTTGAGACATTCTCATTATTGAGAATTAAGACTATTACAAAGATTCAGATGATATATTAAAGATTATACTGTGACAAGCTTGGATCTGTGATCACCATAGATACAGACCGGTACATATATAGCAAAACGTACATGTGCAAGCTGGGAACTCCTCAGGCCAATCCTGAAGATGGCAGACAATGGTTTTACTCTTTGAGCCATCCACAAACTTGAAGCCTGGCAAACACGTGATATCCACCCTCATGTTATAGGCTTCCTCGTGGACACTCACGTGTGCATTCGGTAGTAGAGGAACTGGGGGACAGTAGCCCGCTGAATTATCATATAGAAAATATCATATAGTTAGATATCACCACAAGGGTGTCATTATATATGGAGTGTAAGACGGATAATTGTGAGTAACAATGTTATTCCTATTCATACATGGGGAGCGTAAGAACAGACTTTAAGAGAATATGTTATAGTAAAGGGGAATCATCTTATTATAAGGACATACACCTAGCATTGACAAATGTGGGGATATGTTATAGCAAAGGGGAATCATCTTATTATAAGGACACACACCTAGCATTGACAAATGTGGGGATATGTTATAGCAAAGGGGAATCATCTTATTATAAGGACATATACCTAGCATTGACAAATGTGGGGATATGTTATAGCAAAGGGGAATCATCTTATTATAAGGACACACACCTAGCATTGACAAATGTGGGGATATGTTATAGCAAAGGGGAATCATCTTATTATAAGGACACACGCCTAGCATTGACAAATGTGGGGATATGTTATAGTAAAGGGGAATCATCTTATTATAATGACACAAGCCTAGCATTGACAAATGTGGGGATATGTTATAGCAAAGGGGAATCATCTTATTATAAGGAAATACACCTAGCATTGACAAATGTGGGGATATGTTATAGTAAAGGGGAATCATCTTATTATAAGGAAACACGCCTAGCATTGACAAATGTGGGGATATGTTATAGCAAAGGGGAATCATCTTATTATAATGACATACACCTAGCATTGACAAATGTGGGGATATGTTATAGCAAAGGGGAATCATCTTATTATAAGGAAATACACCTAGCATTGACAAATGTGGGGATATGTTATAGTAAAGGGGAATCATCTTATTATAAGGAAACACGCCTAGCATTGACAAATGTGGGGATATGTTATAGCAAAGGGGAATCATCTTATTATAATGACATACACCTAGCATTGACAAATGTGGGGATATGTTATAGCAAAGGGGAATCATCTTATTATAAGGACACACGCCTAGCATTGACAAATGTGGGGATATGTTATAGCAACGGGGAATCATCTTATTATAATGACACACGCCTAGCATTGACAAATGTGGGGATATGTTATAGCAATGTGTCATATATTAACGGGTATTGTGCATGTTGTTGATGTTCCTTTGTCTTTTTAAAGCTCTGGCGTGTACTGCATTAATGGACTAGATATTTTTAAATGTTTCAATTGTCATATAATGTATATTTCTATAGTCACAATCTTTTGATCGGTTATAGTTTCTGGTGGATGCTTTGAGATATTCGGAATAGTATCAATACTAGTGAAAACCATTGACAATGGTTCAACAATTTATCGCATCTATATGCGTTTCGATTTTTATCGAAATGTATGACAAACATATAATAAATTCTCAAGTGCTGACTCACGGCTACAGGAAGTATCGGCGATAGAGAGCTGTCCGCTGGCAGACGCGGTGATGTGAGCGGAGTTCCGGCCGTCCACCATGAAGGTACCGGGGAGACACGTGACTAGGACAGGGCTGCCGCCGAACCGGATCACCTTCCGCGACACCGGAAGTACATTAAACAGCACAGGAAGAAGTACGATGGCACCTACAATCAGGGCAAATAAAACTCGGTCCCATCAAGATAGTAGTTTTAGTTCATATAGCTATTATTACCGAAATATCATGTCAATAACGTTTTGTCCTATATTACAATTTCAAATTCTTCTATATTTTTTTCTTTTATCTTTATATATTTTTCTGCCTTAATTGATTCTCGACTGATTTAGATTGCATTAATGCATGTATATTCATTTTGATAGGACATTATACTATGATTTTCAGACATTTAAAAATATTATGATGTTTTGGTCTTCATAAGAACTAAATTAATATTAAGATCAAGACTTCATTATTTTATAAAATGGGTTGTTTACAACTACCGATTTAAACCATGCAGATGCATCTTAGGAATTCATAACACCAAGGGACATTAGTTTTTGACTGATTATATAAAACATACCTTCGTTTTGACAATAGTTTTTGACTGATTATATACAACATACCTTAGTTTTGGACAATAGTTTTTGACTGATTGTATATAAGATACCTTAGTTTTGGACAATAGTTTTTGTCTGATTATATACAACATACCTTAGTTTTGGACAATAGTTTTTTACTTATTATATACAATATTCCTTAGTTTTTGACAATAGTTTTTGACTGATTATATATAAGATACCTTCACATTGTGGATTTACGCCGGACCAGAAGCCGCCGTCCTGACACACCAGGGTGCGCCGCTGAGTGCCGTCCGGGAAGGTGTAGCCAGTGTGGCAGTAGTACTCCACCTCCGTGCCCCAGTCTCGCATCTCAGTAGATCTCTCCGTGTGCACACCTAGCGTCAGCTCCCGACATTTACTCACTGAAATTATCATGGAGGTCACGCTATTCAGGTATTTACCATACATGGGAAGGAAGTAAATTTGAATAATCATCATTCTATTTTGTTTTATAATTTAAACACAAAATCTTTTCAGTGACAAATTTTAATCATGTGAACAATAGCATTAACAAAATTTGCAAGAACGTGGTCAGCATATAGTCACGTGGTCATACAGATGTACACTGTCATAGACTCATACATACAAACACTTTGGATTTCTTGGGACGGAGAGTACTATATTATAAACTGCATTCTTGTAAATTTTGTTAATATCTTAGTTCTCAAACTGCATGCAAGTCTCTTCATGTGGCAGTGGTGTGTACGATTGTCTTGTCATGATGTGATTAAGGCAGACCAACCTATGCAGTTCCCAAACAAGGCGGGTATGTCCCATTTGCCCTCGTGGTTGCAGTAGATGCTGGCCGTCTTGGACTCGGATGGGAAGACGTATCTCTCAATGCAGGTATACACCACCAGGGTGCCCGGCGCACGCGCATTCTCGCTGGGACTGGCGTTCTCAATGACTGGTGGCTCGGGGCACTCAACTGATATGACACAGATTATCAGAGAACAAAACATGTATATAAAACAATAAACCGATCTTAAAGATAAACAAACTGACTTCAATAAAAAAATAGCATATGTAATTTCTTCATACATGTATTATTTCACAATATTATTTTAAATAATAACATATAGATAATTTAAACAACTTATGATCTGTGAAAAATTTAAGATTACTCCAATCTGAATATCTGCATTTAGCAAGTTGTTTTTGACTGTAGTTAACTTTGAGGCGAGAATACTATCAACAAAGGGATAAATTCCACGTGTTCTGCGATGTAAACTTCCCGGCCTACCTTCAGGGCAAGCGCCGAGGTAACAGCTTTTCTCTTGGCGGACCTCCTCCTCGCAAGGTGTACCACCATTAATGGGCGGCTCACAGTCGCGAGTTCGAATCTTGGTGCCCTCATGATCGCATGTGAAGGTGCAGGGAGACCACGGCGTCCACTGACTCATCACCCCATGAACTGCGACAATATCAAACGCCATGAGCTTGTATTATTTTGACATTAACCGAACCTTACATATTAACGTTAATATAACAACCACAGAGACACGTAATGATACTCTTCGTAAGTTTCACTGGAGGTTGATATGACATACTCACAGATACAATCAGGAGGTTGATATGACATACTCACAGATACAGCCTGGAGGTTGATATGACATACTCACAGATACAGTCTGGAGGTTGATATGACATATATACAGATACAGTCTGGAGGTTGATATGACATACTCACATATACAGCCTGGAGGTTGATATGACATACTCACAGATACAGTCTGGACATTGATATGACATACTCACAGACACAGTCTGGCGGTTGATGTGACATACTCACAGATACAGTCTGGACATTGATATGACATACTCACAGATACAGTCTGGGGGTTGATGTGACATACTCACAGATACAGTCTGGAGGTTGATGTGACATACTCACAGATGCAGTCTGGAGGTTGTGGCTCCCAGGTAGCATTTCTAGCACAGGTGAGTTCCGTGGTGCGGGGAGTGAATCTAGCCTGGCAGGTGAGAGTGACTCTGGTCTGGTACACGTAGATCTCTGGGGCGTGCTCTGCATAGGGCCTACCAGACAGGGAGGGACAGTCCTCTGTAATGCACAGAAACAATATACATCAAAATTATACACTTACTGAAAATAATGCATTCCATAATATACATTGCAAAGATTATATTTCTGAAAACAGTATATAGAATATGATGATATTTTTGATAATGTTTGGTAATAATATCATGATAATATGTTTAGAATGGGGTTGCATTATAAAGGCGTACTGTGGCATATAGGAGGTTGTTGCCAGGTGAAGTCTAGGAGGCAGGTGATAATAGGTGAACCCTCCATGACGCTGTAGCCATCATCACACGAGTAGTAGGCCTGGTGGAAAGCGATGGTGTGGCCATACTGCACTCGACTGTTACTGACATCTGGCGGCGGACCACAATCGATGTCTGAATGAGGGAGTCACGTGCAAATACAAACAAAATGCATGACGTATACTAATTTTGCATTACCTACGCTCAGGTATTTTACTACCTTTTTACTATTTATCAAAATAATATGAAATTGTTATCGGCAGGATCAAAGATACTCCAAGGTTAATGAATGAAGATGTGACGCCATGAGATCAAAGGTGCATTGTGTGTTATGACGCCATAGAACTTGAGGAATGTGACGTTATAGACCAGGATATATCGTGAGTGAAATGTTTTACTTTTCTCACTGATTTTGGAAATATAAATTTTATTCTCTACTCCATATGTAGACGACACGTCGTAGACTTTTACAACTTCCTGATATTACTTAATTATAAGTTAGAAGTGGAGGAATCAATCAGTATCAGTACTAGAAAACCCATTTATTATTTATAATCTATACATCTTAAAGAGATCCCTGTAGTGGTTGCAATTTGAGTTAACACACATCAGATCAAAGGGCAATTATTTCATTGTTTTATGTCATTCCATTGGTTGCTATGGCACAATGCGTAAAATCTCCGACGTCACAACTCCATCCATTATACTCCAAGGTCATACTGAGCTACGCAATATTTGATGTACCTGGACAGGAAGTAGGTGGCGCTGACCATTCACTGTTCTGCTGACAATAGATTGAAGTCGACCCGTTGGCATAGTGACCCACATCACATGATATGTTCACGCTGGCCCCAAAGCCGTACTCATAGTTAGAGAGGGCACCATGGTCCGGATCAGAGAGAGGCCGACACCCAACTGGAAACACCATAAATACCAGTAACTTGATACCTCAAATTATTATTATTATTATTTTGGAGAAAAATCAATTAGAAATTTGCAAACAACTCCCTCGTCTCTGTTTTCTGAAGCTTTTTTTTGTTATACTTGTTCTTTTTTGGTATCCCGGCACTAACGACATAAAGTCTGATCAATCATTTGAGCTAATACCAATTGAATGTTTTTAAAAGATGAACAAAGATAATTACAACTACCCAATCAGTTGGCAATGATTGTTTCATTTTGTTTTGTTTCTTGTAATTTTTGTTTTGTTTCTTGTAATTTTTGTTTTGTTTCTTTTAATTTTTGTTTTGTTTGTTGTAATTTTTGTTTTGTTTGTTGTAATTTTTGTTTTGTTTGTTGTAATTTTTGTTTTGTTTATTGTAATTTATGTTCTGTTTGTTGTAATTTGTTTGTTAATTATTTTCCCATCTGTGTTTAATGTGGAGCACCGTTTACATTTTGATTTGTGTATTTATGAATATTTTCTGACCGCAAAGCTTTTATATTTATATCTTAGTAAACTCCCTTGATGCATAATTTTATATTTACATTATTATTCTGGAGTGTGAGATAAACTTGTGTGTCGTCAGCATAACAAGATAGTATGATCAATGCAAGATATAGAGTAACTAAAATGTGTTGATATTTCATTCCTATCAAGAAAACCAATCTGAGAGGATAGATATTCTTACTATAGCATTTAGGAGCAGGAGGCCAGGTGCCGCTAGGAGGACACGTGATGACGTCAGGCCCAACCATGACTGTGTACTTAGGTAGGCAGTCATATTGCACAGAACTGCCATAGATAGTTGGAAAATCTCCAGTCGTGACTAAATACACACCAGCATGAACAACAGGGGGCCCGCAATCAGCAACTGTAAGCGAGAACATATCAACCATTAACCCAGTATCAACCATTAACCCAATATCAACCATTAACCCAGTATCAACCATTAACCCAATATCAACCATTATCCCAATATCAACCATTAACCCAGTATCGATCATTAACCCAATATTCACCATTAACCCAGTATCAACCATTAACCCAGTATCAATCATTAACCCAGTATCAATCATTAACCCAATATCAACCATTGACCCAATATCGACCATTAATCCAAAATCGACCATTAATCATTAACCCAGTAACAACCATTAACCCAGTAACAACCATTAACCCAATGTTTACATATACAAAACAGTATGCCCAAATCTCTATGGTGGAGTATATATAAGAAGTGGGTACGCACTGACGCAGGTGGTGTTGGGTGTCCAGTCGCCATCTTCTTGGCAGGTACTATTGTAGCTTGACTGACCCTCAGCATAGTGACCAGTGATACACGTCACAGTCACCCGGTCTCCATAGTAACCGGCCATGTTGTCTGCATCTGAGAGTGCCACCGTCAGGTTGTCACAACGCTTACCTACAGAAAACCAATTTTGTAACATTTGTGCAAAGCGACATCTATATAAATAGTGTTACCCTCCATAGCAGGACCAGCTGCATTTACTGTCACAACAGATAGAGTAGAAAGCATTCTAGGCCACCTAAATGTACACAAAGCCCTTGGGCCGGATGACATCCCCAACTGGCTGCTGAGGGATTTCTGCTGGTTACTAGCTGGACCTGTCACTGCAATCATCAACACATCACTCAGCCAAAGAAAAGTCCCAGCGCTATGGAAATCTGCTAATGTTTCATCCATCCCCAAAGTTTCACCCCCACGGTCAGTAGAAAGTGACCTCCGCCCCATTAGTCTGACTCCAAACCTATCAAAAGTGGCAGAAGGATTCGTATATGAATGGGTACTGGAAGTAGTGAAACCCAAGCTCCACTGGAATCAATTTGGAGCTCTACCAGGCTCTTCCACTGTTGATGCCTTAGTATACCTCATGCACAAGGCTTTCTCTGCGACTGACAAGCTGGGAACATATGTAAGGATATTGCTAGTTGACTTCCGGAAAGCTTTTGATCATATTTACCATAACATTGTGATCCAGAAGTTATTGTACCTTGATGTGCCAAGATGTCTAGTAGAATGGAGAGCATCCTTCCTAAGTGGCCGTCTGCAGAGAGTTAACATGGGAGACATATTTCCAGAATGGGTCAATATCAATGGTGGTGTCCCCCAAGGTACAAAACTAGGACCTCTTTTGTTTCTGATCATGATAAATGATTTACAGTTCACGGAGCCCTGTGAGGGCATAAAGTTGATAGATGACACTAGCGTCTTGGAGATTGGCCACAAGGTGTCACCACAGGGGAGCATAATGCAGGGAGCAATGGACACCCTCCAGGGTTGGACTGGCACCAACGATACACAACTTAATCCAGTCAAAACCAAAGAATTTGTCATAAGTTTCTCAAATGAGCCACCTGAACTGAGTCCACTGCATATTGGAAATGATATTGTATCTCAAGTGGATAATGCAAAGTTACTGGGCATCTTCATTTCCAATGACCTAAAATGGGACATGCATATATCTAAAATAGTCAGTAAGGCTAGCCAGAGACTGCACTTCTTAACTGTTTTACGCCGCTGCAAAGCCCCAAGTCACCATCTGGTCAAAGTCTACACCTGCCACATAAGGTCCATTCTGGAATATGCATGCCAAGTGTGGCACCCAGGGATTACTAAAGCTATGTCTGAAGATGTTGAGCTAATACAGAAGCGTGCCCTAAAAATAGTTTTCCCCAATCTTTCATATGAAGAAGCATTAGTAGAAGGCAAGCTTTTACCACTGAAAGACAGAAGAGAAAGACTGTGCAAAGCATATTTCAATAAACTCTGCGATCCATGTCATAAACTCCATCACTTGATCCCAAAGCACATCATGATTTAAGAAATCAGTTTCCATTTGAAATCCCCAAAATGAGAGTAGACAGGACTAAAGGAAGCTTTATTAATTATGCACTATGTCACCTACAGGACAGTAAAGTTCCAACCAGAGCAATTCCTGACAATCCATATCATGACTAGACTATAGTATAAATATGATGCTTTGCTTGTATATAGATTTGCTATAATGTTCTTGCCATTATTGTAAATTTGGTCTTATATTGTACAATCTTCAATCTTTGGATTGCCAATAAATACCCTTCTTATGACTTGTCTGGTATCAGCGCTATACAAATTTTATTATTATTATTATTATTATTATTCTTAGGACTTCTTCATCATATCAGTCCCTGCCACCAAAGGTATAAAGGTGTGCACAGAATCGAGCACAAGTCATCAGTATTCATACAAATCTGGCTGTGAACTGATTGGTGAGGAATGAATGCTAGCTGGAGTTTTCTGCTTTGTTCTTACAGCAGTACTGATTGGTCAGTTTATGTGTCAGACACCCGGTCACAATTTATAACCCGATGTTGGTCAATTCAGATTTGATGATATTTTCGTGAGAAAGGCAAGCATTTATAACTTGGGGAATTCAGAATTTAGAATGGTACCCAATATGGGCAATAACTGCAGAGGTAGTAATTGAATGCTGCCTCTGTAATGCAGAGTAAAATAGTATATTCTGTTAAACAAATAATGGTGGTGTATAAACGTTGTACTGTATTTAAGAAGCGACAACTGCTAACATTTTAGTTGCACTAAACACTTATTTAAAAAATGCTCTATTCAGAGAAGAAATCCATAATTTAATCCTTTTATCACTTTATTAGGTCAGTTCAGGGTTGATGTATATTCGCTCACGTGTGCAGTTTTCTTGACTGGTCCATGATCTATTGTACTGGCAGACTGAGGTGAACACTGTGACGTCATTAGATGGAGAGAGGACATATCCCACGTGACACTGGCCGTAAAGGGTGTCCTGGTAGACCCCTTCATGGTGGCTGATGTTGGAGCTCTCCACTGTCAGAGGGGTGCAGGGTTTCCCTGAAAAAATCACCCCAAGTTATAATGTAAACTATAATATATTTGGAATGAATTTATAAAATAATGTTACTTTGTGATTTCATGCTTGTATCAAACTAAGTATGATTGTTCTTTCATTCAAATGGAATATAGAAAGAAAGGACAAAATGTTTATGTTGTCAATTTTATTCATGTCAAGTAACTTTCTTCTAAAAAATAATTTCAAGGTATATGTACGGTATCTTACTGTGGCATTGGATTGCAGGTAGCCATGTTCCATTGTGCCAACATTCAACATCAAACGTATCCACATCCGTGTTGAGTTCAGTTTCGTATCCAGTATAGCATTTACCATGTATATTAGTTTCGTACAAACCTGGCCGGTTTGTGATGTTTGAATTGTTGATTGTAATATTATGGCACGGTACTTCTGGAAGTATTTAAAGTGAATTGTTATCCATGGCAATAAACATTGGCAAAACCAAAATAAATCATACATCATGTCCCTTTAGGCACTATTTTTAACAGTTGATCAATTGTTTCTTCATGTAGGTACTGATGCTCTTTTTATACCATAAACCTCTAAATACACACTGTTTATATGATATAAAATCACAAGAAACATGAGTAAAATACTGTTTTTGCTTACTTGTGCATTGGTGAGTTCTTGTTAAGGTTTGATCATGGAGGCACTCTGTGTGGTAGGAGAGTTGGCACCCCATGCCGAGGTAGGGGCGCTGTCCTTCTGGGACGCAGGTATCTGGGACGCTGTATCCGGTGCTGCAGTTCACAATGGCGGAGTCCTCAAACACCAGACTCACATTGCTGGTATCACTATTGGCAACAGACAATGCCGGACATGGCTTTCCTGTGAATGACAATGAAAAAATATCACAATGAAGAATGAAAGAATAAATATATTTCTAGTAAATGCTGTGACATTGTTTATATTAGCACCAGCTCAATTTAGGAAATATTTCCAACACTTACCATACAAAATTTATACAACAGAAATATGTTAAATCGGTAGGAAATAATCAGTAATTAGTAGTGCTAAGAAACATATATTACGTATGCATGTTTGAAAATCCCAGAGTCCATTCCAGAGGCAGGTAATATTGAACAAAGGTTTAGTTCTATTTGTGTACCATCCAAGCTGACAAACCACTGTGAGCACATCCTCGTAAATGGCGCCCTCTACTACCTCCCTGTCCTCTACAGTGGTGACATCTGGTGAGACTGTCGTCGTACCCTCCAATCCCACAGAATGAGAACTTCCGATTGTCATTTCCTGACTTGAGGCTGTGGATGTGTGTTGTTGGGTTGTCCATGTGACTGATGTGAACCCAGTCTCTGGGGTAGAATTGGTATAAAGTTCAGTTTGTGTTGTCATGAACGTGCTTTCATTTTCCTCTGTGACAATTTTTGCAGTTGTTGGAAGAATTGTTAGATTTCTAACTGATCCATGGAGAGCAGTTACATCCAAAGGTTCGCATGTTCTACCTGCAAATTAGAAACCCAATAAAACATAATAGACGATACCCTTGATATCACTACACATACTCAGCATTGCAGATTATAGAGTATTATATGGCATGAATTCTGAGGAAAGATTACAGAGTATACACTTTTGTTGTTTGAACATCAAAGTTTTAAATGTATCGAATATATTCAACAGTTGTCTCTTACGATAGCAGCGTTGAGGGTACTGCATTGTCCAGGATTTGTTGTACTGGCAGGTGGCGTTAGCAGCAAACACGTGATCAGTTAGCCAGTATCCAGGGTGGCAGTGGACCTCCTTCACGTCCAGGTACACTCCCTGGACCTGAGACGTGTCACTGTGAGACACTGTGAGGTTATCACACTGGCGCTCTGAAGAAAACCACCCATCATATCATCAGAAAATGTCTCATCTTTAAACTATTTTATACCAAATTGACCCTTAATTACCAAAGGAAAACACATTAACTATATTTTAATTTAGACATTTTCTGTCAGCTACATTAAATGTTAACTTAGATGCATCTGTTTTGCAAAATGACATGGTGATGTTTGATTGTCAGGGATGATATGAAGGAGCTGATGTTAAACGGCAAAATAACATAAAGAGGCTGTGAGATGTAGTATTCAAAAGTTTCAGAATATCACTATTTAGACTCAATCATACAACAATGAATATTATTGGTCTGTATAAAATGGAATAGTGGATAATACTAGCATCAGACAAGTGGCTGTGTCAACCACGTGACTACACCATTGTTCTGATACTGGTTTTATATGATATATACAGTATATACACAGATCAATGATACTGACTGGTGCAGGGATGCATTATACTCCAGGTCCTGTCATGGAGGCAGATAGAGGTGAATATATAGATATCATTGGAAGGAGGCATCACATAGCCGTAGTCACAGGCCCCGGTCTCGCTGTCCTCATAGATACCGCCTGCACCACTCATGTTGGACCAGCCAATCGTTAAATTCAAACAAGGCTTCCCTTAATCCAAGATAAAACATCATAGCATTTATTATTGCTGAAACCATTGTACAACATCTTGTGTAATTGGTATTTGTGATACATTTGTGTTTTTAAATAGCACATTAAATATATTATACACTTACACTATCTTTGTCACAAATCAGTTAATTTCTAGTAAGGAACAAATTCAGCATTTGGCTACTTTTGGTACAATACTTTACACCTATCTCATAGGTGTACCAAAACAAAGAATAGCATGAATCAAGTTTACTTTCACAAAAATATTGGTGACTCCAGGCGCCATTGGTGCGACAGAAGACCTCGATGTCCACCAGATCAGAGAGGGCCTGCGTCTCGTACCCAGTGTCACACACACCCACGTGACGAGTGCCAAACGCCCCGGTCCTGTTCAAAATGTTGGAGTTTGGTATGTGTATCATTGGGCATGGCACTCCTACAACATGAAATATTCAGTGGCATTAAGGCATCATCATCATCATCATCATCATCATCATCATCATCATCATCATCATCATCATCATCATCATCATCATCATCATCATCATCATCATATTGAGATATTAACAGATGCTACCTACTGTAGCAGTGGTGCGTGTCTGACCACAGTCCGCTGCTGTTACAGGTTGAGATGAACATGTGGGTGCAGGTGACGCCTCTACCATCAGGTCTGGGGGAACACGAGTCCTGCAGGGAGAAGCCAATCTTGCACTGTACATAGGTGACATCCTCATAAACACCCGCCTGATTCTCTACGTCAGAGTTGTTAACGTTTAACAGCGGGCATGGCTTCCCTGTGAAAAAAAGATGAGTTTTATTGAGAAATTTTTTATGTCCTTGACTAGAGTAATAGCGTCAATAAACATAGGCATCAGAGATGCATCAACCCTCAGCCCTGGTAACTTATTGCACAACACTCGCTCCACACAATATTTGTGAACAAAACGTCACCGCACCACATAATTGTTCCTGTGACCTTGAAAAGTAGGTGAAGGTCTTCACTGAAGTCTTCACCAGATGCTTATGTGTGTCAAGTCTCATAAAGCTGCCATCATTCGTTCTCGAGTTATAGCAATGATAGGGATTTCACATAATTGTTACTGTGACCTTAAAAAGTAGGTGAAGGTCATGTCTCATAGAAGGTCATGTTCCGATAGCTGCCATCATTTGTTCTAGAGTTATTGTGATTCTAGGGATTACACATAATTGTCCCTGTGACCTTGAAAAATATGTCAAGGTCGCCGTCCATCGGTCTCGTCCGAGGTTTTCACCAGATGCTTATGTGTGTAAAGTTTAATGAAGCTGCCATTATTTGTTCTTGAATTATCACAATGACAAAGATGATTTCACATAATTGTCCCTGTGACCTTGAAAAGTAGGTGAAGGTCGCCGTCCACTGAACTCGTCTGAGGCCTTCAACAGATGCTCATGTGTGTCAAATCTCATAAAGCTGCCATCATTTGTTCTAGAGTTATTGTGATTCTAGGGATTTCACATAATTGTCCCTGTGACCTTGAAAAATATGTCACGGTCGCCGTCCATCGGTCTCGTCCAAGGTTTTCACCAGATGCTTATGTGTGTCAAGTTTAATGAAGCTGCCATTATTTGTTCTTGAATAATCACAATGACAAAGATGATTTCACATAATTGTCCCTGTGACCTTGAAAAGTAGGTGAAGGTCGCCGTCCACTGAACTCGTCCGAGGTTTTCACCTGATGCTTATGTGTGTCAAGTTTCATGAAGCTGCCATCATTTGTTCTTGTGTTATCACGATGATAAGGATGATTTCACATAATTGTCCCTGTGACCTTTAAAAGTAGGAGAAGGTCATGTTCCATAGAAAAAATTCTGTAGTCATCACCAGATGCTTATGTGTGTCAAATCTCATAAAGCTGCCATCATTTGTTCTTGAGTTATTGTGATTCTTGTGATTTCACATAATTGTCCCTGTGACCTTGAAAAGGAGATGAAGGTCATGTTTCATAGAACAAATTCTGAGGTTTTCACCAGATGCTTATGTGTGTCAAATCTCCTAAAGCTGCCATCATTTGTTCTTAAGTTATTGCAATTCTTGGGATTTCACATAATTGTCCCTGTGACCTTGAAAAATAGGTCAAGGTCGCCGTCCATCGAACTCATCCGAGGTTTTCACCAGATGCTTATGTGTGTCAAGTTTCATGAAACTGCCATCATTTGTTCTTAAGTTATCGCGATGACAAGGATATTCGCTATAGACATACAGACATACATACAGACACACATACCCACGCCAGGAGTACTGCAATACCCTCAGCCTGATTACATCAGGGGCTGAGGGTAAAAACGTATAAAGGTAGGTGTAACTAGTCATATTCATCATGGTCTCATTGTCCGCTATGAACATTGCCAAAAGAGGAAAATGATGCAAAAATATTAATGATTAACAAATGATTAACGAGATACCAATATACAAGTTAAATTGAAGAGCCCACACTAGCTAATTCCAGGTTCAAACACTGTTCCACAATCTTAGTTGCAAATACATGCTAGTTCACACAGTCCTTTCCTGCAGTCTTAGAAATGATTCCTAAATATTTTACGCACATTGATCCCGTTACATTTGCGCTCCCAGGTAAAAAGGAATACATAATACCAAAGTCCAAATGTATGGAGAAAGGACCTTTGAGGTATATCGTCCAAAGATAATGCCCTGCACTTTAACATTACATGGTGCAAAGCAGTTGAAATTTCAACAAATTACTGAAGACACATTTATTTGATATACATAAGCAGTGCCTTTAGCAGACCTGGTCTGATATGACGTTATATAAGGTTTTTTTTTATTATTATATCATATTTAAGGCCAATATCATATGAAGGCCAACAAGGTACATGCTTTATGTTTGGATCCCAATCAGAAGATGTCTGCAGTGATTATGTTCCTATCTCATGGACTACTCAGTTGGGATACGTACGGACACAGGTATTTTTGTCCCATAGTCCGTTCCATAAGCACGTGACATTGAAGTCTGGCATGGCAGGCTGGGTCGGGGTTTCATATCCTACATCACATACCACAAAGTGACTGTCCTCATACACGCCTGTCAAACTGGAACCATTGCTGTCTGGAATAGTCACAACCTCATCACACGGACGCCCTGAAATACAACAAATAGGTCTGTGATCATTCAATAATAGGAAAGGTGCTTTTTTGCGCTGGTATCACACGGGTCAGTTCTCAGCGCTTTACAGGAAATGCTCTACTTAAGGACAGCCATTAGATTTCATTAAAATTGATTATCAATAAAGCTATAAATGTCATTCTAAACAATATTGAAATTTAAAAAATATATGCTCAATTAAGCAAGAGAGCTTCAATTAATGAAGATTTTTACTATATTTCTGAATATTACAGAGTGATAACGTACTAATACAGGGCGCATCCCACTGCCAGAGCCATGACTTGTCTGCCTGGCAGACGGTGGTGGTGAGGTGGTGGTCTCTCTGGTACCACCAGCCGTCATCACACCTCACCGCCACCTCATCCTCGTACACCCTCTCCACCTCAGTGGCGTTACTGTTCTCCAGGCTGAGCTTATCACACCTCCTACCTGCCGGCAGAGACATCACATATAATCCATATACCACTCATATATCACAGAGATTCCTTATATAAAGGATCACTGCTCTATAGATACATTCTTCTTGCCAAATTAATTATTTTACACAGTGAATTGTAACTTCAAACTTATATAACGTGATGTCTCGATACATTTAAAGTGCAAACAGAGTGACAAATAAGCCAATATTGGCTGCGAGATTATGAATATTGTTTAACGAAGTATTAGAATGTGATATCTCTGGTCACCTTTAGTTGAATTGAATAATAAATAAAACATATTTGTTTGTTAATTTCTCATTCTACGGTAATACTTTTGTTGATGTGCTACAGTCGACGACAAGAGCTGCGGACGACAATAGAACTGCGGTTCTATTTTAAAAGCCTTTTAAATGCATCAGCACTTTCAAAAATAAGTATTATCAGGTTGACCCGGACGTTAATGTGCTAACAATGTCAAATAGTAGGATAAACATTGGCAATCAAATGATCAACTGAAACGCAGCTCTAGTCGTCTGCAGCTCTGATGTCGTCTGCAGCTCTGATGTCGTCTGCAGCTCTGTTGTCGTCTGCTGTACATACGGACGCAGGGTTCTGGAGAGGACCACGACCTGTCCTCCAGACATTGACTGGCGAAGGTGAACTGATCGTTGTTAAGATAGTTGACATATCCGGTGCTGCATGTTCCAGAAACAATCCCCTCAAATACTGCGTCATACTGGGTTACAATGGCGTCCTCCACTGTCAGCGTCTCACAGGGTTTCCCTGTAATATTTAAGGGTGCATATTTCTCATAAATATATATATTTATATATTAAACATAAAACCTTTCATTTACATTAAGTAATATTTACAAGATGATAATGCATTTATGCATTTAAACTATCATACAAAAACATTATAGATACATATTTTTAAACGGGCCTTATAAAATTCCAATGTGTGAATAAAGCCCTCTTCATTCAAAATAATCAAAATTCTGTTCCTTTATTTCTCAAAATATGATTGAAGGAAGTAAAATAGATTTAAAAAGAAAGATTAGATATGTACATACTGACGCATTGTGACCTTGGTAACCAGGCGCCATTGTCTGAGCACGTGAGAGTTAGCTTTGTGACATTGCTCCATTCCATTGTCTCATACCCTGTCACACATTCACCCTCGTGAACGACCTCGTATTCACCAGACAATGATGTCAAGTCTGAGTTTGCAATTGTCAGGGTTGCACAGGGAATTCCTAGGAAAAAAGGTAAAAAACTAGTGCTTCACACAATTGTAAAATGGGAATTCCAATAAAAAAATGCATGTTATGTGTGCTTCACACATTATATTAGTTTTAATTGCTAAATATTCACATCAGAGGCAATGATATCTTACTACATAATCATTAACTTGATATTGTTAAATTATATGGATAAATTTGTGACCTTATGAAATATGGTTGAAAATAAGTTTCAATGTTTAAAGCATTGGTGAAACCTGACTTTCAGACACATTTTCTTTACATAACATGAATGTTTATACCCTAAACAGTACTTTTATGTAGTATTACCCAAAATATTCCCTGTTAACAACTTTCTGTGGCATTTTAAAGTTGATCAGTTGTCTGCTGAAACCTACAACAGCAATTGAACACTCTGTCAACAAGCTTTGTTTAGCTGGTCTGTGTACGCGTGTAAACACCTAATGAGTTACCAGTTGGGCACCTGTCCAGCTTGGGAAACAATGTGAACAGAGAATTGTCAATTTCTGCAAAATCTTCTCGGACGTTTGGACTCATAAGCTCAAAAATATTCATCCGTTTTTAATATTTCTACCACCAAAAGAAAGCCAAGACTTTACTCTATTAGCAGGTGAAGTGTCAACGTTCGATATTATGTTTAAATATTTAAAAAAAATGGCCAAAAATGTGTAGTTCCGATTTTGTCAATGTACAATATGAACACAGAATTGTCAATTTCGGCAAAATCTTCTCAGACGTTTGGACTCATAACTTCAAAAATATTCATCCGTTTTTAATATTTCTACCACCAAAAGAAAGCCAAGACTTTACTCTATAGGTATGTGAAGTGTCAACGTTCGATATTATGTTTAAATATTTTTTAAAAATGGCCGAAAATGTGTTGTTCCGATTTTGTCAATGTACAATATGAACACAGAATTGTCAATTTCTTCAAAATCTTCTCGGACGTTTGGACTCATAAGCTCAAAAATATTCATCCGTTTTTAATATTTCTACCACCAAAAGAAAGCCAAGACTTTACTCTATTATCAGAGAAGTGTCAACGTTCGATATTATGTTTAAATATTTTAAAAAAATGGCCGAAAATGTGTAGTTCCGATTTTGTCAATGTACAATATGAACACAGAATTGTCAATTTCGGCAAAATCTTCTCGGACGTTTGGACTCATAACTTCAAAAATATTCATCCGTTTTTAATATTTCTACCACCAAAAGAAAGCCAAGACTTTACTCTATTATCAGGGGAAGTGTCAACGTTCGATATTATGTTTAAATATTTAAAAAAAATGGCCGAAAATGTGTAGTTCCGATTTTGTCAATGTACAATATGAACACAGAATTGTCAATTTCGGCAAAATCTTCTCGGACGTTTGGACTCATAACTTCAAAAATATTCATCCGTTTTTAATATTTCTACCACCAAAAGAAAGCCAAGACTTTACTCTATTATCAGGGGAAGTGTCAACGTTCGATATTATGTTTAAATATTTTAAAAAAATGGCCGAAAATGTGTTGTTCCGATTTTGTCAATGTACAATGTGAACAGAGAATTGTCTGTGACTTACGGAGCCTTCTGACAGTTCAAAGGTCAAGGCCACACAACACATTTCTGGTTTAGTACGGGCAGTGCCCGGTGGTCACAAGAAATCATAATTCTCAGAGCAGATGTTATTTTGTGGATTTCAGACAGATAGCCTGTATGTATGTCAATTTTAAGATCATATATTGTTTTTAGATACTTTAAACCACTGTAAAATTGCCTGCAACTTTCCAGGTTTCACCAATGCTTTAAAGAAAGAACATGGAATGTAAGAAATTACTTAATATATAATAGGTAATGTCATGTTCAAACGGGGTAGAACATTGTAGTTGTTTAATGTCCTGGGGTTATCAGTAGAAGAACGTGCGGGAAGATATTTCACAGTTCACAGTTCATTTTCAATATATCCCCTGGTAGTAATTTGAAAATTTGAAAAGAATTGACAATTTGAAAAGAATTGAAGCATTGCGTCATATGTTTTTAAATTAAAATGTAACGCAGTCAAATTTTGGGAAAAAAAATTGAAAAATGAACTGTGAACTGTGAAATATCTTCCCGCACGTAATAGAAGATATGTCTATTGGGGCTGGGTCAAATATATTCTTGAACCTAATTTGTGCATGTATATACTGTACTGCCTTCGACAATACAAAAAAAAATCAATCAATCAATCAACCAATCAATCAACCAGCCAATCAATCAATCAATCAATCAGTATATGAAATGGTCACTAGAGGGAGCAGTAGTTTGTACGCACGTATACACTGGCGTGTGGAGCTCCACTGTTGGTTGTGAAGACACCTTGTATCGTATGTCTTGAGGCACACTGGTAGTTCACCTGACCACGTACAGGAGTTATCCAGCACATACCCTAAGTTACACCGCACGGTATGACTGTCCTCAAACACCCCCGGCACACCACGCTTGTCAGAATCGGCAATATCCAGACTAGGACAAGGTTTTCCTAAACAATAAAATTCATTAATTGATTAAATTCATTACTCTCGCTAATTTACACTTACACAGGAAAGACACTGGGGATATGTGGCTTCTTCAGAATATGATATTTTTCAACTTTTTCAACTAATGATTTAACACATTCCTTAATGTTATAATTAAAAAAAGAGTTTGAGGGAAAGATTATAAACATACTAATAAAAACCCGTTGAAAAGCATTACTATCAAATAATTTGCTTACACAATTTTTTGAATTTTCAAAATATTTTAATAAACACATTCCATGCTATTGATATTTAATGGGAGAAGTGTTTAAGAGACAGTTTACTGATGCAGGAGGAGGTTTGCCATGACTTGTCTGCTTGGCAATCAGCCTTGAGCGTGGCTTGCTTGGTGGAGGCGGAGTAGAATCCCTGATCACACGTGACCGTCACCTCATCCTTGTACACCCCATCCTGTCCGGATATATCGCTGTCATCTACTGTGAGAGGCACACAGGGCCGGGCTGAAACAAACACCAAGGATCATATAAAATACAACAGCGTGGAGTACTGTTAGAGAAATCCAGATCTGTGCCTTTGATTACTTCTTACGTAAATTAAAAAAAATGAAAAAGATATGTGAATGGTTGAGAAACATATATATAAAACAACCCCCTGAACGTAGAGATACTTTATAAGAAGTTCGAAGTTTACAATCGAGATAAAGGAGTGATCATTTCAGGCTGCGCTGACTCTATCCCACATACATTACAGACTCTTCATTATAGTCAAGATCCATCACAGGCCCCAGGCTTGGATACAGGTAGGGGAATAGTAGGAGGAGCAGATGTTTACATGAATGTTACTCACGCCTGCAGTCTTCAAAGGGACGCCATTGCCCATCGCCCTCACACTCAGTATCGTATGAGCTGTCGTCTTCCTTCACCACATATCCCGTGTCACAGGCCACGGTTCGTTTCGTTTCGTATACTCCTTGTTCAGATTCTGTATCTGAGTTGGCTACTGTTAGACTTGGACAAGGCCGACCTGGAAACAAATAAATGAAGTCACCCATATTTGACTGGTTTGGCCTATTGGACAGAGATACAAAGATATTCAGAATATTTGGATTACATTTTCATGAAATAATGAGTAAAAGAGGTGAAAAATGAACCTGTGTATAGCCAGCACTTTTTGTTCAAAATTAAACGAGTCAACCGAACATGTCCAGGGGTTTTATAATAAAATATATAATTCTCTTGTCTCTGAAAAGCCACAGAAATAATTGACTACTTCTCCAAGACAACTCTTTGATGAAGGGATATATTTGATTCTAATAAGCCATGATCCATACTTATCATTTAATAGTTTACAACAATGTGAGACAAGGTAAAAACCCAAATATAAGTTTTGAACAAGTAAAATGCCAATAATTGTTACATTTTGATAATTGATAAACATCGACATCGATGAACTTGATTTCAAGGTGGGATCATATGTATGGGCGTACTCACGACTGCAGTCATAATAAAAACTCCAGCGCCTGTTGCTTTGACAAGTATTGTACCAGGCCAAATAATTATACTGAAGCATGATGTAGCCAAACTGGCAGTTGACAGCGATGGTTTGCCCAAACACTCCATTAAAGTTTGTCTTGTCTGTGTTGGCAAGGGTGAGTGCCTCACAAGGCTTATCTGCAATACAACATCGATGGTACTTCAAAAGATGTCATGTCATGTGGATGTCGGAAAGTGTTTTTAGCAGATTTAATTACAAAAGAGTTTCAATTAATCAATGATGATAAATAAATGCAATTAATTTTCGAGGCTTGCTATTTGTATGCCACCAATATAAAGCCATGCCAGTGACTAATGGAAGTGACTAATGGTAGTGACTAATGGTAGTGACTAATGGCAGTGACTAATGATAGTACCTAATGACAGTGACTAATGGTAGTGACCAATGGCAGTGACTAATGGCAGTAACTAATGGCAGTGACTAATGACAGTGACTAATGGCAGTGACTAATGGCAGTGACTAATGACAGTAACTAATGGCAGTGACTAATGACAGTGACTAATGGCAGTGACTAATGGCAGTGACTAATGACAGTGACTAATGATAGTGACTACTGACAGTGACTAATGGTAGTGACTAATGACAGTGAGTAATGACAGTGACTAATGGCAGTGACTAATGACAGTGACTAATGGAAGTGACTAATGACAGTGACTAATGGCAGTGACTAATGGCAGTGACTAATGGCAGTAACTAATGGCTGTGACTAATGGCTGTGACTAATGGCAATGACTAATGACAGTGACTGATGACAGTGACTAATGGCAGTGACTAATGGCAGTGACTAATGGCAGTGAGTAATGACAGTGACTAATGACAGTGAGTAATGACAGTGACTAATGGCAGTGACTAATGACAGTGACTAATGGCAGTGACTAATGACAGTGACTAATGACAGTGACTAATGGCAGTGACTAATGGCAGTAACTAATGGCTGTGACTAATGGCTGTGACTAATGGCAATGACTAATGACAGTGACTGATGACAGTGACTAATGACAGTGACTAATGGTAGTGACCAATGGCAGTGACTAATGGCAGTAACTAATGGCAGTGACTAATGACAGTGACTAATGACAGTGACTAATGGCAGTGAGTAATGACAGTGAGTAATGACAGTGACTAATGACAGTGAGTAATGACAGTGACTAATGGCAGTGACTAATGACAGTGAGTAATGGCAGTGACTAATGACAGTGACTAATGGCAGTGACTAATGGCAGTGACTAATGGCAGTAACTAATGGCTGTGACTAATGACTGTGACTAATGGCAATGACTAATGACAGTGACTGATGACAGTGACTAATGGCTGTGACTAATGGTAGTGACCAATGGCAGTGACTAATGGCAGTAACTAATGGCAGTGACTAATGACAGTGACTAATGACAGTGACTAATGGCAGTGACTAATGACAGTGAGTAATGACAGTGACTAATGACATTGAGTAATGACAGTGACTAATGGCAGTGACTAATGACAGTGAGTAATGGCAGTGACTAATGACAGTGACTAATGGCAGTGACTAATGGCAGTGACTAATGATAGTACCTAATGGCAGTGACTTATGGCAGTGACTAATGACAGTGAGTAATGACAGTGTAAGTAAGTAAAAGTAAAGCTGACATTTATATACCGCTGATACCAGACAATGTCTGCTCATAGCGGTTGATAGTAACTGGCCAGGATTCAAACCTAGAACCCCTGGATCTCAAGGCGAATACTCTACCAATTGAGCTAATTCGGCCAGCTAAGTGACTAATGGTAGTGACTAATGGCAGTGACTAATGGCAGTGACTAATGACAGTGACTGATGACAGTGACTAATGACAGTGACTAATGACAGTGACTAATGGCTGTGACTAATGGCTGTGACTAATGGCAGTAATTAATGGCAGTGACTAATGGCAGTGACTAATGAGAGTGACTAATGGCAGAGACTAATGGTAGTTGCTGTAAGGTCTTGCTACTTACTGACGCATTTCACGTTAGTTAATGATGGAGTCCACACTCCAGTGTTAGAGCAGCGGAGTGATATAGAGGTCGTGTCAGACCAAGGAGTCCTTTCATATCCTGTGAGACAGTTGCCATGGACATCAGTACCGAATGCGCCGGTCCTGCTCTCAATATCTGAGTTTGATATAGTGAGGGTGGAACAGGGGATTTCTGGAACAAAGCAATATCAAAACATGGGATTTAAATTAATATTGCATGAAAAAAATCAAGCTCACCCAGGATTTGCAATGTTACGCGATAATTTCAAATGCCATCATATGACAGAATAGCCTTAAGCCAAACCAAATGACATGGGGCGATAAAACAGAGCTACTCCACTGACTTACAGTGTGATCAGTTGAAATCTTAACCATCCACCTCTCAAAGGCAAAAAAGTGCAAACGAAAATTTAAGTAAATCTGGAGATAAATTACTTTGATATTGAAATATTGGATTATTTTTTCAGGGAATTCAGACAGTTCAAACCACGCTGATAATGTAAAGCTGGTAAATAAACATTGTAAATATCAAATATACTTTTAGTCTTTTTAAGTTAAATCGATAACTAGCTGTCAGCTTACGTTTATTATGTTTATTACCGATTTGAGATAATCATTTGTAATAATCAATATAATAATTAAAACAACGATAATTATAGATGTATGAGATATAATGTTTGGCATTTGTTGTAACCTACTGTTGCATCCCTGAGTTCTGGACCAGGTACCATCGGCCTGACACCTGGTGGTGAAGGACGTCTCGCACGTCATGCCTTGATCCGGGTCGTCAGGATTGGCCACTTGGCAGGATCCGGAAGTGGCATATCCCGTGATGCAGGTCGCCGACAGCTCCACCAGATACACACCGGAAGCGCTGTTGATGTTGGTATTTGCTATGGTCAATGTTGGACATGGGCGATCTTTAAAAAGAAAGTAACATTGTAAGAATATACCTGATTATTCCAGAGTGTAGAGTTAGACTCGGATAGAGTTAGACATGGCGCTGCGCTTTGTAGCGCAAACATGGGAGTAAGCCAGCTAACTGAGCTTGCGGCCTGAATTTCAAGCTTACTTGTGCAGGTTTGAGTGTCCCAGGATGCGTCATGTTGGCAGGTGGCAATGAAGGAGCTCTTGAGATCTGGAGTGAGGTAGCCAGGGTTACAGTTCACCATATGGGTGCCCTCAAACAAGCCAGTAATACCCACCGTGTTATCACTGTACTGAACCGTCAGCGCCACGCACGGCCGTCCTGCAATCACACATCCATGCATAATTGAGAAAGGTGGAAACCTGCAACTGGTTTGTGTCTCGTTCCTTCCATTATTATTATTAGAAGGTTCCCTAGTCACTCTTCAAAACGAGTTCGGCATTGGGTTCCGGCGGATGGATTGATCTTATATAATATAGCCTAAATAGGGTTAAATGTTGTGAAATATAAAACAAAGAGAGTAAAGCCGGCTTATTGAGTTCACACCAGCGTATGAACAGCAAATATTGATGTCGTGTTCTGAAGGGAGGCTGCTTTTTGGTGCTTAAAAACATAAAAGCATGATCGTAGCTTTTTGAATCACCACTGTTTAAGTTAACATAACACACACTATTTGCCATGCCACAATTTCAACTTTGCTATTATCAGAAATGTTAAGATGTTAAGGTAACTAAGCTTGTGTTTTGGAGTCGTACTTTGGCAGTGCTCTATGTAGGTCCACTGTCCAGTGTCGGAGCAGGTGGACTGGTAGAAGACCCTACCATCGCTCAGCTGGTACCCCTGCTGGCAGCTCACCGTCAACCCGTCCGGGTACGACCCGGCCACGCCCTCCGCATCGCTGTTCTGGGACGTATGGGGATAGCATGGTATGTCTGGCAAAAAAACAGGCATCATCATGACTTGAATGTTAAGGTGAATCAAGATGTCGTCGTAAAGTTATCACATGTTTTCATTCTTGAATAACCTGGAAAATTGTCTCAGGCCTTATGATTAAGTTTTTAGCTTTTTTTTCGTATTAAACTTGATATTTTCTACTCTCTCTATAAAATATTTTAATTTAGTGTAGCATACTTAATTTTGTTCTTAACTATGGACCTAAGTGTGTGTAAACATTATTGTTGAGTCTGAAATAAAGTATTGAATTAAATTGAATTTTATTGTTTGAGAGAATGTTGGATTTAACCATAAATTTACACCCTCTTAATATGACCTTATGGAATGACCTCATGGAATGACCTCATGGAATGACCTCATGGAATGACCTCATGGGATGACCTCATTATGTCACCAAGACTCAACCTTCCTAATGTGACCTCTTGGTAGAGAAATGTGATAAAATCATTTTGTTGTTTGGCATGTTGTTGGGTGTAAACGTCTATATATGACCTCGCATTATGACCTCTGTCACGTGACCTTTGTCATGACGTGAGCTACTCACACGGACAAGCCTTTGTGTTGGACCACGTTTGGTCATCTTGGCAGATGGATGTGTAGGATGTCTGGCAGGTGGCAGCACGATATAAGCCTGAGGCGTAGGTACATGACCCTGCCACCACGCGGTGCTGGTTGCAGCGTACCGTCACCTGGTCCCCGAAGACACCAGATACGTGGTTCAAAATGTCCGAGTCAGCTATGGTAAGCACCACACAGGGCTTCTCTGCAATAGAAATATAGGAAATATGTGGAATAAAATATTTCCATTATACACCTGTAAAAGCTGTTCCTGGACTATGCTAGTCCAAATGTCTATATTAGGACTATCAAGGACCTCTCGTTGCAATGGGTTTGTGCATCGGGCGAATAATGTCACTATTTTTTTTTGGGGGGGGGATTGCTCTGATTGGTTGACATAGATATAAAACAGGGGAACCCCAAACAACGACCACATATTTCCAATGACTTATGACCTGAATTCCGGCCACTGCATACGGGCACCTACGAGGTGGTTTACCGTCCCTATATGTATATGGGACAGTTATTAGTGTCTAATGCTTTCAATGAGATTGAACTATATCATGGTTATTGCAGTAGAGAGAGGCGAGACTTTACTTTGGCACGTGATGTCTTCCCAGGTGCCATCAGTGCGGCACTGGGATGAGAAGTCCGGGACGCTGGTATCTATCACCCACCAGCCCTCATCGCACGTGCCGACAACTGTATCCTCGAACAACCCCGCATGCGCACTCACGTTACTGTTTGCGACAGTCAATGGAGGACAGGGTCTACCTGAAAGTAGAAGTCGTCAAGTTTTATAATAGCTTCATGAGATTTTAGTAAATATCGTTCTTAATTTATACAGCAATGTCCAATATGAACACAAGTCTCTATAGAGGCTCTGGTCTCCTGAATGTCGGTAAATAATAAAAACATGGTAATTTGTAATTGTAAATGAGTTCATTATTGGATACAGTATACAGGATTGGTGGATACGGGAGAGTATTAGTGGATACAGGGTAATTATGATAGGGCATAAAACTTATCATGGGATATATTGTGGTTGTCATGTAATTATCTTGAAAAGATGGTAATTACAAAAAATATGTTGAGAAACATGGTAATAATGATGGATTCGGGATAACTGGGATGGATAGTGGGTAATAAAGAAATTGTTTTTGATACATAGACACAAGTGAAAGTAATACAACGGAATTGTAATAGATTATTGCAAAAGTCAGAGAAATCTTCACACACTGAGTGACCAATATGAGTAGTTGTACATACGTCTACATTGCTCAAATGGCTGCCAGGTGCCGGCGGATGTGCATACCGCTGTCTGGAGCGTGTCGCCGCTGCCTGTGATGTATCCAGGGTAGCAGTTGATGGTGTGAGAGGTCATGTACTGGCCTGACAGCTCGGACATGTCAGCATTGCTTACTGTGATCGTCTCGCATGGACGCACTGAATCGACAGAATCATACTCAGGTTCTGGTAACAGCAATATATTTAAAACATATACTGAGTGACAAGTCTCTGATGAATTAATGGACTTCATTGCAAAAATATCTGGACGTTAATACTTGATAGGACATAAGAGTAAACCACCTCTATTTCCATATATATTTAATGAGCAGTTAATATCGATATTCAGACACACATTCATGAATAATGAGTAGCATCCTTATGTTCTTCACTATATTCTAATAATATGACGGACAGGGTGTGTCAGACTGATATTCGGCCAATTGGTTAACTGAGATACATTTGTATATTGATAGACTGACTACTCTTATTTACATCTTTGATGGTCAAAAGGCCACATTTGATTTGAGGAGCACTTATATATATATATATATTTCATGATATTTAAGTGGCTTGCTTACAGAAGCATTGATGTTTGTTGTCATACTCTCCACTGTTGGTACAAGTTGTAGTGTATGTTCTGTTACAGAGGGCGCCACTGCATTCAAATGCATATCCACTGTCACACTGTATATTGGTCCAATGCTGAAATGTCCCGGATACAGGGCTTCCACTATAGTTAGAGTTGGATAAAGTGAATGAGGAACATGGCTTCCCTGGATTGAAGAATAGTCCTACATTGTACTTATGCCTTCGACTCACAAAATAAATACACTATGCTGTTGAGTAAAACCAATATGACAAAAACCTTGACCAATCAGAAGAGAGATTACAAAGTGATGAGTTGGTAGGTTTTTGACCAATCAGAAGAGAGATTACAAAGTGATGAGCTGGCACTTACTGAGACAAGGACCTGTCCACTCCAGGGTATAAGACCGATCATATTGACAGACGGCTTTGGTAGAATACATATTGTCTGCAAACCACCATCCGGGGTCACAGGTGATGGTGACGTCCTGCGTGTAGGACTTCCTGACAGAGGTGACGTCACTGTTAGCCACTGTCAGGAGCGTACACGGCCGCACTGAAAACAATGAAAATTGAAAGATAGGGGCAAAAATGTCCGCACCGGAAATCATTGAAATAAAAAAGAATGAAGCAAACATGGCCACACTGAGAAAGGTAATAAAATGAAACAAGTAAAATGTTATACCCTATAATGAACAGAACAGTCAACTACTTTCACACATCACCCCTCTGCCTATCCATTTTATTTTTATTTTTTTCAGCTTTGTTTTCTATTAATTTTGTGGAAGGATCTCACTGGTCCAAAGGACGAGTGAAATCCTGCCACCAGAACCAACTTGAGAGGTCTATCACCCCGAACAGTACACTCACATGTTCTTGCCTTAATATCAAAGTATTTCTACAATCAAAGTTTAAATAGATAATAATATTAAGTATGTGGGTGTTGTTCTTACAGACGCATCCCGCAGGTGTCCAGTCTCCGTACTGATCACACCGCGAAGTGTAGGTGGTCTGACCAGTGGTCCCTGAGAGTACATACCCATAGACACACCCCACATACACTGTGGCCCCAAACACTCCACTGAACACCACGTCGGACACATTGGAATGGCTAAATGTGATGTCCGGGCAGGGGATTTCTGTAAAATATAAATATATACCTCAAACAAAATATAACACCTAACAATTCTGTTTTTGTCTTTGTCTGTAAGTAAGTAATATGTGCATACTTGTACATGTGTCACACAGAATTCTGAATATTTTTGTCTTTGTCTGTAAGGAAGTAGTATGTGCATACTTGTACATGTGTCACACAGAATTCTGAATATTTTTGTCTTTGTCTGTAAGGAAGTAATTTGTACATACTTGTACATGTGTCACACAGAACTTTAAATATTTTTGTCTTTGTCTGTAAGTAAGTAATATGTGCATACTTGTACATGTGTCATAGCGACTCCACGCGCCCTGCAGTGTACACTCCGTGTCAAAGCCAATCTCATAGGGCTTCTGCCGGGTGCCTGCCTGGAACTTGCTGTATTCTGTGTTTGTAATATACCCAGCTTTACAGGCGATATATCTGATGCACGTTCCATGGACTGGTACATAAAGGTCAGCTATGTTGCTGCTTGAACTATAGTGGAGGTCATTACACGTGGCCTCTGTTTTAAAAATATAAAAAATTAAAAAATCAATATCACATCACATGTTATCGCAATAAATCTTTTGGTAACTAAACATGGTGTTCAATCTATCGTTCACGAGTATAAATATGTAATTATACACTAATTGTGAAAATTAACTGAACACTAGGTGTCGCTTCTTGATTGCTATTCCCAGAATGCACTGCTTCCCACCCACATCCGGTTTGTGATCATGATTTGAAGATATGAATAAGAAACTTTGTTCAGTTTGTAAAAGTGAGAAGTAGATTGTCGTCTTGACTGACCTCTCCAGAGAAGCCAGCTGGACATGTTTCCCTCTATGTATATATAGTTGACCGGGAAGTAGGCTGGGAAGGACATGAGTCCTATGACCTCACTCTGTCCCCAAACGGACCCATGCCCTGCCCGGACCTCAAGCTCTCTCCAGCTGAACCACATATCCTTATAGCTTCCTAGACCAATGAAGTGATCGGCCCCTTGTTCAGTGAATACCGGCGCCCCGTCCTCATAGTATACAACACTGCTTCGGTCCATCCCTATAATGAGGTGTATGGACCTCTTGCTGTAGGGGTTCATATCTTGAGACAGCACTACCCTGGGGGAGGAGGATTCACCCTTTAGCATGACAGAGAATCTCAGTATGTCATCTCTCACCATCACACCCAGGTCTCTGACGTCATCAAACACGTCATAGGCGCTAGTTATCTCCAACTGACAACCTTAAAATATAGATTCTTTGAATGAAAAGGAAGTTGAATACACTGGAAATGTAAGTGAACAATCACTGCATATTGCAGTCAAAATGAAAGCTGAGAGTTCAAAATTCATTTATATCATTATTTGAAATGATCATTTGATATGATTATTTGATTTGGTATATAAAAAAGGACTTACCTTTATTTGCATAAATGAAAATTCCATCTGCCTTGCTGTAACCTAATCAATGTCAAAATATGAAATAATTATCAATTTCTTTTGAAAGAACATAAGTTTACTGAAGTTAAGCACAGAACAAAACCAGAGGAAAATACAAGACAAGCATTTCAGTATTATTCCTTTGCAGAAAGAGGTAAGATCTGATTTAGATCACAAGGATGCCCAAAACAGTGATATTCTGATGGTATTTATGTGGATAAGATTCAATAAACCAAAGTCAATATTCATTGAAATGAAATACACTGTAGAAATACGTCATGACATTTTCATATGTATACCCTTTAGGATATATTATAGACTGGGTTCCGTCTCAATCATACATGTAGGAATAGATGATATTGGGTCGGGTACGCGACTAGATATATTACCATAAGCGGCCGTGGTGTCTGGGTACCAGAAGGTGGTATGGGGTGTGACGTCACTGACCGGAAGAGGTGAGGAAGCAGCACAGTCCTTACCCACCACGTATAGGATATGCCCTGCTGACGGGTCCATACATCTGCTCATAAATAACACCATCAAGAACTTTATAAAACAAGCTTTAAAATAGGTTTATTTTTCTTATTTTTCACCATTTTATCTGAATATTTACAAAAAGTAATTGGAAGGTTTCAAATATTCTTTTGCAACGATTTTCCATTTTCCCTCCAAGACAATTGATTCACCATTGCCTTCTGTGGCATAGATAAGTGTTAGATGTAGGAATATCAATGTTAACATACGGGACATCCAGTGGACTGAAGGTTGGAGTCACGTGACTGCCTTGTCCTGTGTATGTTATAACATCTTCACCGTGAAGCCAGTCCTCAGATGTCCTGTGTGAATATCGCATAAGAATGTGGAAAACCTCCTTTTGATCTTTCACAAGAACTATCAGCACCTGGATTAAAATGAATTTATGAGTTGATGATAAGTCTTAATTAGATATGATAAATCAAAGTGATAAGAAAAGATAATAATCACTAGAAATGATTGGTCGGTGTTAAATAATGGAGTGAATAAGTGGAATTTTACTAAATTTGGTTTTAGAATATAGTTTTAACTCACGGATGACAGGTTTGACTGTTCTGTCATATGTGTATTAGATTTGAGAAACAAGATATGGACTATGTTTTTATTTATTTAACCTAATGTTTATGGTGGAATGTTTTGTTAATTACAATATGTGTAATTACAATATATGTTTTAAAAAGAGTATTACAAAGAAACATCTATACATGTATTATCAGTCGTATATCCCTTGATATCATGTGATTCCCCTTTATATCATGTGATTCCCCTTTATATCATGTGATTTCCTTTTATATCACGTGATTCCCTTTTATATCATGTGATTCCCCTTTATATCATGTGATTTCCTTTTATATCATGTGATTTCCTTTTATATCACGTGATTCCCCTTTATATCATGTGATTCCCCTTTATATCATTTGATTTCCTTTTATATCAAATGATTTCCCTTTATATAATATGATTTCCCTTTACACTATCTGATTCCCCTTGATAGCATACAGTTTCCCTTTACATCGTGTGATTCCCCTTTATATCGTATGGTTTCCCTTGATCTCAGCTGATACACACTCACCCTCTGTACTTGTAGCCTCTCTTCCATTCTGCTCGACTTGTAATAGTCAAAGTTGAGATTACGAAGATTCTCATCAGATATTTCTCTGCCTTCCTTCACCTCATTTGTATTGGCTTGTGTCAGACTCAGTGACATTCCTTGCTTCAGAGCTAATATGAGTTCCCAGGAGGCGGGGCCAGCACCTTAAGAATGGCAACAAGACATAAGGACACCGGGTTAACCCTTTAGGCACGGGCCTCAGCTCATATTGGAAATTGTATCATGAGCTGAATTATGATTTTGTGGAAAATGAACCATAAATGTTTTATGACAATGAAATAGTCTGGCACACCCTTGTATTATTATTGTCCATTTCAAAATAAAACACATTTGCTTCAGACTAAGAAAAGACATATATATTCATCATAAGACATAAATTCATCTTACCAGGAGAGCAAACCTTTTGCCTGACCAGACTGTAGCTCGTGAGCTCGGCATCTGTAGAAGTCAGGGATGTGATGCTAACAGGAGGGTACAGAGTACACAGGTGGGACTGGTCCAGGTTATAACCCCTACACTGGTCCCCGTCCTCAGCATGGCATAATTTCAAGCAGGAAGCCTCCGTGCTGCCAGGCACAGTGTTCGATGGCAGACCAGTTATCTGCGCATGTTCATAGTCAACATACACGATGTTCAGGCCGCTGGGATGACAAGCTGCAATCATGTAAAATACAAACATTACTGTCACAGGATTCTCTCCAACTTCATAATAAAACATAGGTCAATGGCCTTAGAGCTATGCTGATCATCTGTAATATTTGTGAACATTCTCTGGAAATTGCTTCATAAATGATCATTTAAATCATTTCCCGGAAGAGACTTGAGAAGATGATTTTGATCAATCAAAATATATGTTACATATCGAATTTGGCCCCAATTCTTATTCTTATAGAATCGGTCCCTGCTTAAAGCTAAGAACTGCGATCAGTAGTTTAAGAGGAGAAGGTCAAAGTTGACGGACAGAATGACAGAAAAATTCCCCACATCACTGGAAAGGGTATGCTACGCAGAGCTAAAACATATCTGAAAACAATTAGCAGGGTTGACATTCCGTGAACCTTATCCCAGGGAAAATATCAAAAGTGTTCTTTTCACGATCTTAATAATTAAACAAATATCAGAATTTTTTTAACAATCAGCTCTATAGATCACATAACCGATGTTTATTTCTGAAATAAGTAGCCTTTGTGACTCAAATAGAAATATCAGCAAAAGAAATGGAGGAATGGTGTTCGACTACATTACGTTTCCACTCAGTATGGGGGTTTAACCTTTTCCACCATATTCTAATGGTTTCCACTCAGTATGGGGGTTTAACCTTTTCCACCATATTCTAATGGTTTCCACTCAGTATTGGGGTTTAACCTTTTCCACCATATTCTAATGGTGTCTTTAATATTTGACAGAATATGCTTCTACGACTGAATGGTGCATCAAATGTGACCGACTTCTCTTCAGGAAATGACCCAATGGCCAGCAGCCATACACATACCAGATCGTCGGCAGATGGCGCCAGCTGTCGTGGCCGTATTCTCCATAGTAAGCTGTCCTGTTTTAGCTATCCTGAGGGCGCCGGTCTGGTCTGAACTCTCCCAGAAGAAGGATATACTGCCATCCACCCACTTATATGCATTAGTACCCTCGTATCCCACAAAGGCATCATCTAATGAATTTCTAAAAAAAAATATAGATTAATGTTATTTCTGCCAAATTACTTTATTTTCCATTTGATTTACGTTATTTGATCTTCCATATATAAGTTAGCTATGTATTGACTTTATCCTATGTGAACCCCATACAAAAGTATGCGGCCTAAATGAGTTGCATGATTTCCGGTTTGTAAGTCAACTGACCCATTCAGCAGGGAGATGAGGAACTTCTTGACATCCGGGCTACTGACCGGGGTCAGGTGAGCGTCATGACCCCTGCAAGCATCCTCTGCCTGGGAGAAGGTCAAGGTCTCTGTTAACGCTCTGTACTCGAAGCCTCCATGAACAACCCACAACCCAACATCTGGCAAGTAGAGAACATTCGTTGATATAATAATGTCACATTAAATTATAAGTCTACAAAAAAACAAACATACTTGACGAATTGCATACTAGCCATTATCGACTCTGCATTTCACCTGTAGATAGCGATGCTATAAGCCTATCTTCTTAATAAATCAGCGTCTTTTTCTACCCCTCAGATAAAATATCATGCCTATCACAACGGTTACTTTAATACACAGAATCCACATTGACCTGTTTGACAGTTGGATGTGTATTGCCACTGCTTGTTGGTGCAGGTAGCGGTGAAGGTGAGAGGCGTGGCTGAGGAGGAGGAGACATGACACGTGACCTCCACCAGCTCCCCGTCCCTCCCGCACACGGACACGGCCGAGGTTCCTGGGATGGTTAGAGGTCCGCAGTCATTATCCACGCCGCCATGGAGTCCTGCGGGAAACACACACACATATTTGTTTCTATTATTTATCTTTTAGCGGTAAACCTCCAGTTTAAAATATAATTGTATTTTTTAGACAAGGAATGCTATTGTCGTATTGCATGACATTATACATTTGTTTATATCTTCAAACTTTATCTTCTAATTGCCTAATTTTCTTTAAATGACTTATTTCTTTTTTTTTAAATTCGTCCCCTACCTTTTAAAGTACCTGCCATTGCGACATTGTGATGTAACCAGCCACGATATTTATCACCCGACTTTTACCAATTAATGTGATTATTTACTCATTTAATTCCTTTTCCTACTGTATTGTTATGATATTCTGCCTATAATTTATTTACTTACCAGTTAGCCCGACAGAGTTTGAGAACATATTACCAGAGACATTTAATACATATGTTTAAATATCTCTGATATTACTTATGATGCCGGCCTTTGAATACCCACAGATTTACGCAGTCAATCATTCTCTTAACCATTTTAACTCAGTGAAACTTTGGTCTTCAGTGGATCTCCAAATCTCTAAATTATTGTACCTCAGTAAAACTTTGTTTTAGAGTGGATTTTGCATTCTCTATATTTTATGTAACAGCTATATCAAATTTTGTTAGTGTGGAATGCCCTGCCCCTACAAGTGAAAAATTGCAAGTCACTGGACACCTTCAAGAAGAAACTAAAAGCGTTCCTTTTCCAGAAACACTTCCTGCAAGAGCGAGCGCCTTGAGCAGACCTGTCTGATTTGGCGCTATATAAATGTTTATTATTCATCTTTACGTATATGATATATAATAATATATAGCCATTGTCTCACCCGTCCTCCATATCCTGACTGTAGCTGAGAATGTAGTCACACCCCCGTCCTCCGTGCCCCACCAGGCCCTGAGACCCTCGGCGCCCCCGGCAAACATCACCCCTCCCCGGCTCTGCTCCCAACTACCGGGACCGTGCCACGTCACAGATTCCCCTGCGTCAGTTCGCCCATGTACCTGCGACAAGACAAATTATTAGGTCAACTCTCTTCAAACCTTTCTCCGTCATAAAAGTACATTTTTTTCTTCTCAAAGAATGAACTTATTTTTCTTTACCTGGATGCTGACGAGGTTGTTGATGAAGTTGAAGTTCAGGAGGGGTATGAAGAAAGGGCCGTGTTTCTGTTTCAAGGTGTACGTGGACTGGAAGTATGGTGGAGTGCTCCTGAATGATGACCAAGTAAAGAATCTGATCCTGGCCTTTGTCGATTGCCACGAGTTCCCACCTCCAGACAGATCGTTTGCCCCAAATAAACCTGCAAAACAATCAACAACTTTCAAAGATATCCTCCTTTGGCACCAACTTTGATATGAGAGCAGCGAAGTAAAAGCTTGGCACATTCTATTTTCATTAGTTCAAAGATATCCTGACAATTTTTGGTTCTAAATACGTGACGTTGAGGTTGGACACGGGACATATCCTCCATACTACAGTACATATTGTGTTTTGCATTTACACGCCTGGACAAATAATTTGTTTGCCAAAGGAATGAATGTATTCAGCATTAACTCAATTAGACGATTGGTAAATGTTTTTTCCTCACATCACAACCTCATATCACCACTATTTTTTGTTGTAGCATATAAAATGTGAAGCCTTAAAGGTTAAAGAAATGCAGAAATGTCACTTTTAGTGCATTATCAAATATTTGTCTTAAAGTTTAGAAATATACATCAGCGTGTGTGTGCCTAGAAACATTCTCCGGATGATCAGAGCTGCAGACCATATCAGGTAAATCTTTATCATGAGCAGTATGCTAACTCAGAAAATAGGATAAAGTTCTGATAATCAGGAATGTGCGCTGTGATAGCAAACATTCTCATTGAGATGAATTCATATAAAATATGTTTATTTTAATCTATTATGTGTCACGTTGCATTTCACTCAAGCCATAGCAAAGTGAAGTATTCCTTTAAGCATTTCTCAGTGACCAATTGTAAATATGACTATTATGATCTTTGCCTTTGTATATATTTGAGAGGCAAATATAGAGCTATGATGGCGAAAATTCTCATTGAGATTATTTCATATAAAATATGTTCATTTTCAACTTATATGTGTCACGTTGTCTGTTGCATAACCAGCAAAGTGAACACATGTATTCTTCTAAGAAATTCTGAGTGAGCGATTGTAATTACAGTTATTACTCAATCAGCATACCCTTTGGCTTTGTGCACAGTGCTTTGTGAAGTTCGTTTAGTTTTTTGTCTTCAAGATCCCAATCATTTCCTTTGTGTAGTAATTTAGCACAACTCTCGTCCTTATCATGCGCATTGGGTTGGCCTGGAGCCCAGTTTTCTGAACCACTGGTACCATCCTGCCATTTCCAGTGGGAATTATCCTTACACTTTGGTTTGCAATACCCTATCCAGTATGCCTCACTAAAATTAGAAAGACTAATGTTAAAACCATACAAGAGGAAGACTGAATGTATAGTTGTCATCAATCCTAGGCAATTATTTTGACACGTTATTTGACCATTGGGCAAAGCATGATACCGTGATAAATATGCATACGCTCCAAGTCACACACAAGGTAGAATTAGTATATTAGTATATTAGTATATGCTATTATGTTTATTACATTAACATGATTAAAATGTTTCGGAGAATGAAATGAAAATGAGGCAATAAACACAACAAATTAGATAATTGAAAAAATACATAAATGTTTTGCATTTATTATGACAATAACCATAATATTCAGATAAAGTACATCATTCTCTTGGCTTAATGGTATATCCAAATTGGAAGTCATCAAACTTGATTTTTATAACTTTTTGCCTTATTTAGAATCACAATTTGAGATGGAAAAACCTTGGTCTTGAAAAATGGAGATAAATTTGACTCAATATATAACAGAATGTAAAAAGTGTCAGAGAGATTACCCAACCAATTAGTACAAGCATAAACCCTACTTACATCTCGTCTAAGAACGGCTTTGCATCTTCCAGCTGGTTGGCTGTGCTCAGTTTGATGAGTGTATAGCCTTTTGATGTGCAGAAATCATCTGCATCTTTCCAGTTCAGCTTAACTTCACTCACGATATACGACACTAAAGCATAAACATAACCCCATGGGTTGATAGCTCTGCTGACTTGAATGAAAACACATGAACTGAGATAAAGTGCAATAAGCAACCAGGTTATGATTTTCCATACAAGATCCCAATTCAGGTTTGATGAGATATTCATTAATATTTTGCAAATCATTATCATGTTACCAATGCAATATTTCATGCACAAAATTTGTGATTTTTTCAAAAATCTAATAGCTATCACTAAGTTGTCAAGGGGGCTGCCATTTTGAATAACATAGCCAATGAGAATCAAGATAACAAGTTGGGACTAAATTTGATATGTAACATGCATTTTGATTGGTCAAAATCACTATCTGCTCAATTCTGCTCTTGAAAAGGATTTAAATGATCATTTAGGAAGAAATGTTCAAAAAAATTACAAAAAAGCAATGATATGCATAGCTCAAAGGCCATTGATATATGTTTATTCACTTTTGATGGTTGTGAGATTTTGCAAGTATACAAATTTTGAATTGAAGGTCAATGTGTCAAAGTCAAAGGTCACATGACTAAGAAATTATAACGAGGCACAGCTATGACCTGAAACATTTCTGTATACCAAGTTTTAATTTCCCCTAATAAGTGGTTGCTAAGATATACTCCTTACAAAATTTGTGACATCAAGGTCACTGCATTAAGGTCAATGGTGACATCACTAAGATTTGAAGGAATCTGAATCTTCAACTCTCTATCTACCTCTGTATTAAATATGAAACAAATATTACTGGTAGTTTTGGAGGAGAAGATTTTTAAACATAGTGTTAGTATATAACAGATATGAAGTGTTTTTTATTCACTTCTGATGGTTGTGATGTGGCATATTCACAAAATTTGAATTCAAGGTCAATGTGTCAAGGTCAAAGGTCACATGACTAAAATTGTATGACGAGGTACAGCTTTAACATAAGACATTCCTGTATACCAAGATTTAATTTCTTCTTGTAAGTGGTTGCTGAGATATGCTCCTTACAAAATTTGTGACATCAAGGTCACTGCACTAAGGTCAATGGTGACATCACTGATAATTGAAGGAATCTAAATCTTTAACTCTCTATCTAGCCCTGTATAAAATAGTGTTGGTATATAAAAGATATGAAGTGCATTTAATTCACTTCTAATGGTTATGATGTGGAATGTTCACAAATTTTGAATTCAAGGTCAATGTGTCAAGGTCAAAGGTCACATGACTAAGAAAGTATGACGAGGCACGGCTATGACCTAAGACATTCCTGTATACCAAGATTTAATTTCTTTTTGTAAGTGGTTGCTGAGATATGCTCCTTACAATATTTGTGACATCAAGGTCACTGCACTAAGGCCAATGGTGACATCACTGAGAATTGAAGGTATCTAAATCTTCAACTCTCTATCTAGCTCTGTATAAAGTAGTGTTGGTATATCAAAGATATGAAGTGCATTTAATTCACTTCTAATGATTATGATGTGGCATGTTCAAAAATTTTGAATTCAAGGTCAATGTGTCAAGGTCAAAAGTCACATGACTAAGAAAGTATGATGAGGCACGGCTATGACCTAAGACATTTCTGTATACCAAGTTTTAATTTCTTCTTATAAGTGGTTGTTGAGATATACTCCTTACAAAATTTGTGACATCAAGGTCACTGCATTAAGGTCAATGGTGACATCACTAAGATTTGAAGGAATCTGAATCTTCAATTCTCTATCTACCTCTGTATTAAATATTAAACAAATATTACTGGTCGTTTTGGAGGAGAAGATTTTTAAACAGTGTTAGTATATTACAGATATGAAGTGTTTTTGTTCACTTCTGATGGTTGTGATGTGGCATGTTCACAAATTTTGAATTCAAGGTCAATGTGTCAAGGTCAAAGGTCACATGACTAAAATTGTATGACAAGGCACAGCTTTAACATATGACATTTCTGCATACCAAGTTTTAATATCCTGTAATAAGTGGTTGCTGAGATATGCTCAGTACAAAATTTGTGACCTCAAGGTCACTGCACTAAGGTCAATGGTGACATCACTAAGATTTGAAGGAATCTGAACTATATATCTACCTCTATATAAAATATGAAAGATGTAGTACTGGTAGTTTTGGAGAAGAAGATTTTTAAAGAAATGTTGACAGACGGACGGACAGACGGACAGACAGACGGACAGACATTTTCCCCCTCCTAAAGCTCTGCGAGCTAAAGTCTCAGCAGAGCTAAAAACCGACATAACAAACATACCGCGTCCTCATTAAAAAGGGATTAAATACAGAAACTGGACGAGTAACTCATCGATTAGCGTTACAGAGTGAGCTTCAAGGAAACATCTGTCTGGAGGCAAACTGTTGGTGAATATAACGGGTTGTGAAGTGCTAAATAGTTACCTTCTGAGAAGATGTACATTTACGGTGTAAAAATAAATTAATGTGTTATTGAATTTAATCAATATATATATATATATATATATATATATATATATATATATATATATATATATATATATATATATATATATATATATATATATGGAGTTTAATGAATGGAGTTGTGATGTCGTGGACCGTGCACATCACGCCATAGCAACCCATTGTTTGGAACAATGGCATAACTTCCCTTTGAAGCAAAATGTGTTACTGCCAATAAAGGGAGCTATTTTGGAATATTTAGATTATAAAAATAAATTTATCATATCATAATGAATAGGTTTTTGGTTTTCTTATGGTGTGATTTTGGATAATTGTAATTTCATAGGTAATTCCCTGCAATCCCTTGAAGTTGCTATGTACAAAGAAGATTTTCAGTAGCTACAAATTCTATATGAAAAGTATTAATGGATATAGAAATTACCTTATCTGTTTATCAATATTTTCTTAACCCAACATCAAATTTTTGTGCAAAACTGTTTTGTTTGAATATCAATCATTTGAGGTTAAAAATGTTACATCAATGTGAAATCACCTTGCTTGGCAAATGCTATGTAAATGGAATGGACGCATATATTATACCAGAAGAAAGTTTTTTCAAGGTAAAAAAATGAAACATTGTATAGGCATGCCAATGAATGCGTTGCTAGTGTAAACTAAATGTGAACGTTGTAAGAGTTGACAGAATTGTCTGACGTTTTATAAGAATCAATACGTTTGTATTGAGCTCTTTATAAAATTGCCATATGATGCGGAAATCACTGACATGGACGTTTCTAAAATGTTGTATAATTGTGTACATTTGGAGCACATGAAAATAATTATATGTCCATTATCAGTGAAAAGAGTAGAATATTTCACTCAAAATTGTCAAAAAGTTGAATAACATCATATTACTTCGGCCGATATGGCATCAAAAGACACAATGGACTTTCGGTAACGCACATTGCACCTTTGATCTTATGGCGTCACAACTCCATTCAATATACTCCAAGATATATATATATCAACATTAAGGCACTACTTTTTATGAAAAGATCTGAGAACAAATGTATATGTCTGCCTCCAGAGGACACTTACCACCAACACTCATAATATTTTAAATGTCTTTTGTTTTGACTTACAATGGGAGGTGTGGGTTTTGAGATACACCTTGTTCTCATCATAGACGAGGTAGATGCCCATGTTGTGATTGGACCAAGCACCCGATGTTGTTCCTCCTCCACCAACCGGAAACAACTGACCTTCCCGCCCTGCCTCAGATATCATCTGCGCATGCGTGAAGACAGGTAGCTCCCCTTGTTGATGCTCAACTTCCACAGAATTAACTTCTAAAGAGAGATATTACGTCGCATTTATATACATCATGTCTGAAAATGTATCTCAAGATTATACTTTCTTCTTCATGTCTTTTGCAATGGGTTCAAATGACACAGAGAATAGTTTTTTTCCAGTATCTTTGGTAAATGTCCGATAAGCATTAACAAATGTGACAATGATGTTAATCAAAGTAACAGACTTAATAAATGATTAGCATGGTATCACTGAAATGTCAAAATAAACAGATGAGTACTTATTGTTCAAGTAATGTAGAAAAGTGCAATATGTTTTATACAACCCCCATATGTCATTCTTCATATGTCATTTCATTATCAATTTGATGGATGGAGAAAAGTTCGAAATAGGCAAGCGCATGCGCACTGCGAGTTGCGTTTGAGTCTAGAATAGCAGTGTAACTATGAGGTCTACGTGGGTCACGGAATGAGGGATCCCATTCAATGTCACTATTGCACCTCACCTTCTGGAGTGATAGTCTGCCATTTGGACATGAAATCTGGAGTAGGAAAGTTACAGAACGTCCACATCTGTACTCTGACTGAAATCCCGCTAAATTGGCACTGATGAAAAACCTTACTCCAATGGGATGTACCTGAAAGTGCAATACACAAATCAGGACTAGTCTCGCAAGATCTACAAATATATCATGTGGACCATTTTTGTATAATATTTATCAAGTTCAATGTTGAAATAAAAGGTATATATATATATATAGAGCCTGAGGGGCATAATAGCAGGACACTAACCCAGGCATATTGGTCCTCCTGAATCCTCTTTGGAATTATCAATAGTGTTGTAGAGGTAGATATCTTCTTCGTCATAGTGAAATACAATTCCACTGGTCCCTGATGAGGGGACTGAAAAAAACAGACAACAGACAATCAACATGGCAACAGAAAGACATGGAGAGTTTCTATAGAAAAGTAGACAAGGAGAGGTTTGATAACCTGTGTAAGCAACAAGGAGAGTTTTGCTAACTATTTGTTGGGACCATGACAGTTCTATTGTTATTTTGTGGTGATTAATAGGATATTCATTGCGTTTGTCTTGGACATACCTTCCACAGTGTACGCCTTGTTGATGCCATCATCAGGAGTGGCCAGGACACGGACATAGAGAGGGTGCTGGCCCAGGCCATGGGTCAACTTGCTGTAGAGATTGCCTGTACCCCAATGTATCCACTCCGAGTCCCAGTCAGGTACAGGTAAGCTCGTCATCGCTGCAAAACAATATACAATAACAATCAAATCAAGAATAATATATTTTGACCAAATGCCCAAATCAATTGGACTCCTAGGTAAATGTAGTGGGGCGGTAAACTAAAAGACATTTTAAGTTGGCATTGTCTAGTGACAAGTATCAGTATTTGTATGCTTTATATACGAGTATATTTGCTTGGGAGATCATGGTGTGGATGTACAGTTGACACGTATAGGTGTAAGTTTAGAAGCAATGCTTTTTATCAATAATAATTTGAATCTTTAGAATATATCATCAAAGCTTGTTGATAATAGGAGCTGTCATGTGACCCAGCGAGTGACCTGGAGTGCTCAGGTGACCGGGAGGCCTCGGGCCGCTTGCCTGCAGAGCCTGCATATCAGCTGACCAGCCCATCTCTAAATGGCTCGGCTGACCAGCCCATCTCTAAATGGCTCGTCTAACCAGCCCATCTCTAAATGGCTCGGCTGACCAGCCCATCTCTAAATGGCTGGATGACTCACATAAGGCACTCTCAGACCTGTTCTGTTGCATTAAATGTCACCAATATACCCTCACCTTGTGGCTGGATTGCCTCAATCTCACAAATACCAAGCGGAGTCATGTCCAGATCCTGAAGTATGACATATTTTCCAAAAAGGGCTTGATAACACTTAAAGGACCTTGCTTCTCCTTCCGGTAGTGCTTCGTCATTTATCCAACAGATGTCAGCATCATCAATGCTATTCGTCTCACTCTTGGCGGATACAGCTATCAAAAACTGGGAAAGGCTATAACCTAAGGGAGAAAGTTTGGATGTTTGATTTGATTAGATAACAAAACCTTTTGTTTTATCATATATCTTTAAATTTAATAATAAAGATATCAGAACGATTTTTGACAGATATCAGTTTATGAGCAAAACATACACTCCATCAGGACTTCCCTTTAACCAATAAGAGATTACAAATGAAAATCAAAGGTAAACAATATCATGTTTAATACCTTGCAATCCAGTTTTGAAATGCCTGAGAAAGAAAACTCACACTTTCATTGTTTCAATCTACTTGCTTATTTGTTTTCTTGTCAAGCAATGACTAATCCAAGAAAAAACATTTATTTAACATTTCACAGGACAGAAAGGCGGCGGTGAAATTAAACCACAGTATATCAGTGAGAAAGAGTGGGTGTGAAATTGATATAAGAAATAATGAAATGAGATTGGATACCCTGCAGTGTTGTGATCCTGACCTCTGCTACCCATTGGCTCTGGGACAGAGTGACGACCACAGAGAGAACACTTCCGGTTGTATCGATCTGGTAGCAACCTACTCCTTGGTCTGGTGACATTCTACCATCAGTTATTTGTAATGGGTCATTTTTGGTCACCAGAGATTCTACTGATAAAGCTCGATTATCTGACAAAAAATGTGGGAAACAAACACATCATATCAGTCAGACAGAATAATTCATCTACTCTTGTGTTATCAACTGAATAAATAATTGAGGAATCATCGTCCGCTATCTGTCCATGGTATTAATCCGAGAACACAGCGAGAACATATATTTACCTGGACATGTAAACAGGTCCAATCTTAAACAACATTTTGAAATGCAGCTTAATATTTTCAGTCGTATTTTGGATGTGAAGATAGCCTTGTAGAAAATAATTTCTTTGGTTCCAATTGATTCATGCAACCCATCAAATGTCTACAAGTAAGATACACCGATAGTGCTGATGTTTTAATGTACTGAACCTTTATATTGTACTTGATTTTAGAATTATAAGCAAAAATATATATATGCATATAAATATTAATGACATGATGTCAATTGATGGTATTGAGAGTAATTTAGTATATGTGCTGGTATACTAGTACGCAACAAGCCCTACTTATTTACTCCCTGAAGATCCACCAAAGTGGTGAAATATATTGGAGGGATTTATACGTTTCATACAACTTTTACTATATATATATATTATACTAATAATATACTAATAAAATACTAATAATGTACAAAGTGGGCAAACCTTGATTTGAGGAGAGTATTCATCCAGGTAGTCCACCCAGTTTCCTATGTTGTTAAAGTAGGATATGGTAAATGATTCTACCTTATAAGCAGGGTCAACCTGACCGATTGCTAGCCCACTTACTTTCTCCACTTGCCCAAGATTGACCTGAAAATGATTTGCAATGACATGGGAATAGACAAAGAAATATTGCCTAATTTATTCACAAATTGCATAAAAAGGTTGGTTCGTTTCGTATCCCAGCCTGTACGTTTAGATATAGTAAAGAGTATTTACTTAATTTCTATGCTTACCAGGACGTATATTTTATCTATTAACAGCATAGACCAATGTATATTTCAATGACATTCAAAGAAAACAAAGGAGGATATTTACATCTATATATGGTTGGGTATCTGAGGACTCGGCACACCACCCTCCTTGCCTCTCTTGTGGTATATGACCATACAGATAATAGGCAGTCTCTGGGCTACCGAGACCGTAGGCTTCTGTGGAAGATGCTGTGAATACGTCAGAATGGGTCTTATACTGCAGAAGACTTGGGCAGTTGTACTGGTACATCATGATAACTGCAACAGGAACAGTAAGAGCATCTCACCTTTATAAACATCTAGCTAAACTGACAAAATCTCCTAATTTGAAATTTACCGATATGAAATTAGTGCCACTAAAAGTATATATATATATATATAAACTGCATCGCGGTCTGTGATCATAGTGGTTTACACGTTTCAGAAAAGAGATAATTCAATGATACTCTATGAAAGTTTTGACCATGATAAAATATTTTTTTAACACTCTATCCCATCTGAAGGCATGGCGTCAAGCTGATGAACCAATCACGTTAGTATCATCACTAGAAATGGCAGACATAGGGATATAACTTTTTTACTACTCAGAATACATCTACAAATGATATGTGATCGAATGTCAACCTTCTTAGGCTATTTTGATCAAATATTGCCAGTGACCTTGAAGTGACCTTTCAATGACCATGAAAATAGAAAGGCGATTTCCACGAAATTATCCACATGTTTTATTATCCTATCATCTACATCTTTCAAATACGAGCTCGTAGAGTCCTTATTCATCAAAATCTGTTCATAATTAACAATTTGACAGCAATTTATAATTTTGTGGTCAATCTATAAGGGAAAACATAGGAAAATACTATAATAGTAAGTTTTTTTTAAATAATATAAAAATGCCAGCTTATTGGGGGTTAGTTTATGAAAATATATAGAATACTGCACAGAAAAACACATTAATACTAAAAAGAAATTGAAAAAAAAGTCCGTCAATTTCAAGATTTATTATGAAGCTAAAATGATTAGAAATAGCTTAAATCGGTAGGGTTACAAAAGTGACAAATTGACGGACTTTAATTTGACCTCACATTTATTTTTGAGATATTAGATAAATCAAATATTAATCTAATTTCAGAAAATAATCAGCAATAAGTTGCTCTTATCATAATAATACCTAAAAAAGAAGAAATATTCACTGAAAAATGTGAGAAAATTAATCATGAATAGAAATGATTAAAAAAAATATAATAAAAAATATATTGAATGTAGAGTCAATTGGGTTAAATCATTTTGATGATTAAAAAAAATGGCATTCTGTGTGGTTGATTTGGTTAATGGAAGTAGAAATCAGCCAATATTACATTTCACTGAAAGTGCTCTGCAGGGTGCTTTCTGGACGTCCGCTCCTCCCACTGCTATAGACCCGTTACATGCGCTATATCACCCATTCTCGCTGATGTGACATCAGACACACCTACCTGGTGCGGGCTGTGAGTTCCAAACTGGCCTGCGTCAAGCTGATGAACCAATCACGTTAGTATGACATCAGATATACCTACCTGGTGCGGGCTGTGATGTCCAAACTGGCCTGCGTCAAGCTGATGAACCAATCACGTTAGTATGACATCATATACACCTACCTGGTGCGGGCTGTGAGGTCTAAACTGGCCTGGTCAAGCTGATAGACCAATCACGTTAGTATGACATCAGATACACCTACCTGGTGCGGGCTGTGATGTCCAAACTGGCCTGCGTCAAGCTGATGAACCAATCACGTTAGTATGACATCAGATATACCTACCTGGTGCGGGCTGTGAGTTCCAAACTGGCCTGCGTCAAGCTGATGAACCAATCACGTTAGTATGACATCAGATATACCTACCTGGTGCGGGCTGTGATGTCCAAACTGGCCTGCGTCAAGCTGATGAACCAATCACGTTAGTATGACATCATATACACCTACCTGGTGCGGGCTGTGAGGTCCAAACTGGCCTGGTCAAGCTGATAGACCAATCACGTTAGTATGACATCAGATATACCTACTTGGTGTGGGCTGTGAGGTCCAAACTGGCCTGTGTCAAGCTGATGAACCAATCACGTTAGTATGGCATCAGATATACCTACCTGGGGCGGGCTGTGATGTCCAAACTGGCCAACCCAGACTTGTATCTAGGACGATCCGGCCAAAGTCGTCAAAGCCTAGACTCACATCCGGTCCGGATGTCTGTGTGGACCACACTATTGAGTCAGATGTGTCCTTGAACTCAAGGTCACCCTCCTGGGTCAGAGTTACTGACTTGGATATTCCAGACAATACAAAGGGTGTGATAAAGTACATAATTTTCTGAAAATAATTATTAAAATGCTTATGCTTATGCTAAGGTGAATGTAGAGGGCCATAAGGGAATAAAGTTCAAAATGTTAATCTCACTGACCCGGTCAAGACCTGAAATGGTATTCCCTGACCCTATGTTATGTTAGAGACATGTCATATAAGAAATCAAAACAACGCAGGGTTGCTACAAGGAAGCCCGCTTTTCCTGGCCTATTCTGCAACACATCTCTTTAAAAGTAAAATATGTCTTTTGTTCTGTGTGTATAATTTTTGACACCTCAAACTTGACATTTTACAACTTCACTAAAATTTTACTTTTGATGATGGAATGAATTATAAGATCCTATATTTCAAACCATAATTAAAAGATGAGTCAGAAACAAGCTCATAATTACTTTTGCTCTTAGGATGATTTAAGGAAATGTACATTTGAATACTATCACTTGTATATTATCATTATTAATCTTTAAGATCTCTTTAGATCAACTCGCGATAATCAAAAGAGCTAACCCGATTTCCAAAAGCATAAACTGCACGAAAGTGGTGATTATTCATCTCAATGGAGTAGCGTCCGTCCTCCGTGCACACGATTTGCAAATGTTCTCTTAGGAGAGTGTCGCCCTCTGTCGAGGAGGAACTTGTAAGCCCATGCCGGGTGCACTCAACTGCAACATAACATTCTGACTGAAAAGGGAACGATTCACACTTTTTTGATATATCGGACATAAAAACATTTCTGGGCTGTACTTGACAAGTTTAGAGGGTATATTAACCTCTCTCCCAGAACATCATGATTTTCAGCGTTGTCGGTATCATTCCTATATAGGTAGGGCATGATTTATCATAATGGTTACCGTGGTAACTGCATATAATTGTTACTAATCTACGAATTCATTTCTGTCAAATCTGGCATCTCTTAAAGGCCCTCTTACTGGATCTTATCTTGGTAGGCTTCATATTGGGAAGAGGAAAATACAATTAATTTAATACAGAAGATTTATAAAATTGCAAGTGAGTTATATTGTTACACATTATTATCTAATCAAAAAATTATGTTTTTACGATTTTTAGCCACTAAACGACCTTAGTGATTGATGTGCTTCTTAGCAACCATTCATTCATTGCAAGTGAGTTAATCTGTTTTGGAGAGATATGGATCTCTTTAAGGATTTACATCTTTTTAAGGGGGTCTCAAAGAGTTATAATAATGTCACCATGTGGGTCGAGAGACAACAAGGGATTTCGTTTTCTACATAACTGCAGAGATTAACTACTCTTCTATTTAAAAAACTATATTTATGTCCAGTAATTCTACAGTTTTCAAAAACATTTGGTTTGCAATATAATTTGTTTACTTATCTGTGCATAGTTTTGGTGAATAACTGCGCATATTACTCTCAAATGTACAAAGTTGACAAACGTTATACTTAATGTTTAACAAACGTCTTTTGTACAACATTTTTGTTCTTTTGGGACACTTACACATTCAAGTATGTGAGCACGACGCATCCATGTCTCTGATGTCAATAGAAGCAACCACTTACCGGCGGCATTTACACTCTTACAGAGAGCCTTGCGATCTTTATCACATGGTAAATCGTTCCATTCTGCCTTTTCCACTAGACTAACACACGTTTCGTGATCATAATTTGGTTCATTCCGTCGCCACCTTGACCATGTCTTGAAGAAATATTTACATCTTGACTTTAGCGAGATTGTATCTTACTCAACATCTGAAGCTACAAACTACTCCTTCTGTATGTTAACTTTTTTGACCAAATACATATTTTCACTAATTATTATTATTTGAAATATTCTTTTACTAATTAAGCATTTAATTCGATTTGCACATGCATATCACTATCCGTTTACAAAAAAGCAATATTGTTTTGATCACAAATAATATTTTTCTCTTTGAAACTTTTCTTTCATTTTTCTTGGCATAGTGATCACAACTATTAAAATGTAATCTTTAAGGGTATTTATGGGTGTTGGTAGTGAGTGCCCCCTAATGGCAGAGGAGTAAATTACCAAAATACTGTACTTGATGGGAATTGGTACATTTACGGTGTAAAAATACATTCCCTATTAAATTAAAAGCATTAATGACATGAATCAATATTTAAACACCTCAATATTTGAGCTATAAGGTATATTTACAAGTATATTTCTTTCAAAGTAGTATTTTGTCCTGATTGTCCTTGATGATAGTTTTCATGAGAATTGAAGAAGACAAGCTAATAAGTTCTGCAGATTACACAACAGAAGTAGGTTTGTTTTTAGCTGTGTTTATTTCATTTCATTGGGAAGAAAATTCCTTGTGATACTAGTGAAACAGATTTTCTCATTATGATTTGTGTAATTTGGAAATAAAAAGGAAGTCTGACAATCGGATATGTGAAGGGGGGGCGGTGAAAAAAGTCATATTTTTGAAATGATCAAGTGTGTACTTTATCCTCTATTTTTCTCTTAATGTATTTGAAAAATAGAAAATATGTTTCTCTAGGATCACAGTAAATATTGTTAAGATCAATTTTACAAAGTTGTTTGGAAATTCACTTTATTATGGTCCCATAATCTGCAGAACTTTTTCCCTTTAACATTTTGACATGACAAAATAATTTTTGGAGCAGTGACATATTACTATGCCACTTTTATGAGTTAAAAAGATATGAAGCTTTCAATATAATCAAAGAAATTCCATCGTGATTTTCAAATAATAAATCAATAATTTTATTACAAAAATGAATAACATAAAATGTCATTTCATGACTTGAAAGTTTTAATGAAAAGGGAACTCTTTTTGACAGTTGAGCATTTTTCCTGTACTTTTTTGAAAACGTTCCATTTTGGCGTAAAAAGAAAGTAGTTCCCTCAGAGGACACTCACTATAAATACCCTTAAAACTACCATTTTAACATTCGTAATTGCGCCAGTTGTTTTCAGAGCCAAAACATAGTAAAATCTATGTTTCATTCATAAAAGGGGCTATTCTCTCCACCTCCCACTGGAGTGAAGATAATATCATTAGATTAGTACCCCATCCTAGTCTTGATTTCAAATGATAGGGGGCCAGTTGATGGATATTGACAGCTTTGGGACAGCTTGCCCAATCGGCATCAATAGTCAATCCTCTAGATGTTACGGCTGAGAAAAGTCAGCCATTATCCAGTGGATATTTTGCATGACGACCCCGGGAAAGCTGTCACGTGCCCAATCTCCGTTAAAAGTTGTGGATATGGACAGCTTTTAGACCATGGGGGCGATTGTATGTAGCACACATCAAATATATAGATATTATTTATGTTTTGTTATTATATTCATTACAAATGTACCTGTATGAGTGTATGATCCCTGGAAATACAAATGAACAGAGATATACGTTCAGCAATTGAGCTGTTTTACCGTATCTTTTTTGAAAACACTCTATTTCGGCATGAAGAGGACACCTTGCTAAAACAAGTTGTTAAAACAATGATATTTGTAGAATATAAATATTGGTGTTTTCTGCAGTGTTGTGAGTTGCTCTACTCACCAGAGGTGCTCCGTCCTGCCACTTCCAGACCCGTCCTCCCGCATCCTCCAGCCCAATCCACATCTTACTCACCGGAACATCTTCAACAAGCAAGACATTTACCTATCACACCTAAGATACCCTGGGTAAAATGGGATAATCTCGATCAATATAACCATCAACATATCGTTTTTGAATTTCTGTTAATATTTCCTATGTCAGGGACTCCCTTCCATGACGTCATCAATGATCTCTGATTGTTGGTTGCCATAGCAACAATTATCATGGTCTCCATTTACACATAACAATGATCACACGCAAGAGAACCTGACATTCGACCTTCCACAGCATGACTTCTGCTGTCACAATGAGTTCAACCGTAACACAATACGTGTGAATGCATTCGCGCTTCTATCCTATTCTACTTTAATCACCCACGCTGGTTCCATGCCAAAGACTTTCCTCCCAAAGTGTAGTATTTTCTTTCAAGGGAATAACACATCATATATAGAGACAATTGTTATTATCTTAATATAAATCTGTAAAATGCATAACAAAAGAAAATAAGCTTTACATTAAAATCATGGTTCTTACCGTGTAAAAATTTGCTTTCCCCCGCATTTTCTATTTTAGCCAACTCATAGTCTATGTTGGAGCAGTAACTCTTGGCGTTATTTTGACTAATTTTATTGGGAGAATTTATATAGCACCAGGCGCCATATTGCAGCCACGGATACACACAAGCATACAGCCCTGGAATTCATAGTTAAATCCACAGTCATCAGAAGCTATTCACATTCACCATATTTATATTGAATACTACCCTTCATCGATTGGAATATATATGCAATGCAGCAAAAACCCTATGGCGTTCAAGAAAATAACAATTTATCTTATGCAATTAAGTGAGAATGGCATTTAATTCATGTTGTTCCGGACAAGGTTTATCAAAGTTGTATTGTCCATGGTCCGTGGCACCAGCATTTTTCTTTAGTAATTGGGTCAGTGAAATATCTTAGATGGAAAGTATATGCTTACTTTGGAAGCAACCCTTAATGCTGACCCGGGCACAGGGATACGCCCCTGGTGTAGTAGGGAATGAAACCTTGACATCTGTAGCCAGGATTGGATTTCTTATGTCACTCCATGACTGCAACAGTTGAACCATTTCATAAGAGTGCAACTCTTCTTAATCGAATTAAGTTTGGATATTGACCTGATTTTACCTATGTTATACTAAAAAATATTTTTAATAACATTACATTGTAATGTTATGGTTTGATTTATCAAATATCAGAATTATTTTGTAAATACCTGCGTGTTTTCAGCTAAAGTAACATATTCCTTATCATATGAGGTAGCATCCGCATATGAGACAGTGAACAGTTTATCACTTCCCTGTGACTCCAGACTTAATGTACTTGGATTCAGGTCAGCTTTGAAAGATAAAGCAATGCCTGTGACCATCATTCTGGTAGCAAAGATGAATCTCAGAAACTGTGGCGAGGAGTCGCTAGAGGCGCACCAGAGACGCTGCTCATTGCGCATGTGCGACGTGAAGGCGCCATATTGCGGAGAAACTGAAGACGCTTCAATAGGGATATCGGCTGCTAAATATTCTGTAGCCACTAGCTCGGTGTCACATCCCTCACAACATGGCTCATCTGAAACATTGCACATTAAATCTTTAGCATTCAGCTAGAATGTGCTTGTCCAGTTGTTTTGATTTGAAAGTGAGTACAACAACAAATGAGTAAAGACATCTAACAATTATTTTCAAGCAATTTGAGCTTGTTATTAATATTCATATATGCATGATAAACATTGCTAAGAGCCACACAAAGTGAAATTTAGGATTGAGAATTGTGCAAAAATGGTACAATTCTGGATGATATTTCAGTCCCTGTATGAACCCTCACATCATAAAAAAGGTTCATAAGGGATGGTAACTGGTTATACCAATAAATGACAGACAATTTTTGTTAGGGGATGGACCATTAATCTCCAAGGGGGCGAGAAAAATCCTAATATACCAGGTCTCATGATGAAAGTCTTGAGATATTATTGAAAGTGATATTTATCCCAAAATCCCCATGAGCATGTACAAGAGCCAACTAATTGCACAACGATGGAAAATATATCAATGTGCGGAATAACTGGACGCAAAGAACAACGTATATTCGCAGAGGTAGAATGTGACTCTACCTCGCCGCACAGAGTTGCTTACAGAGTTGGCTCAGAAATGTAATATGTTTAAATAATGTCTTCAAATAATCTATGTTCATTTCTGGATAGACACCAGAATGACAAGCACAATAACTATCAAAATATGTATCTATGATATCGATTTTTAAACTGAGCCACTGAAATCCTGAAAAGATTATCATTCCCATCAGTTAATACAACATGGGACCTGGATCCCTGTCATAGGTTGAAATCATAAGGAATCTGAAAAGCTGAGATAGTGTCGAAATTTTGTATGTATTAATGCTATATGTAGAGACATGGTCGAGATCAAACCTATATCTTTATACATTTGGTTTGCAGACAGCTCATGGTTGAAATGTGAAATGTCACAGTGATCCTTGTCACAGGTTGAAATGTCACTGTGATCCTTGTCACAGGTTGAAATGTCACAGAGATCCCCGTTATAGGTTAAAATGTCACAGTGATCCATGTCAAAGGTTGAAATGTCAGAGTGATCCATGTCATAGGTTGAAATGTCACTGTGATCCTTGTCATAGGTTGAAATGTCACAGTGATCCTTGTCATAGGTTGAAATGCCAGTGATCCTTGTCACAGGTTGAAATGTCACAGTGATCCATGTCATAGGTTGAAATGTCACAGTGATCCCTGTCATAGGTTGAAATGTCACTGTGATCCTTGTCATAGGTTGAATGTCACAGTGATCCTTGTCATAGGTTGAAATAAAATTGCAACTTGTATTATCCTAATTATTTATTTTCTCAATTGCAAATATCAAATATCATTTTAGATCCCTTGTTAATTTTATCAAAATGGTATATTTAAGATAATACAACTAAAACGCCAAACCGAAATAATGCATTTTCTGTTCAAACAATTCTTGTTTGTATCGTTCTGCATTGAAGGATTCAGCCCATCAGTATTGAATCATTTAGTCCAGGTTGGGTTTTAGATGAGCAAAGGGGAGGCGTTAACTCACCTCTGCAGTACTCGGCGGACCAGCTCCCGTCGGCCTGACACGTGACCGTTATTGTCTTTAGGTTGCGATCCACAGACGATTCATATTTGTCATCACACGTGACCACGTGACTGTCTTCATAGACACCGGTCAGACTATTACCATTGCTGTTTGGGACTGTATGTGTTGGACAGGAAACACCTGAAAGTGAAATAAGAAACTTATAAACATGCACAAACGTGATAACATTTGCTAATCCTTTGCAGAGCTCCATGTATACGTGTATCACTACCATTAGTGACTTCCCAAGAGGCATCAGCAGGTTCGAAATGAGGGGCTCAGTATATTACTTACACCTGTACTTTGGAATGCTTTCATGCGCCACATTTGAACAAGATATGTTTAAGTACACAAGAGAACTGGGTCCGGACGCTTCCCTCAGGACTCTCTCCTCTTAGAGATTAATTATATAAAATCTAGTAACTTGCAATGCTGGGATTCCTCTTATATAAATGACGTCATCAATATTAAAAAAGTTTTTTTTCAAAGAATAATCCCGCCTCCCAAGAATTTACCACTAGGAGTACCACAAAATTCCCTTTTGGGTCCTCATGAAGCTAAAAATGGGGTTGCTTTCTCTCAAGGAAATAACATGTCACTTTATTCTAGTAATAATAGATAACTCACGCTGACACGTCTGTGTGTTCCAGTTTCCGGTAGACTGACAGGAAGCGGTGAACTCTTTGTTGCCGCCAGGGGTCTCGTATCCTTCAGAACATTTCACATCAAATGTGTCCAGGAAGTTCCCAGATATACCATTAGCATTCTGACTGTTAGCGACTGTGAGCTGGCTGCAAGGCTTGGCTGCATTCAACAGGATTAGTCATTACAGTTTCAATTTAAACATCAATGTATTGCAAGGAATAATAATATATTTGCTTGATTTCAAATAAGATAACTCTCTCCCTACTTATTCAGTTGACAATAGTTTATATTTGGAAAGGATGTATTTCCAGGGCTGCACCATTATGCTCCAGGAAGACTTAAAGCTTTCATGGAATAACAGAGGTCACATACAATTTTACAGAGATATGGAGTAAGTTTAAATGGTATGTGGTAAATCATTCCAATATCCCAATCTTCATTCTTCATAAATCGCCTGATTCACGCCAAGTCCTGGCGACTGTTTAAATTACTCAAAACACTCGCAATGCATTACACGTATTGATTTGTTGAAGAAATTTGAATTCTTAATTCTCCCTTTTTATCGGGGAAATATCGACTGGGGTACTAATAACAAAAGATATATTGATGATCTCAAAAAGGTATTAATCACCAACACAAATCCTTCAAATGTATTTAAAGCATTAATTAGAAATGTTTTTTTATTAGGCAACATGTGTTTTTTTCTTACGTTGACACGTGTCTTGGTCCCACTGCCCACTCGCCTGACAAGAAGATTGGAATGATGTCTGACCACTGGGACTGACGTAACCCTCAGAACACGTGACGTCAGTGGTACTCTCGTAGACCCCGGATATGTCGGTGGTACTCACGCTATTATCCACTGTCAGGAGGGTGCAGGACTTACCTAAAATATGTCCATAGGATTAACATTGCAATATGTTCATAGAATTAACATTATAATATGTCCATGGGATTTATATTGTTATATGTCCATAGGATTAACATTGTAATATGTCCATAGGATTAACATTGTAATATGTCCATAGGACTAACATTGTAATATGTCCATAGGACTAACACTGTAATATGTCCATAGGACAAACACTGTAATATGTCCATAGGACTAACATTGTAATATGTCCATAGGACTAACATTGTAATATGTCCATAGGACTAACATTGTAATATGTCCATAGGATTAACATTGTAATATGTCCATGGGATTTATATTGTTATATGTCCATAGGACTAACATTGTAATATGTCTATAGGACTAACATTGTAATATGTCCATAGGACTAACATTGTAATATGTCCATAGGGCTAACACTGTAATATGTCCATAGGACTAACATTGTAATATGTCAATAGGATTAACATTGTAATACGTCCATAGGATTAACATTGTAATATGTCCATAGGACTAACATTGTAATATGTCCATAGGACTAACATTGTAATATGTCCATAGGACTAACACTGTAATATGTCCATAGGACTAACATTGTAATATGTCCATAGGACTAACATTGTAATATGTCCATAGGACTAACATTGTAATCTGTCCATAGGACTAACATTGTAATATGTCCATAGGACTATAATATTATATACCAAGAACAAATACTGCAATAAACACGCAGACAGTGCTAATAAGCATTATAGGTAATGTTGTGTAACAAACAAGAAGAGCAAATATGAGGTGTGATACTTCTATATCATATTGCATATATTTTATTAGTATTAATCCAGGTGGATCCTTCTTTATTCATGGTGTTCTTAATGGTTCATACAATAAAGGAATTATAAAAAATAAACAAAAAACTGTAATTCTCAGCAACTTTAATTTGTAATTGATAATTGAAATTGAATACGAAAAAGCGACGATATTTTATCTGTAAAACGTCCAATATGATTGTGAACTGTATAAAAGTGAACCGTTCTCATTCCTCTCAACAGAACTTGCATCGGTGTAAAAAGATCAATATTTGCCCTTGAAAATCAAAGAGGATTCATCTGGCACCAAAGTATAGAACATTTACTGTGAAAGGGAACATGTGTTGTGCCTGAGAGAGAAAGAGGCTGCACTGGAATTCAAGTCCAGAATGAAGGATTAAAAAATTGCATAGCATTGTGGTAAGAGTGCATTCACATGTATAGTGATGGGGAAAATCAAATATGATTGCGGGAGCAAAACTGTGAAAGAACTGAAAACAAGATAGCTGAAAGAAAGTTGAAACCTGCCATAAATATCTTAAAGGGAAAATATACAAGTACACGTGAGGTTCAAGAAGAAAATTGATGTTTTTGAATATTAAACTGAGAGCGTTTTTGTCCCAATATGGTGTGGACTATGTTCATATGAGGGCAAAGTGTGCACCGGACGCATGTACTGAATTTGACTCAGGTGACTTATTTAGTTTTTGAAGCTCTACCTTCAAGTGTAATGAAGATAGCCTCTGTGGTAAGCATAGAATATTGCACCTACGTTGACAACTTTTAGTTTGCCACTGGCCACTGGCTGAGCATGTTGCCGTGAATGTCTCCATCCCGTCTGGAGTCTCATATCCCACAGAACACTCCACTTCCACAGTCGTCTCAAAAACACCACCAATGTTCTGAGTGTTAACACTGTTGTCCACTGTCAGGGAATCACAGGATTTACCTGAAAAAAGTTATTTTGATGTTGATATTGTGAATATCCTGTAAAATTTTGGCAAACTCAGATCTTAATATCGGAGTCTTGGTGCTCAGGCTATTTCATTTTATGGGATGAGGCGAGTATTTTCAGCTTATTGCGTTAATATGTGCTGTTTTGGCATGTTTGTTTGTCTGTATTAACGACCTTTTCATGACTATTTAGGCTACATCAGGCCAGATAGACCCCTGTTGTCGGATATCAGTGCCCTACGCTTTCCAAAGAGTGGCGTGGTTCTTTATTTTGTATTATCAATCTCTACATACAGTAAGAAACAACTAACCAATTATTTATCTGAGAAAGTCTGTGACCTTTATTGGGTATTGTGTCTTCAAAATATGTTATTTTATAACTGATAGTTCTCCAAATCGTACATATACATTTGATCCTACCCAGTACATATCATCACATATCTTAGTATACTAAGACAAACAATTCAAAAAATTATAATTTAGCGATGATACCTGCTAATATTGCCTTGTGTGATTACATTTATTTAATATATCAAATTAAAGTGATATGACTTTCAAGTGCAATTCAAATGGAGAGATTCTTAATTCTGAACAAATGCGCATTACATATATAACTGTGATACACTATATGGAGCCTTTGGTATGCTCTATAGGTAACATCATCGATATAGGAATAATGTTAAAAGCCTTATATTGAATGTATGACTCACGTTGGCAGGTATCAGTGTCCCATTGTCCTCCGATAAGGCAGGAGGCTGTGAAGGACGGGTTCCCATCTGAGGACACATAACCCTCAGAACACTCCACGTCTTCTGTGCTGCCAAATACACCAGCTTTATCCACTGTGTCAACGCTGTTTTCTACTGTAAGTTTCTGGCATGGTTTGCCTTAAACAATAATAAATAAAATAACATGACGGGAAAGGAACGAATCAGATGATTAAGCCACTTTTTTGTTTGTTTTACACCTACATGTTAGGAAGATCTGAGTCATATGAAATTATTGAGTCCTAAGAACTCACCTTGACAGTCTTGTTGTTTTGACCACTGCCCTGTGGCTCCACAGGAGGAGGTATACGTTTCTGACTGATCAGCTAACCAATACCCTTGCTGGCACATAACATTGACTTCATCTCCGTATATACCAGTATGAGTTGATACATCAGCATTCAGTGAAACGTGGGTTCCACAATTGACAACTGAAATGAATTAATGAAATTTACCATTAGTAGTAAAGCTACTTCGATGGTTTTATATCATGTTTCTTATCTATGCAATTAGCATTATATCAGATCACTGATTTTCAATAATCACCTTATATATTTACTGAAAACTCATTTATTATTCAGGTTATATATCTCGATAATTTATAATCACAACTTGTCCTTAACAAGGCGCCGTGCTATTGATTTCTCTATTTATTATTAAAATTATTTATATCATTTTTGTTATTTTTAAAGCAGTCACATTTCATGGTTTTATCATATATCTAGTTGAGGTGTAATCAAATAAATTCCGCACGACAAATTATTTGAGTATTTATTTCGAGAATGTTTTCTCTAAATATGAGATATTTAAAAATATTTTATGTATGAGAGTATTTTTTGGTAATTATTGCAAACCCAGTAACTGAATAAATGGATAAAATGGTCATTGTTTTAAGACAGAATAATCTTCATTGTTTAGGAGGGAACGATATGACTCTGATCACTCCTATTACACGATATATTACAGAATCGAGGTTATAAAATTATCCTCCAAATTTGAAAAAGCAATCTTCGCGAAAGCATTTGCACCTCTTATATCAGCGGCAAACTAATTTGTGATAGCGGAAGCCAAGCTGTTAACGCGCCAAAGACACGGTAAGTTGGTCAAAAAATGTCGGCTCAAAAATGTCGGCTCAAAAAAGTTTTTTAATGCATTTTTTACAATAAACGCAATCTTGTTACTGAGGGGGACAGCAAAAAATTGCTTGAAATGTTTTAGATGTGATTATTCCCTGTATTTATTTATCCTTCCGGCACCGATCTGTTCCTTTATATCACTATTCCTGTTTGGAAAGTCCCTACTTGCATTGCGAGAGTGGTTTTACATTTATTAGAACTTGAGAATAGAGATATTGAAAAAATAGGGATATTAGGTATAACCGAAACACATCATATATTAGAAAACTTGATTTAATCACATATTTTATCAATTTATTCAGGGAAAGCATTATTAACTATTCTTATTTCCATTATTTTTTTTCTCTTGCCAAAATGGTGTGGTTTGTACACAACTATTACAACCACTAATATATAGACGACAAATTATAACAATTTCAAGATATTAGAAAATTACGAATACTGAACCCTATGGAACCTTATGGATAATATAATTCTGTAATATACCTTATAATATGAGTGACCAGAGACATGTTATTCCCTCCTAAACAATGAATATTTTATCCATTTATTTGTTATTATGATTAAGGTACTGGATTTTGAATATATTATATATATTATTATTATTATTATTATTATTATTAGTATTATTATTATGGATACGTACCATCAGCGCATCCTGTGATGGTCACTTTGAGGCAGGGCCTGGCGCTGGACGGGGTGGGGCGGACCCGGATAACCTTGGTCAGTATGGGGGCGCTCGCGTCCTCCCAGGCCTGAATGTAAGTACAACATATAACTATGAAGCTCTGGAGGTATCATTCATGCCTCGCACTTCGCTTTTTAAGTTTCTCTATATTCACATTTCTACTTCACTGTATTCGCACTTCTACTTTGCTTTTTCGCCCTTCTAATCTTCTCCCTTCGCCTTTAGCAAACTTTATATACTACAGTAAGCTATGAAGCTCTGGAGGTATCATTCGTGCCTCGCACTTCGTTTTTCAAGCTTCGCCATATTCGCATTTCTACTTCGCTGTATTCGCATTTCCACTTTGCTTTTTCGCCCTTCTACTTCGCTATTTTCGCATTTCTACTTTGTTATTTTCGGCCTTTGTCTTCTAATATGAAGCTCTGGAGGTATCATTCGTGCTTCGTACTTCGCCCCTAACTTCGCCCTTCTGCTTCGCTATTTTCGCACTTCTACTTCGCTATCTTCGCCCTTTCCCTTCGTTATTTTCGCCCTTCGCCTTCGCTATCTTCGTACTTCGCCTGCGCTATCTTCGCCTTTCTTATCTTCGCAATTCGTATTGCATTGCCAAGTAGCCAATCAGTGAGCAGCTTACTGTAGTTTGCTAAAGGCGAAGGGAGAAGATCAGAAGACGAAGGCCGAAAATAACAAAGCAGAAATGCGAAAATAGCGAAGTAGAAATGCGAATACAGCGAAGTAGAAATGCGAATATGGCGAAGTTATGAAGCTCTGGAGGTATCATTCGTGCCTCGCACTTCGCTTTTAAAGTTTCGCTATATTCGTACTTCTACATCGCCATATTCGCATTTCTACTTTGCTGTATTCGCATTTCTACTTCGCTATTTTCGCATTTCTGCTTTGTTATTTTCGGCCTTCGTCTTCTGATCTTCTCCCTTCGCCTTTAGCAAACTTTATATACTACAATAAGCTGCTCACTGATTGGCTATGCAATACGAAGTGCGAAGATAAGAAAGGCGAAGATAGCGAAGGCGAAGGGCGAAGATAACGAAGTAGAAGGGCGAAGATAGCGAAGTAGAAGGGCTAAGTTAGGGGCGATGTACGAAGCACGAATGATACCTCCAGAGCTTCATACGAAGTAGAAGTACGAATATAGCGAAGCTTGAAAAGCGAAGTGCGAGGCACGAATGATACCTCCAGAGCTTCATATTCTAATCTTCTCCCTTCGCCTTTAGCAAACTTTATATACTACAGTAAGCTGCTCACTGATTGGCTACTTGAATATGAAGTGCGAAGATAAGAAAGGCGAAGGTAGCGAAGTAGAAGGGCGAAGATAGCGAAGTAGAAGGGCTAAGTTAGAGGCGATGTACGAAGCACGAATGATACCTCCAGAGCTTCATATATAACATGTTAATTCTCTCTATTGTTGGAGACAAGAACCATGTGTGGAGGGGTACACACTGTGTGTATGATAATCATGTCAAGGTCAATGTTAGTATACAATGCAAAGGCAGTTATTTCGTTTATGCCGACTGTACTCTACCAAAAAAAGTCTTCACTCACAAGTGTATTGGTCACAAATTCCTGGTGGGTGCCATCTTCAGAGCGATAAGATGCAGAGAAGGTTAACGCTCCCGGTACAATGACGTTGTTATCATCAAGATGTCCTCCTTGTGCTGTCACCTTGGTAACCATCACCTTTTCCTTGAAGGTGAACTGTATGTACTGGTCTTGTGGTTGGTCGGCGCACCAGTAGGGGGCGATGCGGTCGAGATGGGACTGCAGGCCGCCGTAGTGAGAGTACGCAGAGGAGACAATCACTGGGTCAGACGCGGACAGGAGGACGGCCTGGAGCAGGTCAGACTCGCTGCACGCTAAACTACATCCCACCAAGCCAATCCTACCTGAAACACAATAGGTAACAACAATAGCCAACAACAGACTCACTGCACGCTAAACTACATCCCACCAAACCAATCCTACCTGAAACACAACAGCCAACAACAGACTCACTGCACGCTAAACTACATCCCACCAAACCAACCCTTCCTGAAATACAATACCCAACAATAATAGCCAACAACAGACTCACTGCATGCTAAACTACATCCCGCCAAACCAACCCTTCCTGAAATACAATACCCAACAATAATAGCCAACAACAGACTCACTGCACGCTAAACTACATCCCACCAAGCCAACCCTTCCTGAAATACAATACCCAACAATAATAGCCAACAACATACTCACTGCACGCTAAACTACATCCCACCAAGCCAATCCTCGCTGAAACACAACAGCCAACAACAGACTCACTGCACGCTAAACTACATCCCACCAAACCAACCCTTCCTGAAATACAATACCCAACAATAATAGCCAACAACAGACTCACTGCACGCTAAACTACATCCCACCAAACCAACCCTTCCTGAAATACAATACCCAACAATAATAGCCAACAACAGACTCACTGCACGCTAAACTACATCCCACCAAGCCAATCCTACCTGAAACACAATAGCCAACAACAGACTCACTGCACGCTAAACTACATCACACCAAACCAACCCTTCCTGAAATACAATACCCAACAATAATAGCCAACAACAGACTCACTGCATGCTAAACTACATCCCACCAAGCCAATCCTACCTGAAACACAATAGCCAACAACAATAGCCAACAACAGACACACTGCACGCTAAACTACATCCCACCAAACCAATCCTACCTGAAACACAATAGCTAACAACAATAGCCAACAACAGACACACTGCACGCTAAACTACATCCCGCCAAACCAATCCTACCTGAAACACAATAGCCAACAACAGACTCACTGCACGCTAAACTACATCCCACCAAACCAACCCTTCCTGAAATACAATACCCAACAATAATAGCCAACAACAGACTCACTGCATGCTAAACTACATCCCGCCAAACCAACCCTTCCTGAAATACAATACCCAACAATAATAGCCAACAACAGACTCACTGCATGCTAAACTACATCCCACCAAGCCAATCCTACCTGAAACACAATAGCCAACAACAATAGCCAACAACAGACACACTGCATGCTAAACTACATCCCACCAAACCAATCCTACCTGAAACACAATAGCTAACAACAATAGCCAACAACAGACACACTGCACGCTAAACTACATCCCGCCAAACCAATCCTACCTGAAACACAATAGCCAACAACAGACTCACTGCACGCTAAACTACATCCCACCAAACCAACCCTTCCTGAAATACAATACCCAACAATAATAGCCAACAACAGACTCACTGCATGCTAAACTACATCCCGCCAAACCAACCCTTCCTGAAATACAATACCCAACAATAATAGCCAACAACAGACTCACTGCATGCTAAACTACATCCCGCCAAACCAACCCTTCCTGAAATACAATACCCAACAATAATAGCCAACAACAGACTCACTGCATGCTAAACTACATCCCGCCAAACCAACCCTTCCTGAAATACAATACCCAACAATAATAGCCAACAACATACTCACTGCACGCTAAACTACATCCCACCAAGCCAATCCTCGCTGAAACACAACAGCCAACAACAGACTCACTGCACGCTAAACTACATCCCACCAAACCAACCCTTCCTGAAATACAATACCCAACAATAATAGCCAACAACAGACTCACTGCATGCTAAACTACATCCCGCCAAACCAACCCTTCCTGAAATACAATACCCAACAATAATAGCCAACAACAGACTCACTGCATGCTAAACTACATCCCGCCAAACCAACCCTTCCTGAAATACAATACCCAACAATAATAGCCAACAACATACTCACTGCACGCTAAACTACATCCCACCAAGCCAATCCTACCTGAAACACAACAGCCAACAACAGACTCACTGCACGCTAAACTACATCCCACCAAACCAACCCTTCCTGAAATACAATACCCAACAATAATAGCCAACAACAGACTCACTGCATGCTAAACTACATCCCGCCAAACCAACCCTTCCTGAAATACAATACCCAACAATAATAGCCAACAACAGACTCATTGCACGCTAAACTACATCCCGCCAAACCAACCCTTCCTGAAATACAATACCCAACAATAATAGCCAACAACATACTCACTGCACGCTAAACTACATCCCACCAAGCCAATCCTCGCTGAAACACAACAGCCAACAACAGACTCACTGCACGCTAAACTACATCCCACCAAACCAACCCTTCCTGAAATACAATACCCAACAATAATAGCCAACAACAGACTCACTGCACGCTAAACTACATCCCACCAAACCAACCCTTCCTGAAATACAATACCCAACAATAATAGCCAACAACAGACTCATTGCACGCTAAACTACATCCCACCAAGCCAATCCTACCTTAAACACAATAGCCAACAACAGACTCACTGCACGCTAAACTACATCCCACCAAACCAACCCTTCCTGAAATACAATACCCAACAATAATAGCCAACAACAGACTCACTGCATGCTAAACTACATCCCACCAAGCCAATCCTACCTGAAACACAATAGCCAACAACAATAGCCAACAACAGACACACTGCACGCTAAACTACATCCCACCAAACCAATCCTACCTGAAACACAATAGCTAACAACAATAGCCAACAACAGACACACTGCACGCTAAACTACATCCCGCCAAACCAATCCTACCTGAAACACAATAGCCAACAACAGACCCACTGCACGCTAAACTACATCCCACCAAGCCAATCCTACCTGAAACACAATAGCCAACAATAATAGCCAACAACAGACTCGCTGCACGCTAAACTACATCCCACCAAACCAACCCTTACTGAAATACAATACCCAACAATAATAGCCAACAACAGACTAACTGCATGCTAAACTACATCCCACCAAGCCAATCCTACCTGAAACACAATAGCCAACAACAGACTCACTGCACACTAAACTACATCCCACCAAGCCAATCCTACCTGAAACACAATAGCCAACAACAATAGCCAACAACAGACTCACTGCACGCTAAACTACATCCCACCAAGCCAATCCTACCTGAAACACAATAGCCAACAACAATAGCCAACAACAGACTCACTGCACGCTAAACTACATCCCACCAAGCCAATCCTACCTGACACACAATAGCCAACAACAATAGCCAACAACAGACTCACTGCATGCTAAACTACATCCCACCAAGCCAATCCTACCTGAAACACAATAGCCAACAACAATAGCCAACAACAGACTCACTGCACGCTAAACTACATCCCACCAAGCCAATCCTACCTGAAACACAATAGCCAACAACAATAGCCAACAACAGACTCACTGCACGCTAAACTACATCCCACCAAGCCAATCCTACCTGAAACACAATAGCCAACAACAGACTCACTGCACGCTAAACTACATCCCACCAAGCCAATCCTACCTGAAATACAATAGCCAACAACAATAGCCAACAACAGAATCACTGCATGCTAAACTACATCCCACCAAGCCAATCCTACCTGAAACACAATAGCCAACAACAATAGCCAACAACAGACTCACTGCACGCTAAACTACATCCCACCAAACCAACCCTTCCTGAAATACAATACCCAACAATAATAGCCAACAACAGACTCACTGCATGCTAAACTACATCCCGCCAAACCAACCCTTCCTGAAATACAATACCCAACAATAATAGCCAACAACAGACTCACTGCACGCTAAACTACATCCCACCAAGCCAATCCTCGCTGAAACACAACAGCCAACAGCAGACTCACTGCACGCTAAACTACATCCCACCAAGCCAATCCTCGCTGAAACACAACAGCCAACAGCAGACTCACTGCACGCTATACTACATCCCACCAAACCAACCCTTCCTGAAATACAATACCCAACAATAATAGCCAACAACAGACTCACTGCACGCTAAACTACATCCCGCCAAACCATTCCTACCTGAAACACAATAGCCAACAACAATAGCCAACAACAGACTCACTGCACGCTAAACTACATCCCACCAAGCCAATCCTACCTGAAATACAATACCCAACAACAATAGCCAACAACAGACTCACTGCACGCTATACTACATCCCACCAAACCAACCCTTCCTGAAATACAATACCCAACAATAATAGCCAACAACAGACTCACTGCACGCTAAACTACATCCCGCCAAACCATTCCTACCTGAAACACAATAGCCAACAACAATAGCCAACAACAGACTCACTGCACGCTAAACTACATCCCACCAAGCCAATCCTACCTGAAATACAATACCCAACAACAATAGCCAACAACAGACTCACTGCACGCTAAACTACATCCCACCAAGCCAATCCTACCTGAAACACAATAGCCAACAACAATAGCCAACAACAGACTCACTGCATGCTAAACTACATCCCACCAAGCCAATCCTACCTGAAACACAATAGCCAACAACAATAGCCAACAGCAGACTCACTGCACGCTAAACTACATCCCACCAAACCAATCCTACCTGAAACACAATAGCCAACAACAGACTCACTGCACGCTAAACTACATCCCACCAAACCAATCCTACCTGAAACACAATAGCCAACAACAATAGCCAACAACAGACTCACTGCACGCTAAACTACATCCCACCAAGCCAATCCTACCTGAAACACAATAGCCAACAACAATAGCCAACAACAGACTCACTGCATGCTAAACTACATCCCACCAAACCAATCCTACCTGAAACACAATAGCTAACAACAATAGCCAACAACAGACACACTGCACGCTAAACTACATCCCACCAAACCAATCCTACCTGAAACACAATAGCCAACAACAATAGCCAACAGCAGACTCACTGCACGCTAAACTACATCCCACCAAACCAATCCTACCTGAAACACAATAGCCAACAACAGACTCACTGCACGCTAAACTACATCCCACCAAACCAATCCTACCTGAAACACAATAGCCAACAACAATAGCCAACAACAGACTCACTGCATGCTAAACTACATCCCACCAAGCCAATCCTACCTGAAACACAATAGCCAACAACAATAGCCAACAACAGACTCGCTGCACGATAAAACACATCCCACCAAACCAATCCTACCTGAAACACAACAGCCAACAACAGACTCACCGCACGCTAAACTACATCCCACCAAACCAACCCTTCCTGAAATACAATACCCAACAATAATAGCCAACAACAGACTCACTGCACGCTAAACTACATCCCACCAAGCCAATCCTACCTGAAACACAATAGCCAACAACAGACTCACTGCACGCTAAACTACATCCCACCAAACCAACCCTTCCTGAAACACAATACCAACAATAATAGCCAACAACAGACTCACTGCACGCTAAACTACATCCCACCAAGCCAATCCTACCTGAAACACAATAGCCAACAACAATAGCCAACAACAGACTCACTGCACGCTAAACTACATCCCGCCAAACCAATCCTCACTGAAACACAATAGCCAACAACAGACTCACTGCACGCTAAACTACATCCCGCCAAACCAATCCTCACTGAAACACAATAGCCAACAACAGCATCTCCTATATCAAACATTCCAAAGATCAAAGATATCCCCCAAAATTGTGTGTGTGTGTGTGTGTGTGTGTGTATATATAAATGGTTGTTGACCAATGTTTGGATAGAATCGAGGTATGACTCTGTTGCAATTCATTTTCTGTTTCGCAAAGCAAAGGAATTTATTTTATGACATTGTCTCTCAATTCCTTTCTAATTGTATGTTCCTTACATCTGTAGTGTAAGGATGGGTTTGATCTCCGTGAAGCATAGACTTCAGTCTCAAAGAAATATTGTGAAATATTGTAAACTTCTAATGCAATACATTGCATACATATATAGAAAACATATAATGATGATATAATGACGAAACTTATTTTGCGTTGATATCAGACAGTGCTTCTTCAGAGAGCTTTCCAAAGTTGTGATCTTTATGCATTTTTCAAAGACATGAAGCGAGGCACAAGTCCTAATGCAAGTACAGGCGCTGCGATCGAGAGGGCCCTGTCCCCATATTGTTTTCATTTGAGTTCAAATAACCACAAGGTCCAGTATCTTGAACAACGATCGCAGTCCCAACCAATACCAACACTGGTTTCCATCTCTTTGGATCTCGTCAGTTGGATGGGGACTGACTGTGTTATTCTAATTCTTGCTTATATAGGAATGCATGGAGGTGCTGGGCACCTCCTCTGGGGCGCCTCCAGTCTGGAGGTGCTATTGTTTTTTTCTAGTTCCTGGTGGAGGTGCTATATGAAAAAAACTTTTAATCATGGTTTGGAGGGCGTTTTTTGCGACCAAAATAATTGTAACGTGTAAAACGGTTTGATTTTTAACGTTTTCCGAGGCATTTGGGAGTTTTTTTGAAGCAGATTTTGCTTTTAAAATGAATTTGATTGGTTGATGTAATGTTTTTAAATTTCGGACCCTCTCCCTTGAGGCCGTCAGACTATTTCGTTTTTTTCGCGCTGCCTACGACTCCTGCGCAGAGTCGGAACGTCCATTTCTAAGCTGTATATATTGAACCCCATGTTTTCTATTGTTTTCTATGGAGATTTTTCAATAATATTAGGATTTTTTTATACCATTATTATTGTTGGGTTATTGGCCGTTTTTAACCAATTTTTGTGAGGGCATAGATGCGTATTTGCCTATGATTTTTTTTCCCCATGGGGGATATAAGACTCTAACGAGAAGAAATCGTTTTTTAGAAATATTTTTATTTCTTGTTTTTTATTTCCTCTGTTCTTGTTGTTGTCCAAGTGGATTAATTTTTTGTTTTAAGATATATATTGTTTTTGCAGAATAGTTCATTCTGCGGGGGGGGGGGGGGGGGGGTTCTGTGTCCCAGTTTTGGGCTTCCAGGATGTCATCAAGTGTTTCAGACTCCTGTAAGCGACTGGGAAGTTGGTCTGTGACAGGTTCATCCTGGCTCAATTTTCAATTCAGAAAATTTCTTCGCTCAGGTATGAAATTATCCTCAATCAGACATAGCACACCTGTACGTTAGACTATTTCTATCCTCTTCACTTATACACCTCTATTAATACATAACATCTACCTATCTATGACAATAAAACGCACCCTTTCAATACGTGTTCTCATTAAGTTGTTATCCTTCAGCTCTATATAATTGATGTTGTCACTATTACTGTGTTATAAAGGCCGGGGATATAGTATCAAACTTTTATTTTTGATTGATCACATTTACCGCAGCTCCACCTAGAGGCTGCTAGGAAAGACGTCTCAAATGGTACACTTGAAGCGTGGTACCTTCATAGAGATAAACAGTAAAATAACATAAGGTTTTGGGATCCCACTTAAGAACATCTATCTGATGAATTCAGAGAAGATGACGGGCTTTAAGTAGTCTGAGCCGCCATTATTTATTTATCTCAGAGCCAAAGTTTGGTTCTATGATCAAATGTTGCTTCCAGGTTTGTCTTAGTATTTCGAGGAACCCACATTAAAGAAGTGTGCATACTTGCAAGTCCTTAAAGTTTGTGTGTGTTCAATTGAATCATTAATATTAAAAAAACACCAAATATATAAGACACTTACTAAACAACAGAAGAATTGTCCACCAAAGATGTTGAGGGGCCGGTGAAACAATTGCGTGATGATTGACTGTCTGATACATCTCAGCGGTGATCCATTAAGATACAGTATGTCAGGTCACATCTTAAGGAGGAACTTCCATGGTCCACCATGGTACAGCATAAGGCACGCCCAATGTTTAGTCATCTCATAGCTAAACTAATGTTTATCCCAAGTGATGCAGCTGCAAGGTGAATTGCCCATAGAAGCCCGGCTTTGACATCCATAATTCGCAGGTTTTTTGATGAATCAATTATTCTATCTATTACTAAGCCTTATGTTTGGCAAATCAACTGACCAATGCAAGATTCATGTGTTCAATAATATTTTGGCATCATCATTCTGAAGGAGAGGCATAAAACATAAATGTATATACTTGTATGTGGGCAGTCATATTTTAATAATGTTAACTTTCTAATTTTGGTCTGACCTAGTATTATACCAGATCATGTCATAGGTTTCAGGCTCACTTCTATAAACGTTATTGTTTGATTTTTAAAGATATCACAAAAATATAAAGTTTGTATCAGTAATAAATGAGTCAAAACAGAATCTGTATGAATATTCATTTATTTTTTTCACCAATCTGGACACAGCCTGATTTATTTGAATTGTCATGACTTTCAACCGTTCCTTAATGCGCTTGTCTGTCAGGAACCTCAAAGTTTCAACGTAACAAAATCCTTTATTTTGCAATGTATTGTCAGTTATATACTCTGAACGAGTTAAGCACAAAGAAAGGCACTGACACATAGTTTTCAAATATACAAAGAAAGGGAAAATATGAAGGACCAACTTCCCCTTTGGCATTTTGTAGAATTTGGAGTTGCTTAAATATGATTTATTCCTTGCTAGTGTGACAATGAAATGATGTGAGACGATTTCTAAATATGTATACTATAAGGCATTACATCCCCCGGGTTACCTCCAAGAGATCCATCAGAGAACTCTATTGATTGCATTTGCAATGTGGTCATACATTATAATGGCATGGACATAGATAAGTAAAGTCTCACAAATTATAGATTAAGAGACTAGCAATTCCATCTGTATAGAGGGTTACACATAGGAACCATAAGGAGATTACGCTCAGTACCTGAGCTGTTAGAAGCAGATATTTGTATGTATATATATAGATGGAAAGTGACATCGTGATCAGACAGATTGGTGATATTAATTCCACAGTACACTATTAATATCAGTTGGTAGATGACGCAGAGTATGACAAAGCAGAATATATAGAAGAAGTTCTATGCAATATTAAGGACTGTCGTTTATTAATTGATGATGTGGTGTACAGTCGCATCACTAAAATATCTAGATGACAAGGTGTTAAATATCAAACATGGTGCATTTCTATATTTTATTCATTTGATATAAGTCATTTTTATCATAATCTTTTTATGAGATGGCAATTATCAGTCTGCTCCTACAACTCAGATCTCAAATGAAGCATTTCATTTTATATTCCCATATCTATTTGATTTATTATTATTTTCTAAGCATGTTTAACTTTAACAACAAAATATTTTTACCCATGCACCGTAACAAATAATACGAAATAATGTCCATCAGGTTTTATATTTCTGTTGAAGGTCCATGGATGGGGTCTGAAACTCAGTTAAAATTTTGATGGTTCACAGTATTAATTGCAGTCATAACATAACTGTTGTAAAATAATGAAAACCTTTTTACTAATAGTTATATCCACGTTAATGAATCTATTTGATTGCTAAACTATCTGATAAGAACTTTGACCGCGTTTTGTGTTAATGGTTAGTTAATGTCTCTAGGAGCAGATACAGCTGATGGCAGCTGATGACAGCTGATGACAGCTGATGGCAGCTGATGACAGCTGATGACAGCTGATATGATGACAACCATTCTGTATGCTGTGAAGGGAATACATTAATATGCTGGCAACAAATACACGTACAGAAAGAAATAAGTCTTGATGCCAATCAACGTTGGTTACTTCTATAAGTCAAGCTTGCATTTCTTCAGAGTTCACCCCATACGTGACAGATTTTAACACACCAGGTAGCAGCAGGACCCACTCAAGCAGTGAAAATTCTCTCACCTTCCTTTGTATGACGAAGACAGGCTTTTTCACCGTTTCACTACACACTTACCTGTCCATTTTGGTCAAGTAGAAATGATAATATTTATGTACAATAGCAGTCTCCTTGCTTTTCATCACCCTCTGCGACATTTCTAAATTTGTGTAAATACAAATAACATTTAGTTTTAATTTTGGAAATGTTCACTTGGTTGAATATCATTCCATTCCAGTCGCAGAATATCATTCCATTCCAGTCGCAGATCCCAATGGATATTCATTTTTGGGGTTATTTGGCTCGATGATAATTTACGTTGGTTGTGCTACATTGTATAAATCAATCGGGAAGTTGATAATGAATAACGAGTCGGTTTTGTAGTAATTGGTTGTTATATCAAATGAAGGTATAGTTTAAGTGAATTAAATAATACGTCACAAAATTCACAGATTTGTCATATATCCTTTTTGATTTCATGATCTATCGGGTTAGTAATGACTGATTGTATTCTACAGAAAGTGTTGAAGGGTCAGCGTATTATTCATATCTTCCAATACCCAAATTAAAGCTTCATAACATTCATTCAAATGCTTCTTATCGGCTGAACATTTAAAACCTGCAATATCAAGAATCGTTCCTAAATAATTCTTTTACGAACATTGATAATTGGTGAAAGGGGTTCTTAGGATCTCAGCCTGGTTATATACTCATCAGCCTGAAACTCTCCCGCCCTGTACCACAATGCTGTGACATCATTCTGTGATAGAAATTCAACTTTTGTGATCCACCAGGTATGTCTTGTGTCAGGTACAATGCATGCTGGGATTTGTAGTCATGACAATTGAAATGACAACCATTCTCCAGGATTATTCTTTATGCTGTGACGGGAATTTGTTCATATTTTGGCAGCAAATGCTTCCAAAAAAAACTAATCAGTTTTGAATTTTTGAAAAGGACAGTAATGAGTGTAATAAACTGACTGAAATAAAATGACTAGCCAATCAGCATTTGTTATTACTATGAGCCAAGCTTATAAGTCCACAAGTTCACCCGTACATCACATTTTTAAAACACCAGGTGGCAGCAGGGCCCACACGAGCAGTGAGAATTATCCTTTGCCATACATCCAGTAAGTCTGTCACAGGAAGAGTCTTTCTTGATGTTAATGACCCCACCAAAGTGAAGTTACTAAAAAAATCCCTTCATGTATGGTAATAGACGGGGTCCTGGGGTCACATAATGGTTCCCCAATTTGTTCCTAAGAAAAATTAAAATAGCATAATATTTGTGATGGTATCATTCAATCATTTATATTTAATATGATTCTATCCATGTTTGTTCTTGCCCTTAAAATCATAGCCAAACTGTACACAAGTACTGAAGGAATACTTATAATAACTAGAGTTATAAATCATTGTGTACTAATGCCTCCATAGAGAGAACATAGGGAAACTGGAGTAGTAACACGTCACCTACTCTCAAGCAAAGAGTACAGTCTCAAACCTTTAATGGAATTAAATCTATTGTGGACTTTTTCACTTTTTGTTATATTAAAAGGTAATTTCTGAAAAAAAAATAACATATCCATAAAAATACATTTGAGCATAAATATTAGGATGCACTCAGAACTATGAAAATGAATGCTTAATATCACATGAAAACAAACGCGGACCCCTCATTGTTTGGGAAATATATTGATATTAGTCTCACAAAGGGAATTAACCAGGATGTCTCCCTCTCCCAATCCCCAATAATGATGAATGGTCCGTCCTTGACTCACCTCAGCATTCACAGTTTGGGGGTCGGGGGTACAAATAGAAAGTGTGAAATAATGAAGAATTAACGCATATATGTTTCTATAAATAATTACATCTTTATTTACAATTCATTGTTTTTGGCGGGTGAGATATATGTAGACTGTTGCCAAAATATTGACATAAACACAGATATAAGACCCGTGTATTTTGATTGAGGCACTCTTGCCTGTGAGGTCTGAGGCTGTGGCATATCCCCAGGGGTTAGCTTCTGTGGTCGACATACTCTCTGTGTCTGTTCTGACTTTTCTTGGCCTGGCAGTCGGCCGCGACCTCTGGTGGCATTCTCCTCGCCACCATTTGAGATACATCTGCTGCATCTCTCGTGTGTTCATAATTCTGCGCAATGCAGCTTCTATAGAAGGTTTTGCGTCGTCAGTTTTTCTCATACCAAACGCATAGTGTCTGACATCCAAGAAAGGCTCCAGCGTGTAAAATTCACATGGCTGCCTACTGGCTATATATTCCGCTGTGGGAGCGTCAACAATAAATGCAAACTTTTCTCTTCTCGCTCTCTCTACTCCTTCCTGAACACTCTGAACAAAAGCTGGCGGCCAAAACGTCGCCATTCTGGCCCACATTCTCCGGTAGGTGGCGTTGCCGCTATGACTGAAGGAGTCGGAAGTTATGCTGTTTTCTATTACTCCATAATTTAGACTTGACTGAAGAAGCTGCTTCACCGTTTTCAATCTCTGCTTCATTCTCTTTGGCTTTCTGATTAGAGCTGTTGATCTGAAGGTCATAAAAGGTTCTGTGAACTGCAGGGCTTCCCGCCTGGCGTGGGTTATCGTCAAACAGCCTGCCGCTATGTCAGCTTCCTGAATATAAACACCACGAGGTGATGGACATGGTAAAATCTAACAACTTAAGCCATAAGCTCTTCATTATCTGAGATACCTTTGTACAATAAACGAGGGTATCATTTCAGACACCTACCAACATATTTATGCTTGCTTTTTTAAATCCTATTTACCACCGATTTTAAAACATCGTACTTTTTTCTGAGTTAAAATTATAGATATGAATAATTTTTAATTAGGATATGATTTTTATTCATAATATTTTATGATTTCTATTCATAATATTCATAATATATAAGTTATTGCTATTCAAAAACGTATTTTTAGAAAGTCATGTACCCCTCTGAGGACTTCTCCGATCATCCCATCCCATTCTCCATTGACATCTTGAGTTCCATATTTGCCATCACGTGACAGCCTAATCTCGTAATCGAAGTCAAGTCCCACGGCCAAACGAGACAACATGTCTGCCAGATAACCTTCAAAGCGGTCGTTCCCAGCGAGAAAGGCACCATCTTTTTTCAATGACATGTATGGAGGGTCCTGTAATGATATTAACACATCCATTAAAAGGGAAATCTGAGTCAACAATTTGCTTATATAGATGTGTATGCTGATAACAGACTATATTCAAAGCTAATATGATTTTCAAATATTAATCACATGTAATTGACTCAAGTGCACTATACTTTATTAGGTAAGATCATTTTGTTAATTGATCTTTATAACAAATTTGGGGGTTTCTGTAACTGTGACATTTCGTAATCAGCTGTTGACCTTCAGCTGTTGACCTTCAGCTGTTGACCTTCAGCTGTTGACCTTCAGCTGTTGACCTTCAGCTGTTGACCTTCAGCTGTTGACCTTCAGTTGTTGACCTTCAGCTGTTGACCTTCAGCTGTTGACCTTCAGCTGTTATTGCATTATTTCTAATGAGGTTCATGGATCAAATTGTTAAACGTTTCAGTGGGTACATTTTGTGTCATAATTGGGCAAAACTCTGTACCCTAAACTTTGTGATCAAATATTAATACCCATCATTTTACCACCATCATGTATTTCTGTGCCAATTGAAAGCAGATGTGTCTTCTGCAAAAATCCAAACCATCCATTGAACACTTTGTTAAATAACATTTGTTAAGCTCAACAGTGACCTAGTGAAAACGCCTACTTGTTTTTTTGCTGCTAAGGTTTGCTAATAATGTGGCACCTTCATATTGGGACCGTGTTGTCATTTAGCTTACAGAGGCTTGTTTGTCAATGAATATTTATCTCTTGGCACAAACCTAACATCCTGACAGAACATAACACTGGTCACAGGAGTGCAAGCATAGTACTAGGCACTTTCAGCAAAACTCAATAAAGCTGGCAGATTTATCTAGGTTGATTTCATGGAGATAGCTGAAATGCATCACAGTATCATAACCACATGTCATATACCTCATACATACCTCAAACATACCTCAAACATACATCAAACATACATCAAACATACCTCACATCTCTGTAAAACTGCCTGTAATCTCTGTAATTTCATGAAAGCTTTAGAACAATAATAACTATTTATTTTCTAATCGACACAAGACATTTAAATTGTCAAGAGGTCATGGGGTTAGAGTTATTTACACAAAATATGAGGGCTTTTGACAATGTTTCTATTCCCGTATCGGACCTCCCACTTTCTGGATCTGATTGAAATTAATCACGACGACCCAGATGTTGGCACGTGACATGGAGCTCACAGCGCCCTCTATGCGGGATCCTGACCCTGCGCTCGCCCCTGGTCGGATTCTTCTGACATCTTCCACTCAGCTTGTTTGTGGACCATCTGAGGTGCCAATCACGTGATATTCCACAATCATTTAACATATATCCTCTGACATATCGCCCAACAATATCCAGAAAATCCCACACCGAGATAGAGAAATGCAGGTGGAAAAGAGTACCAAAATACAGTAAGATTGGTATGCGATTTCGTCTGACAAATTAACATACACATTTCCCGCTAATTTTTTAAGCCTCTCAGTTTCTGTTCCTGAGTTTCTCATCTCAACATTTTACCAGTGGTTTGGCAATTAATAAATATTTACAGATTCAAGTTGTTGCTTCAATGGGCAGATGACGCATGACTCATGTCTAACAATTAGTTGATTGTAATTGTGATTATTCAACAGGAATATAGCATAAAAGACAATAAACTTGTTATAATTGTGATTCTTTAAAAGAAATACGTTATAGCTTGTGGTCTCGTTCTCAGGGAATGAGATTATAGCTTGTGGTCTTGCTTTGAGGGAATGAGATTATAGCTTGTGGTCTCGCTCTGAGGGAATGAGATTATAGCTTGTGGTCTCGCTCTGAGGGAATGAGATTATAGCTTGTGGCCTCGCTCTGAGGGAATGAGATTATAGCTTGTGGCCTTGCTCTGAGGGAATGAGATTATAGCTTGTGGTCTCGCTCTGAGGGAATGAGATTATAGCTTTTGGTCTCACTCTGAAGGAATGAGATTATAGCTTGTGGTCTCACTCTGAGGGAATGAGATTATAGCTTATGGTCTCGCCCTGAGGGAATAAGATTATAGCTTATGGTCTCAACACTTGATTCCTACTTACCAGGAGTGTTGTTACAACTATCTTTCTCCTTGCTTCCCTGGTCCCCTTCCTTGTTCCAGATGTGGACCCTGCAAATAGAAAGGAGGCTGATGTTTAGCGGACTGTCGGCATAACATGACACTTGCTGCAGAAATGCTATCCCCACATAATCATTACCGCCCCGCGCCCGTCCTGACCATCACCCATTCATAAGGCTGTTACTAATGTCTAGGAGGTTTCTATCTTGCTGTTCTCTTCCTGCAGAACACACAGTTGCCTACAACAAGATGTTTGCCTTATTGTTTTATAATATGACCTGTAGCCCAGACGCTGCCATGGTGACCTCAGAATGTGCCCTGAGCATCTGACAGATGAGCACCTGGGGATCTCCTGCAGATCAGGAGCTGAGATACCAGGAACGCAATAAAAGAGAGAAAGGTGTATTCATAAAAAGGTGCCTGATTATTTGAATGAGTAACAAGAAAAAATGTATTTCACATTCAGATACATGATAAAGTGACATACTAGTTCGGATTCATACACAAGTATTTGTTATTGTATAAAATATCTACCATTTTAGAGACTTTCATATTGGGTTTTGAAAATTATAAAAATTACCTATCATGAAGCTTTCATTCATTATGTTCATTATGATTGCAAATCTGCAGGTCATAGTAATCAGAGTAGATGTATTCTTTTCGTTGTAATGATCATTGCTCAAAATAAATACGATGAATAAAACTGAATTATATATAGCTAGTGGTAGATGTTATATTTCCACGAGACTTTATTGAAATTAACACCTTGTCATTTTACAATTATACCACAATCAGGCACTACCATCTGGATTATAGATATATCTCTCACAAAATTGATACTTGAATATTGCAGAACCCATGCATAGATGCCATATGAGCAATCTAGACATCATTTTGTTTAATACTTCATCATAATGGAGGTATCTTTAAAAACTTTGACTATTATACAATATATTCATTAAGATCCACCTTCAGCCCGGAGCTGCTCATATACCAACCGGAAGTACAATTAGTAACAACTGAAATGGCCAACCTATTTCTCGATATACAGTCAGGCAATGCAACCTGGAATTGAACCATCGCTTATGCCATCAATATAAACCAGCGCTTTTGATTTGTATTAATATCAAGCAAGGAAGATATGTGTTTTTGAATAAAAAGCTATTTCAGCATGCGTTAGATAAATCAGGCCAGATTTCATGTCGAAGCCTGTCATTCATATTGTTCTTTTCCAAGCAACTTTCAGCCATCTTGCTTTCAGTGTTTAGACAATTTGGTTCCCTTGTAAAATACTTGTGAATTCAATTCCGACACAACACTCTTCAACTTTTTACTCTGAATTTCGTTTCCATTTAGGCCTCCCCCTTGGGAGGGATCTTTTTTGGGGAAAAACACGTGTTGAAATATATCCACAACACGGTATCTCAGAAAGTATAAGAGCTGACCGTATTTTCTATAACATAACATTTCTTGAAAGATATAAAACTAAAATAACAGGTCTTAACCTTTTTTGCAAAACATATTGACAAAAAGAGTGAAATGGCTTTGGCATACATAAAATGGGACTTAGGCTGCCACAGTCAAACATGCTTCTACTACACCCTGCTGGGACACATCGGGTTCACATATGTGAAACTATGGCTACATTTTTACCCCCAACGCTTGAGGGATCACACAGAAACGTTTGTATATTTCAAAGCTCCGGCCACTTTTCCATGTCAGCAATCTCGCCTTTCTCATTTCCTGTGAGATTGCTCTCCAAGATGGCGGCGCGTTAGTGATTGCAGCGCCCTCTGTATATTTCCTGTATGATTTGTGGCCGCAGTGGGAGATAGATGTTTGCATTCCAGTAGGCTTTGTTTGCATCTTTAGTGTTGATGCGGTACTGGATGCAAGCCGTTGATTATGCAGGCACCTGTTGTGGAGGTGAGAGAGACGATGACAGGCAATCCTACCACGAGGAAACTTTCACCTCTCCCGCTAGGTGGCACATGGAGCATCTCCTTGCCTCTCTTCAGGGGTCAGGAGCGCACTTTTAGCTTATGTCTGATCTAATGATCAGCCGCCACATTTGTTATCTCACTTTGACTTTCCTGTCAAATTCACAAAAAATAAATTCCTAATCTATCATTTACTCATATCTTTGATGGATATTCTCGCCCATAATGTTATTTCTCAATAGAATATATTGTAGATTATAGTTAAGAATTGTCATTATAATATAATCCAGGTATATAATAAAGCATGGACAATGATTAATTGGCTGCAATCTCTTGCCAATTAACGTGTTAATATGTGGATGTAGCTCTGCACAGCACTAAATAATCTCCAGTGTAATTTCCTATGTCGAACGAACGAAGTATAAAAGTATAAAAAAACCTGGTTCAATATCTCGCAATATACAGCGAGTTTCACAATGTGTGATGAACAGGAGATATCTACTTCCTTCCAGCAACTGCCACAGACCATCATCAATGTTAAAACATCACAAAATAATATGATCCACTCTAAAGCAATCAATCACAATAAGCATGGACCATCATCATGGGAAATATGGCGATGAAAGCAATGAGGATACATCTTAAAGTGACTCTGCTTTAAGTTTAATATATATTCGTTGCTACACATTGATTTCCTCCAGTAAATTTTGATCAAATTAAAGAAAATGATGGCAAGTTGGACCATTTGTCTTCAAATAGAATGGTTCAGTTTCTGTTAAGGATAATGGGCTTGGGTCCAGCTGTCCCTCCCTCGCCCCCCTGGTGGCAGAGAGATTCCTAGCACATGATCTAGCCATAACAGACACTTAATTAGCAGCTTACTATCATAGGACCCACACTGTAACAAAATCCATCTTCTCTCTTCAAATATATCGGACTAAAGCATCTATTTTGCTAAAACTTCCATTTTACACTTAATTCCAAATTTAAAGTGATCTCCGATATTCATTGACAAAGTTTAAGGCCCTTTCGTCATGTCAGGACCACCCCAGCATAAAAATGGTTCAAAAGCGATGATGATAACAGTCAACGAAATTTCAATTCATATTCTACAGTTTAGGTGTATAAATCTTTCAAAAAATGTATGATAAAGGCACATATCAGATAGTTATAAAAATGAGAAATAACATCTAAATATGCCAGGTTTAAATGTAAAATACAGGCAATGCACTCTCTGTGGTAAAATAACAGTTGGCCTATCCAAGACAGAACAAGCAGAACATACTCCCAGATAGATGTATGTCCATCAAGATAATATTGAGCACGTATTCTCTATAAAAATGAGTGTATCATATTTGAATTAATGAACGTAAAAGATGTGTAAACTGAACAAGTATTCATGTCTGGATGTCGATGGCGGTTGAATGGGACAACTCAAAATGTCCATCGTTGTATTCAGGGTGACAGATTTGAGATGAAGTTATTATATGCATCCAATGTGATAAATCTCAAATTAAGTACATAAAGGTTTACAAAGGGATGTAGGCATCAGGTCAAGTATGCCTTTATACATGCACAAAGGGTTAAAGGAACTTTTATACGTCAAGTGTATTTTTATATGTCTACAACGGGAGACAGGTATTTGGTCAAGTGTATTTTTATACGTCTACAAAGGGAGACAGGTATTTGGTCAAGTGTATTTTTATACGTCTACAAAGGGAGATAGGTATTTGGTCTGGTATATTTTAATGATGCACAAAGAGAGATATAGCTACCAGGTCAAGTATACATTTTGTATAAGCACAGAAGGATATCTACCAGGTCAAGTATACCTTTCATCCCTGCATTGGCTGGCATAGTTTGGCGTGTCCCCGGCTCGGCTCCCGGCCCCCGGTTCCCGGTTTTATCTCCTCCCGCCCCTGATTCCCTTACTCCCTCATGTTCCCAGACCCACGAACACGATCTTCCCACGTTTTCCAGGAACCAGCTAGATTAGATTTCTGGGTGAAAATTGATACCTCAATTTGTTTCCTTTCTCCGCGATGTTTATACAGGCTGACCTGAGCAAGACCGAGAGCGCTGCGCATCTCTTTAACCCCGGGCGAAGCTCTGTGTTCCTCTCTCCCTCAGCCTCAAGTCATAAACTACAGCAATTTGTTCTTGCGTCACACAGGCTCAAGAAATGTTGCCCGCTGGGTTAGGTCGTCAGCCTATATTGTGGTGGGCAGTTTGTTAGGGCGGCCCCTCCACTTTGAAGCCAGGCCCGGCAGGTGAAGTTTGACGGACTTCATTATGCCAGCAGTTATTCATACTGCCACAAGATGGCACTGCAGATTTACGTCCTCACATAAGGCAATGCTCATTAAAATCAAAGGACTTTTCAAGACAGTTACCCAGAGATTGAAGAATATGAGAACATAAATCAGGTGAAAAGAACAGGTTATATCATACTTTATAGAGTAGCATTATCATTATCGAACATAATATGTTGTCTTCTTTCTTTCAATGTGCAAATAGGACGAATATGTCTAAAACAAACTATACCTAAATTCCTCGTTCTTTGGAAATAAAGGTTAAAAAGTTTTAAAATATACGTCCTGGGTGGCTATGAAGCAATCTCAAGTAGACCTAATCTTTCAAAAGCCGTAAAACCGTAAATAACGTGAAGTCCTTAAAGCGTTTGTCAATGTGGGGTAAGTATCCTTTATCTGATTACCTGTCCTCGTTAATTAGAGTTGACTCTGGCTGAAAGCTGAACACTGGCGAGGCCACCAGAGGTCACCCCAATGACGTGTACACAACACAGGGTCTGCAACATCTTAGCCTAAAACATGCTGAAGGTTTGATTTCCTGGAACAATTTCGGTAAGGGAAGAGGAGACATCTGGTTTTTATAACGTTGCATCAGTTCTTGGTCTTCCTGGCAATCTTTATTAAAGCACCGGTCTGCACAGCTGAGCTCAGTACACCCAGCACAACATACAGGGGGTATTTGTTTATTTGCTAATTTATATATATATATATATATATATATATATATATATATATATATATATATATATATATATATATATATATATATATATATATATATATATATATATATATATATATATATATATATATATATATATATATTAAATGGTGTGAAAGGTCTTTGATTCTAATATCCACACTGGCAATGATATACAGGGCGGATGTGTTATCGTGCTGGTAGTTCCAGACTGTCTGTAGCTGTTCGTGACCACACGATCTGGGGGGATTTATCTGAGGGCAGACCTCACCTCCCAGAGATTAGACTGGCTCTCCTCATAGGTCAGAGGTCGTGAGGACAGGCAGATTGCAGGTGTCATAATAATCATCAAATCCCTATATATCTTGATTAACAAAAAAACTCTGATGGGCAATGTGTTGATATAACATCAGCATTAACAGGTCCCGGTTTGCAATAATCACCCCCTCTTAAAACTCACAATACACATCGGGATCGTCCCTAATACTCTACTCAAAGAGATAAGTTGAATATATTCTAACATAAAATTAATGTGTTTGCCACCACTTTCTAACCGCCCAAAATAGTTTTCTACTTTTCATTTTCTACTTTGTTGCATATCTTTTGAAATTGTTGATATTTGATAATCTAGAAAGACGAACTGCAAGAAGTTCATTGAAATAAACACCATCGTGATTTCATACAGGCTTCAGAACACGCTGATAAAGATAAACAAAAGCGTCTTGATATCTGGAGAATATATATATATATATATATATATATATATATATATATATATATATATATGTTCTGATAGATATACTGCCTTGAGTGTATCCTGATTGGCAGCACCATCCCATCTGAATAATTAACAACACGTGTCTTCATAATGAACCAGCCCCGCATTTAATGAAAATATAATTGAAAACAGAGAGATGATCCCGGCGTTTCTGTAATAGAGGAGTAACTAGGACAACAACTTTCTTCATAGTCAGATGAATATATTTTCATTCACTCACATACATGTTTTCAAAGGCATTTCTCCAACTAGTAGATCATCAGTTGATTAAAACATATTGCTGAATAAAAATCTGTTAATACGAATAAAAGCACATCAACTCTAATTTATATAATTCAAAATACACAACAATTCGTTTGCATTTTTCATGTCCAAGACATTCTCTCAATTAACTAACAGTACACACTTCTGTCAGTGATCCTGTCCGTATTCAACTGAGGCATCAAAATGCAAATATGATACCTTCCACTGGATTCCCATGCTACTAAACAAATTGTAACATTATGATTATGTATGTTATGAATGGCGCGTCCAGCTGGAATTAATGTTTAGTAAACATCTTTCACGGGTACTCGCTATGCAAACAGAATTACACAACTGTTTGTAGGACTTATAAGCAAGGCATTTCTCCTTAAGTGTGACTCAGAGCATAAATATATAGATATCAATGTTTCTATACAATACACAAGAGGTAGAAAATTCAATATATAGAACTCATTGACTCATTATTGTTTATAGAATCTTGTATCAAAATCTTTTATTCATCTGAGCAAAGATAAAACTTTGCGTGGTGTCATCGGCCAGCACTTATAACCACCAGTTCCTATGTGATACTCCAAAGGTCATAGGTTCGATTCCCGACCATGCCGAGATTGCACTCATGTTATAATTTCTCATATGAGCAGAGCTTAAATCTGCAAGCTTGAAAATATGCATGTATATTCAATGCGATAGATACAATGTATGTACAATGTGATAGATACAATGTATGTACAATGTGATAGATACAATGTATGTACAATGTAATAGATACAATGTATGTACAATGTGATAGATACAATGTATGTACAATGTGATAAATACAATGTATGTACAATGTGATAGATACAATGTATGGACAATGTGATCGTGAATAGATACAATGTGATAGATACAATGTGATAGATACAATGTGATAGATACAATGTGATAGATACAATGTGATAGATACAATGTGATAGATACAATGTGATAGATACAATGTGATAGATACAATGTGATAGATACAATGTGATAGATACAATGTGATAGATACAATGTGATAGATACAATGTGATAGGCGAATATTCAATCGTATTTTGGGCAAACATATAATGATAGACATACATTAGACTCAGGTTATGAACTCTTTTGGTTGTAACGAGGAAGATAAATCAAGAAGTTAGGATAAGGGAACAAAGACAGACGATCATTGGTCTGTATATTGGAATCGACTTGAATATCAATTTCATTGTCTACTTCTTGAAAGTCCTGTGGTAGAATTGTTAGTGACTTGCATTTCTACCCCAAAAATGTGGTAAAGTACACCGGAAGTAAAGAATCATCGCGACTAATTATCAATCATAAAACAGATTTTGGTCTGCAAAACATTATCCTTTGATCTATTACTCTAAGCATTGTCTCAGTCAGTTTCCCCTTCAGTAAAAATGTTGTCCCCATAAATTGAAACTTTTACTGATAGAGAGTGAAAATGGCCAAGATCCTACAGATGAATTGGACAGCGATCGCAGTCCCTGCCAATACCAACAGATAATTTCGATCTATATGATCTCTTTAGTTGGATGGGGACTGACTGAGTTATCCTACTTCTTACTTATCTTCCACTGATAGATACATATCAAGTTGGAGAATATTGCAATTGAAATTCTTAGCTTTTGTTTCAAACCCGAAGAAGCAGTTAATACCTTGTCTTATTAAAAGGGCGTTGCTGAACATTGTGAAAATCAGAGACTTATCAAAATATTTATTTCAATTCATGATAAAAAAAATAGAAGACTCAAGCTATGTAAAAACCCTTGCTTTGGTTAGAGTGTGGCCCGGATACACTCAGGTGTTGTGAGCAGTACCCGGATGAATCATGAAGCACCGCAGACATTAAACATTATAGAATATTGGAAACACATTGAAGGTCCTCGCCATTTATCTGAAATGTCAAAAGATGCTACCGCTTGAGTTACGAGAACTCGCAATGTAGGATATATTCTCTCAACTCAGTCGTTACGTCTTGCTGATTTGGTTTTGATTACCGATTTCCTTGATGTGATCATAATCAATTTTAAAGTTGATTCTAGAAAGAAGATGTTCAAAAGATATATTACTCCTTGTACAACTGTTCTGTTGGTTAAAACTGATCTCTATAGTTCAACTGACTGCTTGCTCTTATGTTTGTTACAAGTTCTCTGAGTTTTACACATTCTCGTTTTGATTAACTGCTCTGCTTGTTACGACTATTTTATTGTTTTTTAACCTGCTCTCAACCGTCATGAATGCATCAATTGTTTGTTGCAACTGCCCTATTTATTACAACTGCCCTATTTGTTACAACTGCCCTATTTATTACAACTGTCCTATTTGTTACAACTGCCCTATTTGATACAACTGCCCTATTTGTTACAACTGCTGAATATTCGACTCTTTTGTTCTATTTGCTTTGTCATAAAAGACAATCACGGAGAACAGCATCGTATATTGTCTTTCCCCTTTCATCCATCCTACTGACATTCAAGTAAAAGTAGCATTGATGTCAGTCAGAGTTTATATGCTATTTATATATAGTATTCGCATGCCCTGGACTTCCTTACTATTGTGGTTTGTATCTCCTGCATATTATCATCTGCTTGGCGCATATCATCTGCACGTTGATGGGTGCAGTCTCACCTTCACACCCTCAAGTTATGTATGAGTGTTTGTGTGCAGAAAGACTTTGAGGATGAGGTTGTTTGCTTTATATACGGCTCTGTGTAACCACGTCTTTCATCAGTAAGTAACACAGGTATTCATTTAACAAGGATGAACTCTTCCTACAGACAGACTTACAGACTTTGTATGTCTGTGGGCCAACACTTGACAAATTGATAACTTGCTGTTTTATCAACACCACTTAGCTAAGATATACACCTCCAGTGGTAAATAGTATCTTTGTGTAGCAACATTGCAGAGGCTTTATTCTTATCTCCAACTAAGGTAAAGCTATGTAAATAACTACAAAATATCTGCAAGGTTAGCTCAAACCAATCTGACCAAAACATGAATATTCCTCTTAGTAGAGTATTTTATAACCTTGCTGGATATACACAGTAACAGTACACTTGGGATATTGTAATTTCTATTGAAAATTGTGGGCTGAGATTTGATATAATTGGACAAATAAGAAATTTGAAGATTTGTTGGAGTGCCCTCCCCGGGATGCCAGGGTTTACAGGTATATAATGGGGATGTTCAGTTTATGTCAACCCTTTGACATCGGTTATCTACTGGCAAAAAGTACAGATCAAGTAAAGAGTTTTATCTTGCCAACTATTCCACCACCCACACGAGGTGGCCCCTGCGGGCAATGTTACATAACAGGGCTACAATTGATGGCGTTTTTTGTTATTAACTGTACATTGCATCCGTGACAACATGCACAACTGACCTAAAATACAAGGTTATTTTCTGATTAATTGGATATATTCTGAACTGGTCTGTTCGTTGTTAAAATTGACTTCAAATGAAGCTCATTAGTCAGCCATTGTTTCAGGACAATGGAACTTTCAGCAAATAACATTCTTGATATATTCTTATCGATATCGGTATTCAGTGCCCTGACTCATCTTGGAACTAGGAGAAGCTTTTATTATTAACCATGATGCATGAGAAGCTTTTATTATTAACCATGATGCATGAGAAGCTTTTATTATTAACCATGTTGCATGAGAAGCTTTTATTATTAACCATATTATATGAGAAGCTTTTATTATTAACCATGATGCATGAGAAGCTTTTATTATTAACCATGTTGCATGAGAAGCTTTTATTATTAACCATGTTGCATGAGAAGCTTTTATTATTAACCATGATGCATGAGAAGCTTTTATTATTAACCATGATGCATGAGAAGCTTTTATTATTAACCATGATGCATGAGAAGCTTTTATTATTAACCATGATGCATGAGAAGCTTTTATTATTAACCATGTTGCATGAGAAGCTTTTATTATTAACCATGATGCATGAGAAGCTTTTATTATTAACCATGATGCATGAGAAGCTTTTATTATTAACCATGTTGCATTAGAAGCTTTTATTATTAACCATATTATATGAGAAGCTTTTATTATTAACCATGATGCATGAGAAGCTTTTATTATTAACCATGATGCATGAGAAGCTTTTATTATTAACCATGATGCATGAGAAGCTTTTATTATTAACCATGATGCATGAGAAGCTTTTATTATTAACCATGTTGCATGAGAAGCTTTTATTATTAACCATATTATATGAGAAACTTTTATTATTAACCATGATGCATGAGAAGCTTTTATTATTAACCATGATGCATGAGAAGCTTTTATTATTAACCATGATGCATGAGAAGCTTTTATTATTAACCATGATGCATGAGAAGCTTTTATTATTAACCATGTTGCATGAGAAGCTTTTATTATTAACCATATTATATGAGAAGCTTTTATTATTAACCATGATGCATGAGAAGCTTTTATTATTAACCATGTTGCATGAGAAGCTTTTATTATTAACCATATTATATGAGAAGCTTTTATTTAAGCCAAACTTTTATCGATTTTAGATTCGAATATTGATTTTAAAAGCCTTTGCTTTCAGACATCTTGGATATAAAGCTCCTACTTTAACCTTATTTGATTACTGAGATTAACTTTGAGCCATTGAGGATATATCGTTTTATTTCTGTTCAAATCGATTATAAAGCTTTTACTCTTAACCTTCTGAGATATTGAACCTTTATTTTGTACCATTTTTAATAAGAAGTCGCTTTCGTTTTAGCCATGATGGCTATTTTGATTGTGTATAAGGTTAAAGTTTATATTCAGCTTTTTTAAATTTTGAAAGCTTTATATTCACCCATTCTAATTTTGAAAGCTTTATATTCAGCCATTCTGAGTTTGAAAGCTTTACGTTCAGTCATTTTAAGTTTGAGAGCTTTATGTTCAGTCATTTTGAGTTTGAAAGCTTTAAATTCAGCCATTTTGATTTTGAAAGGTTCATTTTGGAAGCTTTCATATCCAGCCATCTCAATAGTAAAGCTTTCACGTCCATGTCGATTTAGCAAAAGATGTTGAAAGCTGAGCCTTGCATTTTCTGGCATTCTAGAATACTGTGAGTAATCTCTACTGACATACGTCCAAACACGTCTGACACATTTGTGAGATCACCCTTGTAGATTTAAAACCCGATCTTCCTTGCTTCATTTTTTTAGCTCTTTCCGAGATATGCTAAACCAGAGAAATGTCTCTGGTACTGCTGCTAAATGCTATTTGCAAACTATTTACTGAAATTCACAGGATACCACACATATCTAGATAAAAGGTATCAGGGTGAATGAAACGATTATCCACGTCAACAAAATATAACTATTTCATGCAATCTGATTTATTTTTTTATGTTACTATATTTGATTATATAATGGATGCCGGCAATGCGTATCAAAGACGGCCTTGGGTAATTACAATACCAAGTTATGCCAGACCCAGGAGATTGGTGGAGCAGACCCCTGGGGTTTGACAAGCATGAAAACTAAGCTTCAGAACTGCACCATTCCCCTCCTCAATTATCGCTCAGCAAAAATCTAGTTGTGCAATCATGGGCGGAAGATTTATTTGACATTGTCAGAGTGGCTTGCGACAGTGTGTTTTTACATTACTAGCTTTACAAATGAGTTCATTACATCTATTGACTTCACACCGAATTAAAGGCACGATATATATTCTAGCTGTGTAGTATAGCCAGTACGCCATAAAGTGTGAATCTTATTAAGATACCCTGTCAGAAAACGTTGATGTGTGTTGATCATCAAAATGTCTGCTTCACATCTTAGATGCATATACTGTGCATTACTCTAAGCTCGCATAGATAAAATCTCCACTGACAGAGAGGTGAACGCAAAAGAACAATCTTGGATCTCAGAAAGAAGATGTTACTTTAGAATTACTCTAAACTTGAATTACACAAATCATCAATGAAACAAAACTAAGAAATGCCCCTTTCTTCGTTACTTTCATAGAACGCATTATAGCTATAGCTTGGACTTTATTGAGTTTTATGGGAGAATATAGCTTAGTGGTAAGGTGTCTGTCTCCAACGCTGGCGGCCAAAGGTTTTGTTACCAGCTGGGGTGAAGTCTGTTATCACTGTCCATAAAGTGGCGATCAAGGGAAGTTGCCTGTATCATTATGACTTTTTACAAATGAAAAAAAAGCATCCTCTCTTACTCTTCGAAAAAAGGGAAGCATTGAGACACGGTTGCAGGCTTCGGCTTAGACGGATAGTCTAAATTCTGCTGAAAATGTTATAATTCAAATATATTTTAATCTAAGTGACAAATTGTAATCAAATTAGAAAGGAAAATATGAATATCATCAGTGTATGGATACAATGGGAATTAGTTCACACACTGCTCCTTATTTCCGCTCATCACTGCATTCAGTTTATGGGGATTCCTACCGGAAGTGAACACTTCATGTAAAGATAAGGAATGAAGATGGCGGCCTATGTGATGGAGTAACAGTCATCGAGTCTACGATAAAGAGTGCTGCTTACAAAGTCCAGTAAATCATTGCATTATAAGGATGGCGGCAAATCTTAAGACAATGTTACCTTAAAGGTGTGGTAGTAGTAAAATATGAGAAAATACAAGGTGCAGTGTGATGAAAAAGGGTGCGAGGAAAAATGACGATATATTCTTGTCCATTACAAGACAAACAATCCTCTATCTCCTCTGAAGCGGATATAGCTGTCCATCTGTGTGGAGGTTTCAAAGTGAATTCCGTCACATAGAGCATTGTCTTTGTGGCCTCTCTTTACCAGGATGGGCGATATTAGGATACCGACATGCCCACACTTGAGAACCAAGTACAGAAGACTCTTGCTGTGCCGAGTTGTCCGGAAGCCAAGCAATATTCAGATGTGGTTACACAAACTCTATTTGTATTGTAGAAAGGGAAATATACCGTGGCCGGAGAAAACAATCACACAGAAAGTTCCGTTGATATTTGTGTTTGGATCTGTTTGTTTGGAGATTCGTAACAAATGTCTAAAGTTAGGGGACTGTGTGTCTGAGGATTGCTGGGAAGCTATTCTCAGCAAACCTAGATCCTGCAGACTCAGAGCCTGCAAACCTAGAGCCTGCAAACCTAGAGCCAGCAAACCTAGAGCCTGCAGACCTAGAGCCTGCAAACCTAGAGCCTGCAGACCTAGATCCTGCAAACCTAGAGCCAGCAAACCTAGAGCCTGCACACCTAGAGCCAGCAAACCTAGAGCCTGCAAACCTAGAGCCTGCACACCTAGAGCCTGCAAACCTAGAGCCTGCACACCTAGAGCCTGCAAACCTAGAGCCTGCACACCTAGAGCCTGCACACCTAGAGCCTGCAAACATAGATCTTGCAAACCTAGAGCCTGCAAACCTAGAGCCTGCAAACCTAGAGCATGCAAACCTAGAGCCTACATACCTAGAGCCTGTAAGTCTGGTCCTATCCACACACAGTGTCGTTTTTCTGAAACGTCTGTACGTCATGTATGTGATAATTCAGTATTACACTTCTACTCACTGGAATAAAAATTTACAAACAAAATGGGCCAGTTGTGTTGCGTAGTTTATTTAATACCTCTATTGAATTGTACTATTCCCTATTCAGGCAAACCAGAAAATGTTTTTTTTTTCCTTTCTACAAACTAATACATTACTTATAAGAGAGGCTCGTCATAGAGAAGTGCTACAAGGCAAAAGCAATCAGCTTCTACTCCCAGCTGGGCCAAATTAGTCCTGTTTATCCACAAACATCAGCCGACGCTTATCGCCCTAAAGATGTGCCACTTCTGTTTGTTTGCAACCTCCATTACAATGTATCCAATACAGTTTTACAATTGATCGACGACGGTTAAGGTTGGTGTTAGGGAAAGCTTGCAGAGGCTGGGTAAAGCAGAGGTCAGGGTTGGAAGTGCTTTAGTTGCAGTTTTGATGACTAGGCAGAGATGTGAGTCGACAGGTGTGATAGCAGATGATGCAGGTATAAAGGGCAGGATGCAGGGAGCTTGGCTCAGGGTTTATACCCCAGGTTACCGCCGCACTTGATTTAATATGTGATGCAGGCCAAGGCGTATCCATCATCGTTAAGAGAGGGCTAAGAGTTGCGCCCCGGTGTCTACCAAAGTCACGGCAGCGGCGAGATCTCGGGCGCCCTGCTCCACGCCAATAGCCTTCAAAGACACGCGCGGGGTAAAGTGTGAAAACCCCGGGTTGGCAAAACTACGCTGCAATCATATACCCCCTGACATGTTATTTTCAGCTAGGGCATGATAAGCCATGCAGAAATGATCAAGAGACCCCCGGCACTATTTACCTGAGTCAGGTATGCAATAGTACCGCTGCTGGTGATCTATGGGAGATCATCGTGTGATCTGGCCGCCTTGAAACTGCACAATAAACACATATAACTGCCCACGTTAAGGTCCCTGATCCGCTTGAGAATGTCTCTTGATATTACAGCGTGACAGTTTATATGTCATGCAGGTCTGGCCTGGATTTGCGTTGCGTGACAAGGAGAAAGGGCACATGTTTTCTGCCACGCCCCCACATCATTTTGACTTTCTGGTAAATGAAAGTGGCAGAGGTCAGAAAAAAATGGGCGCAGGTTAATATTATAATGGCAGTGATCATGAGAGGTGATATGGTGGGCAGTGGGTAGGGGAATGAAAGGATGCACATGACTCGTCATGCTACGAGCAACACATCTGTCTCCACTTGTACACAACAAAATGGACACTGCTAATTTGTATACTACAATTGCTTACATGTATCACAGAGTAACAGGGACACTATTGGTTTGTCTAATCCCAATGTAATATACGGGTATCTAAGCACAATAGGGACGGTGTTGGTTTGTCTAACCCAGTGTAGGATACGGGTATCTCAGCATATTGTTCTGCATTGTGCTGAGATACCCGTTTCCTACATTGGGTTATCTCAGCACAATAGGGACGGTGTTGGTTTGTCCACCACCATTGTTGACAATTTGTCTGGTGCCAATATTGCCATTTATCTCATACTTGGTGCCTCAAGAGAGTGTTTTGCACCTATGAAATATTTTTTTGCAGATCACTCCTCTACCGAACTACTTTCCTTTTATCTTTCTTAAAGATTCTTTTCATATTTACATAATTTTGAAATGAATAAAATGTTTGTTTTAATATATCTGTGGACAAATGTCATAAAATTTGTCAATTATGAAATAAATGTAATCAATCTCGGGCCAGTTCGTCAGCAAATCAGGTGTTAATTTCTCTGAAATTAACATGATGACTGTCTGGGTTTGTTTTGACCTGGAGCAGACGACATTTTAGATTTGGGTCATGGGAACCTTGAAACACATGCAGGTGAGACCCCTGTTGGCAGAGACTGCAACCTTTTGTGGGAATCTCGAAACAGAAGACTGTTCACCCAGTTGAGACAGAATTACCCCCTTTTCATAGAGTGCTTTATAGGTGGTCCAGTTTCACTGCATGTTGTAATATAAAGTTGATTACATTATGTAAATGAGCTGAGAACTTAAATGAGCCACACACAACATAGCTCTGCACTTATCACCATGTTTTCACTGCTTTGCTTTGAAGATAAAGTTGATTGCAAACCCCATCTATCTGCAGTGGATAAGTAAGAGATAAAGACAAGAACATGAGTTCGTGCAGTGTTCAGGGAGAAAGATTTCTCTCGTTGGTTCCAACTTGAGAGATCTGTTTCCCTGAACACTGCACTCACATGCATGTTCTTGCCTCAGTATCACAGGACAGTAGGGACACTGTTGGTTTGTCTATCGCCATTGTAGACATGAAATAGAATAAAAGGGACGCTAATGTAGGCAGATATCTCAGTACAATAAAGATAACAGGCTAACTTGTGTTTCCCTGACAATTCAACGAGGAGGATATATACCTGTACTGAATGTATAATGAATGTGCCCTGAATGTGGAAGGTTGAAGGGGAATACGTGCAATCCACCTATATAGACTGTCAAACACAACTCCAATATCTCCTAGGCCTTGAAATCCTTGATAAATAACACTTAGGGCCGTATAGGTTTTTCTCTTTCCCGCGAAGAAGCAGATAGATCCCCGGCTTTGCTATGAACACACCCGCTGACAAAGTTCGCTCTAACTTTACTTTCACTTAACTTTGTTTTCCACACCTTCAAAGTCTCAACCACATGAACAAGATGTTAGACTCCCCAGACAGCGGATGGGGCGTGAGATCTGTCAATGTGTAAATTCACTGAGGAGAAGTTTTCAAAATATAGCAGGTTTAAAGCACACAGAAGAGTAGTGATTCAAAACTGATACTGACAATAAGAATGCTACATTTCAACATATATTAACAGCAACTATTTATATTTCGGTTTATGGAGCATTGTTTCATTGTGTAAGATTTTATTTCCCAGGGCGTTCCGTGGTGTATTGGCAGGAGTCTGTACCTATAAGCAGAATGCCATGGTTACTCAGAATGCCATGGTTACTGGTGGAGAGAACATTCACCGCTTTTGATGCATGTCATTGCCCTCTCCCGCCAGATGGCGCGTCTGCAGGATTTCGGGGTGAAAGATTCTGCAATCGACCATATTTACACTCTACTTAACTTCACAGAAAAAAACAAATAGAGATTAATTACATGTTCTGCAACCTTCTTGCAATACTCTACTGTTTTCAAGTGGAGATGGGCGATGCATATTTGTTGTATGACCCGCTACATTGGTTTACTCATATCGCTTCTTCTATTCATATCTGGGATGGCTTTCCCACTGTAGTTCAGGTCGGAGCAGCTCACATATGTTTCACTGTGCTCACTGCCCAAATCTGGATCCAATACTAATTTACCTGTGACAAATGAGCATCAAACACTTAATAAGTGTTGCCTTGTGTTGAAATCGAGGTGATAGATCCTTTGTGTCGTGATTAGCGCTCTCTTAGTATCTGTGTCTGGCCTGGTGTTCATGAAGGAATTTATAATTGATAACTGCCCCTCAAAGCCATTGTGAAAAGAGGTTGCTTTTGGATAATATTTGAAATAGTTTGACAGGAAAATTATTCAATGTTGTGTATTATGTCAGAAAACGTCAATGTAGATCACCATGACACCCACATTTCACATGTCATGCACATCAGCGATCTAACATGTGATGTATCGATCACCTCGCAATGAACTGCTCCCAGTCAGCTCTGTAAACGAGTCATAAAAAACATTACATTATGTCATAAACATATATAATTATCCATTCGTCAATATTGGACAATTTCTATGTGGGATAGACCCGTTGGGACGCTGGTCCCTGCTCAGGGATGGACTTTGGCTTAGTGGTAAGATGTCTGTCTCCGGTGCTGGAGATCGATGTTTTGATTCTTGTCTGGTGCCCGGATTCGTCAATTGTGCATGATTGAAACAGATGGAGATCCACTTGTTGAACATTCTGTTTCTCTTTCCAACTAATGCCTTTCATCTAGTTTTAAAATGGCGTTGTTTGTGTTGTCATGCCTATCTGATGATGCAAGATCCCCAGTTACTCTTCGAATGCAGAAGGGCATGATAATAATACAACATCACAAAATGAAAGTTCCGTTCAAATACTTGAAAAAACACCGTAATGATTTCTTGTCCATTCATGTCGCCTGGCTGAGAGTAAACACTGATGTTCTCTTTACACGGTGTAGTGCGTTAGCCATTATTTTAATGACCATTTATTATGGGGCACAGCTATGAGATATGATATCAATAGACAACACAACTAATTGATTCTAGGATATATTACAACCAAGTACAAAGTTACTCCTCTGTGTCACTATTCTAGTAGTCAGCCAATAAATTGTTTTTATACATAGATTAATTACTTTACACAGATCAGAAGCAGGCTTGTCCGAAATTCACCCCCCCCCCTAGCGGCAGAATATGGCCCTAAACGATATGAAAAAGGTCCCTGAGAGATGGTTCAAGCGGCCTTGCTGGGGGCGATACTTGTGAGATCAGCGCGTTCACAGAGTTCCTGGTGTGTATCATATGCTTGACGCCAATGTCTACATCAATGTCAATATGTTATCATACACTTCTATTTCATATCTATTTCCACAAAGTCCTGGAAATGCAGCATAAACTATAAACACGGGGAATCTGGCCTGCTCACCAGAGGGTGTGTCGTCACCTCTATAAAACTGTTTATCTCTACATTCTGCATGTCACAGTGATACGAGGTGGGCAAAACCAAGGCGTATTGATGTCAGGATAAACATTATAAAACACTCCAAGCTTTGCCACCTTTTGCTAGCCCCAGGCGAGCACGTTCAATGCAGAAGTATATGCAATATTATGTCAATTTGCGTTCTATATGTGTCACGTGCCAATCTTTGGGGAGTAGAGGAGTGAGTGTGTTTGACTGTATCATCCGTCATCGATATTTGACAAGTCTCTCAGTGTGACGTCACAGGCACCCCGCCACAATGTATACAGTGAGTCTGTCAGAGCAACGAGACTAGTCTCGTTGGTCAGAGTGAGCCTACCTCTGTGGTGCAGCTTTCTTTACCTGTGTCACCTTACCAAACAAACTCCACAACCTCCACAAACTACAACAATAACACTGCGCACACTAGCTACTCGTCCCTGATAACGTCTTCTCTGCCCCCCGACAGCTTCCTCCACGTCCGATACTTCCACCCCATCCCCCACCAACCCCCACCTCCCCGAGGCTACATTCCAACAAAGAAATTATACATATTATAAATAAATCAGGTTTGACTCATTTATTCTCGTTTATGAACCGTTTATAATATGACCTAGAGTCCGTACTTGATCATCAGGAAGAGAGGTGAAGCTCTATCTACACTAGAGAAAATCATTTCAAAATAGTCTCTTATTCATTTTATTAGAAATTCAACAAAGTTCTACTTTTACATCTGATGTTGGTGCCAATGTAGAACGGCCCCTAAATGTTGAATATATTGTCAATTAGTAGGTTGCAAACCCATTTTATCTTTCCAAGCCTGTAGAAGAATCATAGAAAAGTCTATGGAGGAAGCAACACCGGCGACTATAACATATTGCCTATAGATTGGAGGAAGCAACACAGGCAACTATGAGATATTGCCTATAGATTGGAGGAAGCAACACAGGCAACTATGAGATATTGCCTATAGATTGCTTCCACACTGCCCGTGTCCCCTACAACCTGCTTGTCATTCATCAAAGACATTCATCAAATACAAGATAAATCGTATTTGTCTTGCAGGTACATGGCTATGGCATGAGAGCAGAGGGGGCCGATTCTTCATTCTTCACAGATTCCCTGACTCGTCCATCAATTCTCGCCATCTTTGAGGGGGAATTATAACTGGAAATGCGAGGGCAGAATTTCACCCCCGCCGAGATAACAAATCACCCTCGTGGCGCCTCTGGCGGACCTTTTGGGCCGTCACGTGCCACGTGATGACGTACGGTAACTCAGGTGTATCGCTAGACTCGTGATTATGATGATGATCCTGACACGGGTTTATCACAAGTTACAAGATTCTCGTATATTTCCATATTACCCCGTCTAGTAGTTTTGGATTATCAGCTTGATGAAATGAAAACTGTCATATCATTATAGCTTAAAATTGCATACGATAATACCGTGTGTACATCATCCTGGAATCAAATAATTATGGGAGTCTAATTCTGCGAGTGGAAAATAAATTGATATTCTACTTGACCTCTTGGCGGTAGTCTGATAGTTTTTATAACCCAAAGTGTTCTGTGTGTTAAAGAACAGCTCTCATAAAGTTCTGTGTAAATGCTTGAAAATGGGCAAGTTATCAGACATCATGAGGTACAAAGGGAATAGGCTTCAGGAAGATAATATAACTGGCATTTTGTCCACATAAATAAACCCTGTCAGCACCTCTCATCCCATCAGTGTTATCCATTTCCTGAAATATGTATTTGATAAGTGATGAACTGATAAAAAGAACACGGTCAGGTGTCATCATTATAACACTATTCTGCTGCCTGTTTCCTTATTTAATTAAAAAGCCATCCTGATGTTTTGGTGTTAATATGCAGTGATCTGTTGCTACTCCCAGTGTGAGATACTGACATTGGGAATATATGACCGTGAAGCGGGATTAGTTAATCCTCGCCTGACAAGATAACTCTGACGCAACTGCTGATCTATCAACATGGGGTTATTGAATCAGGAGATATGGATTTATACGATAAATAAATCACCCACAGTGCTGGCTAACATGACACAAATATGTGAACAAGGTGTGAAAACATGACACGGGTAATTAACATGAGTCATTAATTACCACGGAGCATCTCAATAAGATCACCTGCCAATTACTGCCATACCTTAGATAAGGTGCCAGATAGCTGTTGATTTCACGCGCACAATCCTGCATTCCGTAAACACGACTATCATTACACTTTAATTAGTTTATTATTATAAATATATCATTTGGGTGCCATTAAAAATAAATGAATAAAATAATCATTGAAGAAACAAGATAAGGAATGTTTAACCCCGATTTATAAGCAGGTTTATAAATAAGATTTTGGATTGGAAGCCTATGACGGTTACGATAGGGCTCCTGTGTTACAGACTGGGTAACATCGCACTAATATATGTCTATCTTGTCATCCTTCCTGGGAAATGTACTTACATTATTCCCCCCCCCCCCTAATACCACCGTGTCTACTAATCTCTCCACGTCTGCTACAAGGGCTGTGATGTGAGTTTAGTCTTAAAACACGCTGCCACAATCTCTCATAAGCTTGTTAGGCACATAAAACACAGCTGTCCTATCACCGGGACCTCAGGATCGCCATGTCTGATCATCCGGGACCTCAGGAACGCCATGAACACTGTCTCCTCTGTGCTCTTCCCATCCCAAATCACGCCATAAACAAAAAAACTTGTATTCAAATTGGTCTGCACTGGATTCGGGCCACTTTTGTCACTTACGTTTTGCGGTATGAAGTGGCTGGGATTTACACAAGTGGCTGAGATTGTTTGTGCTCATTTTTTGTGTTCATCCACGACATACATTTACAAGCATTATGTGGTAGTTATGTGTGAATGTGAATCAGGTTTCCAGACGATTTCCAGTTCTATTGGTAACAAACCTTTACAAATTGACAGCAAATATACTATGACATTATCAATGTGTTTGACTTTTTTATAATTCAGCTCACAAATTTCAAAATTTCTTGTCAATTTGTTCTAATAGTCCATACAGATTGTTTGTTTGTAGGATTTATATTTCTTACCTGATTCATCAAGGTCATCTTCTGTTTCCGATTCACTGCCAAAAGCCACAACCCTCAGAAGTTTCACACTCATGAAGAGAACACATATGATATTGACTCTGATTATCATGGTGCTGACTTCACCGCTATAGACCGCCCTGTGTTATTGCACAGAAAAACTCCCCTGCATGGTGGTTCGGCACAGGTTTGTGTCGTCTTTTTTTCAGGCAAAAATCAGCAATAAGTTGGGTATCGTGTTCCAGGTGTGTTTAATTTTTTTTCTTTATCCAGGTGTTACGCAGGGGGCAACTCTGAGCCCCGTTGTTTTCATCACCATGTGGTAAATGTCTCCTCCTTATAATTTGGCGATGTTTCCTCAGAGAGGAGATGCACATTGACTGGCTGATGGGTTGGTCCTCCTCATCCTGGGGTACGCTGGCTGGCGGGATGGCTGGGTGCGGCTGCTGAGGCCTGCCCGCATCACATCCCCCCGCTCCCTGATCTGTGACCGGGAGAAAGGTTAGCGGCTCCGTGGGTGGATATTGTATAATATATTTACCATGTTCCACGCTTATTTCACGTTTTACATAGCATGATATTGCTTGATGGGGAGATATATCTTACAGCGTGGTATGCAGTATTCAGTATGCAGCATTGATGAGAACGAGAATAGAGGCTCCCGAGATTATCATCACCCACTCCCAGGATCACACTGCATCATCACCCACTCCCGGGATCACACTGCATCATCACCCACTCCCGGGATCACACTGCATCATCACTCACTCCTAGGATCACACTACATCATCACCCACTCCTGGGATCACACTGTATCATCACCCACTCCCAGGATCACACTGCATCATCACACACTCCCAGGACCACACTGCATCATCATCCACTCCTGGAATCACACTGCATCACCACCCACTCCTAGGACCACACTGCATCACCACCCACTCCGAGTATCACACTGCATCATCATCCACTCCTAGGATCACACTGCATCATCACCCACTCCTAGGATCATACTGCATCATCACCCACTCCCAGGATCACACTGCATCATCACCCACTCCTAGGATCACACTGCATCATCACCCACTCCCAGGATCACACTGCATCATCACCCACTCCCAGGATCACACTGCATCATCACCCACTCCTAGGATCACACTGCATCATCACCCACTCCTGGGATCACACTGCATCATCACTCACTCCTAGGATCACACTGCATCATCACCCACTCCCAGGATCACACTGCATCATCACCCACTCCCAGGATCACACTGCATCATCACCCACTCCCGGGATCACACTGCATCATCACCCACTCCCAGGATCACACTGCATAATCACCCACTCCTAGGATCATACTGCATCATCACCCACTCCTGGGATCACACTGCATCATCACCCACTCCTAGGATCACACTGCATCATCACCCACTCCCAGGATCACACTGCATCATCACCCACTCCCGGGATCACACTGCATCATCACCCACTCCCAGGATCACACTGCATCATCACTCACTCCTAGGATCACACTGCATCATCACACACTCCTAGGATCACACTGCATCATCACCCACTCCTAAGATCACACTGCATCATCACCCACTCCCAGGATCAAACTGCATCATCACTCACTCCCAGGATCACACTGCATCATCACCCACTCCTAGGATCACACTGCATCATCACCCACTCCTGGGATCACACTGCATCATCACTCACTCCTAGGATCACATTGCATCATCACCCACTCCTGGGATCACACTGCATCATCACCCACTCCCAGGATCACACTACATCATCACTCCCTCCTGGGATCACACTGCATCATCACCCACTCCTGGGATCACACTACATCATCACACACTCCCGGGATCACACTGCATCACCACCCACTCCGAGTATCACACTACATCATCACCCACTCCCAGCATCACACTGCATCATCACCCACTCCTGGGATCACATTGCATCATCACCCACTCCTGGGATCACACTGCATCATCACCCACTCCTGGGATCACACTGCATCATCACCCACTCCCAGGATCACACTACATCATCACTCCCTCCTGGGATCACACTGCATCATCACCCACTCCTGGGATCACATTGCATCATCACTCACTCCTAGGATCACACTGCATCATCACTCACTCCTAGGATCACATTGCATCATCACTCACTCCTAGGATCACACTGCATCATCACCCACTCCCAGGATCAAACTGCATCATCACCCACTCCCAGGATCACACTGCATCATCACCCACTCCCAGGATCAAACTGCATCATCACCCACTCCCAGGATCACACTGCATCATCACTCACTCCTTCCCCTCCCCTGGCACTGAACACAATTATGAGTCATCCCCATCACCTCTGGATTTGTAAACAAGCATTGGTTATCCCCTAGAATATCAATGGATATTTGTCCTCAGATTTACCTTTACCTATAGAATGTTGTGGTAACTGTCTGGACTGCTTCAATGTGTTGCGTTTCCAGCTGCTAGTATATCAACCCATTATTACATAACCAAATATTTAAATTGAAATAAAAGTTTTCAAAATTTGTGATTCATCAAGTTTTCAAAATTTGTGCTTCATTTCGAAGGCTAATTCGAAGGCTAATTCTTCACATTGTATGTATTTTTCATATTTGAGGAGCTCATAACTTCGATAAATCCAAACTATTTGACTGTATAATAAGGGCTCACCCTGTGAGTAACGCAATTCTAAACATCCACATTTGGCAAAAGTCAAAGATTTAGAGATATCTCGTGAGATTTCAAGGGAGATCTGCTGTAGCAACGCCAACCATGGGAAAACCCGCAATATCGCTAATCAGATCTAGTTAAGGCAAATGCGATCTGTAATATTTCATATCAAAATTTACTGTAGATGCAGAAAAAGATTTTCAGCAAAAGTTCCTGTTATGCCAAAAATAGAAATTGCAGTTGATATAGAGCTATAATTACTGGTAACTGTGCTGCAAGCAATTTATGCTATAAATTAGAAGCATATTAACTGAAACAACTATGTACAGTGTATGTCTTCAAAGGGACACGTGGAACTTTATATGCATGTTCAGATCATTGCATTCATGTTTTAACAACGAGGGGCATTATTTCTTCTCTTTTGATACTAACATTTTCTCTTCGCTAGATTAGGTGACCCGTGATCTGTTCACATAAATCTGCGAGAACCTATGTGATCATAATCTAATTATGACAAAGGCCACCATTGGCAGATAATCCCATTTACACACACACAAAAAACAGATTATCTCAACGATAATCTCGAAAATATATGTCCATGAATCAGGGCAGACCGTGATAATCTTGTAAAACAAATATGCTGTTGTGCCTCTCCCATATGGGAGGTAGTAATGACAACTGTCGACCTGGGCCTCCCAATATCTCCACCCCTCCTTCCCCCGATAACAAATGACCTCTCGGACATTCCACACAGAATCAGTCATTCGCAAACGAGGCAGCTTGGCGCATACCTGGGCCGGCGGTGTGAAATCACATCAAAGATGGCCTGGCCACCATGCCAAAGGCCAACATGCTGCATTTACACAACTAAATGTTTGCTCTTAATCCCCCGCTAACTTGTCCTGGAATGTCAGCAATTCTAAATTTGAGGTCATACGCCAGATTAATGAGGGGTCGGTTTTTGAGATTGGTTTGTCTCGTGTCAGATTTTTAATGGAGAGTGAATGAATCGAAAATGGCATTTTTACCTGCATCTGTGTTGGAGTGCCATTAACTCTAGAAACTTTCTCTTTGAGGTCAAATAAATGAAACCGGAAGTCTGGCGTTCCACGTGACTTGGCCCGATATATCACGTGATTATATTTCTACCTCAAGCATAAAACATGTGCACAACTTCTACATTCAATAGTGCGATTGCGAGTTTCCATCTTGTTTTTTTAATGATTAGATTTTGGAGAGTTTTTGTGCGCTTCCGATTTTAATTGTGCAGTTCCGGTGTGTTGTTTTCAATGGGGCAATATGGCGACCTGCAAATGGCCTATAAATGTATGAACAGTCATGTTGTATGCAAGTGTCCAAGGAAAGCTCACTGCGTATGATTGCCCAAATTAGCTTCCTCTACAATTTCACTGATTTACAATTCATTGTTTCAAGTAATAATCAAAACAATGGATGACAAAGTAAGACCTAAGCTGTACTTCTCATGATGTTCCACAGGACAATAAAGGTTAACGGATGTTGCACTTATCATGATGTACCATTGGACAATAAAAGCAAATGGAAATTGCACTTATCATGATGTACCACTGGACGATAAAAGCAAACGGAAGCTGCACTTATCATGATGTACCACTGGACAACAAAGGCAAACGGAAGCTGAGCTTATCATGATGTACCATTGGACGATAAAAGCAAACGGAAGCTGCACTTATCGTGATGTTCCACTGTACAATAAAGGCAAACGGAAGCTGCACTTATCATGATGTACCATTGGGCAATAAAGGTAAACGGATGCTTCACTTATCATGATGTACCATTGAGCAATAAAGGCAAACGGAAACTGCACTTATCATGATGTACCATTGGGCAATAAAGGTAAACAGAAGTTGCACATATCATGATGTACCACAGAACAATAAGGGCGATAAGAAGCTGTTTGAATCACTATGTACTACTGGACTATAAAGCTGCATTTATTTTGCAATTTATGTGAATATTTATTACTTTATGTTTTAAAAGTGTTGCATCAAATCATTTTGGAACACATATGAGATTTCATGCGCCATCTGTGTTTTGATTTTGAACTGTATTGTATTTGTTTAACCTGAAATGCTCTTCAAACTTTTCAACTTCAAAACTAGAAACCCTGATTACATCCTTGCAACTGTTCACCATGGCAACCACACGTAATATTTGTGTGGTGACCCATAGAGAGATGACGTCAGCGAGAAATAATATCCATTTTTCTCTCAAAGTTTGTTGACCACCAAATAAATGCGGAAATGAGTAATCCTGAAATGTTACTGGTATGCTAATTTGTAAAAAATGAAAATGATGCACGTTTCAGCTGGTTTTAACTAATAACTAGTAAGTATGTGAATGTATAGTTAATAAGAGGCTTCCAAGCCAAATTGGAGATAAATAAGGATTAAGCATTCACATATCAGACTGTAGTGAAACCTCAAAATGGTTGCCATATCTCATAAAACAGGTTATTGAATATATATATATATATATATATATATATATATATATATATATATATATATATATATATATATATATATATATATGACAGCCCCCAGGCAAAAAGGGTCCTAATGGACTAGATTTTCGAAAATGAGTTAACACCAGATTTAGACACTATGAGGCATCACTCGATAAAAATTGCCACTTTCGATATCAAATTACCTTCTTAAAGGGTCACACGGTGACCTTCAGACGACCTTGACCTTGACACAGGTCAGATCGACAAAGAGTAGCTTGCTCGCAAAGGTAAAGAGGAAAGAGAGGCAAAAAGGCACTGGAAATGAAGCCAAAATAACAAAATCGTAGCCCTTCGGCCAAGCATGGTTTGACCAGGGTGCAGAATCTAGAATACACCCTATATAAGGCCCTTATGGGGGTTGCTTGATGGGGAGGAGACCATACGAAGCGTGACAGCCCCCAGGCAAAAAGGGTCCTAATGGACTAGATTTTCGAAAATGAGTTAACACCAGATTTAGACACTATGAGGCATCACTCGATAAAAATTGCCACTTTCGATATCAAATTACCTTCTAAAAGGGTCACACGGTGACCTTCAGACGACCTTGACCTTGACACAGGTCAGATCGACAAAGAGTAGCTTGCTCGCAAAGGTAAAGAGGAAAGAGAGGCAAAAAGGCACTGGAAATGAAGCCAAAATAACAAAATCGTAGCCCTTCGGCCAAGCATGGTTTGACCAGGGTGCAGAATCTAGAATACACCCTATATAAGGCCCTTATGGGGGTTGCTTGATGGGGAGGAGACCATACGAAGCGTGACAGCCCCCAGGCAAAAAGGGTCCTAATGGACTAGATTTTCGAAAATGAGTTAACACCAGATTTAGACACTATGAGGCATCACTCGATAAAAATATATATATATTTTTTTTTTATTTGAGATGCACCGAGTGTAAATAATAGTAACAAAATATTTAGAATTAGATATGTTCACGTAGTTAGAGTGACATCTGTTGTCAGTGTCTTACCGCTACCAAACATTACTTTCAAAAGTTGTTGAATAGGAGTCTTAGTACTCAGCTATATATCAGGCAATATTTCAATAAACCTGACCGCGAATGTGTTCTGAAAGTGTATTTTATTCATAAAAAACCTTAATATACACTGTGTTATCTTTGTTATATTTGTTATCACATTGAGACTCACCACTCACTCATATAGGTTCGAGTCCCTATCCCAGGTTAAGTCCGTGGCCTGAGCAGAACTACTCATTGAGCAGCCTGGTCCTTCCACCTGGTGCCGATCTGAGCATAGACCTTCAGGTCTGCTTGAAAAATAAGACTTTCATTGTAATGAAATATAAGGATAATCACTTTACACACACACACACACACACACACACACACATCCACATTCATATATATATATATATATATATATATATATATATATATATATATATATATATATATATATATATATATATATATATATATATATATATTGATATCTCGCAAGGAACTGATGAGCGACTGATAAAAAGCTACATAGGTGGCACCACAGTCAAGATCATCATAATGTAGACCTGTACACCTTGAGCAGCACCACCATGTTGCATATAGTCCGTGCTGCCCCCTATTATTCCTGCTCATTCTGGTTTAATTTAGAATTCTTGTGTGTTGATCAGTCCCGATAAATGACAGAAGAATTGAAACTAAATTGAACCTTTTCAAAATGGTATATTAGGTTGTTTTGGACATAATGTTTTTGGCACTTAATTTTACAGTGCAAAAATAGCACTCAATTTTCTATGTTTGCAAAGGTCAATTCAATTCTATGTGTGAGTCTTTTGGACAAAAAAACATTGAAGTATCGTATCGTATAATAAAATTAAGGTTAGGCCTGAGGATATTTTGAGGTAATTTTCAACCAAATTTTGCCATCTTGGTTTTAGTGCTTTCAAATCTTGGCTTCGTAAATCACGAATAATTATGTCCCAAACACATAACCTTCAAATGCATTCGCAACTCAATGACAATTTGTAGATTTAAGACTTGCTTTCAATGTTATTTCTCATAATTCCACTCAGTCATTATACACTACAAAATATCTGAGATAATGTGACTGATACTTCCCAGGTCAGACAAGCCGCAGGTTTTAAGGTGTGTATGTTGCTAAGCAACCATGTTGCTAATCTCACGTCCAGGTCACGTGAGCGAAATATGATTTCATGTCACAAGGAGCCATGAAAGATAAGAAGGTTGCCTTCCGCTTACTCTTAGAAGTGGGGCTTGCCGTTATTTCTTTTCAATTATGTTATATTCATACCTCTTTCACACTTTATTCACATATTATTTATATGGGTATTTCCTGAAATTAAATGATTCCCCTTTCAGTGACAACTTCAGATTTGTGGTTTCATGAGGAGAAAATGAAAAGGGTTCATACATATTTAAGTGATTTCATATTCAGTGACAGCTTCACAAATGTGGTTTTCATGAATGGAAAATGAAAATGTTACATAAACAAAACACATGATGGCCAAAGGTGAAAATGTGACCTCTTCAAAACCAAAACATATTTTTGCTGCAGAATACACTATCACTTCTTGAGTTGTATGTATACGAGATAACAACCAACTAAATTTTGTGAAAAATCAGAGTTCAGACCTCACAGAATTTCCATGATATCTGAAAAGAATGATTTTAGAAGAGCGCGGACTTGATTTTGGATATTTGATTTTTCAGTTTTTCAAAAACAAAATGTTCCAAATGCAAAAATAAATATACATATAAAATATCTACTCTATCCAACACCATCCATCCCTTTTCCCAGGACAGACGAACATGTATGGTTTTGTACTATTGTGTCAGTTCTGCACGACTAATGAGGCACTAATGGGGGATTCGGCATGCTTTAATAGTAGACATGCGCAGGACATGTCCTCAACCATCAACATTGGGGCCAAAATATGAGAGTAGAATGTTGCTCTTTCTTTCTATCTCAGAGTATATATTCCACATGTCACTTTCTAGGGGGTTTGTAATGTCTACTAGAATTATGAGGCTTTGATTACGGATTTGAGATACTTGATAAACACATCTGTAATGGCCAAACCGACAATATAGGGACCAAAATCTTTGAGCAATGTGTTGGTCCTTTTCCTCTAACAAAGTCGGATCCCTCATAAAAACATAGAGTTTTGACACTGTGTACTGGATTTAGAGGTTTGTCTACTAGACGTCCAGAATAGGTCACAAGCCATTAATAAAGAGACCGTAATAATGTGCGAGTTACGCTATGACCCTTTTTCTCTTATAAGGAGAATACACCCCACTTTACACTTTGCAGGAAGTTTTGCACTGACTACTAGAATTATGAGGCACTGCTTACTGCACCTGTCTAGAATATGCCCCAAACTATTACGATAGAGGAATTGGTGCATCATAGAACTTGCAGAACGATATGTCCTATTGTGGACTTGTAAACAAACATATATGTAAATCTATAGGATAGTATGCCCAAGCACATATTCACTTAATTTACGTTTTGGACTTGATATTCTAACCAGAAGTAAATTTTGATAAACAGTCCTTAGATTGGCTGCTTCAAGGGCTGGACATGTGATCGCAAAAAGGGCACAGATATTCCCCATAAGTTGACCTTGTTAGGGCAAAAGGGCAAAGGTCAATGGAGCTGTCAATCTCACGTTGACTCTTCTCTTGTCATGTGAAATTGAAAGTTGCACTTTGGGCGTCATAATGCCAAACAGACTTTAAAGTTTCACGCATATATCATATACTTGTATTATTGTTCAACTAGTTTTATGTGAGTGTTAGTATCTTAATTGTACACACAGGTGGAATATTTACAAACAAGAGGCGGGCCAAAGATAAAAGTGTCTTGTTGTTGGAGTTGATCACACCCTCCCGGCATGTCGTGTACTATTAGGTAGCGGGAGTCAGGAAGGTAGAGCTTTGTGATGTGTGATCTCTTACCTGTGCTTGCTGGTATGTATAATCCTCTGCTTTCTGGGTTCTCTCTCTCCCCTCCCACTCTACCCTCCTCCTCCCGGGGAGAATGCCATCTGGCAGCCAATCATTGACCTCAGCACAGAATAACAGGGAGGGTGCATAGGGACCAGGGATCCAACACACTTTGAAATGCATAAAATTGCAATCGATGGAAAATGACTGCATCCCAATAAACAACTCCCCCATTCTTTTCGCGGATATCAGAGATCAGTGGGTAACATATTAAATATTGAGTAGCGTGTGTGCAGTCTATTAGGTGTTTTTTTCATATTCATGTCATGTTCCTTTCCCAGATGCGTTCAGAAGCTTGTGCCATGTTTCGAAGAAATATCTGTTGGATGACTGCCATATCTATACCAAACAGTGATTCCCTTATAATCATCAGGAGAATACAAAACATATTTCAGTTGCTACCATCAGAGCGGCCTGGGATGAGGAGGTCAGGGTTGGGTGAACCCCCATACACCCCCCAGCTGCGGTATATCACTACCCACCCTCTTTTCTGCAACTCCACCACCCCAGCCTCTGATCTCAGCGACGGCAGTTTCTACCCTGAGACCAAAACAACACACTTCCACCTCATTCTCCTCCAAGACTTGGACTCACACAGGTTTTATTAGCAAACAATCCACGATGAGAAGAGAATTGCTACTTGCACTATATTGTATCGTCTCAGGTAAGATTTTCTGTCATAGTAATTGTTTAACTGTTCATGTGATTAACTATTCTTTTAATAAATTACTGGGTTAACGACTTAACGTTAAGTAAGACAAGATTTGAAGCGAATCCCAATTTTTTTTCTACAATATATCTATCTGGTCTACAAACTTTTAGAAATGGATTTCTTCACAAAAAGTCCTGTTGGAGTACCTCATATGGACAGGAAATCTATTCACATAAATATACACTGAATATTAATCATAAATGTATTGCTTAATTGAATACTTGTATATAAATAAATTTAGAGAAAGGAGTTTATTGAAAGATACAATATGTTAGTATTATTTCACCGCAATGAACAGACTGAGTCTGGTATCAGCGCTATATAAATTATTATTATTATTATTTTTATTATTATTATTATTATTATTATTATTATTTTTATTATTATTATTATTATTATTATTATTATTATTATTATTATTATTATTATTATTATTATTATTATTATTATTATTATTATTATTATTATTATTATTATTAATAGTAGCAGTAGCAGTATAGAATATAATGTATATCCTGATGTATAGTTTATAAACATACTATAAGATGAGAAGGGATTGACACAGAGGGATAGTAGATTAATACGTGAGTGGTGGGGTGTGGGAAGATGTCAGAGTTGCTAGTATTGGATGACACTATATGTCCACAACATCTTGATAACTTAGCATTTATTATATATGGCATCACCATTTGGGAGGGTCTCTGTTCACAGGAGATGGTGATTTATACCGCATCTATTATATATGGCATCACCATTTGGGAGGGTCTGTGGTGATTTATGCCACATCTATCTACTAATGCAGGGATCATACTGCGCGCATACTGATATGCTAGGATCAGAGTCATAATCCAATGTGGAGATTGGAACAGCTCTGGCCTTTCTCAATTTATAATTAAATAAATAAATATATATATATATATATATATATATATATATATATATATATATATATATATATATATATATATATATATATTAATAAGACAAATTCATTTTCTAGGATTTAGCTACTTTGCTTAAATGTTTACATTAACCTTTTTTTTTTTTGAAAAACCACATCGGACTTCTAGGAAACTGTAATATTCCGAAGAAAAAAAAATTGCATCTATTGAATCAAGTGGCTCCCTTCTCTCGTGGATGACAAAAGGTCCATAAGGGATGGAAACAACCCAGCTTATCCAACGTGCCAATTAAAGATTATTTGTCAGAGGTATGAATGGTACTCATATTTGCCTTTACTGAGTAGATAAGGAAAAAGGAGGCTGCTCATTGTTCTAGTAGGTGAGCATGGAGCACGTTTATATGACCTGTGTGATGTTACACTTGTTATGTTCAGGAAGCCAAAGGTGATACATCGCATTCATACAACAAGGTAACACTTTAATAAGAGTCCTGAAGATTTAAGAGAGATACTGTCAAAAGCGCATGGACAGAACCATCATCAAATACCAAATGGTTTTATTCATCAATGATTTTGTTTCTATTTTATTTTATTTTGTTGTTGTTGACAAAATCGATTCTTGATTGAATAACTTTGAGTTCCTTTGGAATAGGAGACATTTCTTATATGCCACAATATCCATCATGGTTATTTGTATATCAATATATTATCTGTTATCAGTTAGCACGAAGACAGAAGTTAGACATACTATGTTTGTTTGCTGCTAAAGTACCTTGTTGGAGAGGGAAACAATGGTAAACAAGTAAGGATGGAAGCTGCGGGGGGAAATATCAAGCAGAAAGCCGCCACATTCCCGCCGGCTTCAGTGTCAGGATGGGACATATATACAAACCAATACATCGGATATGCACATTGTTTCTTCCACATGCCCAACCAAACCACACGCCCCTTATTTTTTCAAATATTTCTGCAATGACCTTGCCATGTGTTTGTTTCAGATAGGCTAACAGAGTCATCTTGATCTGATTATTCATAGCTGTCTGTGGAGAACTAAAGCCCTTTTTGTTCATTCTATTTTATGGTTTCTCTTTTTGTTCCTGTCACAGAAATATCGTCTTTATATTGGCGGGATAATGGGGTTACAAGGCTCTGATTTGTATTTTCAAAACACCCTGGCAGCGGTGATATATCAAGCTGGCATTGTAAGTTATGTCTTACACGTGTCCCGATGACATCCGGGGACCTGAGGTCACACTCGTCTTACTTACACCAATACTAACCTTGACATTACAATAACATCAAATATGCTTATCTCATTGTGTAGACTTCTGTATATATACACGATTCAAAGATTTTTATATTATATAGTGTATTATTACTTGATATATTTTACACAGTTAATGTTGAATATTCCAAGATACAATGAATGTGAATCATATCTTTAAATTAATGCATAGCCCCTAACTTAACTGTCACAGTTCCATCATCTCCTCGAGTCTCTGCTCTGTCAGTAGTTGACCTGCCTTGACCTCCCTTGACCTGACATTCCAAATCTGAAATTGAGAAATTGCCTTTGGCTGCAGTTAATAGGGATTCCTTAAGCGCGGTGTTTATTTAAGTGACCAATGTACGTCAGTCCCCTCTCTCATTCCCCAGCAACCTGGTCCCAGCATCCTGGCACCTGTGGCGCCACCTTTCAAAGGTTTCTCTCTTATTAACCAAGTTAACAGTAATATGGCTTTGGTGATTTGTTTTAATGGGTTCACATTGTGCCAAATGATTGGTAATTGATGGGAATCATTATAAAGACATTATATTGTACACAGTATTCAGTCACGTGCCGTGTTGAAATCAATGAAGCCTCGGGGTCGTCTTGGCTCATATTCTTCATCTATACATTTTACATTTAGACAATTTCAATGTTAATCTTACCATGTTTGTTCAAAGAAAGGGATACCAGTTGCGTTGGATGGGAAAATTGAGATGGTTTAAAATGACAAGAAAGCTTTTGTCCAATCTCTTAACAATATAGATTAAAGATCTGGGTCATTATTTAAGCGCATTAAACAAAACAGAAGTGACTGAGGATCTCACTATTGCAGGATTACAGGATTATTGCAGGATTGCAGGATTATTGCAGAATTGCAGGATTATTACAGGATTATTGCAGGATTGCACGATTATTGCTGGATTGCAGGATTATTGCACCATTGCAGGATTATTGCACCATTGCAGGATTATTGCACCATTGCAGGATTATTGCACCATTGCAGGATTATTGCACCATTGCAGGATTATTGCAGGGTTGTGTGTATGGTACATTCTATTAAGTGTCCCATTTAGAATATATCATGTACGCTGCAAAACAATATTTTTACTCATTCTATGTAACTTAATAATGAAAAAGTACAAATTCTACCAAGAGGTATATAGAATGTTGTTTATCAGTATCGTGTGCCTGTACATAAATCATGACTGTAGTATGTGTGATGATCTGGTTAAGGAGAGAGAGTTGTATCCATGTGGGAGATCTCCCCTTGTCCACAGCGAGCGGGCCACCCAGATAGCACATGGCTCTCAGCTGTAGTTGGACAAGGTAGTAAACACTAGATCTCAGGATGTAAACTCTTGTAATGGGTCACACCTGGGATGGGATGGGCGATAATGTATATTACTCATCTGGCAAGAATTGTAGCTATCATCGGTCATTGCACAATGAAATAAACTCCTCACCAAGCAGCCTTCAGGTATTTACTGATGTTTGACATCTTGTCCGCAAAATAGCGGTTTGTGTCAAGGAGCCATATTATAGATTAACCATTTCTTTTACCGACCAACAAATAGTGGGATTTCTTAGGTATGTGCCTGCTTTGATAAGTCAAAAGTCCCTTTGAAAAAGCAGAAACTTGGCAACGAGTAATGCATTTAACATTTATAATCTGGTGCATGCAGCACACTCGCTCCTCTGAGCAACAATATGCAGGTCGTGCTCGGACCAAGGCAAGAATCATGACCACGTGACTGGTGAGAAGTTCTCCATTACACAGGCTTAAGACAGTCTCACCTGCTCTCGTGACCACGTGACTGGTGAGAAGTTCTCCATTACACCGGCTTTGGACAGTCTCACCTGCTCTCGTGACCACGTGACTGGTGAGAGGTTCTCCATTACACAGGTTTGGACAGTCTCACCTGCTCTCGTGACCACGTGACTGGTGAGAAGTTCTCCATTACACCGGCTTTGGACAGTCTCACCTGCTCTCGTGACCACGTGACTGGTGAGAGGTTCTCCATTACACAGGCTTTGGACAGTCTCACCTGCTCTCGTGACCACGTCACTGGTGAGAAGTTCTCCATTACACAGGCTTTGGACAGTCTCACCTGCTCTCGTGACCACGTGACTGGTGAGAGGTTCTCCATTACACAGGCTTTGGACAGTCTCACCTGCTCTCGTGACCACGTCACTGATGAGAAGTACTCCATTATACGGACTTTGAACAGTCTCATCTGCTATAGCACTGAATCGTCGCCTTACATTGAGAGGTACTGCAAAACATTTTTTTAAAAACAAAATGTTTGTCATCATGCGCATAAGAACTTAATCTATAAATCATATGTTTCTCCACTTCAATAATTAGAAACTATTTGATCAGAAATAGCATTGCTGTCAGACGATGGACCCCTTACATGTCATCAAAATAAAACAAATCTGATCTGTGGCCAACAAAAGGTTACCAAAGGGAAGAGTTCGTATCCTCATGTCTATATGACAATGCAATAGAAAAACCTTCAGTTGATAATGCAATAGTAAAATCTTCTGTTTCACTTTAACGAGAGTAGGGCATTGAGCCCCGATGACAGGCGTCTACTTTGCCTTTAAGATAGTCCATACAAGATCCATTTGACTTGATACAGACTGCCGCAAAATTGCAATTAAGTTTATCATAATTAATGATCAATATACACCATGATCAATAAATATCATGATCAATAAATATCATGATGAATACATATCATGATCAATACACATCATGATTAATATGCATCATGATTTATATGCATCATATATTAATATATATGCATCATATATTAATATATATGCATCATATATTAATATATATGCATCATATATTAATATATATCATGATTAATATATATCATGATTAAAATGTAGTATGTAAATTTAGTGGAGAGAAAAGATGAGCAATAAATGATTTCCTCACTACTCTTGGGATTCTGGTAAGGGATATGAGCAGACGTTTTATTGTTGTTCCTTTCCTCACTTGTAACTGAGATATTAGCACCTAGCAGAGGTTTTGAGTCTGTTCCAAGAATGCAGGTAGTTGTATACAAGTCTTGTCAACAGTGTGAATATTCCTCCCTGTCAGCAGGTGGTTCACCGACCCAGGACAACACCTCATTCTGCACCTCAGAGCTGTGCTAATATACTCCACATATATCACCCACCCAGGACAACACCTCATTCTGCACCTCACAGCTGTGCTAATATACTCCACATATATCACCCACCCAGGACAACACCTCATTCTACACCTCAGAGCTGTGCTAATATACTCCACATATATCACCCACCCAGGACAACGCCTCATTCTACACCTCAGAGCTGTGCTAATATACTCCACATATATCACCCACCCAGGACAACACCTCATTCTACACCTCAGAGCTGCGCTAATATACTCCACATATATCACCCACCCAGGACAACGCCTCATTCTACACCTCAGAGCTGTGCTAATATACTCCACATATATCACCCACCCAGGACAACACATCATTCTGCACCTCACAGCTGCGCTAATATACTCCACATATATCACCCACCCAGGACAACACCTCATTCTACACCACAGAGCTGCGCTAATATACTCCACATATATCACCCACCCAGGACAACACCTCATTCTGCACCTCAGAGCTGCGCTAATATACCCCACATATATTACCCACCCAGGACAACGCCTCATTCTACACCTCAGAGCTGTGCTAATATACTCCACATATATTACCCACCCAGGACAAAACGGCCAGCAGTTCCGATTGCCGTGCGGGCAACGGGAGATCATCGGCCACAATTGGGTATCTTTAAGACGTTGGACGGGTCATCGGGAACTTTTAGCTGCAACATAAATGTTACCGGCATTTTTCCGATGTCTTATCAGCAAATATATCTTAAAGTAGACGGCAGGGTCCCGGCAGGGTCCCGGCACATCGGCAGATTATCTCAGGGCTGCCAGGGGCATCGTGCGGTGAAATTAGGATATCTGACAGATGTCTGTCAATGAGACAGACGTCTTTAGGATATCCTGAAGACGTCCATGACATCTCATCTAGCAAGTGCCGTGTGGCACCCCTGTATAATGTGACCACAGCTACGGCATCTCTCAGATTGTTGCTGATAAACTCCCCGGCGCCCGGGACCCTGTGAAGTCGGCCGATTGTTACTTCCCGGCCGGCGCCCTGTGCAAATGTGACTGAGACATTAGGGGGGAATAGATCTGTCCCAAGTGTCCGGAAACGTCGCGATTGATCCGGCTGTGTTATGAGCGTCCGATATAGCTTGAAATGTGTGGATTGGTTCAGATTCAGAGCTCTCACACAATGAGCATGAGTTCTTAGATGGAGGTGAGGTGTGAGTAACCTATTCTTGTCCACTTGACCTCAGACTATGGACGGCGAGACGCACTACTTGTTGTGATAGACAGGTAATTTGTGGTCAGATAACTTGCAACAGAAAACCTGTGTGTTAGTGAAAGTTTACCTTCTCATAGAGTTTGTTCCACGATGGGTTTGAACAGGTGTCAATTACTCCAGTGGTTCTCCGCACAACTGCAATGAGTTCATATAGTAGTACTACCCAGGCTTTCTCTGAATGTACACTGTTGTTTCATGCTGGATGTTCTTATTCCTTGAGTTTATTGCAGGAATATATATCCATGATTGAATTATGCTCAAGGTTGGTCAAATCACTTTAAGTTTAAAGTGCGAAGTATTTTTTAGAAACTGCAACCTAACCTTTTGTTTTCACACAATATTTCTTTCATAAAGTTGAAATTTGTGTTCCAAGAGAAATTAGAAAATATTTTCTTCCACAGATTGATTGGAGGAACACCCCATTAATAAGGTTACATACAAGAAAATTTACGAATTTTGTTCTCCTGTTGCTCAATTGCTCACAAAAATAGGAGAACTACATGGCTTTGTTGAACCCAGTTGATCACTGGGTTAAGACAGTATTCTGTGAGACACTTCACTTCCATAATAGGATCACATTCTGATTTCCATAAAATGCTCCCAGATGTGAACAAAGATAGGAATCAATGTGAGGCTTGTGAACCTTTGTATTTAAGGATTGGATGACACAGAAAAGAAATATCTGGGGGACTTAGGCTTCTTGTAGTCAATACCAATCATGGCTTTGGTATCAATTGTATAACTAGAGTGTATGACCTTCACTTGCAGGGCCTGGCATAAACCCAGTATGTGCTTAAAGATTTTACTTTTACACTCCAACAGGATTGCATATTGCTTGTTTCCTATTGATAACCATATACATAAAGTACAGAGTGACATGGAAAGATATGGAAGACTCATGGGGAGCTGATGCAGTATGATATATAGCCCTGCATGTTGTTAAAAGAGATCTATGCTTGACGTAATTTCCACACTTTGTATTTGTATTATGTATAATAAATCTTACCTCTATCATCTTGACCAACAAAAGTGACCACCATTTCGGTCCATAATATCATTATACTTTTAACATAGGTTATTGAGAGAATACATATCAAGCCCAAATCTTGTTTGTTTTTAACAGAATTTTGTTGTAATTACGTGAAATCCATAAACTTTAATTCAAATTTAATATCAACTTATTCATAAATGTTACCTTGTGAAGATAGGGTGAGATGTTGGGCGATGGCAAAACACAGAGGAACAGAACAGCTTCACTTCAGATTACTCGACAATTGTAGTGTCCGTCACGTGACCAATCTTGTTGCTTGGGAACAACAATGTCCTTCTCTTAATGACCTATTGGCCCAGTAATTAATGTCACCCCTATTATAAACCCCTTGTTTCCGACTCTAACATACCTTAATTCATAAGAATGTATTATAGTTTTGGTCAATCTTGTGTTTTAGTATCATGCTTGGCTGACAACCCCAGTGAGGAACATGAAGGTCATAAAGACAACAAGGTTGAACCAGACCTCAGGATTACAACCATCATAGTATGTATCAATCCATCACTACACTATATATAGATAATAGAGATGAACCAGACCTCAGGGTGACAACCATCACGGTATGTATCAATCCATCACTACACTGTATATAGATAATAGAGATGAACCAGACCTCAGGGTGACAACCATCATAGTATGTATCAATCCATCACTACACTGTATATAGATAATAGAGATGTACCAGACCTCAGGGTGACAACCATCACGGTATGTATCAATCCATCACTACACTGTATATAGATAATAGAGATGAACCAGACCTCAGGGTGACAACCATCATAGTATGTATCAATCCATCACTACACTGTATATAGATAATAGAGATGAACCAGACTTCTCGGTGACAACCATCATAGTATGTATCAATCCATCACTACACTATATATAGATAATAGAGATGAACCAGACCTCAGGGTGACAACCATCATAGTATGTATCAATCCATCACTACACTATATATAGATAATAGAGATGAACCAGACCTCAGGGTGACAACCATCACGGTATGTATCAATCCATCACTACACCATATATAGATAATAGAGATGAACCAGACCTCAGGGTGACACCCATCATAGTATGTATCAATCCATCACTACACTATATATAGATAATAGAGATGAACCAGACCTCAGGGTGACAACCATCACGGTATGTATCAATCCATCACTACACTATATATAGATAATAGAGATGAACCAGACCTCAGGGTGACAACCATCATAGTATGTATCAATCCATCACTACACTATATATAGATAATAGAGACGAACCAGACCTCAGGGTGACAACCATCATAGTATGTATCAATCCATCACTACACTATATAGAGATAATAGAGATGAACCAGACCTCAGGGTGACAACCATCATAGTATGTATCAATCCATCACTACACTATATATAGATAATAGAGATGAACCAGACCTCAGGGTGACAACCATCATGGTATGTATCAATCCATCACTACACCATATATAGATAATAGAGATGAACCGGACCTCAGGGTGACAACCATCATAGTATGTATCAATCCATCACTACACTGTATATAGATAATAGAGACGAACCAGACCTCAGGGTGACAACCATCACGGTATGTATCAATCCATCACTACACCATATATAGATAATAGAGATGAACCAGACCTCAGGGTGACAACCATCATGGTATGTATCAATCCATCACTACACTATATATAGATAATAGAGATCAACCAATCCTCAGGGTGACACCCATCATAGTATGTATCAATCCATCACTACACTATATATAGATAATAGAGACGAACCAGACCTCAGGGTGACACCCATCATAGTATGTATCAATCCATCACTACACTATATATAGATAATAGAGATGAACCAGACCTCAGGGTGACAACCATCACGGTATGTATCAATCCATCACTACACTATATATAGATAATAGAGATCAACCAATCCTCAGGGTGACACCCATCATAGTATGTATCAATCCATCACTACACTATATATAGATAATAGAGACGAACCAGACCTCAGGGTGACAACCATCACGGTATGTATCAATCCATCACTACACTATATAGAGATAATAGAGATGAACCAGACCTCAGGGTGACAACCATCATAATATGTATCAATCCATCACTACACTGTATATAGATAATAGAGATGAACCAGACCTCAGGGTGACAACCATCACGGTATGTATCAATCCATCACTACACTATATATAGATAATAGAGACGAACCAGACCTCAGGGCGACAACCATCACGGTATGTATCAATTCATCACTACACTATATATAAATCATAGATATGAACCAGACCTCAGGGTGACAACCATCATGGTATGTATCAATCCATCACTACACTATATATAGATAATAGAGATGAACCAGACCTCAGGGTGACAACCATCATAGTATGTATCAATCCATCACTACACTGTATATAGATAATAGAGATGAACCAGACCTCAGGGTGACAACCATCACGGTATGTATCAATCCATCACTACACTATATATAGATAATAGAGATGAACCAGACCTCAGGGTGACAACCATCACGGTATGTATCAATCCATCACTACACTGTATATAGATAATAGAGACGAACCAGACCTCAGGGTGACAACCATCACGGTATGTATCAATCCATCACTACACTATATATAGATAATAGAGATGAACCAGACCTCAGGGTGACAACCATCATAGTATGTATCAATCCATCACTACACTATATATAGATAATAGAGATGAACCAGACCTCAGGGTGACAACCATCACGGTATGTATCAATCCATCACTACACTATATATAGATAATAGAGATGAACCAGACCTCAGGGTGACAACCATCACGGTATGTATCAATCCATCACTACACTATATATAGATAATAGAGATGAACCAGACCTCAGGGTGACAACCATCATGGTATGTATCAATCCATCACTACACTACATAGAGATAATAGAGATGAACCAGACCTCAGGGTGACAACCATCATAATATGTATCAATCCATCACTACACTATATATAGATAATAGAGATGAACCAGACCTCAGGGTGACAACCATCACGGTATGTATCAATCCATCACTACACTATATATAAATATCTGCATTGTTAAATATGTCTCTGGGTACAAGAAGTTTGGAATTTGTGTTTAAAGATTGTTATTAAAATCCTATGTAGATGTGTTACTCTCGATGTGTGTACTTGATGATTGTGGATTTGATGAAGCTCTCTTCTCTTGCAGCTTCCGCCCTTCGTGATGATTAAGAACGATACGGAGGGAGAGGGAACACATTTTGAAGGATTTCTGGTGGATTTCCTGGAGCACATATCAAAGAAAACCGGATTAAGTTACTCCATGAAGCTGGTCGTGGATGGAAAGTTTGGGCACAATCTACCGAGTGGAGATTGGAATGGAATGATAGGAGAACTCAAGGATGGAGTAAGTACTACACAACCATAGACTATGCAAGATACTGTATTCATGTGAGTTTGAGTTGCAAGATGGAATGCTAAATGACCAGTAATAAGTGACAAATCCAGCATATATCGTTGCAAGACTAAATATTGTCATTTTGAAAAATTAAAGGTAAGCAAGTGTGATTCTCACTGTATATTATACAACTGACTCAGTAATGCAAGGTGCTTGAGTTGCTCCTGTGAATTCACAAATGCTTCAAAGATAAAAACCGTTTTATATCAAAATCACATTCTATTGTAAAAGCTATGCTTCATTTACTGTAAAAAGTACCAAACACGACCAAACCTTTTTTTTGCAATACTGATGAAATGATTGCCTTGATTAAAATTTGCTCATTACATACATTAGATATATTTTTGAAGTTTACCTTGAAAAACATATATACTCTTGAGCAGGATTATCTCAGTTCTTACAGATATATAGAATTGAGTTGTTTTATACAAGCAGAAAATATACAAAATAATGACTTTTGTACAGAAAACAAAGATGATAAACCTTCATATTGGTGTTTATTTGAGCGATATGTACGTCAGAATATATAGAATTTAAATGATTTTGCAAACAAAGAAAATATTTAAAAAAAATGATGATTCTAGACAGAAAGCAAAGATAAAATCTTCATATTGGGGGTTTATTTAACTAATATGCACGCTAGAACTATAGAATTATTTTTAGGAAATATATAAAATAATAAGTTTATGCAGAAAACAAAAATGAAATCTGCATATTAGGGTATATAACATTGGACGATTTCTCGGAACTGAGACACATGGAGGTTACAAAGCTGACGAGTTCAAGATTTAATAATGGATTTTAAATTTCGAAAACTAGGCCAACATTGAGCATGTTTTAAAATTCTTTATCATACTGTAATGATGATGATTTTCAGCATACATTTTTCGACCACTAGGTGGCAGATCTTGCAGTGGCCCCTCTGACAGTGACATCTATCCGCCGCACCGCTGTTTCCTTCACTCATTCCTTTATGACTGTGTATTTGACTGCATTGGTTCCTAGGGATTCTGATATCAACACTGTGGAGGAACTTGTTAACCAAACAGACATTTCTTATGGAACAATAGCTGGGGGCAGCACTGTCGTAAGTAATACATACCAATACTGCTAATTGTGTGACCTTGGATTTAGATGGTTTGATCACAACCGAGATACACATACATATGTTAATTAATCATTATACACGAACTAAGACAAAGTTGACTGGAAACGAGATGTTGATAGTTTACAAAATCACCACACCAGTTTCCAGGTACAGTCCACCAAGAAAATGAATAAATTAGATTGTTATAGATTGGAATTATCCTGTGCTAGATTATTATTCACTCGTCAGCCTGATGGCATGTGTTGTTTGTGGTTGCAGAAGTCGTTTAGGAGTGCGCCCCCTCCCGGTATATACAGTAAGATGTGGTCGAGTATGGCGAGCGCCTCCCCGTCAGTGTTTGTCAACCATCTGGAAGAGGGAGTAGCTAGGTAAGCAACATATTGCAATCACAATTTGTTGTTAATCATGTGTCATATATATCTGTCCTTTTGAAGAGTTAGATATGCATTGTGCTAACGATTGAGTGTGATAGAGACAATTCTCACTGCTTGGGTGGGCCAACTGATTAGTATTTTTTCTTCATATGCATTCCCTTCACAGTATACTGGGTAATAATCATGATATAAGTTTTCATACCTGCAAACCTATTCCATCATGCATCGTTAATGACGCCGGAACCCAGGTAACACACAACGTAGAAAAAATGTTTTGAGCACGTATAAATAAGGTTTAGTTGTCTTTCTTCGTTTTTTCAACGTGCTGAGCACGTAGAAGGATAACGTTGTGGTCTGACCTAATAAAAACGTTGTTCTACGTGCTGACAACGTTGTCAGCACGTTGTCTTGCAATGTTCTTTTGACAACATGATTACAACGTGGTGAACACATAGAAGAAAACTGGTGGTGGTTAAATTGGCCAATAGGTGGCTGCAGTACTACAGAAAATGGCGACCTGTAACAGCTTAGTTGTGAGGTAATTCAAAGTTATAATGAATTTAATGGAAAAGACATAATTTTTGGAATGGCTAAAATATGATAAAAAAACAAATGATCATGTCATTTGTTATGATAGAAGTTTATTGCTATTAATTACTGCAATATATATCCATATGATTTCAGGCAATGTAAAAAAATCAGCATAACATGCCAGTTGATATACTAGAAGAGGTTGTTAATAGGATAATCTCAACTGAGTAACGAGATTTGGCCAAAGATAGCCGAATTTGTTCACAGCTGGGTGTTCGTGCTTGCAACATGCTGATCATATGCTTACATGGTTTTGTCACAACATGTTCAAAACATAATGTCAGTTTACAACGTCCTCACAACGTGCTGAGCACGTCCTCACAACGTTCTAAATACGTGCTGAGCATGTGCTCACAACGTAGAAAAACGTGCTGAGCATGTGCTCACAATGTTGTACAACAACGTGCTCACAACGTTTTCTGGTGTTCACAGATCTACGTCCATACAACGTTGTGTTACAACGTGCTCCGCAACAAAACACAACATGCTCACAACGTAGAAAAAACGTAAAATTGATAGCTGGGGAAGAAAACCTGATGGATCACAAATGTTGAAACTCAAACAGTGAAAATAGATTTTCTCACAAAAGAAAGAAAGTTTATTGTCAAAAAATAGATATCAGATGTATATTTGTTCAGATTCTTAAAGAAATAAACTTATGCATATTTCATTTCAGAGTACGTGAAGGAGATTTCGCATTTATCATGGAGAGCCCTCAGGCGGAATATGAAGTCAGTAAATATCCATGTGACGTCAGAACAATTGAGAGATTTAGCGTGCAAGATACAACAGCGTCCTATGCTTTTGCAATGCCAAAAGACCATGATTTATATAGTGACGTAAACGAGGCCTTATTAGATGCTAGAAAAGAGGGGGTTTTAACAGAATTGTATAGAAAATGGTGGAAACGTGAGAGTTGTGATAAAGATGGCGCCACTGGCGCGGGTGGAAACGGAAGTAGCATGGTCAGAGCGTCTGTTGCACTTCTAACTTTGTATCTTTTTTATATTTTACTGTAAAGAATGAAGTGTACTGTAATTTAGAAAGCGATTCACATCTGTTAACAAGATCCCTCTACTGCTTTAGTTTGTCCCAGAAATCCTGTAAATTTGATGATTAAATTTTATCAAGGCAAGTTAATGCAAGTTTTTGTGAATGGTAATTTTATTGAAATCTGCCAAATTAAAATTTTAGACATTTTTTTGTATAAAATCCGAAGAAAAGTGCATCAGCTTCTAACATGTTTATTGTTTTATACACTGTCTATGACCTTTGAAAAAGATAAACCATATTTTCTTCCATATATTATACCTACATGCTTATTGTTCTATATATTGTCTTATTGTCTTAGTGTTCTATATATTGACTTATTAAAAATAAAAATAGCCCATATTGTTTTTGGTATGTAATTACTCATACCTTTTCACATAGTATTTGTACGTTTTCATCAATTTTAAGTTTATCTGATATGTATCAGGCCAACAAAACAAAATTATATTGGTTTATCATTGCCTCCCTGCCTGTTTTATTTTTTTTTTGGAAAAATGGGATCCAAGAAAGTAAAAAATGGAATCTAAGAAAGTCCTTTTAGATGCTGTTAAATTGATTTATGGGGTCAAAATACCCAGAAAACATGTAGTTTTACAACCAAAATGGCTGAATTTAGCCTAATATGAATCTTAATGAAAACAGAAGATAGTGAAAAATAGGAGAGACCAGCCAAAAAGTAATGAAACGTTATAGTACAGGGGATTTGAGTTCAGAAAATAGATGAATAAATAAAGAATTCTTCCTCTACAAAAATATGAGAAACAAGACTTTTTTTGGCCCTAATGTAAATAGAAATTATAAATATAGTGATATTTGGCTTAATTCCTGCTAAACCTATACTTTTTCCAAGTTCCTTTGCATAAAACTTATGATTAGAATTTGTTGTTTCTGTTAGTTGTGGAATAATGATATTGCAGATACAAACATTATTTGATACTAATTATATCAATTAACATTGTAAACGATATTATTTTTATTTGATTAAATGTTGTATTTTGGTACACTTAATCAAAATATTTGTTCTCATTGTGGTTAAAACAAAATGTGTGGTCTCCATTGTGTTAGAAATATTATGAGATTGTTTTACCTCTCCAGGCCAAAACTTTTCCGCAATAAGTTTGACCAAGTATAAACCAAGTATTCGGAGAGCCCGATGGTCTACCAAAAGTATGTCTTACCATGTAAAATTATTATTTTTAATGGTATGGAAAATAATTTGTTTAGAATATGTCTATATTTCTCTGTCAACATTCTTAAATATTCAGAAATATCAAAATCTAAAAGTCTATTAGATTTTTGTTTATACTACTGGAGAATGTACAGCAGATTTCTGTAGAATTTAAGCACAATCACCATGGCTACGGTTTATTCTTGCAGCTATCACTAAAGAAAGCATTCTTATTGCCATATTCATATTTTGGATACATTATTTTGACAGTTTTATTGTTGAGTAGTGTTTTATGTTATAACAGGTTAAATAAACCGTGTCTCGTCAAATATCTCTTAATTCTTAAAATAAAAGAATTCTGTCAAACAATTCTTTTACTTATTCCTGTTATGAAAAGATGAGTATTTGTGTCCTATGTGTTATCTTTCTTAGCTCAGTGTTATAAAGGTTTCATACTTTGGGGAGGGTTTGAGACGTGGCTCAGTGGGGGAGATGAGGGTTTGAGACGTGGCTCAGTGGGGGAGATGAGGGTTTGAGACGTGGCTAAGTGGGGAGATGAGGGTGTGAGACGTGGCTCAGTGGGGAGATGAGGGTGTGAGACGTGGCTAAGTGGGGAGATGAGGGTTTGAGACGTGGCTCAGTGGGGAGATGAGGGTTTGAGACGTGGCTCAGTGGGGAGATGAGGGTTTGAGGCGTGGCTCAGTGGGGAGATGAGGGTTCGAGATGTGGCTCAGTGGGGAGATGATGGCTCAGTGGGGAGATGAGGGTTTGAGACGTGGCTCAGTGGGGAGATGAGGGTTTGAGACGTGGCTCAGTGGGGAGATGATGGCTCAGTGGGGAGATGAGGGTTTGAGACGTGGCTCAGTGGGGAGATGAGGGTTTGAAACGTGGCTCAGTGGGGAGATGAGGGTTTGAGGCGTGGCTCAGTGGGGCGATGAGGGTTTGAGAAGTGGCTCAGTGGGGAGATGATGGCTCAGTGGGGAGATGAGGGTTTGATGTGTGGCCCAGTGGGAAGATGAGGGTTTGAGACGTGGCTCAGTGGGGAGATGAGGGTTTGAGACGTGGCTCAGTGGGGAGATGAGGGTTTGAGACGTGGCTCAGTGGGGAGATGATGGCTCAGTGGGGAGATGAGGGTTTGATGTGTGGCCCAGTGGGAAGATGAGGGTTTGAGACGTGGCTCAGTGGGGAGATGATGGCTCAGTGGGGAGATGAGGGTTTGAGACGTGGCTCAGTGGGGGAGATGAGGGTTTGAGACGTGGCTCAGTGGGGGAGATGAGGGTTTGAGACGTGGCCCAGTGGGAAGATGAGGGTTTGAGACGTGGCTCAGTGGGGAGATGAGGGTTTGAGACGTGGCTCAGTGGGGAGATGAGGGTTTGAGACGTGGCTCAGGCGGGGAGATGAGGGTTTGAGACGTGGCTCAGTGGGGAGATGAGGGTTTGAGGCGTGGCTCAGTGGGGAGATGAGGGTTTGAGACGTGGCTCAGGCTGGGAGATGAGGGTTTGAGACGTGGCTCAGTGGGGAGATGATGGCTCAGTGGGGAGATGAGGGTTTGATGTGTGGCCCAGTGGGAAGATGAGGGTTTGAGACGTGGCTCAGTGGGGAGATGAGGGTTTGAGACGTGGCTCAGTGGGGAGATGAGGGTTTGAGACGTGGCTCAGTGGGGAGATGATGGCTCAGTGGGGAGATGAGGGTTTGATGTGTGGCCCAGTGGGAAGATGAGGGTTTGAGACGTGGCTCAGTGGGGAGATGATGGCTCAGTGGGGAGATGAGGGTTTGAGACGTGGCTCAGTGGGGGAGATGAGGGTTTGAGACGTGGCTAAGTGGGGAGATGAGGGTGTGAGACGTGGCTCAGTGGGGAGATGAGGGTGTGAGACGTGGCTAAGTGGGGAGATGAGGGTTTGAGACGTGGCTCAGTGGGGAGATGAGGGTTTGAGACGTGGCTCAGTGGGGAGATGAGGGTTTGAGGCGTGGCTCAGTGGGGAGATGAGGGTTCGAGATGTGGCTCAGTGGGGAGATGATGGCTCAGTGGGGAGATGAGGGTTTGAGACGTGGCTCAGTGGGGAGATGAGGGTTTGAGACGTGGCTCAGTGGGGAGATGATGGCTCAGTGGGGAGATGAGGGTTTGAGACGTGGCTCAGTGGGGAGATGAGGGTTTGAAACGTGGCTCAGTGGGGAGATGAGGGTTTGAGGCGTGGCTCAGTGGGGCGATGAGGGTTTGAGAAGTGGCTCAGTGGGGAGATGATGGCTCAGTGGGGAGATGAGGGTTTGATGTGTGGCCCAGTGGGAAGATGAGGGTTTGAGACGTGGCTCAGTGGGGAGATGAGGGTTTGAGACGTGGCTCAGTGGGGAGATGAGGGTTTGAGACGTGGCTCAGTGGGGAGATGATGGCTCAGTGGGGAGATGAGGGTTTGATGTGTGGCCCAGTGGGAAGATGAGGGTTTGAGACGTGGCTCAGTGGGGAGATGATGGCTCAGTGGGGAGATGAGGGTTTGAGACGTGGCTCAGTGGGGGAGATGAGGGTTTGAGACGTGGCTCAGTGGGGGAGATGAGGGTTTGAGACGTGGCCCAGTGGGAAGATGAGGGTTTGAGACGTGGCTCAGTGGGGAGATGAGGGTTTGAGACGTGGCTCAGTGGGGAGATGAGGGTTTGAGACGTGGCTCAGGCGGGGAGATGAGGGTTTGAGACGTGGCTCAGTGGGGAGATGAGGGTTTGAGGCGTGGCTCAGTGGGGAGATGAGGGTTTGAGACGTGGCTCAGGCTGGGAGATGAGGGTTTGAGACGTGGCTCAGTGGGGAGATGAGGGTTCGAGACGTGGCTCAGTGGGGAGATGATGGCTCAGTGGGGAGATGAGGGTTTGAGACGTGGCTCAATGGGGAGATGAGGGTTTGAGATGTGGCTCAGTGGAGAGATGAGCGTTTGAGACGTGGCTCAGTGGGGAGATGAGGGTTTGAGACGTGGCTCAGTGGGGAGATGAGGGTTTGAGACGTGGCTCAGTGGGGAGATGAGGGTTTGAGACGTGGCTCAGTGGGGAGATGAGCGTTTGAGGCGTGGCTCAGTGGGGAGATGAGGGTTTGAGACGTGGCTCAGTGGAGAGATGGCCATATCTCAATCTAATCCACTGTTTGTGTTTGCAGGGATCACTTTCAGATATTTTGTTGCAGTCAAGGTAAAATAAACAAATAACAGGATATTGGAAATAGCCTTGGTAATAGAATTATAAAACTCATTGCAGCAAGATCAAAGACCAAAGTAATCTGATGCCAGACCCTGTAAGATCATATTATACACCAAATATTGGTGCAAGAGGGGTAAATATAGGAGTAATGTGCCCTCCCTCAGGTAGCAAATAAATGCTCATACCAAACCAAATTTGATGAAAAATTTTTTCGGTCAAGGCCATTGAAGCAAGGTCATAGGTCAAAAGGTCTGCTTGCTCGCAAAGATAAAGAGGAAAGGCAGGTCAAAAGGCACTGGAAATTATGCCAAAATAACAAAATTGTAGCCCTTTGGCGAAGCATATACATTTTATATAGGAGTTGCTTGATGGGGAGGAGACCATATGAAGCGATTATACAAATACGAGACTTCATCACTTGTGACATACCTCTACAGTAAGCCCAGCTGTCTGTGTGCCTGGCCTTAAAACTAATAATAATAATAATAATAATAATAACAAAGATTTATATAGCGCTATATCAGACTAAGTCTGCTCTAAGCGCTTCATTAAGATAGTGTTTTCTAAATAGAAATGTTTTAAGTTTCTTCTTGAAAGTTTCGACAGTTTTACACTTTTTCACTTCAAGGGGCAGTGCATTCCAGTTCCTTGGCGCATACGCCATGAAAGCCCTATCTCCATAAGATTTCATATTAGTCTTAGGTACTATGTATTCATTTTTATCATTAGATCGCAGCCCCCTACCCAACTGTTTGTATTCTAATAAATTAGACAAGTATTTTGGGGCAAAGCCATTTTGCACCTTCCATGTTAATAGAGATATTTTGAAATCAATTCTAGCCTTAACTGGTAACCAGTGAAGTTCCTTTAGTTTTTGTGTAATATGATCCCTCTTTTCGAGCTTCCCCATTACCCTCGCCGCAGCGTTCTGTAATTTCTGCAATTTGGCTAATTCACACTCAGGAAGACCCGCTAGAAGGGCATTACCATAGTCAAGGGTAGAAGTGACAAATGCATGAGCAAGGGTATTTGCTGTTCCCTCATCTAAACAATTTCTTACTCTTGATAAATTTTTTACATGGAAGAAACCATTTTTACACATTTTTCTGATTTGTGATTTCATAGATAGTTCTTGATCTAGAATAACCCCTAAATCCTTAACAGAATTAGATCTAGGGATTTTAGTTTCTCCTACTAGAATATCTTCAGGTACATTTTTCTTTCTGAATTCACAGCTTTTACCACATAAAAGCATTTCTGTCTTTCCATCATTTATCTTCATTTTATTCTATAATACAATTTTCCATCTCCTTGCAGGACTTAACTCTAGTTTCTTTAGACTTAGGATCAATGGTGATGTAGAGTTGTGTATCGTCAGCATAGATGTGATGCTTGAGACCATAGTTACCAATTATATCTGATAAAGGCTCCATATATGCCGTAAATAATAAAGGCCCTAAATACTAATACTTAACGATATGTTGATAAAAATATGGTTTTATTATGACAAAAGTTACAGATATATTGAGCTGTTGTACATTCAGATGAATATATTTCACGGATTGCTTAGAAGATATGAAAACTCAGCTCTTCAAAATAAATGCTATATATCTATCTTAAATAATCACACTTTGTAATTCAAAAAGGTGCTACAGCCCCAATGCGTTACAAACATACGGAGTACAAAATTTGCATGTTTAAATGAGATAGAAATGTTTCCCTAACACTTTGAGATTGAGACATACATTGTACTTCATGAATTGCTCCATATAATACAAAGAATTGTAAAATACATTTATTTTCATATATTTACATTCTTGTTGAAAATAAATATCATTGTTCATATTGATGGTTCTTAACACATAATTTAAATGAAGAGATTTACATTAACTTCTGGTATGTTTGTTTCTGTTAACAAAAATAAAGACTGGAATGATAAATATAAAATATGTATATTAAAATATACACATATTCAGATCCTATGCTGAATATAGGAATTATCAATGCTTCTAAGGACCTTCATATTTGTAGATTGCAATATCTCATGATAACAATTTGGTTGCTTGCAAGATCCTGAAAATAGTTTTAAATTTCAATGTCACATTAATTTCCTTCCCTTTGATGATTTAAACCTGATTTGAACCCGCCCCTTGGATGATTTGAACCCGCCCCTTGGATGATTTGAACCCGCACCTTGGATGATTTAAACCCGCCCCTTGGATGATTTGAACCCGCCCCTGGGATGATTTGAACCCGCCCCTTGGATGATTTAAACCCGCCCCTTGGATGATTTAAACCCGCCCCTTGGATGATTGCCCCTTGGATGATTTAAACCTGCCCCTTGGATGATTTGAACCCGCCCCTTGGATGATTTGAACCTGCAAGTATTGAGACTCAAGTTTATCCCCAAAATGTTTGCTAAACCTCAGGTTTGCTAAACCTCAGGTTTAACAAAACATAGGAATTTCAATTGAAATACTGAAAATTAAGAAAGAGTATTAGACAATCTGCAAAAATTGTAAGTTTAAATTCCAAATTATTTCAATTTAGAAAGTTTAATTGGTAAATGCAAAGAACTCCCTTTATTGTTTAGATTCCAGAGTTTGACCTTTAATGTACATCATGAAAATAAGCAGTTGAAATCTACAATGAAGCAAAATTTCATTGGTGCGTCTTTTTTAACGAGCATAATAAAAATCTATACAAACGACCCATCATTTATGTTTTGACATGGTCTATTTTACAAAATTTTAATCCATATTAACCATAGATGATCTCATTTCTATATTTTACAGGATATTTACAATATATATATATCATCTATGTGGTAAAGATATGAGTTTCTCTTGAATATATACATAATTATCATAAATATGATGCTACTTTTCAGAAACTCAGTATACCAACAAAAAGAAATATCAGCTCTGTAGAAAATCTTTTACAGATTTATAAATTCAACTAAAAAATATCTACTTTGAATGAAATTAGCCGATTATCAGGATGTTTAAGTTGGAAAGGTGGCCTCATGGTTGAACTTTTTCAATTATTTTATTTATAATAAATTTCATCACTTGTCCAAAACTGATTCCAATTCACATATTTATGTAGTGTGTAAAATAAAGGCAATCCCCTGATCCCTAATCCCCTGACCCCTAATCCCCTGACCCTGAATCCCTTGACCCCTAATCCCTGACCCCTTTTCCCCTAATCCCCGACCCCTTATCCTGATCCCTAATCCCCCCCAAAATTCAGACTCAATGGCATTTTTTGACGATTTATGGGTCCCCTAGAACAATGGAGGCCAGATGGAGGACATCAGCTTTTATTGGTCAGATGCAAGAACTCTGAACTCTGAAGAGCGGCAAACTAAAAATCTGAACTCATCTGTGCATTTCATGCTATTCCCGACGTTCAGGACATAGCTAGAGCATTATCACATCACTTCTGGATGCTCACAACACAGCTTAACACTAAATCACTGAAAACATACCCAGGTGAAATCTGACCGGTTCTGAAATGTTTAATACTGTGATAATTTTGATGTGTTTTATATGACTATTGCAGGAATTCAAGAAGTCGTCATGTAAACATGTAAACAGAATCACCTAGATTCATTCATCCAGGTTATTCTGTCATAGAAAAGTGGTATAGAAAAGTGGCATAGAAAAGTTGTATGACACTCATTCAGAGCTCTCCCACCCCTGGGTATGATGTCATACCACTCCACCATGCTGTGATTACAGTTTGGCACCGTTCAGAGCTCTCCCACCCCTGGGTATGATGTCATACCACTCTGCCATGCTGTGATTACAGTTTGGCACTGTTCAGAGCTCTCCCACACCCGCAGTGCACCTTGTTGTTCTGGTATGTCTCAACTGTTAACTTCTCTTATGAACTGTATTTAGCTATCATGGTAAGTAGGTATCATGGCAACACCTGCTCATACATTATATGGAGAGATTTAAGCAACGAGATTAGCTTCCAAAATAGTATCAATGATATCAGTTAATGATATGCAAAGAGAGGAATGCTGGGAAAGCAGAGAATTTCCTTCTTCTTGGAATCAGCTCTGGAGAAATGAGGTTACCTTATGTGTGTCTCGACAGAGTACTCTTTACACTCTGGTTATTACTATATCATATCATATTTTTATCATCTTTACTCATCAGAAAATTAATCATAATGTTGACAAACTGCCAGCCTTCATGAATGCTTATAGGAGACCACTAGTCTCTGAATACATTGGGTAAACATAGACCACTGGCCTTAGAGCTATGCTGATCATTGCTTTTTCGCTCGCATTTGTTTTGACTTGAGGTTTGAATGTTCGAGGTTTTGACATCTGAATGTTCGAGGTTTTGACATCTGAATGTTTGAGGTTTTGACTGCTGAATGTTCGAGGTTTTGACATGATTAAGCTGCAAGTATTTGGAGCACACACCTATTATCGGTCCATGGCGGCCATGTTTTTAGCACGATTTCTGCTTACACCATCAGATAGCGCTTTTTTGTATGAGAAGTGATTTGTGAGTATCGTTCTAATAGCTACTAATAGCTACTAAGTTCTAATAAGAACTCTGACCAGTAGTTTCAGAGGAAAAGATCAACGTTGACAGATAGAATGATAGAATGACAGAATGACAGAATATTTCTCCCTCCTCGCTGAAGCTATTCTATGCATAGCTAAAATGTATCCCACATCAAATCATTGATACATGTTGTGCAGGACAGATCCAAACCATAAAAAGCCACCTCACTATCTCTTAAGCACATACAGACAATCTGACATGCGAGCACCACTTGAAAGAACAAAATGAGCAAGAGTCTTTTACTGCACAAAGCATTGATACAAATATTACCTCGGGTTGACATTGCACTCTGATTTCAGGAACTATGAATGCCCAAAATATCTGATCATATCAGCGACATTTCCTACTTACATCAATTTCCTTATACTTACAGCGAAGAGTATTATAACTGTATTGGTATAAAGACATTGATTTGTCTTTATATTTGTCCCCTCTGACAGTAAACAATGTAATAATATATGTTCTTGGTCTGACAAATGCTATGTGAAAATGACTGACAAAAGATCACAGATTAACTCCTATACAATATTACATGTGTCACAAGTAATGTACAAAACTGAGCGGAGACCAAATCAAAGAAATATGAATTGTTTTATACCCAAACTGATCCCAGCATATAAGCCAAAATGCTAACATTTACAGCTCTTCTCTAGTTCTGCCTGGTTTTGTCAAAGCCACCTGGACTTTTCTTTGCAGATGACATTGGAAACAAATTTATTATCATTAGGCCTTTAGACAAATGCTTTGAGTTTTTCTATATTTTTTTATTATTAATATTTTTTTTTATTATTATAAAATTATAAGAGAAAATGAAACATTTCCCTTTCAAATGTCTGACAAAAGTTATTGGCCAAGCAATTCAGCAGTTCATTGTAAGATTATGTCTTGAAGTCGGATTTGGGCATAACAGTACCATGCCCAGCACTGATCTGATAATACTCTTCTGTTCTGTGGTGAATTGCTGACAATGGTTGCCATGGCTTATAATACTCTTCTGTTCTGTGGTGGATTGCTGACAATGGTTGCCATGGCTTATGATACTCTTCTGTTCTGTGGTGGATTGCTGACAATGGTTGCCATGGCTGATTGTCTTCTTATCACATCTCAACCTTGTTATGTGCCTTCTTATAGGCGACATCCACTTCTCCAGAAATACCAGGGAAGAAATATATCTGTGTCTAGGGATAAAAAACACTGGGATATATTGACCCAGTTTTGACCCAGTTTGATCCCTTTTAACCACCAGAATGTAGTGATGCATGAGAAACCCTGATTGGTCGAAGTTTGCCATGTGATCACGCTCTGGTTACGGAGGTGGCATTGTCTTGATATCAATGCTTTTGTCACCTCTCACGTCTCATAAGCAATGATTCACACACCATGTATGTCTGCAAACAATTGACTTAGTCGAAAGCAAACATGAACAATGGTTACTATGCCAATTTATCCCATGGCAACTGCACAAAATGGTTACTATGCCAACCGTTTGTGACAGAATGGCACAAAGTGAGTGCTCGGTTTCCATCAAATGTAGAAATCTGTGCCCACGGTCTCCTTACTTTGTGTTGATTGGTCGATAATGTAACGTTAAATCTCCACCTTGTTTCCAGATGAAATGTTTGACAGTTCGTAAATCCATGTTTGGATCCAGCACCTGAAACAGATGTATTATGTTGAAAACCTTTACAATCAAACCTTGTCACGGACATCGTATTTTCGTTTTACTTTTAAAATGGCCGCCAAACTCGAATGGTAGCAGTGCTGATGTCTCGAGAAAAACTGACTCGTCTTATATTCAGGAAATTGGTCATTTCAAGGAAAATACCATCAATTTGGGGGGTCGTCTTATGCAAAAGTCGTCTTATATTCGAGTAAATACGGTAGTTGTTTATAAAGCTGATATTTATACAGCACTGATTCCAGATAGTGTCTGGCTAGAATTTAATCCGTAATTCCCAAGTCTCAAGGCAAATGCTCTACCAGTGTTTTGCATAAGTATTCCTACAGTTTATAATTTGTAATTTATAATCAACCCGGATTTTTATAAATATGTTGTCTTGTATATTTTAAAGACCTGAAATACTACATCTGAAATACTACATATAGTTACTTCTTTCTTTAATTGCTGTGTGTTCAGAAAAAATGATATCAATACAGATTTTATAAATATGTTGTCTTGTATATCAAGATCTGAGATACTACATCTGAAATACTACATATAGTTACCTGGTCATTACACAGTAGTTCCACCTTCTCCTCAGCCAGTGAGGCTGATCTGAGATACTACATATAGTTACCTGGTCATTACACAGTAGTTCTACCTTCTCCTCTGCCAGTGAGGCTGATCTGAGATACTACATATAGTTACCTGGTCATTACACAGTAGTTCCACCTTCTCCTCTGCCAGTGAGGCTGATCTGAGATACTACATATACATGGGTGCTGGTGAGAATTATTTTTTTGACGGAGGAATCGATTTGATGGATTTTCCGTTCACGGATTTTAAATTTTGACGGAAAATCCGTCTGGAGACGGAGGACCAGCACCTATGCGATAGTCTGAGACATCCAGCGTTGTCATTTTCACGCGAAAAGCGAGCCTCGCAAACATTACCGAAAAGCGATTGGTGTGGGTAGCCGAGTCGTCAAAATATTAGCCAATCAAAATCCGTCAAACTCTACCGAAGCAGCCCGCAACACCAAAACAAGGCGGCGGCCACAAGCGGTAAGCGAACGACTGAATTTTCGATGTTTTGGGTCGATTTGTGCAATTTTGATGACACGAAATTATTTTTTTGACGGAGGAATCGATTTGACGGATTTTCCGTTCACGGATTTTAAATTTTGACGGAAATCCGTCTGTAGACGGAGGACCAGCACCCATGCATATAGTTACCTGGTCATTACACAGTAGTTCCACCTTCTCCACAGCCAGTGAGGCTGATCTGAGATACTACACATAGTTACCTGGTCATTACACAGTAGTTCCACTTTCTCTTCTGCCAGTGAGGCTTGGTCGTCCTCTTTCTCTGTTTCTGACTTCTCCTGGCTGGTAGTAGAGTTTCCTCCGGCAGTCTGGGAGCCAGCGTCGGATCCTTGGCCCATCACCTTCTCATACACATGCTCTATCACCTTGCGCACTTGCAGCATGTCACTGGCTGATAACCGGTCTCTGCAAATGGAGTTTATTTGTGTACTTTATTAAACTGAAGAATAAAACTGATCCATGGCTTAAAAATCACTGAAGTACAAACATTTTTAATGATATCTCATTATGATATAATGAGTATTTCACATCCGATCATTTTAAATGTTGACTTTCACAAACCTAACTTTATATATTTATGTTAAATTTTAAAGAAAAGTAACTCACTTTTTTAATGATTTGATCCCTGAGCTCGCGTGGGGTTGAAGGAAAAATGGAATTTTGTTAAATTTTGGCAAATTTTTCTGAAAAGAGAAGAAGAATAAAATATATTTACACACATGTATATTATATCTTTAGATATTCATCTGGGATTTCTGTTGTATGAGTATGTCAGATATTGCCATTATAAACAATGGATTTAAATGACAAATGTAATGACTTATGTGGTGACTTGTGTGCCAGGTTTTGTGATATTAATTAGTATAAAATTGTACATCTCCATGCAATGACTTATGTGGTAACTTATGTGCCAGGTTTTGTGATATTAATTAGTATAAAATTGTACATCTACATGCAATGACTTCTGTGGTAACTTAGGTGCCAGGTTTTGTGATATTAATAAGTATAAAATTGTACATCTCCATGCAATGACTTATGTGGTAACTTAGGTGCCAGGTTTTGTGATATTAATTAGTATAAAATTGTACATCTCCATGCAATGACTTATGTGGTAACTTAGGTGCCAGGTTTTGTGATATTAATTCGTATAAAATTGTACATCTACATGCAATGACTTCTGTGGTAACTTAGGTGCCAGGTTTTGTGATATTAATTAGTATAAAATTGTACATCTCCATGCAATGACTTATGTGGTAACTTAGGTGCCAGGTTTTGTGATATTAATTAGTATAAAATTGTACATCTCCATGCAATGACTTATGTGGTAACTTAGGTGCCAGGTTTTGTGATATTAATTAGTATAAAATTGTACATCTCCATGCAATGACTTATGTGGTAACTTAGGTGCCAGGTTTTGTGATATTAATTAGTATAAAATTGTACATCTCCATGCAATGACTTATGTGGTAACTTAGGTGCCAGGTTTTGTGATATTAATTAGTATAAAATTGTACATCTCCATGCAATGACTTATGTGGTAACTTAGGTGCCAGGTTTTGTGAGGATATTAAGTAGGGTGAAGTCTTACATCTACATGCAGTGACTTATGTGGTAACTTAGGTGCCAGGTTTTGTGAGGATATTAATTACGACGAAGTCTTACATCTCCATGCAATGACTTATGTGGTAACTTAGGTGCCAGGTTTTGTGAGGATATTAATTAGAATGAAGTCTTACATCTACAGTGATGTCCACCACCCAGGCGGGCACCGTCTCCCCTAGCAACATCTGCTCGGTGTCGCCTCCCGCGTCTCGACATAATAACCGAAACAACGTCCGCCCACCAACTTCACTGCAACACACAAAGCAGACAAAATGAAAACTTGATTCCATGAAAAGGCCCACACAAAAAATAACCTTGTTTCCGATAACATGCCCTGAAAATTTTCTTTATTTTATTTCTTTATTTTTTGTTAAAAGTGTTCAAATATATTGAGAATGGATACCTATAAATGAAATTATAACTGAAAAATATGCCTTTTCACCTAGAAAGTAAAAAACAACAAAAAAACTTGAGGGTAGCTGGTTTGAACTAAGGTAGGTAGGGAAATCAGAAACAAACTTCTTTTTTTTAGACCTGATGACCAGACCTGAATATAACTGGTGTATGTCCGAGGACTGAGAAGTACGGGTTGCCGCCTTTCCTCTCATTGTCTACGATTCCGTTGGGCTCTCCTGAACCATTCTCCTGTACCTCTTCTGTGTGAGTCCTAGGCCAATGTTCTAATAAGGCTTGCAGCACTAAACCACCAAAATTCACTGAAAACAAATCAAATCATTCATTTTATTCCATTATATTCTTTACATCTTTGATATGAGAAATATTAATCAATATAAAAAAATTCAATGTATCAAATATTAATCAAAATAAAAATCTTCTCCAGCGTTTTATCATTTATAAATTATTCTAATTGAAATGTAAGACCCTATAATAAGAGATAAAGTTTATTAACATTTGGTGTCTGTTCCATCAGATGTGTGTCCCATCCCGACCTCCTTGGCGGACACCCACGCTGCAAAACAGTCCGTCTCCTCCAGGTGGATAGTCAACATCTGCAATACAGAATGAATCCTTAAGACACCCATCATATTACATAAAAGTATCTAATGTTTGACTGTATGCACTCGTTAGCTTGATGTGAATTATCAATGGGCCTTTTTCCAGTTTTTCAACTTGTTAATAATGTGCCAAAAATATATTACAGACCAAAAATGCATCACATTGGAAAGAGTTATAATATACAATGGGTGCCCAAGTTACAATAGATTTCCCAAGTTACAATAGATTTCCCAAGTTACAATTGGTTAGCCAAGTTACAATAGGTTAGGCAAGTTACAATAGGTTACCGAAGCCACAATAGGTTGGCCAAGTTACAATTGGTTGTCCAGATTACAATTGGTTGCCCAAGTTACAATTGGTTGCCCAAGTTACAATTGGTTGCCCAAGTTACAATTGGTTGCCCAAGTTACAATAGGTTTCCAGGTTACAATAGGTTTCCCAGATTTCAATAGGTTGCCCAGCTTACAATTGGTTGTCCAGGTGACATTAGGTGCCCAAGTTACAATAGCTTGCGCAGGTAACAATAGATTGCGCAAGTTACAATAGGTTGTCCAGGTTTCAATAGGTTGCCCAGCTTACAATTGGTTACCTAGGTTTCAATAGGTTGCCTTGGTTACAATAGGTTGCCCAAGTTACAATAGGTGCCCAAGTTAAAATTAGTTGCCCAATCTATCTAATTTCCCATGTGAAGCCCCCATATAAAATACATATCAGAGTGATATAGACAAATTATATTAAAAGTCCTCAGGACAACTATCTTTAATAGGATTTCATTTACTCCAGTCCCTTTGAGAGGAAGTTACTCACCCCAGTTTTCAGATCCACTGAAAACCAATTTGGCACATATACCATTTTGAATCTCTTTTTCACTTCCTCCTCAAAGTCAACATTTCCTAAATCTTCTACTTTTTGAGCCTGCAATATAACGATAACACAATATATATCACTGTATAAATCCATCACATATATAAATGGTATATTTAACCCCATACCACGAGTCAGGGCAGTATAAATAACAAAAATATAAGTTCCTTCATTTATCAGGGAATTCCTTATTAATTCCTGCATGTTTGATAGTCATATTTAAGTTCAAACACACTTATACAAAGCCTGGACCCTTACAGTGAGAACGTCCCATAATGCCACATTATTATCTGTATCTTTCGTGATTATGTTCCTCTTGTCATTTAACACATGATACTGTCGTATACTAGCACCTCCTGCAAGAAAACAAAAATAGCCAGGTACCATTAAAACACTGATAATTTAAATATGTCATTTCAAATAAAATCAAATAAATCCTTTGGAAACAGATCATTACTCCTTCATTAGAAAGTGACATCATAGCAGAATCAATTTTCCTACCTTTAATTGTAAATTCTGGTTGTGTGTTGATGGGTAAGTTTTCATTTTCATAATCCCCTGACCCACGCTGATTCCGAGGTTTTAATGACTGCAAAGAACAATAGACAAATTTCATTCATCTGAACTGTAATGTATATTGTGATCTATATGAGGGAAGGTAAATTTTTCTCAAGATATAGGACTTGCCATATTATACAGGGAATATATAATTATTTATTTAGAGCAGATGTTTAAGCTGCCTCCTCTCCCACTATTCATCATATATCTGATCCAGCACAGCGCCACCTACCCAGCCCAGTGCCACCTACCCAGCACAGTGCCACCTACCCAGCACAGTGCCACCTACCCAGCACAGCACCACCTACCCAGCACAGCGCCACCTACCCAGTACAGTGCCACCTACCCAGTACAGCCCAGCGCCACCTACCCAGTACAGTGCCACCTACCTAGCACAGCGCCACCTACCCAGCACAGTGCTACCTACCCAGTTCTTTATGGTTGAGTCTGTGGTTGCCACCCATATTGAAGCCTGGTCAGGCTGGTGTAACTCAAGCTGGAACAGAAATCACGCCATTCAAGCTTCTCGGTAATCTTCATTAAAAGTATTTAATTTCAAGGTTAAAACAGTTTAGTTTGCACAATATGCTGAGTGGAAGTGTACTTTGAGTAAATAGCTAATGGATACAGTAATGGGCTAACAGATATAGTAATTCGTGAGTAATAGGCTAACATATATAGTAATTATGAGTAATAGGCTAATGGATACAGCAATTTGTGAGTAATAGGCTTACAGATGCAGAAATATGTTTCATATATATATATATATATATATATTAACTTACTTTTAATACTGGAGCCTTTTCTTCACATATTAGAGTGCGGAGTTCAGGATTTCGGAGGTCAGTGGCCCACACTTTCTGATCTCTTCCCCCAGAGTACACCATAGTAAACACATCATTACCCTGTGATGCAAACAAACACAGGCTTTAAAGTTAAAGTTTTTTTTCAATTTTTCTTTTCAGTTTTTCTCAATGTTCTTTACATTGCAAAACACCATTATTCTATATTTTATGTGCAGATTTTTTCATCTGAAAGGTTGAACCTTCAAAAATAAATGTGAATTAATGTTTATCATCCCTCTCAAAGACTTCAAGCGGATGAATGACAGAGCTCATAAAGTAGAGTATTGACATTAAAACAACTATACGAGACAAATAAATAGCAAACATATCAGAGTATTTCAAGCACATATTAATGATGACAGGATATGAGTGTTAGCAATTCACCTGTAATGCCCAAACCCCTTCGTCATGGACCCTCATTGTTGCTATACACCTCTGCTGACCGAGGGACCACAGTCGTATCGTTCCATCCGAACTCCCTGATAAACACTGCAACATCCAATCTAACATCATCAACCACACTCAATATAACAATAATTCCATCCGAACTCCCTGATAAACACTGCAACATCCAATCTAACATCATCAAACACACTCAATATGATATTCATTTTGTCATCACTTTCATAGAGACTCTCACTCATAATTCTTTTTTTTTCATCACATCGATAGAAATTCTCACACCAAGCCATAATACTTTCAACATTTTCTCACTGATTTAAATTAAAGGGTATGAAACTGAGTTATGCATCTATATATTCATGCCCTAAACATTTTCATTTTCCAAACGTTTTCTCCCCTTTTCAATGCAGGTACTCAATAAGCCAGGTATATTTGATCATTCTATTTACCTGTGTTCCATCCCTGTTGATAGCAAGTGATTTAACATTGTCTGTGTGGCCTTTGAGTTTCATGAGTTTCTGGCAGGTGCGAGGGTCCCACACTCTGAGCACCTTCTCTGTGGACCCAGACACTATCACAGTTCCCGACTGATTCATAGCTAAACTGTATATGGAATCTTTGTTGCCATTTAATGATGAAGCTGAAACAATGTCCAAAATATGGTTTAAAATAGTAATTGCCATGAGCTTGAAGATGAAACAGTGTCCAAAATATGGTTTAAAATAGTAATTACCATGAGCTTGATTCAATAACTAAACTAATGAAAAATAGCAGAAAAAGATCACAAAAGTTGTTGACAATGGCCATACCAGTAAGTTGCTAGCTTAGGCCAATAAGACACCCTCAAATTTGTTACAATTTAAACTCGCGAATAGCAAAATCACAAAACATGAGTTTTGCCAAGTGACTGGTTTATTATCAACCATATAACAGTTGCAAAAATATGACATTGTAAAATAGACACAAATTTTGCTGTGAAGATATGTAATGGTTTGAGAGTGTGTGCCTACTTGTGACTGTGTTATTAGAAGCGGTGAGGGCGGTCAGAGTGTTGACATCCCACAGGAAGATGGCTCTGTCTAACCCTGCTGATGCCACCTGCTCACGATCCTTGGCATATGCTAAAGATTTCACATAGTCCTGGAATATAAACAACAACAAAAATAAAACCTCAATCACATATATCCTGAAGTTATGCAATAAAGGTAAGGCTGTTGAAAACAATGTTATTTACTATTCATATAGTAGATTGTTGATCAAAATTATCATGCATGTCAATATACTTGAATTGTAACATTTCCATATTCTACATTTTTTGGAATGTCCTAAAATAAGGACATGTATAGTGCTGAGATAATTCTTGTTAATACATTATTCTCAAAGATCAAGATATATATATATATATATATATATATATATATATATATATATATATATATATATATATATATATATATATATATATATATATATATATATATATATATATATATATATATATATATAAAACTTTAAAATTTAAAAAATTGTCAAATATATCAACTAAAATGGTTTTATGTGGAAATTCTATTGATTTGTGGTAAAAGAACCTGAGAATTCTGTTCTTCCACTAAGATCTACTCTTCTATGAAATAAATTGTTCTTCTCTTAAAAAAGTTATTCTTGTACAAAACAAAAACTATTCTTTTATTTAAAACATAAAAGATAGCAGGACATGATAATAAAACTTTTCATGTAGATACTGCGAGTGGAGTTACCTTATGTGTTCGTAACGTAGACATACAGAATCCTTTGTGAGCATTCCACACCTTCACTGTCGTGTCACTGGAGGCTGATATCACTGGAACCACAAGCAATACATGCTCACTATCTCCGCAAAATGATCAAATATTTTACAATGACTTTTTATGTCATCATATATCTAAATTTAAGGATTTATAACTCTCACTATAATGCACATTAATTTCAAAAATATACTGAGTCCTGAAGGTTGTAAAATGTGGTTAGCACCTGATGAAAACTTTTTGGCAGTTTGTATATTCTATCATATATGATACAGTATAAGAATTTCACAAGTTGCAAAATACTAACTTCCCTCCCAATCTCAACGATCCCATCCCACCGATCCCATCCCCAAGATCCCATCTCACCGATTCCATCCCAAAGATCCCATCCCACCCCAAAGAGAACCGCCTCAGTCTTTTCTCACTGCACGTGCTGGTCAGTGACGTCATGTCCCTGGTTGGTATGTGCACGAGGCGATTACGTAACGCAAATATGATGTACTTCAAGAGATGAAACAAGTTTCTTGGCATTTCCTTACCGTGACGTATACAGAGAATTATAGATAGTGTACTTTGGACAGCATATACAGGATGCATTGATAAAACAATCCCAATGAAAAATATTCCAAAATATCAAATATTTTTAATGGTTTTGTAAATTTTCTTGGCTGCAGAAAATTCAGATCACTTTTGTGCCCGGAAGTCAGTCTTCTCACGTGGATGCTAAAACTTGATTGGCGAGTTGTAAATATTTGAATGTTGTCGGTATTGTTTTGATTGACCTCACGTGAAAATGTATTGTGACGTTATATAACTCCTCAAGCAACCAATTACTTCCGGGCACCAAAGTGATCTGAATTTTTTTTGATGCCATACCTCTGACTTTGGAACAATATAAAGTGACATTCCTGATATATTTTTGGAATATTAAAATCACAGACCACAAGCTAATTCATTTTAGAAGATGGCTAGATACACATTTGGAGGGAAAGCAATCGTTTGCACAGTTTACAACATCATCTGCCTCGGAAGGTCAGGAAATGCATAGATTTTTGTTTCCTCTCTTGATATATCATCATATTTGCGTACGCATCGATATCCCTGCACGTACAGTGGTCCACGTGCTGTGAGAGCTGGCTGGAAGCTAATGCGGTTCTCTTTGTCCCACCCCACCGATCCCATCCCACCCCAAAGATCCTATCCCATCCCACCCCACCAATCCCATCCCAACGATCCCATCGCACCCCACCAATCCCATCCCAAAGATCCCATCCCACCCCACCGATCCCATCCCACCCCAAAGATCCCATCCCATCCCACCCCACCAATCCCATCCCATCCCACCCCACCAATCCCATCCCAACGATCCCATCCCCAAGATCCCATCCCAACAATACCATCCCTGCCTCAACAATAATAATATTAACCACGCCTATACAACCACGCCTATACAACCACGCCTATACAGCCACGCCTGTACAACCACGCCTATACAACCACGCCTGTACAACCACGCCTGTACAACCACGCCTGCACAACCACGCCTATACAACCACGCCTATACAACCACGCCTATACAACCACGCCTATACAACCATGCCTATATAACCATGCCTATACAACCACGCCTATACAACCACGCCTATACAACCACGCCTGTACAACCACGCCTATACAACCACGCCTGTACAACCACGCCTGCACAACCACGCCTATACAACCACGCCTATACAACCACGCCTATACAACCACGCCTGTACAACCACGCCTGCACAACCACGCCTATACAACCACGCCTATACAACCACGCCTATACAACCACGCCTATACAACCATGCCTATATAACCATGCCTATACAACCACGCCTATACAACCACGCCTATACAACCACGCCTATACAGCCACGCCTATACAACCACGCCTATACAACCACGCCTATACAACCATGCCTATACAGCCACGCCTATACAACCACGCCTATACAACCACGCCTGTACAACCACGCCTATACAGCCACGCCTGTACAACCACGCCTATACAACCACGCCTGTACAACCACGCCTGTACAACCACGCCTATACAACCACGCCTGTACAACCACGCCTATACAGCCACGCCTGTACAACCACGCCTATACAGCCACGCCTATACAACCACGCCTATACAACCATGCCTATACAACCACGCCTATACAACCACGCCTGTACAACCACGCCTATACAGCCACGCCTGTACAACCACGCCTATACAGCCACGCCTATACAACCACGCCTATACAACCACGCCTGTACAACCACGCCTGCACAACCACGCCTATACAACCACGCCTATACAACCACGCCTATACAACCACGCCTATACAACCATGCCTATATAACCATGCCTATACAACCACGCCTATACAACCACGCCTATACAACCACGCCTGTACAACCACGCCTATACAGCCACGCCTATACAACCATGCCTATACAACCACGCCTATACAACCACGCCTATACAACCACGCCTATACAACCACGCCTATACAACCACGCCTATACAACCACGCCTATACAACCACGCCTATACAACCACGCCTATACAACCACGCCTATACAACCACGCCTGTACAACCACGCCTATACAGCCACGCCTATACAACCACGCCTATACAACCACGCCTGTACAACCACGCCTATACAACCACGCCTATACAACCACGCCTATACAACCACGCCTATACAACCATGCCTATATAACCATGCCTATATATCCGCTATGTACTCACAGGTTCTTCCTCCACAGCATAGTACAACATCATTGACCCAGTCTGTGTGGTGCTCCATGGACTGAATATAAGGGTCCTGAAATTGCAAAGAATGAAGATCAATACATTAAATACACCAAATTGTAGGATTAATGCTTAATATCTATAAAGGCCTCTCTGTTAAGTGGATAAGACATTATGGGACCCTATGATAGACTTGATAGACAGTCACTTTTCAGCACTATTTTGGCTATATATGGTCAGATGGAAGCCTGTCAATAGGACTCAATGCACTACTGTTTTAATAGTGACTGGGGGTCGTTCTTTTGCATTATCACATTGACATGATAACGCAAACCACAGCGTAGTGCCAAGGAGCACTAGATGGGGTGAGAAACAACTCAGTAGCAGATATCCATCTTTCTCAACCATGCGTGAAATTATTGTTCCACCTGGGGTTTGAACACTGGACCTTTAGCATGGGAGACAGACATCTTACAACTGAGCTGCGTCCCATCCTCCTCTTTGTTAGAATTGTAGCTATCACAGGAAGTATTATCTCTCATCATCCTATTATATACATTTTAATATGGGACTCGTGTAGCACAAAATTATCACATGCAAATGAACTGAAAATTTATCAGTTGGAGCCAAACAACTTTATCATGCTTGAAAGTTGCTATGTGCACATTTGGTGACAGTTATACATCATGAAATAGATGTTTGGCTTTAACTCCTTAGTGTTATTTTAATGTGCATCAATCAATTATAAATGTAAAATTAGTTCATTATTCGAGGGATAAATTGTATCATCCTTATGAAACATGCTCAAGATTGGCCTCGTTGCTAACTTACTCATAATTTAAAATCCACGATTAAGATACACTCATTGAAATTTTGCATTTAAATAGCAAATGTACAAAGTCTTTTTTTCAATCACCTGTAATATGACAGATTCTTTCATAAAAGCAATCACAGATTCTTATAGGTCAATCAATCTATAATCACAAAGTAATAAATACAAGAATGACTGCTTAAATAGCTCGTTATTTAGATTCCAATAATTCTAATTTAACAAGAAAGTCATTTTTTAGAAAAAAAAGAATTTGTATGCAGTTTCCTTTTTGAAAATGATATTTATATTTTCTCATCATTTTGAAGTTGCGGTAAATCATAGTCGTCATTGACTAGCATGTGCAAATCTGCTCAGAAACTAAGATCATGAGAGTATGAATCAAATGCATCTACACAAATAACTGGCGTATACACATTAGCCCTCGTCGTCTCTGATCAATATAGTATACAGTATGTTATAATATAGTCTATATATATTTATTACTGCTCAAAGAGCTGTATACAAAAAAAATGTCCTTGTTTGTGAGATGTGATGTGGTTTGTATGATAAGTTTGCTATAAACAAAATATATGAATCCATAAATCAGGACCAAAGCTTTCTGCAATTGGAACACATTAATCATTTGAAAACCAACAAAACTTGTTAGTTTAAATTGTTGAATGCTCTATTTACCTTGACTGTCATCGTTGGCCCGCTGGAAGTCTTGTGAATTATTGGCTGTAGGGTATGATTTTACCATATTTGAATTATTCTCTTATAATGATAAATATTTTTTTCTGAGAAATGTGTGCCTGAATTAAGTTGCATGGTTTCCAAAGATTTAAGTACATAAAATATGTTTATAAATATATAAACTATGAAATTCTACATCACACACAAATATATAAATATGCAAACCTTTTGGTTCTTGGTGTTCCATATTCGTACAATGGAGTCTCTGCCAGCAGAGTACAGTCTGTTCAGAAGAGGGTCGAATTTGAGAGAGTTGACACCTGAGCGATGGCGCCGCTCAACTTCATCCCGGATCACATAAGACACCTGCATAAATAAAAACATTCAACGATTCTAATTAACTGCTAAATCTCATCAGAATATACATCTAAATATTGGGATTATCTGTTGGTATATGTTACATATAACAGAGATAAAGTTTGTTTTTGACCAGCTTTGCTCTCAAATTGTCAACAGTAATAGATGAGATATGTTAACAGATGTCAAAGTTTAAACTCCCAGAAATGATCTGTGTATCATATATTTGTGAGCACACCACCATAAACAATTTCTTTTGAAGAACCTGACGTCAAAACAAGGTCAACTTGACCAGGAATCAAACTTGTCTGAGGTCAACCCAAGATGCATGTCTGGTGTTGATTTTGTGATGCAAACATAACTGTATATATTTTTTTTCCAACAAGATTTGATGCATATGAAGTCAAAACCATGGGGCCTATACAGAAGGGCAGACAGAAGGATAAAAATAAGTACTTTGCCATTCGTTCTTCAGCTTTTTATCATAGTGTGGAAGATATGCATAATTACAATACTTTGGAAGACGCCCAGTTTACATGGGTAAGTTGTAACTACTCTCCGTAGCAGATCCAGGACTTATACCTGGCTCTGCAAGTAAACGGCATCTTCAACTCTTTGAATGAGTGCTCAGAGGCCACACCCAGTGCAAGCAACCAGGACACACCCAGTGCAAGCAACCAGGACACAATGAGTAGAAGCAGCCAACATGGCCAATTGGTGTCATTGTTATTATAACAAAGTGGGTACAACAACGATTGAGATTTTAGTGACATGTGTACCACAATAGCAATAGCAGGGGATGGACCATTAATCCTCAAGGGAGGAGGAGGAAAACAAATCTTGACTTTTTCTTCTTGGGCAAAGCTAATATGTCAGGCCTCACCACGAACTGACTGAAATAATGATGTAAGTGATGTAAAATCCTAAACATATTGATATCAGTGGTATACATTTTCATCCATATATTTCAAATATACCCCCTCCCAAGTTACGAATGATACATTCTAAATTACTATTGAACATATGAAATGGGCATGAGCATGTGTACAGTTGTGTTGTTGTGCATGAGCACATACATGAGCCAACCAATTGGCCAAGTATATGGTAATTGCAATATTGCATGCTCATGTGCAGACCAATTCTGTGCAAAGAACAATGTATTTCAGCAGAGGTATTATATGCCTCTACCTTGCCATTCAGAGTAATGTGTAAACTTGAATTATCTATTTTAGTTTTTAAGTGTCAAGATTCTTAAAAAATAACCATATCCATATCTGAACCTAACACTTGATCATTAAGTGCCATTAGGGTCAGTCACTAGAGCTTTTCGTGTTGTCAATAGTTTTGAAATGGCTTATCTTAACTAAAAAGTATGTGGTGGTCCTTTCAAGAGTGTCCTCAAAGTTCACCACAAAAGAAAGGTTTTGTCCACAACAAGGCTCATAAGGTTCGTGCCTCAGAGGTCAGGCAGGTAAATAGTGTTATGGTCACTGACCATGTAATTGGATCAGATCTTAAAATTTGTCAGGCATGCAAGAGTGAAAAAATATCATATGTGCATCGCCATAAATGAAGGACATAGGCTATTTATACAAACAATATAAAATTTAGCCCCCAAAAAATTATAGAGATGTTTGACAATTGAAAATAAGATTTAAAAAATAATAAATCCTGTGACCTTGGGATGACCTTGACATGACCTTGAAATATGAAAATGCTGTTGCACACTAAAACTCTCATTGTTTTAGTCATATTATGAAAGATCTCTCCAAAACAAAACTAACAAGCCCAAGATCAAGTCTGTAGCTATAATAGAACAGATTGTATGGGCCGTTGAATTTTCAGCCCAAGGTCACAGGGATTTTCCATTGATTTCAATGGAGAAAAATTGAAATTTTCACTTTGTGAAAAATTGGCCATCAATTTAAAAAGTGTCCCATGTGGATATGTTTGGGGGATGTATAGCCCACTTTTTAAGCCATTATTGGTACAAATGCTATTGTAAAATTTTCTGCCTTTTACAAAAATGTGATTTTTATGGATTTCCATTGAAATCAATGTGAAAATCGGGAAAATTATGTATATCTTTCAAATCCAAAAGGCAGAAAATATACCAAACCAACTATAAAAATTCCTTTTGCTTTGCATGCTATTAGAGTTATATTTCCAGCATAATATGGGACACTTTTCATCCTTATAATTTCATTATTTAAAAAATTACCATAAACTACAGTGAATTTTAGCAATATTACCCCTTGGAAATGCTATTCAAATGTATATATAGGCACCATTTTTATGGGAAATATAGTAAATTTGTACTATTATTTGACATAATTTTACTTCTTTTAGGTATTTTTCAATAAATAAATATTTCATTAACTAGTTATCAAACATTTTTTTAGAAATTAAAATTTAAGTATGTAAAATGGTGCAAAACATCACACTGACACCCACTACACATGAATTGGGACCCCTACCCATTCTAACGCCTATGTCCTAAATTTATGGTGATGGCTAAGTTAGGCTAGGCCTAAGGCTAAGGCCGAGACATTTATTTGTAAACAAAGACTGTATGTGTGATCTGAAATGTCATTTTCACGTTGAATGTCGCTACCTTCATTGAAATATGCCTCAAACACAGCAGGAAGACATGTCATCAGAAGTGGACAATGTATGCAAAGTTACCGATATAATTACAAGGGTAAGACATGCAAATGTTTACAAACTGCTGACAGAAGACAAACCACAAGGAGGTGGGGCGAAGTAACTTCACACTTTGTGCTGTCAATTCTATGTCCAAACAGCCAAAACAAACTCCGAATTGCATTTAGTCATGGCGCATATTATGTCCCCTAGGAAATAGCGCCCAGAAATACTTGTTTCAATGTAAAGCAGAGGTACTAACCATGACTTTCTTACGTGTATTACCAGTTGCCTGCCGGTGATGAGCCGCCATTTTCACATCTCGTGTGAAAAACGTCATCACATTGTGTGTACCCGAGTGCAGCGTTTCATAGGGGGCACTAGTAGTCCACCAAATTTGGCGCGCTTATTCTTGATCAGGCTTTCACTATAAGCATGATTGGATGCACCACGTACAATTTTGCAAAAGGGACGATGTGCACAACTTCCAAACTGGGATTATATACCATTGCAAATTGTTATTTACATTAGGTGATCCTATTCCACATTTATAGATGAACATAATCATTAAAACTGACAAATGAATCCACACATCACAGATCATGTGGGACAAATTTCCGAGCACAATGCAGCCAAAAAATACACGTTTTGGCCTGAGACTTTGCATTGGGATCACTATGACACTATGCGATTACTTTGTAATTTGGCCCGATCTTATAAAAAGACCACGCAATGGTGGATAGCTTTAGGCTTGATCTGAGAACCATATACTTTTTTTATTTTTATTGTTCTCAGGTTTGATTTAAACATTTAAAGTTCTTGGGTTCTGACAGTCAGTTCTGACTGTCTTACACATCTATTGAGTTTAGTGAGGAATATCTCGTGGTAACAGAAGTCTTGACTGTTATCATCCCACTTGGACCTTTTTGTGCTGCCTGGGTCCCAGACATAAGGAGGGGACTAGAAACTCGGTCAAAGAAAAGTCCAGTCGTACATGTGTTCATTGCCTTTATGAAGGTCTACAAGCAGAGTCGTCTCTGCTCTATGCGTAACATGCGGCTCTCAGTCCCGGGCCCTCAGTCCAGATCTAATCAGATGTAGGTCAAACTGGAAGACTGCTGCTCTCTTGTAGTTTAAGATGTAAATCAAATTAGATATATTTTGCAAATTCGCAAGTTCGAAAAGGATCTAACTTATCAGATGTTTTTTGCTGCTTCCTGAATGATTTCCAAATTCATAAACTCTCTCAAACTGAACTTGTGACAAAGGTGGTGTCCTCTAGTGGGTCTTGAGATGTCCACGTGATGGCACCACCTGTTTCTTTAAATGAGGAGATAAAATTTTTATTAAATTTATGTCTTCTGACAAAGAATTGTCGGGTATCCGAGGCTATGTTGAATTATACTGTATGGATGAACATTTGGTGACAGATAAGCCCAGTTTGTTTTGTGTTTTTTTTATATAAACAACCATTTATTTTGCATAACATAACTTTGCCTGGCGATTACCCAAAATCAATCAAATCAAATCGCATCAATAGAAATGACAGACAAAGGCATATAATGTTTTGACTGTGGGCGACCCATCCACAAATGATACATGATTGTATAAGGGCCTTTGTAGGCTATTTTTGTATAAAATATTGCAAGTGACCTTGAAGTGACCTTTGAATGCCTTTGAAAATGAGACTCCCATTTCCGTGGATTTTATTATAAATATCAATATTCAATCATCTGCATCTTTCAAAAATGAGCTCATAGAGTCTTTATTCATCAAAATCTGTTCAAAACTAGGAATATTAGAGCAATTTTTAATTTTGCACCAATCTGCAAGGGGAATTAGAGGCAATTTTGATATGCGGAGCTATTTTGAAACAATATCTATCATAACAACTTATTGTTGGTTAATTCATGAAAGTACATATTATAATGCCGCATAAAGTAAAATGAAAATTAATAAAGTCTGTCAATTTTGAGATTTATTAACCAGCTATATTTGGTTATAATAGCTTGAAAGTGGTAGGTGTACAAAAGATGAAAATTGACAGACTTTCAATTGATCCGTATAGGTATTTCTCTACAATATGTGTATGGCATGCTATACGTATATATGGTGGGATAACTTGACGATCATCAGCGAGAATGAGTGACATGGCGCATGTAATGGGTTTATAGCAGTGGGAGGAGCGGACGTCCAGAAAGCACCCTGCAGAGCACTTTCAGTGAAATTTAATATTGGCCGTGTTCAACTTCACTAACTTCCTTATATTGTTGAGAAAAATTAAATACATGATTTTTTTTAGAAATACATCAGCTACTAAATGTTATAACCCAATTGACTCTACATTCAATATATTTTTTATTATATCTTTTTTTAATAACTTCTATTCATGACTAATTTTCTCATATTTTTCAGGGAATATTTCTTCTTTTTTAGGTATTTTTATGATAAGAGCAACTTATTGCTGATTATTTTCTGAAATTAGATTAATATTCAATTTATCTAATACCTCAAAAATAAATGTGAGGTCAAATTAAAGTCCGTCAATTTGTCACTTTTGTAACCCTACCGATTTAAGTTATTTTTAATCATTTTAGCTTCATAATAAATCTTTTTTTTCAATTTCTTTTTAGTATTAATGTGTTATTCTGTGTAGTATTCTATATATTTTCATAAACTAACCCCCAATAAGCTGGCATTTCTATATTATTTCAAAAAAACTTTGTTATATAGTATTTTCCTCTGTTTTCCCTTATAGATTGACCACAAAACTATAAATTGCTCTCAAATTGTTAATTATGAACAGATTTTGATAAATAAGGACTCTACGAGCTCGTATTTGAAAGATGTAGATGATAGGATAATAAAACATGCAGATAATTTCATGGAAATAGGCTTTTTATTCTCAAGGTCATTGAAAGGTCACTTCAAGGTCACTGGCAATATTTGATCAAAATAGCCTAAGAAGGTTGACATTCGATCACATATCATTTGTAGATGTATTCTGAGTAGTAAAAAAGTTATATCCCTATGTCTGCCATTTCTAGTGATGTCTCTTGTGCCTTCCTTGTGCGCATGGGCAGATGTCTGCAGATTGCATACGACATTTGAGGAGAGGAAGTACGTATTGGGCACGTGGAGGTCTTCTTTGTACAATAAAGACAAAATAATTTGACTGGCTGAGCTTCAGCCCCCTCCCTCAAGGAAGGGTGTGTATAGACCCTCACGGCATGGAAAATGTGCACAAGGGTTGCAATTTGCAATTATGTTCCAACTTACACAAATGTTGAGAAAGCGTTTTACAATGTATGGACAACCTTTTGACAGCTAAAGTTGATCAATTTTATGGATTTTAAGTTGTGTTTATATTTGTTATAGCCTATCACCTTAAAATGATAACGCTTTCATCAAGACAACAAAATTGTCAAAACAACTCATAAATATCACAAGAGCCTACAAGAAGGATAACGTTTTCATTGAAATATATATGCTTGTCTGATAATGTGAAAATAGTAAAATCGACAGGCCTTTAAATTTACATTGATAAAAAATATGAGTTACCCAGATGGGCTAAATGTGAATCAGCATTTTAAATATCATTACTATGATGAAGAAATATAAAACATGAAAAGAAAATCACTTTATAGAATTTAATATTTTTAGAATAACCTCAATTTTTTCTGAATTTATGATACTCGTGTCGTGGAAGCAGCCTCTTGTCAAGTGGATTGTAGTAAATCAGAAACAAGTTATGAATTTATTGTAAATTGCAGCAAGAAAATTGCTAATCAAATCTAAGTATAACTGTATCAGTATTACAGAACATATCTTTTTCTGGCTCACATTTAAGTTTAATTTTCTTGTCGCAATACAGCATAGGACAAAAAATATTCCAAGATTGGAATACTCAAGTTTTGACAAACTTTGTGATATAATGCTGTATTTTTGTGTATTGTATTTAATTAGCCAATGACCCCTTCCAGCATTCATATTCATTGATTATTTGGATTAAATATAAAACGATATTGAGAACAATTTGTTTAGATTTATTTAGATTAAATATAAAACGAAATTTGAGAACAATTTATATCATAGTTACGGCTAGGTATCCAAATCCAAATATACTAATCAAATTGCCTACAAATACATCAAACTGATTGATTCAAGAATACATGAGTCAGTCATGACTGTCATTTTGGAATAAGAGTTGTATCCGAAGAATATAGCATTATGTACACCAAATAACTCTTCATTGCGAACGCAGCTGTATGATGAACACAAAGGTTTAGCTTTGGCGGGAATTTCTGGCATCAGATCTGACTCCTGGAAACAAAGCCGCTGCCAAAGTGGGCGTGACGCCTAGAAATTCCCGGTCTAACTAATCTCTCTTATTTCAAACATGATGAAAGAAAATGTCATGCCATCTCAAAGTTGATATTCAGGTGCTACGCGTAAATCAATTGGATCTCGTTGGTAATGAAAATGAAGCAAATGTCGCTTTGTGGATGAAAGACTCCGAGAATTCCCAGAATAAACAAAACAATTTGAGGACTGTTCTGATAGAGCCCGGGAAATTGCACGTGCGCGTCATTGGGCATTTAAACTCATGTGACATTTTGTGGGCATTTCATTGGATGTCAGTAATTGTGAAGCATAACAATATTACAATGTTGATAAAAGCACAATAAATACTTAAATATGAGTATTTTGAGAAATGTATTTTATCCAGGACACTTTGATATTACAATAAACCGTTAAAATCAGAGATATTTGTGATTATTAAGGTCATAAATTTTCCTTAAACTTTAAGTGTGATTGCATATGCTGATTTCGTGAGTCCCCACGTGATGTCACTCCGCGGGAAATACAATTTCGCGCCAAAATTTTCGAGTTATTGTGAGAGTTTGTTGACAATATTTTGATTCATCAATGAACTCAACCTTTAAAGAAATCTTGCGTCATCGCTGCTCAATTTGAGCGCTAATCACCATACAATTGACAAAAATTATAGAAGACACATTCATCTTTCGATATGAGTCGATAAGAGGAGCGATGCAATTTGAGGGAGGTTGATATTCGCCACAAACTGTTGGCCTAATTTCGCCGAATCGGACCAAAACAATTCGCTGCCATCTTTACTTTTAGGAAGAAAGACTGTCAAGGAAAATTATGCCGAGGGGACCTTCCCCGGCCACCCGTGGCCGCGGGTCGGTTATGATGTCAAGACGGGTAACTCAAGCACAGAGTACTCTTTCCCCGACACCGAATTTGATGTATTTTTCACAGCAATCGCAATCTTTAGGAGGAACTCCTGTGTTGACAACAATGGCGGTACAAGCTGAGGACCAGCTGGGGCGTACACCGGGACAATATACATACTCGTCATCACAGACAGCACCCCTCTCTAAACCACAGGTGAGTCTGCAGAAACAAATCTGCCACAATCTTCCTGAGTAATTAATTTCCACAGATGCAATTAATCAATAACTTGTAGATTTGTTGAAAGATGTCATCTGTCAAAAATCCGTCCATTATTATCCACCTCGACTTTTGATTATTTATTAAAATTTGCTCATAAATATCAGAAAAGAACATGGACTAAAATTTAGGATGTAGAAATAAGAGACTGACAGTGTGATAAACATGGGTCCCATTGTATATTCAAGCCTCATCTCAAAGTTATAATAATACATCAATGATGGCATTTGTCAATTATTAGACCACTCAGAGACTCAGTATTTACAGCATCTTCACCTCACTGTCTTCAGTCTCAGAGCCCTCACTCATTGACTGAAGACAAAGTATTGAATATTGAATTTCATGGTAGAACTGGCTATTTGGTTGAATTTATCATCACGTAATTGAATTGACAAAGAATCAGTGTGTATTGTTTGCATTGATTCTGGAATATAATTTTGTGTTTTACTTTATAATTTTTATGTAATGGTCCAGTAAGTTATGACAAAGGACAAATGCATTTGAAAACAGATCGGAAAAATATTGTAAAAGTTCAGATATTTTAAACCTGTCTAATCAAAATCTTGTTCTTTTCTCAGGTAAAGAGGAAATTGGAATTGGATCCAATGGTGGAAAATGCAGGCTTCAAAACTCCCAAAAATAGAAAGCGTCTGCGCACCACAAGTGCAAACTCCCCAAGTCCCCTCAGAGGTGAGTCTCACTGATTATTTTCACATCCTAATATATTTTTTTAAAATTTTCTTAAGTCAAGATGTTTAAGCAAGAATAACCTTTCCTGCAAACATTCCCCATTGAGTTCCCACAGGATAGTCTTAGATAAATTGCCTTGCAAGTTGCTTTTTGTGACAAATGCCATGGATATCCTCTACTGCAGATCTATAATATTTTTCTCTACTGTAGATCTATAATATTTTTTATTGAGATGTTCTTCAATGAACTGAGGATATGTATCTTAAACAATATATAATGAAAATATTTTCCAGACAATTATAATATTCATATACATAGATAAATTTACTTCTCCATTGCTATTATGATAATAACACTATTTAGATAGCTTCATGGTGGTATTAATTCTTCATGGTAATATTACTATTTAGATAGCTTCAAGGTGGTATTAATTCACCATGGTAATATTACTATTTAGATAGCTTCAAGGTGGTATTAATTCACCATGGTAATATTACTATTTAGATAGCTTCAAGGTGGTATTAATTCACCAAGGTAATATTACTATTTAGATAGCTTCATGGTGGTATTAATTCTTCATGGTAATATTACTATTTAGATAGCTTCAAGGTGGTATTAATTCACCATGGTAATATTACTATTTAGATAGCTTCAAGGTGGTATTAATTCACCATGGTAATATTACTATTTAGATAGCTTCAAGGTGGTATGAATCAAGTCTTCTCCAAATCTGAACACGTGAAAACTGGTATCAATGAATCCCACACACACAATGACCTGTCAAAATACATTTATAAATCATTGTAAACATTAAAAAAATACAACCATGTTAAGAATTTGATCTGCGAAGGTAAACTTCAGTTTCAAAGGGAAGTTGTGTTGGGGTGGGCTCCAAAAAGTATTCATTGTTGTGTGCCAACACAAAATGTGCTTGAGCAATACCAGAAGCTTTTTTTATCACCTCTTATCAAAAATATCATTCTGTTTCAAACCAATCTACAGGTTCCCCATTATCATGAATGATTTTTCATTTGCACACAATGTGTAAACTATAAAAATGTAGAGATGAATAATAAATGTCTAGACTCTATGAATTGACATCCCAATATCAAACAATATAATAGTACACATCACATGAAAACATAATAAACAAGATATCATTTATAAGTGAATTGAGTAAGGTAATGAAACTGACCAACCTTACTTTACCTGAGAAAAACTATTAAAAAGGCCTGCAGATGCATTTCCTAGATGATCACCCAAATAAGGTTACTTGTTATACTGTATGTTGTCTCAATTCAGGCTTAACATTATTAGAGGTTCACTCTGGTTCTATCAAATTCTACTGGCCCGGATTTAAGTATAAAAGATAAAGAGATACTTGATTTTCATTGTTTTATGTATTGGCCATTAACTTAAATCCCAAATGTCAAGGCCTGCAATACATCAGATATGTGTACATAGAATTATACCCATATTTATCGTCAAAATAGACTTGAAATCCACTGTTTCCAGAAACACCATGTTTCTGCCCATCATATTAAAGTTTCCCGACTAAATCAACTCAACCTCCAGCGATTGACTGTTGCAATTATGAGCCATGTCACCGTCTTTCTCTTTCAAAATGTCTGTAAATACAAATCTGTGAGCATTCTGCAAAGTCTTTTCTTCAAGTTTTTAACTCGATGACGTCATGGTTACAAAAAGGGAGAAACTTCATGTGACGTCAAAAGGACCACTGCATTGTGGAGTTTCTGAGCGTTGCTGTCACTCCTATGAGAAAACTGACCCACTTTCACCTGATTGCGCAAACTCTTAAACAATGGCAAAACGATGCTGATATGAAGAAAAAACAAAGACAAGCCTGACAATTAATGTTTAACTAATGGGAACATGGTTCTTTTAAAACCTGTTGCCAGAGAATGAGTTCTACTTCAGTCGTGAAGGGAGAAGTGATTTCTCTCTAGTTTCCATGAAGCTTTCATTTTTTCAACATGACCTTCACCTACTTTTCAAAGTCACAGGGACAATTATGTGAAATCCCTATCATTGTGATAACTCGAGAACAAATGATGGCAGCTTCATGAGAATTGATACACATAAGCATCTAGTAAAGACCCCAAAAGAGTTTGATGAATGGTGACCTTCACATACTTTTCAAGGTCACAGGGACAATTATGTCAAATCCACGACATTGCAATAACTCAAGAACAAATAATGGCAGCTTCATGAGAATTGACACACATAAGCATCTGGTGAAGACCCCAGATGAGTTTGATGGAAGGTGACCTTAACCTGCTTTTCAAGGTCACCGGCCCATCTAAAAAATTCTAGAGTAAATGATGACAGTTTCATGATACTTGACACACCTAAGCTATCAAAGTAAGTAGAATTTATGGAGTTTTTTACCCCTGCATCAATTTGCCTTGGTGCAGTGACGTTTTGTTCACAAATATTGTGTGGAGCGAGTGTTGTGCAATAAGTTACCAGGGATGAGGGTTGATGCATCTCTGATGCCTATGTTTCTAATTTTTAAATGTTTTTGGAAATAAAATAAATTTCTATCACTTAGCTGTATACAATATCGTTGCTCCACATTGGCATTGAAAATATCAATATCAGACACTGCAGGCCTCGACATTAACCGGTGGCCCGGTTGCCCGGAGCTATATTTAACATGTGTCGGGCAAGTCCGGGCAACTGGATGTTTCTCTTCCACTTGCCCGGTGGGCAAGTGCTGTAATCTTGAAATAATATACCCCAGAGCCAATAAAAATTAATTTTCATCACTGTGCACAGAGCTTCGAATGCGATTGCCGCCATTTTGTCTGCGATTGATTATCTTGGCCGGGTGCACTCTTGTTCAAAAGTCGAGCACATTTTCGGGATTCGTACTGCATTTAACATACTCATTTTGCAACCGTGCGCGACTTTACACATAAATCGAATGCGTTTCTTAATCTGGTCCCCTATCATAATATCTACTTAGATTTTATATAAATAATGATCGGGTACCAGTCAAAAAGTCTTGGAATTTTCCATGAACAACATCATGATGCTGAGACATTTGGAACATCTCTTCAGTGTATTTTAGTGCGAGTTTTGGTGAAAAGAACAGGTTGAACAGATTTTGATAAAATAATTTGATAATTTTGATAAAATAAGATATAAAATACAAATCCTTATTTTATTCAAAAATAGCTTTTATTTTACTATCCGGGCAAGTGAATTGTATTTCAGGGCAAGTAGATTTTAAAATTTACTTGCCCGGTGGGCAAGTGGATCACAAATGTTAATGTCAAGGCCTGCACTGGAATATCCAGTGCCTCACTCTAGTACATCAGTTATAGCCACAACTTGAGGCTTGAAGAATGTGGTGACTGAGTGTCTCCCATTAAAAAATAATTTGAGAACTTTCAAGAACACAATAGCAAGCAATGAATTGTTTTGCCCATAAACTTGTGTTTCATTCTACTAATCTAAATATATATACTTTTTGAGACTTGTGGAGTAAAGCAATGTGGGGTGAAGCAATGTGGGGTGAAGCAATGTGGGGTGAAGCAATGTGGGGTGAAGCATTGGAAACATTGTTTTTATCTCATTGATTGTTCCTGATCTGGAAATTGGGTAAATACTCAAAATGATAATTTATGAAGCATATCGTAATGATATCATTATTCCTCCATCTTTTTTTTATTATTTATTTTGTTATTTTTCAATTTATTTTTTAAAGTTGGTTTTGATTATTGGCAACATCAAATGTTTTGACTGGTGTACTATCAATAATATATGAGTAGATACTCTCAACATATCAATATTGATTGAATTGCAGTTTGTTGAATTGATTTGTGATATGGAATCTTATCACAGTACAATTTATAAAATTAATTATTAAATACATGACTAAACTGTGATTAGATATTTAATTTATAGGATTTATAGATCACATTAATTAGTCATAAAGCTACCAAAAAAAAACTCGGGAAGTCCTATCCACTTCGTACGGCTTTTATGTGGGTGACAGGTTTGGCCAACATGTGTGCTGGTGTGGGATAACTGGGTCATCCAATTTAGGGAGGTCAGGTCACCATGGGGTCAAAGTTAATAGGTCAACTCTATGGTAACAGGTAACATCAACATGTCACTACATGTGGGTGGTGTGTGCACATTCCTCAGCCCCAATCACTAGTGAACCCATGTCAGACATATATTACTGTGGATTATTTCTCAACACAACATAATTCAGCTAACTAGGGATTTCTGGTCTTGATCGAGACATTGGATTTCAATTCCTTCATTCAAACATCGGTCGGATGATATCTATTTTGACAGTAATACAGCAGTTTTATGTGACAGTTTCTAGACAGTGATGTGATGAGAGGGAAATACACAGAAGGATAACACAGTTGATTGATCCAGCTTTTTGGGAGTGCAATTAATGATAGTAAAAACAAGGAGAGTAATTAAAAATGGCCAAGTTTGAAAATGTTTTAATGTGAATCTCAGCGCAATGGAATACATAGGATATCACTATGGAGAATAATTGAAAACTACATTCTGAAGAGTACAAACCTGAGACCCTTGAACCTGGTCAAATAGACATTTGTGTTCATTTGAGCATCACTTTATAGATGTACTCCTGGTGCGAGAAGTCCCAGAGAGTACTACACAGGATTAGTTGATAATCAGTAATAGCATGGCTGATTAATGAGAGGATAATCCAGGATTAGTGCCTTTATCTTTTTGATAAATGAGGATTTAATTACCATAAGAATAGCTGATTGACAATGTGGGATAAAGGGTCCTGTAGGGAAGAAGGTAGGCTCAGATTTCAGTGTACTAAAGTTTGCTCTTACTGGACACAAGAAAAATACAAGAGCAATTAAATGAAAAGCTATGAATAATTGGCCTGCAAATAGAAAGTTTTTGTGTGGATGATAAAATAATTTCATAGACTGTAGATTTTAATGAGAGTAAAATGGACCTTGGATAATTCTTTGAAGTGAAATTAATTACAAGCCTCGGTTTCAGTGAAATCTCCGCTGGAGAAGACGAGATATGACACCTCCTTGGGGCTCCTCACAAAGAAGTTTGTTGGCCTCTTAAGGTCGGCACCAGATGGGGTAAGTGCCTATTGTCTTTGCATAGTTGTTTGGTTAATTGCAATTCATTCGCACAGACAATTTAATCAGGCTTTTTGGTAGAACTTGTACTTGTTATTTATATGCTGGAAACTTGGATGATTTTTTTAAAACTTAAAACAAAATGTTTATGACAATTACATTCCCATAAATTATTTGTTATTGGGACCAAATCAATTTTGCGTAATTGTGGTTTGTTGTTGCCACTTGTCACACAGGTATATAGATATTATAAACATTTTTGTATAACAGAATTTATTTTCTCCTTAAATAACCATTCGTCAATCCAGAATGAAGTCATTGCTCACATCTTGATATTAAAATATTTGACCATTGCCATAATATATTGTACTGCTACATGACAGTGGAAATATAAGTAATATTTAATGAATCTATTGCTGTAAAACTTGCATAATACGCTCAGCATGAATTTGTTGGCCACCGTGCTAATATCAATATTAAGCCCTCTAATTCTACCAACAATTTTTCTAAGAACTTCACAGTTGAGAGGTGAAATTAATAATATTTTGAATTTGAAATGATAAACTATTCACAAAAACATTTTTGCTTGAGATATATAAAAAGTTTTGTATTAGATATACAAGTGACAAAACCTCTGAGTGTGTTAAGTTTCGAGGTTTGGATGTTTATGGCATGGTTTGGAAAACATGTTTTTTTTTTTTCAGGGCAGTTTTTTAACCTTGGTATTTACTGCCCCAAGGAAAAACTTGGTCAAACTTTACTTTTGCTTTTGATTGTTTGATACAACACTAATAACATGTTGTAAACAGCATTTCTAGCGGTATGTGTATGTGTTGTGGCTTGTATATTGACCCAGCTGATCAAGGTGATAACTCGTCAAACATTCCAACATTTACCCTCAATAAGAAGCCTTCAGTGGGCCTGTAAACATTACACTGACTTATCCTCAGGTAAACAATCCCAAGCTAACACAATACAATAGCTCCCTCTTATGTTGACCAGTAATTAGAGTTTGTCCACTAAGTCAGCAGACCTTTGAAGTATTTCTATTTAGGATTTTCCAGTGACTTGTTAATGCGATGTACAACATTTAAAAAACTAACACAGAAAGAACTGATCAACTAGACAAGGCTTTCCTATTTTAGGGGCATGTTATCAAAATCAAGGTTATTATTTTTTTTTACTAAAGGCAGTGAAAGGCATTGTAGTACTTTATATACAAGTCAGTCTGTCCTCCACCCACCCAAGAAATAATACTTTGAAGAGTTGGAACCGTGTATTAATTTTTTGATATGCACACTCAATGACAGCATGTCCAGTGAATGAAAGTCTCTAGTCAAACTACTGGCCAGCATTTTAAAAATGTTGTATTAAAATCTTTAGAAAGTAACAAAGAAACTATTTTGGAGGAAAAAAAGTTTGAAAGTTCAAAGTGCTTTTGGTTGTTTTGAATTCAGGTCATGGAAGTAAATAACATCCATTATGTAGATCAGATGACCTGATTCTTGGCAGGAAATAGGTGATGAATCTCAAGAATAAAGAATTATGAAAAATATAAACTCATTCTTTACACATGCATTCCTCACCAAAGTTTTCTGTTTAAATGTAGAGTAAACTCTAGATTTGGAAAAAAAGTTTTGAAATGAAAACTGATGCAGAGAATCTGCCAATAGTTAATCCCTGTTAAGAAAGTTATTCTCGCTGCTTGAGTGGGCTGTGCTGCCACCTGGGGTTTCCACACCACATACAGGGTGACAACAATCGTCAAGGAAATGGTTGTGAAGTTTGCTTTGAGCATGATTATGACATGGAGATATGCCATGCTTAGATATGTAGATCAGATGACCTAATTCTTGGCAGGAAATAGATGATGAATCACAAGAATAAAGAATTATGACAAATATAAACCTATTCTATACACATACATAATGGTTGTGAAGTTTGCTGTGAGCATGATGATGACATGGAGATGTGATTATGATTTGTTTTGTTATTGTTTTTAGGTGTTGGACCTGAACAAAGCAGCGGAGTACCTGGAAGTACAGAAACGGAGAATCTATGACATCACCAATGTATTAGAGGGAATCAACCTTATAGTCAAGAAATCAAAAAATAATATACAATGGAAGTAAGTTGTTATTTTTTTCTCTCTCAATTTTAGATACTTGTGGACAGATTTTTAAATTTACATTTGAAATTAATTAGTGATGGTAATCATTATTCAAGATTGATGGATAATCATTGAAAGTATCTCATAAATAAGTGGAAACAATCAAAAGGTTTTTAAAATAGTAAGATAAGAAAGTTGGCTTTTGTGTTTTATGAGAGTAGCCAAAGTCAATCTGCCATTACTTTGATTATTTAGAGCAATTTTATCGTAAAATAATATAAAAACAATGGAAATTGTTTATACTGAAAAAATGATTTAAAACTCTTTATTAGGGGAGCGAGTAATTCCTTTGTGGCGAACCCCCAGGCCCACCCAGGGATGACCCTAAGTGCCGAGCAGGTGGACCTGCATTCAGGTGAGTGACAAGCACACACAACTGCAAACTGCAAACCAGATAACCCCTCTTTTTTGGGGGGTGGGGTGGGGGGCATTTGTTAGATTAAGCCAACCCCTTTGGTATTGAATTATTTATTTATGAAACAAGGGTAATTTCAAGGCTGAGTTTATCACAGGAGTGGAGGTTGTAATTTTGCCAATGCCACATAATGAGTTTGCGAGCTGTCAACCATGTCGATATCATAGGTCCACAATGCTGCCCTCTGGTAGATATTAGATCGGCCCCAGTGATGTAGCAGTGACATCTGGTGGCAGGCTTTCTGAAGGATAATTTTTATACTTTGTATTAAAAATCTACTATCTATAACATCATTTTCACAGCACGGTATTGTTTCTTTAAAAAAAATCTTTCTGGTAATTATTGGCATGTCTTTGAGAGCTATTACTTGAAAGATATTTTTTTAATTGACCTGCGCTGAGTGATAATGATAGACTTTAAATTAACTTTCATCTGAAAAAAAAACAATCAATTTTGCTCTTGGGATGAAATCAAGTTTAATCTGATTGCCTAATGTATTGTTTTGAATAAAGTAAAAGATCGTAAACTAATATTGAATGCCAACTTTGCAGATGTGGCAGACTTGGAGGCCAAGGAGAACAAGTTAGATGAGCTCATCAGAACATGCACGTTACAACTGCGCATGCTCACCGAAGATAATGAAAACTCACGGCTAGCTTATGTCTCATATCAAGACATCCGTAGTGTCAAAAGTTTTGAGGAGCAGACTGTTATTGCCATCAAGGCTCCACCAGAGACTCGGTTAGAGGTCCCAGACCCGACACAGGTAGGCATACTTTCTTTGTTTTTAACTTGGGAGAATGCTGTAATTTTCATAAATTTAGGATACATTTATTTTTATTATTATTGTATTTACACATAATATTAATGCATCATAAGTTTATAAATTTAAATTGATATATTGTCATTGAATTTGCAGAGCATACAAATATGGTTGAAGAGTACGCAGGGTCCAATTGAAGTATTTCTGTGCCCTGAAGAAGGTCCTATGGTAACGCCAGATCAGGCAGGTTTGCCCTCTAGTGGTGGAAACTTGCAGACGTCTACGATGTCCTATCCTTCAGCTGCTACGCCGTCGACATCAACGCAGTCGACAGATGACACGCAGTCAGCCTACTCCGAGGGCTCCAACTCCAGAGACAGTTTTACAGGTAAAACACATAGAGGTCATTCTCGGGTCATTTAACATTAAGCACTGGCACTTTTCTGAGGCAACTACTTTCTTTTTATGCCAAAATAGAATGTTTTCAAAAAGTGCAGGAAAACTGCTCAACTGTCAAAAAGAGTTCCTTTTTCACTAAAACTTTTGAGACATTATTTCAGTTATTTCGTGATGAGACCTACTTGTAGCAGATATAGTGCTGCCTCACTGAATTGTCATACATTAAATATTGTAGTTTTTAAATATTGATTAATGTCATTATTGCTTTTATTTTTAAAAGGGAATGCATGGGTGCTGGTCCTCCATCTACAGACGGATTTCCGTCAAAATTTAAAATCCGTGAACGGAAAATCCGTCAAATCGAATCGATTCCTCCGTAAAAAAAATAATTTCGTGTCATCAAAATTGCACAAATCGACCCAAAACATCGAAAATTCAGTCGTTTGCTTACCGCTTGTGGCCGCCGCCTTGTTTTGGTGTCGCGGGCTGCTTCGGTAGAGTTTGACGGATTCTGATTGGCTAATATTTTGACGACTCGGCTACCCACACCAATCGCTTTTCGGTTAAGTTTGCGAGGCTCGCTTTTCGCCGAAAATGTTCCGTCAAAAATTTTTTTCTCACCAGCACCCATGGGAATGTCTTTTAACACTGTAAATGTACCAATGCCCATATAGTAGTATTTTGGTTATTTTCTCCTCTGTCACAAGGGAGCACTCATTGAAAAGACCCAGAAATACACTTAAATTAAAAAAAACATCATTTGACTTGTCCAGCATGAATAGGTTTATATAAAATCTATACCAGTGTTTATGATTAGATATATGGCATCTCAAATGATGGCTCGTTTAGGATTTGTCTCACAAGGATACTAATGGATATGATGTTAAAAAATGTAGTTTTGTGTGCAAATTGTGATTATCCCCCAATTCCTCTTTCCAGGAGATCCTGCTCTCCAAGGAGCCTTTTTAGCCGACCAAGATATTTCGCCAGACTGTCCAATCAACTTGTTTTTACATACCGAGGATCAAAATAATGGTATCAATATATTTGATGCCCAGAGCTTCGCACATTTAGAACCACCGTTGCAAGATTTCGACTACATGTTCAGCTTGCAGCAAGGAGAAGGCATTTCTGACCTCTTTGATGTGGATTCCTTGAAGGATATTAACCTATGAGGTCCTTTAGTCCAATTTGATAGGTTATTCCAAGGGCATTCCAGTTGTAGGATTTTATCATGTATATAAATTGTTTTTCCCATGATTTGTACAAAGTTCTAGTATTGAGACTGCGGTAATAAGCATCATGGGGATTAATTAAATGATGCTTCATTTCTTATACAGATTTTAAATAAAACAACAATGACTTTATATTGTAAGAATTTTGTTAATGTATTTGGTTTCAGATGGGGGAATTTTATATCTTTTTCCTACTTTTTATATGGATAGCATTTATACTGGAGAGCTTTATGATAACCATAACATAAATGAATACAAGTTTAGGGTTGCAAATTATTGACACTGGTACCTGAGCTCGGTGTTTTAAATGTCTCTTAATTTATGAAAGGTGTGTAAATATGGAACGAAGGTGCATATCATATGTGTGTGGAGTAGACTGATACCAGAAAAAAAAAATTATTTTTGGGGATATAGGGATTTGTGCCTTACAGTTATTGAAACAATAACATTGGGTGTACATGCATTCACAGAATGCATTGTGCTTTCATATATCAATGGTTTATGTCAATTAACCTTTGCATATGCTGTTGGTTAGTTTTTGGTTGCTCCTTATATCCCTTGAATAACTTAAATGATTTTTGGCCATCAATAAGTTTAGGGTTTTTAAATGTTGCAGTAAATGACTTGTGTGGTAGTGTTTTGCAGATGTGTGTTGATGTTGTGTGTAAGCTATATTTATATACATATATATATATATTTTATGTCAGAAACTACTGGGCAAGGCCTCTGTTTTGTATTTGTGTTTGTGAAATATTTGGGCGAGACCCATGGTTTTTACTCTGTTGGTGCAAATTGTGTCGAATATTCCAATCAGCAGATCAGAATGAAAACGATGTCTCAAGAAGAGATATGTACTATTAAGAGTAGCTGTCAGCAAAGTAAAACAGTAATTGTTTTGCTTGGACAAAAGTATAATTATTTCAAGAATTCATTATCATCAAATAAATATTTTTGGAAGGATTGTCTCAGCTACTTGATAAAAAGTATTGATAAAAGTTTTGTAATGGACATTTCCAAGCAGTTTGCAAGAATGTCAGATATCATGCAACTTCTCCATACTTTGGACACAATGTGGTTTGAATTGATATTTTTTACATTTTCACAAAATTAAAGAGGTCAAAATTTTGATGTGCTAAAATTTTGTTATAGTGAAGTGCGAGTCACCATTTAACTTTTCAATCAAAAAGTCTGACTGTCCAAGAATTTTTACATATTAATTCTGGTATTAACAGTGTTTATGAACTACTGACATCAAGTTAGACACATCCATTATGAATTATGAATTATTATACTTTATATTTACCAGGGTAATAATATCATGTGCACCATTTGAAGTATTGTGTTGCCAATAAATTCATGTGACAATATATAAGTATAAAGCAACTGACTATAACAGAGTCCTGGCATTAGCATCGTCCGTCCAAGACTAAGAGCTCAGTACTATATTGACAATTAATGTGTGGCCTATTTGGCATCTTTTGGTTTTATGAAGGAAAAATGTCTCAAGACAGCATATGAAAAGAATAATTTGAATTTGGTTAAATAAATATAAAAAATGCATGATTTCTTTTGGCCAAATCTTCAGAAAATTGTTGGAGAGCATGTCCTGAAGTGCCATGTTGTGTTGAAAGTCTTGTTTAACTGTTTTCTAAAGTTAAAATGAAAAAATAATTATTTTTATGATTTAATAGGAACAGTATGCTAATACAGTAGTGACATTTTCTGAATTGATATGAACTATATTTGTTAATTATAAATGCAATAATATAAGGATAATGTCAACTGTATAATTGTATACTAAATGTAATGTGAATGTTTTTCATTAAACAGTCACAGTTTTTTCTTGGAACAGTCACATTGACTCGCAGATTTTTCTATTATGTTGATTTATTGACTTTCGTTTACCCCTTTGAATTTAGTTATTGTTTATCATTTCATCTTGTTTAAATTCATTGTTGAATTTTACTCAATATTTAAAATTCAATATTTAAAAAAACCGCCCTCTTACCTCAATTTTTTTAACATCAAAGATGGGCAAAAATCTTTTTACAAAAATGTGAGCTGTATATGATGAATTTAAAGATTCATGCAGTCTGCTTATCATCTGCATGAATTTCAAGGTGTTTACCTGTAAATATGGTCAATGGGGAATATGTTGATAATATATCATTACTACATCTGGGTGAAATTCCCTCAAAGCAATATTTATGCGATATGCAAGAATTATTTGGTATGCCAAATATAACCAACATATTCATGCTTTATCAATGAACAGGTGCTCCCAGTTGAAGCACAATGAAACAAGTTGTTAAATAAAATTCAGCAATTTTGCTTTTTGTAAAGATCATGTACATTGCAGTATGTATATTCATAACAAGCAATCTATTAATAGTGTATGTAAATTTATCTAAACAAATTGTAAAACACAAAAAACAATTATGGGTGTGTGCATTATGTATTTGAAATGCTTCATCAAAGTGCTACCTCCCAATAACCAAGTGCCCAGAATAAATATGAAATGTTGACATAAAAGGTGATAATTAGATAACTTAAGTCAGGACACTAGATGGTGTCACTACAAAAATATGAAGTGCCTTTTAAAGAAGCAATTCGCAAGGGGATTATAATAAAATTTGAATATCTTAATTCCAAAACTTATTTCCAGATCTTCAATGGACAGTGCATTATGTGAGTGATAAACAGTTGATTTGTAAGTGTACCCGATAACAACATTACAGATTTCTTCTGGCCTGATTCTCTTTTAAATGGAGATGTTTCTTGTTACTTTGTAATAATTATTTATAAATGAGAGAGATAATTGGCAATATCTCTTTGAAGCTTCCAATTTGTAAATTGCAACTGAACATAAAGCTTGAAATATTAACTGGCAAAAACTGCCACTATTTTTATAACACTGCCTTTTACATTATGTATATAGTAGTTATTTATATATGGTATGCATGAATATTTGAAACATTTGTGAACCTTTTAATAATAAAGAGCAATTTATTTGGTATAAAACATGTTTGTAGCACTTTTTGTGTGACGTTTTAATAGCTAAGGTTAAAATGTAATCCATGACATGACATAATCATGTTTTTCCTGCTCATCAACCAGAACTGAGTAACATGTCCCATCCTGATCACAAACTCCAGCACCTCCTCCAGTTTCCAGTTTCCTACAAAACGTAGGATAACACAGTCAGTCCCCATCCAACTGAAGAGATCACAGAGATTGAAACCAATTGTTGGTATTGGTTGGGATTGCGATCGTTATTGAGATAATCTTTAGGATCATTGCTTTTTTACTCCATGCACCTTTGAGGTGTTCATTTCTACTTGATGGAGGGGTAAAACTGTTGAGGAAGAGAGGTGGGGCTGAAATATAATGATCTGTCCGAGAGGGCATAGAAGGTAGGTAGAGAGGGATTGTCCTGTCTGAGAACACCCAGAAGGTAGGACTGAAATAAAATTACCTGTTTGAAAAGGGTATGGAAGGCAGGACTGAGATGGAAATACCTTTTAAAGAAGATATACCTCAGGAGTTTGTGGACATGGGTTATTAATTTATGTTTTGGAAGGTATAGGACTATTGCTTAGAGGTAAGAATCAAGAATGACCTTTAAGAATACTGAAGATAGTATGGAAGACAGAATAACTCATCTTGGAAGTTTGGTTAAAGGTAGGATTGACCTTTCAGATTAGATGACCTCTGAGATTCTATGAATGTAAATATCTTTGAATAGATGTTAGGGGTGACAAAGGGACCTGTCTGAGAGTTTTGATCTGTTTGGGGTTTTACATCACTTTCGACATTAATTTTAAGTCATTTTGTGATGAGACCTACTTGCAGATATAGTGCTGCCTCACTGAATTGTCATGTCGCAGGTCCTTGACATGACAATCCAACTGGTCACAGATTTACAAGGACAACAGGTTAACCCTTTGGCATAGGCCTCAGCTGATGTGTGAAATTGTATCATAATTTCAATTTCGACACTGGTGCTAATAAGCTGGCACATAAATATATAACCATGTTTACATACACACACACACACACAGTACAGGGGGAGGAGTGTAAAAAAGGTAACAGCAGTAATTCATTTTATTAGCCAAAATAGCCAAAAACTGGTATTTCAAGCAATACAGTGGGAGGAGCAGTATTTCATTAACATAATTTATGAAGCTTTGCTCTCCTGTATGTCACTATGACAACACTTTCCTGTCTGAAGTCACTATGATGACACTTTCCTGTACAACATCATTCTGTTCGCAACATCAACAAAGTTTTAGAGCAAGAAAAAACACTTTTCTACTATTTTTGACAAAGGTATGGTCTTTTGAATATGTAATATTTGGTTGAAAGAATTGTGCATCTCCTAGACTCACTCAACTGTGTTTGCCTTGCTCACAACGTCATTATGGTTTCAGAGCAGGTCAAATCATCTTTCTACTCCAATTATTCATGAAACAATGGTCATTTCTATGTGTAATATTCAGTTTCATTTTTCGACTCCAATTTATAATGAGACGTTTTTTTGTACATTTAATGTAAAGATTTTATCAAATTCAATACAATACATTGTCATCTGATGACGATTTGAAAGAAGTGTGCATTTCTTGTAGCCTCGCACAACTGTGTTTATCTTCTTTGCAACATAAAGAGGTCTCAAGTTCTAGTTGAATTATCTTTCCACAATTATTCCACATCAGTAGAAATGACAGACATAGGCATATAACATTTTTTACTGTGTGGGACACATCCACAAATGATACATGACTGGATGTGGACCTAGGTAGGCTATTTTTTATAAAATATTGCCGGTGACCTTGAAGTGACCTTTGAATGACTGAAAATGAAACTCCTATTTCTGTGGATTTTATTATAAATATCAATATTTAATCATTTGCATCTTTCAAAAACGAACTCAGTGTTTTGTTCATCAAAATCTGTTCCAAATTAACAATATTAGAGCAATTGTTAATTTTGAACCAATCTGCAAGGGAAATTAGAGGAAATTTTGATATGCTAAGCTATGTTGAAACAATATCTATAATAACGACTTATTGTTGGTTAATTTATGAAAGTACATATTATAATGCATAGAAAAAAAATTAATGCTGAAGATAAACTGAAAATAAAGTCCGTCAATTTTGAGGTTTATTAACAAGCTAAATTTGGTTAGAAATAGCTTGAATGTGGTAGGTGTACAAAATATGAAAATTAACAGACTTTAAATTGATCCAATGCAATCTTTTAAAGTATCATACATATGAGATATATGTGTATTTTCAGAAAACAACCCCCAATAATTTGCTCTAATCATAATGGTACATACAAAATGATAATAACCTCTCAACATACTTAAAGTATGTGAAATTGTGCTAAATTTGCAAAAGAAAAAAACATCAGGTGACAGGAATGTATTAAATACAGACACAAATGGATTAACTCATTGAAAAGCTGATTACCTTTTGCAAATGTATATATATATATATATATATATATATATATATATATATATATATATATATATATATATATATATATGTATATATATATGTATATATATATATAAATATGTATATATATATATATATATATATATATATATATATATATATATATATATATATATATATATATATATATATATATATATATATATATATATTTAGAAGCTGGTACAGATATGAGGTACTGGAGGTATCTTTGTCAGACCTCATTATGGGATACCATCTCATACCTTAATGTGTGTAACAGGAGAGTGCCATCTGGTGGTAATAATGAATTTTTTTTACATACCCCACAAATCTAACGTTCATATCAATGGCGCTAATGCCATTATCCACCACCAGGGCACTTATTACTAACCGTGACACTAGATGGCAGTGATTTATATAGTTATGGCCTAGTTGTATAAATATGCTTCTCAGACATGTTTGTTCAAAAAGGCCTTGTACAGGTTACTTATGTAACTGTGTCTAAGCAGCTGCACTATGAAGAGTGGGGTATTTTATATGCCTCACAGTACGTCAATGCCCCACAAGACAGGTCTGAGATTGGTAAAAACCCCATATCTGATACAATCTCTTTCTATATATGTATATATATATATATATATATATATATATATATATATATATATATATATATATATATATATATATATATATATATATATATATATATATATATATATATATATATATATATATATCAATTTTGAACCAATCTGCAAGGGAAATTATTTCTTGAATATGTACATAAATTGAAGAAAGTGTTCTATTTTTGGTGCCATTTATGCTAGGTGAAAGTGACACCATGTACCCGCTGCAATTGGAAGTTTTGAGGCACTGGATGCAGTGAGAAGCAACTCAGTTGAATTTATCCACTTTTTAAATCCTAAAACCTGAAACAAACAAGGCTATAAATGGGGTCTTTGAGTTTCTAGATTTAAAGTGGGAGATGTAAAAGAACATTAAAATGGGACTTTGTGATAAGTCGTATATTTGCAATTTAAACATCCATTAACTTCGTTGCCTTCTTGAATGTTATCACTATTTCATTATATTTACCATTGCTATATTTGAACCCCTATTTCATTATATTTACCATTGCGATATTTGAACCCCTATTTCATTATATTTACCATTGCTATATTTGAATCGTTATTTCATCATATTTACCACTGCTATATTTCAATCAATATTTCATCATATTTACCATTGCTATATTTTACCACTGTTATATTTGAGTTAATTGATCCCATCAGAAATATATAAATATATATGTTGCAAAATACTACTTATTATGTCATTTGAAAATGATTGCCTCAAAGTCAAACGATTTGTTCTTCTATAAATGGAAATTTGATAAGATTTCACAGATCTTTGTGGTGTCCACGACGTCTCATATGTCCAATGCCATAGGTATATGGAGCTGTGGAATTTGTTACTTGAATATGAATGGCGCCAGTTTCAAAAAGAATTCTGCAGATAATCCCAGTAATGAGGACACAGACCGCGACTAATACCACCACCAGACGGCGCCACAACAGCTGTGAACCAGTCAGATGTTTGTTGGACCAGGCACCATCTTCTTGTACATCTTCCGTAGATCCAATACATGAGTCACGATTGCCAATTAAAGCTTAAAGAAAAAAGTAAATTAATAGAAGCCAGGAAATCAATATGTTTTTGTTTCTGGTGAGAGGAAATTCATTTAGGATTTAAAGAATCATCCACCAGCCTACAACATTAAGGTTCTGATATTGCTTTTGGACTGTGATTAGAAATTAGCAAAAGAAGAAAACACCTACGATTCAAACGTGTTTGTGCTGTAAACGGTTAAACTATTTGTGCATACAATGATAGTCCAAGGATGCTTACAATATGATATGTAGAAGTCAGAAATAAAAATAAATAGAAACATAAGTATAAAAAGAAGTCAAAGTCCCCACCTTGGTAATCATGCCCTGAAGTAGCCGGGATGTCTGTGGGATCGTCAGGTATGGTTGAGTTTGTCCTTGTCCTCGCTATGGAGACCTGCTGCTGCCAGTCTGTCAGACCTATCGCCACCAGTGCTAGTACAGACTGGATGAAGAGGGCGCCAGCAAAGGACCACCACAGTCCTAATAAAATAAAGAGAAATACCACAGGCGCTCACCTTGCTGCAATATGGACAACAAAGTCTTCAGTATATACACAGAGGAAATCACAGGCACCTGTATGTTACCACCAGATGACCACGCTCAGGTTCAAGAAAATGGTCACTAAATATTATGATAAGTTTTTTGGTAATTGATAATAGACTAGAGTATACAATCCTTTTCATTGGGTATGATATGATCATACAGCAAAGGGCTGATTGTATCAATGTTGTTATAGGCCGTTCAGGAGATAAATTTGTTCCATCATTTTATTCTGTGTTAAAGTTATGCGATTTCTGCCATTTTTTTATGTAAAATGTCATATGAACATATACACAAAGCCACCACATTCTTTATCCTATTTTTTAAATATTTCTACCAGAGTGGGTGAATTTTATGTCTAGCTCATGCTATGATCAGTACACTTGTAATATTGATTGTAATGAAAGTTTTTGTGATACCTCTGAGTTCCATTGATGTGAGGAACATGATGGGGATACCCGCTGATAGGCTCATAAAATAACAAATAAATATCAATAGAGCACCCACATGTTGCCTCCCAGATCCTCTAAGTATCCCAGCACACACGCCCTACCAAATATAAAACAACAATGTACTTAATACTGTAAACATGCATAATTTTAAACGCAAAACTTCCATATTGATTGAAATAGAGCGACCATCGTATGCTAGAATAAATTTGATATCAAATGTGAATTTGATGATGCAATATCAAATGTGAAATATAGAGAATGTATTATATAATGAAGATTACTCATTAATGAAAATGTTAAAGAGTTCATTGTATTATATATATATATATATATATATATTCAATTATTTGCTCATATAAAGTATATTGTTATGAATAAAGTCAGTGTATGTTCAAATAGGGACTAAGTTTCAATATGACCATACAGGAGAATGGTGCCCTTCAAATTGACTGACCAAGAGGGTAATACAGAAAAATATGAAAGATTTATGGATAATATTTTTAGATTGTTTTATATAAAAACACAAACAATCTTTCTACATCTGTAACATGGACCATTGTAGCAATTTGTTATACAATGCCTTATGGGTAAACATCTAGAAGTTCTACCATTATATACTAGTAGGTGGTGTTTGTTATTGGAGAAATTATTGACATGATATTGTGTACTTACTGTTATTCCATCCATCACCATATACAGGGCAAGGATTGGCATGAGTGATGCTGCATAGTTAATCACCTCCCTGAAATACACATTAAGCTACAGTCAAAGAGTGGGAAACCAGGGGAATCCCATATCAAAAACACGATAAATTGTCAGAAATAACTAACTGTGGTATACTCTCTATAAAAGAGACAACTTTTCATCAAATACTCACGGAACATTGGTGAAAATTCTTGGCCAGTACTGTCGAAATACAGCAAAAGGTAGTGCAGCAAAACTGGTAATGATGACTGCAAATGTAAGAAAACATTAACTTTGTTTAATAAATTCACTTTATGCAAAGACTATAGCGCTATGAACAGAGCTCTCTGGTATCAGTGCATTATTATTATTATTATTATTATTATTATTATTATTATTATTATTATTATTATTATTATTATTATTATTATTATTATTATTATTATTATTATTATTATTATTATTATTATTATTATTATTATTATTATTATTATTATTATTATTATTATTATTATTATTATTATTATTATTATTATTATTATTATTATTATTATTATTATTATTATTATTATTATTATTATTATTATTATTATTATTATTATTATTATTATTATTATTATTATTATTATTATTATTATTATTATTATTATTATTATTATTATTATTATTATTATTATTATTATTATTATTATTATTATTATTATTATTATAGTGTGAGGAAGCATTACCAATGAAGGAGATGGCCACCCAGGCTGCTGTCTTGGCTGCGGCAAGGCGGCCTCCTCCCAGGCACTGCCCCACCCTGATACTGGCCGAGATACCCACTCCTAGGGGGAGCTGTAATCAACCACTCACATGCATTGATTCACTCATATGACATCATATTTCATTGATATAAAGTCAAAGTGTACAGTGTCAATGTGTAATCATTGTATTCTTCTTATGACATCATAGTATCAATGTGACATTGTATTGCATCCTTCATATGACATCATAGTATCAATGTGACATTGTATTGCATCCTTCATATGACATCATAGTATCAATGTGACTTTGTATTGCATCCTTCATATGACATCATAGTATCAATGTGACATTGTATTGCACCCTTCATATGACATCATAGTATCAATGTGACATTGTATTGCATTCTTCTTATGACATCATAGTATCAATGTGACATTGTATTGCATCCTTCATATGACATCATAGTATCAATGTGACATTGTATTGCACCCTTCATATGACATCATAGTATCAACATGACATTGTATTGCATTCTTCTTATGACATCATAGTATCAATGTGACATTGTATTGCATCCTTCATATGACATCATAGTATCAATGTGACATTGTATTGCACCCTTCATATGACATCATAGTATCAATGTGACATTGTATTGCATCCTTCATATGACATCATAGTATCAATATGACATTGTATTGCATTCTTCTTATGACATCATAGTATCAATGTGACATTTTATTGCATCCTTCATATGACATCATAGTATCAATGTGACATTGTATTGCATTCTTCATATGACATCATAGTATAAATGTGACATTGTACTACATTCTTCATATGACATCATAATTTCAACTGACATATATATATATATATATATATATATATATATATATATATATATATATATATATATATATATATATATATATGATATATCATATTTAGCCTTCATAGGACGTGTCAATGCAGTGCCCATAAAACATCATATTATTTTTTTTTCAGAAGACATATCCTCTATTCGATATCATATAATCAGATTTTATTCATTTGCTTTTAAACAAATTCACTTAAATGAAAAGGTTTAAGGCTTAATAAAAACAACTTTGTAAGGTTTTTTACTCACCATATAGGAAATTATTTCTATTTGGAAGCAGACAGATTGCACCCCAAGTTGGGTTTTTCCTAATATACCTGAATGATAAACAAATTAGTATTCCATAAAATGTCATCTACAAAGTTTCATATGTCAAAAGACATGAAATTAAATCGTATAACACAGATTTCAGGTGCTATTACATAATGTCCGAAATATTTAAACCATTTTTTTTTGTCTCAAAGAACATATTTCATTTTATTTTATGACATATTAACGGGTAATTACCAGCAAGAAAAACGCCAGCCTCAAATGACCACCACTCTATACAGATCATGATGAGACCGAAAATGGCAAGGCGAAAAAATGTACCCCATTCCTGAAGTGACTCCATACTCCAACCTATTTGAATAAAATGTGAAATATTTTGTTCTATATGACTGCTTAATGAATATGTCCATATACCTTTTTTTTCTCTCTTTCTTTTTGTCAATTTAAATCATTTAATTTACTTTATTTTTTAAATAGATGTGTCAGGTCCATATCTCACATTAGTAAATGATTTTCTTTTCTAGAAATTTTGTTAACTTCTATAATGATTAATATTAAATGATATAAAACTAAATGTTGAAAAATTCTAAATGCTGTGTACCTTCCCATGTACTTTTGTAAATGCCTGATTTCCATATGTACAGAAATGTAAGAAGAAACATGCTGAAATATGAAAAAGACTGAGATATTGCTGATCCACTGAAATATAAAAATAACCATAAACAACTGTATATTCCTCAATACTGACTTAGTGATCACAACAATAGGGTAGAAAAGTATCATGAATTTCTATAGAAGATCGCTTATACAAATGAAAGTTGTATAATTGCTGTTTTTTTTTCAATAAAAAGAGGGATATTGCTTTCATAACTTTAACTAGCCAACAATTATGATAGTGTACAGTTATCCAGCAATATTTGGTAATGCAGATTTTATTACAATAAAAACATGATATTCTATTACTCACTCTGTTCCCAGTTCCATTGCATAAACCAGAATGTAATGTAAAAGAGCATTAATGCCGTTAGTTATACCTCCTATAACCAGGTTAGGCATGACCACATTCTGAAAAACATATCATCTATTTAACATTAATCATGTTCTTTGAAAAAAACACACAGAGCATTATTATCAAAAATAAATATCACAATAAAATGACATTTGTGACTATTGAGATAGGAGAAGACACAAATCTCTTTGAATGAAAAATGACATTTTAATGACAAATAAGATATTTCTTTCTTTTCTTTATATTTATACATTTTTAATTATAAGTTGAATGGTTGCTTAGAGGCACATCAACCATTAAGATTATTCAGTTTTAATTATAAGATACTGATGAAATGACATTTTAATGACAAATAAGATATATTTATTTTCTTTATAATTATACATTTTTAATTATTAGATAATAATGAAATGCATGCACTGATGCTGAGTAAGATCACTACAAACCTGGTTTTGTAAATACTTGGAGAGTGAAATATACAGGAAGTAAGACTGAAAATATAACCAATGCAGTTTGGATATGCACATTATTTCATAATAAATCGGCATTCAGTTGGCTTCTCTTATTGTCTTATATTTTAAATGTAAAATTGAAATAAAATAAAATGAATGACAAGAATAGACATTAAACTTACAACAACTCCTGGAATTAGATACATCATATATCTTCCTGTTAATCTGCAATACATAAGCATATTGGAATACTTTATTTAATATTGTCTGAATGAGAAGGTCATGTACACTGTGATTATAGTGTAATTTTCATGGTGTGGACAGGCATGTACCGTATTTACTCGAATATAAGACGACTCGCGTATAAGACGGCCCCAAACATTTAACTAAGGGTTTGGATACGAAAACCTCGTCTTATGTACGGGTATTTACGGTATTTGTTCTCGTCAAATTTTATATGACATGGATATTAATTTGAGGACCTATTCTCAGCTGTAGCTGAAGACAGCATTACGGTCTTTGAATTAATTCATTAGATATATCAATACACGTCTGAGACGGTTATTGGCTTTGACTTTGAGGTGAATCTAATTATATAGCTGTATTTTTAATTTTGGACAAATTTAAACGCCACTTATTACCAGACAGCTCTGGTTTGATGGAAGGCATATGATATTCATGTTTGTAGACAGGACCATGATATGTTTTTTCATAAGTGACTTTGAGGTGAATCTAATTATATATAGCTGTATTTTTAATTTTGGACAAAATTTAACGCCACTTATGTCTTCAATCAAACCAGAGCTGTCTGGTAATATGATATTCATGTTTGTAGACAGGACCATGACATGTTTTTTCATAAGTGACTATGAGGTGAATCTAATTATATATAGCTGTATTTTTAATTTTGGACAAAATTTAACGCCACTTATGTCTTCAATCAAACCATAGCTGTCTGGTAATATGATATTTATGTTTGTAGACAGGACCATGACATGTTTTTTCATAAGTGAATATACATGACTTATATTCACTTATGGAGTGAAAAATCAATTGTGATTGTTCAAACCAAGTCGTGGCAGCACTAAAACTAGGTGTCTATATATTGATCTAATTGTGCATCAAATTATCTTCAGGGTTTAACACATAATGTTAAACATAATTTTAAAATAATCAAATCAATGTCTCATCGCAAATGGGTTTTTTTTCCACAGGTTGATTGAATTATGCAAAATAGCAAATTCCAACCCTTCCCAATTTGCTTAGTGTATAAATAGTTAAAATATCGTTGCTACAGTAAATTGACAGGAATATATGTGAAGATGTGTCTTACAATAACTTACTTACCTTGAAACTGATGCATCTTGACCAAATAATAGGAGCAGATGTTCTGTGTTGAGATGAATGGCAAGGCATGGCAGGGACCCCAGACATATCATTATAATTATACCTGCAAGTATGGAAGCCATTCCATTACTCATATAGGTATACATTTTAAAAGCAAAATACTATCATGTTTCTAACTTGGATGTATTCTATAAATGGTGGCTGTTTATAAATGGTCATATTCTGTTCATGGACAAATTTGATCATTGGACATTTTCCACAAATATAAACATATTTTGAAGTATATCAAACATACTTACTTCTTTGCAATACAATTCCCAGTTTTCTCCAATTTTTGCTTCCATAAACCTAAAATACATGTTTGAAAACCATGTATTTTAAAGAATAAACATATGTAGAGCAAAGATAGTAAACATAGAGTGTCACGAGGATTTAACATGGCCATAGTGTATACATAGCAATTATTCATAACATCATTAACATATTAAATTAATTTCTTCACGGACGCATTTCATAATTTGATTTATTGCACTATTCAGTATGTAAACTTTAAATTTGATCATATATTTATATATATATAGTCGCTTCGTATGGTCTCCTCCCCATCAAGCAACCCCCATAAGGGCCTTATATAGGGTGTATTCTAGATTCTGCACCCTGGTCAAACCATGCTTGGCCGAAGGGCTACGATTTTGTTATTTTGGCTTCATTTCCAGTGCCTTTTTGCCTCTCTTTCCTCTTTACCTTTGCAAGCAAGCTACTCTTTGTCGATCTGACCTGTGTCAAGGTCAAGGTCGTCTGAAGGTCACCGTGTGACCCTTTAAGAAGGTAATTTGATATCGAAAGTGGCAATTTTTATCGAGTGATGCCTCATAGTGTCTAAATCTGGTGTTAACTCATTTTCGAAAATCTAGTCCATTAGGACCCTTTTTGCCTGGGGGCTGTCACGCTTCGTATGGTCTCCTCCCCATCAAGCAACCCCCATAAGGGCCTTATATAGGGTGTATTCTAGATTCTGCACCATTAGGACCCTTTTTGCCTGGGGGCTGTCACGCTTCGTATGGTCTCCTCCCCATCAAGCAACCCCCATAAGGGCCTTATATAGGGTGTATTCTAGATTCTGCACCCTGGTCAAACCATGCTTGGCCGAAGGGCTACGATTTTGTTATTTTGGCTTCATTTCCAGTGCCTTTTTGCCTCTCTTTCCTCTTTACCTTTGCAAGCAAGCTACTCTTTGTCGATCTGACCTGTGTCAAGGTCAAGGTCGTCTGAAGGTCACCGTGTGACCCTTTAAGAAGGTAATTTGATATCGAAAGTGGCAATTTTTATCGAGTGATGCCTCATAGTGTCTAAATCTGGTGTTAACTCATTTTCGAAAATCTAGTCCATTAGGACCCTTTTTGCCTGGGGGCTGTCACGCTTCGTATGGTCTCCTCCCCATCAAGCAACCCCCATAAGGGCCTTATATAGGGTGTATTCTAGATTCTGCACCCTGGTCAAACCATGCTTGGCCGAAGGGCTACGATTTTGTTATTTTGGCTTCATTTCCAGTGCCTTTTTGCCTCTCTTTCCTCTTTACCTTTGCAAGCAAGCTACTCTTTGTCGATCTGACCTGTGTCAAGGTCAAGGTCGTCTGAAGGTCACCGTGTGACCCTTTAAGAAGGTAATTTGATATCGAAAGTGGCAATTTTTATCGAGTGATGCCTCATAGTGTCTAAATCTGGTGTTAACTCATTTTCGAAAATCTAGTCCATTAGGACCCTTTTTGCCTGGGGGCTGTCACGCTTCGTATGGTCTCCTCCCCATCAAGCAACCCCCATAAGGGCCTTATATAGGGTGTATTCTAGATTCTGCACCCTGGTCAAACCATGCTTGGCCGAAGGGCTACGATTTTGTTATTTTGGCTTCATTTCCAGTGCCTTTTTGCCTCTCTTTCCTCTTTACCTTTGCAAGCAAGCTACTCTTTGTCGATCTGACCTGTGTCAAGGTCAAGGTCGTCTGAAGGTCACCGTGTGACCCTTTAAGAAGGTAATTTGATATCGAAAGTGGCAATTTTTATCGAGTGATGCCTCATAGTGTCTAAATCTGGTGTTAACTCATTTTCGAAAATCTAGTCCATTAGGACCCTTTTTGCCTGGGGGCTGTCACGCTTCGTATGGTCTCCTCCCCATCAAGCAACCCCCATAAGGGCCTTATATAGGGTGTATTCTAGATTCTGCACCCTGGTCAAACCATGCTTGGCCGAAGGGCTACGATTTTGTTATTTTGGCTTCATTTCCAGTGCCTTTTTGCCTCTCTTTCCTCTTTACCTTTGCAAGCAAGCTACTCTTTGTCGATCTGACCTGTGTCAAGGTCAAGGTCGTCTGAAGGTCACCGTGTGACCCTTTAAGAAGGTAATTTGATATCGTAAGTGGCAATTTTTATCGAGTGATGCCTCATAGTGTCTAAATCTGGTGTTAACTCATTTTCGAAAATCTAGTCCATTAGGACCCTTTTTGGCTGGGGGCTGTCATATATATATATATATATATATATATATATATATATATATATATATATATATATATATATATATATATATATATATATATATATGTTGCCAGTTGATTTGAACTATTTTTTTCTCTGTTTTTTAATGACTTGAAAGCCATCCAAAATAACAATATATATATATATATATATATATATATATATATATATATATATATATATATATCTTAATAATAATATTATGAGCGCCACAAGAACATTAGGTTCGCTGACCAAACATGGCAGTTAAAACAATGATGGGAGACAATGATAATGATAATTATTTTGACCAATCAGAGAGCAGCTAACAGATGATTACAAGAGGGGACCACCACGTTATATTTCAACATCGTATGGATGGCTTTCAAGTCATTAAAAAACAGAGAAAAAAATAGTTCAAATCAACTGGCAACAGTGTCATTTGGAGCAATAACGCAATCTCGTATATTTTATATATATTTATATAAATATGTGTGTTTAAAATGATTTCGTACCTGGGAAAACAGAGTATCACAAGCAGATGCCATTCCAACGGCCACAGACATCACAGTGACATTTATTAACTGAAAACCAAGACATTTATTATCATTTGGTATCATTGACATTTCGGACGAAGCCATTTTAAGGCTATTGTAACAGTCGCTTGTATAAAGGTAAACACAAAGGTAGGTAACGCTGCTTAAGGTCTATAATCCACAATGAAAAAACTGGGACAGACTTATGTTTTTTTGGCTTAAACGTGTTCAAAGTAATGTTATTTGTTAATTTAGCACAGAAAAAGTAAACTTAACCAGCTAGTCTAAATTTTTATTATTTAAATTGAACCTGTTATAACGGTAGTTAAAACGGATTCGACTCAGTTTTTGCAGCTGGCGACCTATATCAAGTCTTTATATTTTCTATATTTAATGTCATCCAGAGAATAATCAATCTTTGCGGGGATATTTTAGATATGATCATGGCATAAAATATGAATTATCACTAAAAGAGTTTGTCCGCCCTGTGTGCTGTAGGAGCCGAAGGCAGTTACGTAAATATACGAGACCACACGAAGTTCTCTCCAAATGCTTCAAACTGATTGTGGATTATAGACTTTAAATTAGAGTGAAGAAAGGTCTCACAGAGTTAGCCAAGGCCACAGCATCCAACTGTGTTTTCCCGAGATGTCCACAGAATATTAGAGCCACTGGACCAATTAAGAACTGACAAAGCTGGGTTAATACCTGAAAGATTCAATAAGACTGTTATACAATCTGTAGAATAGAAATCACATTTCTTTCACGAGGCAATGCCACCTTTCACTTGGTAGCTGAAGATATAAATTAGGTAGATTTGTAGATATGAGTTTGGAGTATATTATACTTCAAGATATAATATCGAGATTTAGTATGATTTGGTAAACATTTTATAGATTAAGATTTGTTATTGTGATGGAGGTAGTGATATAATACAGCGTAGGTTATTTTTTTTATTCAATAAACATTATACTTATTTAGTAGATTTAAAGTGCATGTATAGTGGAAAACTAATAGGAATTTGGTGCATTTGACATTTCTCACCATAGGCCAAGCCAGTTGCAGAAGTTGTTTGAGTTCTGGCAGGATTGGTTCAGGAAACATTTTGTGCATGCAGCCTTTAACCAAGGTATGGTCTTCTTCCTTATCACCCACACCTACAGAGAGCAATCTTCCTATTGCATTAACAGGGTGGATAAGTGGACATTTCAAACCAGAAATTGAAATAGCATTATGATAGCAAGCAACTTTGTCTTGGCTTGTATTACCTAGGGTGTCAACATTATCTTGTGAAAGTATTTTCTGAGAAAAAAAAATAAGGTGTGTCTGTTATATAAAAACAGCTTATGCAAAATGTTATAGGTCATTTAGAAACTGCTTACATAAAATAATTATGGGTCACTTAGAAACTGCTTATATAAAGGGTTATAGGATACTTAGAAACTGCTTATATAAAGGGTTGTGGGTTACTAAGAAACTGCTTATATAAAGGGTTATAGGTTACTTAGAGACTGCATATATAAAGAGTTGTGGGTTACTTAGAAACTGTATATATAAAAGGTTATAGGTTACGTAGAGACTGCTTATATAAAGAGTTATAGGTTACTTAGAAACTGCTTATATAAAAGGTTGTAGGTTGCTTAGAGACTGCTTATATAAAGGGTTATAGGTTACTTAGAAATTGCTTATATATATACAAAATGCTTATACTTAGAGACTGTTTATATAACGAGTTGTGGGTTACATAGAGACTGCTTATACAAAGAATTATGGGTTACTTAGAGACTGTTTATACAAACCATCAACTGTTCCATACATTCTGCTGGAGGAAGGATCTATCTTTGTGCGTCCATTACTATCAGAGTCAATGAGCACATTATCATCAAGGTCAATACCTGTGAAAGAGAGAACATAATTGTCTTGGTCAAATCACGTTAAGAGCAAATGGCAAATCTCAATTTTCAAGAAAGTGTTTAAAACACTTTATTTGATGATAAACTATTTCCATGGCAAAACCCCACATTTCACTGAATTCTGAGTCATTTCAAATAGAGAAGAACTACAGACCGGTTTCCAACCTGACCTACATTTCTAAACTAAAAGAGAGGCCAGTAGCAGACCAATTGATCTCTCATCTAGTAAGGAATGGCCTTACGGACAAATTCCAATCAGCCTACAAGGAGTATCACAGCAAGAGACTGCCTTACTGGAGGTGTAAAACAATATCTTGCGTGATCTGGATAAAAAAAAGTCAGTAATCCTACTTTTACTTGACCTCTCTGCAGCCTTTGACACCATTGACCACCAAATCCTATTTGATAGACTGGAGACAAGATGCAATGTTAAAGGTCATGCCCTGTCTTGGATACGGTCATATCTCTGTAGCAGGAAGCAGTGTGTCAAGGTCGTGACCCACAGGTCCCAAACCCATAAAATATGGGGTCCCTCAAGGCTCAGTCCTAGGTCCCATACCTTGTACCATTTATATATCACCTCTGGCTGATATTCTAGCCAAATATGGTCTCAGATATGATACTCAGATCTATATCCCTGTCGACCACACTTCCAGTCATCAAGTTGACATGAGCAGACACAAACTAGAACATTGTGTCAGTGAGGTCAGGAGCTTCCCGATCTCAAACAAGATGAAAATAAATGATGGAAAGACTGAAATGTTGATGTGTACTGACAGGTATAGTAATGCCACCAGTAACAGTATCCCTGATACTATCAGAGTAGGGGACTCTGATATCACTCCCAGTTAGTCATTTGTTGACCTTGGTATCACCTGTGACTCCAAAATGGGCATGAATGCACAACTCAGGAAAATGTGCAAGAAGGGTTATTACCACATAAGGAACTAAGCTGCTATCAGACAATGTCTAGACGAGAAGACGGCTGTAACATTAACCCATGCTTTTGTTACATCTACTCTAGATTATGGTAATGATCTTCTTGCAGGTTTTCCAAGATCTGATATTAAGAAGCTACAATACCTTCAAAACTCTGAAGCCCGTGTCGTAGGAAAGATGAGGAAATTTGATCACATATAAGGAAAACTGAAAGAATTACACTGGCTCCTGTCCATGCAAGGATTGATTTCAAAATTCTTCTCATGACCTGGAAGGCCCTTAATGGTAAGGCACCGCTGAACACAGCGCTATGAACAGACTTGTCTGGTATCAGCGCTATATAAATTTTATTATTATTATTATTATTATTATTATTATTATTTTTAAAATGATGTAAAGAACAAAGCCCTTTGGATAGTTGAACTAACATGCTTATCACAAACATAGAATGAAGAAAATAAATTAAAATGGTGCAATTAAAAAAATGCCACATACGCTTCGTAAGACAGGGTTAAACTTGCCATGGTGGTAGATCAGTATTTATGGTGTAAACCCGAGCAGACTCCTGAATTTCAATTGTATTAATAAGCTATACTTTGTTCAAAAACTCAGAAATTGACGGACTTTTACAGATTGACGAATTTATTTTTCATTTTGAATGAAGCATACTATTTTTGGATATCATTATATGAATGTAATTAAGATTTTTATAAGCTTTTTAGGGTCATGCTTATTTTCCTCCACCAGGTTAGAGAACTAGCTGGATTGTGATGATTTCTGCATGGAATTGTATTTATTTCTCTGGATGTTGTATAATTCTTTATCCATGTGAAGTCCTGTTTTGTCCATTTTTCTCGCAAGCCTCCTCTTGAGAGACCTTTCCAGCTTTAGTTGGTCATTCATCCAAGGTACAGGTTTGCACTGGTGTGTTTGAGAGGTGCATGTTTATCCATAAGTAATGTAAGCTCCTTGTCATAGTAATTTACCATGTCATGTAGGGCTAAGTGTTCCTATGTTGAGCTTGTACGAGTTAGGGATTTGATATCATTCCTTAGGGATTGAAGATCAAAGCCTCTAAAGTTCCTGTACTTGATTGATTTTTTAGGGGATTTAGGGCTGAGATACCTAAGTGTAGCTTAATCATTTCATAATCAGATATATACTCATCCACCAGATGGCTCTTGAGATATTTGTTCCCCTTGAAGGTGATTATCAGGGTGTTCCCTAAATTGTGGGTTGGTTCATGTACCCATTGGGTCATGTCAAAGGTAGATAGAATGTCATTGAACTTTATGACATCAGGTTTATTTGGCCTATTGACATGAATATTGTAGTCACCAAGGATGATGACCTCATGACTGAAAGACCCATAGTGTGCTACCAGTTGAGTGGACTCATCATAGAACTCAGAATAGGTATACCTATTCCTGTCTGATGGTTCAGGTCTGTAAATGGTTACAAAGGTGAACTTTTTTCTCTTGATTAGTAGGGATGCTTCGAGGAGTTCATGTCCTATCAAAATGGAGGATCAGAACACATGGGGAAGTGCCACTGTTCACCTGGAAATAGATCTAAAAACATGCAAGACTCCAAGTAAAAAGAGTAGGCAAAATAGCCATGAAATGATCCTGAATTTTAACAGCATTGCAGACCTAAATATGTCGCTCAAGGAGAATATAGCTCAGGTTCAAGGTGGGGATGAGCCAGGAAATGAAGTGTCATCATGTTGATATTCAGATCAATTTTCATGTGTTAAAACAGGCACCAGCCAATCATATTCTTGGTAATCATGACGCTTTATTGTGGTAATGAAACAAAAATATATTGTACCTCAAGATATAATATGTAGAATTTTTGTAAATACCTGTTCAGTACTGTTTATATCAGGTCTGACATAAGCCTGTCACCGTGATTCAATGCCCTACTTCTTTCAAAGAGTTAGGAACTTGAATGAGAAACAACTCAGTGGCAAATATTTACCCACGATGCAACATGTTTGCTGTACTTTTCCATTTAACTTTCAGAAATTGCAAACATGTTTGATAAACATGTAGAATAACTGTATTTTTATCGACATGTTTTGGAATTATTGTATAGTTTCTCATATTTGAAAACTTATATGTATGGAGCTATATTCATTCCACAGGCCGGTTTCCCTGAAGTCTTCCCATCAAGGGTGAATATTTGAGTCCAAATAGGTGTGCTTCGACTAGATTTCTATTTCTGTTAAAGCAGTCTGGTGCTCAACCTGAACAGCTCCATATTCTCCTAATATGGGCCACACCTCAAGGCTAACAAGGCATCAGGGCTGATCTGACAAAAATACCAGGGAAGAAACAAATCAGAGGATCATTCTAACCCCAGACCATATAGGATATAATAATAATAATGATAATGATAATAATAATGATAATGATAATGATAATAATAATAATAATAATAATAATAATAATAATAATAATAATAATAATAATAATAATAATAATAATAATAATAATAATAATAATAATAATAATAATAATAATAATAATAATAATAATAATAATAATAATAATAATAATAATAATAATAATAATAATAATAATAATAATAATAATAATAATAATAATAATAATAATAATAATAATAATAATAATAATAATAATAATAATAATAATAATAATAATAATAATAATAATAATAATAATAATAATAATAATAATAATAATAATAATAATAATAAGCATTACACACATCTTGTGACATAATTGGTTGGAGCACCAGCTTATATACAAAGGTTGGGGGTTCGATCCGCGGCCGTGGTGAGATTGAAATCATGATACATTTTCCCACATGAGCTGAGGCCCGTGTCAAAAGGGTTAACCTGTTGTCCCTGTAAATCTGTGACCGAACGGGTTGTCATGTCAAGGACCTACGACATGACAATTCAGTAAGGCAGCACTATATCTACTACAAGTAGCTCTCATCACGAAATAACTGAAATAATGTTGAAATGGTGTCAAACAAACAAACAAAACCAAATTCGATCCAAAATGCCTTTTGATGCTTTTGTAGTGTAATTTATCAAACTCCATCAGAGGGTGACGTCATTCGGGTTATCAGCCAGTCATGACACAGTAACAGTGAAGGCTGGCGACAGTGAATTTCGTTCACTCCATTCCAGGTTGAAATCGACAGTGATATGATTTCAACTACATTGAGTGGAGGGCTAAACAAAATGTTATGATACTTCCAGTTAATTTGTTAATTTTTCCCATTACATGAAAAGCCAACAGCAAATGGACTTAAGAAATCCCTTCAATTAAATTGAATAGGACAACAGTATGAACAGGCCCAGGACCTTCTGCTGGTTGCTATGATAGTGTACACCATGTACTGTTCAGATAAATCGTTTTGCCCATGAAGGTACAATGTATGTGACATAAGGAGGAAAAACAGCAACTTAAGAAGTTTAGAAAATAAGTTAAAATGATTGATATTTGTATAAGTTGTTCAGATATAATCGAAAGGCGTTCTTTATCAGTCTACTTTATATCACAAGATCATCACTGAAGTAAAAATGCTTGTCATAAATAAGAATAAAAAGATATGGGAAAGTGTCGAAATATCTGGGGTGATGGGCGTCCATCCATGAAATTTAACATTTATGTACAGATCGCCACATCACATTTTATGTCTGGAGGCTGTTACAAATTTGTGTAAAATATCTTGAAACAATACGTTGTATGTCGCCATGACATGGAGCATGATAACAAAAGATTTATACTATATATATAAGTTTTACCAACACGAATATAACATCAGATAATTCATATGTTTCTCCTCGTCAAAATATTTATTTTGGAATGTTTCTGTCATAAATTGATTATGCGTTGTTTATCAATGACACTTATAATATGATTTTGTTTTGTTTTTTTGTGAGCCGTTGCAATATTCTGTATTATATTTATTCTTGTTTGCATTCACAAATAGCTAGCGGATTGACGATTGTTTTTTTTTAATTGAGTATATTATAAAAAATTAATATAAGAAAACAAAAAGATATGAACAGTATTATCGTATGAGTACCTTATAATAATTAAAAAATATTTTGATATTTTATAAGCAAAAGCTGGACAAGAACATGACTGCAGCAGATCAAGAACATGACTGCAATGGATCAAGAACATGACTAAGGTGGATCAAGAACATGACTGAAGCAGATCAAGAACATGACTGCAATGGATCAAGAACATGACTAAGGTGGATCAAGAACATGACTGAAGCAGATCAAGAACATGACTAAGGTGGATCAAGAACATGACTGAGGTGGATCAAGAACATGACTAAGGTGGATCAAGAACATGACTGAGGTGGATCAAGAACATGACTAAGGTGGATCAAGAACATGACTGAAGCAGATCAAGAACATGACTAAGGTAGATCAAGAACATGACTAAGGTGGATCAAGAACATGACTGAAGCAGATCAAGAACATAACTAAGGTGGATCAAGAACATGACTGAGGTGGATCAAGAACATGACTGAGGTGGATCAAGAACATGACTAAGGTGGATCAAGAACATGACTAAGGTGGATCAAGAACATGACTGAAGCAGATCAAGAACATAACTAAGGTGGATCAAGAACATGACTGAGGTGGATCAAGAACATGACTAAGGTGGATCAAGAACATGACTGAAGCAGATCAAGAACATAACTAAGGTGGATCAAGAACATAACTAAGGTGGATCAAGAACATGACAGAGGGTTCCCACCATTTAGTTTGATCCATATTATGAATGTAACATTCCAAACAAATAAAACTCAATCTTGTGAAGACATAGTCCCTCCATCTCATATCACACCCCCTTCCACGTGCACTTCCACTTAAGTATACACCTTATAGGCACACCAATAAACACAATACCTTGAGGTTTCTCAGCTTCCTCTTGGCGCAGCATCATTCAGTTACAGTTCACTGTCCACGATATAGTTCCATACTGTTGTAGATGTGATATGATAAAAAGCATAACATTCTTAGTATTCACCTGCGCATGCCCATTGGTTCATAAACACAAAAGAGAGGCTTGCCCTCAAATATGTTTATAATACCGTACAGGATAATTGCAAAGCAAACAATGAAACTTGGTGATATTTTAAGTCCTGATGAAGCAAACATCCCACATGTCTACATCCCCTTTTCCCTTTGGATAAATATGTTATAACCGAGAATATTGTATGCACGGAACGTGTCCTTTCCCGGCACCGTGGAGAACAGGCAGGTCATTTAAATGCGTTTTTTGCTGGTATTATTTTGTTAAACTTAGTAAAAAACAGGAACACATCAAGCATGTCATTATGGGTCCCCGTAAAATACATTGGCTCGGAAACAAAAATGAGTAAAATACATTGGCTCGGAAACAAAAAATCGTCCGGGCCTTTTATCTTAACATAGAATGGTTAAATAAACTGTGCAATAAAAAAGATTTATGCGCAACGCCACAGTAGCTCTGATACTGTCATGCAATTCCCATGCCCATTCAAGTTGTATTTTGCATGATATTTTAGAATAAAAGTTATTGTACTGATTCTAAACTATACTTTTACATTTGTATAACATTTTCTGAAATGTCTTAAACCTTTAACTGGATATGAATTTCAAATCTTTATTTTCATAATAAGCAATTTTGGACAAAATGCTACATTTAGCTCATTTTTTACTTTACTCCTCTTAATAATACATATGTATGCGTATCTACTATTGTTAAGGAATGGTCACACAACATAGACCACTTTTGAACTGACTATCCAGTACGTATGTCTATGCTTGTGAAGAGGCTAACATGGGAATCTCCGACATCACGGCATTGTGTTCACGTTGTAAAGTCCCCCTTTCTTGTTTTCAAGGGAGAACTATACAATGTTTGTGTTGAAGAAAATATATTCCATGTAGATGTTAAAGATTTTATTCTCTTATGTTTCCATTCCTATTCTGAGTCCAGCCAGTCAACCTAGCAACCCTGATCACATCTCCCCAAGTCTCAAGTGAAGCGTGGTGTGAAGAGTCTGGTGAAATATAAAGAGTGCTCTAAAGTCTGTCCCACCTTGTGGGATGCCCATATATATACTTTCTTAATTTGGAATTAGTTAACTGCTCTCCCTACCCACAAAGGAACAAGGTGAAGTATGATGATGGCGTATGATGATGATATTTGATAGGTTCTTGACATGGAAATAGCCGCTTTTGCAATTTTATCTTATTTGTTGCTTCATTGAGAGTTCCTGATCCAGGATTACCCCAAGGTCTTTGACCTTGTTTGACCTTCGGATGTTAGTGTCTCCTACCATTATTTCATTAGGGATTAGATTGCATTTTTCCACATATTAGTAGTTCAGGTTTACTATCATTTAATTTCATTTTATTTTCTTATAGAAACTTTTCACCAACATTATGCATTTTTCCATTTCTTTGCATGATCGTCTTGTGCTTTCCTTTGATTTAGGGTCGAGAGTTATGTAGAGCTGAGTATCATCCGCATAGATATGATGCATTAAATCAAATTTACCAATGATTTCTGATAAAGGTTCCATGTAGGTTGCGAACAGTATAGGTCCCAACACTAAGCCCTGTGGGACTCCATATTTGATGTCCTCAGTTTCTGAGATTTTGCCATTTATGGTAACACATTGTTTTCTATCAGCATATTGTGTTCACGTGACCTGGGACTCTCCTACATCAGAGTATTGTGTTCACGTGACCTGGGAATCTCCTACATCAGCGTATTGTTTTCACATGGGCTGGGAATCTCCTACATCAATGTATTGTGTTCATGTGACCTGGGAATCTCCTACATCAGTGTATTGTGTTCACGTGACCTGGGAATCTCCTACATCAGCGTATTATTTTCACATGGGCTAGGAATCTCCTACATCAATGTATTGTGTTCACGTGACCTGGGAATCTCCTACATCAATGTATTGTGTTCATGTGACCTGGGAATCTCCTACATCAGTGTATTGTGTTCACGTGACCTGGGAATCTCCTACATCAGTGTATTGTGTTCACGTGACCTGGGAATCTCCTATATCAGCGTATTGTGTTCATGTGACCTGGGAATCTCCTACATCAAAGTATTGTGTTCATGTGACCTGGGAATCTCCTACATCAGTGTATTGTGTTCATGTGACCTGGGAATCTCCTACATCAGTGTATTGTGTTCATGTGACCTGGGAATCTCCTACATCAGTGTATTGTGTTCACGTGACCTGGGAATCTCCTACATCAATGTATTGTGTTCATGTGACCTGGGAATCTCCAACATCAGTGTATTGTGTTCACGTGACCTGGGAATCTCCTATATCAGCGTATTGTGTTCATGTGACCTGGGAATCTCCTACATCAGCGTATTGTGTTCACGTGACCTGGGAATCTTCAACATCAGCGTATTGTGTTCACGCGGCCTGAAAATCTCCAACATCAGTATATTGTGTTCACGTGACCTGGGAATCTCCTACATCAGTGTATTGTGTTCATGTGACCTGAGAATCTCCAACATCAATGTATTGTGTTCACATGACCTGGGAATCTCCTACAATAAATTAAATAGATTATCAACATTTCTAAACCAATCCATGATTTACTTCATAGCAAATAATCATGTTGAACATGAATCATATACATACACACATATCTCACTTAGGGGCAGTGAAATAAATTCTCAAATGGAATGTGATAATTGTCATGTGGTGAAAAGAAAGATTAAAGCACTCTGAGCTCAATGATAATTACTCCCCAGGCAGCTCTGATTACACACAGGAATCATCAGCAGATTGTTTAGGAGATGTACATTTGGCGGCCATAGTTTGAGCAACTAATTGCAATAATGTCTGTATGCCAATGCAAACAGAGGAAATAGGTTTTAAACACACTGCTTGGTTATTTTATGCCAATGTGAGAATGGCTGTACTCTATTCAAGTGTGAGTTATTTGTAATGTATTCATTAGACATGATTCAGCTTGGGCTACTCCAGAAAACAGATATTATATTATTGTTCTTTGTTGATATATATCATCTACATTTTGCCTTCAATCCAAACTCTATCAATCCTATCCAAAATATATCAAATCCACTCTCTACCATATCCTATCCAAAATACATCAAATCCATACTCTACCATATCCTATCCAAAATACATCAAATCCATACTCTACCATATCCTATCCAAAATATATCAAATCCACTCTCTACCATATCCTATCCAAAATACATCAAATCCACGCTCTACCATATCCCATCCAAAATACATCAAATCCATACTCTACCATATCCTATCCAAAATACATCAAATCCACTCTCTACCATATCCTTTACTATCTCTATTCCCTTTAAACCTTATCATAATCTTTCCAAACTCTATAATTTCTTATCCCATCTTTACGATAATTCAAACTTTATCGCATCCACCATATTGTATCATATTGTGTTACATCATTACCACATGTCATCCAAACCAAAGAGAACTGCGTTAGCTTCCAGCCTCTCAGGATAGTCCAAAATATCAAATATTTTCGTTATCTTTGTGAACTTTCTTGGCTGCAAATAAATTGGGATCACTTTGGTGCCCGGAGGTTAAAAACATTACATTTCAATAAGTGACTTTTTCTGTTGACTTCAACGAACAACTTGTCACTTATCTTTTTAATGTTTTTTGTTTTTCGCCAGCCACACTTTTAATTCCCTTAGCAAGTGTTTGGCCTGGATCCATACTTTCCAATATAAAATAATCATGGCCATTTTGTTGAAATTCAATTCCGGACATCGTCACTGTCTGTAACCAGTCAGATCTTTTGGGGTCTTGATAAGCCATCATCATGTATGTAGTTTCATCATCACCTGGGTCCCCGGGCACCCACCGCCCAGCCCAATCAAGGAGACATTGAATAGAATCACGGAATGACATTATATTTCATGGAAATTTAAATGTCTGAGTTTATAATTATATTACAAACCTTCTGTGATGTTTCAAATGAATGGTGGCTTCAAGGGAACATTCAGGTTATTCAATGCTTGAAATAGGAAAAAACAAAAGTTTGACAAGATATATGATTTATAAAATCAATACAATGTATGTGAATCTTGCAATAAACTCTGGCTGTTCTCCCTTAAGGAGATAGCAGTTTATCAATTTACTGTGACCTATTCTTTAAGATTCTTTCTACAATCATCTTTAGTTTTACATAGAACAGGCTTTACTTTATGCAATTTATTAAAAATAGATTTGTCCCAGTGTAATTCCCATTTAGAGCAAACAAAGGTAGTACTAGTAATATATTCCTTAAACTTTGTATATGGAACAACCATATCAATCAGATGTTTGCCTCATGCTGCTTTAGCAGCTTTGTCAGCAGCCTCATTTCCTTGGATACCAATATGGCTGAGAATCCAATAAGGTCTATAATGCTGTTCCTGGATTCAAGGATTTTGCAGATGAAAGGGGTTTTCCAATATTTTGCTTTCAACGTTTGTAAACATCATAAAGAATCAGAATCACTACATAATAATCTCGTTTAAGAATGTTATATTGTACTGGTATGGTACATATTTCGTCAAATACTGAACAGTCTTATACACGAGTAGATTGCTGGAACAGTCTTGGTTGGAATGGTGTTGTACATAATCCGTCTTATATCAGTCTCATAGAGGAATGCCACATTGTATTGGTCTGGTTCGTATATTTTGTCACCTAACAGTCTCATTTTGAAATAACATATTGCATTGTTGTGGTACATATTTCGTCACGTAACATAATTCATTCACTTCAATTCTCTTTCATTCACTTTCCATATATATTATATTTATTCATTCAATTTACAATCTTTCACCCACTTTTAATCTGCTGTATTCATTCTTTTATTCTCATTTATTTTTATTTATTCATCAATATTCTTCTCAGCCCATTTCTCTCCTGTCCAAGTTCGTAATCATTCATTTACCACCACCAGATGGCGATGCATGCAGCGCTACACGTCTCTGGACGTTAGTGAATGTGAAGACATTTCAGATTACTGGACTATGCTAGTCCAAATATCTATATTAGTATATGGGACAGTTATTAGTGTCTATCAGATTACAGTAGGAATAAAGGGATGACCTATCTGAGATGCTATTTCACAAGATAGGACTGACAGGAATGACCTCTCAGAATAGAGTAGAGATGACAAAATGACCTGTCTGACAGATTCCTTAGAAGGAAGGACTACCAGGGAATGACTTTAAAAGTTTCAGAATTGATGGAAGAGCTGACAGAATGCCCAGTCCTGAGAGACTCTGAGAAGGCACGACTGACAGGGAATGACCTTTCAGATGAGAGGATGACTTGTCTGAAATGCGCATGCCCAAATAGAAAGTAGAACTAACAGTGGGACCTTCTGAGGAGATGATGACAGGAGGACCTTGGGGGATATATGAGATATGAATCTGTGGGAATGACCAGTGGTGTAGCCAGGATCTTCTGAAGGGGGGGGGGGGGGGTGGGGGGGGGGGGGCTGAAATCTGGATATGTTGGGGTCCATGACTACTTGCCCACATACCTATCCCCCCAGCCCCAAAGTACTAGTAATTTTTTTTTTATGTGGGGGGGGGGGGGGGCTGTAGCCACCTCAGCCCCCCCCCCCCCCCCCCCCCCTGGCTACGCCACTGATGACCATATAGATAACGCTACAGATGGTGAGGAAAAAGACCTTGAGGACTGTCGGGAATGACCTTTCAGAGAAAGTGAAGAATTTTGAATGGCATATCTGGGAAGATGGAAAAGGTAGAAAAGAGAGTGAATAACCAGTCTGGATATAATATGCGGAGGAACCTCAGGGCCTTGGTTGCTTTGGAGTTTGAGCTCTTGGTGATACATAAAATCAATAGGTACAACCTCAATTACAACCCTTTTGGTTTTGACATCCGCCTGTTTGCTTAGTTATAGATCGTTCGCTCTTGTCAAATAGACTGAATAACATGTGAAAGGGAATAACTCCATATATTGATAAAGACCAGTTCTATGGTACTTTTAAGCAGAACTTTTTTTTGTTTTTTTTTTGTTTGTTTTTTATTTTATTTTTTTGACAAGTTTTTAGCAACCACTGTGCAGATAAGCTTTGATCGCATTGATCTCTGCATTGATGAGCAATCCTAACAGATGTGTGATCTAACATTGACATAAGGTGATCAGCCAGCCATTCATCAGTCTGGCTTGTCAAACACGTCCAACACTCCCGATACATGTTACATGATATGTCATCGCCGCAATCATCGTGGCCCTCACAGGGGGTTTTGATGTAAAAAATATATATCATATAATATATAAAAAATATATACTCATTGGAGAAGAGATCCTCTGCTAATTGAAAGTGGACAAAATGAAGGAAAATATACAGAAAAGAAAATAACTCTATTAGCAAATACACACCATAATCTTAAATACACACCATAATCTACATTTTAAGGGTGACACAGGCATATTTAGCTTTCTTTTGTGTGAATACTTTATGACCCAGGGGTGCATTCTGTCATAAGGGAGGGGAGTGAAGCTCGGTTATTGGGTTAGCACGTATTTAAACAAACTTCGAAATTATATTGAAAATACCCCTTGAGGGGCTAATTGAGCAAGATGCAGCGAAAAGCAAACTTATCTTGTTCTAATTTAGGAACCAGTCCGTGCTCACAACACAAGCCTAATTACATTAGCATTTAACACAACGCTGTAGTTATATTCATTTAATTATGTATGGATTGCCAATTTAGTTCAAGGTGGAGGTGGTAGGGATTAAAGATCAATTGTGCCGGTGGCTCGCATGCAAGGATTAGGTCCAACCTGGGCCAAACCCTAGCGACATGAATATTCATTAACTTGCGTCCTTAGAAACAGCACTGGACTTGCTTGAGTGCTCAGAACATATGCAGTCAGCGACAGGCTTAACAGGTAAATACATTCACATCCTTGATTGTTCTTCGATAAGCTCATTCCACTCTCAGTGTGAGAATTATTACACTGTTCTGAGTACCGATTCGATTAAGAGAGATTGATAAGATATTTTCTATCGCCCAGGATTTCATTAAGAAAGCACGAAGAAATGGTTGGATGGGTTCTGAAGGGCCCGCTTGTATGTCTGCGAGAAGTCCGTCACTGAGAAGAAAAGATCGGGGAACACGCCGTGAAAGTGGACAATAATAGGTTCCCTGTTTGAAGTAATCATTCATCGGCAGAACAAGCTGACATTAGACTGAGATACACAAAGCAGGTAAATATTTGAAGTACCTCTAAGATTAATACTGGGTTGCCATGTCAAATGTGGTCTTATTCCCGTCTGCCTCGCCAGGCAATTCCTTAATTGCATCTTAATCATGTTTGCTCCATTACTGAGTAGAAGAATTATTGATTTTTCTTTTTTTGCACATAAATACTGTTGCTCTGTTGTTGCAGTTGGGATCTAAGTTCAATGAAAAAAAATATCTAGTATGGAATAAAAATGAGTTATTTTTCACAATATCTTGGATTAAAAGCAATTAAAGGGTTTGACATTCTGGAAAACAATGAGATAATTGCACATTCAATCTAATTTTAATTTAATAAGCAAAGAATAAATTTGGAAACAAATAAGATTTAATATACAAGAATGTGGATTGGCTTTAATATAATAAAGCAAATAAAATATCTAAAATTCATATTTGTTTCAATTTCAGAGAGTTTAACCTAATGATCCACTGAAAAACCTATAGGAAGTGTTACCATGGCAACCCATCAGCTTGGTCCGGAGTCTCCACGGCCTTTCTCGGTCATCTCGGAGGATCATGCCAGAACACGACTCAGCATTCCCCATATACCGGACTATGAGCTGTACAGCTTCGGGATGGATTACGAGTCCAAGATGTGCGAGATGATCCACAGATATCTAGAGCTTGGCACGGACGACACCCTGTGTTATGTCGGCCACGAGCAAGGCAGTCTTGCTCCTATGTTGCAGCAGAAGTTCTGCATCCTGGACCCCATCACCTCCGTGGCTCCGGGACACATTCACTACCAGGAGAGTCCTAGCCACAAGATGGTGCCCATTAAGATATCCCACGTGGGAGCTGAGGAGTTCTTCAGGGATGAGGCAGCCAATCCTCCTCCTAAGTTTACTAAGATCCTGCTGAAGGATGCAGCTCACTACATGACCAACCCCAAGGAGACCTACCTTAATATAATGAAAAGCATCAAAGACTTTGGTAAAATTCTCTTCATCCACAGGGCAGCTCCGATGAATACATTGCCTTTGTTCGCAGATGCAAAAGACCGGATGGAATCGATAGACCAAGCTTACATGGAGATCATCCAGGATCTCCAGAGTCTCTACCTGGATGTGCACTGGGAGATAGAGTGTGTTCCGGTGGTCATGTCCAAGATGAAGTGGTATGCGATGCTGAAGCAGAAATACCCTCCGCAGATGGAGGTGGTGAGTAACTACGAGGTGAGAACCGGTCTGCGGGAGTTATCAGAGGGTGTGCTCAAATATGAAGGAGAAATGGTGGAATTCATGGACAGACTCTTGTTCATCAGCGCGTCTCACTCGACCTTCAGCACCTATCCCAGCATCCAGAGGTTCGGAGCTTGTGAGAGCAAGCCCTTCGCTGGAATCCAACAAGACCTGAAGCTAAAGATGGAGGTCACACCAGAACTAGCTCCCTATGTCAAACACAAAGTAGCCAAGGACAAATCAGATGCCTTGAAAAGACAGAGACCTCCCAGACTGTCAGCCATGTGATGATGCTCACTTTTATATAAATATATATCTAGCAAAATATCTGTGATCACAAACTGTCAAAATATGTCATCACCATAGTATTAATATTAACTTCATGGGTGAGTGTGGCATAATTTATTTCTGAACAGCTGTGACTGTGAGAAAATATGCTTCTACATTTACTTATTGTTTACTTATTGTTTATGTGTTAAGTTTATTGAAAATATGGAACTCATAGTAAAAATAATCACTTTGTAAAGATATCCAGATATACCTTTATGTTTTTATTTAGTGAATAGAAATCAGTACATATCAATTATAAACATAAAAATGTGATTGCCCACTGCAAAAATATGTGCATTTTTGTGTATCAAGTTAGCAACGGTGAAGGTGTAAAAAATGTTGTTTTCAAATGTTTGTATATATACATATATCATGACTGAATTCATTTAATTTTGCAACATACCTTCATGCCCGTCAAAAAACTTATAAATATTCATATTGATATAGTGCTGAATATGTTTAATTATTCTGGGCAGATGGTTTAAAGATAAGATCTAGCAAAGATAAGATTTAGAACTCAATGGAGATAATTCACTTCAACAACTAAAATAACATTCATCTAAATAAAAGGTTCATCATTAAGACAGCACAGATGGTTTACTAACAAATCCTGTATGCAGAGTGTAGATATATAGCTTGTACACAATGTGATTCAAAACCCAGATGGCATGGATAGTATGGATGAAACGTTTACAAAGCCAAAATATAATTTGGGTATGTGGACACTGCAGATAATTCTCTCGTCTTGCCAAAAATATAAGAATTTCAATACTCTGAGGAGATAATTTTGGATTCTGCATCCAGCACGAAGCTGTTGATTCAAAATATATCTCTGAAATCTTGAAAGGATATAGTTCTCATCAGCACTGAAAGTACACTCTCTTGATCCAATTTATCAAATACAACCACACTCTGTTAATTACTCAGCAAAACAGAAATAGTTGATCCTCTGGTTGGTACAGGACTTCCACTATTTAGAAGAGAAACTGTTAATTTGCATCAAGGAGAATTCCAAACAAATATGTTTGATGATATCAAAAGGTTTTTTTCTGTTTTACATATCAACTGCCAATCACTGCATCAAAGTGCAATATTGCTATTTTGTTATAAGACCTAATTCACACACTGACACTGACATTCTGACACCCCAAGGGATTTAAATCAAGAATATACCAAATTCTAATTAGTATATTATATAAATTTTAAAATAACTATCACCACATTTTTTTCATCTTGTATAATGACTCTTTGACACTTCACATTAATTGCAATGCATTTAACTTGGATTTGCATATTTCCTTATTAACAATCACAAATTGCTTCCTGTTTATATCTTAAACTTGATTTAATCTTGTGAGTAGTTTGACTGAGCTTCATTCACCATGGAAGGGGCTGATATGGTGAGCCATTTTTTGCAAGCAATATGTGCTTATCATTAATATTCAGAAAAACATGAAAACAACAGGCACTGGCCTGGCTGTCTCGGCAGGTAACATTGAGGTTCCTTTCAGAAGTTTTCATTACTCACTGGGAAAGTCAGAAGGTTGGACTTGAATAAATAACCTGTGGAATTTTAGGATTGGGAAGTGTGCAAAAATTGTAAAATTCTGAACGCTGTTCCAGTCCATGTTAGGACCCTCATTCAATAAATAGGTGCATAAAGCATGGTAAAAGTCAACAAGTTGAAGCATTCTTTGTATTTTGTTTTGTTATAGCTGTGGCAATATTAATGTTTTCATGGCCCAACTGCTATTAAAATATATGTTAAGTAAAATAAAACATTGTTGTAAGTATTATTTCTTTCTATTTATTATCATGTATCTGGCCTCTCTGCAAAGTTTTGGGAACTAAGATGTCAAAACAAAATTAAATATAAACAAAGGGGTCACTAAATTATCAGGAATATGTGCATTTATTAAATATATGGCCTCAGTGTTGTTCTTAGCATTGCTTTTTTGTAATGTTTATAATGTTTCCAATATTGGGGCTAACCACAATGTTTAAACCAAGGCTATATTTCAGCACCTTGCATATTCAATTTTGCCCTTTTGTAGTTATCTCGATTCTCATTGGCTGATATTTGTCATGTTATTTAAAACGGCAGCCTCCTTGACAACTCCGTGATAGCAATTAAATTTGTTTTTAAATAAAAAATGAAAAAATCTTAAACTAATGGAAGATAGACAGAATTGGTCCCCTGTAAATACATCTTCCCAATAGCTGAGAACTCTCATCAGTAGTTTCATAGGAGAAGATCAAAGTTAACAGACAGAATGACAGAAAAATTCCCCCCTCACCAGACAATATACCGGCATGATAAGCAAAATTAATAAAATACATTTTGACTTCCTTAATGATGGAAATTAATGAAAGCCTGTTAATTGTTAGAAATGTATTACAAAGTATTAATAAGAATAGAACAACTATAAAAGTGTTAATGGCTCAGATTAAGATTGAAACCCTTTTAAGTACTCTTTCAGATATATAAAGTGGTACAATCTAATCATAATGCAAAAAATGGCGGAATCATATCTGTAAATCAAAAGCTTTTTTAAACATCAGTTTTCAAGTATTTTGCCACAATAAATGATTTTTAAAAGTACCTTGCGAAATTTTCTTCAAATTGAAATCCAAAAGGTAAACTGAAGCCGACCAAAGACTTTAATACCCACATTGACTTATATAATATAGCACAGCAAATCCATTTAGTTTATCGGTTGTATTACCATAGGTTAGTCTGTATGATTGCAAAGGATTTAGCCTATTTGTTTAGACCATACAGTATTACATTTTCTAAAATTGATTCATTTAGCTGCCCCTTTAGCCATTCATATTGATATAAAAATATTATTCTTCACATTTAATGCTTCGTCTACATTTGTGATAGGAAAGCACTTTCTCAAATATTTTATATATATTAAGTGGAATAAGACCTGCAGCTCTGATATGGCATCTAAATAATGAACAATAGAGTTTAAATCTGACAAATCTCTGATTAAAGGCTTTTAAGACAAATGAATGGAGCTTTCTCTAGTGTTGGACGAGTCATTGGGTGGGAATTATATACATTCATATACATATCTTCGGGAATTTTATGATTGGGAAGTACATGAACAATTGGTACATTTTTGAATACTATTACAGTCCATGTGTGGAACCCCACAGCATAAAAAAGCGTGGCAACAGCCAACCATGAGATTAATTTCTGCAAAATCCCTTCTGTTCTCCATATAAGAAGCATAATCAGTGTTGTCAGCAAATTAGTGTGGGCCCTGGTTTGTTATTGTTCTCTCACCTGGACAAATTGGGTTCGGACTTGGTTTTTATAACCCAGGAGCTCAATGACAAAGAATGCCACTCATAATTTTTCTTATGATCAACATACTTGGAACAATTTTGTTGAAATATTGCTGACCCCGGAAAATGGCAAAGGCCACATTTTACCAGTCTCAATGATGCCCCAAGTTTGGATAAACTGCTCAATGTGAAAATTAACTCCTTTCGATTTATCAAGTTATTTGATAACAAGTGTTGTTTTTTTATAATGGGATATCAAATAGCCAGGCAATGTGGTAGAGGGCGGCACACTAGTCAATGTAAATATAGAGGGCAGCACACTAGTCAATGTAAATATAGAGGGCAGCACACTAGTCAATGTAAATATAGAGGGCAGCACACTAGTCCATGTTAAATTATTTGTTAATTTTCTTGGTTATTTCAAGGGCCCTTTTCCCTAGTCAATGTAAATAGAGGCCAACAAGTGAAAAATGGAAAAATAGGTAAATTCCCATGCATCAATATTATTTGCTTTTATTATGTACTCAATAATATCCAAAATAGGGGACAGAAGAAATGAGAATCAAGACATATTTTGTTTTAAACATCTTGATAGAGTGTAATGAAAACAGGAATATATCTGGGCTTATAAAATAAATTTACCGGTAACACTCTTCTGTTTAGTAACTGTCAAATTATTACCTGGTTTTCCCCGATATTTAGGTTCCCATAATATTGCACGATTTATCACTTTTATATTGCAAAATAAGTTGTTTGTTTTAAAATAATTGACCTTTAACTACTCAAAGAATGCCCTTCAGAATTCTATAAAAACTTTAAAACTAAAGTGTATTAGAAAATATTTCATGTTTATTGATTTTCCTTTGTCTGAGCATCAGACTACATAATCTTCTGTTGTGAGAGGCAGGTTTATTTCACATGCATTCTTAATTCGAACATGAATATAAGCAGACATTAGTAAAAATTCACTTGTGCCAAACATTTCAAACCAATGTATATGGAACTTGAAAGAATTCTATTTAAATAAGCTAGTTGTGTAGTCATTTGGTTTTACACAAAAATAAAACATATTTAACACTCAGTCCCTTACGATGTATTAAAACACAATGATATAGATGTAGATGATGAAGAATATCTGTGATGAATGAGAAGATCGCCTTCCATACTTGTCAGCAGTTTATCAAGAAATTCACATGTATCAAACTTCACCCTGGTCATAACGGTAACCAGAGAAGCAATGGCTGACTTCACTGGTCTTTGTCATAATCACCACACAAACTTTCACACATATTTTACACTTCTAATGCGAAATTCTTAAGTGTGTTAAAATGCCTGAATATTAAACATATGTCTACAGAAACTATGGTATCTTGATCAATGTATCATATCTTATAATCCAAATATTTGAAACTACTTTGCACTCTATTAAAATGAGGAAAGGTTCAACATTATTTTAAGTTTTGAAACAAATTTCAATTGATGTCATAATGTTTTATTGAAGTTTAGTGAAGTATAAAATTAATTTTGAAGCTGTCAATGTTAGCACCTGATCAAGCAAAAAAATAAAATGACAAATAAATCTCAGGAATATGGCAACAAAACATCACTTTATGCATGTCAATACCTCTTAAATATATTTGATATTAATAATGCTATTATGATTGATGAACACAGTCTTCAAGGAAGAGATTTGTATGGAAAAACATTTCCAAATCATCAAATTTTCCCTCTCGATCTCCGATGACCCTTGCAATCTATACAAGATGCAAACATAATGAGCCAGCGCTTTAATCTTGAAGAGTTGTGGATGATTGCTGATGATGGGGATGATATTAATGGGAACTGGGGATGATATAAATGGGAACTGAGGATGATTTTGGTCCACACGCTGACGTTTTTTCGCCGCTCCCCTTACACACATCACAGTGACATCATATGTACACAAATATGGAATGGTCTTGACCTATGACCTAGCGACCTCATAATTCATCCTTGCTGCCCTCCTCATCAAGGTCATCCAGGACGACATCGCTGAGGTCAATATCCTCTTCCACTGGCAGCTGTCAAATTAAACACAAAAGTTTATCAGAAATCTTATGGCAAACAATACAAGATTCAACTCAGGACAAGCAAGTATCAGATGAACCTAATAAATCTTATGTATGCTCCACAGTAAAGAAACTAAATATGAACATGTGAAGTGATTCATTAACCATTATATAATTCAATCTTGATATGATGATCAAACGTGTATTTATTTTGATGTCATTCAAATTAAAGAAGTTTTATATGTCAAGTTTCACCAGGCTTCCCCAACCTCGATAAATCATCATGATATGAACAATAATAATGTCTTTACAGAAAAAAGACTAATTTGAACATTGTTTAATATTTATTTACCTCTCCATCTTTGCCGTCCCAAGCTTCAGACTTGTATACTTTGGGCATCTGAGCATTTTTAACTGGAGCAGTTGATCCCCGACCATATTCCAAAGCCCTAAAGAAGAAAAAACATTCCTATCAATGTATCTTTAAATATCCTTACTATTCAAAACTTGACAAGTTAAGATTCATGCATATTTTAGCATCCAAAATTTTCTTATAAAATATGTCTCTGCAAGATTTCTTTTTTTAGAAACTGTCACAAGAGGGCACCACAATACAATTTTGCCTTCCCTATTAAATGCAAAAAAAGCTATTTATTTTAATCTCAATTTTACCTCAAAAACTGGTTGATTCCCTCATCACTGAAAGCACCCTTCAGAATGGAGTATTTCATTTTTCTCGAGTTCATTGCTGCGAGGGCCTACAATTAAGAACATAAGTTAATATGTGCTTACAAAAACCATCAGAAATTTTCTATTCCAGACCAAAAAATAAAACATTTGGTTTTCAAATAATATTAAATACTTGTTTTCAAATAACATCATCTCCATGTAATTCATTTAAACTTATTAAACAGGTACATTTCTTTTACTTAGTGAGAGTAACAATCCAGTACTTACTGGGTAACCAAATCCACCGATTCCAAGAGCCTCCTCTACATCGAGCTGAGCTCCAGCCTCGGCCCAAACCCATCTGAAAACATATAAAATTCAATTCTATCAGACAGTTATACATAGCAAACCAAGTGATATGGCAACTGATGCAAAATCATATCAGATTTATTGAGTGACTGCACAAGAATTATTTGAGCCATGTACATCATGTTCTCTTACCCCCATTGCTTCTTTTTGAACTTGTCAGCGAGAGCTTTGAGGGTGCTGAGGTAGCCGTTGCGACAGTCAGACTGGCAGTCGAGGATGTGAGGGATGATGGCGATGATACAGAGCTGATGATCATCACAAGCGTCCTTAAGTACAGCCTCCTCCGTCAGCTGCAGCAGAACAAACACATTCCATCACACACCTGCACTGCTCAACATATCCGATCATGTAATACTAGGTCTAATAATACATGCTGCGTATTTGATTATATTGTTAATGTTCAGATCTTTACTGCTGCGCATATAAATCTGTTTAATCATGTGACACATATTTTAATACTAGTATAATGGTTCTAAATTTATTTCATATAATTTTTTAAATTTTTTGTTGGTGGAGCATAATTTAATTAATCATTATGTTTTAAAATACACCATTTCTTAAAATCTAAAACAAGATGGAATAATAAACCAGCACTAAGTGAAAATAAGCAGCTACTGGAACAGAGAAATACAGCCAGCACATGGTAGTTGCAACTAATATTTTGTGAACACCACAAACAAACAATTTGCACTTCACAAATGAATAATAATGTAGGGAGCATTCTGATATATTTCCTCTCATACTTGCATAGGATCAGAAGGATGTCCATCTTCCAAAGGTTTTCTTTATTTACACTTATTTTCTTGCCTCTTACCTGCACGACCTCTGGTGGAGGGATATTCTCCACGACTCTATCCATGGCCCAGTTGACAATATCCCCTGAGGTCCTGCCTCCGTCATATTCCTGGGCATCTGACTGCGAGGTGGAGCCCGCTGGGAACACTTTGATCGTTGGGTATCCACGAATCTGACACAGCACAAAACACATGCACAAAAATGAACAGCCACGTTACTAGAGCACCATGCATCATGCATCCACTACCGGCCTTGAACAAGTACCATGAGCATATACCATGTGGGTCAAACTTAGCAACAATTTCTTGCCAAGTTTTATCAGTAATTTTTTTTCCAAAGATGAAACATTTCAACCTGTTCACTGTGCATGGTTGACAAAAATCCCGAATTGTGAAATTGGATAAAGATAATTTTCACTGAAAACAAAAATGTGACATGTTGCTCAAAGCTGGTAATGAATTATCGGACAGTTTCACACACTAGATGGCACTGGACAATCAGCAAAGTTGTTGTGTGAACAGAAGACGACCTGCATGACTTCAGGGGGTGGCAAATTCTCAGCCATCTGATCTAAAGCCCAGGCTACTATATCTGGGGAGGTGCGACCACCAGTGTACTCCTCTGCCTCTCCATCCTTGGCACCAGCTGGGAACATCTTGATGGTCGGGTAGCCTTGCACCTTTATGGGAAGTGTGTATATATAGATAGATAGTCATATCAATCCTTACCCTTATTATTGCATATAAAAAATATTTCTTTAATCTTTAATATACACTAAATATAGAATATAGAAAATGCCATAAAATGTACTGTTGTGAATTTATTCCGGTAACTTTCTTTGTTGGAATAATATCTTTTAAAAATCTTTCATAAAATTACTTAATTTATCACATAAGTCAAAATAGCCTGCTGAACAAGAATCAAACATAATGGTTTCTTTTAACTTGTTTTCATTGTATAAATAAATTATCCACGCCTTGACAATAAAGGAGTTTGGTCACTTTCTTGAAAGGCTAACATTTTCCAGCCTGTTTGTTACATCTACTGGTCCATAGCATGAAACTATGAAAATGTAAGAAATGTTCACTTAAATCCAGGTCAGTTGAATTAAAAAAACATTGACTTAAACTTTGCACAAGACTCTAAAAACCTTTCAGGCCACCTGGCAATTCCTTAATGTCAAACTCTGTTAAACAGACTGGTAAAATCAGATGAAGGCAAGATGTGAACGTACCCCGAATCTGCTGGCCATCACGGTGTGTACAGTGGCATCAAGAGCGCCCAGCTTCACTTTGCCCTTCAGCTCTGACGCAGCAGACTGCCAATGAGGTGCCAGGTTCTTGCAATGTCCACACCAGGGGGCGAAAAACTCCACCAGCCACATCTCATCACTGTTGAAAACCTTCTCCTCAAAGTTAGAGTCCGTCAGCTCGATGACGTCTTGGGGGTCTCCACCACTGCTGCCTCCACCACTCCTCTGGAAGGGCAAATCATATTTTTAAAATTCTAATCCTCACCAAATTTCAATTTGTAATTTCTTTCTCTCAAAAATTCTTTTGTGATCAATGTTGCCACCAGTGCCATTCATATTAGTAATTCATTTCTGTGAGCAGAATAACTGCATGCAATAATATATTAATTTTCTGAGTTATATATTTTAATTATGACTGCTTTTATTTTATAACTTCCATATTACTGGAATTGTTCTTCCATAACTTTTGTTAGGGGGACCTGCTATTTTTACCTTTTTGCTGCCTCCGCCACTCTTGCCTCCCTTTCCAGACATGCGATCATTTACAAGGGTCTTAAGCTTGGCAAGAGCCGCATCCACGATGCCATTGGCTGATCTGGGACCTGCAGAACAAATTATTGAGTTATTTTTGAAAATTACTTTATTACCTTAAAAAACAATCTAATTGTGGAAGTGATAATGCATGTCTTTTGAATATGCATTTCCTGAATATATATTATTTGAGATTCTTTAAAAAAAAATCTCTCAAGCAGCTATCATGATTGGTATTCAAATCCTGCTTCTATTTACGAATATAAACATAGGCATCAGAGATGCTTCAACCCTCAGCCCTGGTAACTCAAAGTACAACATTCGCTCCGCACAATATTTGTGAACAAAACGTCACTGCACCAAGACAAATTGATGCAGGGGTAAAAAACAGAATAGTGCACATCTCCTTCCTTTGATAGCTTATGTGTATCATGAAATTGTCATCATTTACTCGAAAATTATTGAGATGATGAGCCTGTGACCTTGAAAAGCAGGTGAAGGTCACATCTATCTAACTCATCATTTGTTATCGAGTAATCACAATGATGAGGATTTCACATAATTGTCCCTGTGACCTTGAAAAGTAGGTGAAGGTCATGTTTAATAAAAAGTCTGAGGTCTTCACTAGATGCTTATGTGTGTCAAGTCTCACAAAGCTGCCATCATTTGTTCTCGAGTTATAGCAATGATATGGATTCCACATAATTGTCCCTGTGACCTTGAAAAGTAGGTGAAAGTCACATTTCATAAAAAAATGTCTGAGGTCTTCACCAGATGTTTATGTGTCAAATCTCATAAAGCTTCCATCATTTGTTCTTGAGTTATCACGATTCTTGGGATTTCACATAATTGTCCCTGTGACCTTGAAAAATAAGTCAAGGTCACTGTCTATCGAACTTGTCCGAGATTTTCACCGGATGCTTATGTATGTCAAGTTTCATGAGGTACTCCATATGTTCTCCAGTTATCGCGATGACAAGAATGTTCGCTACAGACATACATACATACCCACGCCAGGAGTACTGCAATACCCTCAGCCTGATTACATCAGGGGCTGATGGTAAAAATATAACTCTCCACTTAATGTTCTTTGCCTCTATGCCACACTAGAAACTAATATGAAAAAAACCTCTTACCCTGGTAATCTTCAGGGCTATTCTTATTAGCTCCAAAGATCTTGATGGTTGGGAATCCCCTAACGCCATACTGTCCGCCGAGGCTCTGGTGCTGGTCCGCGTCGACTGCGCCCACCTTTACGACTCCTCGCAGAGCTGTGGCAGCCTTCTTCCAGTCAGCTGTCAGTGACTGACAGTGTCCACACCTACAACCCACACATATTCCCTCAGATAAAAAGGCGATGGAAAAAAAAGCAAAAAACAAAAAAACAATATTTTGGGGGGCAAATTCCTTACCTACCCTAAAAAAAACATTTTTTACTCTAGTTTAAACAAACTTCCCAGTTGAACAGACAGTTTCAGTAATAATTTCAAGTATATTCATATCTTACTTCTCAAATTATTCTCTCTTTTGACGAGTAACAAAAAAGCTATTTGATAAATCTACCCCCGACCTTGTGATTTGCGATAACATTTTTGACAACATTAAGAAAGTAACCTTTAAAAATCGAAAGCAACTACCTGTTCTTTAAGTTTAGGACCATTAATAATTATTTAGGCCTAAAAAAAAGCTTGTTTTGGATAATCCTACCTTATCTAATGGTAAAATATATTGGAGAAATCTGAGCCCTGTACACCGGGCATATATGAAACCAGATAATTATTTTATTATTTTTGTTGGCCTCGTGATTTTCTACGTAATTTCTGAAGACATTTAGAAATTGACAATTTTCAGATAATTTTGCATTTATGTACAAGTTGAATAAATGTTAAAGAAGACCAATTCCATATTCACAATGTGTACATAAAACTGTTCTTTGAAAATGTAATTACAGCTCCTTTATGTTCAATAACAAATCAAATATGAGAAAGAAACTTACCACGGTGCATAGAATTCGACAATCCAGAGACTATCATCATTTATCACCTCCTTTTGAAAATTTGAAGGTGTGAGATTAATCACGTCATCGGTTGCAGAGTAAAATGCATTTGCTACTCCGATCACAACAGCTAATCCTGCAATTATACCAAAATATTGATATCTTAATAACAATCCTATGGTGTCCGTACGCACATCCAGTTTTGAGACCAATCAGAGAGCAGCTCACAGATGATTACAAGAAGTGTCAATAGTAACAATGGCTGCAAGTGTCTACATTTCAACTTAGCATAGATGGCTTTCTTAGAATAAACATGATAAATGACAAATAATTAAACAACTCAAAAAAAAAATGTCAATTGACAACAGGGTCATTTGTGGCAGCTACAGATTTTCTAGTTTAATATCATGTGACCAATAATTAGCCAATTTTCACTCTTACTTATTTTGCAACCATGGTTACCTCATACACAGGTAAGAGCTTCTGATGTGAATATATGTACAGTGATGTACAGTGATGTCCAGTGTACATTTCAGATTTCAAGAAAACATATTTGTGGCCACATATTTTGTATGTGTATTTTTTATTTTTTTTCTAAGGTTTAAGGATCTCTACGGATACCATGCATAAGTCACCTAAGTTCCTCCCTATCCTTTCTTCTCATCAGAAAAACAATTAGGGCCTTCAACATTTATGGTTTCTGAAGTCAAGAGCTCCCTTTAGTTTAAATATATGCTCTTCGAGATATGGTCCCAGCATTTGAAATTGAAACATGCCCAGATTCTCTTTGGTAACAAATATAGTCGGCCCCTGAGTAAAGTCAGCCCCTAGGAGAAGTTGGCCTCCACATTTAGGTGACAAGATTATTACCGGAAGAAAATTAACAGTTACCGAGAGTCCCGAGGTTAATACCTTTAGGGTCAAATAGCCTTCTCGAAGGAGATTTCATGAGTTGTGAGCTGTTACAGAGTGGGCCGACTTCACTTAGGGGTTGACTTCACTGGTACTCTTCCCTTTAACAAGCATCTTTTTGGGCAGGGCCATCAATAGTTTAGATTTTTTAATATTATTTTTCCTGACTAATCAGATTAAAACAGGCTGAGAAGCAACATTTTTTTACAATATTTCAGACACTGCTAACAGATGTGACTTTTCCCCATTCTTTATTTGTTCCAACTGAGCAAAGAGAACTCAAACTGCATTAATTGATTTCATGTTTGACACAAACTGTAAATGAATTTTGATCCAATAACACAATTTCTTGTACCTAATAATTAATCCTAGCTGATACAATCCCCCTGCACTCCTTTGATTGGCAGTGTATAACATAACTGTAACATAATGATTAGCTGGTGACAACAAAGAGAAATGTGATGTTTGTGATGAATTTTAGGCTCTGGAATCAAAACTTGGTTGAATCTCATTGGAAAATGGATATTGTGAGGAAAAACGTGCAAGACCAAACTCAATGCTCATTAACAGTCCTTATGAAGTCAAATGTAGTATCTAGACTTACCTATGAGGATTTTCATCGTGGAAGAACGGTGTTTGTGATCCCGTTACTGGAGATAAGAGATAAGTGTTGTGAAGTTTCTTCAAACACCCGTGGATCCTTCAAAACCCACCACGTTTACTTGAGGTGGCTCACGCTGATTGGTCAATCCCACCTGCGCAAGCGCGTTTAGGAGAAAAATCTGTCACTTCCGGCAAAAGGTCAAGGCCGAAGGGGAATGTGAGCAAGATGGCGACGAGCGGGAAAGAAGCAGACGATTCATTGAAAACTTAAATTCTTCAATTGTTATGATAAAAAAACGTTTTCAATTCGGAATTTTTGCATCAACATCTTTGGGAACATATATAGATACGGATGATGCTTGTTATATATGTATACAAACAGATAAGTAGGATTTTTTTAGAAGAAATGGATGAGGATGAGACAAGGTCAAGGAGACAAAAATGCGGGAAATAGCAGACGACATTGGACACCATGGTTTGACTGATATTTGGATATATCATGAATAGAAATAAGGTAGTACTGTATTGTTCTTATGATTTGGGCATAAAGAAGAAAATTAAGGTAAGTGGAGTGTTAAAATTTTTATTTTTTCAGGAGAGGAAGATATTTATATTTTGTTCCAGTTATTAGCAGGCACTAATTATTATTGTGATTTGTAGGGTTTGCAGGTCTGGAACAGGGTGATGAGAAAAATGTTAGTCATAGTTAGTGGAGGATATTGGTTATCTAGGATGTAGTCTCGGTGTTAAAATCTTAATTTTTCCTTGTTGTTTCAGGAATTGAAGATATTTATATTTTGTTCCAGTTATTTGCAGCCACTAATTGTTATTGTGATTTGCAGGGTTTGCAGGTCTGGATCAGGATGGTGAGAAAAATGTTAGTCATAGTTTAGTGGGGGATGTCGGTTACTTAGGATGTAGTCTCGGTGGGATTAGAAAAGTTGGTAAGGAGGCAGCTGGTAGATATGAAGGTGCTGAAGATCACTAGGTACTCACGTGGAGGACATTTTTAGCCTCTAGTTGTGATTGGTAGGGCTTACGAGGATATTGGACGCCTCAGGCTGTATAGGGATATTGGACGCCCTTTAGCGCGCTGGGGATTGTAGGCCCCAAGGGAAGGAGTGAGTGTTGAGGTGAAAGTTGTCAGTGCAGAAGGTGATAATTAGATAGGGTAGCTTTTCATCAGTGTAGGGGCCTGCACCGGGCGGTCAGCACGAGTGCTACTCACAGATTGGAGATAGTGCGTATTGGATCTCCCCTCTAGCTGGGTAGCCACGCTGCGTAGGCTCTGAGTGCCCACGAGACAAAAGTGGAGCGGCCAACATATCAAATCAAATCAAATCAAATCAAATCTAGAATGCACCGGCAAATTTAGACATTTGATTATCTGTTGTTTTGATCGAGTTTTGGTTACTGTAGTCATAACAACAGACACAGGGTTAATATAGTTTGGTGGGGGTCAATATTTGTGGTGATACAAAAGACATAAATATCGAATAGAAGCGTCAATTTAAACTCGCCCAAATATCGTTCACTTCATCTGAAATTTACCCCAAAGTTTTCTCCAAAAAAACTGCTTTACTTTAAGTTTAACAAGAATACACACATGTATTTGACAAACGAATGTTGTAAATTGCATTTGTCTTGGTGCATATTATGATAGCTCGCATTTGAATCCGATCTCACAAATTCTGGACAATTGTGATTTTTATCACAAAACCCCAAATCAACAATGAGACTGGTAAGTTTGACATAGATGAGAGGTATCCACTATTTGACCCTAAGGGCATTAACTAACCCAAGGGACCATCGGTGGCCATTAATTTTCTTCCGGTAACTTGATAATCTGGTCACCTAAATCTAGGGACCTACTTCTCCTAAGGGCCGACTTCTCTCGGGGGCAGACTTCACTCAGGAAAAACTGAATGAATTCTTTGGCTTTGCAAGAATAAAGTTTCCAGTTTGGAGTTCAAAAGCATCACAATTATTAATAAACTGTGGATTAAAGTTTTAAATATTTGGAAAGATGTGTGATGAATTCAATGTGAATATTGGGCAAGTCAATAATTTCAGGTCTATTTTTTGAGTTGGCAATTTTGTCTCCACAATTTTAAAACTCAAAAATTAAAACACTTATCCTTTAAAATTTCATATTTTTCACCTGACCAATTTTCATTGCAGTACTGTTTGTCAGGGAACCCCAATCGGCCATGCTATGTCCTAAAGTTCAAGCAAACTACAATTATGTTTGATGCTGCTCTGGATGTTTCAGCACTTCTTAACTTTGTACCCCTCACTGTGACACAGAGGTGAGCAGTTTCTATATGTAAATTGTGATGCAAAGCTTTTTTTAAAATTCTTACACAAATAGAAAAATCTTAATTAAAACTGAAACATGATGAAAACTTTTAATTTTACAAAATATTTTCAGCCCCAAATTTTCAAATTTGCCAGGATGGTCACCTGGTAATACACCTGGAGGAGTAAAACTGGATGATGTAAGTTGAAGGTATATGCCTAGGTAATTCACATCTAATTTCAAAGAAAACTTGGCCAAATCCTGTATAAATATGTATTGTCTTTGAAGGAGTTAAAGGAATGTACAGGGAAGATATTTGTAGACAGTGAGCCAGAGTTTGCAGTACCAGAGGTAATATTCTATTCTTGCTTTATATACTTTGTTTGATTTATGTAATCCCTGCAATGAAAAAATAACCAATTTTTTCTCAATATCTACACTTTCTTTAATTAATTTACTTGGTAAGGAAACTTTCAATGAGTGGCATAATATCAGCTATAAAAGATTGTTTTGTCATGAATATAAACTGAATTTACTTTTGTTATAACAATAATAAGGTATTAGATTGAATCTTTTGGGATGTTTGTAATTTGATGTTCTATCAAATTTAAATCAGTGGTTTGTTATAAATGTAAATAATTTCCTTGTCATTTTTTGCCAAGTTTGGTGTAGTAGATATGTCTGAGGTTGACGTCATTCTTCTGTCAAACTATCACTGCATGTTGGCGCTACCCTACATCACAGAATACACTAATTTCAAGGGTCAGGTGTATGCCACAGAACCTACACTTCACATGGGCAGGTAAGTCATCTATATGCTACAAACTGCCATTGTAAACCCAATTATGAGCTAATCTGTATGTTCTTTCATTTTTTTGTCTATCTCACACCTATAAGTACTATGACAATCAGGCCGTAATTATGATTAATTAATTATTATCGCAATGAAATAAATAAGGCTATGACCTCATTGTCTTATTGATGAATGTATTGATTGATATACTGATTCAACGTGGTGTGACCAAACATAATCCTGCACTGACCTATAATTTTAGAAAGTATGCATTTAATCTGAACAAAAGTCTTTCCACATTTCATCACAATGTATTGATATTATTATCAAATTGTTTTCTCTATTGATATCTCGCACATCTTTTCTGTTTTAGATTATTCATGCAGGAATTAGTGAATTTTATAGAGAGGTCACCGAAGCCTGGCAGAGCAACAAAATGGAAACAACCACAAATTTTGAAGTGAGATTACATTTTTGATATTCAATTATGTGTAGATCCAATTTATCCAATTATGTTATATAATTTTATGAAATGAATCATTTTGATATACAATTAGGGAAAAATTATTTGTCACCCGATTTAAAAAAAAACATTGAAATTTTATGACAATATTAACTTATTAGCTTGATGATATTCAGCTTTTCAATTAGATTGACTGAAAATATTTAGTTGTGAACAGTTAAGAATATTTATATTTCTATATACTATATATATTATTTCCATCAACAGTTTCCTGCCTCCTCCTTTGAGAGATGCTATGAGTCCAACGGGATGGAGGAAATGTTACAACAAACATGACATAGAGTCCAGTCTCTCACATGTGCAGATGGTTGGCTTTAACGAGAAAATAGTAAGTCTAAATACCACCAAAAATATGATGATCACTTCATGAGAAAATGAAATACAAACTGGACAGAATGTGTTGATCTGATCTCACTTTATGACAATTTGGACAATTTGCTAAAAAGAAAATTTGTTTCAGTTTAGTTTGTTCCTTCTCAGATTTGCTCACATCAAATGAGCAAGAGAAGATATTCATTGACAGAATATCTAGAAATCTGTGGTCAATATTGAAATTTATTTTAAAAACGGAGAGAAAAGCAGGAATGTATTTACAAAGGGAAAACAGTTACTTGTGAATCAAGTGTCATCATCTGCTATCTACAGAAGTTAAACAGCTCTACACCATTATCTCCTTTATATCACATATATTTGGCAAACCTCTGAAGAAATTTGAAGCATTTTTATGATAAACATATTTCAGTATTTGAAAAATTTAGATGTTATTCTTTTTTACACAGTAATGTATCTCTTGAGATTAATTTAGAAAATATATTTTTTGCTCTTTCACACAGTGATTCATGACAACGTTATATATTGTCATATGAATCATTCATTCAGAGAAAAGATTACTCAAATTCAACATCAAACCAAACTTTCATGATTGCAGTTGTCATGATATAATTTTTCGTCCTATCTCAGGATATATTTGGGAGTCTATCTGTGATGCCAATCAGCTCAGGATTTTGTCTCGGAAGTGCCAACTGGGTCCTTAACTCTGACTATGAAAAGGTAGGATTTTAAAAATATAAAATAAGATTTCAAATGTATTTTTTCCAGTTACTTTTTAGAAATGATGTTACCCCATCATTTGTCTGTCTCCAAATTTTTGTTAGAATAGCTGTATATAAGGTATTCCTTGTTCTTTCAGATAACTTATGTTAGTGGATCATCAACTCTTACCACACATCCAAAGGTAAAGGAACAAACTCAAATTTATATATTATTAGGTTTTTAAGAAACATTTATTGAGCGGGAAATTAAATAATTTTTTTGAAAAAGTAGCATTTATAAATTTGTTAATGGAATATTTGCTTTATTGTTAGGTTTTAAATTCATCATATATATTTTGATATATGTGACAAATATTGCATAAATTGCATATTGTATAAATTCTGTGTTTGTGTATTATTTGTTCAGCCTATGGAGCAGCTACCACTGAGAGGCAGTGATATTCTCGTGATGGGCAGCCTTACGCAAACTCCCATGGCTAACCCTGATGCTATGATTGGAGAGTTCTGCGTAAACACAGGTGCTTTAAATTTTATATTCCTTTTTATGCTTATGTAATTTAAAAACAAATTCCTGACCATACTCCAAGACTTGAATGTAAAAGAATCAATGCTCTGGAATGTGTTCCAAAATGAATCATCCTTTACCTTTAGCATCACTAAATTAAGAACTAGCCATTTTGCCTAACTGTTAAATATTATCTCATGAAAATAAGGTTAAAATAAAACAATCATTTCCTATTTGAACAGTATATATGTAATTGCAACCAAAAATATGCCTCTTTTGCAAAAAGATGGGAAAAAATCCCACAAAACCAATGACTACCCATATTTCAAAAAATTTAAATCTATAATTAATAATATCTGAAATGTAAGCAGGCGTCATATCATCTCATTTGCTTATTGTGTACAATGAAATGAAAATGTTAAGGAAAAATGTTTTTGAAAAAAATTATTGTTAAAATTTATTGCTTGATGAAAATACTTTTAGAAACATGAAATTAAAATTTTTGAAAATTAAAAATGAAATTAAATTTTTTGTAGGAATCCAATAATACCATAACAAATCTTCCCTTCTTTCTCCTGTTTGATCATATTTTGTGGGTCTTTGTTGGTCTTCCAGCTGTGACGTTGAGGAACGGAGGCAATGTTTTGGTGCCCTGTTATCCTGCTGGGGTGACGTACGATCTGTTTGAATGCCTGTCAGGACATCTGGAGAGTTGTGGGCTGTCTCAGGTCCCCATGTATTTCATCTCACCCGTAGCCGTGGCCAGTCTGGAGTACTCTAATATATATGCAGAATGGTAAGCCCCAAAAAAGCTTGTTTGAGATTTCTTACCTATCCCAGGTTAAAACCAGGGACCATTTCTCATTGACCTTCAAGGTGAAAGGTCAGTGTCTCTCTCATAATTTTATGTAAATTATAGGCACATATACCAATCTTCATATATTTGAAGATGTTCAAATTTAAAAAAAAACAACACAAAAATCCACCCACCATGCTATTTTTGGCAGACATATTATTGAACAAGTGTTGTTTTAATTGGCATAAGTGACAATTTATGAAGCTGATATTTAGTGTATGATGTAGATAAATATTGCATTATTTGGCATCCGCTTGAGGGCAGATAATAATTGATACCTTTTGCAGGTTATCAACTTCCAAGCAGTCGAAGGTATATCTACCAGAGCCGCCATTCCCACATGCAGAGGTCGGTCTCATTCTGATTGATAAACTTCTCACAAATAATATAACATCAGTAATCTGTATAATATGCTCAATAAGTATTAATTGCACAATTAAATATATTTTTCTGATTTTAGTTGATGAAAAATAACAGACTAAAGCCTTTTAGCAATTTACATGGTAAGTGAACTAAGCATTTTGTTTACATAGCAAAGGTACACAAGTCAAATGTACATTTTGGGAGAAATAAAAATGCATATGTTACCCCTTTAGGTGCATATAAAATGAAATATATAAAATGAAATAAATCAGTGCAACTATCTAATTGATGAATAGCCTTGTGAAAAAAGATGAACAACATAATATTTTCCTGTCTATTAAGGATTTTAACAGGAACTAAAATACAATACAATAGAACCAATTTTCAGAGTCCATATCAGTCCAAATTTAGATTTTTATATTCAATATGCTGGATAAAAAACAACATAAATGTTCTATGATTCTGAATGATATTGATTTTAGAGGGATTTAGCAGTGAGATGCGCACTCCTTGTGTTGTGTTCACTGGGCACCCATCCCTCAGGTTTGGTGATGTGGTCCACTTCTTAGAACTTTGGGGGAAATCTTCTAGTAACACCATCATCATCACAGGTAGGAAGGATTCCCTGTATTCCTTACACTGATATAGCCAATATACTCAACTAAAACTATGCCTCATGGTCTCTTTTTTCAGTTAAAATGAAAATAGACTTTTAAGGTGCTTTGGAAAAACCTGCCAATGTAAGAAAGAAATTAGCCCATTCATACCCAACAAAAAGATTTAGGAGTGACAAGACTTCTTACTTTCCTGATCTAATAATGATTACAATGTCATGTTACAGTTTATATTATATATTAGAGGACATAGATTTACTGAACAGTTACTTCCTTCGAAACAGAGTGATATTGAAGAATACCACAGCCCAAAAATAACCATTATACTTTCTAAATCCAGATGTTTGTAAAACATTTAAATCGTGTTATTTTCAGAACCTGATTTTCCATATCTGGAAGCATTAGCACCATATCAGCCACTGGCAATGAAGGTACAAATGTCTTCTCAAAAATATTTCTTAAAAAATGAATTATTTGCAGGAGTCTGCAGTTTTTCTATGAATGCCATTTTGAGTATTATCATTCTTTCAAAGACAAAAAATAAAGCGCCTCTTTTCTTGTGGTCACTTTTTATCAAACAATGAATATGTGTCATGTACACATATATCCATCAACTTTCCATCCACATATTGTCAAGCAACACAAGAAAAAATGTGTAAATTCTGGTATTTGAAATTAGAAATCTCCTCTAGACACTCATTTGTATCTGCCTTCAGATATTTTTCTCTTTTTCCAGATTTGTTATTCGCCCATAGACACGAGCCTTAGCTTTGCCCAGGCCAACAAGCTGATCAAGGACCTGAAGCCGCTCCACCTGGTGGTGGCCGAGCAGTACCTCAGTCCTCCAATAATGCAGCCCCACAATACCTCCCTCATTGTAGAATATGTAAGTTCATCTCTACCATCTTGCTATAATATAAATACAAATAGTCAGGATATTCTTTTGTCCTGTGGTTACCGTATTTACTTGTGTATAAGATGAGGATTTTGTTTAAAAAAACCCTTAGATAATGTTTGGGGGGTCGTCTTATACACGAGAGCAACCTGTGGACGAGGATTTACACCCAAAAATTACGGCACTACAAGTTTTCATTACGAACATTCTTATTTTCGAAATAACGAATATCGGACATAGCGGATCGATTTCTCTCACGGGAATAATTGAAGAAAGAAATGTGATTAAAAAAAAAATATTAGAAAAAAATTTTTTTTGGGTCAAAAATAGTGCAATATAATGATCTAATAAGGTGACTTTTTTGTGTGTTGAATTTAATTTGTGGTGATATTCTGTTTCTCAATCTCTTTTTTGTCCATGCATATATTGGACATCTTGAAATGTGTTTCTCACGGTGACCTGTTTAAAGCCCTAATCTGGTTACAGATATTTAGACCAGTTGCCTAATATAACAGGAAGTTTTGCTTTGTGAACTACAGGAACCTGCACCAGTGACATATCGGAGAGCTGAAGTTCTTACCCTACCCGTCAAACGGACCTATGAGAAAATAGAATTAGATCCACATGTATGTAAACAAATTAATCAGAGACTCTCTTCAGAGACATTTTAACCTTATTATTACTGTAAGTCAATGAATTAATGGAATAACCTAAATAAATTTAAACAATTTTAGTCAGTATTTTTGTCTTGAGACCACAGTCCCAATTTGTGTCTGTCTGATTGTCTTGTTAAGAGCAACAAACTTTTAAATATCTTTATCCCTACATGCAACATCTGTAATTGAAATCTGTTGCCAAAGTGCATTTTAATGTCCCTCTCATGAATTTGTGTTCACCGTGACACCTTATTGAACACTTTGAAAGAAAAAAAAAAGACTGACAGGAATTTGATTGTTGACAATTATGCAGGATGGAACTATCATTTTCCATTTAGTGATGTATTAATAACACAACAAGGCACTTCCTTGAAAACATTTCTTTTCTTAGTTATGATTAATATCTAGATATTGGACCTTGATAATAATTTCATATATCTTAGATTGACGAGTATAAGTTGTTCCATAAAGTGTCTGATTTGAAAAGGTAAAACTCAGATCAGATTGATCAAGATCTTGAGGCCTCACTTACCTTTGAGGGAAATAAAAGGTGAGGCTAAACTTTGTTTCTGGTTTCTATTCAGTTGGCTACATCTTTATTGCCGGTTGAGGTGAAACCTGGAGTTGCCATAGCAACCATAACAGGTGAACTAGTCTCCAAAGACCACAGATACATCTTGAAGGTTAGATCAACAAATCCTTGTGTTTTTCTATTCTTATATATATATATATATAAGGTAATATATACATATAAAGCGAATACAAAATCAGTAAATCTTTCAGTAAAAACCAAATGATGGCAGTCAATTTTAAAGATTACACATTAATGTTTATAATCAAATATATACCCATAAACTTTCAGCCATTGCCTGCAGAGAATACTACAGGGCATAAATGCAAGCGGGACGGTGGGGAGTATTATCCCCCTTCCTACCAGTGGGGATCCCTCGACGTGCAAGAATTCGTACAGCAGCTAAACAAGGTACACCTATTGAAAATAAGCCCAAAAAATGCATGTTTCCAATTTCCAAAGTCAATTTCCAACTTATGTCCTGGAAATGTTTTTTGACTTTCTAGATGAAAACACATTTCAGTGATAATTTCATATTTATATATCTCAATTCTCAGCATATTTAATCACATTCCAGGTGTGCATATTAAGTCAGTCACATTTAACAAAAAAAGAAAAAAAAGAAAGAAAAAAATCGACTTCAGGACATGTTCTCAGAAAGATTATTATTATTTTTTGTAGAAATATGTCAATAAGTGATCATTACACAACCTGTTATTTTACAGGTGGCTTATTCTTGAATAATAATATGAAAGTACTGGTATATCTTTTTATTGGATTCTAAGATCATGAATTTTTTAAAAGCGTCCTGATTGTTTTCATCTCTCATTTCTTTTTCAGCAAGGTATAACTGAGGTTAAAGTGGAGGAAAGTTCAGGGGGACACATAGTACATTTGGTAAGAATATTTCCATTTTTTTCTCGGCCATAATCAAATTTATGAAAACATTATTTTTTTTGGGTAAAACATAGGCCAATACTTCAGAGCCATTTTGACCATTGCTTTTTGCAATGTTTCCCTTGAAATGCCTACAAATTGCTCTAGAAATGATAATTTCAAGAACTTATTTTGCAACAAAATAAATGTTCCAGGTGTATATGCATATACAAAACCCCACTCTTCACACTTCATTAAAAGCATTGTCCTTTGAATAGTGCTAGAAAGACACAAGACCACGCCAGCCTAATTAGAGCCTCATTTTGTCCATCCTTGGACTGACAAAGCTTATAATTGCCAGTACCTCTGTGGTGATCCAAAGGTTGTAAGTTCAATTCCCAGCCATATCGGCATTGAATTAATATAACAATTTGTTATATGAGCTAAAGCCCATGCCGGAAGGGCTTACCCGTTGTCCTTGTCAATATGTGATAGGTGGGTTGTTATGTCAAATACCTGTTAAGTGATTTATATAGGTGATTACTTGTGGAGGTTATAGTTTGTTTTTACTGTGCAATAATTCACATGTTTTATTTTTGCAGCCCAGCGAGGATACTTTGATCCAGATAGAGGAGGGCTCCACACACATCATATGTGAGGGCAATGAAGACCTGAGGGTTCGACTCCGAGACACGCTGCTCAAGTGCCTGGCCAAATTCTGACATCCATCCTCAAAACTCTTTACAAAGTGCATTTTATTCTCAGAAAAATTATCCTAGTTTATTGTCCAGCGTGTGCCCTTTGGCGAGTCAGTGAAAACTGATTTTTGGACTTTTGCATTGACAGTTATGCACACACTGCAGACAGATATGGATATTTTGTATCTTAATTTATCATGCTCATTATGGAACATAAACTACATGTACATGAATACTTTTGCAAGGTATTTCAAAGAAAAATCATTTCAAAGAAGTTTCATCTTTGTTTTTTGTTGGTTTTTTTGTGCAAAAATGCATTTTTTATGTCTATAAGCCTTAATCATGCAATAGACTAGTGTTATATATTTATACAGTAGAGTCTGAAATGAACAGCATTATAGCATATGATTCTTAATCAGATCAATTGCATGTAGCGGTACATCATTATTCAGTCTTGGTGATGTTAATATGAAGGTCTCACAAGGAACCCCTCATAAAGCTGTCAAGGCTTGCTTCTGCCCTCTTCATTCTAGCAGCCCCTGTTAGGAGCCAAAATATTCAATTTACAATTTATTCCCCTCATCACATTTATAAGAAAAAATAGGATATAAAAGGACTTGTTTATATATTTTAAAGATCTTTGAAGATGTTAGGGTCATGTACAATTTTTTTTTACAGGACCTGCACCATATCAACCGCATTAAAACATATATTGAAAAAAAACCATATTGCTTTTTCCTTACATAATATAAATTTCTTTTACCCTTAAAGTTTTGTTCAAATGTTATTACCCATCTTATCACCCCTCATAAGTTGCTGTGCCATTTGAAAGTAGATGATTCTTCTGCTGAGATCCAAGTCATCCATCAACAATCTTTGCCAATCAGAATAACTGATGGCCATGTTTTGGTGTCACACCTGTATTAGTCATGATAGGTCATCACTGCTTCAACAGTAATAAGGATATAAATAAAAGTGATTGAAAATGAAGAAAGCATATTGGATTCATGCTTTAAAAATGCAATCAGGCTCAGGTTTAATGACACAGAAGCTCAGCACTGCCACAATGACACGCATAATTGCATTAATTATAGAAAGTTCCAAAGATCACTCAGTTTTAATACATATTTGACTGACCTAAAATTATGAAGGCTGCAATGTAGGTTTGGGGTTGGCAAAAGTTAACTTCTAACTGATATTGGTAGGCGTTGAGGAGAGTCCACGTGCACCTGTGTGGCATGCATCAACTTGGAGATGAATATTATATATTTACATGGAGTGGTTTTAAGGGACACAGAAGCAGATTGATAGAGAACACAGAAAATCCCAACACTAATGAAATGGAATCTCTATTTTCAACCAAAAATCACAAGGAACTAAATAATCTCGTTCCTGTCATCATACAACCCTAAATCTCAGACTTATTTCATAACACCTACATCATTACCAAACCACGACATGCATTGGTCAATTTCATATGGTGTTACCTGGTCTTCAAGATGCTCAGCAACACTTCAGTGCCACCTAGGTAGACCTACATGGTCACAGAGCAAAAATAAAGCATGAAAGTAGCCTTTTGTTCCCGGCATTAAAGCTTGAAATGTATAAATTTGTGTTTGATAAATCTTCTTTATATTGTACCCAGGCATAACAGAAACAGAATTTAGCGAATAAATAAATAAACAATTTCATTATCTGAGCACAACTTGTCCAACCCAAAAGCTTAAGTGTCTCAAAGTTCAAACACAAGGCGGCGCTGTGAGCAGTACCTTCGCAGACGATCACTTCCGTTTGCGGCCTCTCCTAATTTTAAATGATATTTGCTCGGTATTTAGACTTTCAAAAAGGGTAAATAGTCTTGTAGTGGATCTTTATTTCCAATATAGTTAGACATATTCACTCTTTGGGTTGCCTTTATGTCTTGCAGAGTAAATATATTGACATTAAATTCTTTTCTATCGCTCCGGTATGATAGGGCACCTGTTTATTAACATAACCAAGTCTGAAATATTGAAGCCCTCTTATTGAAGATATTATGATTATTATCTGATGGTTTGGGAAGCAGAGCTCGCGTGACAAAAAATCCAGGTCATGTGACTTGATCACCCGATGAAGACCAAAGCGAACCCACACAATCACAATGAGTTCAGTGAAAATATAAACAGCCGTCTCGAGGACTTACTCATCGACATTGGGAACAATCATGTCTCCAGAAATACTTAGTTGAAATCAAGTATTATTGGTGACCAAGTTGACTTAAAATACACAACTTTTGAGAAAGTTGTTCAAATATTTACAGACGCCCACAATTTCGGCACATGCCAAGAAGACCACACCACAAGATTGTGAGCAGACCAGGATTTATATACTGAGTCAGTGAGTGAACGTCAAGTCATCACCATGGCAGAAGCAGGGAGAATAGTGAAGCTCGTCCTGTCACTATGTTTGATAGTGTCAGTAAGCACAGTGAGTATGAGTAACACATTCTGTACTGTATAATATTAATAATATTATTAACCCCAAAATGATGACCCAATTTGAAATTTGTTGTTTGTTTGGGAGAACAAACAAATTACAGTTTGCGCTGATGAAGTAGGCTGTGACTGGCTCAACAGCTGTAATCGGCAGTGTTTGGTAGGGATGCAGGTGTTTTCGACCGTTCTCCTGTTTGGCATATTTTGGCCGTGGCATATTCCACTGGTTATCTCCCCCAGTCCGACCATGGCTATAAAAGCCGACCCACAAGAAGTTAACTTCAGTTGCTCTGAAAGGCTCAAAATTCATGAAATATCCTTTGAGAATGCTAATCCACCCTGAATACCAAACTTATGTGGAAAAAAAGTTGAAAGCAGGTATATCAATTGATATTATGCATTCAAACATGCACGGTCAAAGAGGTTACAGTCAAACATGGAAACTGTTGAATAGGAGAATGGTCAAAAAAGTTAGTTACCAAGGCCTCTTGTGACAGTGAGAACAAGGCCAAACAAATATTACAGTTCTAAACTTGTAAACCAAGGCAAAAACTGAAAATAAAAGAAGATATGTATGAGATAATACTTAGAATTCTTCTTGAACAGGGATGTATTGTTTTCAGAATGGCCTTAAAAATTTAACACAAAGTGAGCCAGTAACTCAAAATTTCACTGGCCCAAGATGATATTAGTAGCCTTAGGGTTTGATCCGATTTAAGACAAATAAAATTGTTGTTTCTGAGACACATCGTTCAAGTCCACTTGGCAAAACCATCAAGACCCCCCAAAATTGAGGTTATTTTGCTTGAAAGGACCAATTTCCGAATATAAGATGAGTCATTTTTTTCTCGAGACATTGGCACTGCTACCGACTCAAGTTTGGCGGCCATTTTTAAAGTGAAATGTAAATGTGCTTACGCAACAAGATCTTTATGGTCTTGTACCCAAGTATTTAGAATACTCGCTTTTTAAAATGACGACCTCGTATTGCGTAATGCATATTAAATGGATGGATGGGTTTGTTCTGTTCTCGGCCTGCAAAGCGTAATGTGTCATGATATTGGGTAAATACCTTTATAAATATCATTTAAAATGCAATTAAAAATAAATCTGCTTCATCCGATATCCGTTGTGTTTTGTTTTGATGCTTTTCAAAATTGCGACCACGTGTTGCGTAATGCATGTTACAAATCGATGGATGGTTCTGTTCTGTTCTCGACCTGCAAAGCGTATTTTGTGATAATATTGGGTAAATACCTTTATTTATCATTTATAACGCAATTAAAATCGATCCGCTATGTCCGATATTCGTTACTTTGAAAGTTCTTAAAGAGAACACTTTGTTTTGATGCTAAGGTCAAGGACGTGGAGAAAATCTCGACCTGTGAAGCATAAGTTGTGATAATATTGGGTAAATACCTTTATATCACCGTCCACAGGTTGCCCCCGTGTATAAGACGGCCCCCAAAACATTAACTGAGAGTTTGGGTACGAAAACCTTGGCTAATATACGGGTGTTTACGGTAATTTATTCTTTGTCTCATCATATATCCTAAAAATATTCTCCCATGCTTGTACAATAGTTTGCCTTAATTTGATAAATGAAAATTACACACAAGTCTGAGAAAATGTAAGTTTAATGATCCTTGAGCTCCACTACTGTGTAATCAATCAGGACTTTTGAAATACTAATAATCAAAAATGGATTCCGAACTCTTTGCACTGAAGTTTTTTGAATATTTTGAATGGCTGTCAAACTTGAATGGTAGCATGACATGGATGTTACAGTCTGAATCAGAATTGATATATCAGCTACAGCGAAGTACTGGACCAAAACAACTGGGTCACCAAGCTAGTGGTAATGCTGAGGCCTGTGTAATCATGAGGGGGGGTGTAATTTTCTGTCATTCTGTCTGTCCGTTAACTTTGATCTTCTCTCCTGACACTACTTGTTGGAATTCTTAGCTCTTCATGGGTAAGGCATTCAGAGAACCGATTCTATCAATTTTCATGAGGCTAAGATGTTTTCCCAATTTTTTTTTTCAAAAAAAAAAAATCAGTACTTATCATTGAATTTTCAAGCATGCAATATTGTTGAAATGCCATACATCTGGAACATCTAGTGTCTCGTTCCAGTAATCTCAACATAACTTCAATTTGAGACTTTCAGAAAAGGGAAGTCAGTGGTAACTGATTGGCTCGCATATTGGGTTGAAAATAACAGTTTAAGAATCCAATGGTCCAAGGAAAGAAAACACAATTCTGCTAGTTTAGCACAAATATTATATATATTTTATTCCCAAGTTTAACTGAGTTGCAGCTCCTCCCCCAAGAAAGGGTATCCATGGACCCTCACAGCATAGAAATGGTTCATATGGGAAGGCAATGTTCAGTCAATTGCCAAGTTAACACAGTTTCTAAATTTAACCACCCTCTTCTGTCCAGGGCTGTATTTCAATGATGTTATATTCACAAATTAGATTCCTCGCTGAAGTTTTATTATTTTGATAATTTCCCTATTAAGCTTATCAGATGTATGATTAATACATTGGAAATTATCAATGACTGGGACATGAATAATTGATATATTGAGATAATAAATAATCCTCAAACAAATTTGATAAAACATGAAAAATAACAAACAACAAGGAAATTAAAAAAGAAATGTATGTGAATCAAAATTTACTTATAATTCAATTTTCCATTCAATATATATATGCATTTATGTTTCATATCTATGAAATGTGATAAAGTATGATTGTGTTTTGCCTGGAAAATCTGACTTTCCCTATTATTGCTCACATATCCGATTTACTGTATGAGATCTGACCATCATTTCCAAGGTAAACATGACTGTAACAAGTCTAAAATGACTGCAATTAAAGCATGGTCTGCACTTTGAAGAAAACAGATTATGCACCTTTCTCATAACTTCCTGTGGTCAGCTTCCTGTGTTTGTGGTAAACAATGATACTGGTTCCTATGCTGCAATCAATTTATAATTATTCTGAATTCTGATTGCCTGGGACTACTATAACTCCTTGATGGTTGCCACCAACAAAAGATGATGATATATATATTCAGAAAAAAATGAGACATTGAACATTTTAAAATACTGTCTCACAATCTTCTTTTTTATCTCATATTTTTTCATATTTATGATATATAAATTGTGTTCATTATGTATTTACACTACATGGGCAGATCATTTTTTGTGTCAAATCTTTCACATGGAGGGTCAATATTGCAGCTAGCAGCTGGCAGCTGGAGATATATTTCAGGCTAAGAAGTTCTCAGATCTGCTGGATTTGTTATCAAATCAACTGGCCCATGAAATCAAACAATAAAAATATGATAAATATTCATTTGAATTCAGTAGAATTTTAAAACCACTGGCCTGTACTGGCCCAAAAAGATTCAGGGCAACCAGGTCCATAGTTAATGTTTAGTCCTGTATGAGACAGATCATGATCAAGATTGAGCTATCACCATGACAACAAAATGAACAAAAGAGGTTAGCTGAAACCCATTGTGTTTATATAATTTATATCCCACTGACATGATCAACAGCACAACAAAGACTGTGTCAAGTATCATGATGACAAATAAAAAAGATGGACACAGGCTACGGAAAAATATAAAAAAAAGCAACAAAGCAAGCCACCATGCAGATTTCCGAGTCAACCACTTCTTGCAACTTTAGTCATTTGCAAATTGATCAGACTTTGCACACATATACACACACACGATAAGCACTTATCGAAAAGAGTAGGGGGAACCCGGTGCGAATGGTCTCTGAAAAAAACCTTTCAGTTAACCAACTCACAACAACAATAGTCCATTTGTCAATAGCAATAATCAATGACCAAATTTAACAATACATGATTGCAATTCACAGCAATCACACTGCAGGGCCGCCTCTCCAGGCTACGGCCCTCTTGCAATTTAATATTGCATAGATTTCATTCATTCAAATTTGATCGCAGGCATTCGTGACTGCAACAAATTAGATCTATATAATAAAAGTAGACTGCCAAGAGAACACCACTTCATGGTAATCTTTACATTATTTTCATGATCCTGACACTGTGACTTTTATGATATAACATTTTTGACATCCTGTGGCAATGTTTCAGCCTGGATGAGCTGAAGTGTTCTTCTTGGTGCATGTCCACCATGCTGTCAGAGAGGCAACATTTTATTTTAAAGGGCAGTGTTGATCCTTATAGATTTGAGTAATTATCATGGTTTTGTTCAGTAAATGTCAAATTTTTCGCAAAACATGCAACGAGTCTGAGTGCATGTGTACTGACGACAAATTTCCACAACAAATGAGCATTAACCCAACATAGACCATGATTATGTTGAAAACGATGAAGAAGGACACCATATTTTATGGTAGAAAACTTTCAAATTTTCAAGACAAAATGAAACTTTTTCAACTTTATTCCCTAATGGACGTGAAGGATGCCGCCAGCAACAGTGTTGTCAGGAAGGATGTTTACATCCCCATTGTTCTGGCTTAATGACGTCATTTTGTAACATTCCCTTGGGCAGCAACATGTTACATGATAATGACATTGATCAGACTGATTGGATCATTAACTTTTGACCCCAGCTCTTCATTCAGCATATTGAATAACCATGGTTATACATTTTATCAATTTAGTATGTAGATATACTATTCCTGAAAAAAAAATGGTTAGTTCTCCCATTCAACAAAATTTAGATAGGATAATCTGTGAGGGATTTAGAGAAGTCATTTATATGAATGACAATCACAAGAAGTGTGACGTTTCTGGTTATCTTGTTCAGACTTGTTTCTACTGCTCATCCATATTTGTATACTTCCTTTATGAGTCTTAGCCATAACATAGTGATAAGCATTACAGACAAACAAATGCCAATGATTTCAAATGTTGCTTGCCCACATCTAGTATAAAACACGAGAAGAAAAAAAGCAATTTGGTCACCAATATAAGCAATGAAATGAAGTCAGGCAAAGCCATGATGTGATCATATCCAGACATGTAAATTGTAAATGATTTTTTTCTTAATTGAATATATAATCAAGATTACCTTTTATTGTCATTAGTTCAGCCAAACATATGCCAATATTTGCTTGAACTTGGGCATGTCTGAATAATTTTGAACTGGCATAATACAACCATGAAAATGGTCTTTTCTTTCAATCTTGCATTAAGACAAACTCTAATGATACTCAGTTGGACGACTCTGTGCCAGCAAGGAGTGGACATTATCAGTGGGGCCCATCCATCTATCAATAAGGTCACGCATGGCACAGTGTTATCAAACAATGCCCTGCATCACCTCATTTGACCATAACAGTAGCAGTCTAAACATGATGATTGAGAGTGCCATAATCCACTGTTATATGTTTATTGTATAACCAGTTTTCAATAAGTTGTGGTGTAACTAGATATTGGCAGCTAATTTGGTGTTTACTGAAAGATTATGGATCCAGTTCGTTCGTTATAAAATACAGATAGAGATCTGTGTGTGATTTTGTCAAGTAATTTCTGAATGCTCTTGTCATACTGGAATATTCAATAATAAGTATGTCGATAAATTTTGACATCACCCATTTTTTTCAGGGGAAAGAAATGTAAGTGTGTGGGGGTGGGGGTGGCGGGGAGTGGGTGAGGGTGGGGGTGGGAGTGGGTGAGGGTGGGGGGGTGGTGGAAGAGAGAGACCATATCATGCTTGAGATCATCTGGTCAGTATTTTTTATTTTGCAAATTGAAGTAAAGACTCTGATCATTATGATTATTATTCACCTGCTTAATATTGGAGGAAAAAAGCTCATATAGTGTAATAATAATAATTACAACAACATTTCTGCATAAGGTGCATGGAATCTTTATTGACATTAAAGCATTGACATTCAATGATATTTGAGTGTCAATGCAGTTCAACAATAGTTCATTTAGTTCATCGTTCCAAGTATAGTCACAACATCAAATTAATAGATCTCCAAGTTTAGCAGTGTTTCATGTGATAAACTTGATAATGGTCAAAAACATAGAGGTTAACAGCTTGCGAATGCCAAAACAATGGGTATGTATGAGAAGAAGCAAAGAACAATAGGCTCAACATTACTAGTTATTGTTTTATTACTGTACACAGAATAAAGGTTTGCTATTTCAGGATGTCAGATGAGGGTGTCTATTTGTCAGGATTTCATGTGATCATAAGGTCACACAAGTATAATGATTCTTTTGTGTGTCAGGGTTTCTACATTTTCCTTCATATATTTTTAAAAAAATACCCCTTGATGCATGCATCAGGTCTCTCAAGCAGCAGAAACTGAATAATCCTCCACATACCTCATATGAGTTGAAGATGAACTGAGAGGTTCACAGAATTATATATATATATATATATATATATATATATATATATATATATATATATATATATATATATATATATATATATATATATATATATATATATATATATATATATATATATATATATATATATATATATATATATATATATATATATATATATATATATATATATATATGTCAGGCTGAATAGGTCAACATATCAGTACATCTAAATAACAAAGAAATGTGAATGATGACTCATACCCACCCACCCATGCAACACAGAGAAGTAATCCATTAATATAGAATGCTGGATACTTATAGGCAATCCCACTTAGAGCTGGTGTACAAATGTAAACAAATAAATTAAATACCTGCCACAGATTTCTTACTGATGATGAGTGATTATTTCATATTCTGGCTCATTATTTCTTGTAAGAATTTGGTGAATATAGTATATACCGTATTTACTCGTGTATAAGTCGACTCGTGTATAAGACGACCCCCCAAAATTGAGGTTATTTTACTTGAAAAAAACCAATTTCCGAATATAAGACGAGTTGGTTTTTCAAGAGATATCGGCTCTGCTACCATTCAAGCTTAAGCTGAAGCTTGGCGGTCATTTTAAAAGTGAAACGTAAATATGCTTAAAATATAAGATATTAGCCGTCTTATACACGAGTAATTACGGTAAAACGTAAATACGATGTTCATATTTTCGAAATAACAAATATCAGACGTAGCGGATCGATTTTGATTGCATTTTAAATGATAAATAAAGGTATTTACCCAATATTATCACAAAACGTAATACGATGTACGTGACTTCCTTTATCTTAGCGTCTGGGTGCCCACGAGACAAAAGTGGAGCGGCCAACATGTCAAATTGAACTTTCATATCCGTACCTGATCGATTTTAATTGCGTTTTAAATGATAAATAAAGGTATATACATAATATTATCACAAATTACGTTTTGCAGGTCGAGAACAGAACAAAATCATCCATTATTGCGCAATATATTAACAATCGTTTTCGCGCTAAAAACAAGAGCCTCTTCCCGTCACTTCCGCCTTTCAAAATTGCGACCACGTGTTGCGCTGAGTCATGTCTTCCTTGTTGACAGAAATGCTTTCACACGCGGATCGATTTTAATTGCATTTCAAATGATAAATAATGAAAACGATTTGTTTTGAGGCTAAAATCAATGATGTGGAGAAATTCTCGACGTAACTGTGATAATATTAAGTACATACCTTTATTTATCATTTAAAACGCAATTAAAATCGATCCACGTGTGAAAGCATTTCTGTCAACAAGGGAAGACACGACTCAAAGCAGTGGAAACAATGACGAGATGCAAAACTGTGAACGCTGATAATTGAAATCAGTGAAAACAAAGTCAAAACAAAGCATTTTGAAATTATATGTTTTAAATGATATATAAAGGTATTTACCCAATATTTTAATTATTATTGTTTATATCGATCTTAGCATCAAAACAAAGCGTGTTAATACACAAAGAACTATTCAACCACGTGTAGACAGTAGTCCGCCTGTCCGATATTTGCTTTCACGCTAGTATTGCGTAATGCATGTGAAATGAATGGATGGTTTTGTTCTGTTCTTGACCTGCAAAGCGAATTTGTGATAATATTGGGTAAATACCTTTATATATCATTTAAAACATATTATTTCGAAATGCTTTGTTTTGAATTTGTTCTCACTGATTTCAATTATCAGCGTTCACAGTTTTGCATTTCGTCTTTGTTTCCACTTGGTTCGATTTTAATTGCGTTTTAAATGGATTGATGGTTTTGTTCTGTTCTCGAACAATTTGTGATAATATTGGTTAAATACCTTTATTTATCATTTAAAACGCAATTAAAATCTATCTACGTGTGAAGGCATTTCTGACAACAGGGAAGACACGACTCAAAGCAGTGGAAACAAAGACGAATTGCAAAACTGTGAACGCTGATAATTGGAATCAGTGAGAACAAAGTCAAAACAAAGTGTTTCGAAATAATATTGGGTAAATACATTCATTTAACATTTAAAATGCAATTAAAATCAATCTGCTACGTACGATATTCGTTGTTTCGAAAATATGAACATCGTATTTACGTTTTACCGTAATTACTCGAGTATAAGACTGTTAAACCGACCCGCTATGTCCGATATTCGTTATTTCGAAAATAAGAATGTTCGTAATGAAAACTCATAGTGCCGTAATTTTTTGGCGTAAATCCTCGTCCACAGGTTGCTCTCGTGTATAAGACGAACCCCCAAACATTAACTAAGAGTTTTTGGAAAAAAACCTCGACTTATACACGAGTAAATACGGTAGGCTTAATTTTGAGGTTAACATATTGATGAATACATTTTCAGTTCAAAAATTGTTTATAAAATCATTTGGCATTGTAATTTTAGGAATATTACACACTGTTCCTTGAACGTTAGATGTCGTGTTTGAGAGGGTGATATGTTCTTGAAGTTGAAAATGGACCACCGACCAAATAACATCTGTACAAAGTTCATAAAGTACAAAGTTTGCTTGTTTGTTCCAATGCTGCTGTGTTTTGTAAAGTACTGGCCTTATTTAAAATACAAGATATCTGAACATCCATGATCGAATTATGGATTATAGTAGGCAAAAGTTATATTAGATTGCATGCATTTGAGCAACAGCAAGTTTTGACTAATTGGAGTCATGTAATGATTTATTTTCACATTAAACAAAACTTTTTTGTGCCCAAATTTGATTTTTTATTTTGATGAAACAAAAGAACACTATTAAGTAAAATTGACGTGATGTTCACATGTGACATGTCAAATAATCCCTGGTGGTAATTGTTTTCTGTACAGTGCTGCCCTCAGGTGGCAATATCAGTTTGGAGTAACACTACATCGAAGAAGATGTTCCACATCATGTGTGAACGTCAATATTTTTGGAAAACTTCAAACTGCAGTCTCTTGGAATATTAGAGAAATTAATATTTCTGACTTTTTGCAGCCATTGACAGATCCTTTTATCTATTGTTTGTAAGTTATAAAAGGTTACATTATCGATTATATCAGGGATATTGGGGGAAATTGCTCTGCCATTTAACTTCAGGGGACGCATGGGAATGATCAGTCGATCTTGCCGGTTGCTAGGCAAGTGTGAAGGCCATAGGGCAATGATTGGATCCCATCCTAATCACTCACCCAGCACTCTATTATCTCATTATTATTGCTATCTTTAGTCAATACAGCTGGTTGTATGCAGATATAGTATAAGTTATCATTCTCTAACTGGAAGACCTGAGTGTGTGATTGGCTAACATAGACTCAGGCAGAGGTGGGCACTGGGTTTGGCTATAATTGTTATGGACACTATATTTAGTTATACATATGATTGACATGGTTATTGTATTTGGCAGGTATACAGTGAGGATGGACACTATATTTAGGTAAAGTTGACATGGTTATTGTATTTTGCAGGTATACGGCGAGGATGGGCACTGGGTTTGGCTATAATTGAAGGACACTGTATTTAGCTATAATTGACATGGTTATTGTATTTTGCAGGTATACGGCGAGGATGGGCACTGGGTTTGGCTATAATTGAAGGACACTGTATTTAGCTATAATTGACATGGTTATTGTATTTTACAGGTATACAGTGAGGATGGACATTGTGTTTGGTATGATGTGTGTGGCAAGGATCCGACCACCAAATCGGACCTCAACTGTTTCTACAATGGTACGGCCAAGGAACTCAATGACACGGAGGGAATCCAACTCCTTCAGGACATCTGTCCACACCTTATGCCGAAAACCCAAGGTAAATCATCTTAGTTTAATGCAGTGTTCAAGTACAATCTTTATCGAGGTACCAAGTTGTATTTATTACACCGAAAAGAAGTCTACCACTAAATAAATATCAATGGTAAGAATTAATAATCTGCTGGAGATGATAAGATGTGAGCCTTCTGACTGTCATGTCTGACCTTGATTGATTTTATTTGATGTCACAGAGACATAAAAACCAAGTGTAAGATGAGGACCCACATCAAACTACTATTTCCTTGTTAATATAAAATAATGGGAAAATTACATTGCTGCCATATAAATTTATACACAACAGGTACTTTTAAAAAAACCTGAAAAATTATACCCCAGACCTACAAAATTCGAGAAAAAATCTGCACAAAATGACCAAGACAGTATCCAACCAATCAGAATGCTTTGTTTTCTTGTCCACTTGTCCAGGTGGACACCTTGTCCACCCTACTGGCCCAAATGGACAAGTAAAAAATGTATATAAGCAGGAGAAACTGGTGTACATGGATAAACCTTTGAAGAGTCTAAATCAATCGAAACAAATCTGGTTGTTATCCACATCACCTGAGTACAAAGAAGGACCTGCCCATCTGCTCTGTTCCTTGGACTTTACTTTACTTCTACTATTTCCTAGCTATTTAAAGGAGGTTCCACTTCATTTCTCATGGGCAAATTTGAGGGCAGCCATAGTATGCGGAAAAATCCAGGCCAATTTAACTATAAGAATGTAAATGTCTGCCTTATAATTTCTTTATGTATAATTCAATATAACAGCAGTCATTTGGCCTGCATTCAAAAATATATTGGTGAAAATTGCAGCCACTTATTTAATAATCAGAAATATAAAAATTGTTGATAATCTTTTTGCAGGAGAGAAACCCAGGACTTGCTGCAGCACAAAGCAGTTAAAAAACTTGAACACCAATCTTGCTCAGCCGAGGCAGTTCCTTTCACGATGCCCATCCTGCATAGATAACTTTATCAACTTGTACTGCACCTTCACATGCTCCCCTTACCAGAGTGACTTCATGTACGCCTCCATGCACTTCCCATCCCCGAAGGGACCGGATAAGATCCTTCAGGTAGAATATGCCGTGTCTCATGACTATGCATATGGGATGTACAATTCTTGTAAAGACGTACAGATGCCCAGCAACAACCAGAAGGCCATTGGCGCCCTCTGTGGCAAAGATGCAAAAGACTGCACCCCTGAAAATTGGCTGGAATTCATGGGAGACAAGAACTTGAATCCATTTGCGCCGTTCACCATTAACTTTCATGTCTCGAAGAAGCCAGTAAAATACGACCATGTTACTCTGTATCCCATGAACGTGACTATCGAGCCTTGCAAGTCAGTTTGTAGCTGTCAGGACTGTGCGGACTCTTGTGGCGCCCCCTTGCCCCCCATTCTTCCACCCCAACCATGGAACATTTTGGGGGTTGAAGGCTGGGATTTTGTAGGAGCGTGTTTCTTTATTATATTCACTCTAACGTTTGGTACTTATCTGATCTGGACACATCTGGTATGCATCGATCCCAGTACTTACGAGCCGCAAACGATCGGTGCTAACAAGTCAAGCATCTTCCCCATAAATGCTGACAAAAGTTACAGCGACCAAGATCCCAGCTGCTTTGAAAAAATTGGCTCAAGACTGGAAATACAATTGGAGAAGATGTTTTCAAGCTGGGGTCAGTTTTGCTGCCGTCATCCTGGCAAGATAATAATTGCAAGTTTTGTGGTATGCATTATCAGCACTGCCGGAATATCCATGTTCCAGGTGACCACAGACCCTGTGGAACTGTGGTCAGCCAAGGACAGCCAGGCACGACAGGAGAAGGACTACTTTGACACCCACTTCAGGTAACTTTAAAACCTTTTACCTTTAATTGTGCAACATAAGATATCCTTCAAGGAGCTGTGTTGAGTTGGTCAGGGTCTCTCAAATTTATATAAAATTGTGGCATCTTCAGGAAATGTTCACTAAACACAAGGCCATAAAATGTCTTCTACCACATGGAGCCTAAGAATAATCTTGGAAACTCAATTGGTTCTTGATTTGTTCTCAGTCTAAAGCAAAACAATCCCAATTGTATCCATCCAAAAATGTTTATTTGTAATTTGCTATAATATGGTGTCATTTGTTTGTTGCAGACCATTTTACAGAGTTGAGCAGCTCATAATCCGTGCCACAAATCAATCCAGATGGTGGAGAAACGACACCGACGAAGACTTAGCAACATACCCATCCATCCTCAGGATTGACATTCTGCATCAGGTGAGAACAAAAATACACACTTTCCACCAAAGTCACAGACTACCACCTGATAATATTGGGAATCCTGGGAGTTCTCTTTTTACCAGATATTTGATATTTAAACAATGTAAGCAGCTCATCTACAAGCAATAACTTTAACCATCTTTCTGCAGAAGTTAAATAGCTTTCTTTCTGACAGATATTTTAAAGTCTGCATGTAGTAATAGGTTTATGTTGTTCAAAGCTCAGACAATTTCCAATCCTTATTTGAGCATTTCCGAGTTTGGAAGTTTTTTGATTGATCCTCAGAATTCAAAGGTAAAAATTCAAATCAAGCAGTGTCTTTGTTTATGTTCCCACATCACAAGGACAATGCATGACCTCTGACCTTTGACCTATGACCTGTGTGCTTTGACTTGTGACAAGGAATAGGTAACTTGTCAGCAGATTTGGAAATATATCTCAGAGCATGTATCGTCTTTTGTTTTAGTGGCGGAGGCAATCATTTGTTTAATCCTGCATAAACATGACCAAATGGGGTCAAGCAAGCCCATCTTGTTACCAAATAGTGCCATGCAAAAGCTGGGCTTGGCTGCATAATCTGATGTGTGATTTAATTTGGTCTTTGTGTGACCAAATAGATGTTTGTCTCCAATTGGTTTGAAAACAGCATCTTTGCTACACATTATTGGTGCAGACTTTCTGTACATGTTTGAAAGCATATTAATGTCATCTTTGACCATATAAATTTCAGATATTGGACCTCCAAAATAAAATCACCAATCTGTCGGTACGCTACGATGAGCAGAATCGCACAATTGCATTCAAGGACATTTGTTTTGCTCCACTTGTACCGACGGGCAAGCCAGCACCACATGCAGACAACTGCACCATTCAAAGCATACTCAACTACTACCAGAATGATCCTAAAAAACTGGACACCAAATTCAACAGCACCCCGTTTTACTATGACGCAGATTATATAAGCCATTTCAAGGATTGTGTCAGGTAAAAATTAGACTCTAAAATCATCATATACTTTTTACCCTCAGCCCCTGATGTAATCAGGCTGAGGGTATTGCAGTACTCCTGGCGTGGGTATGTATGTGTGTGTGTGTGTGTGTGTGTGTGTGTGTGTGTGTGTGTGTGTGTGTATGAATGTATGTATGTAGCGAACATCCTTGTCATCGCAATAACTCAAGAACAAATGATGGCAGCTTCATGAAACTTGACACGCATAAGCATCTGGTGAAAACCTCGGACAAGTTCGGTGGATGGCGACCTTGACCTATTTTTCAAGGTCACAGGGACAATTATGTGAAATCCCAAGAATCACAATAACTCAAGAACGAATGATGGCAGCTTTATGAGATTTGACACACACAAGCATCTGATGAAGACCTCAGACTTCTCTTGATGGAACATGACCTTCACCTACTTTTCAAGGTCACAAGGACAATTATGTGAAATCATCCTTGTCATCGTGATAACTCAAGAACAAATGATGGCAGCTTCATGAAACTTTACACGCATAAGCATCTGGTGAAAACCTCGGACTAATTCGGTGGACGGCGACCTTGACCTATTTTTCAAGGTCACAGGGACAATTATGTGAAATCCCAAGAATCGCAATAACTCAAGAACGAATGATGGCAGCTTTATGAGATTTGACACACACAAGCATCTGGTGAAGACCTCAGACTTCTCTTGATGGAACATGACCTTCACCTGCTTTTCAAGGTCACAGGGACAATTATGTGAAATCATCCTTGTCATCGTGATAACTTAAGAACAAATGATGGCAGCTTCATGAAAATTGACACACATAAGCATCTGGGAAGACTCCAGATGAGTTTGATGGACGGTGACCTTAACCTGCTTTTCAAGGTCACCGGCCCATATCAATAATTCTAGAGTAAATGATGACAGTTTCATGATACTTGACACACCTAAGCTATCAAAGGAAGTAGATTTTATGGTTTTTTTTACCCCTGCATCAATTTGCCTTGGTGCAGTGACGTTTTGTTCACAAATATTGTGTGGAGTGAATGTTGTGCAATGAGTTACCAGGGCTGAGGGTTGATGCATCTCTGATGCCTATGTTTTTTGTTTGTTATCCGTAAACAAATATTTTTATGCCTCACAAAAAAATGAGGAGCTTTTAAAAAATTAATTGGAATACGTCAACAATGCACTTTCAATAAAGCCTGAGCAAGTGCCACCAAAAATGCAATTTGTTCACATAAAGAAGACCCTTAAGATCCTCCATGGTCCTGGTTACTGTGTGAGCGCATTTGGTGACCCAGAACTGCTTAGTGCTTTCACATGACTTGACTGATCTTTGACCTCAAATAATCTCAAAAGATCGTAAAGTCCAAAAAGATGCTTGTTTCTGATTTTACTACAGTCCCTAGTTCAAACAGTCATCCCAAAGTTTTACTGGACTTTTACTGGACTTTCAAAGACAGAGTTTCAGTAATGTAATACATGTAATGTATTTATCTCAATTCAATATTTTGACTAGATTTAACCAAAAAGCAAACTCTAACATTTTTTCAGGGCATCTCTTTTTTTGGCCTAACGCTTATGTACTTTCCCACAAAAAAGACATAAAAAAAGAAAGAAAGAAATTGAGAAACTCTTCTCGTAATCTTCTATTTTCAGGGATGTTATCTGTTAACAAAGAATATTATTTTTGGAGGCATTACTAGAAACAGAAACCTATGGCAGATGTAATCTCTTGTAATCTGTGACCTGTGTTGTATTACAGGGATCCCACCTCAATGAAAGACACCACGCCCCTACACATGCCGTGCATGGGCACCTTCGGGGGTCCAATCATGCCCTGGGTAGCTCTCGGAGATTTTGGAGGTAATATTTACATTGTCTTCACAGATTATATTAATATTCTTCACAGCAGTTGAAGATGATTTTGCAGCATTCTAATTGAATTCTCAGCATTTTGGGATTTGGCCATTATCTGCATAACAGCAGGCAGGATTAGGCTATTTTTATGGAAAATGCTATTTATAAATAATAGACATCTATTTTTAAGGAAATCATGCTGAGTAAGAAATAAGAAGCATTTTATCAAATTGTAGCAAATAAATATCCTTATTAGCAGGAAGATTAAATCCTCTCTCTTCAGTTTTGGAAAATGTAGTCTGAAAAAGCGTGTTAAAGATGATAGAATGGCAACAATTCATGACAGGTTCTTTATAAATTTATAAAAGAGTGGAAAGCTTGTTCTTGTGTATGTGAGTAAGACACAAGTTCACTGTCAATCTGATTGCATCATTTGAACAACATGGTCTAACCAGAAAAATCAGAGTGCTTTGAGGCAACTTTTTAGAGGATTGAAGTTAAGACTTTGGTCATTTTAATTACAGATCAGAATTATTCGGATTCCTCGGCTCTGGTTATCACTTTCCCAGTGAATAATTTCCAAGACGCCTACTTCCAAGACGCGGCCAATGCCTGGGAGGAGGCCTTCCTCAACCTCATCAAGAGCTACTATAACCCCAACATCAGCATCGCCTACAGCGCACAGGTCAGAACTGGCACCTCATACTTTTTACTGAAACTAAAAAAAAATCAGTCCCTGAATTATGATTTTCAGAGGACGATGAGATATTTATTTCAAACTTCCAAGCAGATTGTTTTTTTTCATATGGTAGGCTTGGGTTGAGTAAAGGAATTGCATGTGCACCCTTGAAAAATTATTATGAGTAAATTTTTATGACATTAATGAAAAATGGACTTGATTGACGTGTAGATGACATTGAGCAAAATTTCTGTTTAATAGCGATCAGTTCAGGATGAGATCAACCGGGAGAGCAGCTCAGATGTGAAGACCATTGTGATCAGCTACTTGGTGATGTTTGCCTACGTGTCCATCACTCTGGGAAAATACCACTCCGTCCGTACCATCATGGTAAGTACCTGGTGATGTTTGCCTACGTGTCCATCACTCTGGGAAAATACCACTCCGTCCGTACCATCATGGTAAGTACCTGGTGATGTTTGCCTACGTGTCCATCACTCTGGGAAAATACCACTCCGTCCGTACCATCATGGTAAGTACCTGGTGATGTTTGCCTACGTGTCCATCACTCTGGGAAAATACCACTCTGTACCATCATGTTAAGTACCTGGTGATGTTTGCCAATGTGTCCATCACTCTGGGAAAATACCACTCTGTACCATCATGGTAAGTACCTGGTGATGTTTGCCTACGTGTCCTTCACTCTGGGATTATACCACTCCATCCGTACCATCATGGTAAGTACCTGGTGATGTTTGCCTACGTGTCCATCACTCTGGGATTATACCACTCCATCCGTACCATCATGGTAAGTACCTGGTGATGTTTGCCTACGTGTCCATCACTCTGGGATTATACCACTCCGTCCGTACCATCATGGTAAGTACCTGGTGATGTTTGCCTACGTGTCCATCACTCTGGGAAAATACCACTCCATCCGTACCATCATGGTAAGTACCTGGTGATGTTTGCCTACGTGATGTTTACCTACGTGTCCATCACTCTGGGAAAATACCATCATGGTGGCCTCGATGATAGGATGACCAAATCCACCTTGAGAGGGGCCTCCTAGGTCTTGTTTAAAACATGCATAATAATGCCTACTGTATAGATGTATTTCTCAGACAAAGGCCAAATAAATTATTTTAAATTCTGGATTTGGAATCTTTAGAATTGTGTTTATTTCCATATTAAACTGAAAAGTGGTTTTTTAATCCATGTAAATACAAATTTTGTTATGTGCAGATATGAAAGTGGTTATGTTGATATTCAAGATTCAATAGATTCAAAGATTCAAAAGATTCAATAGATTCAATAGATTCAATAGATTCATAGATTCAAAGATTCAATAGATTCATAGATTCAATAGATTCAAAGATTCAATACTTGGGATGACAGCTCCAGAGACTGCCAATCACCTATTAATGATATGTTGATGTGTGTTTGCAGATGGATAGCAAGGTGATGCTGGGTCTATCCGGTGTGCTCATCGTCCTGTTGTCCGTGTCGTCTGCTATCGGTGTGTACAGCTACATGGGAGTGCCAGCCACCCTGATCATCATCGAGGTCGTTCCCTTTCTTGTCCTAGCTGTTGGTGTAGACAACATCTTCATTCTTGTTCAAGCCTTCCAGGTATGTTTGGCTTACTTGCTTATGCCTTTTTTGCTTATGCACTGTTGATCAATTCAGATTTTTTTTCAAAGGTGATTCCCAGTATTTCCCTTTTCAGAGTTAGCCAAAAGTTTTTATAATCTACTAAATTAAATTAAATCAGAGAAGAATTCTACAGCAGACATTTACATTCTTTTGACTGAATTGTTGAGTGTACTGCCTGTTTTTGCAGACATTCACCACCTATATTTTAAAGTTTAAATGTTACTTGCTGGTCATATACAAAATTTGCTTGCTTATGGCAACAGGGCAAGCTCAAATTTCAAACTGTTTGAATTAAACTTTGATCAGTCTTAGTCAACAGAAAAGAAAGTTGAGATGTTTTCATGATTTCTATGTTAGAGAGAAGGACCCTTGGAGAACTCCAACTTAGAGTTGCGTGTTGGTCGTGTGGTAGGCCGGGTTGGACCAAGCATGATGCTGACAAGTCTCTCAGAGTCCCTGGCTTTCTTCCTCGGTGAGTACCAGTAGTCACACTCTACAACCAAGATTAAAAAACAAGAAATGTCCAAATCAAGTGTTGACTAATATCTTAAAATGGTATGCTTGTTGGTGACCTTGACCTTCATTTTCAAGAAATTTGACCAGATCTCTGAAAATCTTGTGAATGCCATAAGTTGACAACAATTAAAAGTAACTTTACCAAACTTATCCTATTTTCATTAAATGTTGACCTTGTTGGTGACCTTAACCTACATTTCGAGGTCATGGAACCCATCTCTGAAAATCATATGAGCACCAGCCAGTGCTCCATGACTGGTTACATAAGGCTGTGGTTTGTGTTATCATGTCTGTGTTATAATGCAAAGGAGAATGATCCCCATTCGTTCTTCCACAGGAATGGGGCATTGAGTCCCGGTGGCAGGCTTCCATCTTACTTCATATAGCCCAAATTGTGCTGAAAAGGCTGCTAATACAAACAAACAATCAAAATAAGTCAACCCAAGTAAATTTCAGATTATCTTGATAAAGACAAAGTTATTTATTCTGCCATTTTTTTTCTAATTTCAGGAGCATTGACAACGATGCCAGCAGTGAAAGTGTTCACGCTGTACGCTGCCATGGCGGTGCTGTTTGACTTTCTCCTTCAGATCTCCTGCTTCGTCAGTCTGTTGTACCTGGACGCACGTCGGCAGCAAAAGGAGCAGCTAGACTGTCTGTGCTGCTTCAAGGGAAAAGGAGCCACTAACTTGCCCCCCAAGGACGGCATTCTCTACACGCTGGTCAAGGATTACTATGCCAAATTTGTTCTACTTGACTTTATCAGGCCTCTGGTTGTGAGTGTTATTACCATCAACTTTGACTATTGATTTACTACAGACAAAACATAGAGAGTTTTATTCACTTTAGAACTTAGCAATAACCTGCATTGAGTCCTAGAGGCTGGTAATGAATGCAGAAATTTACTAACACATATGATGCATGATCTTTATGACATTTATAATTTTAAATATATATTAGTACATTACATGTGCTCTATATATTAAATATATCTGTATATTTCTTTGGAGCTCACCTGAGCTCTTTAGGAAATGCCGATCCTCTTTGTGTTTGCCCAGCCTAACATAACTCTTGAGTTATTATTTATGGTGTTTTCTGTGCAGATGTTTCTGTTTGCTGGCTGGACGTGTGCCTGTATAGGTATGGCTGGCAAGATTGAGCTGGGACTGGACCAGAAGCTCTCCATGCCTTCAGACTCCTACGTGATCAAGTACTTTGAATGGATGAATGATTACCTCAGTGTGGGATCCCCTGTGTACTTTGTTGTCAAGGATGGACACAATTACACTACTGAGGAGGGCCAGAACAAGATATGTGGAGGACGTGGATGCCCTGAGTATTCACTCCTCGGAAAAGTTTTCAAGGCTTCAGAACAAGCTAATGGGTGAGCATATATAACAATGTATTTATGGAACGGAATTTACGCAGTCAGTCCCCATCCAACTGAAGAGATTTAATAATGTTGATGGTTGTTGGTATTGGCCAGGGACTGTGATCGTTGTCTCTTTCTGAAGGATCCTTGCCTTTTCTAATGGCATGGAATTTACTTTGTCTTTGTCATTTACCATAACATTGGTTATTTAGCCTGCTTTGATTTAAAAAAGCTTGTTTCCAATTTTCCAGCCTTCCCATGTTTTGGGATTTCTTTGTGAAAATAATAGTTTCAGTAATAATTTCATTAATTTTATATTTCAGTTCTAAATGTATTTTATCAATTTTAATAAAAGAAAAAAAAGAAAAAGATGAAACAAACAATCTATGTATATTTTTTGGAGGCATAACTACTTGAATTTGCCAATAATTAAAAAAAAACCTTCTATTTTCCAGCTCGCATATTGCACAACCGGCATCGTCGTGGCTTGATGATTACTTTGACTGGGTGACAGCTGAGGGAAATCCTTCATGTTGTAGACAATACATCAATGACAAAAACAAATTTTGCAATTCCTCAGGTGGGTGAAATCAGGGTAGCTACATGTTGGGGAGGCAAAGTCAGGGAGATCGTTGAATAATTGTTAATGAGACTCTAATCCATGAAAATATTTCATTTCAAGAAAAAATACCTACAATTCTTGCAGATCAACAAATATCCTAACCCATCTGCTTCTTTTCATACTGAGATAAAAATGTTAAATGGTTACTTTATAATTGAATATATTGGAATTATGTGACCTACCCAGATGTATAGATTTTTATTGACTCCCTGCAAATTTAACTTTTTTTTTTACAGTGGATGATCCAGATGGTAAGATTTGTCAGAGATGTAACGTGAGTGTGGATGCCTCCACGGGGCGCCCTCTGCAGGACGATTTCATGCACTTCCTGCCCTGGTTCCTCCAGGATAATCCAGGGATCAAGTGTGGAAAAGGGTTAGTGTTCTTAAAATCAGGACACAATATAAATAATCATGATTTAACCTCTTGCGTGTAGTTTTGTAGACAAGTAATTATATCAGTATTCAAATCGCCAGATGATTTTCTTTGTTTGAAGTTCAATGAATTTAGATTTTGTAAAACTTCATTTATTGTTTTTTTTATACCCATGACTTTTTCCAAAACAAAGTAAAACACTCTTTGCAAAGTGAAATCAAAATATTTAACATTTAGGAAGAAGGCATGATAATATGGTGAGAACAGTTGTAATGAAGAAAATATGGTAATCAATATTGAGGCAAAAATATCTCCAAAGGTGAAATTCCTGGCCAAAATATCAGCAGGAAATCGAGATCTCATCTCTAAAAGGTGGGACCTGGGTCAGTTAGTAGGATATGTTTTTTACTAACTCCAGCCAGTGCTCCATGACTGTTTGTCAAAGGCCGTGGTTTGTGTTTTGTGATAATGCAAATAAAAAAGATTCCCGGTCACTCTTTGGGAGTAGGGCATTGAGTCCTGGTGACAAGCCCCTTTAGCCTAAACAGTGCCAAAAAAAAAGATGGTCAATACTTACAAATCAAATCTGGTTATCATCTCTGATGTTTTCATTTCCACATTACAGAGGGCATGCAGCCTATGGTACTGCTGTCGAGCAGATCAAAACCCCAGAACCACATGTTGGAGGTATGCTTTTTATTTTGTATCCATTGAATTAACTCTTGAATGATCAAAAATAGATTTAAAATATAACTGACCAATTTTCTTGTATTTCTTTAGCCATATATGATAACTATACTTTGGTTGTTTTGATAAATAAGTGTATGTTTTCCCTTCTCTCAGCTACCTACTTCATGACGTATCATACAGTAGCTAAGACCAATGCAGACTACATTAACAGTCTGAAGTATGCGCGGGAGCTGACAAACAACCTGTCTCAGGCTCTCAACCACTGGCCCGGAGACAATCACACAGGCCCATACCACAACATGACAAAAGCTCACGGTGTTCAGAATGTGTTTCCTTACAGGTTTGTGCATTTGCAATTTGTAATATATAAACATTTCCCTTTCCTTTGAGTAATACATGCACATGTCCTTGGCTGACCTCTATTTAATCATATCATGAAATGTGCTGCATGTCTTCTCAGAGCAGAAAATATTAAATATTTCACTCTTTGAAAATTTGTTGGCGTCTGATGGTGACGAAAACAGCCTGAATAAGTTCAATATGCTTGTACTTTGTTGCAGTGTCTTTTATGTGTTCTACGAGCAGTACCTGACCGTGGTCCATGAAGCTTACTTTAACCTTGGCCTGAGCAGTGCTGCCATCTTCCTGATGACCTTCATACTACTTGGCTTTGACCTCTGGACAGCGATAGTCATCACCATCACCATCACCATGATCCTGGCCAGTATGCTGGGCATGATGTATCTCTGGGGCATCACCCTTAATGCCATCTCCCTCGTCAACCTCGTCATGGTATGTATTCACATTTTGGAGGTAATTTGTCTTCGTTTTTTTTTCTTGGCTCGCCTGTGACATCTGTTGACAAGAATAAGGTGACCTTTTCTTAACTGTCCATTTGTCAACAACTGGAGCCAGAAATCCTAACATGTCTTCATTTTCAACTAGTGTATAAAATCTGAGCTTGAAAGTACAAATGTGTTTCCACATGGATTTATTGAAAAAATCATGCTGATGTATTCTGTTACCAAGGCATTAACAGATCACAAAAGAATGAGTTTTTTCAACAATAAATTGAAAGTATTACCATGGACTCAATAATGACCTAATAGGACATGTTTTAGCAGCAGCATTGCTTTGTCATTTCAGACTCTTGGCATTTCTGTGGAGTTCTGTTCACACATTGCGCGTGCTTTTGCACTTAGCATCAAGCCTACGAGACTGGAACGTGCGGAAGATGCCCTGGCACAAATGGGGAGCTCCGTAAGTGTTACTGCTCACCATCAACTGAAACATCCGTTCATGCATATCATAACATCAGGCCTTATAAATAAAGAAGCTTGTTATTTATGTCCAACCTTAAAAACCAGCAAACCTAATTTAATTTTTTTTTTTTTGTATTTAGCAAGAAGTTTTTATTTTTTCGGAGCATCGATAGTTAAATTGGAGGCATCTTTAATAAAAAAGGTGTTTATTGTATTTTACTTTGCGAACGCAGGTGCTGAGTGGGATTACCCTGACCAAGCTGGGAGGCATTGTCGTTCTGGCATTCTCCAAGTCTCAGCTGTTCCAGGTCTTCTATTTCCGCATGTACCTGGGCATTGTGGTATTTGGGGCAGCTCACGGTCTGATCTTCCTTCCCGTATTTCTCAGCTATTTTGGTAAGTCAAATACATCTGATTACACATATAATCTCACGTTGATCCAAATGAAAATAATGCTATTTCTAATAAGAAATAGCATTCTGCACTTAATGTCATGTATTTATAAATACACAAAAAGAGTTTACCAGTGTTCTTTTATTTTATTTTATTTTATTTTATTTATTTATTTATTTATTTTTTTTGAGGGGCTGGAAATTAAGTAATTAAGGGACATTAATATATATGCAAATTCTGTTGAGAAAAGCTTGGAAGACTTGCTTAGAATTACACACTACACTATGCCAATAAAATTTGTTTGTAAAAATTTGTATGTAAAAATTTGTTTGTAAAAATTTGTTTGTAAAAATTTGTTTGTAAAAATTTGTTTGTAAAAATTTGTTTGTAAAAATTTGTTTGTAAAAATTTGTTTGTAATGTCCAAAATATCATCAAATTGGTATTGTGACAACATGATGTTTTTGTATAGAATGTGAACCAAGTTTAAGGTACCACAGATATTATTGATAAATGCTTTATTATATCAGGTCCCTCAGTGAACAAAGCCAAGCTAGCCCAGCAGCATAAAGCCAGACTCATGTTCAGAGAGGATGAAGAAGATGATTTAGTTAATGATGACCGAAGACCGGTTCTTTTTAATGACGGCCCCCAGACATTAAGTTGAAGAAATATCAACTTGGCTACTAAGATAAAAAAAAAACTATTGTGATTTATCATGAATGAGATAAATATTTATCAGATTTTTTTTAAAGTAATGTAAATGAAATGAATACATGAGAAAGAAAGTGTGTGGAATATGTGACGAGACAGTGTACTCAGATTTTATCTTTTTTTTTTAATATCAAAATTGAATCAAGAAAACGCTCAAAATTATAAGAAAGTTTTCATTGCACAAAATTGAGGTGGATTGTCCACACTTGAGTTTGAGGTGCTTGAATCATGAGAAGTGGTTGCCTTATATATTTTGATTTTTTGTTCAGGCCAACAAAATAAATTCCTTGTTTCTGATAACATGCCCACACAAATTAGGATGGTTTCCGATTTTATCATTTATTTTTTTTAATTTGATCTAATAAATTGAGAATTGATTAACATACATGGAAATATTCTTGAAACTGACTTTTCAGCAAGAAAATAAAAAAAACTTAAGGTAGGCTGGTTTAAACAAGCATAGGCAGGAAATCAGAAACAAGTTTTTTGGCCTTATGTAGCAAGAGATTCAGGGATTTGAGTATAATATATGAGGCTAGTAAAGAACTAGTTTACATTCAATGGGTATATTTGATGGTCTGCTGGATTGCTTTAGGTTACTATAGCAACTGAAATATTATGTGACTAAGTGGTTTAAATTGTGATATTATAATGAATTATATGAGCAGAATACTAATTATATGCAAATATATATGGATAAAAGGTTAAGGCTGGGAAACAAAATGTTTTTTTGTTTTCATTTCTATCTGTTGCAAATGGTTCAGTAATTGTATCTTTTTTGGGGTAAGATTTATTATTAGTGACAGCTACCTGTTGGGCCATTCTTTCATTTACCTGTATTCAGAAACAAATCAATTTACCAAGCCTTGTGTATCAAGAAAGCCACTTCAAGTGTAAAACATACTGTATATTCCAAGAAATGTAACACATCTTTATTTGTAGATAGCTTTGTAACCAAAAAAATGTTTACCTCTATGTCTGTATATAACATAATATATTCTTGTAAATATATACATAACAAGGCCAAATATGTAACTTAGATTTTACACTACATAGAATGTAGAATGTTGAAATGAAAGAAATGAGAAAGAAATACAACTCATCTGATTTATGATAGTATCTTACAATTATAATTTGTTAGGGAGGGATACATTTGGAATTGGAACCTGTAAGTTTTTATATAAAAGCTCCATATAGCATATACCAGTATTGATCAATACAAAAAAAAAATCACCATGATAGCAGACAGTACTTGCTTGACTGAAAAAAAGAAGAAAATTGTAACTTAGTGTACGCTTGTTCAGACTAGTGGAGGAATTTAAAGCTAAGTTTACGACTGACCACTAAAATACAAAAATATTTTGCCTGGGATAAACAAATATGACCTTAAAGATGGAGTTAAACAAATACAACTGTTTTTTGTTGTTGTATTTTTTGTTTTCTGATTCATCATTAGTTTCTGAAAGAAATCATGCCTGAATTATTGCATTGACAATTTGTTGTGAAGATACGGAAATGTAATTATGATGCTTGGCATCACGTTCACTTTTCTCAAGAGTTAAGATTGAACAATGACATGATACATTTAAGATACCACAATGATAGGATATATTTCATAATCTGATTGGAAGTACAGTACATTGTGGCAAGGCAATTTTATGTATTTAACAGGGAACTACTTGAGAAGAAAGTGTTTTTTATTGCACACATATACATATACAGATTTATTTATATATTGGTAGCTGTACAATTAGCTTTTTTTCCGATCTTTATAGTGATACTCCCGTAATGTTTGATATGTTTTTGTTGGTGAATATTAGTGCTGTGAAAGCAAATATAATGCAATTTGGTAAGGGTTTCCTTCAGATATTTTTAGTATATTCTAAAAACTAAATGTGTGTATTTATCATTTCCTTTTCATCAATAGATAATACATGATGTAATCATTTTACCAATCATGATAAGTTTGATCAGTGAAATAGATAATTTTTATGGCCTGTGCCTAAAATAGACTTCTGATTCATATTGAATACAAAGATAAGAGAAGAAAAGCGGAACTTTTTGTAGCATTTACTGGCTGCTGTAGATTTGTAAATATTTGACCACATCAACACATAACCGTGATTGTCTGCTGATCTGATGTGTGTACATATTGATCATGTTGCTTATGGTTCTTACCTTGTACATAGGCCTCATTATATGATCTCCCAAACCCGCTATTACATGTACATTTTTACCCTCAGCCCTACAAAGATTGAGGATAATGCCTGATATTTCTGTTTGGATGTCCGTCTGTCCATACAATCCTTAAAGATACAAGCCTTTCTTTCAGACTATTGTATTTTGCTCTTTAAAATTGGCAGCCTTTATACTACAGGACATTGTTATATTGTTGTTTTATTGCTGACATTAACAGGTTGGTTAATATATGATATTTGTTTATGTTTGCATATGATTTTATAAGAGTGTTAACAGCTGAGTTAAGTTTTATGTGAAATGATTATTGTCAGCTTTTTAAATTGCAAGCTCATCATAACATGTGGAAATATCTTTTGATATATAAACTTACAACTTTAACCTGAAACGTTTCATGAAATCTGTGCACACTTGAAGCTGAGGGTGCTGCTGCTTTGCGGCCAATTTGATTTGATAGGTATGAAAGTGGACCTCGGTTGTGCTTCAATGCTTATCTGTGCCATTCCTAATACAATCTGATGTCATTAGCAGTTGTCAATATTATTTCATCCTGACTAACAAAACACTTCTAATTCATACTTACAAGGGTATGAGTGAATACATTAATTTCACATTTAAGATATATTTGAGGAATTTTAATTTCTCTGTTTGAGCTATTCCCATAATGCACCTCCACAGAAGAACACTCCAGTGTGCAATATTTATTATGGTCTGGTGGAACTCACGCTGAAAATATTTTTATGCAAGTAGCAAGAATGTGTCTAATATCAGAATTTAGTACTCAATTTATTGATTGTTCATTAAATTGTGGAAAAGAATTATGCAAATCTTCAAGAACCGAGATCTTGATATTACACAGAATCCTTTAAATTGAAGCATTTTATATGTGCTTTTAAAAAGCTTTTTCAGAATCTCTTTCAACAGATGAAATGCTATATCATGGTCTGTAAAATGTTTGGAGGAGAATTGTGTGAGAACCAAAAAGAATTTTTCTCATCAACTATTTATGTGGTCAATGAATGTTGAAAAACCTATTTCATAATGATGTATTGTAAGCTCTTGCAATGTTTATTATGTCATCTGTCCTCAATAGTATGGAACCCTATAATTTGTATTTTGAAAGAAAAAAAATAAAATATGAAATAAACATCCAATATATTTATCATTTATGTGTGAAATTGATATGGAAATTCAGGAAATATGAGAAAGCACAATTGTCTGTCTGCAAACCTATCCCAGCATGCATAGTACACGACCCAAGAGACACCTAGTGGACACAATTTGGGTGAACACATTGCAAGTCCCAATTTGATAACCAAGTAAAAGAATTTATAAACCTCTAATTTATATCTCACCATGAGTTAACTAAAAATAAGATGGGCAAGAGTCATTAATGGGTTGTATTTATTTGAGTATTTAATTTAGTAGTTTCCTTTGAGCCCCACATTTAATTCGACTCAAAATAAAAGCATATTATTTTTTAAAATGGGAGTTGTGTTAAAAAATCTTTTGGGCGTGGTTCAGGCTAAGTTTAGCAACTTTATTGTCAGTAGAAAACAGCACTTTGCTGTGAAATTTGGTTCTTTGCATTTTGCCAAAATCTAATATCTGAAAATTACAACTTCAAAGAAGGGTTTTCCCCCTGTGCAAGCCCATCCCCAATATATTTCCAAACCAATGCAAATCTCCATATTTCTTCTTGGCCAATTAGGCCACCATTTTTCCTGGATGCTAATTGATATTTGATTTATTAGAAAATGATATGATGCTTATTTACACTGATTTACAGTTTATATAACTATATCAAATAGTCATTTATTATAGCAGATATCACCCAAGAATGAAGATTATTGTATTGCATATTTATTGACTAATTTCTAACAGTATCAACATATATTCAATTTACAAAGAGGAAAACAATAAATGATAATGCTCTGTTTGCATGCCAATAATCCGGGTGAGCCACAAGAATAAGTCCGTCATTTCACATTTCTTATATCAATTGCTTGGATAAATAAAAAAATGACACTAAAAAAATAATAATAATATCATTGCAAAAATTAACTTATAACGATACACAACTACAATGTGCGTATACAAGTAAAGATACTCTCTGATCAAGTAATAATTGTAAACATGTTTGAGTCTGAGTGTATATATTATGACATCAATGATAATACATCATAGCAATAAGATACATCAATGATAATACATCATGGCAATAAGATACATCAATGATAATACATCATGACAATAAGAGACATCAATGATAATACATCATGACAATAAGAGACATCAATGATAATACATCATGACAATAAGAGGCATCAATGATAATACATCATGACAATAAGAGACATCAATGATAATACATCATGACAATAAGATACATCAATGATAATACATCATGACAATAAGAGCATAATGCTGTACATGGTGAGCTCCCCATTAGGTTAGAAACCGAACTGTTGTCAGATCTTACATACAATCATTCCTTAACGTACACTTACATTCATTTATAAATATTCGGGAATGATTAACCTGAATTACATAAATGGTGCATTTTAAGTCAATTATCTGTGGTTACAAAATACATTTCTGAACTATAATATAATTGTAACATATTTTATGTTTTTAATGAATAAACTAAGTATTCTCTCAGCCTGGTTACCATATAGGTTTCATTTTCAAACTGCTCACTTCAAACATGTTTCAGATCTCTGAAAAATCATTTCACAAATTGTTTCAAACATTTCTTAAACAAAAGGATTGACAATATGACTGTTGAATCTGTGTTATTAAGCAAATATCATTGTTATATATTTTGTGGTTGCCTTTCGCCCTCTAAGATTGGCTTTCTCTATATTTATTTCCAACCAAGAAATCTCACTGATTTCTTTTATCCACTGGTTAATGGTCCGTCTCTAAACTGCATTCAAAATTATTTTTTACCTCTAAAAAATTTTCATAGATATGTCTTTATCAAAGATAAATGCAAACAGCACATTATGCTTTGGTATTGACTGTCTTAAAGATGTCTCCACCTGACTAGAAAAACGTCATCAGTTTGTGTATCCCATGAAATCATAGTTTTTGAAACCTTCAAAATATCAAAAAATTAAAAAAAATATATTTTATTCCAAATGCATATCATGCACATACATACATTCACACGCCACATAAATGCACACACACACATGCACATATCTGCACATGTACAAACATGTATCAAAAACACACTCACAGGAGAAATGAATCACACTCACAGGAGAAATGAATCACACTCACAGGAGAAATGAATCACACTCACAGAAAAAATGAATCACATTCACAGGAGAAATGAATCGCACTCACAGGAGAAATGAATCATACTCACAGGAGAAATGAATCACACTCACAGAAGAAATGAATCACACTCACAGGAGAAATGAATCACACTCACAGGAGAAATGAATCACACTCACCGAAGAAATGAATCACATTCACAGGAGAAATGAATCACACTCACAGGAGAAATGAATCACACTCACAGGAGAAATGAATCACATTCACATGAGAAATGAATCACACTCACAGGAGAAATGAATCACACTCACATGAGAAATGAATCACACTCACAGGTGAAATGAATCACATTCACAGGAGAAATGAATCACACTCACAGGAGAAATGAATCACATTCACATGAGAAATGAATCACACTCACAGGAGAAATGAATCACACTCACATGAGAAATGAATCACACTCACAGGTGAAATGAATCACATTCACAGGAGAAATGAATCACACTCACAGGAGAAAAATCTCCGTAAATATCGAAATTCTTACAAAATTACTGACACATTATGTGTTATTGCTATAAGAGAAAAATACTAAATATTGGGAGAAAAAGTCTTTGGTTTGGTCATAAGGACGTTCAAAAGAATTACGTTAGTGGCAAAATCAGGTAGGTGTAAGTTGGTAGAGAAATAATTCAAAATCTCTAAATGGCCAATAGTGTAATGGTTGACAACACAGTACACTATACTATTTTAAAATGAAGTCTTTCTTGTTATTTGAAAGGACGGTATTAACAGTGAAAATATCTAGTTCAGTTAACGCAACACTTATTTTTTCCAGTTTGAATTTTAAATGTCTCTTTTGTCATTATGATAACAGTGGAAATAAAAAAGAAGATCCTTATGCATAATTATATCTGCACCCAAAGTATGATAACAAAATTATGTCATTATGTTATCATGATCCCGATCCTATACCTCTAATTATCAACGTTAATTATCAGCACTATTTGCATAGCCTCACATACTAGACTTCCATCGGGACCTCATACACTGTACCTCCTTGCCTTGACACCTCATTGATAAGCCACAGCAAAATATACAATGTGGTGGGGAATCCATGGCGAAAAAGAGAACAGAGGCCAGCTATGAAATATAAAAGAGAACAGAGGTCAGCTATGAAATATAAAAGAGAACAGAGGTTAGCTACGAAATACAAAAGAGAACAGAGGTCAGCTATGAAATACAAATGGGAACAGAGGTCAGCTATGAAATACAAATGGGAACAGAGGTCAGCTATGAAATATAAAAGGGAAAAGAGGTCAGCTATGAAATACAAATGTGAACAGAGGTCAGCTATTGTCATATTGCTCTTATCTAGTGTTATCAATCTATACCACGCTGCGCCGTGGACTATGACCACTGATATGATATATGTATGCTTTACTGAATAAAGGACAATCAGTTAGTATCCAATCATAGAAGCGAGTATACATTCTATATTCAACATGGTGGAGACATCTAAATGATCCCATTGGATACAATCATCGTGTATGGGTATAGCCCATAACATAGAGAGAAGACCATATAATGGGAGAAAGCAGAGTGATTCCAGGTCAAGACCATATAATGGGAGAATGCAAAGTGATTCCAGATCGAGATCCAGAAGTAAAGATCGAAGGAACCACAGCAGAGAGAGGTCGCGCAGTGGTAGCAGAAGATCCCAAACTCCTGGTTGGTCCGGGAAGAAATACACCTGTGACTGGTGTGGGAAAGAGGGCCACTTCTGGAGAGAATGTTTGGCTTTGGATGCTGAGAAGAGAGAGAAGATGAGAGAAAGGACGCAAGAAAAGCAGGATTTTTAGGAAACCAGCCATGTAAAAGCACCAGCATTGGTTGGACAGACCCACCACAGAAGCCCAAGGACAATGATGAAAGGAACATGGAAAGGACAATGACGACTATGAACAATGAAGCAGTTTTTGACCCAAACAAAGAGAAGACAGCAAGATACAATAAAAGCTTTATTGTTGATGGACTTTGAATATTTGATAAATGGATAGGATTTGTTTGTTTGGATATTGTCCGTTTGGATGATGAAATTTAAACCATGTTTAAAAATGTTTATTACCTTCTTAATAGATAAACATATATTATATGTGTTGGACGTGCCATGGGCATGGACATATTATATTGTACCTTATCAGAATAAGCATTTACAGTGTTTATATGACACTTACTGGTCTCAATGCTTTTCTACTCAAAGATACAGTAACTTATCTATTAACCCCCATACTACTTTATGAATACGTCTTATTTAAACAAGATACATAGGTCACTCATAAAAACCAGATTATACCTATATCATAAAGTATACATGCAAGATTAACACTTTGCATACAGAAGGTTAATAACTGCTATGTAATTCAAAAGCCGATATATGTGGTGGAAAAATGGGGCTACATTACAAATTGCATAGTTCTATGGTAACAACACTATTGGGTTCAATTGTGTTATATATATGTGTATTGTTTTTATTGTATTATGGATATAATGAGAACAAGTTAAAAACCTCACAGGATGCTTTGAGAGAGGCTAAGCTGAAACTAGCTAAAACGCAGGATTTGATCAAGGGTAAAGAGGAGATGATCTCTATCAGAGATTTCATGCTTGATGCAGCAAAAAGAGCAGAAGTTGATTACAAAGAGTCACTTGATTCTCAAAGTCTCAAGTTTGGGGAAATCATTAAAATGAAGGATGAGGCCGTATTGAATGTTGTGCGCCTTGAACAAGTCCTCTCTGACAAACAAAAGCTAATTGATCGGCTAATGGCTGATGTGGATGGAATTGCTTCTAATAATGAGATAAAAAATCCGCCTGGAAAGAAGATGCTAGTGATCCTATCTGCGATGGTTTCTTCACAAAACTCTATTGCCCAGGGATTATCCCGGCCCAAGGAGATCACTGACATCACAACGGATTTCTTGGATGATGTCGCTAGGGATACGGACAGGATAAAACTATATCATACTGTTACAATCATCCCAGGCTTTTCTGACATCGAAAATGGATTAGGAGGAGTGGAGGTTGGCTCCAAGGTGATTAAATTTGCTTCTATGATAAGATCTAATGGGGTGGGTGTTGTTGTGGTTACCCCCCCTCCAATGTTTGATGATGACCACTCATTTCAACAAGCGCTGATGATAAGGAAACTTGAGAAGCAGGAAATGGATGGGTACATTTTTGTACCCGTGAAGAAATATGGAGTCTATCCTAAATGTGAGTTGATCAGTGAAAATGGATCCCTGAGAAAGAACTGTGTAAAATATTTAGCAGAAACAATTGATGGCATTGTACCGCCTACTTTAAGTGATGCTTCCTTTGTGGACTTTCTCAATGTCGCTCCTATTCAGAATAAAGCTGTAAGGAAGGCAGAGCAGCCTGCAAATGATCTACCTACCAAGAGGCTGGGCTTAGAGGAGATGTACCCAGTTCCACTTAACATGGTCGGGAAAATAATTGGAAAAGGAGGTTCTAACATAAGGAGGATCGAGGGTGAGACTGGCGCTAAAGTCAGTTTAGATGAGTATCAGAATGATCATGGAAAAAAATATTTTGCAACAATAAAAGGAGGGAAAAGTCAAATCAAGGCTGCGAAAGACTCTATTGCCAAAGTTGTGGAGGAGGGTAATATTATCTGAGGTTTTTGGCCGGATTGGCCTCTGGCTCTGTCTGAGGAATGTATGAATTATAAATATGTGTATAATAAGACTTTGACTGGAGAATCTGAGGATATTTTTACTCTGAATGAATTTCACAAATATAAGTTGACTCTTAAACCTAATCATGATATTAAAATGGACACTGGATCTGACATGGATATTGGAAATGAAATGAACATTAGTAATGAAATGAACATTGATAATGGTAAAAACATTGAGAATGATTTGAACATTAAAAAATGTACACTCCTCAATATGCAAACATGCTCTGGTAACTTTACCAATGACTGGATATATTTTAACTCCCATGATTGTAGGAATTCTGTTAATGTGCGTAATCTCATTAACCTTCCCAATCATGGTATTAGATTAATTAATGCTCATGACTTTTTCTTATTACCTGATCTTGAATGTTCAAAAATCATTTCTGATGGTTTTCTACCTGGTCAGGCTGTAATGAATGAAAATAATTGTGTTTCTGCAATAAAATCTTTAAAGATTATTTCTTGTCAATGTTTTTCTTCTAAAATATTAAAAGATGATAGAATTAAAAATTTCGTTTATCTTGCTAATTCTCATAAAAATGATATTAGGCTTGGTAATGATAGTTTAATCCTGTGCAAATATCATCTGATGTTGCTTAAATCGTCTTCCCTCCCTAAATCTGCCCTTAGTTTAAATTATTTAGATATTAATTTTGAAATGAATATTAATATTCCTTCTCCTATTAGCAGAGGCCTTTCCGGCGAGGAAAATATTCTTTTCAGTCTAACTTTTAAATTTTTGAGGAAGTTTGAATTTTTCTCAGAGGTATGTAAACGCATGACTACAGTTTTTCTATGCCTTTCAAACGATAATTCTGCAGTTTCTGAAATCTCTCGATCAGTGGATCGAACTTGCTTGCCTCCCACGTACCGGAAACATTATAACATGTACGAGAACTGTTTTTCTTCGAAATATACTTATGTTAAGAAAAGTAAGCCTCAACCTGTGCATGAGATCATGGCCGGACATAAAACTCGTTCAAATAAAATTAAATTGAGGGATGACAATTGGTTTTGTATGAACACTGCGGGAAAATTCGATTGCAAAATCTCCAAGAAAGTTTTTGTCCGCCATTTTGTACATTCAGGGCATCTCCAGATCAATCTAACTTCCCCTGACCTCGTCTTGAATTATGTTAATGAGCCACCTGCGGAGTTTGTTTACATGCCTTCGGCTCTCTCCGTCATGAAGACTTACAACACTTTTGAATGTCTTAATAATTATTCTTCGGCTGATGGGGCGGAGCCTAGTGGTTCTGCTGCCAATCATATGAAACCCGAATGCGTGTTCTCTACAGCGGAGTCCAGCCGGTTTTTTCCAATACGTGGTGATTGCACCCTTCAGAATTTAAAAATAGAATTAGAGTGTGATAAAGTTTTCTTAGATAGAACAATGCCTTCAGAGCATAAGATTGGAGACACTTCTAATATGGATATGCTATCAAGCATTAACGAAAATTTAACCAGTGATTGGAACACTACTAGTTTAAATAGTAACACTATTACTTTAAATAGTATTAATTGTTCATCTCCTGCAGGAAAACCTTTGGAAATTAATTGTGTTAATGATGAATCTGATGTTAAAGATGATTTATTAATTTCTAAATTATCTAAATCGTCTAATATCGTAAAATATCATGATGACTGTTTAAATGTTGCATTCATAAATACCCAGTCAGTCAGGAACAAGATATTTCAGGTCAAAGATTATATTATGGAGAATAAAATTGACATAATGTTCATTGCTGAAACCTGGTTAAATGATATCAAAGATAAGAAGCTTATTGATGATCTTAGAGACAATAATTATGAAATTTTGAAAAAATCACGTAAAAGAAGATCGGGTGGTGGTTTGGCGGCTATTTTTCGGAAGGAACTTGACATTAAAAAGGAAAACATATTTCCTGTGACTACTATGGAAAAAATGGATATAAGTATTTCTTTTCAAAATAAAAAAATGAATTTTGTCATTGTCTATAGACCTGAGCCTTCAAAGAAAAATCCTTATCTTATGTCGGCATTTTTTGATGAACTGTCTAATATGTTGTCCTACTATAAATTTTTAAATCATGAAGTTTATCTGCTAGGCGACTATAATTTTCATATGAATAATACTTCGAAGCCTAATGTGAAGAAAATGAATCTTGTCCTTGAATTATATGGTTGTCAGCAATTAATAACTGAACCCACTCATATTCTAGGAAATACGCTGGATTTACTTATAAAATTTTCAGAACATGATAAATTGCAAAGTTATTCAGTAGGTGAATTTCTATCTGATCACAATGTGATTAAATGTTCTTTCAGGTTTAGGAATGTAATAATTACGAAAAAATCTATCAGTTTTAGGAAACTTAAAAGTATTGATCTTAATAAATTTAAACTGGATATGGACTGTTTCCTTAATGAAAATTATGATAAAACTATGAATCTCTCAGAATTAGTGGGCCTATATGAAAAAACTACCAAAGTTCTGGATAATCATGCTCCAATTATTAATAGGAATATTAAAATTAGAAAACCTTGTCCATGGTTTTCTGATGAATTACAATCTGAAAAGAGACTAAAGAGGAAATTAGAACGCAAAATGACTAAAACTAAGCTTCATATTGATTCTGAATTGTATAAATCGCAGAGAAATAAATATAATTCCTTAATAGTCTCAACTAGGGGTAGCTTCTATGGTAACATTATTAGAGAAAATTATAATGATCCTAAAAAAATGTATAATGTTATAAATAAGTTAATGCACAGGAATGATGATACACCCTTTCCAGAAACTGATGACTATGAAAATCTTGCAAATGAGTTTAATAACTTTTTTATTAAGAAAGTAGATAAAATTAGGTTGGAACTTGATAAAGATGCCCCTTCATTAATTAGTGATACTCTTCCTTTGAACCCTGGCGGGCAAGATAATGTTTTTCAAAAATGGAATAAATTTAAATTATTAAGCCTGCAGGAAGTAAAAGCAATAATTAAAAAATCAGCTCGTAAATCTTGTGAATTGGACCCTATTCCAACATGGTTAATTTATGAATGCCTAGACACCTTTCTACCAATTATTACTGAAATTATTAATAAATCTTTATTTTTAGCCTTTTTCCCGGAAGAATATAAGATTGCCATTATTAGACCTTTACTGAAGAAATTAGGACTTGAACTAATTAAGAATAATTATAGACCTGTATCTAATCTTAAATATATAGCTAAACTTATTGAAAGGGCTGTCGCAAATCAATTATTTATGCACCTGGAAATGAATGATATCAGGAATATTTTTCAATCTGCATATAACATTTTTCACAGTACTGAAACTGCTCTATTAAGGGTCCAGAATGACATTTTACGAGATCTAGATGATGGGCGTATTGTACTTTTGGTTTTACTTGATCTATCTGCAGCGTTTGATACCATTGATCATACCATCTTGCTGAATAGATTAGAATCTAGATGTGGTATAGGGGGAGACGTGTTGAAATGGTTTAAATCCTACTTGACTAATAGAGAACAATATGTAACTATAAATGGAAAATTCTCTAAAAATGTGAAATTAAAATTTGGGGTTCCCCAAGGTTCTGTATTAGGGCCCATTCTGTTTACCATTTATATGTCACCCATTGCTGATATTATGAGGAAATTTGGCTTGTCATATCATATTTATGCTGACGACACACAATTATACTTATCATTTAATCCTGATGACTCGTATGATATTAAATTCAATTATGATAATATTGAAAAATGTATACGCTGTATTCGTGACTTCTTATATACCAACAAAATGAAGTTGAATGATGGTAAGACTGAATTTTTGGTTGCGACAAAAATGAGATACAAGTTTAAAGATGTTGATAAGATCCCTGATCATATTAAAATTGGAGAAATGGATATATATAAATCTAAAACTGTTAAGGATCTTGGTGTAATCCTTGATGATAAAATGTCACTTAAAGATCACATTAGTCAAATTTGCAAAAAAGGGTATTTTCACCTTAAAAATGTTGCTTCAATAAGGAATTGTCTTGATGAAAAATCCACGAATATATTGATGCATGCATTTATTACTTCTAATTTAGACTATTGTAATTCACTACTGGCTGGTCTTCCTATGAATGATATTATGAAGTTACAAAAATTACAAAATATGGCAGCTAGACTTGTGTGTAAAACAAAAAAATATGATCATATTACTCCAATATTGAGAAAACTTCACTGGCTCCCAGTGCCGGCTAGAATTGAGTTCAAGATTCTTCTGTTAACCTGGAAAACCCTGAATAATATGGCACCAAAGTATCTGTCGGATCTAATTTCTTATAAAAATAATACTAGGTCCCTTAGATCAATTAGTAGCCGTGAGTTAGTCATACCATCTACGCATCTTAAAAATTATGGTGATAGATCTTTTGCTTATATAGCCCCATCCCTATGGAACAAAATGCCTGTAGCTGTTAGAGAAATAGATAAAATTGATTCCTTTAAGAGTAAACTTAAAACTTTTTTATTTAGAAAATACTATGATGGTACAGATACATTAATGAGTTAACTGTATGACATGCGCTTCATAGCGCTAGAACTTTAAGCGCTGCGAGCAAGCTTGTCTTGGTGTATGCGCTATATAAATATTTATTATTATTATTATTATAAATTCTTTTATACTTTAATGTTCAAAATAATAGTTATATGGTTGGTAGTGATTTAGAACAAAATAATTTTATGATTATGATAGTGATTAAAACCAATAGCACATTGAGTTAACATCCACGAAAAAATAGAATTGATTGAAAGACGAGTGTACACAATCAGAGTAGTTTCATTGGTCATTTCACAAATTTACACATATATTGACAATACTTTGTACAAATTACATGATTTGAGAGACCATACACAACTTTTGTTAGATGCAATGACGGATTTAATCAATAGCAAATTACCTAGAAGTATTATGACCCCGAGGATCCTCGAATACATACTAAATGAATCCACAGCATCACTATATGAGACACACCCTGATTATGAATTTAGCTTTAAGACTTTGGATCAGTACTACAAATTAGACAATGTCGGTTTACAGTAGCAAATAATAAACTCATTATTAATATGGCGCTTCCCATAAGATTGAGAAATCAAATGCATATGGATCTATATAAAATTGAGATCACCTACGTTCCTGTTAATTTAGATATCAACTCTCATGATTATACACGGGTAGAGATAACAGATGAATACTTAGCAGTACACAATAATAATTTTGTACAGATAGGGGCTGACAAGCTTGCGTTATGTAAAAACTTCAACTCTTTACACATTTGTGATGATACTGTACTGCAGATACATAGATCAAAGATCACATGTGCTGCTGCCTTATTTTGGAACTTAAGTCACGAATCTGTAGAAGAAATCTGTAAATTTGAATATTATTCTAACTTCAAACCAACTGCTAAAGTTTTGGATTCTGGAGATTAAATTTTACTTTCTGGTTTAGATCCAGATTGGTCATTATTTTGCAACAACAAAGCAGTGCCAGTCAGAAACAAAGGTGTAAAGTACTCTGTAATACCAAGATTATCACTGTGTGGGTGTTCCTTATCTACTAATTCACACTATATTGCACCAACTTTAACTGGTTGCAATAAAACTACAGCATTTTACATAAAATATAGTCTCAATGCTGCGATGGCTTTGTACTTTAACAAAATGAAATATTCTAATATTTCATATAAAAATATCAATGATGTATTCAACACCATGCCAAACGTATCTGTACCAAATTTTAACATGAAACATGATGTAAAAGATGATGTTGTTTTTAATAACAATAAAAGTGGTATTCCAATCGAACTTGACAGATTATTTACCTAATATCAGAAAAAGAAACTTTGTACTTGACGAATGAAGATAAATTAGACATTGAATCGAATTTCAATCATTGGTTTACAAACAAAATTGAGATTGGAATCAAGTTTTTATTATCTGTGTTGGGCAGGATTGCATTATTCCTTACTTTGTACGTTTGTTTGAAAGCAGGAGTTTCAACAGACAAAGAGACTCAAGTAGAAGCGAAAGCAGGAGTTTCAACAGACAAAGAGACTCAAGTAGAAGCGAAAGCAGGAGTTTCAACAGACAAAGAGACTCAAGTAGAAGCGAAAGCAGGAGTTTCAACAGACAAAGAGACTCAAGTAGAAGCGAAAGCAGGAGTTTCAACAGACAAAGAGACTCATGTAGAAGCAAAAGCAGAGACAGAAGCGGCAAATACAAGAGGAGCAGTCAATCGAGAAACCGAAGCCGGTCTAGGAACAGGAACAGAGACCGGAGCAGCTCAAGAGGAAGAGAGAGATGTGAATTGTGTTTTAAATTTCTTTGCTTACATCATCATCACACTTTATACTGTCACATATAGTGAAGCCGTCAATCATACTTAAGGTACCAATCACAAGCCAGCGAGTTGTTATCAGTGTTATCAGTGTATATGAATATGTCCCCAATCTTAATAAAGATCAGTTACCAAATATCTATCGTGGTGTTCGTGTCCAATATGTAATAGAGAGAGACAGTCATAAAAAGATCCCACATGGTGGAGCACCGTGGTTAATACAATCGGACACCATGGCACCACCCGGGGAGGAACAGGCGGCAGCGCCAGCGGCAGCCGCGAGGCCTGCAAACATCAGACGGGATACCTTCCTACCCCCGCGTTACACGGGAAGAGACAAAGGCCTAGTTACTAGCCACTGGGCATCGTACCAAGACTACTGCGAGGAGCAGGGATTATCGGAACAAGATTCCATCAAAACATTTAGACTGACCCTATCCGAGTCAGCCCGAGATTGGATCTCAGGAAAAAATTTTGATACGTTGGGCAGTCTGAAGAAAGCCTTTATCTCCCACTTCAGTGGACTATATACACGGGAGTCAGAAAGACAGGCATGGAAGGACCTCAAACATAAACAGGGGGAATCCCTCCACACTTTCCATACCCGTATGACCCCTTTGGCACAATCACTGGGGAAGGATAACCTGGACAAGGTGGACAAACTGTGCGAGAGCCTAGAAAGCGAACTCTCACCCGAGTCTATAACATCGATCATCCTGACAAGCGGTGATAACGTGCAGACATTTCTCCAAAATGCACAACGTATGATAGACAGGAAACAACATACCCCAAAACCAGAAGTGACATTCAAGGTAACACAAGAAAATGAGATAGAGCAGCTGAGAGAGGAAATGCAGCGAATGAGCGTAAAGCAAGAGGAGATCCTTATGAGCTTGGCAGAGAGCAAAGGGCTACACCAGCGAGGTAGATCACCTTACCGACGTGGACGCTATGACAGTAGAGAGCGTTACCATGGTTACGGCAGTAAGGACAGAGGCAGAGACCCGAGGCGACCACGCTACCAGAGTAAGGAAAGAACAAGAGACTGGAGCAGACCACGCTTCCAGAGCCGAGAAAGGGGCAGACAGTGGAGCAGTCCACGCTACCAGAGCAGAGAGAGGAACAGAGACTGGAGTGGACCACGCTACCAGAGCCAAGAAAGGGGCAGACAGTGGAGCAGAGGACGCTACCAGAGCAATGAGAGAGAAAACAGCCGTGAGAGGTATAACAGCAGAGACCGTGGAAGAGCAGACAGCAGAGACAGAAGACCCAGGAGAAGGGAGAACAGCCAGGATTTTTAAGAAGCAGTCATGACAGCACCTATCATGATTTGCAGCAGACGAGGACCGACCGAGGACAACCTACACTGGACAACGATTCTGTACAAAAGCCTATGAACTCAGAACCAGTTTTCTGTTCACAGACATTTGATGCCAACCTAAATAAGTCAGCCAAGTTATTGAACAATCGAGAAGAATCCATCAAAATGAATAGTAAGTGTATGTTCACAGCCAAACTTGAAAATTATCAAAATATATTAATATTAGCAGATAGTGGAGCTTCAAAAACATTATTAAATCACAGTACTGTCATAAACTCTACATTCATAAAGAATCTAAAACAAATACCAACAACTAAGCTTAACTTTGAATGTGCAAATGGTCAATTTATATCACCAGATTATGCCTTAAAATTTAAAATCAAGGTACAAACACATATTATTGAAATAACAGCACTAGTAGTTAAAAAATTAGGATGTATAGACATGATCATGGGTTCAAAATCATTACAGGAAATAAATGCAAGTATTGATTTCACAAAGTGTCAATTGAGATTCAAAACAAACACTATACTTATGCATTGTGATAGAGAGATCAAAATCAAACCAGGTGAAACCAAAACTATTGAACTAGTAGGTAAATTACCACATTTTCTACGCAATTGTGATGTTCTGATAAAAAGCACAAAATTCTTGCAGCAAGTAACACCAACAAACATTATGGCAAGAGCACATAAAGGTAGAGTAAAAATATTAGTGAAAAACCACAAGTCAAAAATATTCAAAATAAACAAATCAATTCCTGTGGCACTCATAGATCTAAATTGCTCTAATGTACAAATATGACACTATCAGTCGTGTACACATAGGCACAGATAACACAGTCATGTATCTGAATGAACAGGATAAACGTGATACATTGTTTTGTCATGATTCTTCACAAAAAGTTGAAAACACATACGAGCATAACAAATCAAAATATCCACATTTAGATTCAGATGATCCACTTCTAAAACAATCAGAAAAAGAGATATTAGAGAAAACTATTAAGGTAGACAGTAAAATATTAACATCAAAATCAGACCGGGATAAATGTTTGAATATGTTACTTGATCATAGAGATGTTTTTAGTCTATATGGTGAATGTGGAACAGCAAAAGATTGCGAACTTGACATACAATTGACTGATGATAAGCCATTCATGATAAGACCTTATACAATCTCGGAGAAAGAAAAAGAAATTGTTGACAAAGAATTAGAGAAAATGGTAAAATTGGGAATATTAAAAAAAGGAATGACAGATTTCTCATCGCCCTGTATGTTGATTTCTAAAGCCAATACTAAAGAAAAACGTTGTGTGGTAGACCTCAGGCATTTAAACACCAAAATTCGCAAGATGAACTTACCAATCCCATTAGTCAAAAATTGTATGCAAATTTTAGACAATTCTGGTTGTACAATCATGTCAAAAATCGATATAAAATCAGCATTTTATTCACTCAACATATCCAAAAGAAGTCAAAGATATTTTGGAGTAAGTAGTTATGCTGGTGGAAATTCCTATTATTTCAAGAAATTACCAATGGGGTGTTCAGTTTCCCCAAGTTTGTGGCAATCTACATTAAATGACATATTGAGTGAAATTCCAAATTACAAAACATTCATTTTAGCAATAGCAGATGATTTACTGGTATTTTCGAAGACAGTTGATCAACATTTCAAACATTTAGAAACACTATTCAAATTATTGAAAAAGAAAGGATTAAAATTGGCACCTTCTAAATGTAGTTTGTTTCAGTCAATGTTAGAGTACATGGGACACCAGCTGATCGTCAAAGATAACAAGGTATGTATCACACCCACCAAGTCAAAATGTGACGCGATTAGACGATTAGGCATACCTCACACGAAATCCCAGATTAAAGGATTTTGTGGTGCAGTCAACTGGTTATCAATGTTTCTACCAAAATTGCAATTTCTTTTAAAACCAATTTATGATTTGACTAGGAAAAATAACACAAAAACATGGGATGTTGAACACCAAGAAAGTTTCAATAAAATCAAAGACCTTTTGGTAAAACCACCAATTCTAGTATTACCACAGAGTGAAGGTAAGTACAAATTATTTGTAGATAGTTCTTTGAAGGCAACAGCGTCAACATTAATGCAAACACAATCAGATGGAGATAAGATAATTGGCTATTATTCTAAAGCACTTAATTACCCAGCCACAAAAAATCTATCGATCAGTGAACTGGAATTAATGGGGATCCATTACAATTTACAAGCGCATAGACATTTATTATCATCAGTGAGTTTTGAAGTTTACACAGATCATAGTAGTTTAATTCAGATAATCAAGTCCAAACATGAACCTGCAACCTTAAGAATCAAGAAATTATAAGAAAAACTTTCAGCCTTTTCATTCAAATTATGCCATATCAAAGGGGCATCTTTGTATTTGACAGATTATCTTTCTAGGTCACCCCCGACAGATGAAATGATAGAAGAACAAATAACCCCAATCACATATTATGTACAAGAATCAGTCAAGCCAGTAATAACAAGATCAATGAGTAAAGCTAATTCAATACCTACAGGACGTTTGACTAGATCACAGGCAGTAAAACATGATATCAAATTACCCGAGACAAATGTTTATTCACTACCAAGTAGAACAAGAAATAAGCCAGTACAGGCGGCACCAGCCACAAATGACATCATAGTGCAAAGTAATGAACATAATGAAGTAGGTCAAAAAGTAGATAATCAAAATAAAAAACCACAAGAAGAAACACGAAATACATTAATCAATCCAAAAGAACCTAAAGACAAAGATGAGTTAACTTTTAGAGACAAAATTTCAACAGACAAAGAACATGAAATAACAGAGGAATATTTGCCACCATCAGAGTTGTTATACAGGAAAAGGAATCCATTGTTCAAGGAAATTGAGTCACACAATATTGTAAGAAGGTCAATCCCACATCAGAAACAAATAGATAAAATGCTTGCAGAAATTAAATTCAAAGCCATATCAGATTACAACTTACCATACAATATAAGAGAAATTAGAAAAGCACAGAGAGAAGAACCTCATTTGAAAGATATTATGATTTATTTAGAAACAGGAAATTTGCCAAAACAAAAGAAAGCACAAAAAAGTATAATGCATCAATCAGAAAATTTCATATTAATTCAGAATGTCCTATTCAAAATGCATTTTCATTCAAATCATAGTGATTTCCGGATGTGTTTGTGTGTTCCAGATAAATTCAGTGCACAGATCATAGAGAATTATCATGATCAATTAAGTCATCAGGGAATAACGCGCACATTGTTGACTATCAGAAAGCAGTATTATATCAGATCATTGTATGATAAGATAGTTCAGTACCTGCGGTCATGCACAGTGTGTCAACAAATGAAAGGTAAAACTGATAAAGTTCGTGACCTTAATTCAAGAATACCTATTTCACATAGACCTTTTCAGGAACTACATTTTGACATCAAACACATGATCAGATCAAACAGAGGATATGAATATTTATTAGTTTGCTGCGACCCATATTTAAGATATGTAAGATTATTTCCATTGAAAACTAGGACAGCACTGGAAGTGGCAGAAGTTATACTACGCAAAATTATTTATCAATTTGGCAAACCAGAGAGAGCAGTCTATGATGCCGACCCTTGCTTTAAAAATCAAGTATTTTCACTCATACATAAAACGTTGAAAATTAAACAAATATTTATATCTCCAGATAATCATGGTTCATTAAAATCAGAGAGATTCATTCAGACAGTAGCTAATTTCTTCATTACACATTTGACCAATAATGGCAGGCAATGGCCACTTTACACAGAAATTGTCGAATATAGCTATAATTCATTTGCATTACCTTCACTTGATTCATATAGCCCATTCTATTTGACATTTCTCAGGGAACCAGATGATCTAAGTGGACTACATTTTGACACAACAGAAGGAATCACATCTAATTATAGAGATTACGTTACTCTAATAAATCAGAGAAGCCAGATAGCAAAACATACAATAATTGCTTTACAAGAGCAAATTCAAAGACAACAGGCAACAAAACAATCACAAAAGGTAACACAAAGACCATTATATACAGAAGGTAGTATAGTTTATCTTTTGTCACCAGCACATAGTGCATTGAATAATACAAATTCAAGAAAAATTAAAATGTCTTATTGTGGACCATTTTTGATATAAGAAAAATTGGATGATTTTCATTGTATCTTATCAGATCTGCAAGGTCAGAGATTAGCTTCAGTATATCATATCAACAAAATAAAACCAGGTTATATCAGGACAAATACCGGCAGTTTTAATCACATAGACCAGGTAAAGAAAGATATGAAACATGATAATAGCACAAAGGAATTACTCAAATTAGCCCAGGAATCAACTCAGGACACTGAGAAAATACAATATGAAATTAAAAGGGGTAGATTTAAGAATGGTATATTGCAAATTTTGATAAGCAAACCAACAGGCAAAGATAACATATGGATTCAGATAGAGGACCCTAAACTAGGACACAGCATAATGGAAATGAAGATTAGAACATGTGGTAGCCCATCAAAGTATCTATACAAATTGACAAGAATTAGATAAGCCAGTATCAAATCAAATATCTGTGACAGGACTGTTTTAAGGACATGACTTTGGATACGAATTGGTTTTGTTTAAAGAGGACATTCATATAACATTTTAAAACATGAGTAAAGTTAAATCTCATGGTATGCTTTAGCCTGAACATGATGTATATTTCACAATTTTAAATACTATTTTCAATTGAAAACTTACACAGTTATGCAGTATTTGATCGATACTAGCAATTATCTTTTGAGCTGTGCAATTGAATTAATAGTTACATGTCATGTGTGTCATAACTTACTTTAAAGGACACAAATATATGTACATTTCAATAGGAGGTTATGGTCTATATTTAAGGATCAATAAGATATATGCTTCCTTATGTACATACATGTGTAAGACTATTTAAAGTCTGCACATACAGGTTATATTAAGCATTATTTTCTTTAAGAGTTCGAGTCCACAATGGTGCAACAAACACTATATTGTGTATTTTTTACTTATGAAAATAAGTAAAAACAATTGGTAAGTATAAAACTTTTATTTTTTCATTAGATTAGTTAAGTGTTTAATTCAATGGAGTAGTTTGTGACGTCTAAACCATGATAAGGTAAGTGACAGTAAACCAGTACTTCAAGAAAGGCAAGGATAAGAGTCAGTTTCAAGTACATAAAATCTCATCATTTAACACGATCGTTTTCAGAGTTCACACATGTGTAACTCTTGTAACAATCAAACTTTGATAAACAGGATGCAGATCATTCAAGAAGTTCATGAGCTCATTTGATTCAACTTTCATATCAAACAAACGTGTCATTTCAAGGTTTGTAAAGACAATATGAGTACCAGATATTTCATTAATTGACAACAATAAATACTTTGACCAACTACATGACAATTGACAGTTCTAAACGTGACATTAGCCAAATTTCTCAGACCAGATAAAGACCATATATTTCATTCAAGGACAAAAGGACAATTCTTTGACCGACAACAGGACAGTTCAGATTTGTAAACGTGACCTTATCACCTTTTTCTCACACCACCAAATGACCATACATATTGTTCAAGGACAAAAGGACAATCCTTTGACACAGTACATGAAAGACAATGTTACTAATTAATAAACATGTTAAGACAGATTCATGTAACCATAGGAAACAACATAACAGAAAATGACTAATACTGATTAATAAATAAATGATACTATATAAGGACAGTTAAGTCTATTAACTTTCAGTTCAATTCTGTTGAGCATAAGTTAGTAAAGTCTATTATATGTGAATATAACACATTGATACAGGACTATACAAGAATTATGTATTGGTTAACAATACTGACTTTGACATTACTTACACCATTAATATGGAGTGAGGATGTTCTCCGACCAGAATTCGGAGTACATTTTGGATATGCTGGGGAGCTTGAACCAGCAGTTGATTACTATGAGGTGACAGTGCATTTAGCATTGCCATCCATTGATGCAAGAGCATTGACTAAATTCAAGACACCTGAATGTGAATTGGACGACCTGGACGAGTACACGAAAATGATTTGCAAAGATTATACAGCAGTTTTCGCAAATTACAGAGACACTGCAGTGAGACTTGAGACAGACTTGTTAAATAAACTTGAAGCTATTAAATCAGTAATCACTAGGACAAGACAGAAGCGAGGATTACCACTTTTGGCGCTAGGAGGAATATTTTCAGGAGGCCTAAGTATATTGTCAGGATACATTCAACACAAAAGGACAGCCTCATTGCAAAAAGCAATCAAATTTCTTGGACGTGCACAGTACAAATTACACAGTGACTTTTATGATTTCAGACAAGATATGTTAACCCTAGCAGAACTAAATACAAATGACACTGTTAAGAACAGCAGAGACATACTGATTTTAAGCTATAAAATGAAGCATTTCACCTCATTTGTTGAACTTCAATTTCAAAAAATAAATGGATCACTGCAAATTTTATCCAAACGATTCTATGCATTACGTTTAGATAGGGCGCGTGCGCAACATCGATGGTGGTCACTTTTAATCGAGGTCTCGTTTTTTGATTAATTATACCTATTATCTGATCGAAATCGGTTTTCTCCTGAGATAAAACCATCCACATTCGAACAAATAACATTGGTGTTGCCGTTGTGAACATTATTTGGGAACACTGAACGCGTCACAAACATTATTTCTAGCAAAGTTGGGCGAGGTATTGTGAAAGCATTATTATCGCCATCTTGGATCTGAACAATTCTTACCTGTGCATAAACTGTACCGCTGGGTTTTCATTAAGATCCGACAATATAAAGACTGGTTGAAATACTCTAAGCATCCAACTTACCTGAGCGAATTATATAACCGAGTTATAGGCGTCGATGGTAAGAGATTTGCACAACTCTTAACTCGTCAACTCTGAACTCAATCTGGGTACGATCTCACAAGATATCTTCCTCAGGTAAACTCCTCAGTTAGATTTCCTCAGGTGTCTGATTTCAAATATAATCCTGAGAGCGGTTAATATTGAAACCTTGGCCGCGCCAAAAGTTTTGAAATCAGTAGAACCTCAACATCTGCAGGAATAAGACGTATTGCTGATCTGAAAACGAACCATAGCTACTCTATCTACTAAAACTACTGTACATCGTTGCCGCAAGAATAAACGGACAAATATTGCCGTATAAGCATCGCCGTAATTACATCAAAAAGAAATCGCAGTAAGTTATCTTATAGTTGATTATATACATAAACGGGGTATTACTGTGACTCGAATCTTATAGACCACTCATCTCTGAACTACTGAAAACCTGTAACGGGGCTGAATTCCAATACAGGCTTGAACACTGTTGTTGCACACATTGAATTGAATAACCTGAACCAAGGCTGAACCACCTGGGCAGGAAATTACATCTGAACCAAGGTTGAACCCCCTTGGCAGAAAATACTGTGTATACTCTGTATATACTCTGAACATTGTGAACACTTGAATATTGGAAAGAACTAAAAACCTTTATTCCTGATCTATGACTGCACATTAGACAGGTATACAAAATCTTATGAGAAATATTAATATAATTGAGAAATATTAATATAAGTGAGAAATATTAATATAAGTGAATTGAATTATCCTAATGATGAATGATCAGGGTAAATCTGAAAGGATGCAGGATAAAAATGAATCTCAAATATACAATGTAAAGTCAATAGTTGGTGATTTCTATGATAGAACAACCAAAACCAGATTCTACAAAATATGGTGGGAAGGATATAGTAGAAAGGAATGTACCTTTGAACCGGAGGGTAATATTGACCTGGAACAAATTGAGCAATATAGGATAGAAAAAAATAAAAATAAGCAGAGAAAAAAGAATCCCAAATCGTGTAGAACTAATGAAATGCCACTGAGTAAGCAAAAAGTAATTAAACCTACTCTGAATAGTAAGAAAATAGGAGAAAATAAACTGGCATCTAACATCGTTATGAACATGTCTTTACAGATGGCATCAAAGGCAGGAACTAAGACACGTCAGGGCAATAGGAAGAGAGAGTCCAGATCGAGATCCTCCTCCAGGTCATCACATATTGACTGGGCGGAATTGGTGAATTTGGAAGAGGAGAGGGAAGTGAAAAATCCACCTCAAGCAGATCCACCGGTGCCTGTGGAAGCGGCTCAGAAAGTGGCGCCACCTGATGTAGAAGCTAAAGGGGATGACGTACAAGGGGCTACAGGTGGAGGTGTGACTGAGAAACCAGACGGTAACGTCCCAACCCCAGGGGCTACTGGTGAAGGAGTGTCGGGAAAGCCAGACGATGACGTCCCGACCCCAGGGGATGAGATAGACTTTAGCATGGCGGAGTTGATGACGCTTGTTAAGGAAAAAACTAATAGTTTTGCGACACTAAATCAGCAAGTCGAAAGTAAAGTAGCTAGAATTAAGGAATTGGAGAAGGAAAGGGATGAGGTTAAAAAAATGTATAACACCTTGAAGATTAGTAACACCTATGATAAAGCCAAGCTTAAGCGCGCAGAAAGTAAAATAGAAGAGCTGAATAAGACTGTAGTGAGGAACAACGATTATATAGCGAACCTAGAGAGTAAGAACCTAGAGCATGTCAGGCACATAGAGGCTATGGCTGAGGCAGAAACTGTTCCTCCATCACATGTAAGTAAACCAGAACCCATTGTAGACAAGAAAGAAAAAGTACTCTTTCTCTCAAATAAGGTTTACAGCAAGCTCACCACCTTCTGTGACAGTAACATCCCATGGGCATGGGAACATGGTGTTGATGTAGAGAGCATTACAGATGTATCGATGTGGCTCAGGAAGGAAGCAAATAGGAATAGTCTTAGCAAGTATGTGGCAGTGGTACTATGCCTGGGGCTGAGTGAAGTGCGGGAGTGTATTCTGGGCCTAACTATTCTGAGTAAGCTTAAGAGGATAGCTTTCAAAATAGGCAAATGTACTGACTGCCCCATATACATCTGCAACTTACCTCCCATATCTATTGCTTCCAAAAGTAAAGAAATAATGTCTCACACAGTATTAAATCACAGCATGAACAAACTGGGCAAGACATCAGTGCAAGGTCAGATTAACATCTTCGAAACACCTAGCTCTCTGACAGATTGTGCTACGCCTGCCATAGTTGCCTCATCCCACGATCCAACCCTGTTGGATGGGGCATCTAGGGATTGGATGGACGATCTGTGCAAGCAACTCATATCTAACACGAACACATACCCTGAAGAACCTAGTGATGAGTGGGATGATGGCCTAACCAAAAGTGAAGATGAGAATGATGAGGTTGGGGATGATAGTGATGACATCTCACTGTTAGGTTTCGTTAATGCAGATTATCTGGGAGAGGAGGTTATCACGAGAGTACCAGCAACATCCTCAGCCAAGCTAATTGGGTCGGGCGGATCTATGATTAAAGAAATATCGCTAAGGTCAAAAACATCCATAAAAAAACTGGATGGTGATGATGATGATGAGGAGAATGAAGTGAAGGTCAAAGGCACCCCATTAGGGATAGCCCGAGCATTGGTTGAGATCAGGAACGTAGTGAGGGAGCACATCAAGGAACGTGAAAGTGGTAGGAAAGACGTGTGCTATTACTTTAGAAATGGAACATGCAAGAAGGGAAACCGCTGCAACTTCTCCCATGACATGGGGAAGAAGCAGGAAACCAACAGGGGTAGGCCTTCCGAAAAAAAGCAGATTCCGAGGAGCCCAAAGAAAGACAGTAGGGCGAAACGTCCACGAAAGTTTTGACATTTCAATAGTGGATGGAGGGTGGACACTCATATATGTAAAAAATGTAAAACGAACCACAATACAGCCGACAAAATCAATAGGAATCTTAAAGAATTTGAAAGATGTATAAAGATGAATAAAACGCTGAGCATCATAAAGTATTTTAATCTTTTGTCTTCTTTGACTATATATGAACCATGTATGTGTTATATGTCCAGGGAAAAATATGTTAAAATCGTTATAAATCTTAAAATTGGACATTACCTTAACACCACAATATATGATCATCTAATAGCCATATTACTGAACTATTGCATATATGATAAAATAATAGTCCCAAGAAGTAAGTCTGATAAATCAATTGACATAGTCCTCTATCCACGCTACCATATCGAAAGTAAAGTGAAAAGACTACCTGTGGGGAACATTTGGGAGTATATATGTGAAAATAGAAAAATCAAGGTTGAAATAATTAAATCTTCCTCATTTACAAGAAATGTTCTATGCAGTACTGTGAAAGTGAACCATTATTACGATTTTACTATGTCAACACATCGTAGTACTATAAACACGGAGCTCTACTACGATATGACTAAAAATAGCCCACGATGTTCTAAAAATAGCACACCGCAGGCACAGAACAATTCATTTGAAGCTGATCTTAATGAAGTTACACTTAACGAAGGCATGAATGAGGATAAAAATAGATTGAGACACCACGAATCAGGGAATGACGTCCAGGCACGTGACCTCATAGGCCCCGCCCCCCACGTCAGAATCCTGGGGCAGGCAAACAGTATCGGCGAAAAATCGAAGGAAATAGCACTTGCATCGGGACAAAACTGTACCGGGTCTATAGTAAACGATGTAGATTGGGATACAAACCGACCCGGAACGCGAAACATGACAGAATCAAATGGAAATCAACTTGCAAACTCTCGAGTCGAGTGTGACTTAACCACGCCCACCCCCTCTATGATTCGCTGCTCAGCGAAGCACAGAAATTATGGTATGGGGAAACCTCCATTCATCACCTCACCAATGTCAAGGTCGCAGGGGAATCCCCGGTTGGCTGATCTTAATGAAACATGCAAAAGGCAAATGAAATCAAGAAATAAACCAGTAACTATCGGAGATGGAATTAATATTGGTACGTGTAATGTGCAAAGTATAAAACATAAGATACTGATGCTAAAAGATTATTTCCATGCTAACGGCCTGCATGCACTGTTTATTACTGAAACATGGCTACATACAGAGGGTGACGAAAAAATAGAAAATGAATTGGAGGAAGGAGGCCTGAAACTCCACTCATTCCCCAGGGTGGGAAGGAATGGAGGTGGGATTGCTCTGCTTCACTGGCGTGAGTTACCATTTAAAACTAACAGATTAGATCCTCCTAGGGTAAAAACAATGGAGTTAATGGAATCATCTTTACTTTATAAAGGTAAAAAGGTCACTTTTGTGACGATCTATCGTCCAGAGCCATCTGGTGGGAACAGGTATACATACACAGAATTTTATGATGAAATTACTCAGTTAATCGCACATTATGGCTCTCTGAATCATGAAGTTATATTCCTAGGTGACTACAATTTTCACATGAATAAGCCACAAAAACCAGATGTTGTCAAATTTAATGATGTTCTATCGACATTTGACATGAATCAGCTAGTGAAAGAACCAACTCATCGTCTGGGTAACACCCTGGATCTGATCATCACCTACAAGGGAAATAAACTTATTAAGAGTCATACAGTAGATGAATATATATCTGACCATAAAATGGTCCGGTTTGTCCTGAGCATGAAACCCCCCAGACCTGAAAAGAAAAAAATACATTATCGAAGTTATAAAGACATAAACATGGAGGCCCTGAGGCAGGATATTAAAAATATAATGATTGACGAAACGGCTTGGAACACCTTATCACTTGAAGACATGGTTAATTTCTATGATGAGAAATTGACATCGGTGATTGACACCCATGCTCCCGTCAAGGTTGCCAACGTATCAAGGCGCAAACCAGTACCTTGGATGGTTAACCATATCAAGCAAGAAAGGTCATTGAGGAGAAGACTGGAGAGAAAAATGAAGAAAACTGGGCTGCAAATTGATAGAGAAGCATACAATGCTCAACGAAATAAGTATAATTCCTTACTGAGGGATTCTCAATCAAACTATTTTTCAAAACTTGTAAGTGATAATAAACATGACCCTAAAAAATTGTTCAAGGTCATAGACAAGGTCATGCATAAACCAACAGAAGTTCCAATGCCATCCTCGGACTGTGATTCAGTGCTAGCAGATAAGTTTAATGACTACTTTCTTGATAAAATAGATAAAATTCGGAGAGGCATAGACGAGAATCAACCGAGTGGAAATCAACCACCAGAGGACACCACTAGCAGGGGGACTATCCAGCCCCAACCAAGCCTGGATAGGTTTATACCTCTGACTACTGACGATGTACGGAAACTGGTGAAGAAGGCGTCAAATAAGTCTTGTGAGTTGGATCCAATCCCATCATGGCTGCTAAATGAGTTAATCGATGATCTTATTCCGATCATCACGGCTATCATAAATAAATCCCTGATGGACTCTGAAGTATCAGAAAATATGAAGGTGGCAATAATTAAGCCGCTACTGAAGAAACTGGGTCTGGAACTCATTGAGAAAAATTACAGACCCGTCTCGAATCTGACTTATGTCTCGAAGTTGACTGAAAGGGCAGCAGCGGACCAGCTTATATCTTACCTCATTAAAAATGATCTTACTGATAAGTTCCAATCTGCTTACAAGAAGTTTCATAGCACAGAAACTGCTCTCTTAAGGGTCCAGAACGACATCTTAAGGGACATAGACTTTAAGAAAACTGTAATACTACTTCTACTGGACCTATCAGCGGCGTTTGACACCATTGATCATCAACTGTTGTTGGACAGGATGGAATCAAGATATGGAGTCAGAGGGCATGCACTTGCCTGGATAAAATCCTACTTATCGGATAGACGGCAGTGTGTAAAAATTGGAAATACTAGGTCCAAAACCATGCCAATTAAATATGGGGTCCCTCAAGGGTCAGTATTGGGACCCATACTTTTCACCCTGTACATGTCACCTCTGACAGATATTCTGACGAAATATGACCTGAATTATCATATTTATGCGGACGATACGCAGATTTACATACCTGTGGATCACACCTCAAAGCATGACTGTGAAATAGGCAAACTTAACCTTGAAAAGTGTGTAGCAGAGGTTAGGGCATTTCTTATATCGAATAAAATGAAAATTAATGATGGTAAAACTGAGATGCTATCATGCTATGATGGTTATGGTACTGCTAAACCTTCTGGCATCACCACTATTAAGGTGGGGGATTCATACATATCACCTTCCTCCACCATCACCGACCTGGGAATCGTTTTTGATGAAAAAATGGATATGAAGGCACAAATAAGGAAAATGTGCAAAAAGGGATACTATCATATCAGGAATCTATCATCCATCAGAAGATGTTTGGACGAGAAAACGGCAGTGACCTTAACTCATGCCTTTGTGACTTCAGCTCTGGACTATGGAAATGGACTTCTTGCTGGACTACCGAAATCAGAGTTAAAAAAACTACAATATATACAAAATTCAGCAGCCAGAGTGGTGGGTATGATAAGAAAATATGATCATATCTCTGAGAAGCTGAAGGAACTACACTGGCTGCCAATATGCGCCAGAATTAAGTTCAAAATCATTCTGATGGTTTGGAAGGCCCTAAATGGGAAGGCGCCTTCTTACATAACAGACCTATTGCAAGTAAAAACAGGGGATAGAAACCTACGTTCAAACAATGGCACATTTCTGTGCGTTCCCCATACGCGCCTGAGGACAATAGGGGATAGGGCATTTTCATCAGTTGGTCCAAAATTATGGAATGACCTCCCTCATGACCTCAGGATCTGTCTCTCAGCTGACCTCTTTAAGAGCAAGCTGAAGACACATCTCTTCAAAGCACATGTTTTGAATAAAGCGCTATGAACAGACTTGTCTGGTATTCAGCGCTATATAAATTTTAGTATTATTATTATTATTATTATTATTAGTAAGTATATTATCAGCAAGAATGCATTTATTTCTACAACAACGATTGTCATTACTGCACAGTTTAATCAGCACTACAGATAAGATAATATCCGCTCTGTCAGATTTGATGAATGGTAGAATACCTATCAGTCTAATACCACCCAATGAGTTACAAAGAATATTGTCTCATTCACAATCAGTTTTGTATGAGACTAATCCTACTTATAAACTTGCTTTTGATCAAATTGATGACTACTACAGGTTAGATAATGTTGGATATGTCTTTGACTCAAATAGATTGATTATCAGTTTATCCATACCTATTTTACAGTCAAATCAACATGCACTCAGTTTGTATAAAATGAGCACAGTATATGTACCAACTGATGTGAATGATCCATCATCCAAATCTTTCACAAGACTTGAACTTGAATATGATTATCTAGCATATTATGATAATAACTTCATTGAGTTAACCAATGCCCAATTAAAATCTTGTATTAGTTACACAGACAGATTTTTATGTGATACCACTCTCTTACAAATACATAGGTCAAAACTTACATGTGCCATAGCAATATTTTGGGACAGTAATCAATCACTCATTAAGAGACTTTGTCAATTCAACTATTACAATAATATTCGTCCATCAGCCCAGGTAATAGAATCAGATCAGAATATATTGTTAGCACATATAGAGACACCATGGACAATTAGTTGTGCTAAATCATCTATGCCTATTAGACACAAAGGTCATACTTTTGTAATTATTAATCGAGAAACCTTATGTGGATGTAACCTTGTGAGTAACTCACATTTTATAGCACCCAAAATCTCAGGATGTACAAAAATGAACAACATAACTCTAAGATATCCGCTAAATGGAGCAATGATGTTATATTTTGCACCAAATAGTTCACTGCGTTTGAATACTTTATATGACTACATTCCTAATGTAAAATTACCACATATAGACCCTATTAAACTGAATTCCGAAGATGTTATTTTAGAAGATAGTCATGGTGTTTCATTAGCAAGATATCATGATGTTATTTCTAAATATAAAGAATCATACTGGAGAGATACAGACAAGATTAAACAGGATTCATTTTTGCCAAATTGGTTCAAAGGTAGTAATTATGGTTATGGAATAATGTTTCTTTTCAGTATCTTAGGTTCATTCTCAACATTTTTGACTATATTTTGTTATGTAAGTAAACAAAAAGGTTTTAAAGATAAATTGAAAGCTAATTGCTGTTTGTCAAAACATGGAAAATCTGTTAAGAATAGTAATTCTTACGAAGTAATTGAACTGGACGAGCAAGTCGACAATTATCTGACTCCAGTCAGTGATACAAACCGAAGACATACTGTTAGTTTTACATAAATAATAATAGAAATTCTACTTAAATATTATATTATACTTGGACAGATATTTTATATGAATTGATGTAAATTAAGTGTTTATGTTTAAAGAGTATTTAAAATATAAGATCATAATAGATCCATATTATCACATATAGTATTTGTATAACAGTCAACATGTTAAGTATATGTAAACACATTATGTCACCTTACGGAGTAAAGTGATATATATATATTGATACTTTAAGAGTACTTCAGTGTGTTGTTTATGTAGTATATGTAATTGATTGTTTATCTCTTTAATCATTTTACAATAGTATGCTTAAAGATTAAACAAAAAGGCATGTATTATTGTATTGTATACACTGTTTAATTGTATATCGTTTTGATATACATGATTATTGTTTATATAAATTTTACTATTCAATTCAAATAATATTACATTTAAATTTCATACATAAAATTGTATCTTAAACAAAAAGGCATGTCACATATAGTGAAGCCGTCAATCATACTTAAGGTACCAATCACAAGCCAGCGAGTTGTTATCAGTGTTATCAGTGTATATGAATATGTCCCCAATCTTAATAAAGATCAGTTACCAAATATCTATCGTGGTGTTCGTGTCCAATATGTAATAGAGAGAGACAGTCATAAAAAGATCCCACAATACCCTCCAAAATCATTGGTTGTAAAGATGATCCTTTCCATCTGGATTTACAATATAGTCCAAATGGTGCAATTGTGTTATATATGTCAAAACTAAACAATTATAATGTCAGTTTGAACATCAGTCAACTATATGACCCACAACCTACAGTTAAACTTCCTGATTTTAAAATCATTAACAATGAATATGATGATGTACTTGTAATATCACCATTGATTTTTAAAAAGTTTGTCAACATTGTGAACAGAGGTCAGCTATGAAATACAAATGGGAACAGAGGCCAGCTATGAAATACAAATGGGAACAGAGGCCAGCTATGAAATATAAAAGAGAACAGAGGTTAGCTATGAAATACTAATGGGAACAGAGGCCAGCTATGAAATACAAATGGGAACAGAGGTCAGCTATGAAATATGAAAGGGAACAGAGGTCAGCTATGAAATACAAATGGGAACAGAGGACAGCTATGAAATACAAATGGGAACAGAGGTCAGCTCTGAAATAGAAAAGGGAACAAAGTGTGGTATATACTTTATCAGTTATGTTATCAGTGTAGTTATTGTACCTTGGCCGGCTCTCTGATAAGAGCCAGGCATGAGGAGTATCAAGGAATAAAGATTAGTTATGTGTTTGCAATGAAAGAGACGAGTCGCGTTGTTATAGTATATTTTAACTATAATTTTATAATTAATCATTATAGTGAACTCCAGTACTTGTGCTACCATCTTGTTTAACCATATTTCATAACAGTTCATGTGGGGTGATGATCAAAAGGACAATGTTCTTAACAAATATATGAAGTCATGAACTATGAAGAACAATGTTCTTTTACTGATAATAACAAGCCAATATGGAATCATGTGAAAGACACTCATGGTCATCGGACACATATCATTCAAAGGTCTTAACCTCACATCACGCCACCATTCAAGTTATCTATCTGGAGTTCCTATATAAACCCCTGTCTGCTCAAATAAATTGAATCTACATCTAAAAATCACAACCAGCGGTGTTTGGTTGTTCTTCCTAATTTCCAGCTTACAATTGGTGCCATTCGACAGGATCATTTTTATCAGAGTTTGAAGTGCTGATAGACGGAAACCTGAAGTACTGAATAGCTGAAAGAAGGACTGTCTTGGACAAATGTACAGTGAGTAAACTGGTGATTGAGAAATTGAGAACAACTTGCACACATTTAATTTAAAGAGTAATTATACATTGCCATATCATTTAGAATAGTTATCTTTATCAGTTAAACAAGAAAAATGGCAACAAACATAGATTATACTCAGATTGATTTGACCCAACTTGATCCACAAAATGCTGAACATCAACAAATAATCAGGGACTATCACAACTACATTTTGGCAGAAAAAAACAAAATGGAGTTGATGAAAGATCAGTTAGAGAAACAGCAAAGTTCAATAGCTAATCAAAATAGGTTGGAGCAAAATTATCGATTACAACCAGTAATCGAAAGGTTGTCCAACCAATTAAGTTGCCAAAATATCTCTGAGGTGGTCAGACCTTTCTCTGGCAACCCCAAAGATTGCACAAATTGGTTGAAAAGTATAGAGAAGTGCGCCTTATTGAACACCAATACATTAGATAATGAGATATGCACAAATATTGCATATTGCACATCCAAGTCCACAGTATCTGATTTCATAGGCAGATACATAACAGATAACAAAGAAAAACAAAGACCGATTTTATGGACTGACTTGAAAAGAGAATTAAAAATACGATTTGGAGAACAGTTGGACAGAATGTCTAAAAAAGAATGTCTAAAAAAGAAATACAAACAGAAACCGGAACAGGGTATTCAGGTTTTTGCAGAAGTCATTTTAGGAAAAGCTACGGAAATCTTTGATTCCTTCGAGATAGATCATTGGACAGTGCAAAAAGACTTGGTAAAAACATTCATAACCGGGTTGAGGTCTAGACAGATGGCAAAGAGGGTTTTGGGTAAAAATCCTGCGGAACTCAGTGAAGCAGTCCGCCTTGCGAATGAGTATAGTGAGCAGGGTCAGCGAATGTTTGCATATGGGTTGGGACCATCCTCGGATTTCAGAGAGGGGGAGCCCATGGATCTGTCCGAGATTCGATCAGGTAAGTCGACATCAAATATAAAGGCGCAGGCTCATCCAAATAAATGGGCCGATAACAAACCAATTTGTAACCATTGTGGACATGTGGGACATATGTTCAAACAATGTCCTACTCGCCCCAAGAAACATTTAAACTAGACAATAAGGGTGATGGGATCCACCTGACGACAACAAAAGCACAAACAATATCTGAGATTCCCCCTGAACAGACTTTTTTTCAGTATATAGGAAATAAGAATCCTTCCACCAGTTCTATTGTTATATGCAGACAAAAGTATCGATCATTAATCTATACTGGGGCGGATGTATCTCTCATTACAAAAGAGATTTTATTTGTGCTAATAATGTTTATTCAAAATTAGGTGAAAATACCTGTGAGATTAATGGTAAGGTAATCCAATTAGTTGATCAAGAGGAAATTACCTCCTTGGTTAGACTCGTAGATTCAGTTAATTTGCCTCCACAGCATGTGTACACTTGTTTTGGTAACTAGCACCAAATATTTGAGATTGAAAATCAAAAGGATCTGATTGTAACACAAATTGATTCCGGATTGATGGCGGACGAACCAGGACTGTTGATTATGAGTGGTTTAGTCCAGCCAAATCCAGCGAGAAGGGTTCCCATCACATTTATGAACACGACAAACCGACATTACTGATTGAATAAAGGAAATATAATTGCAACGGTTGAAATACTATCAGATACAGCAGATATACAGGAATTAAGAGCACAGACCTACCAAGATAAGGATGCAGTTGACCCAACAATGACCTCGGAGACTTTAAAAACAAGATATGATGTTACAGACTCTCAACACAATGAGACAGATAAAGAAATCAACCTGATAGACTGTGATAGTAAGTTAAGTTCATTACCTAACTTCAGTTCAATTATCATGGAACAACAAAGATCACAACTGACTAAAATTTTGGACAGAAACTCGGATATATTTGCTAAACATGATTATGATATAGGACAAAGTAATTTAATTGAAGCAAGGATTAAATTAACAACTGACACACCGATCAGAAACAAACCATATTGCACTCCTTTTGCATATAGGGCTGAAGTCAAAAGACAAATAGATGAAATGTTGAGAGCCAAAATTATTTCTCCCAGTAATTCTTCCTATTCAGTTCCTGTATTTGCAATTAGAAAGAAATCAGTGGAACCAGGAAAACCGGGTTCTTTGCGAATAGTAGCTGATTTGCGCCAATTGAACAATGTTTGTGAAAAATTTTATTGGCCCCTCCCAAATATTGACGAGATATTTGCTAATCTCGGTGGCTCGAGGTATTACAGCACATTGGACTTTATCAGCGGATATAATCAGATAAGGATGCATCCTGATAGCAAAGACAAGACATCTGTTGTCACCGAGTTTGGACTATTCTCTTATGAAGTATTACCTTTTGGTTTGGCAGTCGCGCCAAGTATATTTCAAGAATGCATGTCCAGACTTTTGAATGGTGCTAACAGTTATGCTACAGCTTATCTGGATGATCTGATTATCTTCTCCAAATCATTTGCTGAACATTTAGACCACCTTCAGGATGTATTTGACAGAATCAGAAAGGCAAACATGAAATTGAAGATGAGCAAATGTAGTTTTCTAAAAGATCAAATCCCTTATTTAGGACATATCATCACCAGAAAAGGTATCCTCCCTGATCAAGAAAAAATAAAGTGATCAAAGAAATAAAAGCAACTAGCACTGTTAAAGGAGTCCGACAATTTATGGGTATGATTGGATATTATCGTAGATACATTCCATATTTTGCAAAAATAGCGGAACCCTTGACAAAATTAACAAGAAAACATGTGACTTTTGAATGGAATGACGAATGACAGACTGCATTTGATTTACTGAAAACAGCTCTGATAAAGGCCCCAATCCTGGCTATTCCTCGGTTTGATCACAAATTTAGATTATACACAGATGCAAGTGATTATGCAATTGGATCTGTGTTGACACAAGAAATTGATAATGAGGAGAGACCAGTATATTACCTATCTCACCAGTTGTCAAAATCCCAGAGGAATTGGCCAGTGATTGAAAAAGAATTTTTGCCATTATATTTAGTTTGGAAAAATTCAGAATATATTTGGAAGGAAGACCATTTGAAATCTTTACTGATCATAATCCTTTGAAGTATATTGATAGTGCTAACAATAAAAATGCTAAATTAATGAGATGGAGCACAAAGATTTCGAGGTTTGGTGGCAAGATATCCTACATAAAGGGTTCAGACAATGTTTTAGCTGACTGTATGCGTAGGTTAGAAGGATCAATAAGTAGATATAGGGACACTGATAAAATTGAAAATTCATGTAACATTGAAGTGATTAACTCCGACAGATTGACCCCGGAGATGAGACGAATTGAGCTGGACAGTGATGATGAGGACATGGAATTGGAACCAACCAAATTGGATCCAAAATGGCAAATAATAGAAGAACAAAAGGAAGATGATAGACTGAAATCAATAAGAGAGAACCTTGAAAATAATAAGTTGAAATCAAAATTTAGAAATAAGTATATTCTAATCAATGAGATCTTGTATTATATTGACAAGCATGAGCACCTTTTGGTTGAACTTCCAAAGGCTTTGCAGACCCCAATAATACAAGATATACATGAGTCGACACTCAGTCATCTGGGCGGAGATAAGAATTATGACGTGATTAAATCTAGATTTTACTTCAAGGGAATGTCCACTATGATATATGATAAGCGCATTCCATGTAATCAGAGAAATCTCAAATCGAAACAAACACCCATGCAATTAGTAGCACCACCACGCTTTTGTTTTCAGAAAATTGCAATTGATCTTACAGGTCCATATATTGAATCTGATAATGGAAATCGTCATGTATTGACTGTAATTGACTCTTTGAGTGGGTTTTTGGAAGCTTTTCCTATTCCAGATAAGAAAGCAACCACTATTGCATCCTTGTTGATTACTCAAATATTCAACAGGTACTCTTGGGCAGTGGAGATGGTCAGTGATAACGGGACTGAATTTGTAAATGATATTTTATCAAATATTACCAAATTGGGTCACATACATCATATTAAAACATCTTCATATCATCCACAAGGCAATGCAAAATGTGAAAGGGCACATCGTGTTCTGGTCTCATGTTTATCAAAAGTAAGCAAACATAATAATTGGGATCAATATGTGTCTAGTTTTTGTGCTGCTTTCAATGCTAGCAAATCTGCTAGTACAAAATTTAGCCCATTCTATTAGATTTTTCATAGAGATGCAATAATTCCAGTTGACACCCTTCTGAAAACAAGACACAAATATCATGGTGAAGATTATTTACCCTCTGCACTTGAAATTAGAACCGTGCTTATTATCTAGTCCGTAAGCGTTTGATTAAGCAGTCTACTGCTAATAAGAAATATTTTGATCAGAAAAATAATGTACATGATGTACATTTTGAAATAGGAGATGCGGTGTATGCCAAAAATATGCATAGGCAACACAAACTAGAGGCATTATGGGAACTTCACTACCGCATCACAGTTCAAACAGGTAAGTATTCTTACTTAATCCAACACCAAGTAACAGGTAAGACTCGGCGTGTCCATGCTTCTTATCTCCGATTATCTAATCCAGAGGATGGTTGGGAAATACAAATGGGAACAGAGGCCAGCTATGAAATACAAATGGGAACAGAGGCCAGCTATGAAATATAAAAGAGAACAGAGGTTAGCTATGAAATACTAATGGGAACAGAGGCCAGCTATGAAATACAAATGGGAACAGAGGTCAGCTATGAAATACAAATGGGAACAGAGGACAGCTATGAAATACAAATGGGAACAGAGGTCAGCTCTGAAATAGAAAAGGGAACAAAGTGTGGTATATACTTTATCAGTTATGTTATCAGTGTAGTTATTGTACCTTGGCCGGCTCTCTGATAAGAGCCAGGCATGAGGAGTATCAAGGAATAAAGATTAGTTATGTGTTTGCAATGAAAGAGACGAGTCGCGTTGTTATAGTATATTTTAACTATAATTTTATAATTAATCATTATAGTGAACTCCAGTACTTGTGCTACCATCTTGTTTAACCATATTTCATAACAGTTCATGTGGGGTGATGATCAAAAGGACAATGTTCTTAACAAATATATGAAGTCATGAACTATGAAGAACAATGTTCTTTTACTGATAATAACAAGCCAATATGGAATCATGTGAAAGACACTCATGGTCATCGGACACATATCATTCAAAGGTCTTAACCTCACATCACGCCACCATTCAAGTTATCTATCTGGAGTTCCTATATAAACCCCTGTCTGCTCAAATAAATTGAATCTACATCTAAAAATCACAACCAGCGGTGTTTGGTTGTTCTTCCTAATTTCCAGCTTACAATTGGTGCCATTCGACAGGATCATTTTTATCAGAGTTTGAAGTGCTGATAGACGGAAACCTGAAGTACTGAATAGCTGAAAGAAGGACTGTCTTGGACAAATGTACAGTGAGTAAACTGGTGATTGAGAAATTGAGAACAACTTGCACACATTTAATTTAAAGAGTAATTATACATTGCCATATCATTTAGAATAGTTATCTTTATCAGTTAAACAAGAAAAATGGCAACAAACATAGATTATACTCAGATTGATTTGACCCAACTTGATCCACAAAATGCTGAACATCAACAAATAATCAGGGACTATCACAACTACATTTTGGCAGAAAAAAACAAAATGGAGTTGATGAAAGATCAGTTAGAGAAACAGCAAAGTTCAATAGCTAATCAAAATAGGTTGGAGCAAAATTATCGATTACAACCAGTAATCGAAAGGTTGTCCAACCAATTAAGTTGCCAAAATATCTCTGAGGTGGTCAGACCTTTCTCTGGCAACCCCAAAGATTGCACAAATTGGTTGAAAAGTATAGAGAAGTGCGCCTTATTGAACACCAATACATTAGATAATGAGATATGCACAAATATTGCATATTGCACATCCAAGTCCACAGTATCTGATTTCATAGGCAGATACATAACAGATAACAAAGAAAAACAAAGACCGATTTTATGGACTGACTTGAAAAGAGAATTAAAAATACGATTTGGAGAACAGTTGGACAGAATGTCTAAAAAAGAATGTCTAAAAAAGAAATACAAACAGAAACCGGAACAGGGTATTCAGGTTTTTGCAGAAGTCATTTTAGGAAAAGCTACGGAAATCTTTGATTCCTTCGAGATAGATCATTGGACAGTGCAAAAAGACTTGGTAAAAACATTCATAACCGGGTTGAGGTCTAGACAGATGGCAAAGAGGGTTTTGGGTAAAAATCCTGCGGAACTCAGTGAAGCAGTCCGCCTTGCGAATGAGTATAGTGAGCAGGGTCAGCGAATGTTTGCATATGGGTTGGGACCATCCTCGGATTTCAGAGAGGGGGAGCCCATGGATCTGTCCGAGATTCGATCAGGTAAGTCGACATCAAATATAAAGGTGCAGGCTCATCCAAATAAATGGGCCGATAACAAACCAATTTGTAACCATTGTGGACATGTGGGACATATGTTCAAACAATGTCCTACTCGCCCCAAGAAACATTTAAACTAGACAATAAGGGTGATGGGATCCACCTGACGACAACAAAAGCACAAACAATATCTGAGATTCCCCCTGAACAGACTTTTTTTCAGTATATAGGAAATAAGAATCCTTCCACCAGTTCTATTGTTATATGCAGACAAAAGTATCGATCATTAATCTATACTGGGGCGGATGTATCTCTCATTACAAAAGAGATTTTATTTGTGCTAATAATGTTTATTCAAAATTAGGTGAAAATACCTGTGAGATTAATGGTAAGGTAATCCAATTAGTTGATCAAGAGGAAATTACCTCCTTGGTTAGACTCGTAGATTCAGTTAATTTGCCTCCACAGCATGTGTACACTTGTTTTGGTAACTAGCACCAAATATTTGAGATTGAAAATCAAAAGGATCTGATTGTAACACAAATTGATTCCGGATTGATGGCGGACGAACCAGGACTGTTGATTATGAGTGGTTTAGTCCAGCCAAATCCAGCGAGAAGGGTTCCCATCACATTTATGAACACGACAAACCGACATTACTGATTGAATAAAGGAAATATAATTGCAACGGTTGAAATACTATCAGATACAGCAGATATACAGGAATTAAGAGCACAGACCTACCAAGATAAGGATGCAGTTGACCCAACAATGACCTCGGAGACTTTAAAAACAAGATATGATGTTACAGACTCTCAACACAATGAGACAGATAAAGAAATCAACCTGATAGACTGTGATAGTAAGTTAAGTTCATTACCTAACTTCAGTTCAATTATCATGGAACAACAAAGATCACAACTGACTAAAATTTTGGACAGAAACTCGGATATATTTGCTAAACATGATTATGATATAGGACAAAGTAATTTAATTGAAGCAAGGATTAAATTAACAACTGACACACCGATCAGAAACAAACCATATTGCACTCCTTTTGCATATAGGGCTGAAGTCAAAAGACAAATAGATGAAATGCTGAGAGCCAAAATTATTTCTCCCAGTAATTCTTCCTATTCAGTTCCTGTATTTGCAATTAGAAAGAAATCAGTGGAACCAGGAAAACCGGGTTCTTTGCGAATAGTAGCTGATTTGCGCCAATTGAACAATGTTTGTGAAAAATTTTATTGGCCCCTCCCAAATATTGACGAGATATTTGCTAATCTCGGTGGCTCGAGGTATTACAGCACATTGGACTTTATCAGCGGATATAATCAGATAAGGATGCATCCTGATAGCAAAGACAAGACATCTGTTGTCACCGAGTTTGGACTATTCTCTTATGAAGTATTACCTTTTGGTTTGGCAGTCGCGCCAAGTATATTTCAAGAATGCATGTCCAGACTTTTGAATGGTGCTAACAGTTATGCTACAGCTTATCTGGATGATCTGATTATCTTCTCCAAATCATTTGCTGAACATTTAGACCACCTTCAGGATGTATTTGACAGAATCAGAAAGGCAAACATGAAATTGAAGATGAGCAAATGTAGTTTTCTAAAAGATCAAATCCCTTATTTAGGACATATCATCACCAGAAAAGGTATCCTCCCTGATCAAGAAAAAATAAAGTGATCAAAGAAATAAAAGCAACTAGCACTGTTAAAGGAGTCCGACAATTTATGGGTATGATTGGATATTATCGTAGATACATTCCATATTTTGCAAAAATAGCGGAACCCTTGACAAAATTAACAAGAAAACATGTGACTTTTGAATGGAATGACGAATGACAGACTGCATTTGATTTACTGAAAACAGCTCTGATAAAGGCCCCAATCCTGGCTATTCCTCGGTTTGATCACAAATTTAGATTATACACAGATGCAAGTGATTATGCAATTGGATCTGTGTTGACACAAGAAATTGATAATGAGGAGAGACCAGTATATTACCTATCTCACCAGTTGTCAAAATCCCAGAGGAATTGGCCAGTGATTGAAAAAGAATTTTTGCCATTATATTTAGTTTGGAAAAATTCAGAATATATTTGGAAGGAAGACCATTTGAAATCTTTACTGATCATAATCCTTTGAAGTATATTGATAGTGCTAACAATAAAAATGCTAAATTAATGAGATGGAGCACAAAGATTTCGAGGTTTGGTGGCAAGATATCCTACATAAAGGGTTCAGACAATGTTTTAGCTGACTGTATGCGTAGGTTAGAAGGATCAATAAGTAGATATAGGGACACTGATAAAATTGAAAATTCATGTAACATTGAAGTGATTAACTCCGACAGATTGACCCCGGAGATGAGACGAATTGAGCTGGACAGTGATGATGAGGACATGGAATTGGAACCAACCAAATTGGATCCAAAATGGCAAATAATAGAAGAACAAAAGGAAGATGATAGACTGAAATCAATAAGAGAGAACCTTGAAAATAATAAGTTGAAATCAAAATTTAGAAATAAGTATATTCTAATCAATGAGATCTTGTATTATATTGACAAGCATGAGCACCTTTTGGTTGAACTTCCAAAGGCTTTGCAGACCCCAATAATACAAGATATACATGAGTCGACACTCAGTCATCTGGGCGGAGATAAGAATTATGACGTGATTAAATCTAGATTTTACTTCAAGGGAATGTCCACTATGATATATGATAAGCGCATTCCATGTAATCAGAGAAATCTCAAATCGAAACAAACACCCATGCAATTAGTAGCACCACCACGCTTTTGTTTTCAGAAAATTGCAATTGATCTTACAGGTCCATATATTGAATCTGATAATGGAAATCGTCATGTATTGACTGTAATTGACTCTTTGAGTGGGTTTTTGGAAGCTTTTCCTATTCCAGATAAGAAAGCAACCACTATTGCATCCTTGTTGATTACTCAAATATTCAACAGGTACTCTTGGGCAGTGGAGATGGTCAGTGATAACGGGACTGAATTTGTAAATGATATTTTATCAAATATTACCAAATTGGGTCACATACATCATATTAAAACATCTTCATATCATCCACAAGGCAATGCAAAATGTGAAAGGGCACATCGTGTTCTGGTCTCATGTTTATCAAAAGTAAGCAAACATAATAATTGGGATCAATATGTGTCTAGTTTTTGTGCTGCTTTCAATGCTAGCAAATCTGCTAGTACAAAATTTAGCCCATTCTATTAGATTTTTCATAGAGATGCAATAATTCCAGTTGACACCCTTCTGAAAACAAGACACAAATATCATGGTGAAGATTATTTACCCTCTGCACTTGAAATTAGAACCGTGCTTATTATCTAGTCCGTAAGCGTTTGATTAAGCAGTCTACTGCTAATAAGAAATATTTTGATCAGAAAAATAATGTACATGATGTACATTTTGAAATAGGAGATGCGGTGTATGCCAAAAATATGCATAGGCAACACAAACTAGAGGCATTATGGGAACTTCACTACCGCATCACAGTTCAAACAGGTAAGTATTCTTACTTAATCCAACACCAAGTAACAGGTAAGACTCGGCGTGTCCATGCTTCTTATCTCCGATTATCTAATCCAGAGGATGGTTGGGAAATACAAATGGGAACAGAGGCCAGCTATGAAATACAAATGGGAACAGAGGCCAGCTATGAAATATAAAAGAGAACAGAGGTTAGCTATGAAATACTAATGGGAACAGAGGCCAGCTATGAAATACAAATGGGAACAGAGGTCAGCTATGAAATACAAATGGGAACAGAGGACAGCTATGAAATACAAATGGGAACAGAGGTCAGCTCTGAAATAGAAAAGGGAACAAAGTGTGGTATATACTTTATCAGTTATGTTATCAGTGTAGTTATTGTACCTTGGCCGGCTCTCTGATAAGAGCCAGGCATGAGGAGTATCAAGGAATAAAGATTAGTTATGTGTTTGCAATGAAAGAGACGAGTCGCGTTGTTATAGTATATTTTAACTATAATTTTATAATTAATCATTATAGTGAACTCCAGTACTTGTGCTACCATCTTGTTTAACCATATTTCATAACAGTTCATGTGGGGTGATGATCAAAAGGACAATGTTCTTAACAAATATATGAAGTCATGAACTATGAAGAACAATGTTCTTTTACTGATAATAACAAGCCAATATGGAATCATGTGAAAGACACTCATGGTCATCGGACACATATCATTCAAAGGTCTTAACCTCACATCACGCCACCATTCAAGTTATCTATCTGGAGTTCCTATATAAACCCCTGTCTGCTCAAATAAATTGAATCTACATCTAAAAATCACAACCAGCGGTGTTTGGTTGTTCTTCCTAATTTCCAGCTTACAATTGGTGCCATTCGACAGGATCATTTTTATCAGAGTTTGAAGTGCTGATAGACGGAAACCTGAAGTACTGAATAGCTGAAAGAAGGACTGTCTTGGACAAATGTACAGTGAGTAAACTGGTGATTGAGAAATTGAGAACAACTTGCACACATTTAATTTAAAGAGTAATTATACATTGCCATATCATTTAGAATAGTTATCTTTATCAGTTAAACAAGAAAAATGGCAACAAACATAGATTATACTCAGATTGATTTGACCCAACTTGATCCACAAAATGCTGAACATCAACAAATAATCAGGGACTATCACAACTACATTTTGGCAGAAAAAAACAAAATGGAGTTGATGAAAGATCAGTTAGAGAAACAGCAAAGTTCAATAGCTAATCAAAATAGGTTGGAGCAAAATTATCGATTACAACCAGTAATCGAAAGGTTGTCCAACCAATTAAGTTGCCAAAATATCTCTGAGGTGGTCAGACCTTTCTCTGGCAACCCCAAAGATTGCACAAATTGGTTGAAAAGTATAGAGAAGTGCGCCTTATTGAACACCAATACATTAGATAATGAGATATGCACAAATATTGCATATTGCACATCCAAGTCCACAGTATCTGATTTCATAGGCAGATACATAACAGATAACAAAGAAAAACAAAGACCGATTTTATGGACTGACTTGAAAAGAGAATTAAAAATACGATTTGGAGAACAGTTGGACAGAATGTCTAAAAAAGAATGTCTAAAAAAGAAATACAAACAGAAACCGGAACAGGGTATTCAGGTTTTTGCAGAAGTCATTTTAGGAAAAGCTACGGAAATCTTTGATTCCTTCGAGATAGATCATTGGACAGTGCAAAAAGACTTGGTAAAAACATTCATAACCGGGTTGAGGTCTAGACAGATGGCAAAGAGGGTTTTGGGTAAAAATCCTGCGGAACTCAGTGAAGCAGTCCGCCTTGCGAATGAGTATAGTGAGCAGGGTCAGCGAATGTTTGCATATGGGTTGGGACCATCCTCGGATTTCAGAGAGGGGGAGCCCATGGATCTGTCCGAGATTCGATCAGGTAAGTCGACATCAAATATAAAGGTGCAGGCTCATCCAAATAAATGGGCCGATAACAAACCAATTTGTAACCATTGTGGACATGTGGGACATATGTTCAAACAATGTCCTACTCGCCCCAAGAAACATTTAAACTAGACAATAAGGGTGATGGGATCCACCTGACGACAACAAAAGCACAAACAATATCTGAGATTCCCCCTGAACAGACTTTTTTTCAGTATATAGGAAATAAGAATCCTTCCACCAGTTCTATTGTTATATGCAGACAAAAGTATCGATCATTAATCTATACTGGGGCGGATGTATCTCTCATTACAAAAGAGATTTTATTTGTGCTAATAATGTTTATTCAAAATTAGGTGAAAATACCTGTGAGATTAATGGTAAGGTAATCCAATTAGTTGATCAAGAGGAAATTACCTCCTTGGTTAGACTCGTAGATTCAGTTAATTTGCCTCCACAGCATGTGTACACTTGTTTTGGTAACTAGCACCAAATATTTGAGATTGAAAATCAAAAGGATCTGATTGTAACACAAATTGATTCCGGATTGATGGCGGACGAACCAGGACTGTTGATTATGAGTGGTTTAGTCCAGCCAAATCCAGCGAGAAGGGTTCCCATCACATTTATGAACACGACAAACCGACATTACTGATTGAATAAAGGAAATATAATTGCAACGGTTGAAATACTATCAGATACAGCAGATATACAGGAATTAAGAGCACAGACCTACCAAGATAAGGATGCAGTTGACCCAACAATGACCTCGGAGACTTTAAAAACAAGATATGATGTTACAGACTCTCAACACAATGAGACAGATAAAGAAATCAACCTGATAGACTGTGATAGTAAGTTAAGTTCATTACCTAACTTCAGTTCAATTATCATGGAACAACAAAGATCACAACTGACTAAAATTTTGGACAGAAACTCGGATATATTTGCTAAACATGATTATGATATAGGACAAAGTAATTTAATTGAAGCAAGGATTAAATTAACAACTGACACACCGATCAGAAACAAACCATATTGCACTCCTTTTGCATATAGGGCTGAAGTCAAAAGACAAATAGATGAAATGCTGAGAGCCAAAATTATTTCTCCCAGTAATTCTTCCTATTCAGTTCCTGTATTTGCAATTAGAAAGAAATCAGTGGAACCAGGAAAACCGGGTTCTTTGCGAATAGTAGCTGATTTGCGCCAATTGAACAATGTTTGTGAAAAATTTTATTGGCCCCTCCCAAATATTGACGAGATATTTGCTAATCTCGGTGGCTCGAGGTATTACAGCACATTGGACTTTATCAGCGGATATAATCAGATAAGGATGCATCCTGATAGCAAAGACAAGACATCTGTTGTCACCGAGTTTGGACTATTCTCTTATGAAGTATTACCTTTTGGTTTGGCAGTCGCGCCAAGTATATTTCAAGAATGCATGTCCAGACTTTTGAATGGTGCTAACAGTTATGCTACAGCTTATCTGGATGATCTGATTATCTTCTCCAAATCATTTGCTGAACATTTAGACCACCTTCAGGATGTATTTGACAGAATCAGAAAGGCAAACATGAAATTGAAGATGAGCAAATGTAGTTTTCTAAAAGATCAAATCCCTTATTTAGGACATATCATCACCAGAAAAGGTATCCTCCCTGATCAAGAAAAAATAAAGTGATCAAAGAAATAAAAGCAACTAGCACTGTTAAAGGAGTCCGACAATTTATGGGTATGATTGGATATTATCGTAGATACATTCCATATTTTGCAAAAATAGCGGAACCCTTGACAAAATTAACAAGAAAACATGTGACTTTTGAATGGAATGACGAATGACAGACTGCATTTGATTTACTGAAAACAGCTCTGATAAAGGCCCCAATCCTGGCTATTCCTCGGTTTGATCACAAATTTAGATTATACACAGATGCAAGTGATTATGCAATTGGATCTGTGTTGACACAAGAAATTGATAATGAGGAGAGACCAGTATATTACCTATCTCACCAGTTGTCAAAATCCCAGAGGAATTGGCCAGTGATTGAAAAAGAATTTTTGCCATTATATTTAGTTTGGAAAAATTCAGAATATATTTGGAAGGAAGACCATTTGAAATCTTTACTGATCATAATCCTTTGAAGTATATTGATAGTGCTAACAATAAAAATGCTAAATTAATGAGATGGAGCACAAAGATTTCGAGGTTTGGTGGCAAGATATCCTACATAAAGGGTTCAGACAATGTTTTAGCTGACTGTATGCGTAGGTTAGAAGGATCAATAAGTAGATATAGGGACACTGATAAAATTGAAAATTCATGTAACATTGAAGTGATTAACTCCGACAGATTGACCCCGGAGATGAGACGAATTGAGCTGGACAGTGATGATGAGGACATGGAATTGGAACCAACCAAATTGGATCCAAAATGGCAAATAATAGAAGAACAAAAGGAAGATGATAGACTGAAATCAATAAGAGAGAACCTTGAAAATAATAAGTTGAAATCAAAATTTAGAAATAAGTATATTCTAATCAATGAGATCTTGTATTATATTGACAAGCATGAGCACCTTTTGGTTGAACTTCCAAAGGCTTTGCAGACCCCAATAATACAAGATATACATGAGTCGACACTCAGTCATCTGGGCGGAGATAAGAATTATGACGTGATTAAATCTAGATTTTACTTCAAGGGAATGTCCACTATGATATATGATAAGCGCATTCCATGTAATCAGAGAAATCTCAAATCGAAACAAACACCCATGCAATTAGTAGCACCACCACGCTTTTGTTTTCAGAAAATTGCAATTGATCTTACAGGTCCATATATTGAATCTGATAATGGAAATCGTCATGTATTGACTGTAATTGACTCTTTGAGTGGGTTTTTGGAAGCTTTTCCTATTCCAGATAAGAAAGCAACCACTATTGCATCCTTGTTGATTACTCAAATATTCAACAGGTACTCTTGGGCAGTGGAGATGGTCAGTGATAACGGGACTGAATTTGTAAATGATATTTTATCAAATATTACCAAATTGGGTCACATACATCATATTAAAACATCTTCATATCATCCACAAGGCAATGCAAAATGTGAAAGGGCACATCGTGTTCTGGTCTCATGTTTATCAAAAGTAAGCAAACATAATAATTGGGATCAATATGTGTCTAGTTTTTGTGCTGCTTTCAATGCTAGCAAATCTGCTAGTACAAAATTTAGCCCATTCTATTAGATTTTTCATAGAGATGCAATAATTCCAGTTGACACCCTTCTGAAAACAAGACACAAATATCATGGTGAAGATTATTTACCCTCTGCACTTGAAATTAGAACCGTGCTTATTATCTAGTCCGTAAGCGTTTGATTAAGCAGTCTACTGCTAATAAGAAATATTTTGATCAGAAAAATAATGTACATGATGTACATTTTGAAATAGGAGATGCGGTGTATGCCAAAAATATGCATAGGCAACACAAACTAGAGGCATTATGGGAACTTCACTACCGCATCACAGTTCAAACAGGTAAGTATTCTTACTTAATCCAACACCAAGTAACAGGTAAGACTCGGCGTGTCCATGCTTCTTATCTCCGATTATCTAATCCAGAGGATGGTTGGGAAATACAAATGGGAACAGAGGCCAGCTATGAAATACAAACGGGAACAGAGGCCAGCTATGAAATATAAAAGAGAACAGAGGTTAGCTATGAAATACTAATGGGAACAGAGGCCAGCTATGAAATACAAATGGGAACAGAGGTCAGCTATGAAATATAAAAGGGAACAGAGGTCAGCTATGAAATACAAATGGGAACAGAGGACAGCTATGAAATACAAATGGGAACAGAGGTCAGCTCTGAAATAGAAAAGGGAACAAAGTGTGGTATATACTTTATCAGTTATGTTATCAGTGTAGTTATTGTACCATGGCCGGCTCTCTGATAAGAGCCAGGCATGAGGAGTATCAAGGAATAAAGATTAGTTATGTGTTTGCAATGAAAGAGACGAGTCGCGTTGTTATAGTATATTTTAACTATAATTAATCATTATAGTATATTTTTAACTATTAATGTCATATAGTGAACTCCAGTACTTGTGCTACCATCTTGTTTAACCATATTTCATAACAGTTCATGTGGGGTGATGATCAAAAGGACAATGTTCTTAACAAATATATGAAGTCATGAACTATGAAGAACAATGTTCTTTTACTGATAATAACAAGCCAATATGGAATCATGTGAAAGACACTCATGGTCATCGGACACATATCATTCAAAGGTCTTAACCTCACATCACGCCACCATTCAAGTTATCTATCTGGAGTTCCTATATAAACCCCTGTCTGCTCAAATAAATTGAATCTACATCTAAAAATCACAACCAGCGGTGTTTGGTTGTTCTTCCTAATTTCCAGCTTACAATTGGTGCCATTCGACAGGATCATTTTTATCAGAGTTTGAAGTGCTGATAGACGGAAACCTGAAGTACTGAATAGCTGAAAGAAGGACTGTCTTGGACAAATGTACAGTGAGTAAACTGGTGATTGAGAAATTGAGAACAACTTGCACACATTTAATTTAAAGAGTAATTATACATTGCCATATCATTTAGAATAGTTATCTTTATCAGTTAAACAAGAAAAATGGCAACAAACATAGATTATACTCAGATTGATTTGACCCAACTTGATCCACAAAATGCTGAACATCAACAAATAATCAGGGACTATCACAACTACATTTTGGCAGAAAAAACCAAAATGGAGTTGATGAAAGATCAGTTAGAGAAACAGCAAAGTTCAATAGCTAATCAAAATAGGTTGGAGCAAAATTATCGATTACAACCAGTAATCGAAAGGTTGTCCAACCAATTAAGTTGCCAAAATATCTCTGAGGTGGTCAGACCTTTCTCTGGCAACCCCAAAGATTGCACAAATTGGTTGAAAAGTATAGAGAAGTGCGCCTTATTGAACACCAATACATTAGATAATGAGATATGCACAAATATTGCATATTGCACATCCAAGTCCACAGTATCTGATTTCATAGGCAGATACATAACAGATAACAAAGAAAAACAAAGACCGATTTTATGGACTGACTTGAAAAGAGAATTAAAAATACGATTTGGAGAACAGTTGGACAGAATGTCTAAAAAAGAATGTCTAAAAAAGAAATACAAACAGAAACCGGAACAGGGTATTCAGGTTTTTGCAGAAGTCATTTTAGGAAAAGCTACGGAAATCTTTGATTCCTTCGAGATAGATCATTGGACAGTGCAAAAAGACTTGGTAAAAACATTCATAACCGGGTTGAGGTCTAGACAGATGGCAAAGAGGGTTTTGGGTAAAAATCCTGCGGAACTCAGTGAAGCAGTCCGCCTTGCGAATGAGTATAGTGAGCAGGGTCAGCGAATGTTGGCATATGGGTTGGGACCATCCTCGGATTTCAGAGAGGGGGAGCCCATGGATCTGTCCGAGATTCGATCAGGTAAGTCGACATCAAATATAAAGGCGCAGGCTCATCCAAATAAATGGGCCGATAACAAACCAATTTGTAACCATTGTGGACATGTGGGACATATGTTCAAACAATGTCCTACTCGCCCCAAGAAACATTTAAACTAGACAATAAGGGTGATGGGATCCACCTGACGACAACAAAAGCACAAACAATATCTGAGATTCCCCCTGAACAGACTTTTTTTCAGTATATAGGAAATAAGAATCCTTCCACCAGTTCTATTGTTATATGCAGACAAAAGTATCGATCATTAATCTATACTGGGGCGGATGTATCTCTCATTACAAAAGAGATTTTATTTGTGCTAATAATGTTTATTCAAAATTAGGTGAAAATACCTGTGAGATTAATGGTAAGGTAATCCAATTAGTTGATCAAGAGGAAATTACCTCCTTGGTTAGACTCGTAGATTCAGTTAATTTGCCTCCACAGCATGTGTACACTTGTTTTGGTAACTAGCACCAAATATTTGAGATTGAAAATCAAAAGGATCTGATTGTAACACAAATTGATTCCGGATTGATGGCGGACGAACCAGGACTGTTGATTATGAGTGGTTTAGTCCAGCCAAATCCAGCGAGAAGGGTTCCCATCACATTTATGAACACGACAAACCGACATTACTGATTGAATAAAGGAAATATAATTGCAACGGTTGAAATACTATCAGATACAGCAGATATACAGGAATTAAGAGCACAGACCTACCAAGATAAGGATGCAGTTGATCCAACAATGACCTCAGAGACTTTAAAAACAAGATATGATGTTACAGACTCTCAACACAATGAGACAGATAAAGAAATCAACCTGATAGACTGTGATAGTAAGTTAAGTTCATTACCTAACTTCAGTTCAATTATCATGGAACAACAAAGATCACAACTGACTGAACTTTTGGACAGAAACTCGGATATATTTGCTAAACATGATTATGATATAGGACAAAGTAATTTAATTGAAGCAAGGATTAAATTAACAACTGACACACCGATCAGAAACAAACCATATTGCACTCCTTTTGCATATAGGGCTGAAGTCAAAAGACAAATAGATGAAATGCTGAGAGCCAAAATTATTTCTCCCAGTAATTCTTCCTATTCAGTTCCTGTATTTGCAATTAGAAAGAAATCAGTGGAACCAGGAAAACCGGGTTCTTTGCGAATAGTAGCTGATTTGCGCCAATTGAACAATGTTTGTGGAAAATTTTATTGGCCCCTCCCAAATATTGACGAGATATTTGCTAATCTCGGTGGCTCGAGGTATTACAGCACATTGGACTTTATCAGCGGATATAATCAGATAAGGATGCATCCTGATAGCAAAGACAAGACATCTGTTGTCACCGAGTTTGGACTATTCTCTTATGAAGTATTACCTTTTGGTTTGGCAGTCGCGCCAAGTATATTTCAAGAATGCATGTCCAGACTTTTGAATGGTGCTAACAGTTATGCTACAGCTTATCTGGATGATCTGATTATCTTCTCCAAATCATTTGCTGAACATTTAGACCACCTTCAGGATGTATTTGACAGAATCAGAAAGGCAAACATGAAATTGAAGATGAGCAAATGTAGTTTTCTAAAAGATCAAATCCCTTGTTTAGGACATATCATCACCAGAAAAGGTATCCTCCCTGATCAAGAAAAAATTAAAGTGATCAAAGAAATAAAAGCAACTAGCACTGTTAAAGGAGTCCGACAATTTATGGGTATGATTGGATATTATCGTAGATACATTCCATATTTTGCAAAAATAGCGGAACCCTTGACAAAATTAACAAGAAAACATGTGACTTTTGAATGGAATGACGAATGACAGACTGCATTTGATTTGCTGAAAACAGCTCTGATAAAGGCCCCAATCCTGGCTATTCCTCGGTTTGATCACAAATTTAGATTATACACAGATGCAAGTGATTATGCAATTGGATCTGTGTTGACACAAGAAATTGATAATGAGGAGAGACCAGTATATTACCTATCTCACCAGTTGTCAAAATCCCAGAGGAATTGGCCAGTGATTGAAAAAGAATTTTTGCCATTATATTCAGTTTGGAAAAATTCAGAATATATTTGGAAGGAAGACCATTTGAAATCTTTACTGATCATAATCCTTTGAAGTATATTGATAGTGCTAACAATAAAAATGCTAAATTAATGAGATGGAGCACAAAGATTTCGAGGTTTGGTGGCAAGATATCCTACATAAAGGGTTCAGACAATGTTTTAGCTGACTGTATGCGTAGGTTAGAAGGATCAATAAGTAGATATAGGGACACTGATAAAATTGAAAATTCATGTAACATTGAAGTGATTAACTCCGACAGATTGACCCCGGAGATGAGACGAATTGAGCTGGACAGTGATGATGAGGACATGGAATTGGAACCAACCAAATTGGATCCAAAATGGCAAATAATAGAAGAACAAAAGGAAGATGATAGACTGAAATCAATAAGAGAGAACCTTGAAAATAATAAGTTGAAATCAAAATTTAGAAATAAGTATATTCTAATCAATGAGATCTTGTATTATATTGACAAGCATGAGCACCTTTTGGTTGAACTTCCAAAGGCTTTGCAGACCTCAATAATACAAGATATACATGAGTCGACACTCAGTCATCTGGGCGGAGATAAGAATTATGACGTGATTAAATCTAGATTTTACTTCAAGGGAATGTCCACTATGATAAATGATAAGCGCATTCCATGTAATCAGAGAAATCTCAAATCGAAACAAACACCCATGCAATTAGTAGCACCACCACGCTTTTGTTTTCAGAAAATTGCAATTGATCTTACAGGTCCATATATTGAATCTGATAATGGAAATCGTCATGTATTGACTGTAATTGACTCTTTGAGTGGGTTTTTGGAAGCTTTTCCTATTCCAGATAAGAAAGCAACCACTATTGCATCCTTGTTGATTACTCAAATATTCAACAGGTACTCTTGGGCAGTGGAGATGGTCAGTGATAACGGGACTGAATTTGTAAATGATATTTTATCAAATATTACCAAATTGGGTCACATACATCATATTAAAACATCTTCATATCATCCACAAGGCAATGCAAAATGTGAAAGGGCACATCGTGTTCTGGTCTCATGTTTATCAAAAGTAAGCAAACATAATAATTGGGATCAATATGTGTCTAGTTTTTGTGCTGCTTTCAATGCTAGCAAATCTGCTAGTACAAAATTTAGCCCATTATATTAGATTTTTCATAGAGATGCAATAATTCCAGTTGACACCCTTCTGAAAACAAGACACAAATATCATGGTGAAGATTATTTACCCTCTGCACTTGAAATTAGAACCGTGCTTATTATCTAGTCCGTAAGCGTTTGATTTAGCAGTCTACTGCTAATAAGAAATATTTTGATCAGAAAAATAATGTACATGATGTACATTTTGAAATAGGAGATGCGGTGTATGCCAAAAATATGCATAGGCAACACAAACTAGAGGCATTATGGGAACCTCACTACCGCATCACAGTTCAAACAGGTAAGTATTCTTACCTAATCCAACACCAAGTAACAGGTAAGACTCGGCGTGTCCATGCTTCTTATCTCCGATTATCTAATCCAGAGGATGGTTGGGATAACCCTCAGACTGATACTAATATCAATACTAATATGATACTAATATCATATCGCAGTGCGATATGCTCACTGTGACTTAAGTGCAAGTGACTTTTCTGAGTCAGAAGATGATTCACATAATGAGGAGGGATCAGAAGATGAGCCTCCTCATGAATCTGAGGATGAATCTCTCATTGAAAATGGGGACCCAGAGCCCTCTGCAGAGACCTCAACCAGACCTTCTAGACAGGCTAAAACGGATGCATTACTGAAGATTAAGAATGTTAGGGAAGTTAGGGAGGTAGATCACCCTGTTTCGGACACAGCGTTACAACATCATATAAAAACACAGGTGCAGGAATCATTCCAAACATTCATGCAATCATTTACTTCGGCTTTTCAACAAAGTTTAAGTAACTCATAAAATATTAATTTCATTTCATTTTACAGCTCACACATCATGTCTGATACTACTGCTTTTCTGCAGTTCATCATCATCCACTTAGCCCATATTGTTGAAGATAGTCTCACTATTTTGAATGCGACTAAAATTGAACTAAGTACAACCAGTGAAACAGTAAACACTTTGATTACCATGACTGATAATATTCAATCTCAGATGACTAATGTCACAAATTCTCTATTAACAAAGATAGACAAAATTAAACATTTTTCAGTTCCAAGCTTTACAAGATCAATTATCAGATATTTTAGAACACAATTTATCACCAGCTGTAATAGCTCCAGTGGAACTGCAGAAAATTCTATATCATATAAAGAACAGTTTAAAGTCCTCATTGCAGTTACCATATCAGATTAACACTGAGCTATTATCATTTTATAAACATGTGTATTGTTTTCTGAGTACACGTCATGATAATGGTTTGGGTATAACCCTGAGCATTCCTTTGTTATCAGAGAGTGCCAGGTTCTCTATGTATAAAATGTTAATGCCTATGTACCTCAGTTGAACAGTGCTATGTCTGTTAAATATAATTTACCTTTTAATTATTTGGCTTTGTCTGAGGATAGAACAAAATACATTGTTGTAGATGAAGTCACTTATCTCAGATGTTCACAGCCTAATGTTAAATTCTGTAATTTTAATAGGCCAATATTACATGTGCCTAATGATATTTCTGAATGTATATTTTCAATGCTATTGAAGCATGATTCACATAATTGTAAAGTTGAAATATCATATGATATTGTGACCTTTCCTCATGGTCATTATATAGGCAATGGCTCCTGGATGATCAGCACAAGGAAGGAAATTATCTTTTCTTCTATGTGCATTGATAAATCCAAATTTTCTATTCTAGTTAAACCACCAGTAGGTGTAGTAAACTTACCAGTAGGTTGTAGTGCTCATTTTACAAGCATTGTAATTTCATATTGATTTATCCATGAAAGTTCTGTACTTATTAATCAGCTGACATTTTTACCGCAGCTTAATATGTCAGTTAATACTTTTAGTGATCACGATCAACCTGAATCCCCTGGTCTCCTTTATCAGTTACCCAATAAGGTCAATATGAACTCTGATAATGATGGCACAGTCGCTGTGTTACTTAACAGATTACATCATCATGTTGAAAAAGTATATTCCTTCAAAAGAAATTTGTGTCATATTATTATGTGCATGTTATCAGCTGGTTGTATTGGCACAGTGTTTGCACAGTTGTTATCAGTGTGTGTGCACAGGCCAGCACGGCCCAAATATATCTGCTTGATATCAGTGAAATAAATTAGTTGTATTCTAACCTTCAAACTGGTCTGGTCGTCCATAATATCACATGGTGGAGCCGGCCAACCCGGGCCCCCCAAACTCTGGAGGAAGGACAGGAGACCAGGATTGTATGATGGGGATGTAAAAAGAACCAAGCAGCATGCCAGCGGACCCACCGGGGAATAGGGCATCAGCCCTCAGGGCGGACAGTTTCTTGCCAAGGGGCTTCGATGGCAGTAAGAGGGACTTGACACAGAGTCACTGGCTTTCATATGAGGATTATTTGGAGGAACACAATCTGAAGGAGGAAAAGCAACTATCCAGATTTAAGCTTACACTATCAGGGCCAGCAAGGGACTGGTACGCCAACCAGGCCTTCACCAATCTTCAGGATCTGAAGAACAACTTTGTTAGGCATTTTTCTGGACAACATAGTTGCCAGGCGGAGCGCACTATGTGGGCGGACATGAGGCTCAGCCAGAACGAGAGTGTGGAGACCTTCATGGCTAGACTCAAGCCACTGGGAGAGAGCCTAAAGAAGACGGATGAGGATTACGCAGATAAGTTGCTGTCAGTTTTGAAAGACGACGTGGGGGAAACAGCTATCCAGAACATTGCTCTCATGGCGGATGGAGACCTTGCGAAGGTGAAATCGTTTGCACAGCAAAGTCTTGACCAGCCAAAGGAAAACAAAATCAAAGAGGTAACCTTCCGGGCTGAGGAGTACACTCCATTAAAGAGGGAAATTGCAACATCAAAATCACTGGTAGCCTAAACAAAATGGTCAAAAAGCTTTATCTGTAATACTTCCTTTGATATGGACTATGAGATTGGATTTATGGATTGGATTTGGTATATGGGAACTCTAATTAATAATATCATTGTCTAAGTGATCTTGCATTTGGGGAGGACAAAATGTGAATTAAGTACTATGTCACACTATTTCTCAGTGGTTAAATCCCAAAAACCGGGATATATGCATAAAGCACTTTACTGGTAAGAAGGCTGATATAGTTATAAGTCCCCCATAAGATCCTAAAGATACTACTATAATAAGTTACTTTAAAGATACTTCATATTTATTTTCTTTTAGGATTACAGGAGCATGAAATTATGCTAGCAAATGCCAGATATGATAACACTTTTCTAACGGGGTTTGGGGAAGTAAATGGAGTTCAATGGTAATATGAGTTTAACTTGGATTTGGTTAATTTTTAAGCATTGGTTTATATTTAATATAATATATATATATATATGTAATGTAGAGTATAGAAAATATAGTACAATTTGATTTTCTCATGATTAGGATGCACTATCTATCTTGCACCTGTGCAGTTGTCAGTTATCTATTTGCATGGCTGCACTCCAGTTTATGGCTGGTGTCGACACATGCTTTGATCACAATTAGTGTATTGTTTTATGACAACTCGGCACAGGCTTTGATCACAATTAGTAGTGTTTTATGACAACTCTCTGATAACGCTTTTGTCACGTCCAGTATTAGTTAAAGTGGCATGATAAGTAGGCACATCCTACCATTTATGATTCTGTTTTTCTGCAAATGCAGAGCTACATATTGGTAGCACATTGTCTAAAATAGGAATTGTTCAGTATTAAATTGTTTTGTACAGATAAGAATAGACATGTCTTCCCTTTATGGTTATATTCACTAATAAAGTAATAAAATACAAATACATATATAGGGGGAGGGCATGGGGGTTCCTTAGTAGTTACAATTTGGTAGCTTCTGACTCAAGGATATCTACTATCATGGAGTTTCTAATTCTGATAATTCTATTGGGGATTAATGGATATGTGAGATCTTCTGTGCTGAAGCCTGAGTATGGGTTGAATATCCGAAAGATTGGAGTATTGGAACCAGCATCAGATTTTTATGAAGTAACTCTGTTTATTGATTTGCCAGAGTATAATTACCGATTGGCTGACCAACCTTCACTGACCTGCCCCACGGAAAATTTGGACAAATACACTATAAACATTTGCAATAATTATGTTCCAGTTTATGAAAGTTATGCTAAGAGAAACCAATATCTGGAGGATGAACTCTTATCTAAATTAGATGGAATTACAATGCTAAATTCTCAAAGGGAGAGGGAAGAAAGAGCCGTCCCTTTCGCGGCACTATCTGGATTCTTTTCGGCTGGCATAAACGCCATAAACTCCTTCTTGCAACATCGGCGAATTTCAAATCTGAAGAAGTCTATCAAATACCTGTGTGACTCTCATTATAAACTAGCATCTGAATTTAAGGACTTTAAGTCTGATATGATTACTCTACACCAGGTCAGTAATGAAGCAATACACAATAATTCAGTAAGGATAGCAGATCTCACATACAAATTATATCATCTGGGGGCTAGTATAGAAAAGGAATTTCGAAAAATAAATGAAAATTTTGAAGTATTGGAAAAACGTGCTGGATCTATTTATGTGGTGAGCAAATTGTCATCTCATATGTTTCTATTAATAAATGAAAGGCTTACATTATTGCAAGATTTAGTCCAGTATACTGACACAATACAACAAGCACTGATGGACTGATAAACTCATTCACAACAGACTCTGACAGACAGAAAAGGGCAATTCCATTCTTAGTATTATCAGGATTTTTCACCGGTGATTTCAAAGCACTAAGTTCAATAATTCAATATAAGAGAACCAATTCATTGAAGAAAGCTGTAGGTATTTTAAATGACCATTTCAAGCTTAGAAAGGAATATATTGATTTTAGGCAAGAAATAATGACAATAACTGAAGTTAATAGAAATAAGCTTGGAGTGATGGCTCATAATATTGAAACATTAGATAGAAAAGTAATCTCAACCATTAAAATGTTTGATATTGCTTTAGAACAAATAACAGATAGCCTTGATTTGATCGAAAAGAGAACAAAAGTGTTCAAATTAATTTCTTCTATAACTGCGAATCTTTTTGAATACCTGGGGAACACACAAAGAAAATATGATGAATTGTTAACTTATTGTAATATTATTGTGAACTCGTTGACTTCAATGATGGCAGGGCATATGCCCAGGGAATTGAATCATGCAACTAATATGTTGAAAGAAAGTCACCCAAATTATGAATTGACTTTAGACACTTTAGATTCATATTACCGTCTAAGTACAGTGGGTTTTACTATTGTTCAGGAAAATCTGATAATTAATTTAGCATTAACTATTCGACCAAGTAATCAGAGACCACTGACTTTGTATAAATTGGAATCAACTTATGTACCAATTGAAATGTCAGATGAAAGTGATAGTAATAGCAATTCTTATACTAAGATTCAGTTTAATACTGATTATGTAGCAATTGTTGAAAATAACTTTGTAGAGATTTCCCATTCAACTCTAAGTTTCTGTCATGAGTTCAATTTAATGTACATTTGCAATGATGTAATACTGCAAATTCATAGATCCAAAATGACCTGTGCTGTTGCATTGCTATGGGATTCCAATACCTCCACTATAAATACTTTGTGTAAGTTCAATTATTATCATAATATAACGCCTACCAGTAGCATCTTGGATGGCGGTGACCATCTATTATTGTCTGGATTTACAAAACCTTGGTATCTTGATTGTTCTGATAAATCAGTTCCTATTAGACACCCAGGTGCGAATTATGCAATTATAATGAAGAATAAGTTGTGTAATTGTCAAATATCAAAATCAGTTCCTATTAGACACCCAGGTGCGAATTATGCAATTATAATGAAGAATAAGTTGAGTAATTGTCAAATATCAAGCAAGTCTAATTTTATTGAGGAGCAAATTGAATTTTGTAATGATCTGGATGGAAATGAGTTCTATGTAAATTACACTATAAATGCAGCTATTGTCACAGAATTTAATAAAATTAGATTAGACAGTCCTAATATAATTGATGTCCATAAAATCTATTCAAATGCACCCAATATATCTATACCAAAAATTAGTATTATTACTTCAAGTGATTCAGATATTATAAAATCATCAGAATTGTCCGAACCCATTGATTTAAAGAAATTATCAAAGTTATTAAAGCATAATGATAATGTATACTTATCTAAAAATGATAAAATAGATGCTGAATTAAATTTCAATAATTGGTTCAACTCAAATAATAAAATTTTCGGTATGGGTATAGCATTTATTTTTTCTATATTGGGGTGCATATCATTGATTGCGACTATTATATTGTGTGTTAAATCAAGAAAAGTTGGCGCTATCCTAGGGGCCTTCATGAGTTTACAGCAGGTGGAGGCTGTGCCAGCTAATAATGATTATGTAAGATGTAATACTGATTTTATGGCCAGATTGGGTATACATTTGTGCATAACAATCGTCCTTTATTTCCTGTTTAAGAGTATAAAATATTATGTTAAACACAGAATGATTACCAAAATTATATTACCGGAAATGGCCGGTGTAAATAATAATGGCAAATCTTTTTCGGTATTTGTGGAGTTAAATTCAGCAACTAATCGTATTTTATTGTATTTGTGTACAATCAAAGCTGAACTATTCCAATGTACATTTGATAAGAATATTGATATAATGGACACCAGCGTAAAAGATAAATTACTGCATTCTATTATTTATGTAAAATGGAACCATGAACCAATGCTATTCAACAAAGATAATAGATTTAAGTTGCCAAACATAATTTATGTTCCATGGTATAAGAGAGCGAAAGTAAAACAAATTGTGAATGAAGACTATTATTCTAGAATACTAGTTGGTAATGATATTCTGTACAATGTTCATTATATTACCTGAACTATATGTATATTGATAACAAGAGGTGGTGATACGTTACAAAGTTCTTGTTTGTCTATGTTGGATTCAGGTTAGTGTTATCATTTGATATGTGTTATGTAAGTTGCTAGATATATGTATGCTCCTGATAATAGGAAATACCATTGTCAATAGATTATAACACTTAAAAGTAACTGTTCTTCTATGATTTAGACTTTATGGCCACCTTCCATAATAGAGTACTTTGGAATGGAACAATGCCTCAAAATTTCTTTGTTATAATTTCTTATGATTTATGGTATTTCATATTGTTATTATATCTGTTATGTTATTGTGTGTCTTCGATATGTTTAATTACGTCAATTTGATATCTGAATGACCCAGATATGGGCAAACATGTTTAGTGACATGTCATACTACTGATAAGCTAATAATAGATTAGTTTTCCTATACAGGTACATAATATTGTAACTAAATGAATAAGTTTGTTGATAATAATATCCAATAATCATAAATATGGATATGATAGTGATGGACACATCCCGTACTCTTACTACAAGCGAGTAAAGTATATAATTGTGGACTCTATAATAAACATTTATTTTATATAAGTTTAGAGAACTTATACTTACTATGATATATTATTAATTCATAATTTTGAATTTATGGAACTATGTGTTTCATCTATACCTTATTAATTTACAAGTGGCATGTGGTATATATCACATTGATTTTATTGTAATATAAGCTAATTTTGTGTTCATTATAAAAATGTTAATTTTAAATAAATTCACTATAAAGTTATCTTAATTTACAAGGAGCATGTGGTATAGACATGTGCCTTATCAGTATTATTTGTATATCATTGATAAGGACGGCGCACACAGCCTGACCTACATTGTACTATATTATCATGTGAATAAATGATACCAGTAAGTTGTACCTCAGGATAGCGTTGTGTCATGTTCTATCATAGAGTATATACATCACTATAGCACAGACAGAATTGCAAAACTGACAGAGTCTATTGAAAAACTGTGCCTGATACAATCTGATTTGGGCAACAGGGTGACGAAGATTGAGAGAGACAATAGAGGCAGAAGTTTCAATAGACAAAGAGACTCAAGTAGAAGCGAAAGCAGGAGTTTCAACAGACAAAGAGACTCAAGTAGAAGCGAAAGCAGGAGTTTCAACAGACAAGGAGACTCAAGTAGAAGCGAAAGCAGGAATTTCAACAGACAAAGAGATTCATGTAGAAGCAAAAGCAGAGACAGAAGCAGCAAATACAAGAGGAGCAGTCAATCGAGAAACCGAAGCCAGTCTAGGAATAGGAACAGAGACCGGAGCATCTCAAGAGGAAGAGAGAGATGTGAATTGTGTTTTAAATTTCTTCGCTTACATCATCATCACACTTTATACCCTCCAAAATCATGGGTTGTAAAGATGATCCTTTCCATCTGGATTTACAATATAGTCCAAATGGTGCAATTGTGTTATATATGTCAAAACTAAACAATTATAATGTCAGTTTGAATATCAGTCAACTATATGACCCACAACCTACAGTTAAACTTCCTGATTTTAATATCATTAACAATGAATATGATGATGTACTTGTACACGACAATAATATTGCCATTGATTTTTAAAAGTTTGTCAACATTGTGAACAAGCATGGTTATGTGTACTTGAGTCATGAAGATAAAATTCATGAGAGATTGTATGTTAATAACTGGTTTGAATCACACACATATGGCTTTGGTTTTATCTTTGTTATGTCAATTATAAGTTCAATTTCTACCTTTTATATAATTTTCATATACCTGAAAAACAGAGAACAGAGGCCAGCTATGAAATACAAATGGGAACAGAGGTCAGCTATGAAATACAAATGGGAACAGAGGCCAGCTATGAAATACAAAAGGGAACAGAGGCCAGCTATGAAATACAAATGGGAACAGAGGTCAGCTATGAAATACAAATGGGAACAGAGGTCAGCTCTTAAATAGAAAAGGGAACAAAGTGTGGTATATACTTTATCAGTTATGTTATCTGTGTAGTTATTGTACCTTGGCTGGCTCTCTGATAAGAGCCAGGCATGAGGAGTATCAAGGAATAAAGATTAGTTATGTGTTTGCAATGAAAGAGACGAGTCGCGTTGTTATAGTATATTTTAACTATAATTTTATAATTAATCATTATAGTATATTTTTAACTATTAATGTCATATAGTGAACTCCAGTACTTGTGCTACCATCTTGTTTAACCATATTTCATAACAGTTCATGTGGGGTGATGATCAAAAGGACAATGTTCTTAACAAATATATGAAGTCATGAACTGTGAAGAAGAACAACAAGAAGAACAATAACAAGCCAATATGGAATCATGTGAAAGACACTCATGGTCATCGGACACATATCATTCAAAGGTCTTAACCTCACATCACGCCACCATTCAAGTTATCTATCTGGAGTTCCTATATAAACCCCTGTCTGCTCAAATAAATTGAATCTACATCATCTAAAAATCACAATGAGCGGTGTTTGGTTGTTCTTCCTAATTTCCAGCTTACAATTGGTGCAATTCGAAAGGATCATTTTTATCAGAGTTTGAAGTGCTGATAGACGGAAACCTGAAGTACTGAATAGCTGAAAGAAGGACTGTCTTGGACAAATGTACAGTTAGTAAACTGGTGATTGAGAAATTGAGAACAACTTGCACACATTTAATTTAAAGAGTAATTATACATTTCCATATTATTTAGAATAGTTATCTTTATCAGTTAAACTGATTATTAGTTATCAATTAAAGAAAAATGGCAACAAACATAGATTATACTCAGATTGATTTGACCCAACTTGATCCACAAAATGCTGAACATCAACAAATAATCAGGGACTATCACAACTACATTTTGGCAGAAAAAACCAAAATGGAGTTGATGAAAGATCAATTAGAGAAACAGCAAAGTTCAATAGCTAATCAAAATAGGTTGGAGCAAAATTATCGATTACAACCAGTAATCGAAAGGTGGCCCAACTAATTAAGTTGCCAAAATATCTCTGAGGTGGTCAGACCTTTCTCTAGCAAGATTGCACAAATTGGTTGAAAAGTATAGAGAAGTGCGCCTTATTGAACACCAATACATTAGATAATGAGATATGCACAAATATTGCATATTGCACATCCAAGTCCACAGTATCTGATTTCATAGGCAGATACATAACAGATAACAAAGAAAAACAAAGACCGATTTTATGGACTGACTTGAAAAGAGAATTAAAAATACGATTTGGAGAACAGTTGGACAGAATGTCTAAAAAAGAATGTCTAAAAAAGAAATACAAACAGGTATTCAGGTTTTTGCAGAAGTCATTTCAGGAAAAGCTACGGAAATCTTTGATTCCTTCGAGATAGATCATTGGACAGTGCAAAAAGACTTGGTAAAAACATTCATAACCGGGTTGAGGTCTAGACAGATAGCGAAGAGGGTTTTAGGTAAAAATCCTGCAGAACTCAGTGAAGCAGTCCGCCTTGCGAATGAGTATAGTGATTTCAGAGAGGGGGAGCCCATGGATCTGTCCGAGATTCGATCAGGTAAGTCGAGATCAAATATAAAGGCGCAGGCTCATCCAAATAAATGGGCCGATAACAAACCAATTTGTAACCATTGTGGACGTGTGGGACATATGTTCAAACAATGTCCTACTCGCCCCAAGAACCATTTAAACTAGACAATAAGGTTGATAGGATCCACCTGACGACAACAAAAGCACAAACAATATCTGAGATTCCCCCTGAACAGACTTTTGTTCAGTATATAGGAAATAAGAATCCTTCCACCTGTTCTATTGTTATATGCAGACAAAAGTATCGATCATTAATCGATACTGGGGCGGATGTATCTCTCATTAGAAAAGAGATTTTATTTGTGCTAATAATGTTTATTTAAAATTAGGTGAAAATACCTGTGAGATTAATGGTAAGGTAATCCAATTAGTTGATCAAGAGGAAATTACCTCCTTGGTTAGACTCGTAGATTCAGTTAATTTGCCTCCACAGCATGTGTACACTTGTTTTGGTAAGTAGCACAAAAATTTTGAGATTGAAAATCAAAAGGATCTGATTGTAACACAAATTGATTCCGGATTGATGGCGGACGAACCAGGACTGTTGATTATGAGTGGTTTAGTCCCGCCAAATCCAGCGAGAAGGGTTCCCATCACATTTATGAATACGACAAACCGACATTACTGATTGAATAAGGAAATATAATTGCAAAGGTTGAAATACTATCAGATACAGCAGATATACAAGAATTAAGAGCACAGACCTACCAAGATAAGGATGCAGTTGACCCAACAATGACCTCGGAGACTTTAAAAACAAGATATGATGTTACAGACTCTCAACACAATGAGACTGATAAAGAAATCAACCTGATAGACTGTGATAGTAAGTTAAGTTCATTACCTAACTTCAGTTCAATTATCACGGAACAACAAAGATCACAACTGACTGAACTTTTGGACAGAAACTCGGATATATTTGCTAAACATGATTATGATATAGGACAAAGTAATTTAATTGAAGCAAGGATTAAATTAACAACTGACACACCAATCAGCAACAAACCATATCGCACTCCTTTTGCATATAGGGCTGAAGTCAAAAGACAAATAGATGAAATGCTGAGAGCCAAAATTATTTCTCCCAGTAATTCTTCATATTCAGTTCCTGTATTTGCAATTAGAAAGAAATCAGTGGAACCAGGAAAACCGGGCTCTTTGCGAATAGTAGCTGATTTGCGCCAACTGAACAATGTTTGTGAAAAATTTTATTGGCCCCTCCCAAATATTGACGAGATATTTGCTAATCTCAGTGGTTCGAGGTATTACAGCACATTGGACTTTATCAGCGGATATAATCAGATAAGGATGCATCCTGATAGCAAAGACAAGACATCTGTTGTCACCGAGTTTGGACTATTCTCTTATGAAGTATTACCTTTTGGTTTGGCAGTTGTGCCAAGTATATTTCAAGAATGCATGTCCAGACTTTTGAATGGTGCTAACAGTTATGCTACAGCTTATCTGGATGATCTGATTATCTTCTCCAAATCATTTGCTGAACATTTAGACCACCTTCAGGATGTATTTGACAGAATCAGAAAGGCAAACATGAAATTGAAGATGAGCAAATGTAGTTTTCTAAAAGATCAAATCCCTTATTTAGGACATATCATCACCAGAAAAGGTATCCTCCCTGATCAAGAAAAAATTAAAGTGATCAAAGAAATGAAAGCACCTAGCACTGTTAAAGGAGTCCGACAATTTATGGGTATGGTTGGATATTATCATAGATACATTCCATATTTTGCAAAAATAGCGGAACCCTTGACAAAATTAACAAGAAAACATGTGACTTTTGAATGGAATGACGAAAGACAGACTGCATTTGATTTACAGAAAACAGCTCTGATAAAGGCCCCAATCCTGGCTATTCCTTGGTTTGATCACAAATTTAGATTATACACAGATGCAAGTGATTATGCAATTGGATCTGTGTTGACACAAGAAATTGATAATGAGGAGAGACCAGTATATAACCTATCTCACCAGTTGTCAAAATCCCAGAGGAATTGGCCAGTGATTGAAAAAGAATTTTTGCCATTATATTCAGTTTGGAAAAATTCAGAATATATTTGGAAGGAAGACCATTTGAAATCTTTACTGATCATAATCCTTTGAAGTATATTGATAGTGCTAACAATAAAAATGCTAAATTAATGAGATGGAGCACAAAGATTTCGGGGTTTGGTGGCAAGATATACTACATAAAGGGTTCAGACAATGTTTTAGCTGACTGTATGAGTAGGTTAGAAGGATCAATAAGTAGATATAGGGACACTGATAAAATTGAAAATTCATGTAACATTGAAGTGATTAACTCCGACAGATTGACCCCGGAGACGAGACGAATTGAGCTGGACAGTGATGATGAGGACATGGAATTGGAACCAACCAAATTGGATCCAAAATGGCAAATAATAGAAGAACAAAAGGAAGATGATAGACCGAAATCTATAAGAGAGAACCTTGAAAATAATAAGTTGAAATCAAAATTTAGAAATAAGTATTCTAATCAATGAGATCTTGTATTATATTGACAAGCATGAGCACCTTTTGGTTGAACTTCCAAAGGCTTTGCAGACCCCAATAATACAAGATATACATGAGTCGACACTCAGTCATCTGGGCCGAGATAAGACTTATGACGTGATTAAATCTAGATTTCACTTTAAGGGAATGTCCACTATGATATTTGAATATTTAGATAAGTGCATTCCATGTAATCAGAGAAATCTCAAATCGAAACAAACACCCATGCAATTAGTAGCACCACCACGCTTTTGTTTTCAGAAAATTGCAATTGGTCTAACAGGTCCATATATTGAATCTGATAATGGAAATCGTCATGTATTGACTGTAATTGACACTTTGAGTGGGTTTTTGGAAGCTTTTCCTATTCCAGATAAGAAAGCAACCACTATTGCATCCTTGTTGATTACTCAAATATTCAAGGTACTCTTGGGCAGTGGAGATGGTCAGTGATAACGGGACTGAATTTGTAAATGATATTTGATCAAATATTACCAAATTGGGTCACATACATCATATTAAAACATCTCTGTATTATCCACAAGGCAATGCAAAATGTGAAAGGGCACATCGTGTCCTGGTCTCATGTTTATCAAAAGTAAGCAAACATAATAATTGGGATCAGTATGTGTCTAGTTTTTGTGCTGCTTTCAATGCTAGCAAATCTGCTAGACTAGTACAAAATTTAGTCCATTCTATTTGATTTTTCATAGAGATGCAATAATTCCAGTTGACACCCTTCTGAAAACAAGACACAAATATCATGGTGAAGATTATTTACCCTCTGCACTTGAAATTAGAACCGTGCTTATTATCTAGTCCGTAAGCGTTTGATTAAGCAGTCTACTGTTAATAAGAAATAATTTGATCAGAAAAATAATGTACATGATGTACATTTTGAAATAGGAGATGCGGTGTATGCCAAAAATATGCATAGGCAACACAAACTAGAGGCATTATGGGAACCTCACTACCGCATCACAGTTCAAACAGGTAAGTATTCTTACCAAATCCAACACCAAGTAACAGGTAAGACTCGGCGTGTCCATGCTTCTAATCTCCGATTATCTAATCCAGAGGATGGTTGGGATAACCCTCAGACTGATACTAACATCAATCGCGCAGTGCGATATGCTCACTATGACTTAAGTGCAAGTGACTTTTCTGAGTCAGAAGATAATTCACATAATGAGGAGGGATCAGAAGATGAGCCTCCTCATGAATCTGAGGATGAATCTCTCATTGAAAATGGGGACCCAGAGCCCTCTGCAGAGACCTCAATCAGACCTTCTAGACAGGCTAAAACGGATGCATTACTGAAGATTAAGAATGTTAGGGAAGTTAGGGAGGTAGATCACCCTGTTTCGGACACAGCGTTACAACATCATATAAAAACACAGGTGCAGGAATCATTCCAAACATTCATGCAATCATTTACTTCGGCTTTTCAACAAAGTTTAAGTAACTCATAAAATATTAATTTCATTTCATTTTACAGCTCACACATCATGTCTGATACTACTGCTTTTCTGCAGTTCATCATCATCCACTTAGCCCATATTGTTGAAGATACTCTCACTGTTTTGAATGCCACTAAAATTGAACTAAGTACAACCAGTGAAACAGTAAACACTTTGATTACCATGACTGATTATATTCAATCTCAGATGACTAATGTCACAAATTCTCTATTAACAAAGATAGACAAAATTAAACAAGATCAATTATCAGATATTTTAGAACACAATTTATCACCAGCTGTAATAGCTCCAGTGGAACTGCAGAAAATTCTATATCATATAAAGAACAGTTTAAAGTCCTCATTGCAGTTACCATATCAAATAAACACTGAGCTATTATCATTTTATAAACATGTGTATTGTTTTCTGAGTACACGTCATGATAATGGTTTGGGTATAACCCTGAGCATTCCTTTGTTATCAGAGTGCCAGGTTCTCTATGTATAAAATTGTTAATGCCTATGTACCTCAGTTGAACAGTGCTATGTCTGTTAAATATAATTTACCTTTTAATTATTTGGCTTTGTCTGAGGATAGAACAAAATACATCGTTGTAGATGAAGTCACTTATCTCAGATGTTCACAGCCTAATGTTAAATTCTGTAATTTTAATAGGCCAATATTGCATGTGCCTAATGATATTTCTGAATGTATATTTTCAATGCTATTGAAGCATGATTCACATAATTGTAAAGTTGAAATATCACATGATATTATGACCTTTCCTCAGGGTCATTATATAGGCAATGGCTCCTGGATGATCAGCACAAGGAAGGAAATTATCTTTTCTTCTATGTGCATTGATAAATCCAAATTTTCTATTCTAGTTAAACCACCAGTAGGTGTAGTAAACTTACCAGTATGTTGTAGTGCTCATTCTACAAGCATTGTAATTCCATATAGATTTATCCATGAAAGTTCTGTACTTATTAATCAGCTGACATTTTTACTGCAGCTTAATATGTCAGTTTATACTTTTAGTGATCACGATCAACCTGAATCCCCTGGTCTTCTTTATCAGTTACCCAATAAGGTCAATATGAACTCTGATAATGATGGCACAGTCGCTGTGCTACTTAACAGATTACATCATCATGTTGAAAAAGTATATTCCTTCAAGAGAAATTTGCCAGTTCTTGGAAATTAATTTTAGGTATTAGTTTAGCTTGCATTAGTATATTGGCTGTGGCAATTGTATTTGTGTGTATAAAATGCAAGTTGTTTGCTAAGTTTTCTCCTTAGCCAGTTCTCACTGCAACGGTCCTGGACAAGCCGGAAGTGACTGAAAAATTGTTATCATCATCAGGTGTGCGTTCTTCATCACCTCCTGCGTCATATATCCTAAATTGTCAGCTTACTGATGATATTTATATATAATTATATATTTTGAAGTGACCATACATAGCTGGCAGATTATATTTCCATAGCGGAAATTGTGAACATTTTCCGAAGAGGAACACTTGAAGGAACTTTATATCCAAAGAGGACGGTTCCTATGGCGCTTCAACAGTTCACTTTACTGTCTTAAAGTTTGTGTGTTATACTGAAGTCTGCTGGCATGTTACGTCATTAATTTCTTGAGGATTCATTAATATCAAAGGGATGGATGGATCTTCTGGAATTTTCATGGACGGTTGTTATCTACATTCTTCTGAAAGGACATCTATACTGGATAATCTTATTTTAGAGACTCTAGTAATTAATGTAGTTCCTTGGGTTGTATTTATTAACCATGAACATATTAACTGACTGGTCTGAATGCCAGATCACTATGAATTGGATTATCTTTTAAAACAAAATGTGTTTTAAATAGTAAACATCGTTTGCACCATTCTAAATTCTATGATATTATCTGAGGTAATTTCTGAATAGTTCTTACAGAAGAACTGTAATGTTTGTAATTTCATTTATAATACTTTTCTCATTATCGTGTGTTTCAGCACATTACTATTTTTCCTTGTTCATTTTTGTGTGCTTCAGCACACATTAAGTGGGGAGGGATTGTTATAGTATATTTTAACTATAATTTTATAATTAATCATTATAGTCTATTTTTAACTATTAATGTCATATAGTGAACTCCAGTACTTGTGCTACCATCTTGTTTAACCATATTTCATAACAGTTCATGTGGGGTGATGATCAAAAGGACAATGTTCTTAACAAATATATGAAGTCATGAACAATGTTCTTTTACTGATAATAACAAGCCAATATGGAATCACGTGAAAGACACTCATGGTCATCGGACACATATCATTCAAAGGTCTTAACCTCACATCACGCCACCATTCAGGTTATCTAACTGGAGTTCCTATATAAACCCCTGTCTGCTCAAATAAATTGAATCTACATCTGAAAATCACAACGAGCGGTGTTTGGTTGTTCTTCCTAATTTCCAGCTTACAGCGTGATATATTAGATCCGACATGGTGGAGAGTCAAACCCGGCTCAATCCATACATCAGTATAGGAATGTGTAACGCACACCAATATAGGAATATGTAACTTACACCAGTATAGGAATATGTAACATAGGATCTTAAAACATCAGAATGCTGGAAGTCAATATAACATAGAGGAGATAAAATCAATATATAGACATACAGCAAGATGGCAAACTTACGGCCGGATGCATTTCTACCGAAACCATATGATGGGTCAGACCCGACTCTTGCAGCTGCACATTGGTACAACTTCCTGGCCGATATGCACAACTTAAATGATGCAGCTAAGTTGACAAGATTTAAAATGATCTTAAGGGGTAGGGCTCGTAATTGGATCCAGGGGAAGGTATTTGCAACGGTGGTAGAAATGCGTAACGCATTTATCGAACACTACTCAGGAATTTATTCAAGGGAAGGGGGCAAGACCAGAGAGGACTGAAACTAGAAGAGAGTGAAAGTATTGAAGCTTTTATGGCCAGAATAAAGCCACTGGCTGAGCGTCTTAACAAAGACGACGATGACATACAAGAAAAATTGTATGATATACTTCCTGAAGAGATTAGTGAACAGGTCGAGATGGCCGGAGGCAATTTAGCGAACACCATCCAGTTGGCCCAACAGAGAATAGATATTAAGTCAATGAAGAAGAATGTCGTTAAAGAAGTAACTTTCATAGTGGGCGAAGAGATGAAGTCGCAGATGGAATACCTAGCCCTCAGTAATGAAAAATGGCGACACTGGCAGAACAGGGAACGGAGTATGGAAATATGGCAAAACGGAGGAAGAAGTAGCGAGAGAAGTAAAGAACGGTGGCAGGAGAGAGGCAGAAGTGGTGATAGAAAAGGGTTTGAAGTTAGCACCAAAGAAATGTGAGTTCTTCCAAGACAGAGTTGGGACATGAGATCCTTATACAGGATGGTAGACACAATCACAATCACTACTTAAACCAATCTATGGACTTAAAAGGTGTTAAATTCAAGTGGGAGACAATACACCAAGAACACTTTGAGAAAATTAAGTCACGAAGCCATGGTCTTCTTAGGTTATATTGTGACACCAGTAAGACAGCAACTGGTTCTAGTCTTTTCCAGGTACAGGACAATGAAGAACGTCTTATAGGAAATCACTCAAAAGCATTACCACCAGCAGCAGCTCATTATGGTATATCAGAGCTAGAATAGAGACTCAAGTAGAAGTGAAAGCAGGAATTTCAACAGACAAAGAGACTCAAGTAGAAGCGAAAGCAGAGACAGAAGCGGCAAAATCGAAGCAGGCAGAGTAGCAGGCCTAGGAGCAGGAACATAGACCGGAGCAGCTCAAGAGGAAGAGAGATATGTGAATTGTGTTTTAAACCTGTTCGCTTACATCATCATCACCCTTTTGTCATATAATCTTGTTATCATGTTATCAGTGTATTGTGTTATCAGCGTTATCAGGAATCTATTGTGGTATAGACATGTGCCTTATCAGTATTATTTGTATATCATTGATAAGGACGGCGCACACAGCCTGACCTACATTGTACTATATTATCATGTGAATAAATGATACCAGAAAGTTGTACCTCAGGATAGCGTTGTGTTATGATCTATCATATAGTATATACATCACTAAAGCACAGTACTATGATGGCTTTGTATCACTATTTCATAGGTTAGTGGCTCATTTATATATGTTACTAACTTTAAGTGTATGTTACATTTCAAGATTCAATTCTGTATCTTACTGACAATTTTGGGAATCTAAAACTTTATTATTATGTTCTTATATAGTTTTCCCATGGGCTACTTTGTGTGAAGGAAGTGTCCTATGCCCAGAATATGGCGTTAATTTCAGAGATATAGGATCTCTGGAACCATACAGTGATGATTACCAGATAACTTTCTTTTTGAAATTCCAAAGTTCGATTTCAAAATTGCTAGTAATCATGAATTTGATTGTCCTTCGGTAGTGGACGAATTTACCTTAAGAATCTGTGAGCATTACCTTCCTGTCTTCGTAAATCATATTGAACAATCCAAACATCTTGAACATGACATTAAAGAAAGACTAAACAGTATAAATTCTAATATGTTACTAGATCAAAGAAGAGAGAAAAGAGGATTTGCTATGCTTTTACCATTACTTAGTGGTTTCTTTAGCGCAGGCATAAATGCTATTAATACATACTTAAAATATAAAAGGGTAAATGCATTGAAGAAATCTATCAAATTCTTAGCTGAATCACATTTTGAACTAAAATCTGACTTCTATGACTTCAAAAAGTACATGATTACTCTCTCTGAAATTAATATGAATGTCATGAAATATAACAGCAAGAAAATAGCAAATTTAAGCTATACTTTATATCATCTTTCTAAGGGAATCAGTGAGAGATTTGATACTCTCAATTATAACATAACATTCCTTCAGAAACGGGTCAACACAATTTATGTAGTTTCTAAATTATCTTCGGAAGTTTTTATGTACTTTAATGAAAGATTATTTTTAATGAAAAACCTACTAGAACATATTAGGGACATTGAATTTGCAATTACTGATCTAATGCTTGCCAAGTTACCCAGAAATATTGTCACACCTAGCAAGCTAAATAATATTCTAAATCATGCAGCAGAAATGTTGTATGAAATTAACTCTAATTATCAATTTGCCTTTGACCATTTGGAAGACTTCTATAGAATACAAAATGTGGGATATACCATAAAAGATCACAGAATCATTATAAATTTAGCAATCCCTATTGTTCATGCTTATCAAAAACCTTTTACTTTATATCAGGTAGATACAGTTTTTGTACCATTTGACATGTCTAACCCTAACCATAATTCATACCCCAAATTGAACCCAGAAGTAAATTATGTTGCTATTTATGACAATAACCTCATTCATATTGTCACATATAGTGAAGCCGTCAATCATACTTAAGGTACAAATCACAAGCCAGCGAGTTGTTATCAGTGTTATCAGTGTATATGAATATGTCCCCAATCTTAATAAAGATCAGTTACCAATTATCTATCGTGGTGTTCGTGTCCATTATGTAATAGAGAGAGACAGTCATAAAAAGATCCCACATGGTGGAGCACCGTGGTTAATACAATCGGACACCATGGCACCACCCGGGGAGGAACAGGCGGCAGCGCCAGCGGCAGCTGCGAGGCCTGCAAACATCAGGCGGGATACCTTCCTACCCCCGCGTTACACGGGAAGAGACAAAGGCCTAGTTACTAGCCACTGGGCATCGTACCAAGACTACTGCGAGGAGCAGGGATTATCGGAACAAGATTCCATCAAAACATTTAGACTGACCCTATCCGAGTCAGCCCGAGATTGGATCTCAGGAAAAAATTTTGATACGTTGGGCAGTCTGAAGAAAGCCTTTATCTCCCACTTCAGTGGACTATATACACGGGAGTCAGAAAGACAGGCATGGAAGGACCTCAAACATAAACAGGGGGAATCCCTCCACACTTTCCATACCCGTATGACCCCTTTGGCACAATCACTGGGGAAGGATAACCTGGACAAGGTTGACAAACTGTGCGAGAGCCTAGAAAGCGAACTCTCACCCGAGTCTATAACATCGATCATCCTGACAAGCGGTGATAACGTGCAGACATTTCTCCAAAATGCACAACGTATGATAGACAGGAAACAACATACCCCAAAACCAGAAGTGACATTCAAGGTAACACAAGAAAATGAGATAGAGCAGCTGAGAGAGGAAATGCAGCGAATGAGCGTAAAGCAAGAGGAGATCCTTATGAGCTTGGCAGAGAGCAAAGGGCTACACCAGACGTGGACGCTATGACAGTAGAGAGCGTTACCATGGTTACGGCAGTAAGGACAGAGGCAGAGACCCGAGGCGACCACGCTACCAGAGTAAGGAAAGAACAAGAGACTGGAGCAGACCACGCTTCCAGAGCCGAGAAAGGGGCAGACAGTGGAGCAGTCCACGCTACCAGAGCAGAGAGAGGAACAGAGACTGGAGTGGACCACGCTACCAGAGCCAAGAAAGGGGCAGACAGTGGAGCAGAGGACGCTACCAGAGCAATGAGAGAGAAAACAGCCGTGAGAGGTATAACAGCAGAGACCGTGGAAGAGCAGACAGTCAAAAATATTCAAAATAAACAAATCAATTCCTGTGGCACTCATAGATCTAAATTGCTCTCAGTACAAATATGATACTATCAGTCGTGTACACATAGGCACAGATAACACAGTCATGTATCTGAATGAACAGGATAAACGTGATACATTGTTTTGTCATGATTCTTCACAAAAAGTTGAAAACACATACGAGCATAACAAATCAAAATATCCACATTTAGATTCAGATGATCCACTTCTAAAACAATCAGAAAAAGAGATATTAGAGAAAACTATTAAGGTAGACAGTAAAATATTAACATCAAAATCAGACAGGGATAAATGTTTGAATATGTTACTTGATCATAGAGATGTTTTTAGTCTATATGGTGAATGTGGAACAGCAAAAGATTGCGAACTTGACATACAATTGACTGATGATAAGCCATTCATGATAAGACCTTATACAATCTCGGAGAAAGAAAAAGAAATTGTTGACAAAGAATTAGAGAAAATGGTAAAATTGGGAATATTAGAAAAAGGAATGACAGATTTCTCATCGCCCTGTATGTTGATTTCTAAAGCCAATACTAAAGAAAAACGTTGTGTGGTAGACCTCAGGCATTTAAACACCAAAATTCGCAAGATGAACTTACCAATCCCATTAGTCAAAAATTGTATGCAAATTTTAGGCAATTCTGGTTGTACAATCATGTCAAAAATCGATATAAAATCAGCATTTTATTCACTCAACATATCCAAAAGAAGTCAAAGATATTTTGGAGTAAGTAGTTATGCTGGTGGAAATTCCTATTATTTCAAGAAATTACCAATGGGGTGTTCAGTTTCCCCAAGTTTGTGGCAATCTACATTAAATGACATATTGAGTGAAATTCCAAATTACAAAACATTCATTTTAGCAATAGCAGATGATTTACTGGTATTTTCGAAGACAGTTGATCAACATTTCAAACATTTAGAAACACTATTCAAATTATTGAAAAAGAAAGGATTAAAATTGGCACCTTCTAAATGTAGTTTGTTTCAGTCAATGTTAGAGTACATGGGACACCAGCTGATCGTCAAGGATAACAAGGTATGTATCACACCCACCAAGTCAAAATGTGACGCGATTAGACGATTAGGCATACCTCACACGAAATCCCAGATTAAAGGATTTTGTGGTGCAGTCAACTGGTTATCAATGTTTCTACCAAAATTGCAATTTCTTTTAAAACCAATTTATGATTTGACTAGGAAAAATAACACAAAAACATGGGATGTTGAACACCAAGAAAGTTTCAATAAAATCAAAGACCTTTTGGTAAAACCACCAATTCTAGTATTACCACAGAGTGAAGGTAAGTACAAATTATTTGTAGATAGTTCTTTGAAGGCAACAGCGTCAACATTAATGCAAACACAATCAGATGGAGATAAGATAATTGGCTATTATTCTAAAGCACTTAATTACCCAGCCACAAAAAATCTATCGATCAGTGAACTGGAATTAATGGGGATCCATTACAATTTACAAGCGCATAGACATTTATTATCATCAGTGAGTTTTGAAGTTTACACAGATCATAGTAGTTTAATTCAGATAATCAAGTCCAAACATGGACCTGCAACCTTAAGAATCAAGAAATTATTAGAAAAACTTTCAGCCTTTTCATTCAAATTATGCCATATCAAAGGGGCATCTTTGTATTTGACAGATTATCTTTCTAGGTCACCCCCGACAGATGAAATGATAGAAGAACAAATAACCCCAATCACATATTATGTACAAGAATCAGTCAAGCCAGTAATAACAAGATCAATGAGTAAAGCTAATTCAATACCTACAGGACGTTTGACTAGATCACAGGCAGTAAAACATGATATCAAATTACCAGAGACAAATGTTTATTCACTACCAAGTAGAACAAGAAATAAGCCAGTACAGGCGGCACCAGCCACAAATGACATCATAGTGCAAAGTAATGAACATAATGAAGTAGGTCCAAAAGTAGATAATCAAAATAAAAAACCACAAGAAGAAACACGAAATACATTAATCAATCCAAAAGAACCTAAAGACAAAGATGAGTTAACTTTTAGAGACAAAATTTCAACAGACAAAGAACATGAAATAACAGAGGAATATTTGCCACCATCAGAGTTGTTATACAGGAAAAGGAATCCATTGTTCAAGGAAATTGAGTCACACAATATTGTAAGAAGGTCAATCCCACATCAGAAACAAATAGATAAAATGCTTGCAGAAATTAAATTCAAAGCCATATCAGATTACAACTTACCATACAATATAAGAGAAATTAGAAAAGCACAGAGAGAAGAACCTCATTTGAAAGATATTATGATTTATTTAGAAACAGGAAATTTGCCAAAACAAAAGAAAGCACAAAAAAGTATAATGCATCAATCAGAAAATTTCATATTAATTCAGAATGTCCTATTCAAAATGCATTTTCATTCAAATCATAGTGATTTCCGGATGTGTTTGTGTGTTCCAGATAAATTCAGTGCACAGATCATAGAGAATTATCATGATCAATTAAGTCATCAGGGAATAACGCGCACATTGTTGACTATCAGAAAGCAGTATTATATCAGATCATTGTATGATAAGATAGTTCAGTACCTGCGGTCATGCACAGTGTGTCAACAAATGAAAGGTAAAACTGATAAAGTTTGTGACCTTAATTCAAGAATACCTATTTCACATAGACCTTTTCAGGAACTACATTTTGACATCAAACACATGATCAGATCAAACAGAGGATATGAATATTTATTAGTTTGCTGCGACCCATATTTAAGATATGTAAGATTATTTCCATTGAAAACTAGGACAGCACTGGAAGTGGCAGAAGTTATACTACGCAAAATTATTTATCAATTTGGCAAACCAGAGAGAGCAGTCTATGATGCCGACCCTTGCTTTAAAAATCAAGTATTTTCACTCATGCATAAAACGTTGAAAATTAAACAAATATTTATATCTCCAGATAATCATGGTTCATTAAAATCAGAAAGATTCATTCAGACAGTAGCTAATTTCTTCATTACACATTTGACCAATAATGGCAGGCAATGGCCACTTTACACAGAAATTGTCGAATATAGCTATAATTCATTTGCATTACCTTCACTTGATTCATATAGCCCATTCTATTTGACATTTCTCAGGGAACCAGATGATCTAAGTGGACTACATTTTGACACAACAGAAGGAGTCACATCTAATTATAGAGATTACGTTACTCTACTAAATCAGAGAAGCCAGATAGCAAAACATACAATAATTGCTTTACAAGAGCAAATTCAAAGACAACAGGCAACAAAACAATCACAAAAGGTAACACAAAGACCATTATATACAGAAGGTAGTATAGTTTATCTTTTGTCACCAGCACATAGTGCATTGAATAATACAAACTCAAGAAAAATTAAAATGTCTTATTGTGGACCATTTTTGATATCAGAAAAATTGGATGATTTTCATTGTATCTTATCAGATCTGCAAGGTCAGAGATTAGCTTCAGTATATCATATCAACAAAATAAAACCAGGTTATATCAGGACAAATACCGGCAGTTTTAATCACATAGACCAGGTAAAGAAAGATATGAAACATGATAATAGCACAAAGGGATTACTCAAATTAGCCTAGGAATCAACTCAGGACACTGAGAAAATACAATATGAAATTAAAAGGGGTAGATTTAAGAATGGTATATTGCAAATTTTGATAAGCAAACCAACAGGCAAAGATAACATATGGATTCAGATAGAGGACCCTAAACTAGGACACAGCATAATGGAAATGAAGATTAGAACATGTGGTAGCCCATCAAAGTATCTATACAAATTGACAAGAATTAGATAAGCCAGTATCAAATCAAATATCTGTGACAGGACTGTTTTAAGGACATGACTTTGGATACGAATTGGTTTTGTTTAAAGAGGACATTCATATAACATTTTAAAACATGAGTAAAGTTAAATCTCATGATATGCTTTAGCCTGAACATGATGTATATTTCACAATTTTAAATACTATTTTCAATTGAAAACTTACACAGTTATGCAGTATTTGATCGATACTAGCAATTATCTTTTGAGCTGTGCAATTGAATTAATAGTTACATGTCATGTGTGTCATAACTTACTTTAAAGGACACAAATATATGTACATTTCAATAGGAGTATCCAAACGATTCTATGCATTACGTTTAGTAAGTATATTATCAGCAAGAATGCATTTATTTCTACAACAACGATTGTCATTACTGCACAGTTTAATCAGCACTACAGATAAGATAATATCCGCTCTGTCAGATTTGATGAATGGTAGAATACCTATCAGTCTAATACCACCCAATGAGTTACAAAGAATAATGTCTCATTCACAATCAGTTTTGTATGAGACTAATCCTACTTATAAACTTGCTTTTGATCAAATTGATGACTACTACAGGTTAGATAATGTTGGATATGTCTTTGACTCAAATAGATTGATTATCAGTTTATCCATACCTATTTTACAGTCAAATCAACATGCACTCAGTTTGTATAAAATGAGCACAGTATATGTACCAACTGATGTGAATGATCCATCATCCAAATCTTTCACAAGACTTGAACTTGAATATGATTATCTAGCATATTATGATAATAACTTCATTGAGTTAACCAATGCCCAATTAAAATCTTGTATTAGTTACACAGACAGATTTTTATGTGATACCACTCTCTTACAAATACATAGGTCAAAACTTACATGTGCCATAGCAATATTTTGGGACAGTAATCAATCACTCATTAAGAGACTTTGTCAATTCAACTATTACAATAATATTCGTCCATCAGCCCAGGTAATAGAATCAGATCAGAATATATTGTTAGCACATATAGAGACACCATGGACAATTAGTTGTGCTAAATCATCTATGCCTATTAGACACAAAGGTCATACTTTTGTAATTATTAATCGAGAAACCTTATGTGGATGTAACCTTGTGAGTAACTCACATTTTATAGCACCCAAAATCTCAGGATGTACAAAAATGAACAACATAACTCTAAGATATCCGCTAAATGGAGCAATGATGTTATATTTTGCACCAAATAGTTCACTGCGTTTGAATACTTTATATGACTACATTCCTAATGTAAAATTACCACATATAGACCCTATTAAACTGAATTCCAAAGATGTTATTTTAGAAGATAGTCATGGTGTTTCATTAGCAAGATATCATGATGTTATTTCTAAATATAAAGATCATACTGGAGAGATACAGACAAGATTAAACAGGATTCATTTTTGCCAAATTGGTTCAAAGGTAGTAATTATGGTTATGGAATAATGTTTCTTTTCAGTATCTTAGGTTCATTCTCAACATTTTTGACTATATTTTGTTATGTAAGTAAACAAAAAGGTTTTAAAGATAAATTGAAAGCTAATTGCTGTTTGTCAAAACATGGAAAATCTGTTAAGAATAGTAATTCTTACGAAGTAATTGAACTGGACGAGCAAGGTGACAATTATCTGACTCCAGTCAGTGATACAAACCGAAGACATACTGTTAGTTTTACATAAATAATAATAGAAATTCTACTTAAATATTATATTATACTTGGACAGATATTTTATATGATGTAAATTAAGTGTTTATGTTTAAAGAGTATTTAAAATATAAGATCATAATAGATCCATATTGTCACATATAGTATTTGTATAACAGTTAACATGTTAAGTATATGTAAACACATTATGTCACCTGACGGAGTAAAGTGATATATATATATTGATACTTTAAGAGTACTTCAGTGTGTTGTTTATGTAGTATATGTAATTGATTGTTTATCTCTTTAATCATTTTACAATAGTATGCTTAAAGATAAAACAAAAAGGCATGTATTATTGTATTGTATACACTGTTTAATTGTATATCGTTTTGATATACATGATTATTGTTTATATAAATTTTACTATTCAATTCAAATAATATTACATTTAAATTTCATACATAAAATTGTATCTTAAACAAAAAGGCATGTCACATATAGTGAAGCCGTCAATCATACTTAAGGTACCAATCACAAGCCAGCGAGTTGTTATCAGTGTTATCAGTGTTATCAGTGTATATGTCCCCAATCTTAATAAAGATCAGTTACCAATTATCTATCGTGGTGTTCGTGTCCATTATGTAATAGAGAGAGACAGTCATAAAAAGATCCCACAATATTACTAGAAATCAGTTAGATTTATGTATTCTTTCAGAGGAAAATATATTTGTGAAGATACTCTACTGCAAACAAGTCATAATAAAATGACTTGCCTTGAAGCGCTATTCTGGAATCTTGACAGAGATTCTATTTAGTAATCTATGCACGTTCAAATTTTATCACAAAAAGGAACCTGCAGCAACTGTTTTAGACTCTGGTGATCAAATACTTTTGGCAAACATTGATGACCAGTGGACAATAAATTGTGCAAACCAAGCGACCCCTATCAGACATTCAGGCCATCGTTGTGTTGTTTTAGACCGTAATATACTTTGTCATTGCTCTTTGACATCAGTCTCTCATTTTATACCATCCAAAATTATGGGATGTACTGACCATCTTTTTAATCTCAAATTACAATACAGTGTAAACGCTGCCGTCATCCTATATCTGTCAAAATTCAACAATAGCAAGGCAAAACTTGGGAAGTTCTCACTTTAAAGAATCACCCAGGGTGGGAATTTTATAACTGGGGACCCGGACAAGACACCAAGTAAAGGCAAGATGGATCCAACACAATTCTACATGTATATTGAAATGGAGCAAGCAGACTGTGAAGCTAACAGGCAGGAACAATGAAGAGCAGCAGTGGCAAATGAAGAACGACATGAAGCAGCAGCACACATAAAAAAGGTACCAGGATGTGATGGCTCATCGACAAAAGCCATCAGAGAATGGCTAAAAGAGGTAGATATGACAATCCCAGAATCTAAAAGAACTGTTTATATTGCTTCAAGTACTGCAGAAAGACCTCTCAGAAGAGAAATAGCATTGTATTTAGATGCTCTACCAGTCAGAGCTAACGTGGCATTAAGCAGAGAGCTTATTGTGCCCCCTGTCGAAGAGGCATCTAATAGAAAAAGAAATCTCGGATATGTTGGCCTCGGGAATAATCAGGCCGTCTTCATCACCCTGAGCTTCCCTGTCTGCTTGTGCCAAAGAAAGATGGGAGCATAAGATTCTGTGTGGACTAGACTAAGGTCAATGCTGTTACCAAAAGAATACTTATCCCATCCCGCTCATTAAGGACATTTTCGACCAGCTGCGTGGTGCATCAGTGTTCTCCACCCTTGATCTGCGTGGCGGATATTGGCAACTTCCAATTGCGGAGGAGGATATGGAGAAGACAGCTTTCATTACACATTGTGGACTTTATGAGTTCACCCGCATGCCCTTTGGTTCGGCAAATGCCCCTTCGGTATTTCAAAGAACCATGGAAAGAGTACTTTGCGGCCTAGTTGGAAGAGTCTGCAATATATACATAGATGACATAGTCGTGTTCGGAATTACTGAGGCTGAACATGCCGAGAATTTAAAACAAGTTCTGGAGAGACTTAAAGAATACCAGCTAAAATTAAAATTGAGTAGATGTGCCTGCGGACTGAGAGAAATAAAACTGATTGGGTATATTATTGATAAGCATGGAATACGACCAGACACTGACAAGGTCACCTAACACTGGGTCACCCAACAGATGTGTCAGAGGTTAGGTCATTTCTGGGAATGACAGGCTATTACAGATCTTGTATGGTTAACTATGCACACAATCTCTAACCATGCCTTGTTATCAGCAATGTATCAGGCCACACTATCAGCAAGGCGAGAATGTGACGAATAAATGATCAGTTTGGAGTTTGCCACAAAAGCATGTAGTTGTGTTATACTTCCCTCCAAACACTGGCCTGTCATCATTTCACATGGTGGAGAAGCCAACAAGATCTGGCACAGGTAAAAAAGAAAAATGGCACAGAATAACGGAGCAGGGAGAGATGCACCACGCCTGAGAGCTGAGGCATTCCTGCCCCAAAGGTTTGATGGCTCGAGGAAAGACCTGGTCAGCAGCCATTGGGCATCGTACAAAGATTATTGTGAAATGCACACATTAAATGAAAGTGAGCAGATCTCATGATTTAAACTATGTTTATCCGGCACAGCCAGAGACTGGATCTCCGGTAAAGTGTTCGCTACAATTAATGAACTGACAAGCTTTCTCAGACACTTTTCTGGGTTACACACCAGAGAAGCAGAGAAGAATCAGTGGAAGTGTATTACTCTCAATCCAGAAGAGGCAGTTGACGCCTTCCTCAGTCGGATCCGGCCATTGGCAACGAGGCTCGGAAAGAACGACCAAGATAAACTTGACAAATTGGTTGAGATTGACAAATCAGACAGATTATGGATTCAAGCTTTCTCAGACACTTTTCTGGGTTACACACCAGAGAAGCAGAGAAGAATCAGTGGAAGTGTATTACTCTCAATCCAGAAGAGGCAGTTGACGCCTTCCTCAGTCGGATCCGGCCATTGGCAACGAGGCTCGGAAAGAACGACCAAGATAAACTTGACAAATTGGTTGAGATTGCTGAGAAGACCTTGTCAGAGGCCAGTGCAGATCACATCTGAAAGAAGCAGTCAACATGTGCACCAAACCAGCAGAAAGAGAAACATGGACAATCATAAGAGGTAGATATAAACAACAATCCATAGAAATCCCAAAGGACAAATCAGACAGATTATGGATTCGGTTAGAACAACACCCATGGTGCATAGCTTTAGTCGACTTTATACTAGATAATGTAAGGATTTTTGGAAATGTGCAAAAATACAATAGGTAACTGAGCTTTAAGGTTTCATGTGATGATATAAAGGACTATGAATTTGGACCAATAGCTTGGATAATATTTAATGACATTTGACCATTTTGACACTCCTTTAATGAATTCATCATTTTGTAATGTGAACATGGCTTGCCAGTCATTTGGTATGTAATCTATATTTACACAGGATGTTGTAAGTTACTTAGCTTTAAATCTATACTTTTACAAGTACCATTGTACATTGCATTCAAGGATGGATTCATGATTATTTCAAATGAAATAACCAACACTTTGTAAGTAGATTACAACATAACAGTGTAACCATGGTATATCCACTCTAAGTGTCCGGATACAGCTACTTGCTTAATAAGGATGTCATAAAACTCCATGAGAGATACTCAGTTAAAAACAGGTGAGCAGTAGGGTGCACTCAGGGTGACATTTCTCAAGAGGGCTCATTATTTGAACACACTTAATGTAAGTGTTTGAATATGTAATTTGGAAGTTTGAGAGTTTAAGGAATACATGTTGCTTGTATTCAAAATCATTATTATTTTACTATATGATTCCATAGTACATGGAAAAACCGATTTAAATAAAACGTATTTTATCCACTTTTGTGGAATTAGTTGAGGCTAGTTAGACTAGTTAGATGTAGTTAACAGACACATATGGTGGTAAAACTATGGCACTTGATATGATGTCACTCACAGTTTTACAATCGCGGCATGATATACTTTGATTCCAACACGTATCAATCATAAAAATATAGATTATCAGTTCATACACATTGATATGACCTTGACAAGTCAAGACATGTGTCTCTTAAATAACTTTTCTCTCTCTATATATATATTTTCCCACAAAGCTTAAATTATTATTCAAATGAATGGGACCAATAACATGTTCCAATTCTTTTACTGGATCATTCTATCACATATTCTATACACCAGGGGAGATATCCTGAGGTCTGAATATGGGGTTAACTATAAGAAGATTGGATTACTGGAACCAGCCTCGGACATTTACCAAGTAACACTTTTCGTGGAGTTACCTAAGTATAACTTAAAGATAGCCAAGGAATTGGAGCTGAATTGCCCAAATGATTTAGATGACTATACATATGATATTTGTGAAAACTATATCCCAGTATTTGACTCTTATGTAGCAAGAACAAAGATTCTGGAAGACAGACTTAAAGACAAGATTGGGAGTATTACCTCACCATTTGACATATCAAGCAAGAAAAGGGCTATTCCTTTAGTAGCTTTAGCTGGATTCTTTTCAGCAGGTATTAATGCACTGAACTCTTTTCTACAGTACAAACGTACATCATCACTAAGGAAATCAATAGCATTTATGAAGGACTCCCACTTTCACTTAAAACAGGATTATTTTGACTTTAAGGATGATATGCTCACATTAACTAGTATCAATACAGATAGGACACGAAACAATACTGTAAAGATTGCTGACTTATCATATGATGTTTGGCATATCACAAAAGCAGTAGAGGAACAATTCAGTAGTATTAATAAAACATTGGATTTCATTTCTAAATGTCTTAAGGCATTAAGAATAGTAAGTGTTTTGAATGCCAGAACTTTCAATTACATCACAGAATGACTGTATCTTTTGGAAGACATGGTCTCCCATGTAGATGGTATTTTGCAATTGGAGGCTGTGACAGATTTAATGAAATAAAGTGCCAACCTCAATATTACCCCCTAATTAAAAGGAATTTTAGATCATGCTTTACAAGTGATGTATGCTGAAAATCCAAATTATAAGTTTGCATTTATACTGAGGATTTCTACCGTCTAAACAATGTAGGGTATAACTTCACTGACAACTGATTAATTGTCAATTTAGCAATCCCCAAAATTCACACGTACCAAGAACCTTTTGACCTGTACAAAATAGAAACGGTCTATGTCCCTACAAACAGCAGTGGGATCACCACTTCATACACTCAATTGAAATCAGAAACAAGGTACTTGGCCACATTTAAGAAAACTTTATTCAATTGAGAACTGACCAATTAAATTTGTGTTCAAGTTTTGCAGACCGATTTCCATGTGATGATACGCTCCTACAAATCCATTCATCAAAAATGACTCGTTTTACTGCTATATTTTACAACACAAATCTAGACTTAATTAAAACCCTATGTCATTTCAAATATTACCATAATATCAAACCAACAGCAGAGATTTTAGAGGCTGATGACAAAATCTTACTTGCAAACTTTGACCTACCATGCATGGTAAATTGCCAGCATATCTCCACACCTGACCGCCATGATGGTCATCAATATGCAGTAATAAGCTGTGACACCTTGTGCGGCTGTTCAATAACAAGTGAAAGTCATTTTATTGCTCAGAAAGAAACAGGATGTTTAAATTCTCCATTTAAGATTCGACAAGTACAGCCTTAATGGTGCAATGTTACTACATTTTGGTAATATGACTGAAACAACTAATTAAAAAAAACTAAATATAAGTTCTTTGTACCAATCCATTCCTAATGTACCATCCATTGCCAAAGCTTTCTTTGAAAATGGACCAATATGATGATGTCCTATATGACACACGTGAGATGGGGGTGGATCTTTCTAGGTTTTCTAATATAATGCATAAATATGATCACACTTACTGGTCCAAGCAAGATAGATTGAAAGAACAGACAAGCTTTGAATATTGGTTTCAACAAAATAATTATGGATTCAATATTCTATTTTTATTAGGTATTTTGGTCACTTTGTGTCCAAGTGTTATTGGCCCTTAAATCTAGAATGTCAATATTATTGAAGTTAGCAAGTTGCAGGAGATCGTTTTATAAACATTTTATAAGAGAGGAGACCTTCTGCATTAAAGAGGAACTGAAGAGCGTACATGAGGAGAAGCAAGTGCTGTTATCAGACATGATGGACCGCCTCACAGTCTCACAGCAGCAGATGGAGAAGAAACTGGCGGAATGGAGGAGTCACAAGGGTCAACACAACATGGAAAGACAAAGCAGGAGTCGCAGCCGTGGACGACATTGCTTTTCAGAACAAACCCGCAGCCAAAGCCGCAGCATATAATTGGGGAGATCGGCAACACCTGGAAAGACCAAGGACTCGTGCTGGCACTGTGGTAAGAGTGGCCATAGCTGGCACAATTGTTTTGCTTTTGAGGATGAACTCAAGTGTAAACATTTTTAGCCCATCCAATGGAATGCACCCGCCCAGAGGACAGTAAAAGGCTCACAGACCAGGTAAAAGTTACAAATGAACAGTCACAAGAAACAACAGCCAATATTACCACCACAGACTTTAAAGATATTCTTCAAAACGATGTATGGTAAGTGGTATCCTAAAGAATAAACAGAAAGTAACAATGCTCATAGATAGTGGGGCCACAAGGCCACAAGTCAGTTAGACAAGCTATCAGTTCCATCAATACAGTTTGAATGTGCGGATGGTAATCACATAAAGGGCGAATATGCAATCAAATTGCCAGTTGTCATACAAGGAACTGAACTAAATATAACATTTATAACAGTACCCTTCCTTTGGAGTATTGATATGACTGTTGATTGTCAAAGACTCTTCAGGAACTAAATGCAATATTGATTTTTAACACAATACTCTAAGTTTTAAATCTAAATCAGTTATTTTGAAAACAAGCAAAAAGTACAAATTATTACCAGTGGAAACAAGAGACATTACATTATGTGGAAAATTACCACCATTTATTAGAAATTGTGATGTATTGATTCAAAGCAGAGGATTCCTGAAAAACTAGTTCAAACATATTAGCAAGAGCACATAATGGAAAAAATGTCATCAGGGTTAACAATAATACAAGGGAAATTGTCACCATTAAGTCAGACAAAGTCATCACATATTTAGACCTTAAAAGCACACTATACACCTACCGTGAAGGTTCAAGAGTATATATCATTAAAGATCAAACAGTTATGTATGCACAAGCAGGGACTATCAGACCCTTCATGCTTTGTGGTGAGGGAGCCAGTTTTATGACTCCAGATAACTGTAAATACACTGTCAGTGATGACCTGTACAAGCACAATGTGCAGCATTATCAACACTTAGATTCAGATGACTAAAAGCTAAAAATGACACCCAAAGATATATTAAAACAAGATTTAAAAATTGGGAATGAGATTCTGACACCAAAAATGAGAGAAAAATTAAATTAAAGCAGGTTTGCCGTTAACAGTACAAGAGGCAATCACCACTTCAAGTGTGATCGATTTGGCGGAAATGACTGAATTAGTTCAAAACCATTTTGATTTAGCAGCTCACAGACAGAAGTCAGTGTCTTTCACGATGGCCGCACAAGCGGATACACCAAATTATATATTGCTGAATATCAGTGAAAGATTGTCGAGGATTGAGTTTGCTCAGGATTATCAAAGGTTCAGATTAGAGCGATGTGGTTCAAGGGGTCGATCAGATAGAAGGGACAGTTCTAGGGATCGCAGTGATTCCACAGATTGGTATTTCAGGAAGGATAATTCTCGGGACGGTAATAGGTCGCCAGCATCTCGGGGTACATCCAGAAGGGATAGAGAAGATTACAACAGAAGATATTCTAGATCACCCTCTCAAGGAAGATTGAGAGAGAGATCCTTTTCTAGGGACAAGGGTGATAGCAGTGGGAGAAAGACATTAAATGCTTCTATTGTGAGGGGCATCACCCCATATATCGAAATGTGAGCAGATGGTTGGTGATAAAAGAGGTGTGGCCAAGTGCCAGGAAGTAGCCTCAGTTAATGATAATAAAATTCAGTTAACATCTAACAATATGACTAGTGCGAAGCTTGCAGATTGATCGCAACTATTGCTCTTGTGTGATTCAGGAGCAACTGGAACGTTGATTAGTGAACAATGCATAACTAGATCTATATATTTATCATCACTGAAAAGAGGAAAGTGTGATAAAAGGAAATTTAAGGTTGCAAACGGGGAGTATATGTCATCGGAACATGAGATTACATTTGGATTATTTAAATAACTACACTTATGATATCTACAAAAATCTATGTTCAGTATATAACTTCTATGCAGCAAGAACAACAATTCTGGAAGATAGACAAAATTGATATTATTACTTCAACTCTTTTCTGAAGTACAACTGCACTTCATTCATCTCTAAGGTAATTTCTTAGAGGTCTCCCACTTTAACTTAAAACAGGATTATTTTGACTTTAAGGATGATATGCTAACATTTGGCAGCCCGCAGACAGAAATGGCGCCTTGACAGGATGATCAGATCAACATCAATGAGAGGCTGGCCAGGATTGAGCTTGCTCAAGGTGAGCAAAGGTCTAAGTTTGAGAAATCTGTGATGGTTCTAGGGGTTGATGAATCAGGCGAGACCATTCCAGGCCGCTCAGTGATTCTAGGAACAGGTATTATAGAGAAAGTGATAGGTCACCTGGATTTAGAGGCAATTCAAGAAATGTTAGAGATTTGGAGAAGAATTTAAAAAAGAATTTAAAAAATATTAAGAAATGATTAAGAAAAAGTAGGCAAGGTCACCCTCACAAGTGAGATCAAGGGAGAGATCTCGTTCATTCATCAGATGTTTTTATTGTGATGCCAATCAACCAATATTAAAATGTGGGAGGATGGCAGGTGACATAAGAGAGGTGACCAAGCACTGTTAATCCCATGAATAGGGCATCAACCAGATGCCAGGAAATGTCCATGTCTGCACTTGACAAGGTCATTCAACTGACATCAAGCAGTATGACATATGCCGAACTCATAGATAGATTTTAGCTCTTGCTTTAGGTCCTATGTGACTGAGAGCAACTAGGACACTATTTAGTGAGCAAAACCAGATCTGTGAATTTGCCATCCCTGAATAATGTCCCAAAGAAGATTTAAGGGAGAATAGATATATGTAAATATAATTGAACAAAAACAGCTATTTCAATACAAACCAAGCACATTACCAAGCTGATGGTCCCTGACTAATAGATGAGAAAATCATGGAAAGGGACATTAACTTGAAAAAGGATTGGTTATTTAGTGAGCAGGATGAGTTGTGGAAGTCGAATAAACTGATCAGCAATTACCCTTTAATATGCCAGTAATAAGACAGGCACCATAACTGAACTTAACATTCATTCCAATAAACTCCCTTGTTTGTAATTATAATACAATGCGGAAATTATGCATAGGGGGAATTTTAAAACCGTTTGTTTCCATCATTTAATGGAAATTGGTTGTCTAAATTCGCAGCACAGGGTCCATAAGAAAGTGCTGAGTTCACAAACAAGGCAGAAAAGGGATGATATAAGTATAAAAAGGTAGAACAGACTCAAGAACATGTTAAACAGATTCACAGGAATTAAAAGAAGTGTTTTGAATACAACACACATTCGGAATAGAGGCAGCTATAGAATAGTTTAGAAACTAGAAATAAGACCGAAGTCCATGTATGTAAGTCCCGATGTGTCAAACTATAAAACATAAATATTACTCTTGTTTGGAGTGTAAACGGATAATATTTAAAACGTTTACAATCAAGTGACTCAGCAAAAAAAAAATTCAAGTTAACATTACATAATATGATGTAGTTATAATTTCATCTTAGCTTTATGGTTTCTGCGTTTTGGATCGGGTTTCAGTTTATAGTAAAGAGAGTAATGCCTGAGAGCAAAGCATATTAAAAGCCAGGATTTGGGGGTAATTTGAAATCCAATTGAATAGCATGAATGACTGAATACAAACAGTGTAAGTAATAGATAAGTCTAAAATACATAGAACTAGCAAGAAAAAAAGAAGCGCATGTGAAAAAAATATATAGCAAGAAAGACTTCTTTAAAAAAGGATACTGTGCTGTTTAACCATTCACTGGGAGGTTGATTTAGTGTTATTATGAATACACTCCGCCAGAGGGCGACATGGTGAACCTATCTGACTTACATTTGGTGCACAGCGTGGCAGGAAATTAAAATTTGGCGCCAAAATTAGGCTGCCATATACACACAAACTGATGACGTTAAACATACCGAATGTGTTGAATATAAGACAAGATTAATGAATAATGATGTATTAACTAACAACACAGTTGCCTATATTCCAGGCGAAAACCAGCTGTGAAGGTAACCCCAATCCTGTATCTATATACTACAAACATTCTGTTCACTTACACAGATCAATGTTATTGGTTAAATAGCGTCGGGTGTAGAGGAACTGTAGAGGGTCACGTGTTCATCACCCTTGCCTTACCCATGAGGCCAGCCTGGCAGCATAGCACTACTCTATATTTAATATTGAGCATTCTCTCGTCCCGCCAAAGTTGCAGTTTCCTCAATGTCCCACCTGTTTCTTCCTTTACAAACGGTCTCTTAACAGGTATATCTCACTGTAGTATATGCGTTCATCCAGGTATGAGCTGATTGAGTTTATGAGATTTGTTTGCACTCTTTTAGCTGTATGAGATCGGATAGAAGACTGTCACCGGGAGTTAATGTTCTACTCTTTTCGAAGAATCACTGGGGATGTTTCTCTCTTCTGCATTAACACATAGTCACGACACCACAAACCACCTTTCTCTACTTTGTAGGAATGAAGCACTTGTCCATAAATTGGTATCCAAAGTGAGCTCACCACATCATCTCCATTTTGAATTCATGATAAACGTTTCACCATTTTTCACACCACATTTGCAAGTTGTTGATGATCACCGATTAATCAATCTTCATTTAGGTTTTAAACCTGGTTGTTTTTTTTCATTCTTATATAAAACGCGTGGTTCACAATAGTCTTGCCTTGATGCCCAACATTCAAGTGGGTTATCATTTGTTTTTCACTCTAATCAGAAAAATATTCCTTTGAGCGTATTTCAATAATATCGTGTATGTTCTGTGCTGTAGAACTATGTGTTATACAATATTCCAGCCAGTCTATTTCACTGTGAATTATTCCAATAATTTGTTACAATTCTTCATCATGCATGTAATGTGGTTTGTTCATGCTCACATATTCTTATCTTTATCCACACAGAGTATTATGCGCATATATATATATATAGTCTTATCTATGTTCCTATCAGTTGTTATCAAAGTTCAGAGGCCACCAATGACAGGTGCGCTATGGCACTATCATTAAGCCACAAAGACGCCCTGTGACCGAAGAGATTCATGTGTTTTATATTGATTGACTATGACGACCTGTCCATAGTCCAGAAAGAAAAAGCCAAACAGAAATAAAAAAACCAAAAAATATAAATTCTCTATCTAAGAATGCCAGAAATTCATCTCACAAGTTTGATAGACATAATCGTTGATATCATTTATGGTGTTCTTTACATTTCATTTATTGAATTTCAAAGGAAATGTATGTCCCCTTTCAGCTTTTTTTTATCTATCTGTGTTTAGAAACAAAATTTAAAAATTTTCAGAAAGGGGGGGAGGAATTCTATATGTACTTGCTTCACTGACTTCCTTTGTCTTGGTTTCTTGGTTTTTGTCTGTTTTTCAGTATAAGTTCAATTCAAGTTAAATATACATTGTATGCCATAATTCATTTTATCGTTCAATAGTATCATGTTGAGTTTATATACTTACATGAAGAGAATAAACAAGAAAATGGTGTCTCGGATTTGTGAAATATTGAATTGATATATTTAGTGACTTTCTATCATATTTTTGCCTAAAATTTGATACCATCTTATCAATGATAATTTTATGTAAATTTACATGTGTTGTTTAAATGTAAACTCAGGCCGCTTGAAATTTCAAGTACAGTTTAGCTGCAACCCCACCCTCTGTGACCTACCCAGTAGAGCCTACCGCAGCCCCCGCAGCTCACCCACAGAGCCCACTGCTGCCTGACCACATGACCCAGCACTGTCTCACATTTCATTGACCTCATAACAAGATTATTCATGGGTACATGATGACTGGTTTGTTCAACAGTACACTTCAAATAAACAAAGTCTTTCAGATTGAAACCTAAAGCAATGAAGCATATCATTGACTGCATGTCATTTCTTTTATAAAAAAATTAAAACATTATGTATGTGTTGTCTGAATCATCTTAATATTTGACCCCGTGTGAAAAAAACAAAGAATTCATTGAATGACAACTAAATATTCATTGAATGAAATTTTTCAAAACAGAAAATACTAAAAACTTATTACACATAAACAAAGGTATTACACTTTTTAAGTATCATAATATAAATGTTAAAGAAATTTAGTTTTGATCTTATCCAAAATTTAGAAGATATCAAATATCTTTGACATCATTTGACAGACTGGCTTGTCAGTGTGGATGCAATCTGAATAATTCAACATTACAGTGTTCTATGAAATTAATTTTCTTATTACAGTGTTCTATGAAATTAATTTTCTTATCACAGTGTTCTATGAAATTAATTTTCTTGTAAGGCCAATTTCTCTCATGAACTATTATCAGTCAATAATTTTTCATTGGAGCATTGGCAGCGTCATATTTTCCCTTAACATGCACATGAGGTGCTGCCCTCTGCCAGATTCTTATATTGAAAAGATGCTGTCAGTTTAATGTTTTGCTAGTCTAATATTTGCAACAATTATGCAACATCTATATTACTTTTTCACATCAATTATCTTGATTATTGCACACAAAAAAACTATTAAAACTATTTTATGCAAGAATTTTCACCTGAAAACAATCTCCATAGTCATCTGCCATTGTATAGACAAAATGAATAAAAAATAAATGCCCCTGCCCTCAAATTGTCTTGAGCATAAGTTATAAAACCCCTACTTATAAAAATATTTACCCAAAAGCATGTTTCAGATTGTAGGTTTTGCTACATGCCCCTCATAAAATTATTCAACTGAAAATCTTTTTTTATCTTTTAATTTGGATTATTGATTTCAATATTAAGAATACATTGGTCAAAAGTTAGTACAAAGCTATCTTCTCAGGATATTTATTCTCTTTTGACCTGTTTTTTGCCATTAAAACAACTTAAAAAGTTGCTGAACCTGGCATTTGAAGCCTTAGATAAAAAAATATAAATATATTTCATAATTGCCCTCTGGACATCATAAAATAAATCATGAAATATCAATCAGGATGTCCCCATGAGGGACTTCAAAATCTATAGTTTCCATTATATCCACTAGGGGGCAAACATTTACATTTGGGCTCCCTGGGTGAGCTGTGAGTGGGTCATATTGGGTAGGTTCTGCTGGTGAGCAATGCAGCAAAACCCAACTCGAAATTTCTAATAGCGTCCATCATGAACTGACTTGGTAAAACCTTGATATAGGATTGATCATTAATTCATATTGTCAAAGGCATATAATGGCTCCACACTTAAAATACTTCAGTTGATGGAAGAGGTCGGGTAAATAACAGTGCAAAAAGTATACCCCATATCATATAATCAACCACTATTTATTTCCTGTACTCACATATTAATGAGTTATTCATTGGACGAAGATAAATGTGGTATATGGGTATCGATGATGACAGATTCTTTAAGGGAACTACTTTCCTTATGCCAAAATAAATGTGTAAGGTCAAAAAGGTTCCCTTTTTATTACAATTTCCAGTGATTCTATTACATGATAACATTTCCTAAAAAGGAAATACCTTTCTTTGATATTTTCGTATTTAAAATAAAAAGTTAGTCCAATAAAGGCCCAATAAAATTATGCAGATCCATAATAGCGAGGATGTTAAGAAAAACTTTAAAAAACTAATATTTAAGAATGTCTAAGACAATCCTTGTCCTTTTCTTACAATTGATGGCTGGTTCTATACTGTTGGGAGTCTCTTTTATTGATATAATAAATACTTCCAACCAAGTGCTGTACTGATACAATGATTGGGGTATTTTGAACACAGCAACAAGTAAAAAGTAGGTTAAATATGTTTGATGATTGGGGTATTTTAAAATAAGTAGCAAAGTAGGTTAAATATATATGTATGACATCCCAGTGAACATAGTGTGTCATTAAAACAATGATTAACAATACGGGAGTGTAGCAGTCAATAGCAGACAGATAGTTAAACTTGTATCATCCATTGTTATTGGTGAAGCTCTTTTACATTCATTTATAAGACTATTATTCCATATAGCAGTGTATTAAAGATGCGGATGCTAACTTCGTGTTGTGGATGTCTGCCTCTCAGCCACGGTGCAGTCGGATGTGCCATTTATACCATGGTAAATATGTATTACATTTGTATGCTCACTGTAACTTCAGAATCACATTTGGAAGATCTTTTCCAGATTTGAGTATTTTTCTGCATTTAATCTATGTACTTGTTTGATTATTGTGAGACAAAACACTCGACATTTGTTTTCTAAGGCTCCAGTATTCGGTTTTTGACATATTTCAGCATAATGGAAAATCCACCATTCTTTAGCCTTATGAATGTTAGGTGACCATCTCAATTGTTACAAATTACTTAACGGAGGACTCTGATTACCAGCATATGCACCACACATCTTCTAGCCTGCAGCAGAGTTTCCCAACAAGGGACACAGCAGGCTTGACCTTCTTGTAAACTGTTAGGCTCCAAACAAAAAAACCCCCAAAAAACAAGAAAAAAAAACAAAAAAAACAACAACGAAAAAACCCATCTGCTTTCACTTTCCAATATCCTAGATCCGGAAATACCTGGACAATTGAGATGCAAATATATATTATTAAATATATAATAACCTCAGCTGTCAGGTCGCTTTCAACCTCACTGACTGATGCTTACCGTGAATGTCCAATGGGCGTAGAGCTGAACACCTCAGATTCTACTATAGGCCGATTGCCCCATTGAAAACAGCACACCGGAACTTCATATTGAAATCGGAAGTGCACAAAAAAACTCTCTAAAATCTAATTAAAATACCAAGATGGAAACCCACTTTACTGCTAAAACGTTTGGACCTTTTTTCTGCAAGGGCATGATCTGGGCCTGAAAACTGTTTGGACCGTATTTCTGATCGGATGGAATATATAATTGAAGTTACAACAGTTTTATTATATAGAAATCAAAGCGTAATAATATTATTATAAATTGCTTTCCAGACCAATAGAGCCCAATGTGAACAAAGTATATTTATTAGATAAATGTTGCTATAGTTATACACTTTTTGATTTCTAGTTGCAATGAATTGTGGATATTTGAAGCATAGTATTTCCATTTCACTTTGCTTTTATCGTCAATTATTTAAGAATAGATGATAGGTGCTCTGGTGTAACACAATAGATTCATAGAATCTCGGTTCAAACTCTGCAATGTCTGTAAATACTTTAATATCAGTCTAATTAGAATTGTTACCAAAATAAATGATTGAGATTTTATTATCATACTTTATCAGATATTTGATAACACAATTATTCAAATAGTTGTCAAAATAATTGACAATTATTTATCACATTATATATCCAACTTCAACCAAAAGATTCGACCTCATCCTGTAGAATATACCTGTCCTGGACATTTTACAATTGATGTTTATTGCAAAATTATTTACGTTGCATATCCTAGACCCATGGGTACAATGACTAAATACTGGCGGAGTAACATTTTCCTCACTACATCTGTGAGGACATTGGATGCACGTTTTTAAAAGAATTCATTTATATTAATCATGAATCACAAATTCAGGTTGTGAAAATAATATATTATGCACAGTCACTAAGTGTTCTCCAATCATCCATCGGCAAAGCCCAGATAGGTGATCTGGAGAGGTCTGAGAATTTTACTGTTTCATGTATAATCTCGTTCAGATGTGATTTTTTAAATACCCAATTGTTTTAGTGATAATTCATATTTTATGTATGATTATGTCTAAAATCTCATAAAAAAGCTTGATTATTCTTTGGATAACATTAAATAAGGAAAATATAAATACTTGATAATAATCGCCAGCTGCAAAAATTGAGTCAAACCCGTTTAAACGGCAGTTGATACGGGTTCAATTTTGACGTTTAAACGGGTTTACCGCAGTTTTTGCAGCTGGCAACTTTTCACTTCACTAGAGCTCAATCAACTCCACCAAACTTTTCTTTGGTTGCAGTTGGTAGAGACCATGGACGTTCGACAAATCCCTCCAGATCACCTATCTGGGCTTTGCCGATTGGTGATTGGAGAACACTAACAGTCACTGGCCTCATGCACAGATTCTATATTTTAAGGCAGAATAGTTTAACTAAGAATGTTTCTGTATGACGGAAGGCGCTATTTCATAGATTCTGATTTTATAAGGGAATATTTTTGTTTTTAATGGTTGTTCCGTTCCCTAACTTCTCTCTGGAGGATCTGAGGTTCAAATAAAAAATAATGTACAAACATATTGATTACGCATTGAATATTATCAATAACGATAAATAAATCTCCTAAATAAAAAATAATGTACAAACATATTGATACAATAGATTAAGCATTGAATATTATCAATAACGATAAATAAATCTCCTATATAATTGATTTATTATTTTCCTTTAAAGAAATCAAATGAACTTTTTCACCCAGAATCTATATATTTACTAAGTTATTTCTCAAAAGATTATTCTTTTTTGATATTGACTAAAGGCTAAAATTACAGTATTCAAGGAAATGTCATATTGATATTATCAAAATGGAAGTTTGACCTAAAACAAAATGTCTGGCTTCAAAGCCAGAATACCCATATTAGGAGAGATTTTAGTCATATTTGAGTTATTATAAAGACCATCTTATTTTACACCTAAAGGACTAGCTCAATTAAAATTTGTTGTTTGACAGGACAACCATTCTATTCTGAACAACTATATTTGCTTACTAAATAAACAAACATGTTCAACATGTTCAATAAAGTACGCGGGTCACATGTTCAAGGTCCAAGCTGTCTGACACCATTCCTATGATTACATTGTAACAAGTGCCATGATTACATTGTAACAAGTTGCAGCCCTACAGAATGTTACAAAATTGCATAGAGCAATGTGGCGCTAATGTCCTTCCATTATAACTCAAGTATCAAGCTGTTTCTTTTAGCTCACTTGATATGGCCCAAGATATCCTTTTAAACAAATAAGATGGTTAATAAAAGTTATTTTCATCGAAGCTTAAATATCTATTAAATAGGTACTTGGTGTGATAGAGTTGATCATCTATGGAATAACTCTGTATGAAGTCCAGATATTAGAGGACGATGACCCTGCCAATGGTGGTGAGTTAATTTATTTATTATCTCATACGAATCCCCGTATGCAGGGTGAATTTACATTGATTACTACTATGCCGTTTTGCGACATGACAATTCAATGAGGCAGCACTATATCTGCTACGAGCAGATCTCATCACGAAATGACTGAAATATTGTTGAAAGTGATTAAAACCCCAAACAAACCTATGCCATTTCATAGAATATAACATTCTTTGACTGTGTTCTGTTTTTAATTATTTTGATTTTGATGTCTCAGATCCATAATTTGGTAAAAGAAGATTCAAGTAAAGAAAAGGAGACAATGTAGATCTATTCCAATGAAGTGAAAATGAGACATTTGAATCCAATCTAACTCAGTTAAAGAAATCTTCAATAAACTTTGAAAAAAAAAGTTTTGAAACAAAAACTATTGATGCATATGAGAGATTGAGAACAATTGCAGCTTCATATTGTTATACATTTTATATTGTGTAATCATTCTTTTTACATTTAGGCATCTACAGAATGACTAAAATCATCCTTTACGTCACCATTGCGATTATACTTCTCTGGATTGTTTTTGCCGTACTTCTTATCGCTGGGACAAATATGGTATGTCAATCAAATATGGTATGTCAATCAAATAAGGTATGTCAATCAAATAAGGTATATGTCAATCAAATATGGTATGTCAATCAAATAAGTTATGTCAATCGAATATGGCATGTCAATTGAATAAGGTAGTCAATCGAATAAGGTATGTCAATTGGATAAGGTATGTCAATCAAATAAGGTATGTCAATCAAATAAGGTATGTCATTCAAATATGGTATGTCAATCAAATATGGTATGTCAATTGAATATGGTATGTCAATTGAATATGGTATGTCAATTGAATATGGTATATCAATCAAATAAGGTATGTCAATCAAATAAGGTATGTCAATCAAATATGGTATATCAATCAAATAAGTTATGTCAATCAAATAAGGTATGTCAGTCAAATAAGGTATGTCATTCAAATATGGTATACCAATTAAATATGGTATGTCAATCAAATATGGTATGTCAATCAAATATGGTATGTCAATCGAATAAGGTATGTCAATTGAATATGGTATGTCAATCAAATAAGGTATGTCAATCCAATAAGGTATGTCAATCGAATAAGGTATGTCAATCAAATAAGGTATGTCAATCAAATAAGGTATGTCAATCGAATAAGGTATGTCAATCGAATAAGGTATGTCAATCCAATTAGGTATGTCAATCCAATTAGGTATGTCAATCAAATAAGGTATGTCAATCAAATAAGGTATGTCAATCAAATAAGGTATGTCAATTAAAACAGCTAAAATGGATGACTTGTTTTGACCAGTGTCTGAGTAGTGTCCCGGTATCATGGTATTGCACATATGTGAGCTAGTGTTGTGATGTATACCATTATATATTTATTTTGAAAAAAAGTTGATAGTTTCTAATTCAAGGAACAAGCATTATTGAGAAACCGTCAAAGATACATTTTGACAAAGAGCTGAAAGAATCTGATGAGAAAAGCTGAAGACAAATTATAAAATATTTATTCTCACTTTTTCATGAAAATTAACACAGGATATATTACATGAAATCTTGGCACAAATTATCCACGCATGAAATGCTAATTTTAATAGGTTTAAGAAGTTGGAATTTAACCACTATAGAAATCATAGAGGTCACTTCTACAAAATTATTCTCCACAGTAGATCCAGGATTTATACCTGGCTCTGCAAGTAAACAGCATATTCAACTGTTTGGTTGAGTGCAAGCAACCAGGGCAAGCAACCAGGACACAATGAGTAAAATATTTGGTCATATGGGGTAACATTGCCAATTGATGTTATTGTTATTATAAGAAAGTGAATAAAAAAGGATTGAGATTTTAGTGACATGTGTACCAAAAAAGTCAGACAAAAATAGTCAGCAGGGGATGGACCATTAATCCTCAAGGGAGGAGGAGGACAAAAACCTTGACTTTTTCTTCTTGGGCAAAGCTTATATGTCAGGCCTCGCCATGAACTGACTGAATGGTATAATCTTTCAACTAGATATTTCAAATACACTCCCCTCCCAAATTACGAATGATCCATTCTAAATTACTTTTGAACATATGAAATTGCCATGAGCAAGTGTACAGTTGTGATGTTGTGCATGAGCATGTACCATGAGCCAACCGATTGACCAACTATATGGTAATTGCATGCCAATGTGCGGACTAATTCTGTGCAAGGATCAAAGTATTGCGGCAGAGGTAGTATATGACTATACCTCGCCATGCAGAGGACCTAATAACCAAAGTGGATTCCTGTATTATGCTTGATATATTAGGTGTAATATTGACTGAGTAACAGCCCCCTCCCTCAAGATAGGGGGCTGCCATAGTCAGCAATTATCTCCGAGCAATCTTTCCTTGTTAAGCATTGACAAAAGCCATACAAAGTGTCTCCAGTGTTGTCTCCAGTGTTGTAAACAAATGGTGAAGCAGTCAACAGCTTAATTGCCACACCTTTGCAGAGAACAATAGCCACTGGCCTAATTTCCCAGCAGATGACACTTGTGTGCCTTTGACCAAGAAACGTGCAAAACTGACATGGATAGTCAGTGGGTGGGACCTATGAAAACAACTTGGGGAAATTTAGGATTGAGAAGTGTGCAAAAATGGTACAATTCTGAACGCTATTTAAGTCCCTGTATGGACCCCCACAGCATACAAAGGTTCATATGATATGGTAACAATCAGGGTGTAATACTGAGATTGCCATTGTTGTAGAAGGCATGTTTGTAACAATCAAGGTGTGATACTGAGATTGTCATTGTTGTAGAAGGCATATTTGTAACAATCAAGGTGTGATACTGAGATTGCCATTGTTGTAGAAGGCATATTTGTAACAATCAAGGTGTGATACTGAGATTGTCATTGTTGTAGAAGGCATATTTGTAACAATCAAGGTGTGATACTGAGATTGTCATTGTTGTAGAAGGCATATTTGTAACAATCAAGGTGTGATACTGAGATTGTCATTGTTGTAGAAGGCATATTTGTAACAATCAAGGTGTAATACTGAGATTGCCATTGTTGTAGAAGGCATATTTGTAACAATCAAGGTGTAATACTGAGATTGTCATTGTTGTAGAAGGCATATTTGTAACAATCAAGGTGTAATACTGAGATTGCCATTGTTGTAGAAGGCATATTTGTAGAAATCAAGGTGTAATACTGAGATTGTCATTGTTGTAGAAGGCATATTTGTAACAATCAAGGTGTGATACTGAGATTGTCATTGTTGTAGAAGACATATTTGTAACAATCAAGGTGTGATACTGAGATTGTCATTGTTGTAGAAGACATATTTGTAACAATCAAGGTGTGATACTGAGATTGTCATTGTTGTAGAAGACATATTTGTAACAATCAAGGTGTAATACTGAGATTGTCATTGTTGTAGAAGGCATATTTGTAACAATCAAGGTGTAATACTGAGAAAGGCATTGTTGTAGAAGACATATTTGTAACAATCAAGGTGTAATACTGAGATTGCCATTGTTGTAGAAGGCATATTTGTAACAATCAAGGTGTAATACTGAGATTGTCATTGTTGTAGAAGGCATATTTGTAACACTCAAGGTGTAATACTGAGATTGTCATTGTTGTAGAAGGCATATTTGTAACAATCAAGGTGTAATACTAAGATTGTCATTGTTGTAGAAGGCATATTTGTAACAATCAAGGTGTAATACTAAGATTGTCATTGTTGTAGAAGGCATATTTGTAACAATCAAGGTGTAATACTAAGATTGTCATTGTTGTAGAAGGCATATTTGTAACAATCAAGGTGTAATACTGAGATTGTCATTGTTGTAGAAGGCATATTTGTAACAATCAAGGTGTAATACTAAGATTGTCATTGTTGTAGAAGGCATATTTGTAACAATCAAGGTGTAATACTAAGATTGTCATTGTTGTAGAAGGCATATTTGTAACAATCAAGGTGTAATACTAAGATTGTCATTGTTGTAGAAGGCATATTTGTAACAATCAAGGTGTAATACTGAGATTGTCATTGTTGTAGAAGGCATATTTGTAACAATCAAGGTGTAATACTAAGATTGTCATTGTTGTAGAAGGCATATTTGTAACAATCAAGGTGTAATACTGCGATTGTCATTGTTGTAGAAGGCATATTTGTAACAATCAAGGTGTAATACTAAGATTGTCATTGTTGTAGAAGGCATATTTGTAACAATCAAGGTGTAATACTAAGATTGTCATTGTTGTAGAAGGCATATTTGTAACAATCAAGGTGTAATACTGAGATTGTCATTGTTGTAGAAGGCATATTTGTAACAATCAAGGTGTAATACTGAGATTGTCATTGTTGTAGAAGGCATATTTGTAACAATCAAGGTGTAATACTAAGATTGTCATTGTTGTAGAAGGCATATTTGTAACAATCATGGTGTAATACTGAGATTGTCATTGTTGTAGAAGGCATATTTGTAACAATCAAGGTGTGATACTGAGATTGTCATTGTTGTAGAAGACATATTTGTAACAATCAAGGTGTAATACTGAGATTGTCATTGTTGTAGAAGATACGTGGGATGTTGGTTCCGTGGATGATACTGACTGGAATCCTGACGGTACTTCTCACCATCTCAGTCGCAAGACTAATTGCTAATGGTCTTGGTGAGTAGGAGATACCATTCTGGATTAAGATACAGACCTTTCTTGAAAAGGGGAATACAATGTAGAGATATTTATTTTTATCACTGTTAAACTATTGTTCATTATAGAATGTTAATAATGATTCTTAAACACAAATTATTTGTAAAGGCCTCATTAAACAATAACAATAATAACAGAGGATTTAAAGGTGTGGCTAGATCAACCTCTTAAAGTTGAAATTTAAGTATGACTAATCTTCTGAACATTTGTTTTGAGGTGTAAAATCAAATAAATATATATGTCTGTTCTATTTCCATCCTGACTATGCTATGTCCTCTCTGTTTCAGCCTTTTCTAACTTTCAGGCAATACTCCGGCTTATTATCACTATCATCATCATCCTGGTTGATGTAAGTAGAAACTATTCTCTTTTTTATAAAGTACACATGACAAGCATAACGGGTCCTGATAGACCTTATTTTGAAAATTGCATCACAGCCAGATGTCAACTCTACATCAATCAAGTTTGCAAACTTAAAAAAACGAAGAGGTGCCAAAAGAAACACTCAAACTCGAGTTTTCTTTATATGGCTTGCATGTTTCAGGTTGGGAAGGAGATTCAAAACCATTTCAAACAATATTTTGCTATGTTAAACCTTTCATATAGTATTTCACATTTTACTTTCCTAATGAGTCCATGCTCAAGCAGATTTGTGTGGCATATGCTGTACATGAATTAATCAATGACTTCATTATTGATAAAAAGGTAAACACGTTAAGTATGAGTCACATGCAAACTAAAGATTTAAAAAGGTGACATTGTTCAATACAAACTTGTTACAGTATCTACTATCAACAGCTGCAAAATCACGTCCACGATTTGATCAGGTTCTGCAGAAATGTTACCTCCAACTCAGTCAAGACTTTTCACTATTATATTAAACTAAATATATAATTTACTGTCATTCAATCAAGGCCACAGGCCGTGTCGCAGTTGGTTAGGGTGCCAGCTTATTAGCACCAGTTCCTCTGTGGTGATCCAAAGGTCGTGGGTTCGAACCCCAGCCGTGCCAGGATTCAACTCATGATACAATTTCACACATGAGCTGAGGCCTGTGCCAAAGGGTTAACCCGTTGTCCTTGTAAATCTGTGACCGGGTGGGACCTGCGACATGACAATTGAGTGAGGCAGCACTATATCTGCTACAAGTAGGTCTCATCACGAAATAACTGAAATAATGTTGAAAGTAACCCCAAAAAAACCCCCAAACAAACAAACAAACAAAGTGTCATTCACTCAGACCACCGTTTATGTCAGTGGTTTACAGTGTCATAGTAACTGCCTGGTGTGACAGGGTGAAATCTGCCGGTCTTCATGAACTATGTAAATGATGTCATGTGGCTGAGGTCATGTTACCAAATATAGACCTCCGCTGTTGACCTTTACTCCCTCTGGTCGTGATTTACCAGTTTGGGCAGTTCTCATTTACTACTAATAAAGGGAATGTACGCTATGGCCCTTTTCCCTGTATATTATTTCATGTTTTTCTTTCAAGTGAGCCCCTGATCAGCTGGTGCAGCAGATGTGGTGTATTATTTATTGAATGCATCGGTCCTATTCATATCGTTGATAAGAAGTGCACCAAAATGATATGAAAAAACAAGAGGTTACGAGGTTCATTATGAAAATTCAGGTCATTTCAATATTGTACGTGTATATCTTTTATTAATTTTTTGATATAAATATCAGATCCTGGCATCACAGAACGGCATCATAATGTCACTGTAATACACAGACTATGAATACCTTTCAACACAAACTTAGATATATATTACACCCATGTTTCACTTTTTCATACGGGGTCGACATACACACACTGCAGCCTTTCCATATTGTACTGTCGTCTGCGCATGCCCGGTGCTCTAAGGATCTAATGAATAATCAAGTCTATTCCGATATCACTGTTTATATTTCAGATTTATGCTGTGATGGTGGTAGCATCCTTCTTTAAGGCAAGGTGTGAGGATGTAGGAGAATCATCAGGAAAGGTCAACACCAAATCCAAATTAGATCCAAAATAATAACAAGCATGGTATTAAGTTGATAATATTGCATATTCGATCAAATATATAAAGATGAATTCTAAAAGAATGTTGTTTATTTATTTTGACAAATGATGGAAATAAGAGTGTCCTTGACCCAGGATCTGTAGACTGTGATCCCAGTCAGACACACTTGTACTTCCATTCATGATGGAAGAGTGTCTCGTGTCCCAGGAACTTTGGACTGTGATCCCAGGACATACTCCTACTTCCATTCATGATGGAAGAGTGTCTCGTGTCCCAGGATATGTGGACTGTGTTCCCAGTCAAACACACTGCTACTTCCATTTATGATGGAAGAGTGTCTCGTGTCCCAGGATCTATGGACTGTGATCCCAGTCAGACATACTCCTACTTCCATTCATGATGGAAGAGTGTCCCGTGTCCCAGGATATGTGGACTGTGTTCCCAGTCAGACACACTCCTACTTCCATCCATGATGGAAGAGTGTCTCGTGTCCCATGATCTATGGACTGTGTTCCCAGTCAGACACACTCCTACTTCCATTCATGATGGAAGAGTGTCTCGTGTCCCAGGATCTGTGGCCTGTGATCCCAGTCAGACACACTCCTACTTCCATTCATGATGGAAGAGTGTCTAGTGTCCCAGGATCTGTGGACTGTCAGACACACTCCTACTTCCTGTTATGTTTCATTTCTTGTTGGGAGGCTGTTCATATCTCGCATGTAAAGAATGTTCGCCAAGCCATTCCAATGCTACAAAATAAAAGATATCACAATGATAACTGTTGACACATATTTTACACTGTAGTTTCAGAAGATATTAGATATTAGATATACCAGAATTACCATATTCAGAATGGCTAAACCACATTAATCAAGGGATTTCATCAAGTACATTTCTCACAGTAGTTTGGCTGAAAACTGAAATTGTTTAAGATTTAAACCGTGTTGACACGAAATTGCATACATATCCTATGCCAGTTGCTGGAACACAAATAATTTGGTGTAATATGAATAGATCGTTTGAGCCCTTCCCCCAACATTCCTCTTGCTTAATTCCAATACATGGTGTGGATTTAATGAAATAACTATGTTCATTACATAAAAAGATGTCTTTACCAATTTCACAACCCCCCCCCCCCAAAAAAAAAAGCAAATAAAATTGTACAAATATTTATAACTTTAAATATGATTGCCTGATCACCTTAACCTGAAATTTTAATACCGTGAATCCAAACCTATAGACATTAATACATTACTCGTATTCTCTAGAAATATGTATTAAGCCAATTAATCTTTGGCGAATACATATACATATTACACAACCGTGCATCGTAAACATTATTCCCTCGGTAGAGCAAATGGTAATAAACCTAACTGCTTTGCCTGTTATGATTTCCACTTAATATCGTTTGATCCTTCCGTAGAAGTGTATAGTTAGTTATATAACATGTAACATATAGCATGGTATGATATTGTAAAATCACTGGTACAGGCATGATGCAAAAACACTGGTTTATACATGAAACATTATGAACAAATCGGGTCAAGTGTAGCAACTAGGGAGATTGGGACAAACCATGGTCAGGTGTGTCAACTAGAGAGAATGAGACAACCCATGATAAAGCATAATTCAGATGCATATTATTTTCAACAATATAAATTTGATTGTGACGAAATGGTTTAAAGTGCAACACCAATAATCGTAACCCATTCGAGTATTCTTGGTGAATTAGCGCCCAAAACAATAATAATAATAATAATAATAATAAAATTTGTATAGCGCTGATACCAGACAAGTCTGTTCATAGCGCTGAGCTCAGGACATGCATCCTGAAGAGATGAGTTTTCAGCCTATTCTTAAACGTGGAGACTGAAGTACTTGTCCTAATATTAGTAGGCAAGGAATTCCATAGTCGTGGACCTACAGATGAGAAGGCCCTGTCACCTACTGTTCTTAGCCTAGTATTAGGTACTTGTAGGTGGGTGCCATCATTGGATCTTAGACAGCGTTCACCTTCTTTAATCAGGAGTAGATCCCGTAAGTAAGGCGGAGCCTTACCATTAAGGGCTTTCCAGGTTAATAGAAGAATTTTAAAATCAATTCTCGCGTGAACAGGAAGCCAGTGCAGTTCCTGTAATTTTCCTGAAATGTGATCAAATTTCCTGATTTTTCCTACTACCCGTGCTGCAGAGTTTTGGAGGTATTGCAGATTCCTGATGTCAGTTTTAGGAAGACCTGCCAGAAGACCATTACCATAGTCAAGGGTAGATGTAACAAAAGCATGGGTAAGTGTTACCCCGGTCTTCTCGTCTAGACAATGTCTGATGGCCGCCAAGTTCCTAATGTGATAATAGCCTTTCTGACACATTTTCTTGATCTGGGCCTTCATGTCCATGTTGGAATCAAATGTGATACCAAGGTCAACCACTGACTGACTAGGAGCAATATCAGAGTCACCCACTCTGATTGTGGTTGGGATACTGCTATGGGTGGTAGTACTGTACCTGTCAGTACATATGAGCATCTCAGTTTTTCCATCATTTATCTTCATCTTGTTTGATATGAGGAAGTTTCTGACCTCACTGACACACTCCTCCAGTTTGTGTCTGCTCATATCCACATGATGGGGAGAAGCGTAGTCAACAGGGATGTAGATCTGAGTATCATCTGCATAAATGTGATAGCTCAGACCATATTTGGCAAGTATATCAGATAGGGGTGTCATGTAAATGGTGAACAGTATAGGACCCAGGACTGAGCCTTGGGGTACCCCATATTTTAAGGATTTGAGACGGGATCTATGGATCCCCACCTTCACACATTGCTTCCTGTCCATTAGGTATGACCGAATCCAGGAGAGTGCATGACCTTTGACGTTGCATCTATCCCTCAGTCTGTCCAAAAGGATTTGATGGTCAATAGTGTCAAAGGCAGCGGAAAGGTCAAGCAACAGCAAGATAACTGACTTTCTATTGTCTAGAGCACCCAAGATATCATTTTGCACTTTTAACAAAGCGGTTTCAGTGCTGTGATATTCTTTGTAGGCTGATTGAAACTTGTCAGTAAGACCATTCCTTACAAGATGGGGGACTAGTTGGTCTGCAACCGCCCTCTCAGTTAGTTTAGAGACAAATGTTAGGTTGGAAACAGGCCTATAATTTTTTTCAACCAGTTCTAGACCAAGTTTCTTCAGCAGGGGTGTTATGATGCCTATTTTCATATTTTCCGATACTGCTGATTCCATCAATGATTTATTTATGATGGAAGTAATTATTGGTAGGAGGTCATCTAAGAGGTCAAGTAAGAGCCAGGTTGGAATTGGATCCAGCTCACATGACTTCTTTGCAGACCTTTTGACCAATTTCCGTACGTTGTCAATGGTTAAGGGTGTGAACCTTTCCAGACATGTAGTACTATTGTTCGCAGTGTCACCTGGTGGCGAAGTTTGGCAGGATGGAGCATTATCAATGTCCAGGCGGATTCTCTCTATTTTTTCAAGAAAGAATGTGTTAAACTTCTCAGCTTGAGTGATCTCACAGTCAGATTGGGGCATAGGTGTGTCCTTTTTCTTGTGCATGACTGTGTCAATGACTCTAAAGAGCTTTTTAGGGTCATGTTTGTTTTCCTCAACCAGGTTTGAAAAATATGCTGATTGAGCAGATTTAAGCATTGAGTTGTATTTGTTCCTCTGAGAGTTATACAGCTCCTTGTCAATGTGAGAGCCAGTCTTGCTCATTTTTCTCTCAAGCCTCCTCTTGAGAGATCTTTCCAGCTTTAATTGGTCACTCATCCAGGGAACCGGTTTACGCTGAGTTACCTTGGCAAACTTGGTGGGAGCATGTTTATCCATGAGTGATGTTAGCCCCTTGTCATAGTAATCCACCATCTCACTCAATGGTAAATGTTCCCAGGTTTCAGTTGCAACTGTTAGGGATTTGATGTCATTCCTTAGGGATTGAAGATCCAGTCCCTTATAGTTCCTGTACCTTATCAATTTTTTGGGGGGTTTGGGGGGTGAAATACCCAGATATAGTTTAATCATCTTATGATCAGATATATACTCATCCACTAGATGGCTCTTGAGAAACTTGTTCCCTTTGAAAGTGATGATTAGATCAAGGGTATTCCCTAACTTATGGGTCGGTTCATGTACCCATTGGTTCATGTCAAAGGTAGATAGAATGTCATTGAACTTTATAACATCAGGTTTATTTGGCTTATTGACATGAAAATTGTAGTCACCTAAAAAGATGACTTCATGACTAAATGACCCATAGTGTGCAACCAATTGAGTGAACTCATCATAGAACTCAGAGTAGGTATACCTATTCCTGCCTGAGGGTTCAGGTCGGTAGATGGTTACAAAGGTGAACTTTTTCCCTTTTATTAAAAGTGATGCCTCTAGGAGTTCCATAGTCGTTACCACAGGTTGGTTCAGCCTATTGGTTTCAAAGGGGAGCTCTGCACGATGCAATAAACCTAGACCACCACCAGAGCGCCCTCTACGAGGGAAAGACTGAAACTTAAGGGAACCATTCTCAAGTTCCTTTTTGATCCTCTCTTCATTGTTTTCGTGCAACCATGTTTCGGTTATGAAAAGGGCATCTAGGTTATGTTCAGAGAAGTAGTCTTTCACAAGTAGAACCTTGCCAGAGATACTTTGGGCATTGCATGAACCAATCACTAGGTTTTCCTTGTTTTTACATGTTGTCATGGAAACCCCATTGTTTCTATGGCGAGTGGTGCCACCTATATGGGTGCGGTTTGCAGACCTGTTTCCATTAAGTGAGAGCCTGCAACGAGACTTCTTGCTTCGTGTGGATCCTGCCTCGTCATTGGCTGGTCGAGCAGACGAATGTGTATTATTTACATTCCTACCACTAGCAGCGCCACCTATGATAATTTTGCCAAAACTGCATAATTATAGTTGGTGGCAACTTAATCACAAAATTATAGAAGCTAATATAAATAAGATAGAACTCTAAATTGGTATTTCTCGTGCGGGGAATACTATCTATCTTATTTTTTGAAGACACACAATTGTTGAGAACATATCTTGAATTTATTCTAAGGCTAATATTATTTGTATAAGACGGAGCTCTAAATTAGTATTTCTCGTGCGGGAGGTACTATCTGTCTTACTACACTGATAATTTTGTTCTTGATACATATATAAGATAGAACTCTAAATTGGTATTTCTCGTGCGGGGAATACTATCTATCTTATTTTTTCGAAGACACACAATTCTAAGGCTAATATTATTTGTATAAGACGGAGCTCTAAATTAGTATTTCTCGTGCGGGAGGTACTATCTGTCTTACTACACTGATAATTTTGTTCTTGATAAATATATAAGATAGAACTCTAAATTGGTATTTCTCGTGCGGGGAATACTATCTATCTTATTTTTGTGAAGACACACAATTGTAGAGAACATATCTTGAATTTATTCTAAGGCTAATATTATTTGTATAAGACGGAGCTCTAAATTAGTATTTCTCGTGCGGGAGGTACTATCTGTCTTACTACACTAATACTGGACTCAGACAGAAATCTCCTGTTTGAAAACAGATTACAAGGTTAAATATAGAACTTTATAGAAAGTACAGAATTCTTTCCATTGTATACTTCTTACAGACTTTTGATGGCATCAAATGAATTTATTGAATCGCTTCATGAAAAATTAATTTTCGGAAGAAATTCTAACATAAAGTACAAAAATATGCAACAATTAGATAGTAAAGCAATTCCCTGTCAAAACTATGAGAAGAATGGGGAGTGCAGGTTTGGGGATGGATGCAAATTTTTGCATTCATTGAAGAGGCAAAAATTTAACAAATGACGGGGTCGGGGGGACATAAGGTTTCAGAAGAGAAATATGTATAATGAAAGAATCTTGTATAACCAAAATTTAAATCATGTAGATAATGATAATGCTTATAGGTATGAATATGGTAGTGTGAATTACTGGACCACGATTGGCAGCTCTAAAAATATCTCTGTGCCATTAAAAAATATAATACCTAGCGATAATGTGAAACTTTTAAAAAATGATTGCATCTTAGATTACAGCATGAATGAAAATGTTTTTATAAATGAGAAAAACTCTATGAATGGAGATGTTTTAATGATGCAGGACGATTTTAAACGAAATATCGCTCTCAAATCGATTTGAATATCTTTCTGAAAGTAACAAAATTGCAACCCATAATTTCAGGCAAAAGGAACATAGTCCTTATATTATTAATCACCGCACTAAGTCTCGAAGCGATCGGACGTTAGCTCCGCCCTCCGTTAATCTGATTGGCCGTCATGGGGGGCAATCTGCTGGGGGTGAAAGAGGTTCCCTCCATAATGACGTCATAGGGTCAATGGCCGGTTTCCCGGTTGAAAGTTGCCTTAATGCTCAGAAGAATACAAATAAAATTAACTTTAATAGAAACTTTACTAATAACAAAATGAATAGACATGTAAAACATAACCTTAAAAAAAATACACACATTATAATGAACAAAGATCTAACTATTGCAACAGCCAATGTTCAAAGTCTTGGAAATAAGACAGAACTGATAAATTTATATATTAATGAAAATAATGTTGACTTATTCTTTATAACTGAAACTTGGATTAATGAAATGAATGAACAAATCATAAGAGGTGAAATTAAAGGTAACAACTATGATATTGAACATGTACCACGTGTCCTAAGGTCTGGCGGGGGTCTGGCGATTATCTATAGACCTGAAATAGACATAAAGAAAATTAATCACACACATAAATTATCGACAATGGAAATGATGGAAATAAATATTAAAACTAAAAATAAGATATGCACTATTATTACAATATACAGACCTGAGCCTTCTGATAAGAACAAATATACTTACACAGAATTTTTCGAAGAATTCAGTGAACTACTGTCTTATTATAGCACATATACACATGAAGTTATATTGGTGGGCGACTATAACTTTCACATGAATAGACCCGAGAGGCCTAATGTAATAAAATTCAATGAAGTCCTAGATCTATATAATTTACATAATCATGTGACAGAACCAACGCATATTATGGGAAATACGCTCGACCTATTAATAACAGGCATACATAGTAATGTAATTAAGGAACATATAGTTGATGAAAAAATATCAGATCACAATATCCTAAGACTTACCTTAAATCTGCAGACTAAAGTCAATAATAAAAAAACTGTATCATATAGAAATTACAAAAAAATGAATATCGATGAATTTAAAAGAGACATTGAGGAAATGTTCAACGATAGTCAATCATATCAAGATGCAGATCTAAATAAATTACTTGATAAATATAACAAATTGACAATGGTACTTGACAAACATGCTCCTAATGTGGAGAAAACCATAAATATTAGGAAACCGGCACCATGGTTATCTGATGATGTAAGGATTGAAAAAAGAAAGAAAAGAAGACTTGAAAGGAAACATGATAAAACTGGCCTCTCCTCAGATAAGATACAATTTAAAATACAGAGGAACAAATATAATAATATCATTAAGAAGTCGAAAAACGATTATTATTCGGGAATAATAAATTCAAATAAATCAGATCCGAAAAAATTATTTAAAATATTAAATAAATTACTACATACTAAAGAGGACACCCCTTTCCCTAGTCATAATGACAAAAAGGAGTTAGCCTCAGAATTTAATATTTTTTTTCTTGAAAAAATTTCGAATCTTAGAGAGTCCATGGACCAAATTGATAAAAATAATCAACAAATAAATGAGGAAGTCAGATTTGATACACAGTTGATAAAATTCACATTGTTAAGTGATTCTGAAGTCAAAACAATAATTAAAGAATCTGCAAAGAAGTCATGTGAGCTGGATCCAATCCCTACATGGCTTCTAAATGAATGCATGGGGAATTTACTGCCATTAATAAAGGCCATCATAAATAAGTCAATCTCATTAGGAGACATGCCTGATGACCTGAAGATGGCCATCATTAGACCCTTAATTAAGAAATTGGGCCTGGAATTGATAAAGAAGAATTATAGACCAGTCTCGAACCTGGCCTACTTATCAAAATTAATAGAAAGAGCAGTAGCTAAACAGTTTGTGGGACATCTAGTTAGAAATGATATTCAAGGCCTATTTCAATCAGCCTATAAGGAGTTCCATAGTACTGAAACTGCATTACTCAAAGTGCAGAATGACATCTTAATGGATATTGATGATGGTAAAACGGTAATGCTGGTACTACTTGATCTATCAGCGGCTTTTGACACTATTGATCATGAAATATTGCTTAATAGACTGGAAAAAAGATGTGGTATCACAGGGACTGCCCTTAAATGGTTTAGATCATACTTGTCTAATAGAAAACAATGTGTTGTAATAGATGGTGAAAGATCTGATAATATTAAGATTAAATATGGTGTCCCACAAGGCTCAGTTTTGGGACCTTTATTATTTACGGCATATATGGAGCCCTTATCAGATATAATTGGTAACTATGGTCTCAAGCATCACATCTATGCTGACGATACACAACTCTACATCACCATTGATCCTAAGTCTAAAGAAACTAGAGTTAAGTCCTGCAAGGAGATGGAAAATTGTATTATAGAGGTTAAAAAATTCTTAATAGAGAATAAAATGAAGATAAATGATGGAAAGACAGAAATGCTTTTATGTGGTAAAAGCTGTGAATTCAGAAAGAAAAATGTACCTGAAGATATTCTAGTAGGGGAAACTAGAATCCCTAGATCAAATTCTGTTAAGGATCTAGGGGTTATTCTAGATCAAGAACTATCTATGAAATCACAAATCAGAAAAATGTGTAAAAACGGTTTCTTCCATGTAAAAAATTTATCAAGAGTAAGAAATTGTTTAGATGAGGGAACAGCCAACACCCTTGCTCATGCATTTGTCACTTCTACCCTTGACTATGGAAATGCCCTTCTAGCGGGTCTTCCTGAGTGTGAATTAGCCAAATTACAAAAATTACAGAACGCTGCGGCGAGGGTAGTTGGGAAGCTCAAAAAGAGAGATCATATCACGCAAAAACTTAAGGAACTTCACTGGTTACCAGTAAAAGCTAGGATTGATTTCAAAATATCTCTATTAACATGGAAGGTGCAAAATGGCTTTGCCCCAAAATATTTGTCTGATTTATTAGAATATAAACAGTTGGGTATGGGACTGCGATCTAATGATAAAAATGAATACGTAGTACCTAAGACTAATATGAAATCTTATGGAGATAGGGCTTTCATGGCATATGCGCCAAGGAACTGGAATGCGCTGCCCCTTGAAGTGAAAAAGTGTAAAACTGTTGAAACTTTCAAGAAGAAACTTAAAACATTTCTATTTAGAAAACACTATCTTAATGAAGCGCTTCGAGCAGACTTGGTCTGATATAGCGCTATATAAATCGTTATTATTATTATTATATTATATTATTATTAATTTTGACGAATTGCATGGACTTTCAACATATTTGTTGTTCAGTCTATGTTTTTGTGGCCGAGGAGGCAGAATAAATATGTTTTCCCAATAAAGATGTTTTGGGTGCGATATTTGTGTATATTTAACAAAATTGAACTGACAATTTTGCTTGCTCACTCCATGTACAGATAGTAGCGTGTCCGATTTTATGTAATCGCAGGTATCGAGCACCAAACGAAATTGAGCAGGGAACAGTTCAATTTCATGCTCAGACTCAAATATATTAATATTTGAGCTTGCGATCATCTCCTGCAGCAACCTGAGGTAAGCACGCGGAATAATATTAAAATTAATATTTTCCAAAGAAGAATTCTTCGTGAAGATGCTAGTATGAGTGTCACACAGCAGGATTTTATTTGACCCTATACCATTGTGGGGCAAGGTAAGTGTCTTTGTGGTTTCGCCACTATTCTTGTTGTATATGTTGAAGCATGAGCATATACAAACAAAGCCATGATTGTGTAGCATTGAACAGGTAGGTAATCTCTTGTGTATATAAGCTGCTATATGAGAGCTTGACACGTTCTGTATTATGAACTACCGTAATAGTACACTATATCATTGACTGCAGGTAAATCTTGTGGAAGTAATACTCCCCAAAAGACAATTTGTGAAGATTTGTGTCTTATTCTTTAACTAGACACCTGAAGGCCTGGCAGAAGGCTGGTGTTAGAAATATGCACCCGAAGGCCCAGTGTGGGCTGGCGACTTGAATATATTACACTCGAGGGCCTGGTAGGCTAGTGTAATTTCACCCGGCAATTTCACCCGAAGGCCAGTGAGGCAGGTGAAAGTAAAGGGATTTTATAGATATTACACCCGAAGGCCTGTAAGGCTAGTGTAATATAGGATTTCACCCGAAGGCCTGTGAGGGCTGGTGAAAGAAAGAAAACAGTAGGTTAAGTGTATCAAACTTTAGCACTCGACACAGGCAGCCCAGAGTGGACGCTCGTGAGCGTGGTGCCTCGCAAAGACAACACAGTATGATCCCACCCTCGCGAGCGGATTTCCAATCAATACTGCCGTCAGAGCCTGCCAAAAGTCTGGTATCAGATAGACCACTGTAAGGTTAGGGTTCTTAGCGTGAGAGTGTGGCAAAAGACTAGAGATAGATACCTTTAAAACCGACAATAAAGACGATTTTATCGGAGCTCAAACTAAAGTCGCCATTCCACTCGCGCGCATGCGCAGAACCAAAACTGAAAGCGCTCCGGCACAACACTATTTGTTTCTGGTAAGGCTTTTTCCTATCAGAAACTTACCCTTCAGGGAGAAACACGTGAAAATTGGTTATCAAGTTATCTGAATATGGTTCTCCATACTGTGATATATTTTGGGATGTGTTAAGTAACCGCCTCAGTCTCAAATCAGTGATCTCTTCATATGGAGCACTCATAAGGTTATGTCTACATATCCACATAAGAGTTATGTTTGTATTTAAATTGACCTCTTGATATAATGTATCAAACATATTTACTTTATTCAGATTTAAAATACAGATGTCACATAAGTTTACTGGCAGATCAGATTGCTTCAAGATCTCCTGGTTTTGAGGGGAAATCCTTGATATTTGAATGATTGAAGAGAGGTGCTGAGAGCCAAATATACAAGTAATGATGGGTGTCATTATCAACCAACATTATCCAAGTCATGCCTCCAGACACATCGATATGCCTGGAGCTTTATGTAAATACATGTAAGAGTATCAAACACAATATACCGGAATGCCGAAAATGTGGATGTCAAAACGGGTCTGGGCATTAAGTATTGTGTTAATAATCAGTGTCTATTCTATCATGGAATTCAGTACAATGAAGACGCCAGCTTTAATCGGGCAGCATTTGATGCACAATATCAGTAGTAGAGAGAAAATATGTAGGATATCTCCAACTCAATCAACAAAACATTCCATTAGAGACCTGATTAAATGTACCATACGAAAAGACAACAAGCCTTATAATTTAAATATTCAGACAAGATATCTTCAACCAAAATCATGCTTCTATAATAAAGTGGTAAAAGCGGCCACGCCTGGCAAAGCTGGTAACGGACAGGATGGGATGTTTATATTTAAGAGGAACATAGATTATATGTTACAACCTGGAGAGATATGTGCTGGTCATGGAAAAGATGTACTGCTGGTGACACTTATAGCTTCATCCGCTGCTAACTTCAAAAACAGAGTCTATATTAGGAAAACCTGGCTTAGTAAATTTCAAAACAACAAATCAGCGAAGGTAAAATATGTTTTCCTTTTAGGGAGACCAGCTGAACACAGAATCCAGCAATTTATTGAGGCAGAACAAAGAAAGGAAAATGATATATTACAAGGTGATTTCCTGGACAGTTATCGCAATCTGACCATGAAATCAATAATGGGGCTACAGTGGTTCACAGAAAGGTGTCGAAACGCCAAATACTACATGAAAACAGATGATGATACACTGAATGACTTAGAGTTACTCACATGCATATTGCCAGCTCTGAATGCCAACAATGCAAGCGTGATGATTGGTCACTGTTCAGACATGGCGCAGCCGATCAGAGACCAGCAAAGTCCGGTGTATGTATCTTATCGGGAATATCCGCTGCCAGTGTATCCAGTCATGTGTTATGGTCCTGGATATATTATATCCGGGCACTTAACAAGGGACTTATTGTCAGCCTGTCATATCACTCCTTATATATCCCTGGAGGATGTATTTATGGGAATGGCTCTCACCTACCTTCATCACCCAGTCCAGGTCTTGAATTATCCAGATATGTTCCACGTTATGTACAATGAGGATTGGCCTAGTATGGGATTAGTATATGCTTTAGTTATCAACATTTATGCTATTCCTCCAGAGAAATTGATGGATTTATGGAATGAGTGGAAAACCTGAACCAACATGTAATTTTAAAAAAGACAGATTTATTAAACATGATTTATTAGCTTGTGTATTCTCAGATCAGCATGACTGAATTCACATAGATTGAAGAGGTCATGATGAGGCAGTCATGCCATTTAACTTGATCCACAGATTTTTTCAGAAAACAAAATGAATAAAATGTCACGACCACATGCAGAGGAATATACTATTAACATATTTGATTCCGAAAGTAAATATTTATATCAAGGATAGGCCTACACGCCTACATCTAGTTGGGTTGGAGAGAGTCAGAAGTCTGTCAAGACCCTTTTTCCCTTTGCACATCTTTTGTGGTCGTGTATCATATTCCTTGAAATGGTTGACTTACTTCTCAGCATAAACGTGTAGCTTGACTCATTGGCAGCAGCCTTGGTCAAGAGAATCTGTCCATTTCCATTCAATTCTTCCATAATTTGAAGTGAATAACTCATTCAGGACGGTGTGTGACAGCTTGGAGTAATTATGAATGGAGGCGTGACGGCCGTTATGTGAGATATGGCGTCATGGCAACGCATTGTTTTTCCTTTGATCCTATCATAGTTGCCGACTTTGGAACAGTGGAAAATTGAAGATTTATATTTTAAAAAAATAAATTGGCCAATGTTTCATTGAAGTTTTATACCACATTTTAGTGTCTTTTTTATAAAGAGTCTTACAATACCATCCACTCAAAATTACTTCAAACAAATCTGTTCTTTTCTGTTCTGATTGTTTCTATAATAAATATTATCAAAAAAAGAAAAATGCATATTCCAAACCTTTTATATTTTATACATGTTTATAAAAATTGTGTCTCTATTCGTGTAACTTTGTAAAAAAACTTAAAACAAAATATTTTCCTGATACAGGATTTATAAATGCCTACTACAGTTTTTTATTGTTCATTTTTTATTGATTTTAAATTATGACATAACATTTCATAAGACAAATTATCTATGACGGCGCATACATTGGCAGGGATATAATTTGCCTTTTCTGATAGTATTTTTGTTACTGAAAGACATGGTATATTTTTCTAATCTGCCAATATATGTGCCAATAATTAAAAATAAACTGGAAAGACAAAAATAACAATAAAGTACATGATTTCCTGATAATCTGAGAGGAAAACGGAAAATTTTACTCATTTTCATAAATTTTATATGGATTTGAAAATCTCTTCATAAAATCATCTAAACTTTCTGAAAAAAATGACGTCAAAACTTTCATATCTTGCACCTATATGGCGTCATCATAACAATGTGTATGGCGGCAACTATGATGTCCCTTTTGATCTTGCGACCTTGCGCCTCCATTCATAATTACTGCAAGGTGAGAGTGACTCTATATGATTTTAATGATCTGTCTTTGGGTGTTCCCTATTTGCATCATGTAGCTGGCCAACTCTTTAGATTAGTGTGCAAGATTTGATAGTTTCATGATAGCATGGGCAAGTATTTTTCATTCATTGTCGCTTGTAGCACATTGTCGTTCTCTAAATTTCATCAAAGCCAAGACTCGCAGCAGATATAATGCTAACTCACTGAATTGTCACGTTTTGGGTCCTTGACCCACTGCATCACGGCCTGTGGTCCCCCATGGTATAATAAAACCATAAACCATGGAATATCTAAACTCCACTCGGTGTGATAAAAATGGAACCACATGGGGTATTTTAATGAACTTGAAAGTAGCATTTGTCATGGTCAATCTCATCTTGAGATATGACGCCAAGTGCCAGCTTCATGTGATGTGAACTCAAAATGTAAATGTATGTGGTAAGACTGCCCACTTTTTATATGGAAAAAAGGACCACTCAGTGACTCAGAGCCATGAAAAAGGTCAATTTTCCTCGACTTGCATGCTGTATTTTGTATAGTGTTCTACTCTAGTACGTTATATCATGACTATGTACACTTCAGGGTTTGTAGAAAACCTTTTAGTATAGTATTGTCCTGACCAAAATAATTCTACCCTCAACCAAATAACTTGTAATTTGTTCATCACATGCAAATAAAGACTTCCACAAAGGATTAAAGGATTTAAAGGATTAATTTCTTATCAACTTTAAGGCAAACATGAATGTAGATAATTTTGTCATCGCCTGGTTTACTTGGTTTACACTTTTTACATTGGAAACAAACCATATATCATAGATCTTTCAAGAAAGTGTTTCCTTGTTTGTTCATATTATTGTGTGCATAAATGTGACACAAAGGTGACGTACTATTTAAAATTTATAAACCGACAAGTAAATCAATTGAAAAAGTGTGTGTGTGTGTGTGAGTGTGTATGTGTGTGTGAGTGTGTGTGTATGTGTGTGTGTGTGTGTGTGTGTGTGAGTATCTGTATGAGCTTTTATTTTGTTGTCACTCAAAGGTATTATGACCTTGAATGATAAATAATTGTGGGTAATCATCAGGAAAGATATTCGTTCTAAATATAACCTCTGGATCACTCGAGGGGAAATACCTGCATCAAGATGTTCATATGTCACCTTTTATGATTCATTATATTCAGCTGAAAAGTATTTTTAATCTGGTTTTTTTAATCTGATTTTTAATCTGATCATGTATAGAATTAAAAAATAGATGCATGTTGTATGAATAATCCAATGATATTCCCCTGGTACACTTCCCTTGGTAGAAGAAATTCTGAGTAAAGAATCAACAGGATATTCTCATGAGGTGAGAACATTTTGTAAACAAGTGTCCCATATATTTGCTTTGACAGAGCTCTTCAATTAAAGCATTCATGAAACCTGAATTTTCTTTACATAAAATGAATTTTTATACCCTAAACAGTCCTTTTATGTAGCATTACCCATAATATTCCCTGAAAGTTGAAAGTTGATTAGTTGTCTGCTGAAACCTACACCAGCAATTGAACCTTTTGTCAACCAGCTTTGTTTAGCTGGTCTGTGATCTCGTGTAAACACCTAATGAGTTACCAGTTGGGCACCTGTCCAGCTTGGGAAATAGGGTGGAGATGTTTTTATTTATTGCCAGGAGTATACTTCAGAACAACATAAGATATATCATTTGTGGGAAAAGTATACTATTTATTTGAAAAATATCTTATGCATGTGAAGACCTTTCTGTCAAAAAGGGAAGACACGACTCAAAGGCTGCATGGAATCCCCCTTAACTTAAATCCTTTGATCTTTGGTTTGGCTTTAAATCACAAGGACTTTGAATGGCAAAACTGTGAATGCTGATAATTGGTATCAGTGAAATTTATGGTTTGACCCTCTTTTGGGTTTTTTCACACCACTGAATGACATCAAAGACTGCATGGATTCCCCCTTAAAGGCTGTGCTGTATAGAATTGATTTTTTAAAACTTTTTGTGCAAAGATATTTAATATAAAAAATAATGATTTTGTATAGAAAACAAAGATGAAATCTTCATAATGGGGTTCTATTTGAGAGAAATGCACATCGGAACACATAGAATTGAATTATTTTTAGCAAACGTAGAAAATATTAAGAATAATGACAAAGATGAAATCTTCATATTGGGGTTCAATTTAATCGATATACACCTCAACATATAAAACTAAATTGTCAATTTCTGCGAAATCTTCTTGGATGTTTGTACTCATAACTTCATAAATATTCATCCATTTTTAATAATGTTACCACCAAAGGAAAGCCACGAAAGGGCTCTATCATCATGATAAGTGTTATATTCCAATTCATTCTGTAAATAGTGGAAAAAATGGCTGACAATTGGTAAACAACACCTCCTGTGACGTATGGTGCCCCCTGACAGTTCAAAGGTAAAGGTCACACAACACACTTCCTGTCCAGTAAGGGCAGTACTTGGTGGTCCCAAAAATCATCATTCTCAAAGCAGATGTTCTTTTGTTGATTTCAGACAGATAGCCTGTATGTATGTCAATTTTAAGATCAAATATTGTTTTCAGATACCTTAAATCACTGTAATATCACCTGGAACCTTCCAAGTTTCATGAATGCTTTAAGTAATCAAGTAAGCATTTTTTTCTCAACTTCACAAAGTTATTTTAAATTACTGATGGATGACAACCCAAGATTAAAGATAGCATTAAGTGAGCCCCTCAGTATTTCTTCATAAATGGGTTGAACGATCCCGAAGCATATCAGCACATTTGACGGTGAAGAGAAAGACATATCTTCTTTAAAGTTGATTGGTTTTGACCAGTGATGTTTTCCCACCACCTGAAGCTGCAACAACTGTAATTTTGCTTCTCACTTCAGACGTATGCAAAGGTTAATATTAACTGTATCTTATCTTTTCTGTAATCAATAATTCTGGCTTTATTCTAGGGAATGTCGTGAAATTTCTCTCTTTCCTTTAGTGAATGTATCTATAGCGGATAAAAGCAATACAGATTAATATGATAACCCATGGAGAGATTTCATTCATATTCCGAGATAATTTGAAGACCTATAATTTATTTAGATTGAACATCACCATCTTAAAATCCATCTTTAAAATATATCATTTTCTTCTCCAAAACTCCCTCTAATTGGATAATAATATCACGTGATAAATTAAAGTCATTATGTTATTGGTTTAGAGTTTAAAATATACTGAAAGTACTTAAACATTACTACTAGTAAAAAATGTAACCACCCTTTACTCCTCTCAGACATGTACCCACCCTTTACTCCCCTTAGACATGTACCCACCCTTTACTCCCCTCAAACATGTACCCACGCTTTACTCCCCTCAGTCATGTACCCACCCTTTACTCCCCTCAGACATGTACCCACCCTTTATTCCCCTCCGTCATGTACCCACCCTTTACTCCCCTCAGACATGTACCCACCCTTTACTCCCCTCAGACATGTACCCACCCTTTACTCCCCTCAAACATGTACCCTCCCTTTACTCCCCTCAGACATGTACCCACCCTTTACTCCCCTCAGACATGTACCCACCCTTTACTCCCCTCAGACATGTACCCACGCTTTACTCCCCTCAGACATGTACTCACCCTTTACTCCCCTCAGACATGTACCCACGCTTTACTCCCCTCAGACATGTACACACCCTTTACTCCCCTCAGACATGTACCCACGCTTTACTCCCCTCGGACATGTACTCTCCCTTTACTCCCCTCAGACATGAACCCACGCTTTACTCCCCTCAGACATGTACCCACCCTTTACTCCCCTCAGACATGTACCCTCCCTTTACTCCCCTCAGAGAAGTACCCATCCTTTACTCCCCTCAGACATGTACCCTCCCTTTACTCTCCTCAGACATGTACCCACCCTTTACTCCCCTCAGACATGTACCCACACTTTACTCCCCTCAGACATGTACCCACCCTTTACTCCTCTCAGACATGTACGCACCCTTTACTCCCCTCAGACATGTACCCACCCTTTACTCCCCTCCGTCATGTACCCACCCTTTACTCCCCTCAAACATGTACCCACGCTTTACTCCCCTCAAACATGTACTCACCCTTTACTCCCCTCAGACATGTACCCTCCTTTTACTCCCCTCAGACATGTACCCACCCTTTACTCCCCTCAGACATGTACCCACGCTTTACTCCCCTCAGACATGTACCCACCCTTTACTCCCCTCAGACATGTACCCACGCTTTACTCCCCTCAGACATGTACCCACGCTTTACTCCCCTCGGACATGTACTCACCCTTTACTCCCCTCAGACATGAACCCACGCTTTACTCCCCTCAGACATGTACCCACCCTTTACTCCCCTCAGACATGTACCCTCCCTTTACTCCCCTCAGACATGTACCCACCCTTTACTCCCCTCAGACATGTACCCTCCCTTTACTCCCCTCAGACATGTACCCACCCTTTACTCCCCTCAGACATGTACCCACACTTTACTCCCCTCAGACATGTACCCACCCTTTACTCCCCTCAGACATGTACCCACCCTTTACTCCCCTCAGACATGTACCCACCCTTTACTCCCCTCCGTCATGTACCCACCCTTTACTCCCCTCAAACATGTACCCACCCTTTACTCCCCTCAAACATGTACTCACCCTTTACTCCCCTCAGACATGTACCCTCCTTTTACTCCCCTCAGACATGTACCCACACTTTACTCCCCTCAGACATGTACCCTCCTTTTACTCCCCTCAGACATGTACCCACGCTTTACTCCCCTCAGACATGTACCCACCCTTTACTCCCATCAGACATGTACCCACCGTCTACTCCCCTCAGACATGTACCCACTTTATACTCCCCTCAAACATGTGCCCACTCTTTATTCCTGCTAATAAGATATCTCGCAACCATGTTAGTCTAAAAAAATCATAACAAAATCATTCAGTTTTTTCTTCATGTCTTTATCAGTCAACACAACTATGGTTTGGAATACATGTTATAGACCGGCTATCACATGATCAAAACCTTTTTATACAACAAACAAATATTTCATGATCATCCAATAATGTTTTATCGACTGTAACTTTTAAATATATAAATATTTTTCAATATTTACTTTACAAATGTTGTAGTATTCGTTTTGATCTTAAATTAATCTCACTTCTGGATCAAATGAATAGACCAATGACGGAACTGTTGGCAATGAGTTTGTTGTGGTTGGTGAATGTTGTGCTGATGTTGTTTTAGTAGCCTGAGTTAGGGCATGGCTGTTGTCTCCACGTCGGGCAGGGGACTGTCAACACGCGGGGTGGAATCATCCACGCCATGAGTCGCCAGCTGCGCCGACCCTGCAACACAACATCACAAACATTCAACACTGCGCCAAACAGACATTTATTACTTAATTACAAATACAAATGATATTTTAAGCGATAAAAGTTCTAAAACATGAAATACTTAGGGTTATAATATGGACACAAATCAATCAGTTTATTTGATTTGACTTCCGCTTATATATTTTAAACAAACAAAAGACATAATCTTGCACTCATAGAAAACACTCATATGCAATCCTGCACTCATAGAACACTCATATGCAATCCTGCACTCATAGAACACTCATATGCAATCCTGCACTCATAGAACACTCATATGCAATCCTGCACTCATAGAACACTCATATGCAATCCTGCACTCATAGAACACTCATATGCAATCCTGCACTCATAGAACACTCATATGCAATCCTGCACTCATAGAACACTCATATGCAATCCTGCACTCATAGAACACTCATATGCAATCCTGCACTCATAGAACACTCATATGCAATCCTGCACTCATAGAACACTCATATGCAATCCTGCACTCATAGAACTCTCATATGCAATCCTGCACTCATAGAACTCTCATATGCAATCCTGCACTCATAGAACTCTCATATGCAATCCTGCACTCATAGAACTCTCATATGCAATCCTGCACTCATAGAACTCTCATATGCAATCCTGCACTCATAGAACTCTCATATGCAATCCTGCACTCATAGAACTCTCATATGCAATCCTGCACTCATAATGTACTCAGCAGTGACTTGTTGACAATGAGGTCCTAGACTTACTCGGTCTGGTGACTCCAGTCCCTGCGCTTGGAGTTCCCACCCTGGAGTTTACCTGGGAGGTGTACGGTGGTGGAGTCGAATCTGAAAATTGAATCACAACCATGAATAATTTTGGTTACAAAAGGAATAGAATTATTGTGCTGTAGAATTGTGCATTATAACATATAATGTGAGAGAAAATGTTCTCATGCTTAACTACTTTATCGATAATATTGTACTTTACTACTTTATCCCTAAAATTATGCTTGACTACTTTATCCCTAATATTGTACTTAACTACTTTATCCCTAATATTGTGCTTAACCGCTTTATCCCTAATATTGTACTTAACTCCTTTATCCCTAATATTGTGCTTAACCACTTTATCCCTAATATTGTGCTTGACTACATTATTCCTAATATTGTACTTATCTACTTTATCCCTAATATTGTGCTTAACCGCTTTATCCCTAATATTGTATTTAACTACTTTATCCCTAATATTATGCTTGACTACTTTATCCCTAATATTGTGCTTGACTACATTATTCCTAATATTGTACTTAACTACTTTATCCCTAATATTGTGCTTAACCACTTTATCCCTAATATTGTGATGAACTACTTTATCCCTAATATTGTGCTTAACTACTTTATCCCTAACATTGTGCTTAACTACTTTATCCCTAATATTGTGCTTGACTACTCTTTTCCTAATATTGTACTTAACTACTTTATCCCTAATATTGTGCTCAACTACTTTATTTTTCATATTGTATTTAACTACTTTATCCCTATTATTGTGTTTAACCGCTTTATCCCTAATATTGTGCTTAACTACTTTATCCCTAATATAATACTTATCTACATTATTCCTAATATTATGGTTGACTGCTTTATCCCTAATATTGTGCTTGACTACTCTTTTCCTAATATTGTACTTAACTACTTTGTCCCTAACACTGTGCTTAACCGCTTTATCCCTAATATTGTGCTTAACTACTTTATTTCTCATATTGTATTTAACGACTTTATCCCTAATATTGTGTTTTACCACTTTATCCCTAATATTGTGCTTAACTACTTTATCCATAATATTGTACTTATCTACAGTATTCCTAATATTATGCTTGACTACTTTATCCCTAATATTGTGATGAACTACTTTATTCCTAATATTATACTTAACTACTTTATCCCTATTATTGTGCTTAAATGCTTTATCCCTAATATTGTGCTTAACTACTTTATCCCTAATATTGTGCTTTACTACTTTATCCCTAATATTATACTTAACTACTTTATCCCTAATATTATACTTAACTACTTTATCCCTAACATTGTACTTAACTACTTTATGTCTAATATTGTGCTTAACTACTTTATCCCTAATATTGTGCTTAACTACTTTATCACTAATATTGTGCTAAACTACTTTATGTCTAAACTACTTTATTGCATATAAGGTGCTTATCTACCTTATTGCATATATGGTGCTTAACAACACTATGACCAATACATACATTGAGGACATGAGGACATTGAGGTAACTTAGCTCTATCGGACTGCCACATAGTGATACAACAGATATGTAACCCATCCATTCATACTCGCTCTTTCACATATAACCTAACTGAAATCTTGTTTTAAAATATAAGTTCAGGACATACGAGGGAGGGACGTTTTGGATGCTGGCCTGGATGGAGCTTTTTCGGTGTAGGGAGGCGGTCCTGTGGCGATGGGGTCCGTGGTGGACTCCCCGGCTACAGGCACGGTGACGATAGGATTAGCCTCGGACCCAGGCACGGTGACGATAGGACTAGCCTCGGACCCAGGCACCGTCGTCGTGGGAACGTGAAGAGGGGCAGCAATCGCTGCTCCGTACAGCTGGTTGTCAGATATCGGCACCTGGAGACACACAAAATATAATATTGACATCAGTTGTAACACAAAACATCATATAGACATCAGTTGTAACACAAAACATCATATTGACATCAGTTGTTACACAAAACATCATATAGACATCAGATGTAACACAAAACATCATATAGACATCAGTTGTAACACAAAACATCATATAGACATTAGTTGTAACACAAAACATCATATAGACATCAGTTTGGGGATCGGGTTTCATACATTGGTGCTGTTGAGTTATTTATAGAGGGCGCCACTAACCAAACTTACAGGACCAAATGAGCGTCCTGAACTGGAACATATTGTCTTCCATGCTCAAGGCTAGCCTCGTGGCCAACATACTCGAAGTGTCTGAGCTGCGATAATCCCTTAGATTAAACCCTAATTATCGTGAGGATTTTATCCTTGTTTTCTGACTAGCGCCATTATTTTTTGTATTTTCTACGTTCGTATGACGATTTCATGATTGTTTTCTGTCTAAATTCATTAAACAAGAAAAAGTGGTGATCCACATGTAACACGGATGAGAAAAAAAATTAACAAACTAACCAAAACTGTCAACAAACAGAACAAAAATTAAAATACACAAAACAAAAATTACATTTACACCAAAAGATTTACACCACATTTGAACTAAACTTACTGATAATTCCTTGTTCTATCGATTGGGAAGCATTTCCAAGCAATTTAAAAAGATAATTTTATGAAACGATGGGCGAACACGATGACATAGTTTTTAATGTTCTGCTTTGTCTACAGGACATCACACACTTTTCTTTTGTTCAACTAGTATTCATACGCCGAATACAAGACTGGTCCCCTACTGAGTGTCCAGAATAGAGGGCGGCACCAGTCTAATCAATCGCATGCACACGACGAACACTCCACAGTGGCGTCAGTTGCTTTAATAATAATGACCACAGAAAAAAAACGAATTACAACCCACAGGATATGACTACGCATTTCCCATGATCGTACCGATCACAGAATAACACAGATAAAAAGGAACCATCCGTGTTACAAAAAGATTTTCTGTGTTTGCAAAGAAAATTCAATTCAATATGTTCATAAGCAGGAACATCCTGTTCAAGAATATTTATCTAAACGGTACAGAAATGACCTAGATGTATATTGAAAGCAATACACGATATCTTATTTCCATGATAGAAATTTGGCCAAATATATATATATATATATATATATATATATATATATATATATATAAAAATGATAAGAAATAGGTAATTGATCCATGCAGTGTATGGGCGAGGGTTGACTTACCTTTGGCGTGTCGTTCCAGACCGTGTTGTAGATTGGTCCATCATCTAGTTTGGGCAGATCCTTGGTCTCGGCTTCGTTGATAGTGGTTATGGAGACCGCGCGGGCTGTAGCTGGTACGGTCGCCTCCTCTTGCTGATGACTGACTGAAAAAACAAACACATGGGTTGGTATGAGCGATTAAATTATGAAGGGATTGTTAATAACATATCTCAATACTTCATACATCCACTAACATTTGTATCAATGATTTTGAAAACATTGAAAATATGATTTTAAAGACTAAAACTTATTTCAGGATTTATGAAAATCCAAAACCTTGGCCAATCCCCATCCTAGTGTTATTTATTGGACCCTAATGAGATTCTGAGGCAATCTGACATAGTTAGGGTTAGAGTCGCCATGATTTTAGTGTATTCACAGCTTGGTTACCTCTATCACATTGGTTAAGACCATGACACAATAGATGTGAATGTTTTCGCCGCTATGTCTTATCTGTTTCACAAGTCAGATATACTCTCTTGTGGAAAAACACACGTTATGAAGTTTCACACTTATGATTGTCTATTGTTGACAGATAAGAATATTTCCGCTTTTATTCAATTTGAAACTAGATGATTTTACAATTAAAATGAATCATATAGGAATGTTTTATCTGTTATCATTAGAATGTATTTAAATCATGTTTGCTCATGTGTTTGGTAAAATATATTTACTGTACAATAAAAAATGATGATATATAAATTACTCAATTGTTATGTTAAAGTTGACATTGATTATTTGTAAAATAATATATGATATAAAAATTACTCAATTGTTATGTTAAAGATGATATTGATTATATGTAAAATGATATATGATATCTAAATTACTCAAGCCATTTAATATTGTTCAAAATTGAGGAAAGGAAATCATATTCATCGAATTTAGGCTTAAGTCTAACTCTTATCTGTTAAATTAGTTCTTAATATAATAGCACATCCAGTGCATTAATATAATAGCACATCCAGTGCATTAATATAATAGCACATCCAGTGCATTAATATAATAGCACATCCAGTGCATTAATATAATAACACATCCAGTGCATTAATATAATAACACATCCAGTGCATTAATATAATAGCACATCCAGTGCATTAATATAATAACACATCCAGTGCATTATGTGTTAGGGTTATTTCCTCGATGACACAATGTGTTAATGCGCTCACAACACAACACTTTTTTAATTTTTACTCTTTCCAGTTCAGGCCTCTCCAGGGTCTGGTAGTTTCTCTGAAGTTTCTTACTCCAGTGTTTCATCTCCAAAGTCAGGTATATTCTTTTATGGGGGAAAACATGTCGTGCAGTACAAACTAATCACCTATTGTTAATGTATATATTACATCTAGAATTTATGATTACCTTTATTATGTAAATGTAATGTTTAATAACCGTGCCCAGAGTGTAATTCAATGAGCCAAAAACACAGATGAATCAACATAATAAGGAAATCAAGAGTTAGAGCATTGTGGAATCAACATAAATGAATGCTTCATAAAAAAAATCTGGCCAGTGCATTATAGAATCAACATAAATGAATGCTTCATAACAAACAAATCGGGTCAGGGCATAGTAGAATCAATATAAGTGAATGCTCCATAACAAACAAATCGGGTCAGGGCATAGTAGAATCAATATAAGTGAATGCTCCATAACAAACAAATCAGGCCAGAGCATTGTGGAATCAACATAAGTGAATGCTCCATAACAAACAAATCAGGCCAGAGCATAGTAGAATCAATATATCAGTGAATGCTTCCAAAGAAACAAATCAGGCCTAAGCTTGGCAGAATATCAATATAAGTGAATGCTTCTAAACAAACAAATCAGGTCAGAACATTGTGGAATCAATATAAGTGAATGCTCCATAACAAACAAATCAGGTCAGAGCATAGTAGAATCAATATATCAGTGAATGCTTCCAAAGAAACAAATCAGGCTTAAGCTCGGCAGAATATCAATATAAGTGAATGCTTCTAAACAAACAAATCAGGTCAGAACATTGTAGAATCAATATAAGTGAATGCTCCTTAACAAATACATGTGCAGTTTTACTCAACAATCTTACAAGATTACGCGTGAATACAAATTCAAGAGAAGACCTGGAGTTAGATAAAAGGCAAATGCGAGTGCGAGTGCGAGTGCATTTAGCTTGTTTTTTTTAATATGGAGTGTGTTCCCAGAATACCTTGTGTAGATTGTCTTGAGCGCAGGAATTGTGGAGTTAACCTGGTGGATTCTCTAGACATGGCCAGTGCGTGTGCTTGGTTTGTGAGTGCATTGTTTTTGGGTAGTTTCATTCCCTGCCAACATGGAGTCGGAAGCCGCTGCGCCCCGTCTTCGTCAAATACAAGCGTGGCTTCCCTAGACTGAACAAAACTGGCATCTTTCCCTTCTACATCTGAAATGTTAGACAGTTAATTGTGAACCGCAGATCATATTATGGGCAGGACGGGCTTCTGAAAGATCCTTGGTTGACAGTGCCACCTGGCGTAATTATATGATCAAATGGAGCATTCTTTTTATTGGGGGATATTTGATGTGGAATAATATTAAAATGTGTATTTCCTCAGTTACATACAGGTTAAAAGAGTCTTTCAATCAGTTACGAATGTTTGGAATGGCCACAATCTAATCTCAACAATTCTGTAAATGTTAAAGGGGGCATCGCATGTGCTTGCATTGACGGGTTCCATGCTGCCACACATTTTAATAGAAAAAAAATGATCCATTTCTTTCAGCTCATTGCGCAAAGTGCTAAAATACTAAAGGATTCTGAGATCAAAAATATTTTTTCTGACAACCTTTCTAGCCGATATTGAATTGAAGGCACCATGTATTTTTTAATGATTTCCTTAAAAAAAACATGTTTTCGGGGATCATTACTTCAAATACGATGGGCAGTGCATAGAATTTCTGAGAGTAACAGTTTTTTGAGAGTAAAATGAGGAGTAGAGTGGCGGGCGACATGCTTGGCATCTTACCGTCACTGCAGTTGGCAGAGGAGCCGATTGCAGATTCTACCAATGTGGACTTTGTCTGGTTGTTGTACATGATGTAGTAGACGACTCCAGCGACTGCCCCTGCTATAGCAAGCAGCATAACGACCACCACGATGATGACAGTCCCGGCGCTGGAACGGCCTGAAATAACACAACATATAACCATCTGTTCCAAAACAGCATTCTTTGAAAGTTTGGGACAGATAAAACAAATATATTTGACACAATTTGATATTAGATTCATAAGAGTGATAAAAATAATCCATGTCATTAGAATAGTTGTATATATACATATATATTTCAGTACTTGTCCCAACGGGGATTCGAACCCCGGACCTTCGGCATGGGAGCAACATGTTATCAACTGAGCCACGTTCTCACACTGTTGTTCTTTTGGAGATCAATCTGAATAGAACTAAGTTTGACTTTGTCAAAAAATAAATTATAATAGGATGTAGGGAGTGTGACACTTACTGGCCGGGGCGGCGGTAGGAGCGGGGACGCTATGGGAGAAGGAGGAGGTGTCGAGGGCCAGAGAGGCGCCGCTAGGGTCGGTGATAACGAGGCTCCCGGACTGAACCGAACTCTCCAGCGAGTTGAGCGCCACCTGCACGCTCGCCTCATTTACCGCGTTACCGCTGTCCACGAGATCAAACGATACAATGATGCTACCTGCAAAATTATTGAGCAAAAATGGTTATTACATAAAATAACCTTTTCCAAAATGTGAGCATATATATAATCATTGTCTCATTTGAAGTGTTTATGTTGTGCCATCTTGAATTTGCACCAAAGATGTTTTATAACACTGAGTCTTAATCTTAGCGTACTCGTCCTTTTGTGTGCATGTGGCAATCTAATTTTGGCCGCATATTAATCATGAAAACTATTTCTATTTCTAATCATTTCATTGTGAGATTAAGTAAGTGAGATGGTATTCTGTTGGCTGACCTGCCCTGACATCAAAGTTCTCCAGTCTGGTCTCAGACACGTTCATACTGGAAGCTATCTGTGGTTTGATGTGGTTTATGAAGGCGGTCTTATCCGTTACCACTGTGCTATAGTTCGCATTAAAGGAGAACTCCACCGACACCCTGGTCACTGCAGCATCTACCAGATAGACCTGAAACAACCAACATTCTGCCTTTAAAAAGAAACACTAATATTATGGTATTCTACTTAGTTTTATGTCACCATGCTAACCTCGGTAACAAATTCATGGTGTTTAGATATATTGACCTCGGTGACAGATTCACAATGTATAGATATATACTGACCTCAGTGACAGATTCACAGCGTATAGATATATACTGACCTCGGTGACAGATTCATGGCGTATATATATATACTGACCTCGGTGACAGATTCACGGTGTATAGATATATACTGACCTCGGTGACAGATTCATGGTGTATAGATATACTGACCTCGGTGACAGATGGCGCTGTTGTGGCGGCTGCACTTGTGGTTGCAGTGGTCGCTTCCTGTGTGGTTACGGCAGTGGAGACCTCAGTTGTGACTACTTCAACAGTGGTAGGTCCAGCTATGTCAGGCAATATCAGCCAATATATATATCAGTCAATATCAAACAACTTCATTAAATATCAAATACCAGTACTTAATACATGACAAGATCAAAATCAAATTACAGTCAAAACCATACAGTGTATATCTCAGATCACATTATTTGTTTTATATGTTTTGAGCTGCTGCATTTTTTTCTTTTGGTTTTACTATTTGGTTCAGTTAATAGTTTGGAATATATAAACTATGTATGTAAGAGTAAATGTTAATAAATATGTAAATATTTATATCATTGTAAATATTTAAAGTATTAAGGGATTTTCAAATGTTATGTGTATCTGATTACTGCACACGGGGGCAAACCTTCTAATCTTTAGTCAATTATAATACTCTTCTTTTGGCGAATGGGAGATGTGAAAAAAATATGATTCTTAACTTCAACACCAAATATAACCTACCTTTTGTAAGACATAATAGCATTTTATTGCAAATATTTGTATTGAAATGTAGGGAACTATGATGGTGTTGGACAAGAGTAATAGAGATAAATTGCTCTTTTTAATGCTGCGTCACCATTTATATGCATATTCATAATATGATTTCAATAATTTCAGTGTGATATTTCTAAAACTTTATGAAGAATCTACTTTAGATATACGTATATTACATCATTTTCTACGTTTATTTTATGATAAAATATTAAAATATATGTGTACATGTATATTACATCATTTTCATTTTTTTTTCAAAGAAACATTTTTTGTTTGTAAAGGCATCGGTGGGTTCCTTTCCATGATCGATAAGAGATAAATTTGGTCGGAAATAGGCACACGCCACATCTTTGAAAACAACAAAGGATAAATAAACCAAGAACCTTATTATTCCAAATCTTTCCCGACAACATTTAACAACTCCCACATCAATAGACATCATAGTTTTTTCATCCATAGCCATTAAAGGTTTCAATGTGAAATATATATCATTCATGTAAAAAGACATGCACATATTATTAATGTAGGTACTTTTATCTTTAAGATTCGCATATGTATGTCATGTAATGTTAGAACAGGTGTTAAAAGCCATTATCATGTTAATTGTAATAATTTTAATTATTTTATTTGCACGTTTCAACCAGGTGAGCCGTAAACCCTTATTAATTATTCCCAACCATTCCACCATGTCTGAGATATAGAAAATTCAAGGAAGTTAAATTGTGTGGACATTTGTTCCCAGTAGCAGGTGTATCGAGCCTTACAAACCTTGTGTAGTCTCCATGTATGCAACTATTCACATAATAAGTACAATTAGCGTATCATGTATAAAATGTTTATTTTATTTTGTGTTCATGAATGATGGTTGATTTTCAATTGCATTACTGTTGAAGTAAATATAGAGGGCGGTGTGAATCAAACTGACTGCCTCCAAATCTATAAACTAAATGACTGACTTAACTTGTCCGTTATTGGGACTCCTGGGTCAGTACAAAAAGTAGTTTTTTTTCTCCCCCCACCCTCCCCCCCCCCCCCCCCCCCCCCAAACAAAAGAAATAAACAAGCACAGGTCGGAGACAGCATACCCCTCAGCTTCTAGCAACAGTGGCAGGAGTAGACATTCAGGGTTGTTAGGCATCAATGATTTAAGTTTGGTAATGCTAATTGAATTTGTTGTCCATTTATTGCGTTCTCCTATTTATGGTCATATGACCTTAGAGGTCAGGCAAGTGTTGCCAACAATGTCGAGACTTCGGTAATATTCGTTGAAAATAAGATCAGGTCAAATGACCTTAACTGTAGGTCAAGGGTAGTTTGTTTTGTTTGTTTGGGGTTTTCCATTATTTTCAATATTACTTTAGTCATTCGTGATAAGACCTACTTGTAGCAGATATAGTGCTGCCTCACTGAATTGTCATGTCGCAGGTCCTTGACATGACAACCCGCCCGGTCACAGATTTACAAAGACAACAAGTAAATCCTTTGTGCACGGGCCTCAGCTCATATGGGAAATTGTATCATGAATTCAATCTCGGCACGGCCGGGGTTCGAACCTTCGACCTTTGGATCACCACAGAGGAACTGATGCTAATAAGCTGGCACTCTAACCAACTGTGCCACGGCCCGTGGCCTTTGTCAAGGTCAGCAACAAGGTCACCATAAGGTGCATCCATGGTTTCGTTATTTACCGTCAACTTCACATTCACAAGATTTTCAGAGATAAAGTCACATGACCTTGAAATCAAGGTCAACGTCACCGACATTTGTACCATTTCAAGATATTGCATGATAAGATGCAAGTCTAAGTTTGGTGAAGGCACCTTTATTTATTCTCAATTTATCGTGTTAACAAGGTTATCAGAGTTTGGGGTCACATGATCTTGAAATATGATTCTGTGCACAGTGTCAAGATCTCTATAAAAAGGATCTATGGTTTAAATTGAACACTATGGTTTGAAACTGAACACTACTTGTTCTCAAGTTATAGTATTCACAAAAAGGGACAGATGTTCAGACACCCAGACGGCAGAAGCTATGCCAACACCCCTTCAACAAAATTTGTCGAGGGGTCAAAACCATATTCAATCAATCATTTCAGTAAAATTAATTTTGACTTTGCCTACCTGTTGTGACGACATCTTCAACCACTTCTCCTTCAAACACCCTACATAACAACAAAAGTTACGTTTTACTTGACATTGTTATATCTTAATAGAGGCGTTACACATTGTATTACACTAAAAATTGCAAAGATTAATTGATAATATTTTCACAATTGCTGAACATGTGTGATAAATAAATAAATAAATAAATAAATAAATAAATAAATAAATAAATAAATAAATAAATAAATAAATAAATAAATAAATAAATAAATAAATAAATAAATAAATAAATAAATAAATAAATAAATAAATGTACTCACGCTAGATAGCCTGTTGAGGTACACTGGCAGAGGACGAAAGTTCCTTCGGCGGTCTCCTCGGGAAGGTTGGAAACACAATTATCTACTGACCAATCTCCGCTCACCCATTGACGGCACTAAAAACAAATCAAAATCATCAAAAGGGTGATCATCATTTTAACAAGGAAACCTTTAAAAACACAGAATTTGTATGCAATTTCCTTTTTGAATATGATATATATATTTCTCCATCCCTCAAATATCAAATGACCTGGCCGTAAATCTCGCCAAATGTCGTCTACTGAAGATGCGTTTGATTATGAAAATCTAATGTGCCGTAGGCAATCTTTGTTTCTGAGCAGATTTGCAAACTGCTGAAAGAAGGAAATGTGTATGGTTCAGAACGCCACCACCCCAAGCTTGCAATGCAAGTGTAGAAATCGAATGCATCACAGAATGACATGTACACAGAAATCTCTGACGTCAACTCTGATCACTATCTATGCAATTTGTTATAATATAATCTATATTATTACATATATTTATTATTGCTCTTAGAGTTGCATACAAAAGCGTTAATCTGCATGTGCAAGTATGTTTTGTGCTCTCAATCTACCTTTACTAGGCTTTAGTTAGAGAAATAAAAACGAAGTTGTCATTATTTAAAAGGAATGAAAAACAAAGTTATGTAATGACATAATGTCTGAGTTTGATCATTGTTTTGAATGATAATTTACCTCCAGACTGTACAGAGTGAGGTTGACCTCGCCAGTAATGGGCATATTGAAGTCAATGGTGGAGGAAGCGTTCAGGTTGACCTCGATGAAAGCCTCGGTGGTGGGGTTGATGAGGAAGACGCCGATGACGTCAGAGCGTCTGTTGCTGATGAGGGGAGACGCTGTAGAAGTGGAAGCCGTGCGCAGATCCTGCGGCATCTGAATGCTTGCCAAGCACACGCCCTCACACTCCACGCCGCTGTCACAAGTCCACACTCCATAGTCTGCCTCCAGACTACTTCCAACTTCAAACTGTTATATATCAAAGACAAAGCATAACTCAAATATTGATATCGAATGAAAGGGACGTTGGATTAATATAAGGAATACAAATACTATGTAAATATTTTACAGACAAAGACAAAAATAAGCAGAATTGGGTTTCATCCAAAAGCCGATTTCTAGTATCGAACTGAAAAAATTTTGACATCATCAAACTACCTATTTCATCAAAGGTTATAGTTATCGAAATCATAATATGCATTAACTAAAATAAGATATTCTGATGGAAAAAAAATACTAAAAGTATGGTTATAAAGTTGAAATAGTTTTGCATATACGTCCATGCCTTTGATGAAATTCATAGAAATGTTGAGGTTCTTACTGTGGCGGATTTGTTGACAGTTCCTGAGCAGGAGTCACAGGAGACAGCCATGGACGCGTTGAACACATCTACAAAGTCACTGCGGAAGATGCGCACGATAGCGGCGTCCGAGTCCACCTCTATAGCGTCCTCGCCGATCACGCGGTCACGGCACGTGCTGGGCTAATCACGGGCAACAATCAATGGCAACAGTCTGTAGCAAACCTGGCTACATCTACATCATCCTTTAAGTCATCTTATGCTAATTTTGACATGTCTATGTCTGCTATTAATGCTATTGGCTTTGTACAAAGTGTGTGATCGCATGGCTGGCTGCGTTAACATATTATATTTAAACTGTTTGTACCCCAGATTTAATGTAAAAACCAACATATATTTCATTAATGTCTGTGGCTATGTCTATCATTATGCATGATAATTATTGAATGCACAAAATAAATCAAGGTACTTGTGACCTGAGAGCAAGCTAAGTATACACATATTCCTACCATGATGACGTCCTCCACAAGGCTGAAGAAGTTGGCAGAGTTGGCGGCAGAAACGTCATCATAACTGTCCACATCTCTGAAGACCAAGTCATATTGTGCCAGAAGCGTCTCCGCCTGAAATAGTGTCAATGCCAACATCGTACATCGCTTGATTATCAAACATGATTTATATATAATATAAAGAGTGTATGTTGTGGAGAAAGTTCTGTTACGTAATATGTCTTATGTCCGATCTTCCCAGCAGCACTATTTAAGCAAAATAAGGTGAAACAGAAACCTGTCACCGGGACTCAATGCCCTTCTCTTTATGGAGAGTGACTGGGGACTTTTTTAGCATAATCATGCTAATATTATAACACAAACGTCGGCCTTTGATAACCAGTTATGTAGCAGAATGAAAAACGGAATGAGAAACAACTGAGTATCAGATATCCATCTTTCCCTGTCAGTACCTGTCATTGAAATGATAATTAGAAAGATCTGCAATGTGAATATAAGAATGCTTACATCTGATTCGCTCATCTGACTAAGGTCACCAGAGGACACTGCTCTTTTCCTTCGCCTCTTCTTACTGACTGCAAAAATAAAATATGCATAACTTGGTCAGGTCAAATATGTTTGTGTGTGAAATATAAAACGTTTATGTAAACTTTATCAACAGGACCATGTATATTATTTAATAGTAAAAACAATATATATATATATATATATATATCATTTTCATTATATATATAAATCAGGTTTTCATATTTTTATAAACATGTTAAGAAGAGGTTGATTTATTAATTTATCAATGGTAAATTTTCGCTTGAAGTTACCTGCAGTAAATCCGCTGGCTATTTCATTGGCGGCAGATATTCCAGCGTTCAGTGTATCCTCGCTGATCGCTCCTGTCACTGCCCCGTTTGTAACACTGGCAGCTTTACCCATTTTCTCCAAACCAGTTGTAGGATCGCTGAAATATGTGATTTTGAAATTTTCACCTTATATTCATTCTTATACTATTTTAAATATTTAGGTATTTTCAACAAATCAACACAGATATCAGTCTCCTGCAGGTGGCGCCATTGTATTTTTCTTTGTTACACTAGATAATGTGATAATTAGAAGATAATGTCATAAATCGTATGGACAACACTGTGCCTCGGGTTTAAGGTTTTTTCTTGAATAAAAGGAAATGGCCAGTTAGTGGTAATGAAATTGCAAAAACAAGATACAAAATACTGGCGCCTGCTTACCTTGCAGTGACTGCCGAGAGCTCAGATTGAGAGGCGGTCTCCGATACAGACGCCAGCTCTGCTTGTTTGACCGGGTCAGTCAATCCGGCCGTCAAGAGCATTCCCAGCATGTTCAATGGCTCACCTAATACATAGAATAAAGAGTTTAGATCATTTTTACAGAGTTGTGACAAATGTTAGGTTGTACAATTCTCATGCTAGCAGATTGGATTCAATTCCCAGACGGTGTGTGAACGCCTGTTTAGAATTAATTTATTTGCTTGTTTGTTTGTGGTGACGACAACATTGTTCAGGCTATATCTGGCCAGATAGAAGCCTGTTACCGGAACTGAATGCACTGCTCTTTGCAATGAGTCACTTGTGATCTTTCACAGACATGACAACATAATCGACGACCTTTAATAACCAGTCATGGAGCATTTGTTGGGGTAAGAAAACAAAAACTCAGCATGAACGGGTACAACTCTCAGAAATATAAAGGCTTGCAGTGACTAGTAAGTCAAAAAGTACGTATTTACCTCCGCTGGCGAGGTCAGTGACGTCCACGTCCGCCTCATTAAATGGGTCTACCACAAAGGTGACAGATGTAAATACGGAGAAGAGGCCGTATGAATTGGTGGCAACAATCATGATAGCTCCAGTGCCTGCAACGAGACGGGACGAGAGGTGTTATTAGTCTTGGAGACTGCTGGAGACAATGAGAAGTCATGTTAATCTGCTCTGAAGGTCATTGCATCAATACTCTAATCCTGAATTGCTTCAGAAATGCTTTGCAATATATGAAGTGCAGTGTGTGAGCACAAACGTTTGAAACACAAAACATAAATATTCAATGTAAAACAAAGGGATAAGACACCTTATGGTTCACCTAAATCAAGGATTGTTTTCAGTATCTCAACATCGATTTTACTATTGTATATTTAAGTACAAGAATAAATTAAAGTTTTATATGTTTAGAATCTTTAAATAGGACACTGAGTGTTTGAGGTGTTCATTCTTCTACTCTAAGATATTGGATGCTCCCCCTGTGAGTTGAGGAAATCTCTTATCGCGGAGGCTAGAATGTTTTATAGTCGTACCTGGAGTGAGCATCTTCTCCACCAAGGACCCTCCGTCCGAACCAGTGAGAGAGGTAGTCTCTTCACCACTCTTGGCAAAGAAATATTGGTAGGTTATAGCCGACTCTTGAGGATCTGAGCCATCCACAGATAGTTCAAAGTTTGTCTGTAATGCTGTCCCTGACATTGGCTCGATCTGAGAAAAGAAAATATGATGCGCCTTTAAAATATCTAATATTCTAAGATCCATTTGTATTCGAATGATCACAGGAAAATCCATTCTTGCGTACACTATTTATTTTTACATAACATAATAAGTATGATATTAACTCCAAAGATTCTTATGCTTATTTACAATATCTAGATCTAGAATTGTATTTTGGTTATCATATTGTCTGCTTACCACGAGGTTGTCAACAGAGGGCGCCGAAATTGTCCATACTTCCACGGTGCGGAATATGTAAGTATCAGATTCTCCAGAATCCTGAAATAGCATTACTCTCAATGTATTCTTCACGGAATTATTGAAACTGCTGCAAAATGGTTCTTCAAAATGTAACTTTCTTTTTCTTTTAAGGGAACAAAAATACGATTGCTTGCAATGATATTGATTATAAAATAATTCACATGTTTTTTAATGCTGGTTTCAGCTACAAAACGCAAAGGCACGAGAGATATTCGATTGTTTAGTACAATGATACAAGAAAGGGCTGTACAGATAATAGGTAATTTCTTTCAAGATACTTGTTCATCTGAAAATCATATATATACCAAAAACAAATAAAACATATCTATTGATGTCTACATAGCCTATTTGAACGAGAGATGCGCCTATTTATAGCACAATAAATATGGAGATCTATTGAGAACTCCCTAATACGCAGTTTCATACAACAAAGATTATGACGTGTTTTTCCCTAAGATAAATCAGCCCAACATTTTTAACGGATATTATTACCATAGAAGCATAATCATTATAGTAAAGGGACATTGGTGAGAACATAGCTCCAAATGTTGACCGGCTGGTGACCAGAATTAGACTTCTCCAAGTCGGGTACTTTCTCTTATGCAAAACACACGTCACATACTACATTGTACAATCATTTTCATTAAGATATCTTGATTTTTTTGGTCATTTAAACATTGTTGTTCTGAATTTAATAGTATATTTATTTACAAAATCATTGGTTCGTCTAAACATTCATTGTTCTAAAGCTAATAGTACATTTATAAAAGAAATAACAATAAGTATAAAGATAACTTTATTGTGAACATACAAATCCAAGCTGAAAATACACCAATAAATTGTAAATAAGAAACCCAACATAATCTTGATTTATCATAAGTAGAAGCCTAATTACACTACAAAATTGGTTGATATTTCTTTTGTGAGAAGTCAACTCGTATTTTAGCTGATGAACTGTGTAACTTATATATAGGTCAGGTAAAACATATATTGCTTAAATCTTTGATCTTTGAATCATTTCAAATATAATGGATGAATTGAATCAATTAACATTTCCAAATTTTATTACGTGCAGCAATGAAATTGTAATTATTTTTATGAAGACTTTCTATTTATCATTCAACATTTATCACAAGGTTTTTTTTCCCCATTTGACACAGATTGATATCATTTTGATCCATATCATTTAAATAAAAACCTTAATTAAAAGTGCAGACTTAAAGTGCAAGAGAATAAAATAACAAATGTGCACTATTTTCTTGTTTTTTTCTCTTCTTTTTATATTGTATTATTTTAAGTACACAATACAGCAAAATGATACTTACAGAGGATATCAAAGCGTTTCCAGCTTGGTCAGTGCCCATTGCTGATAAACCAAATATGTACTTGGATCCTTCCTGTAGATTCCCACAAACAAGAGGCACCGACTTACACCTCTGGGAAGAATCCTTCTGCTTAATCGAAGACATCTTGCAGTTTGAACTGTCCAGTTCCAAGACGTTGTAGCCTTCAAATTAGAAAGCGTTAATTTCTCACATTAGCAACACCGTAACAGAGAAAACTGTTTTGTTATTTCCGCTCATATATAATATCTTTATTTATACATCAATTATAATTTTTAAAGATGAAAATACTAATATGAGCTCACATAAGTGATAACCTGTAACATACGGATGAACAAGCCACCGGGTTTAACAGTTGTATTTGAAATACTTTACAAATAAAACAGAAAAGTACTTTGAGAAAAGATAACTTTGAGATAGATAAACTTTTTAACCTCATTATGCTAATAACTTAGATTGTCAGTGCGATTCTTACCATCGGACACCTCCGCGGTCCATTCAATAGTGAGATATCCATCTTCGAAACACACATCATTATCAATGACCAGCATGTCGTTGGGGTTGTGGTCAAGGATCTCGTTGACCATGACGATGCTAGGTGGACTACTGGCGACCACAGTCACGTTGCGACAGTCCGTATCACTCTGGGTACCAACACGTGTCTCCACGCAGAACTTATAGCTACAATGACAATGACAATGAGAATGAGAATGACGATGAAAATGACAACGAAAAAAGACCAAAATAATGACAAAAATAATGACAAAAATAATGACAATACTATTTAAATAGCGCTGATGGGCCCATATCTGATAGCTACCAGAACAAAGCAACGTTTTGCAACTAATTATGACTGTATCAATATTACATGCAATACACGTCCAACTAAAATATATTTTCTTATATTATATAGTATAACAAAGTCATTTATAATAGAAAATAAATGTATACGTCTTCAAAATATTATGCTTCAATTTTAAAGTATTGTGTTTCAGCGTTTAATCCACGTTTCCATTTGAGCTGGTAGGAGCTCAGTACTAGTAACAGTAACCTACATTCCAGTAGAGAGGGTTCCAGCTGGGATTTCCACTGTTTCTGTGTCTTCCAGTTGACCTTGGAGTAGAACATAGGCCCCTTCCCAGCTGACGCGACATGGGGCATCAAAGCCCGCCTCCTCCGCCGCATACTGTGAAGAAACAAACACAAAGTCTCTTGTCAAAATTTATAACAAATTTTGATTTTGAAAAATATAATTATAACAGTATGGAGTGTGGAGGAAATATAGGATAGTTTATGATATTATAATACTCAAAAAGCCACCACTAAATACAGAGAAAATGATGTGTACACATCATTAAAGGTCGAACCAGTGTTTGAGGTATCCAAGACACCATCATAAAATCTTTAGTTAAGGTTTAAGACGGCATTAACGTAGAACTGATTACAGACAATGTCTGCTCATCGAGCACGATAGTAACTGACTGGGTTCAAACTGAGAATCCCTGCTAGTTATATAGTCATCCTTTATAGTTCTACTTAAATGTAAAATGTACTACAAAACATGTTTGTAGGCAATGTATTATAAACGTAATGTTATTATAAACGTTTTCCTCACTCTATCAGGAGTAACATTACACTTTCATTTGGTAGACCTTATCTTTTCAGAGTGACATCGAGCACTCTTTAATACCACTTAATCATGGTCATACCAGCTTACTTGGTTTCTTCAAAAAATCAATAACGGAAACCGCATTCATTCCACGAGAAGAGTATGGCATTAAGTCCCATTGGCTGGTTACTATCTGAGAGGGTGTAAGCCGTGCTGGAATAATGGCAACGAACATAACGAAATACTCTACATATGGATTCTTTGTGGACAATACATGACCATTACTTTATGCACTATAATCTTTAATAATGTGGTGCCTTTTTGCTATCCTCCAAGAAAATGTTCCCAAACTACCGTCACTTGAGTGGCACAGAGCCTATACTGGCGTGGATTACAATCCCAGAGTTGTACATGCACTTGCATTCTTACAAATCTCATTTCAACATAACTTGTTTTTGTTCATGTTATAAAAAAGAATATGGCTTGTGGTCCAGACTGTTATCTCGCTTAATAACACATTAATTGTGATACAGAGTCTGAGTGATGCCTATATAAAGAAGGTCGCTAGTCTGCCTCGCTGTCGTTTGTTTGTTTGGGGTTTTACATCACTTTCAAATTATTTCAGTCATTTCGTGATGAGATCTACTTGTAGCAGATATAGTGCTGCCTCACTGAATTGTAATGTCGCAGGTCCTTGATATGACAACCCACCCGGTCACAGTTTTACAAGGACAATGGGTTAACTCTTTAGGCATGGGCCGTAGCTCACATGGGAAATTGTATCATGAGTTCAATCTCGGCATGGCCGGGGTTTGCACCCACGACCTTTAGATCATCAGAGAGGAACTGGTGCTAATAAGCTAGCACTTTAACCAACTGTGCCACGGCCAGTGGCCTAGTCTGCCTCGCATGTCCATAAAGAATATAAATAGAAAAAGCACTTTATCTCATTAATGATTGACATCTTATGTTATCAATGATTGACACCTTATGTTATCACTGATTGAGGTTGAGTGTTTGTGAGCAGGCTTACGTCGTGACAGGTCCACGTGAAGGAGAGGCCGTTAGGGTCGTTGTTACGCTCCACTGAGTTCTCTGCTGAGAGGGTGAGGATATCGGTGGTGCCGGACTTGACGGGAGCCTCCAGGTAGGCAGTGGGGGCCAGGGTGTTCACCACTGTAGTGTGTGTGGCCTCGTAGAGCAGAGCCTCATTATCCTGGGTCACAGCCGTCACTGAAAGCAAACAATAACACAACCGTCACTGAAAGCATACAATATCACAACCGTCATTGAAAGCATACAATATCACAACCGTCACTGAAAGCAAACAATATTACAACCGTCACTGAAAGCAAACAATATCACAACTGTCACTGAAAGCAAACAATATCACAACCGTCACTGAAAGCATACAATATCACAACCGTCACTGAAAGCATACAATATCACAACCGTCACTGAAAGCATACAATATCACAACAGTTATGGTCCGGTACTTGACCGCAGAGGGCACCATGTGGCTGACCAGTTTTACTGACTTCCAAAGCCATGAGAGTGAACAGTACGCCATTACCAAACAATGGCTATTCATAGTAACTGACCTGGATTGTCATAGTAACTAGGATTTCCTGGGTCCCAAGGCAAACATTCTTCAAACTGGGCAATTCCGGACAAAATATGTTTGCTGAGACTCCAGAAATTGTTTCAATTTAGAATGTTATGATTGTATTTGTTTTTATCTATCTCCCAATTTTTTTATTATTATGATCATTACCTCTGACGGTGAAGGTATAAGTTCTTCCACCCCGCATGGGCAGTCGCTTGCCGTTGATCTTAAATCTATCCCCGGTGAAGACCTCCAGATTCAAGTCTGTGGAATCTACGGAATATTGGTACTGAAGACAGATAATTACATAATGACATGAGCAACAATAAACGGAGATTATACAAAAGAACAGGTGAGATGCTTCAATAAAAAAGACATTATAACCAAAATCATGTTATCAATGCTGCAAATACAAAAAAAACAAGGAAACTATTTTGAGAGTTCACAATTGGTGGGGTAGCCAGACAAACTGAAAAAATGAAAAAGGCAAAAAAGGGAGGAAAAAAAGAAATTTCATTTGAAAAAAGTATGATGAATACATAATGAATATGACGAAAATAATAAAGCTGTAACTTATTTACAGAAAATATACCCCACACATTCGAGGCGGTTTCCCCTTAAACTTATTCCTTAATTTTGCATATGAGCATTTATATTGAGAGAATAATGAGAGTAGACTGACACTTATGGATGCTATTTTCACAGAGGAGCAGTCAGGTTGTTTGACGGTGGTCCTGAGTCCCAGCTTGCCATCAGGGTCTACTTGAGTGTCTCCCTCTAGGAACACCACCACTGGGGCATTCTCTGCCTCCTTGGTGAACTGATGAACTATAGCCTCGCTGCTGTATCCCAGGAAGTTCTCAGCAACCACGGAGATGTTGTAAGTCTGGCCCGACGGCACCTGGTGAAGAAAATGATCAATGTTCAAACAGCACTGCATATCTGTTTTCAAGGTTTGATTCATGTATCAATTTTGCACGTGAAGAGGAGATTGGAATTGTCTGTGTCTTGTGTAGATTTACTTTGGTATGTATCACATAAGGAAGGAATTTAACTCCAGATACATTAGATAATACTTAGCTCTTCTTTTAACACTCCCATTTAATTTACATGGAGCAGCAAAGCGTGAGATATACTATTTGTAATAAACAATGCATTGTCGCGTCAAACTCGGCCCACAATGACGTTCGTCACTTCTGGAGGTGGTGCCTTTTATATTATTAAAATCATGATCATTTCAGTGCATACATATATACGTATAGAATGCCCATTTAGACTAATGTATTCCTTCATTTTATATTTTAAGCAATATATAGGTCTGTATGGCCCGTATGTACCTCCAGAACATGTAGAATAGGATCCGGAAGATAGTGAGGCAATGGTAATTATGGATCCATTTTTGGGGTTTAATCCATAAAAAAATAGAGTAAGATCTGTCCAATAAAGGCAATGATCAATTTTCTACTTACACCTTCTCCAAAAAGCTTGATTTTTGTTCCATTTTCATTTGCCAATTGCGCAGTTAGATTATCTAACATTCCCTGATCTCCAGCGGAAAGCACAGCTGAAATAGATACGAATTATTTACTTATTTGTATACAAAAGTGTAGCAAATATTCTTCGCGCCTTTTGCTGAAACATAAGAATTGACATGTAAAAAAATAGCATATTGGAATCGAAGAGTTCTTATGTTTAATGTTGTGACAAAGAAAGGCAGATCTTTTGATTCCAGACAAGAATCTTGAAGAGTACACTGTGAATATTTGATACCGTAAAGGTGCTAGCACAGATATCAGTAACGTTTACTCCACAAGAATGCAGAAATACATAACATGCCCCCTACAACTACTTCTATCAATGCACAGAATCAAGACTATGCTGAGAGACAATGGCAATTATTTAGACCAATAAGACAGCAGCTAACAAGTGATTAACAGAAGTGTCCATAGTAACAATGGCGGGAAGCGGTGATCACCACGTATCAACATTTCAACATCGCATAGATGGCTTTTAAATGACAGAGACAAATAATTAAAAAGAAAAAAAAAATGTTCGATTTAGCTCGCATTTGGGACAACTATATATATATATACGGATAGTCTAGTTTTAATAATAATACTATGAGCGCCGTAAGCACATTTGGTTTGCTGACCAATCACAGCAGTCAAGACAATGGTGGGAGACAATGGCAATTATTTCAACCATTCAGATAGCAGCTAACAAACGAATACAAGAAGGGTCTAAAGTAACAATAACGGGGAGCAATGATCACCACATATCTACATTTCAACATCGCAAAGACAATAGAGACAAATCTGAGAAAAAAATGTTCAAATCAACTGGACTCACCACTCGCATCAGCCAGTGCTATACTCCATGTGATGGAGGGCTTATTGGCGCATCCCAGAGCTCCTCCAACTTTCACCTTCATCTTGAACTTATCGCAACCACTCAACACTGTAGGGGCGCGGTCTACGATAACCGTTGGTGATATGTCCTGAAATAAAAAAAAACAAAAACAAATCATATTAGACCAAGAAAAAAAGAGCCTTGTTTCTCTTTCACACACCTCTTCTACTGGACAAATAAAAAAACGCCACATCAATATTAATGTTGTGAACTCACAAAACAAAACACATCAAACAAAATGAAACTAAGAAAAAATACCTTCCTTACTAGAAAAATATATATTTCTTTCATTGTCCTTAAATTTATATACATATATATATATATATATATATATATATATATATATATATATATATATATATATTCTTTACTATCGATATAAAGGTTATATTTAAGAAACTGGCCCCAGCAGATTAAAAAGGTAGCACTTACGCCCTGTGGGACAGAGATTGTGGCTGACCCGGAAGCGTAGACCGCCAGATCGCTGTCCACCCCTTCCTCCTGCAGCACGTCGGAGTTCAGTGTCAGAGAGTGGCCGCCCTTAAGAGAGGCTCCAGGTCCCAGAGTTATCGACATGGTCTTACTGTTCAGGTAACACATGGCACCTGCAAATACATCATCGTAAATGTACCAGAGATGCACAGAAATATGTCATTTGATGGTTTCCATAACTGATGAAAGACATAAGCTATGCTGGCCCTTGTCAATATTTCTTGTACATACCGCAAATTACTAAATTGGCAAAACATTTTTATATGTAACATTTAAAGCAATAATAAATATATGCAATGATATAGACCATATTGTAACAAATTGCATATATAGTGATTAGAGATGACGAGGGCTGGTGTGTATACATCAGAGATTTCTGTGTAAATGTCATTCTGACAGAAAATTCCCTCTTTTACCGCATAAGTTTTCCTGATAAAGTCAATAAGCTAAAATCTACATTTCATGTTTAATAATATTGATATTAAATTGAGATATATATACCGGATCCTAAACTAGCTGCAGAGGCAGAGGTCATTAACAAGCTGCAGCAACCATCTGCAGAATCTCTTTGGCAAGTCCCGGCAGTCATGTAGGCCACGTTGACGTCAAACTCCACCTTGACCCTGCACAGACTGGTAGTAAACTGGCCCAGTACTACCTGTGGGGCTTGCCCCAAGACTCGAAGAATCACCGAACCAGCACTGCCAAAAAGAGAGTTAGTTACATTATCATATTTACTAAAAGACATTTTTCTTTTGATAAGTGAATCTATACATGGGCCAACATTCGGCCTGGGGAAAAACATTGTGAGAATCTGAAAAGGTTGTAAATGTGATGTTTTAATATTTTAAAGGAAATGCAACATCATGTTTATAATGTATTTTTATGTAAATCACTCAACTGGGCTTCTCCCCTCAAGGACGTCAAGTACAATGGTGCATTAGGGATGGAAACTGTCAAGTAATCTATATATTTTCTAAATTCATTATTCTTGTATTTTTTAATGTGGGTGCATTTCAGTTTTTCACATTGATAGCTAGCTATCCATTCTTTTGTGAACGCATCCCTATGCATTTGATAACAGCTTACCTTTCAATTTCATTATCGTATTGGGGAAGTTGCAGAGAGGCTTTGATAGTTAAGCGGATGGGCTTTTTGATTGTGGCGAGGGGTTCCATAGAGACGTAGACCCGGTCCCCGGTGACGTTATGGTAGGGGATCTGGACGATGCGCTTGGTTCCCACTGGGGTATAGACGGCTGCCGACTTGCAGCCGGGCAGGAAGCGGGCTTGAGATTTGTCCTGGGGACATTCCAGGTACAGTACGGCTTCCTCGCCCAGGTTGTTGAAGCCAGGAACTAAGACATATCCCTAGCAACAATATAATGCTTACATTAGTATCCATAGCAACAATATATGCATACATTAGTATCCCTAGCAACAATATAATGCATACATTAGTATCCCTAGCAACAATATAATGCATACATGAGTATCCCTCGCAACAATATAATGCATACCTAGCAACAATATAATGCATACATTAATATTCCTAGCAAAGATCAAATGCATACATTAGTATCCCTAGCAACAATATATTGCATACATTAGTATCTCTAGCAACAATATAATGCATACATGAGTATCCCTCGCAACAATATAATGCATACCTAGCAACAATATAATGCATACATTAATATTCCTAGCAAAAATCAAATGCATACATTAGTATCCCTAGCAACAATATCATGCTTATATTAGTATCCCTAGCAAGAATATAATGCTAACATTAGTATCCCTAGCAACAATATCATGCTTATATTAGTATTCCTAGCAAGAATATAATGCTTACATTAGTATTCCTAGCAACAATATAGTGCATACATTAGTATCCCTAGCAACAATACAATGCATACATTAGTATCCCTAGCGACAATATAATGCGTACATTAGTATCCCTAGCAACAATATAATGCATACATTAGTATCCCTAGCAACAATATAATGCATACATTAGTATCACAGGCATAAATGAATGGTTTTTTTAAAAATAAATCCATTAGGATTTGAACATTTATTTTGATATGTGTCGCAAAAGAATTAAGTTGATATTTGATGTCACTTTGGAAAACATTAGGCGAAGCGCTCCTCCTCAGATCATTAGGAAGGGCATTCCAGAGTCTTGGTGCCCCGTCCCCAATAATCTTCAGACGAGTATTGGGGACTACTTACTTGAGGTTGTCATCAGACCTCAGGTATCTTCAACTCATCTTTAGGAATGACACACACAGGCCTCTGTGACAAATGATACATTAAAGAATGTGGACCTTTCTAGGCTATTTTTATAAGATATTGCCAGTGACCTTGAGGTGAGCTTTAAATGACCTTGAAAATGAAAGTCTTATTTCCATGCAGTTTACTAGAAAATTCAATATTCGGTCATGCATCTTTCATATAAAAACATTCATAAAAATCCAATCAAAATTAATATGTGATATATGATCATATTTTTTATATATGATCACATTTTCTTGTTTTCACTAACACACGAGCTGTAGAGTTTTGTAGGTATTGCAGTATTCTCTAACTACAGCCACTGAGAGCACAGCATGACAAGAGCGTCAGTTTCTGCAGTGTTTCCATTTATAACATGTCATCTTCCTGACATGATATTGTCTCTTTTTGCACATTGTCTCTTTCTGCACATTTTCCTGATTTGCGTCTTCATCCGTGTTGATTTTGAAAATAATGCCTGGATCAATCACGGACTCGCTTAGTGAAATGTAAGCATCAACGATTTAATATTGCCGATATCATGCTTATAAGCAGCACATTGCCTCTTCACCTCTGATTTGATTAGGGCATCATCTAAACATTTCTAAAGTTCACTGTGATCCATAGAAATGTATATCTGAGTATCATCCGCATACATATAGCAGCTCAGTCCATGCATTTCAAGGGTGAAATGTGAAAGTGATGGGTTGCTGGACCGATCCTTGGGGGACACCATACTTGATGGACTATAGAGTGATTGTGCTACTAGCCTTGTCTCCTACCCATCAAGTATGACCTCATACTGACCTCCTGTTATTAAGGTCTCGTATTATATCATTTTCTATCTCAAGCAGTACTGTCTTTATACTATAATATCTTTCATTGCAGATTGATACTTGATACATTCTGCTCAAGATGGGGTACTAATTGATTAGCTTCTGCTAGTTCAGTAAGCTTGGATTAGTTTAGGTAAGAAAAAGGTCTAGATTATCTCAATCAACTCCTAGACCAGCTTCTTCACTAATGAGGCAATCAGTACTTTCTTCATACTGACCGGTACTGCCGCATCTGATAGTGATTTGTACATTATGACCGTGATGAGCGGGAGCAACTCATTCAAGAAGTCATGGCGAAACCATGTTGGAAATGGGTCGAGCTAATGTGACTTCTTTGCTTCCTTCTTGATCGGCTTAAGGTATCATCTGATGATCACGATGCACGATACTCTAGGAATGTATGTAATATAGTAAACAAACCTCTGTAATTTCTCCTTTCTGAATGCTAGATGGGTGAACCTCTGTCGCATCCAATGGTCCAAAGAGTGTTATATTTGAATTCGAGTCCAGATTGACGATCTCGCCAGAGGTCAGCACCATGTTCACGCGGACGGCATGCTCTCGTAACTCTCCTGTGGCGAAGGCCTCGGCGGTCAGGTCCGGCAGAAAACCAAATGCCATGCTGGAAGTCACCTCTGGGCTCCCCAGAACAATCTGTAATTCATATCAAACCAACATTCTAAATTAAGAGTGACTGAATCACTTAAGTGTTTTACAACTTTTCAAAGATAGGGTAAGTTAAGGTTCTGGTACATATTGGCAATATTTAACGGAGAACCAGAAAAAAAATATTTATTCATTTTTTTGGGCAAATTTGTCCAAAAATGTGAACGAATTTAAGACGTGCACCACACCCAAACAGTGAAAAAAGTCCTTTCAGATCTTTATAGTTCTGCCTTAGTCGTCAAGTGAATAATTGCCCAGGCCACCAAATGTTTCAAAATGATCAAAACATTACACAAATTTAAAAAATCGCTTAGATTCTTTGCAATTCGTTGCAGTAAGTATATTTCTGTTATGGGTTATACTGATTCCTATTGATTCATTAGGCCGAGCAGATTGTACACTAACTCAATGATAGTTATCTTTTCAGGATAAGTTAGCAGCATATCGTCTATCTGTGTATGCTTACATTGGCACCTCCATTAACAGGTATCAGCTGTATACTTGAAATGGAATCAAAGTTATCCAGGTTTGCTCCAGGTATCTGTATCTTCTGTCCTGGCGTGGCATACCAAAGCCTGCTGGGTGATGGATCCCCCATCTTCACACATCCTGCAATATGCAATATATAGTTCTTAGTTGCATGCTTCAATATCGCCTGACTTGAGCAAAGCCTTCACTATACACTGGGATAGTTGGTAGAGCAATGGATCTGTGACTTTCTTGGTTATAAAAGTTGGGAACAGAAGGTGGTGGGTTCGACTCCCAAATGCTCACCCATATTGAAATCTGCAGATGTTGGTTCCAGACAACTGCCACATATGTCGTAAACTTTGGTGCCGAAAACCGTCCCAGCACAGTCCAGACAGCTGGTACCATCGCCACCCTCATTGACGCACACTTCACACTGGTCAATGCCGCTGTCTTCGCTCAGTCCAGTGGAGCCTCCCACACAAACTCCACATCTGCAATCAAAATATCATATTATACACAAGAGCATAACTTCCTATGTTAGAAAAGGGCTACAATTACATCATTTCTGTATAAGTATAAATTGCGTGATATAAGCCATAAATTTACGATATCATCATGATGATGCTTGATATAATCATAACAATACAGAAAGCTGCCTTTTGATAATTAAGGGAGGGTTGCACTTAGTGTGAGATGTCTGCCTACAATCCTACAGGGAGCTGGAGGGAGAGTGGGTTGTGCTTACCTATTGATTGTTGCCCCGCTCTGCCATTGTCCATCACAGTAGAACCGACTCACGTAATCACTCTTGACAACGGTATTGCTAATAAAAAAGAAAATTACATTTTTGATTTTGTAAATCTGGATCTAAATTCTGATATTATTTGATTGTTTTTTTCAGTTACAATATAGTGGAACGACTCGCAATAATGTGATTACCAGGTGAATATATGCTTTCCTGATAGATTTTTTCTTTTACTGCAAATATCAATCTTTTGGTTGCAATAATTAGAAAATGTGACAAAATATCAAACATATTCTAAATGTCCTTTTTCTGTCATATATATATATTTTATGGTGAGCATGGAATAAAAGCTTAAATGAATAACATCAAAAGCTTACTAAAGTATTTATAATAAAGAAATATTGATAATAATAAAAAATAAGTGGTGGGCAATTGCAAAGAAAATAAAATAAATAAAATAAAATAAAATAAAATAAAATAAAATAAAATAAAATAAAATAAAATAAAATAAAATAAAATAAAATAAAATAAAATAAAATAAAATAAAATAAAATAAAATAAAATAAAATAAAATAAAATAAAATAAAATAAAATAAAATAAAATAAAATAAAATAAAATAAAATAAAATAAAATAAAATAAAATAAAATAAAATAAAATAAAATAAAATAAAATAAAATAAAATAAAATAAAATAAAATAAAATAAAATAAAATAAAATAAAATAAAATAAAATAAAATAAAATAAAATAAAATAAAATAAAATAAAATAAAATAAAATAAAATAAAATAAAATAAAATAAAATAAAATAAAATAAAATAAAATAAAATAAAATAAAATAAAATAAAATAAAATAAAATAAAATAAAATAAAATAAAATAAAATAAAATAAAATAAAATAAAATAAAATAAAATAAAATAAAATAAAATAAAATAAAATAAAATAAAATAAAATAAAATAAAATAAAATAAAATAAAATAAAATAAAATAAAATAAAATAAAATAAAATAAAATAAAATAAAATAAAATAAAATAAAATAAAATAAAATAAAATAAAATAAAATAAAATAAAATAAAATAAAATAAAATAAAATAAAATAAAATAAAATAAAATAAAATAAAATAAAATAAAATAAAATAAAATAAAATAAAATAAAATAAAATAAAATAAAATAAAATAAAATAAAATAAAATAAAATAAAATAAAATAAAATAAAATAAAATAAAATAAAATAAAATAAAATAAAATAAAATAAAATAAAATAAAATAAAATAAAATAAAATAAAATAAAATAAAATAAAATAAAATAAAATAAAATAAAATAAAATAAAATAAAATAAAATAAAATAAAATAAAATAAAATAAAATAAAATAAAATAAAATAAAATAAAATAAAATAAAATAAAATAAAATAAAATAAAATAAAATAAAATAAAATAAAATAAAATAAAATAAAATAAAATAAAATAAAATAAAATAAAATAAAATAAAATAAAATAAAATAAAATAAAATAAAATAAAATAAAATAAAATAAAATAAAATAAAATAAAATAAAATAAAATAAAATAAAATAAAATAAAATAAAATAAAATAAAATAAAATAAAATAAAATAAAATAAAATAAAATAAAATAAAATAAAATAAAATAAAATAAAATAAAATAAAATAAAATAAAATAAAATAAAATAAAATAAAATAAAATAAAATAAAATAAAATAAAATAAAATAAAATAAAATAAAATAAAATAAAATAAAATAAAATAAAATAAAATAAAATAAAATAAAATAAAATAAAATAAAATAAAATAAAATAAAATAAAATAAAATAAAATAAAATAAAATAATAAAATAAAATAAAATAAAATAAAATAAAATAAAATAAAATAAAATAAAATAAAATAAAATAAAATAAAATAAAATAAAATAAAATAAAATAAAATAAAATAAAATAAAATAAAATAAAATAAAATAAAATAAAATAAAATAAAATAAAATAAAATAAAATAAAATAAAATAAAATAAAATAAAATAAAATAAAATAAAATAAAATAAAATAAAATAAAATAAAATAAAATAAAATAAAATAAAATAAAATAAAATAAAATAAAATAAAATAAAATAAAATAAAATAAAATAAAATAAAATAAAATAAAATAAAATAAAATAAAATAAAATAAAATAAAATAAAATAAAATAAAATAAAATAAAATAAAATAAAATAAAATAAAATAAAATAAAATAAAATAAAATAAAATAAAATAAAACTAGAATGTGTGGTGATTTGCCCCAATAGAGAGGTACTTACGGTACACAAGCCTCGTGGTACTCGGCTGAGTTATACACGGATATGTTGAGGAGGGTCATATTACCGCCACACACCTTGGCGCAATCCATCCGGAAGTCCATCGCCTGACCACTGGTCCCTCCAGAGCAGTCTCCACACTTGTCAATCCTAGCATCTATAGGAAATAAAGCAAATATTGATTTATGATTGTGAATGATTTATTCTAAGTTTGTATTCTAATGATTTAAGAATGAGTTAAAAAAAAGATCACAATGTCCCAAACAATGTGCACTGTTCAAACCGAGATATCTATATTGCAACACTCACCAAAGTATTGTCAAAACAAAACATGCGATTTTAACGTTTCATATCACATACTTTATATAAAATTCCCAAAGCCTAATTGGAATTATTCTTTTATGAAATAAAATTTTTTATGAAATAAAAACCTTGGTAACCATATTATGTTTATAGGATATAAACGAAAAATATACTTTTATAAAAAAATATGGTTTGTGTCCATGTAACAAAACAAAAGAAAGATCACCAGTCACTCTTCGCAACGAGTAGAGCATTGAGTCCCGGTGACAGCTTTTATCTGACCTGATATAGCCTAATCAGTGAGAACCTCATCCAACCTCTCACAGCACTGCACGTGCAGGGATACCGATGCATACACAAATATGGTGCATCATGTTTGCGTTACGTCAACGCTGTGATAGGCTGGCAGTTAATGCGGTTCTCTACTGGTACATAGAGGGTGTGACTCACCCCCGTTGGGTACTCCCATGCAGTCTATACAGTCGTCGGATCCCCCGCAGACGTCGCAGCTGTCTGTCCTCATCATGGAGCTTGGCTTGCCGTCACATCCCAGACGGTGCATCTCACCCACGGCGACGGCGGCCGAGAAGGCGCTCACGCCCCCACGGTCTGAGCAAGTGTACTACAAACCAGGGAGGAACTCATAACATGGGAACATACCAGGATTCTCTGAGCTTAACTCTGCTCTCTTCACAACATTTAAAAAGAGCTCCATAAGCTTGGTAACAGCCGAATATTCCCTAAATCAAGCTACATTGTTGAAGAACGTGAAACTATCAGAAAGAAATTTATTCTTATAAAAATATTCTGAATTTCTCATCGTGCAATTTTGTCTCAGATGAATATGTGACAAATATTTTCCCCCAAAAGAATAAAAAACATATATTTAAGTAATCTTTTTATTCAGATCGAGTTTAACAATTGGTTAATAGTCTTTCTGACTCACATTGACAGGAAGGCAGAATATCTGCTGGAAGTTGATGGTGTTGGTGTATTGGTTGGGGGAGGTGACGTCACTATAGTCCCACGCCAGGAAGGCCAGCTTCGCGCTCGTCTTGGCCTCCATCCACGACCAGTACGTGTCACTGAATAGCAAATGGCAAAAATAGATATCATACTCGTGATCCTGACTGATATATCACTGCTATTTCAACATCCCTAAAATCAACTACTCAGCTGCAAGGTGGGTTCTCATGGCCAACTTAATTACAAATGTGGGTTTTGTGACCCTACTCAGTTACAAATGTGGGTTATATGGTCCTAGTCAGTTACAAACATAGGTTCTGTAGTCCTGGTCAGTTACAAATGTGGATTATGTGGCCCTAGTCAGTTGTATTCTCATGGGGCTAATCGGCTATAAATACGGTCACATGGAAATGAAACACGCACCTGGATTGAGGAGAAAACCTGAGTCTTGTACCAGGTTTCATGGTAAAAGCTTGCTGTGAACCAGTCAGGTTGTAAGTATCCAGTAGGGGGAGCTTATCCTCCAGGAAGTCCTGGCATACGGTGCTGGTAGAATCCAGCTGACAGCGCCGCATGTTGGCATATACTACCAGCGATATTTCCTTTGTCAGATATGCTCTGTAGTCACTCAGGGGGAGGTTAGTCCAGTTCTGGCCAGGCACCTGGTACTGCCATGTTCCTGGAAACAACAATAACAACATTGTCACCTATCCAATCTAACATTTATATAATGTAGGATATAGAGTGCTAAGAAAAAAAAAAAGATGAAAATAAATAAATATAATATTTCAAATATTTTTGTGTTAAAATATTCCCTTTTGAATTTATTCTTTTCTTTTATTAACTTTATTACAGGTGGGAATTAAACCCCGTAACCCCAACAACTTCAAGTGACTGAGGATGACAATAAGTACGCTAGAGGACCGTCTTATGGTGACCCTCGTGGGACACAGGCACTCATCCCGCGAACCCACAAACCTATATCACCACAATAAGTACGCACCAGTTGCTGGGTCGTTCTGTGCCCCGATAATAGCCAGGCCCAGAGTCTGGGATGCATTGTCGCTATCAGTGAACATGCCATTAGCAAGCTCTTCCACGAGGAAGCCGTTATAGTCGGTGATATCATTGGGAACATGGGGCAGGAAGTACTGGGATAGAGCCCAGGACATTCCCATCATGGGCCCCGCATAGTCCACATTCACCACCGGGGCATCGTTCACTGGATTCACCTGCCAAAACATAAACATGTTTAGTAGGGCAGCCAATCTCAGAAAGATGCTTAGTTTTGGAGTTACTGGTCCCCCAATAGGCATGGTCTAATTTTTAGTATATTAAGGAAGAAGACACATTGGGGGTCAGTTTTTCATGAATCATTTGTATAGCATATATATCATGAAACAAGGCTTAATAATAAATTTGCATCTATAAATCTAAAAATGTTGGAATAGATTGTGATATATGATCTTAATAATTTCGGTGAGGCGAAGAATAGTTTTTACAAAATCTATTACATTATTTGTTTTTAAACAGTTTTCTTTCTCCCAAAACATAGCACTGATATAAGAATTTGTCTGCTCAAAGCACTTGATAGAAAATAGTCTTTTTTTCAGGAAAAGTTTGAGATGATAAAAATATTGGTGACACACCCGGAGTGACACGTCAACACGTTTAAAATACAACCCGAATTGCTTGCATCTGGTCTCCAAATATAAATTTCAAACAAAATAATAGGAAGACTTTCATAAATGAATTCAAATAATGAATTGCGCCCGATCGATGATGCAAGCACGAAAAGTAGGAAGTAATAACAATATATTCTGAATGCATAGATTTCTTACATTGAAATGAAGAGACACAGGATCATAGAGACAGTCGTGACACAGGATCATAGAGACAGTCGTAGTTCGAGACAGCTTCTCGGAATGCGGGCTCTGTATTTGTTGTGTAGCGTTTACTAACGATCGTTTCACATCTGCAAAATACAATCACAACAATCACAAATCAAATCAAACTTTACCAATTCAAATCACACAACATTTGCTGCAAATAAAATATTTCCCAGTTGTTGATCGTACATGATTTTTGTATACTTTTTCATCTTTCTTGTCTTTCCTAATGTTCTCTATCCACATATTAATAATATTAAGCGTCAGGAGTAGACACTGTCTGAAATGGTGCTATACAAATATGTTATTACTATCACTATTAATTCTTCTTTTTCTGTTCGATCATAAATTACATATTTTCTCATTTTACATCAACAGCACTGCTCTGAAATTATAACATGATCATGTTATGTTATTGAGTCAATTATTATTATATTTGTATGTATTTGTGAACTTACATTAGACGATTGGCATTTATACTCCAAATCTTAAACTCGACATCGCCACTGAAATCGTCTATAGGCCGGAACCTTAATTTACTTTGTCTTCTTATAGCACTGCCACCTTCAAATAAATAGAAAACTTGCTGTTATGATTTGATCTCGTCTTAAGATATTACATGTAAGCAATAGAAACTGCTTCAGACATATTGTTCAGTCATGGGGGCAATACAGTTAGCGACAAAATACCCCAGAGTAAATAATTATAATAAAAATTATATAGCGCTGAATACCAAATAAAATCTGTTCATAGCGCTTAGAGTATGGGTGGAACACAATTTAAAATATAGAGGTAGAATATGAAGCAATAGGGATGCGTGATTGTAATCTCCTCACTGACAAACAGATAAAATACACTTACAGTTGAAATGTGAATTGCTGATTTACATTATAACTGCTATGGTTAAATATTCCACCAGTAGGATGTCGGTTTCATAGGGAGCTAACATTTTAATATATACTCAATGAGTTCACTCATAATAAAAATCAAGATGGCTGAAGAGAGATTGAAAATGTGCTTGATTTTTCTTGAGTGAAGTACACGTCATGTAGGCAGGGATGTTTTACCATTATTGGTCCTCTGTCTGGGATGTTTGGTAGGCTGCAAATTACGTAAACCATTAAAAGAAAAAAAATGAAGTCAGTCTTACTTGCGGACTCCAATGTGAACCACGACTCGCCATCAAACATCTCCAGGGATCCCTTGATGTCATCCAGAGCGGCGGGCCACGGATTGGGCTCCACAAACACTGATCCGGACAGAATGTCCTGGATGGAGGTCTCGTATTCCCCGACGCAGTGACTGACCGTCTCCGGGTCGTATTCCATCCCGAGCAACAGAGCTGACACCTGGAGGGAGCCGGCCAAATCACCTTCCAGACCTGAATGCCAAAATACAGCGGTCTTCATGACTGGCTTCTCTTATGCAAGACAACAGTTGACTTAGATTTAATATCAGGGGAAGAGTTATTGGACAGTGGGAGACAAAAATATATCTGCGACAGGACACATATTGGACTGAGATTGGATAGATATTGGACTGAGATTGGATAGATATTGCAATGAGATTGGGTATATATTGCAATGAGATTGGATAGATACTGCAATGAGATTGGGCAGATATTGGACCGAGATTGGGTAAATATTGCAATGAGATTGGGTAAATATTGCAATGAGATTAGGTAAATATTGCAATGAGATTGGGCAGATACTGCAATGAGATTGGACAGATATTGGACAGAGTTTGGATAGATATATATCAATAATAAGATTGGAGCGATGTTGATCTGGACTTACCTGTTTTATATTCAGCTGGGAAAAGGTCAATTTCAGAGGACACTTGGTCTTCTTGAGACTCCACGGTTATGCTCATGTTTGGAAACAATTTGGCCGGATTATAGTCATCCACGTCATGGAATACTAGTATTCCAAGGTCAGTGACCACCAGATCTGTAATGATATAACATAACACATGTGTGCCCATCATATTTCCAATAAAATGAATTTTTTTTTTTTTTTTTACCTCACTAAGAAATATACATTCTAAGTTTAATTAAATCTTTGTAAATAAGTAGTGTCCCGCACCTTCGATTCCCTGAGTATCCTCTATGCGGAAGCTGCCCTGAGCTATCCCGTATCCGCCAGAGGGCGTGGCGGCACCTACCCTGTCCCAGGCCCTCAAGTCGGCACCGACCAGAGCCTCCCCACTCTCTGACAAAAAATAACACAACTTCATTTAAATCTAATAATACTGAGTCACTGATATAGTGATATAGAGCATATACAAGTATCCCATGCTGAAAACATACAATTAATAAAGATTTACACTTTACATATACTGCATTTAACTGAATTCATGCACCATTAGCGTTGAGAGAATTTGCAATTACCTTCATATATGCAAAAATTGTTTACACATCTGGGAACAATGTGATGACTCACCATAAGAAAACAAGTTGACAGTATCATTGAAGTCTATTTGGATGTGATAACTGCTGAAGGCCTCCCTAACTGCTCCCTCGTTTAATGCAGTCAGACCCTGTCGCTGCATGACCCTGATGATATACTCCTGGGCGCTCGGGTTATAGAACATGGTCCTCACCAGCATATCTCGATACGCTGGGCACATCAGCAGGGGAATATCTAAAGTAACAAACACATGTAAATAGAGATTAATTCATCTGAACAAAGACTTGTCTGATAGATAAATTTTATGACCACAAGTGGTCCTCAAATATTTCTAAATGCGGGATATATATATATATATATATATATATATATATATATATATATATATATATATATATATATATATATATATATATATATATATATATATATATATATATATATATATACCAGAATCGACATTTCAAATATTGGTAAGTCAAACCTGGTTCCTCTTCTTTATACATTCCAGAACCCGAGCCAGATCCAGAACCTGAGCCAGATCCAGAACCCATGTCAGGTCCAGATCCTGAACCCATGTCAGGTCCAGATCCAGAACCTGAGCCAGATCCAGAACCCAAGCCAGATCCAGATCCAGATCCTGAATCCATATCAGGTCCTGATCCAGAATCCACATCAGGTCCAGATCCAGAATCCACATCAGGTCCTGATCCAGAATCCACATCAGATCCAGATCCTGAACCCATGTCAGGTCCAGATCCAGAACCCATACCAGATCCAGAACCCAAGCCAGATCCAGGTCCAGATCCAGATCCAGAACCCATACCAGATCCAGATCCCAAACCAGATCCAGATCCAGATCCAGATCCAGAATCCATGTCAGGTCCAGATCCAGAACCCATACCAGATCCAGAACCCAAGCCAGATCCAGGTCCAGATCCAGATCCAGAATCCACATCAGATCCAGATCCTGAACCCATGTCAGGTCCAGATCCAGAACCCATATCAGATCCAGGTCCAGGTCCAGATCCAGATCCAGAACCCATACCAGATCCAGAACCCAAGCCAGACCCAGGTCCAGATCCAGAACCAGAACCCATACCAGATCCAGAACCCAAGCCAGATCCAGGTCCAGATCCAGATCCAGAATCCACATCAGATCCAGATCCTGAACCCATGTCAGGTCCAGATCCAGAACCCATACCAGATCCAGAACCCAAGCCAGATCCAGAATCCACATCAGATCCAGATCCTGAACCCATGTCAGGTCCAGATCCAGAACCCATACCAGATCCAGAACCCAAGCCCGATCCAGAATCCACATCAGATCCAGATCCTGAACCCATGTCAGGTCCAGATCCAGAACCCATACCAGATCCAGAACCCAAGCCCGATCCAGAATCCACATCAGATCCAGATCCTGAACCCATGTCAGGTCCAGATCCAGAACCAATACCAGATCCAGAACCAATACCAGATCCAGAACCCAAGCCAGATCCAGGTACAGATCCAGATCCAGAACCCAAGCCAGATCCAGAACCCAAGCCAGATCCAGAACCCATACCAGATCCAGAACCCAAGCCAGATCCAGGTCCAGATCCAGATCCAGAACCCAAGCCAGATCCAGGTCCAGATCCAAATCCAGAATCCACATCAGATCCAGATCCTGAACCCATGTCAGGTCCAGATCCAATACCAGATCCAGAACCAATACCAGATCCAGAACCCAAGCCAGATCCAGGTACAGATCCAGATCCAGAACCCAAGCCAGATCCAGAACCCAAGCCAGATCCAGGTCCAGATCCAGATCCAGAATCCACATCAGATCCAGATCCTGAACCCATGTCAGGTCCAGATCCAGAACCCATACCAGATCCAGAACCCAAGCCAGATCCAGGTCCAGATCCAGAACCAGAACCCATACCAGATCCAGAACCCAAGCCAGATCCAGGTCCAGATCCAGATCCAGAATCCACATCAGATCCAGATCCTGAACCCATGTCAGGTCCAGATCCAGAACCCATACCAGATCCAGAACCCAAGCCAGATCCAGAACCCAAGCCAGATCCAGATCCAGAATCAACATCAGGTCCAGATCCAGAATCCACATCAGGTCCAGATCCAGAGTCCATATCAGATCCAGATCCTGAACCCATGTCAGGTCCAGATCCAGAACCCATACCAGATCCAGAACCCAAGCCAGATCCAGAACCCAAGCCAGATCCAGATCCAGAATCCACTTCAGGTCCAGATCCAGAATCCACATCAGATCCAGAATCCATATCAGGTCCTAATCCAGAATCCATATCAGGTCCTGATCCAGAATCCATATCAGGTCCTGATCCAGAATCCATATCAGGTCCAGATCCTGAATCCATATCAGATCCTGATCCAGAATCCTTATCAGGTCCTGATCCAGAATCAGTATAAGGTCCAGATCCAGAATCCATATGAGGTCCTGATCCAGAATCCTTATCAGGTCCAGATCCAGAATCCTTATCAGGTCCAGATCCAGAATCCATATCAGGTCCAGATCCAGAGTCCATATCAGATCCAGAATCCATATCAGGTCCAGATCCAGAATCCATATCATGTCCAGATCCTGAATCCATATCAGGTCCTGATCCAGAATCCTTATCAGGTCCAGATCCAGAATCCATATCAGGTCCAGATCCAGAGTCCATATCAGACCCAGAATCCATATCAGATCCAGATCCAGAATCAGTATAAGGTCCAGATCCAGAATCCATATCAGGTCCAGATCCAGAATCCTTATCAGGTCCAGATCCAGAATCCATATCAGGTCCAGATCCAGAGTCCATATCAGATCCAGAATCCATATCAGGTCCAGATCCATAATCCATATCAGGTCCAGATCCTGAATCCATATCAGGTCCTGATCCAGAATCCTTATCAGGTCCAGATCCAGAATCCATATCAGGTCCAGATCCAGAGTCCATATCAGACCCAGAATCCATATCAGATCCAGATCCAGAATCAGTATAAGGTCCAGATCCAGAATCCATATCAGGTCCAGATCCAGAATCCATATCAGGTCCTGATCCAGAATCCATATCAGGTCCTGATCCAGAATCCATATCAGGTCCAGATCCAGAATCCATATCAGGTCCAGATCCAGAGTCCATATCAGATCCAGAATCCATATCAGGTCCAGATCCAGAATCCATATCAGGTCCAGATCCTGAATCCATATCAGGTCCTGATCCAGAATCCTTATCAGGTCCAGATCCAGAATCCATATCAGGTCCAGATCCAGAGTCCATATCAGACCCAGAATCCATATCAGATCCAGATCCAGAATCAGTATAAGGTCCAGATCCAGAATCCATATCAGGTCCAGATCCAGAATCCATATCAGGTCCAGATCCAGAATCCATATCAGGTCCTGATCCAGAATCCTTATCAGGCCCAGATCCAGAATCCTTATCAGGTCCAGATCCAGAATCCATATCAGGTCCAGATCCAGAATCCATATCAGGTCCAGATCCAGAATCCATATCAGGTCCTGATCCAATATCCTTATAAGGTCCAGATCCAGAATCCATATCAGGTCCAGATCCTGAATCCTTATCAGGTCCAGATCCTGAATCCATATCAGGTCCTGATCCAGAATCCTTATAAGGTCCAGATCCAGAATCCATATCAGGTCCAAATCCAGAATCCTTATCAGGTCCAGATCCAGAATCCATATCAGGTCCTGATCCAGAGTCCATATCAGGTCCTGATCCAGAATCCTTATCAGGTCCAGATCCAGAATCCATATCAGATCCAGATCCAGAATCCTTATCAGGTCCAGATCCAGAATCCATATCAGGTCCTGATTCAGAGTCCATATGAGGTCCAGATCCAGAATCCATATCAGGTCCTGATCCAGAGTCCTTATTAGGTCCAGATCCAGAATCCATATCAGATCCAGAATCCTTATCAGGTCCAGATCCAGAATCCTTATCAGGTCCAGATCCAGAGTCAATATCAGGTCCTGATCCAGAATCCTTATCAGGTCCAGATCCAGAATCCATATCAGGTCCTGATCCAGAATCCTTATAAGGTCCAGATCCAGAATCCATATCAGGTCCAGATCCAGAATGTATATCAGGTCCAGATCCAGAATCTATGTCAAGTCCAGATCCAGAATCCATATCAGTTCCTGAACCCACGCCAGATCCAGATCCAGAACCCATGTCATTTCCAGATCCAGAATCTTTATCATATCCAGACCCAGATCCAGATTTCTTTTCATATCCTGATCCAGACCCGCTTAGTGAATACCAGTCTCCAGATCCACTGCCAACATTGCAGTCACCAGAATCCTTTGCTATACAATGTAGAGCTTCCAAGCAGAAAATCTGTCACAAAATAAAAGAAAAACAAATTCAAATCACTTCTTTTTTTCCAACTTTGATTAGTCATGAGTTATTCTTTATGTAAATTCTGCTCACAAGAGGTCACATGTTACACATGTTGCAAGGCAATTCTGCAAATAGTCCTTTTTGATAGAATAAATAGGACTTTTCTTGGTTGAATGGGTAAAATAAATAGGGGGTGCTTTTTAACTACAGCTTTGAGGGACATGGGCGGGAGAGCTTTGAACGGTGCCAAACTGTTATCGCAATATCATTGTTCTGAACCAATATGGGTGATTCTGTTATAAAACGAGTTCTTTATTTCTCAAGAAAAGCATAGAAATTGCATCAAGATCATCACAAAATTTAATAAATTTCGTTACAGTTGAGTGTGTTTTAATTATAAGTGTGTAAATTGTACAGTATATCTTTCATATTTTACGGTAATCTTTGTACCCTCAAGTCTGAATTATTCCTCTTTATGCAATCTCAAACTGGGGCACTTTTCTTTTGTTAAGATTTGGCAAAAATCTCGTTAAAATCATTTTCAGGTGACCTTATAATTATATATGAAAGTGATGAGCTTATTTTCCATATAATATGGGTCTGATAGTCAATAAATACAGATTAAAGAAAACAACATTTTAATTCTGGTCGTTGTGCAATATAGTGCCTGGATGTGTTGTGAGCATCCTGAATGATGCGATTTAGTGCCTAGATGTGTTGTGAGCATCCTGAATGATGCGATTTAGTGCCTAGATGTGTTGTGAGCATCCTGAATGATGCGATTTAGTGTCCGGCTCTGTTGTGAGCATACAGAATGACGTGAACTGTTTTGATTGGTTCAAATTTACCATCCCGCACTGTTCAGAGCTCTCCCCTGGGGGAAAGGCTCTCATGAATCATGTTTTCTTTCAGAAATGGAAAGTCTGACCACAGGCCCAATACATGCCAATTTTCCCATGCAGCGGTTTTTTCCCCCTTCACACAGGATTTGAGTAGTGGTACAATTTTTGGAGCTTCCAGATCTATTTTATGCAAACTCATTTTCAATTTAATGTCTTCCATTTAAAGTTGCACAGGTCCCTAATCCCTAATCAATGTCTAGGTATTAACAAGTTAGTGATATTTTGTTTATCATGTGGTTTGTAAGCTGTTTTGTGAAGAGAAATGTTTTGGCAGTCATCCATCATGATGCCTCTTTCTGTTCTACAAAGCAGAAATCTGCACACAATCTGCATGGTTCTGGTAATATCCTGGTGCTGGCTATGTCTCTATGCCCAACAATACCAGCCAAGGACAATTTGTTACTGCAGAGTATGATGTCTTCACACGAAATTACAAATCAATGGCTGACTGTGTCAAATTTTGTTAAATTTTGGTAGTTAGTACTAAGTTTAAAATATTGTATTGATTGTATTGACTGAGTTACAGACCCCTCCCTCTCGAATGTATGGACCCTCACAGCATAAAAATATATATTATTATTTATATTAGATAAATATATTATACACACAGTTAAAGGATATTTACAGTATATATACAATTGAACATCTCATCTCATAACGTAGGAGACAAGAAAGGAATTATCACAATGGCTAAACCAGTTTTAAACCTACCGTCCCTGGGGGGCAACGTGTCCCTTCTGAATCATGATCATCATGATCATCATTCCCGCTCCCCCAGTTGTCATCCCAAGTTGACCATTCTTCATGAGAACCATCATCCCAATGACTTGACCCAACACACTTCTTGGTGACAATGTCTACACACCCAAGACTTTCAAAACAAAACAGCTGGTGAAAAAACAAGATTGATAGGATTAACATATTATGACAAACATAGTTGATTGTTAGATTACACACAGGTACAGCTCTCCATCCTTTAGTTGGTGAACTCTTCAGTTTTAGAGATTGTTAAAATTGACCAAAAGAGTTTCAAAAATACATGTCCAATCAGCATGTTTGATACATCTATGCAAAGCTCAAAAGATTTCAATTCTGAAAAATGTAATTTTTAGTCCGGTCACATAACTTAATTAGCATATTGATACCTATTAAAAAATGTGATTTTTAAAAATTTTACAGAAACTTAAATTGTAAAGTTTTCATGAGGAAGAGCATAAAATTCTAGCTGGATTTCATAATTCATATGTGAAAATTTAAACATAATTTATTGTTTAAATGGCATTCAAAATAGCGAGCGGAGCTTGAATTTTATATGATTTTAGGCCCCGCCTCCATAATCAAGTGTCTTTTACACACTAATAATTGTCTGATTATTTTTTTTTAAATATCAAAATAGCCTAAAATTTATGTAGTATGAGAATCTGATATCATTTCTTACTTTACTTGAAAACTAATTTCTTTTTATTTGTTCATCATGTAAAATTATGCAAATTAGGTCATGTGATAAATTTTTCAAAATAATTTGAATCTGGAATTTTTTTTTAGTGATGTATTGCGCATGTTGTTAGGCCAATTATTTGAGATATTATGATCAAAAGTGTTTATAAACAGGAGGTAGATCCGGAACATTGACAATCCTGGGTGGAAGTATTGAGGGTTATTTGTGCATGTGTTTTAAGTTCACATCAAAACATTCCAAATTAGAGGAAAGAACAGAGTATACAAAACTATAAACTCCTAAAAATATCTCAAGATAAGAATATCGGGAAGAAGGTGGCATATGAAATACTAATAAAATGGCTTGACTCAGCAAACATAAAAAGTTTGGTGTGAACCTACCGTCCCTGGGGGACAACGTGTCCCTTCTGAATCATGATCATCATGATCATTATTCCCGCTCCCCCAGTTGTCATCCCAAGTTGACCATTCTTCATGGGAACCATCATCCCAATGACTTGACTCAACACACTTCTTTGTGACAATGTCTACACATCCAAGACTTTCAAAACAAAACAGCTGACGAAAAAGCAAGGTTAATAGGATTAATATTTTAAAACAAACATAGCTTATTTTTAGATTAAGTTCACATCAAAACATTCTCGTTATAGAGAAAAGAACATAGAATATATAAAGCTGTTAATTTCTAACTATATCTTTGGATATGTTAGAAATTCTTTATAACATTGCCTTTGATCTAACAAAAACATCAAGAGATATACAAGTTGATCAAAGATGATTGTGGTCATATAAATTAATGTTATTTGAATAAAGAATCATATTTCAAAAGAAAAATATATGTTGTGTTCAGTTTGTTTTGGTCTGAATGGGATCATAATATTGCCAAATGCAGTTATTTCAAACATATTTCAAACATATTTTTGGTCAAAGAGGAGAGAAACTAAGAAAGTCCCAGTTTACCCAGAAAAAGGTGGAACAAAAGACCTAATAACATGGCTTGATTGGCTTAATTGAACAAACACAAAAAAGTTTTGTGTGAACCTACCGTCCCTGTGGGGCAATGTTTCCCTCCTGAATCATGATCATCATGATCATTATTCCCGCTCCCCCAGTTGTCATCCCAAGTTGACCATTCTTCATGAGAACCATCATCCCAATGACTTGACTCAACACACTTCTTTGTGACAATGTCTACACACCCAAGATTTTCAAAACAAAACAGCTGGTGAAAAAACAAGATTGATAGGATTAACATATTATGACAAACAGAGTAAATTGTTAGATTAAGTTTACATCAGAACATTCCAAATTAGAAGAAAGAACAGAGTACACAAAACTATAGACTCCTAAAAATATCTCAAGATGAGAATATCGGGAAGAAGGTGGCACATGAAATACTAATAAAATGGCTTGACTCAGCAAACATAAAAGGTTTTGTGTGAACCTACCGTCCCTGGGGGACAACGTGTCCCTTCTGAATCATGATCATCATGATCATTATTCCCGCTCCCCCAGTTGTCATCCCAAGTTGACCATTCTTCATGGGAACCATCATCCCAATGACTTGACTCAACACACTTCTTTGTGACTATGTCTACACATCCAAGACTTTCAAAACAAAACAGCTGGTGAAAAAACAAGATTAGTAGGATTAACATATTAGGACAAACATAGTTGATTATTAGATCACATCAAAACATTCTAAGTTAGAGGAACATAGAGTATGCAAACTATAGACTCCTAAAAATATCTCAAGATAAGAATATCTAAAAGAAGGTGGCATATGAAATCCTAATCAAATGGCTTGACTCAGCAAACATAAAAAGTTTGGTGTGAACCTACCGTCCCTGGGGGGCAACGTGTCCCTTCTGAATCATGATCATCATGATCATCATTCCCGCTCCCCCAGTTGTCATCCCAAGTTGACCATTCTTCATGAGAGCCATCATCCAAATGACTTGATTCAACACACTTCTTTGTGACAATGTCTACACATCCAAGACTTTCCAAACAAAACAGCTGATAAAGAAGTACAGTTAACGAGATTATAATAAATCAATATCTAAGATTATTGATCTTTACATTTCTTATGTCTGCTGTAATCCTGACATTCTCTTCACACCCAGGACTTTTGAAACAAAACAGCTGATAAAGGATGTGTATTTAATGATTAATGAGATAACAAAATAATTGCATCTATCATTAAATATCAAACTTGTTATACACACTGCAATTTTAACAAGCTCAGTCAAAGTTGATAGAAAAGCAGAAAGTACAAACAACAGGGCTTGATTGAGCATACATGAATAAAAAGTATGGTTTGAACCTACCGTTCCTGGCGGGCAGCTTGTCATATCATTATCATCATAGTCATCATCATCATCAAACCCGCTCCCCCAGCTGTCATCCCACGTTGACCATTCTTCATTGGATCCCTCATCCCAATCAGTTGCTTCAACACATTCCTTTGTAACAATGTCCACACATCCAAGACTATCCAAACAATACAGCTGATAAAGAAAGTACATTTTATAATTAATAATTATTAGCTAATGTCTATCTATCGATAAGAACAATTAAAGTCTTTGTCACATGTTTTGATTGAGCAAACACAAATAAAGAGTATGGTATGACCCTACCGTTCCTGGGGGGCAGCGTGTCATATCATTATCATCATCGTCATCATCATCATCATACCCGCTCTCCCAGCTGTCGTCCCAAGAAGACCATTCTTCATTTGAACCCTCATCCCAATCAGTTGCTTCAACACATTCCTTTGTAACAATGTCCACACATCCAAGACTATCCAAACAAAATTGCTAATAAAAAAAAGTGGATAGTTGATTATTTAGTAGAGTATACAATACAAATGTCATGAGAGGAAAATGTTGGTACTCAAGGCATACTTATTTTCAAAATTATGATAATGATTGAATAAATGAATCAATAATTGCTTACAGCACATCAACAATAGGTGTAAAAATGGCAAAACCCCACTGAAATGTATTGAAATGTATATGAAAAGTAGAATTTTTTTTACGATCAGACCTTCTCATCAACAGGCTTGGTTTAAGGTATTTGGATACTCTGGCATTTCATAGTTTAATTTTTCTAGTTTTTTGCATATTGAAACAGAAGACATATCCTGAGTCAAAAACAATTTTTATTTGTACATTTACCATCTGTATATTTTTTTACAGCTGTCACTAATAATGGGAAAAATCAATATTTTACAATAAATTTAGTGAATAACATAATTCAGTTAAAATGCATCCCATGTAACATAAAGGAAAAGAAATATAACTTTTATACTTAAGTTTACATTGTTTATCAATAACAAGCATGTTTTGCATGAAATTAGTCCTTTTTCTATTTATAGATTGCTTGATAACACAACAGTGGCGCCATGTAGTGGCATAATCTTACTGCAATATTCCACATCTAATGCATTTATTTAATTTTGGCTAGTTTAATTTCTTAGTTACTTTGCTAAAAATGAAGGTAAATATGTATTCTATCATATAATGGAAAAACATATGGATGTCACCACATTATTTCCTTCTGAAAAATTAATTATTTGAAATAGAATATGCGCAAATATGGGCAAAATTATAGAAAAATGACATTTTTTGTCCATTATTGAGGCTGAAAGATGTAATTACAACATATGTCATTTAAATGATATAATTTGAATCTGGGAAACTTCTTTAATGCCTTTATTCACATATTTTGACCATGCATTTGGGTATAATGATTCACGACAGCCCTTTTCATTGATTTTCATTTTAATGTCTCAGAATGAGCAAAGCTGATTTGATTTTTGGTGGGAAAGGTTTTACAAGTGGAAGTACATTTATTTAAGATTTCATTTACTAGACAACTCCAATTTGCCATTTTTTCCACCAGGTGGAGATGGTGCTACTGTGGCTCCACCTACAACCAGGGTATCCAAATACCTTAATTGATTTTAGAATACTTGCCTAAAAAAGCTTTTTGCTCTACTAATGCCTCAGTCACATTTGCACCGGGCGCCGGCGGGGAAGTTAGAATCGGCCGACTTCACAATCTGCGGGGCGCCGGGGAGTTAATGACCAACAATCTGAGAGATGCCGTAGCTGTTGTCACATTATTAAAGGGCACCGCACTGCACGTGCAAAACTGAATAGCACAGACGTCTGTAGGATATCTTTACGACGTCTGTTTCATGACACAGATGTCTGCAAGATGTCTTTAAGACGTCTGGGTAGGCTTAAAAAAAATATTTAATCCTATTTTCACCACACTGTGCCACCGGCAGCCCTAAGATAACTGCGGGACACTGCCGGGACCCTGCCGTGTACTTTAAGATGATATTTGCTGATAAGACATCGGGGAATTGCCGGCAACCTTTATGTTCAAGATAAAAGTTCCCGATGACCTGCCCGACGTCTAAAAGATGTCCAATTGTGGCCGATGATCTCCCGGTGCCCGCACAGCGATCTGAACTGCCTGCCGATTTTGTAAAAAATACCCATCGGCCGGGCATCTTTACTGAAATCGGCGCAAATGTGACTAAGGCATAAGGAAACATTACGTGTTTTTCCCTTAAGCCAAAATACCTGACAAAAAGAGGAAAGTCAGGTCAGGGTGCCAGCAGTAGAGATTAAAGATCTGGTGTCCTGCTGAGAACACTTGCTTGATGAGAATAGTACTCAGATTAGTGGGGTGTGTGGTCACTTTCACATGCCTAAAATAGTGGGCAAATCACTGCACATATATCTGAGCAATATTACTACACATATTTCTTTATTCAAATTAATCTAAATATTGATTGCAATATCTAATATGGTTGTTTTTTTAAATATAAAAAGTCTAATTCTGTATTTTTAGTAGTGTTTAAACAACTGTGAAACTGGAGAACTATTTTGAAGGCATTGACACCATTTCCAAGAGGTGATCTTTGCACATGTGAGCACATGCATGTTTGACTGATTTCACTGCAAAACAGAGAAATACACATAAAGGTGACATGTGATCTTGAATATCTTTATGGAATAAATAATATACCAATCTGGTGGAATGCATTCAAGAATGAGCATTTTTTGCAATTATGTGTTAAGTGTTGATGAATTGTTTTAACACCTTGGATAGATTCAGTCCATGTCTATTTTGTGGATCAAGGCAAAATGTTGAGTCTTGAAATTGGATACATGTTATAGTTTCTTTGTAAAGGTGTCTGAGTTCAAATAAAATCGGAATATGAAGATTTCACATTTGTTTTCAGTATAAAGTTACTATTTTTTATATTTTATGTGCAGTCAAAAAAAGACATTCAATTCTATATGTTCTGATATGTATATTGCTCAGCTCAAATATTACCCCAATATGATTTAATATTTACTGTCTGAATGAAGTCATTATCTTTCATAATTTCTATTTGCAAAATGTGCATCTTGCTCAATTAGAACCCCAATATAAAGGTTTCATCTTTTCATGTATTAAGTCATTTCTATTATTTTATATTCTTCATTTGAAGTTTTCTGAAGTGCATATCACTCAACTAGAACACCAATATGAAGATTTCACCTTCAGCATGAAAATTATAATTTATCCAACCAGGATTCGAATCCTGGACCTTTAGGATTGAAGACTAACATATCAACCACTGAGCCACATATCACCCCATGGCAGCAATGTAGAGACTTTGGGGGGTCACAACATTGTATAAAAATTGGATTTGGTTATATGTTACAGTTCCTTTGCTTATGTGTCATTGCTCAAAATAAACCCAAATATATTGATTCAATCTTTCTTTTCTGAATAAAGTTTTTTTTGTATTTTCTCCATTTGTAAAATATATATAATTTTATATGTTCAGACATTCATATTATCTACATATGATTCCAAAATGAAGATTTTATCGTTGATTATTTAATAAAGTTACTTTTTTTCTGCCTTTACAAAAAACACTTCAATATTATATGTTCTGATGTACATATTGCTAATATACAAATTTCAAAATGAAGATTTCTTCTTCAGCTGAGTCATGTTAAAAAGTATGATTTGATGAAATGTCAACATCTTCATCACTAAATCAGCAGCCTTTATTTTCTTAAAATATGTTTGTCTAGGATGATACCAAAATCTATGCAAATAGATCAAATGAAGCGCTATATATCTGCAACTCAAATCTTATTTAAATCTATGACAACATTTTCTCGTAGAGTCTCTGTAGGTTGGTATATGAGGTTAGTATGTAATTATTTATATTGAATATGAAGTGTGCCATAAAATGTCCATACACATTTTATATATATAATTTGAACTCATAGCACAGAAAAATGGGATAAAACAAAGAAAGTCAGTGATTGTAGTGTGCTGTATTTTGCTGGAGAAGTCACTTGGAAAGTAGTCCAGTAGGATGTTAGCATCATAGGGAGTTAATATGTTGATATTATACTCAATGTGTTCAGTCATAACAGAAATCAAGATGGCCGAATGATGGTTGACAGTGTGCTTGATTTCTCAGACTCTAAAGGGGAGTACACGTCACGATTTTGTTACAAGCAAACATGAATAATATGTTTGCCCTGTCAATATTATTCAACCTGCAACCATACACTTATATGCAAGCTGGCCTGATGTCTAAATATGTGGCATGATGTAGGACAAATCCCACCACACTGAATACTTTCAACTTACTGTTCCAGAAGGGCATTTCAAAAAATTGTGTTCGTCTTCATCTTCATTTTGCTCATCACTCCAATCCTCATTTTTCTCATCACTCCAATCTTCATCCCAATCTTTATCTTCCTCGTCATCATTTTCCCATTCATGCGATATGTCAGTCCCGCATTCATTTGGATCATTGCGCTTGACGCAAATCAAGCCTTCCAAACAAAATATCTGAAAACATTAAAAAGACCTTCGATAAACGGGACTTTTCCATACTTTAAGGGCACGCTCCATTTACTAACTACTAACATACTAAAAAGAATGTGATTAATAAAACCAATAATTTAGTCTACAGTTACAAACAGTTTAATCTTCATATATACAGTAATCAGTGTATAACTGGAGGACATTATCCATACAAATAGACTGGAATGTATGACATTTTGTTGTCTATTAATGCAATATACATATATGCAAGGTTGATGTTTACTACGTTAAGATCACGCATTTTCTCGTTCACTTTCTCACTATAGTGGTACTGGGTGTTCTGTGATGTTGAGACGATTTTTTTCCATGTACATTTACCACTGTAAATCTGTTTTTCTTAAAACAACCCTTATCTCATTATGTTACTATTGTGTTTTATTGTATGTATACATTGCGTAAATATGTCTAACAACTGCCACTCAAGGTAAAGCCTTATATAAAGTTGATCCAGACAAGGAATGACTTATTCAGCATGGAAAACTCACAAACAAAAACTCCTTTCCATGTTTAGTCCAATAAGACCGGGGGCGTTTTAAAGCATTGGTGAAACCTGACTTTCAGACACATTTTCTTTACATAACATGAATGTTTATACCCTAAACAGTGCTTTTATGTAGTAGTACCCAAAATATTCTCTGTTAACAAATTTCTGTGGCACTTGAAAGTTGATCAGTTGTCTGCTAAAACCTACACCAGCAATTGAACACTTTGTCAACAAGCTTTGTTTAGCTGGTATGTGATCTTGTGTAAACACCTAATGAGTTACCAGTTGTGCACCTGTCCAGCTTGGGAAACAGGGTGAAGATGTTTTGTACAATTTATCAATTTATTGCCAGGAGTATACTTCAGAACAACATAAGATTTTTTTAATATTATTTGAATCAATGAAATAACTCATGGCCGTGAAAAATATTTTATGGTTGTGACAAATATCTTATGGTTGTGAAAGATATATCATTTATGGGAAAAGTATACTATTTATTTGAAAAGTATCTTATGCATATGAAAACCTTTCTGTCAAAAAGGGAAGACATGACTCAAAGGTTGCATGGAATCCCCCTTAACTTGAAGGCCGTGATATTGAAAAAGTGACATTAAACCCTTTGATCACTGGTTTGGCCTTAAATCACAATGACTTTGAATGGCAAAACTGTGAATGCTGATAATTGGTATCAGTAAAATTTATGATATGACCCTCTTTGATGAAATTTGGGGTTTTTCACACCATTGAATGGGAAGACATCAAAGGCTGCATGGATTCCACCTTAAAAGCTGGGCTGTATAGAATTTTTTTAAACTTTTTTTTGCAAACATATATAATATAAAAAATAATGATTTCTTCATTTATAACTTCATAAATATTCATCCGTTTTTAATAAATTTACCACCAAAAGAAAGCCAAGAAAAGGCACTATCATCATGATAAGTATTATCTTCCAATTCATTCTCTAAATAGTGGAAAAAAATGGCCAAAAATGTGTTGCTCCAATTTTGACAATTGGTAAACAACACCTCCTATGACTTACGGAGCCCCCTGACAGTTCAAAGGTCAAGGTCACACAACAGACTTCCTGTTTAGTCCTGGCAGTACTTGGTGGTCACAAAAAATCATAATTCTCAGGGCAGATGTTCTTTAGTGGATTTCAGATAGATAGCCTGTATGTATGTCAATTTTAAGATCATATATTGTTTTCAGATACCTTAAACCACTGTAAAATTGCCTGCAACTTTCCAGGTTTCACCAATGCTTTAAATTTTTGAATGAAAAACAAAAATCCTTTTTTTTTAATTTAAAGAAAGGAAAAACTGACTTGAGATCACCGGTTGGTCAGCATTTGACTAAAATACGGATCTGTTTGTAAAGTTAATTGTCACCTCACTCACGCTACGTCAAAAAAACCCAATACCTAAACATATGCATAGCTGCAATATTGTGGGTAAATGTTTGGCTTTCGATTCCGGCTTTACAAGTTTTGGTGACGTTGAAACTTTGCCAGGTAAACAATACTAAAGCCTTTGGCTCGCCTGAGGTTTCAGATTTGTTTGTCAGATTGGTGTGGAGAACCAGCAAAGCAGCCATGTTGCATAGCACCTGATATACAAACTGCTTGATACATCATGTCAAGTGTGAAATATATTGTGTAACCCGCTGTTGGGGCACACCAGTGCATCTGGTATCAAAGAACTTCACAATGTTCAATACAAATCAATAATCTAAAGCTATTAAATGTTATCCATATGAATAAACCTACCAATGACAATATTAATTGAGACGAATTTCTTTGTATGAATCTTCATATATATATATATATATATATATATATATATATATATATATATATATATATATATATATATATATATATATATATACGGTGGCAGCATGCAGCCCTTTATATTATACTGAACCGGTCTCAGCAAACAGTTCGAGCCACATATCATCTGTTCACGCATTGCTGTAACTTGGCAGCACATACCTCTTAGTTAAACATGCATTTTGGTCACGCGTGACGTCATTCGGTTTTGTTCATTCTTGACCAAATAGATGTTTGGCTCTAACTAATTCCAAACAATTGGTTCATTAAGTTACTAAAAGAACATCAAATATCTAAAAAAAAACATTATTATTGAGATGGCAATTACAGAGATTGTGGATATATGTTTGTATTTAGATAGTCTTCTCACCTCATCATCGGGACAGCCATTTTTCTCCTCGTAATCTCCAGATCCATTGTCTCCAGATCCATTGTCTCCAGATCCATTGTCTCCAGATCCATTGTCTCCAGATCCGTTGTCTCCAGACGCACTGTCTTGAGGTTCCTGTGGTCCAAAACCGCTTGAAGAAGAACTTCCAAACATGAAGCCGGTGGTAAGATGCATTGATAACACCGCCACCAGCAGCATCACCATCATTATGCCTGAAATATAATCGTCTTATTTCTCATGTTTTTCATTATTCACAGCTTTCTCGCTTCTCAAACAGATTACTTTTGAAGAGCTCAGTCGACAGTAAACATGTGCAAACTAGTTTTATTTCATTTTTTAAATGCCAAAAGACTGAATAACGAACTTTTTCATAATTAACTAACGGGTATGTCGGGTATGTAAGTATAAGCCCAAAGTGACAAAATCTGTTACTATCAAACGATTTTTTTCCCTGTCAAGCGTGCGATTCTAGAAGGGTTGAATTTAAAAGTTTGAATGTTAAGTTTTTCAGGGAGGTCAAAATATTCTGTCTTTCTACCAGACAGCTTAATAGCGTCATTCGAGAACAAAATTTACATGAGTTTTACTAACTGTGAATCTTTGGACAAACTGCTGATTTCCAATTAAGTTTTTTTCCTTGATAATGTTTGTGTCAGCTTCAGTTATCATGTGCGGGTGTGTCGCAATTAAACATGCTTTTTAGCTCTGCTGAGCATAGCTCCCGCGGTGAGGGGTGATTTATTGACATTCTGTCTGTCAATTGCGATCTTGTATATTTATCTGACCAATTCCACCCAGTTCACACGAGGCTTAGATATTTCTCCCTTTTTATTTTTGAAAGTAATTATGGCTATTCTTGTTTTATGATTATAACCTCAGTTTGAGACTTTCAGAGAAGGAAAAGCGCAAGTGGGTGAGTGGATCTTGCATTTAAAATAACAACTCAAAAACATTTTAATTTGTGAATTTTACAGATATTCAAAGATCTGAAATAAATTTATGTGAAATTGATGGAGTTATCCCCAATATACTTAAGATTCCATGGTCTAATTCTGGTATAAATTATTGTGAAATATCGTATGACTATGACTTAAATGTTAGCAAGTCTGTCGGTAAGATTGGTAATGATTGGAGAGCATCTGTGTCTGCAGAGACAATTAGTAATGCGAAGGTATTAATCGAGATGATTGTAGTACGGGATGGTTTAAAATCATGTGAACTCTTGTCTGAAAATGATATTAATGACATTATTTTACATATAACCACAAATTGATTTTATATAACTTTTGTAATCACTCTATGAAACAAAAGATTGTAAAACTTACATTGCCATGTTTTATGTGCGAATAAAGATATTATTATTATAATTTTCAGCCATATATATATTACAGAGTATATATATACACATATATGCATATATATATATATATATATATATATATATATATTACAGAGTATATATATACACATATATGCATATATATATATATATATATATATATATATATATATATATATATATATATATATATATATATATATATATATATATATATATATATATATATATATATATATATATACATATATATATATAGATTTAAAGAGATTTGTAGATATTGTTTTAAGGAACATACAATGACATCTGTGGTAAACATCTTTGGGGAGAAAAGAAAGTGGAAGAATATGGAAGAATAACATAAACAATCGAAAATAATATGAGACTCGGATCAATGTGAGTTGAAGTCGCAGTAATCGGTACATGCATTCGCCACTGTGATAAACCCATGGATGCAGCTGAACTCCAAGACCGTGACGGACTGGGAACTCCTGTCTTATTGGACAAGAGTTAGTACTAGAGCCTCTCTGTCAGTCAGCCAATGTCTTGCCAGAGTCAATATCTACATCCATAAGTTTACTCCAAGTACTGTTGTCAATCGATAAATTGATCAAAACTACCTTTGTATCGCTAATTTAACTTAGATGATATTGCGATGTATTCATTTATATAATTAACCAATTTAGTTCCTCTAATCTTAACTTTTAATTAACAAAAAGGTGACCTACCTTTGAGAGGCGGACCCATTGCGGTGTATTAAGTGTGGGACTATATGTACAGGTCCTGTCCCAGGCGTCGTGAATTCTCTTCTGTGAGATTCACTTCTTACCAATGCATTTATTACAAGTATGATCATGTGAATGTTACATAACCCTGATTAATGTACACATATATACCTGGGGTGTTGCCAATCGCATTAAAGACCAAACCGCCAAGCAGCGACCAAGCCGCCAGTTGCAGTTTTAGGAGCACTTTAAGTAAGATTATAAAGTTTAATCACGTCATATATAACGTCAACAATGTCGCTATTTACCCTAGATGCATAAATAAATGTTATCTAATATTTCATAAGTTGGAATTAATTTCAACTTATAATTTTGGTAAAACGTTTTGACATCTGACTGATGAAATGAAATAGAACGTATAAAGGCATTTGAGTGGCCGCTTGAGCACTCTGGAAAAAAAAACGTTGTTTCAAATGAGCATAATCATGATGTCTATTATACTTTTTGAGAATTTATGAGTAAATTTGATTTTGAATGAATTTTAACTTGTTAAATATGGCATCATTGATCTTATTCCTGGTGCCAATGTTTTCATTCTGTGGAGAGTTTTAATACATCTCATTTGTCATCCTTGTACATGCATGACGCCATTCTTACACATACATGACGCCATCCTTACACACATGACGCCTTCCTTACACACATGACGCCATCCTTACACACACACATGACGCCATCCTTACACACACATGACGCCATCCTTACACACATGATGCCATCCTTACAAGCACATGATGCCATCCTTACACGCACATGACACCATCCTTACACACATGATGCCATCCTTACACACATGACACCATCCTTACACACGAGACGCCATCCTTACACACGAGACGCCATCCTAACACATATGACGCCATCCTTACACACATGACGCCATCCTTACAAACATGACACCATCCTTACACACGAGACACCATCCTTACACACGAGACGCCATCCTAACACATATGACGCCATCCTTACACACATGACGCCATCCTCACACACATGATGTCATCCTTACACACACATGATGCCATCCTTACACACACATGACGCCATCCTTACACACATGACGCCATCCTTACAAACACATGACGTCATCCTTACAAACACATGACGCCATCCTTATACACACATGATGCCATCCTTACACACACATGACGCTATTCTTACACACATGACGCCATCCTTACACACATGACACCATCCTTACACATATGACGCCATCCTTACACACATGACAACATCCTAACACATATGACGCCATCCTTACACACATGACACCATCCTTACACATATGACGCCATCCTTACACACATGACGCCATCCTTACACACACATGACGCCATCCTTACACACATGACACCATCCTAACACATATGACGCCATCCTTACACACATGACGCCATCCTTACACACACATGATGCCAGCCATCCTTATACACATAATACCATCCTTACACACACATGACACCATCCTTACACACATGACACCATCCTTACACACACATGATGCCATCCTTACACACACATAATACCATCCTTACACACATGACACCATCCTTACACACACATGACGCCATCCTTACACACATGACGCCATCCTTACACACACATGATGCCAGCCATCCTTATACACATAATACCATCCTTACACACACATGACACCATCCTTACACACATGACACCATCCTTACACACACATGATGCCATCCTTACACACACATAATACCATCCTTACACACATGACACCATCCTTACACACACATGACGCCATTCTTACACACATGACACCATCCTTACACACACATGACACCATCCTTACACAGATGACACCATCCTTACACACATGACACCATCCTTACACGCATGACACCATCCTTACACATATGATGCCATCCTTACACACATTATGCCATCCTTACACACACATGACGCCATCCTTACACACATGATGCCATCCTTACACTCATGAGGCCATCCTTACACTCATGGGGCCATCCTTACATAAACATGACGCCATCCTTACACACATGACACCATCCTAACACATATGACGCCATCCTTACACACATGATGCCATCCTTACACACACACATGATGCCATCCTTACACACATGACACCATCCTAACACATATGACGCCATCCTTACACACATGATGCTATCCTTACACACACACACATGATGCCATCCTTACACACATGACACCATCCTTACACACATGACACCATCCTTACACACATGATGCCATCCTTACACACATGACACCATCCTTACACATGATGCCATCCTTACACACACATGACGCCATCCTTACACACATGACACCATCCTTACACACATGACGCCATCCTTACACACATGACGCCATCCTTACACAGACATGACACCGTCCTTACACAGACATGACACCATCCTTACACACACATGACACCATCCTTACACACATGATGCTGTCCTTACACAGTCAGGATCGTGCTCCCACTTTTCCTGCCAGATGGAACGTATAATTTTAAATGTGATCGTTACGCCATCTGCAATATAGCGGACTAGCGTCGGTACAAGGCTTTTCCTTTTCAGTCAGTTTATATCAAAAAGGCAAACGGTTTGTGAAATCTGTCCACACAACTGATTTATTAAGTGATTATTTACCCCTGTTTGACTTGTAAGAATTAAAAAGTCATTTAGGGTCAAAGAGGAGAACTTGACATATCGGACCTTGCCTTGCTGGAGGCTGGAGGCTGTTAATCAACACTGCTACAATTTTGAGGCACGCACATTTTGACAATTCTGATGATTGCAGGTGATAATATAGACTGTTATCTCTGTACACTGTGAATGTGTAAGTGGTGCAATGCGTAATTAAATGTGAATGTGTAAGTGGTGCAATGCGTAATTAAAAAGTGTAGCAGTGTTGAATAGTCCGCGCATATTTACAAACAGCCAAATTAGCAGCCAAATTTATGAATGGTATTTATGTAATTCAAAACGAGGCAAAATACAAAGACAATCAGCCGTTGAAGGGCGGCTCGATCCTGACTGTACACACATGGTGCATCCTCACACATATTATCAGTCAACTATTATTCTTAGCTGGGGAAATGTTCAGTTCACAGTTATGCTGAGCATCAATATCAAACATGTTTCCTTCTTATGGCTTCAAAATGAAGACAATCAGTTCATTTGCCCAATTTTGCATCAAAATAAAAACAGACACTGTAAACGTTTCGAAAGAATATCATACATGGAACATGGACAACAGCGAACAAAATGAAATTTGAAAATCCTCCAAAAGCATGGCGACACAAGACTTGAATGATTAAAATGCCATCCTTGATATTATGCTGCATGAGGTCCTTATGTCCATCCTTTATCATTCACACCCGGGATGTGATATCTCTTCCTTAACCGACTTTCTTTGTCTTGGCTCACAAGTCCAGTTCAAGTTAAATATACATACTGTATGTCTGGATATTACATAATTCACTTTACCCTCCTATTTAATGGCGTACATGATTATGTTGATACCGACCTGTAGTGAATTAATAAGAAAATGGTGTTTCAGATTTGTGAAGTATAAAATTGATAAAATTTAGATACTTCCTTTAATCTATTTGAATAAATTTGGATTCCATCTCAAAAATGATAATTTTGTTTGATTTTTGTATTATTAACCAGATGAAATGGACAAGTGTTAGAGCAGTATCAGACGAGTCCAACTTGAAATATATCACTTCTGAAGGGTGATACCAACTGCTTTACGGGAGACAGGGTGCACACGATTGTGTACAGTCGGGTAGCTCGGCGCCTTCCGCAGGCGGGTTCTAATCGTTTGTACCCACATGTAGACCAATCTTCTGACAACCTCTGCTGTCATTGCCCTATATTTTATATCACTCGAAATTTGGGATTTTCTTAGTCTTAAATACTCGTCTTGCTCACCAAAATATCACCTAATCAGAATTAACCAACATTAGGCCATGACCTGTGATCAATATTAATATTCAGCCAATTTTCAGATATCACAGCTCGGAACCCACAGTTGTATTCAGCGGAGTACCATATCGATATGTCAGACAAGTATCAACGTCAGTATTCTTTCAAACTATTTATTTAATATGCTAGATCACATTGGTACAGATTCACATTGGTATTGATACAACTATTTTTAACCAGCCATCATGAATGGAGCAACCCCACAAGTATCCAGCCAAATTACAGGAGCATATATATAAACTAACCACTAACCACTCACAGAATTTCAAAATATTGTGATTTCATTGAAGTTCATTACATCTTGGTTTAGATTGATTCTGCAAACTCTCACACCTGTGATTTGAACGTATACTGTATATGAGGATTGAGGGATTATAAATGTTATGTTGTTATAATCCTCTGAGATAATACCATCAAGATACAAATGTCCCAAAAGTGAAGTGGTGGCAAGAGTGTTCAACATAATAAAAGTCATTAAATTTGTTTTATATGTCCTATTGCCATCTCCAAGCACACAGAAATAAAGGGATATAGCAAGTAGTTTTTATTCCTGAGATTCCTTCACTTCCTCATGCACATTTATTTATACACTTTTATTAAGAGCTATTTTCTATGCTATGGTGCAAAGGTTTGGCACTCAACCTAAAGAACAATCTTACTCTCCCTATTGCAAATTAGCAATATTTCATAGAGGAACTCGGAATAATGCGTAAAACGTAAACAGAGCACAATAAATTATATCATTATCAAATATCAAAACAGTTAAATAATATATATTGTGTAACACCTAATATGTATTTGATATCCATATACAAATGAATGCAGATTGAGTTTCATGTGCCCACTGAAATAACACAAAACCAATTCTCACTGCTCCAGTTTCAACATTTGTAACCCACCAGGTGTCTCTTGTTTCATGTTCAGGAAAAAAAATCAGTTTGTGAATCTTGAATAGAATAGAAAGACTGTTATAGGTGTAATGAATTGAATATGTCAATCAAAACCTCTTACTAGTATGAGCCACGCTTTTATGTCTACAAAGTTCACTCATGTGTGACAGACTTTATCACACCAGATGGCAGCAAGGTCCACTAAAGCAATGAGAATTGATCCGAGTTGTGACAAGTAAATGTTCCTTTTATCTAGAATTCATCACATTTACCAACTCTGCGACCTACCAGTAAGAACAAGAATGTTTTACAAAACAATATTATTTTTCTATGAAAACTAGTCTCATTACAATCTTAATAACAGATGCAGAGCCGCTATTAATAGCAGCGCTGCAGAGCCCCGGAGGAGGTCAGCTGAGGAGGTATCATAGCAGTCCTCTATGAGGAAGTCAGTTAGGGCCCTGAACAGATGCCGGCCGTCATCCCCGATGCCGTGGTCCTGATCGGGATAATTCTGTATATACAAATATTTATATAAATGTGAAAAAATGGGACATTTTAACTGGCAGGCGCGGGTAGTAAGCGATGACAAAAGTCAAGGCTTGGCTAGGAATAACTATTTCAGATATTACATTTGTGTTAGTGTATCTTACAAAGCAGTTTTTCTTCCCAATTATTATTCTAATACTTATTTACAGAGAAACCAGTTACATTTTGCATGTCATCAGAATGATGGTAAGTATCGAGCACATATTCAAATGCTTGACATAATGTACTTACCAGGAGTTTGAATTGTATTTCAGCATCAATGAGTTTATCGTTAAGCAGTGCGGTGTTTCTATAATGTACATTGTCTGTAATAAAAACAACACATCTGAGAATTAATGATGGTCTATATAGTTATTGAGTTCGATAAAAAGCTATGCAAATATATGTTAAGTATTATTATCAGCGTTTGATGTTGTTATCAATTCTTATTTCTCAATATTTTTTTTTGATCTGCTTGTCACCCCAACCCTGATATATTCCTTATATATTAATTGTTCATCCCTTTCACCTGTTCCATGTTTATTTACTATCACATGTCACATGTCAACTTAGCGTTATGTGTTTATATGTACGATTGTATGTTTGGTGTTTCCTTACCATCATATATTCTCTGTTTTCTGACCATGCATGTTTTCCGTGTGTTTACGATCATGTGTTTACTTACCATTCCGTATTAAATTACCATCATGTGTTTACTTACCATCATGTGTTAACTTACCACTCCGTATTAACTTACCATCATGTGTTTACTTACCATCATGTGTTAACTTACCATCATGTGTTTACTTACCATCATGCGTTTACTTACCATCATATGTTTACTTACCATCATGTGTTAACTTACCATCATGTGTTAACTTACCATCATGTGTTAACTTACCATCATGTTTTCCGTATTTACTTACCATCATGTTTTCAATATTTACTTAGCATCATGTGTTTACTTACCATCATGCGTTTACTTACCATCATGTGTTAACTAACCATCATGTGTTAACTTACCATCATGTGTTAACTTACCATCATGTTTTCCATATTTACTTACCATCATGTTTTCCGTATTTACTTACCATCATGTTTTTCATATTTACTTACTACCATGTTTTCAATATTTACTTAGCATCATATGTTTACTTACCAACATACGTTTACTTACCACCATGCGTTTACTTACATTCATACATTTACTTACCACCATGTGTTTACTTTCATTCATACGTTTACTTACCACCATGTGTTTACTTACATTCATACGTTTACTTACCACCATGCGTTTACTTTCATTCATACATTTACTCACCACCATGCGCTTACTTACATTCATACGTTTACTTACCATCATGCGCTTACTTACATTCATACGTTTACTTACCATCATGTGTTCCGTGTGCGAGCAGGAACTGCTTATCTCTGAAGTTCTCCACCAGAAGCATCACATCCGTGTTCTGGACAAAATAGATAGCCAATCAAATGAATCATATCCCCCAACAATGGAAACTATTCTTCATTGTCTAATCCTGATGAAATAATCTCTTCCCGGTTTGACTGTTTACTGTAATTTATGTTTTAAAGACAATATAGTGCAATAGGTACAATGTTACTTATTATATGAAAGGTTAAATTTAAATTCCCTTATGCCAGAAACAAACATACATGGACATTTAATTACTGAACAATTAGTGAACTAATGTTGAACAAGTCGTATATGATATTTCCCCTGGTGGCATGCAATAGTGTGAAATGAGGATATGTTTCAGAGATCATTAACACTTAAAACAAAGTGCAAAATATTTTTTATGTGATATATGTGAGCAAAATATGAGAATAGATGGTTTGTCAGTGCTTACATTGTAACCCGCCGCGTTGTCGCCATTTGTGGCAAGGCCCATGTACCGCTCCGTATAGGCTGTGTCTGAAACGGTCACATGCCACAGATATATACATTCGCATGTATCAAGCTTTTAAACTCTAAATGATAATGCGATTTTCTTCAATCTGAAAATGCTGATGGGTGAAAATATAATTTCAAGTTCATTATCCCATCAAGGCCAACAAGATTTTTTAAATGTTTAATAAATCTTTATTTGGAAAAGCTATGGATAAATAATTCTCTGAAAATCTAATGTAAAATCCAAAACTTTGAGACTCGTCTCACAAAAAGTCAGATTTTGGTGATTTAATTTTTTTTCAGATTTTTGTGTGCAGATTATCAATGTTGTCGCTAGAGGGCATGACTGTTTACCGTAAAGCCTCATGTTGGTGACTGGGGCGACGGCCATTCCGCACTGTAACTCCTGGGAGCTTCTGCCCAGTGCCAAGGAGGCAGCCATGCCACCATAAGACTGCCAAAGACAATATATATTGAACAGAAAAGGTACAAGGAAGAGAGATACATTTGTCACAAAACAATTGGTCAATAAAACGGAAGTGGAAAGCTCAAGGTTTTCCTAATAAGTCGGTTTAGAAATAGAAGCCTGCGGTATCGACATTCAGTAATGGCCCCATTCTTCAAATTCAAAATATCCAAATATTTATCTTGGCCCACTTATGAATTATTATGTAGTTGATTTGATTCTATAAATATATATCAATTAAGGTTCAGATGAAATGTTTGCGCACTTACCCAACCCCAGATGGCGCTCCTCATTGTATCGTCAATGTAACCTTGGTCACGGAAATAACTGAAAATCATTATAAAGACAATTGCAAGCTTTCAAAACATGTTCCTCAAGAAACTCAGAGAGAAGCTGGGAAACCTGGCTATAAATGCAGCGTCAAAGATAAGATAATAGTTTAAAGGTTAACCTACGTGGCAGCGGCAACTTGGTCATCCACTTCCACTGTTCCCATCCCGCGGTACATCTCAAATCTGTAGTTATCGCCCCTCCCTGAGGCCCCTCGCCCGTCCACCGACACCGTGATGACGCCATACTCGCTCGCCAGGTGGTGCGCCCAGTTAGACGAAGAACCCCCCATCGGGAACCTCTTTGTGATCGCCTGACTCCCTGGCCCCGCGTACCTGAAACGGAATCAATGAATAAATTATAAGGTCAAAGGTCATGTTGGGTGCAACGTAAATTGCGATTGTGGGAGTTAAATTATTTAGGCAATTAAACCAAGATGCTGAAATTAGGTACAAACTACAACTTTCATAAGGGCATCAACATTTCTTTTGGGTGACTGGCAAAAAGCTGAATTGGAATTCGCCTTCGACCCTGTGATTCCTGGTTCGAATCCCAGTCAGTTTGTATCAGGCGCTATGAACAGACACTGTCTAAAATCAGCCCTATATAATTTTTCCCTTTACCCTTTTTCCTTTATCACAATGATATATGTCTCAGAAGAAATAAGTCGGGAGACTTACGTATCAACCAGGAGAGGATGGGAGTCTCCAGTCACATAGCCAGGTGGGTAGAAGATCTCCCCCTGAGCCACTGCAAAATGATAAGAAAGTTTCAATGATTAAAAAAATATATATATAAATAGCTTGTTTAGCTCATTATAATATCAATGCCTCATGAAAGCAGGCTTAATTTACAGCATCGGTTTAATTCTTTCAGCTGTGAAGAGTGTTACTGTTGTACAAAAGATTGGCCTATTTCTAAGAATCATTATTCTCTACCTAAATCCAACCTTCAGAAGTTGGTTTTGCCATTGTTTCACATCTTTACCTCGGCTGCCGTGATTGGTCAGCGTACCGGATGTGTGTGTGGCGCTAATATAGTATTATTATTATAAAGATGATTCAGGCTAAACTTATGTCTAGTTTCTTACTCTATTAGTCTTTTCAAAAAAAGGAAAAAAAGATGAAAAAAAAGGTAAAAAAGAGTACAGAATTTCATCTCGCGTGGAGCAAATCTCGCGTGGTTGGAATAGTCTATAATCAGCCAGATGAAACACTTTTCTCCTGGGTCATTAAAAAAATCAATACACGATTTGCTTGATAATGGCCTGAAGCTCATTCATTTATACTCATGAGTTCATATCGATAGTGTATTTATTAACTCACTATAATCGCCACCGACGGGTACTTCCACAAACTGCCTGGTTGCTATGGCCTTAGCGTCTATCCGGGCCCTGAACTCGGCATTATCCTCCAGCATTACATCTGAAACATACAATATATCAGCATTTATCACCGTATTCCAATATTATCGATTCTTATTACCCCTGTTATCTATTGTTTCTAGTCAAGAAAGATTTCTTACAAAGAAAACACACCACGCTGGTTTTTGATAATCTTAGATAGTATTAGTTAGAATTCAATATTAGTTAGAATTCAATGGGGACCTGTTGTAAGAGATTTTGAGGCAGTCTTCAACCAACTTTCAACTATTTTGGTTACAGCGCCTTCTCAGCTTGGCGACAGCAATTACAAATGATTCAACCCCAACACAATACCTGGAAATGCGCTCCCGACTCAACACTCACTATTCCACATTCTCGTCCCCCACACTGGTCCCTGACCCAGCATGGCACCTCCAAAGTCAGGTATGTGTTCTCATGATAAAAACAAGTCATTATAGTCACCTTGGGCAGATCCATCTGTCTTTCTGAGCCTGTAACTAGGAACATCCGGGCCTAAGCACCCCAGAGTGTAGTATTCCAGCGTGTCACTGAATGACACAGTGACATATTCACACTGCTCGATGTCACATGACATACAGGTGGCAGCACTGTCCTCGCTACTGGCGCCCTCTAGGCCAATTCTGGAACATGAATATCATACTGGACCTTATCATGTGATACCATGCTACAGACACACCAAGTGACTCTTGTTTAGCATGATTGTGTGGGGATTGTTTTGGGGCTGTGATTGACTTTGACATTTTAAAAACTAAACATACTAAGCAAACTTACAATAAATTCAAAGCGGATATTCACAGCAGAGTTCACAGCAAAATATCTTTTAAAGATTTTACAAACAAGTGCACTATATATATATATATATATATATATATATATATATATATATATATATATATATATATATAAATATATATATATATATATATATATATCCTCTACCTGAATAAATGGCGGTCCCGAGGATCCCCATTGGTGGTATAATAATATCTGAAAGGAAATGACAAAACATAAATGAATGAATCATTATCAGCGAATAAACATCATTTTCAGGAAATACTAATTGCTAAAATGTATGGATGGCGAGTATAATGATGATACGTACGCCACGTGTCTCGTGGAATCATAGGCGAGGATACTGAGAACCTCCATCTGCCCCTCGGTGATGAACTCCACTGTGCCGGGCGAGCCACTGCTCTGTAACACAACACATCTCCACCATCAGTACCCCACCATCAGTGCCACTTTTCAAGATAAAAAAAATCTATTTTTGATCGATTTATTTATTATATTATATTCATTTTGTTTTATCTTACAAAAAAATAACTTTATAAATATATGAGTAATATTTGATGTATGTGATAATAACTCACTGGTTGGGTGACCTTAGCCATGTGTTTCCACGAGTCTGCGCCCTGAACCTGGGACAGGAGGGTGAGGTACTCCGTGTCTGAGTCCATCATTACTGGCCTCGGCCATGGCTTTAAAATAATACATATTTAATAACATTATTCTTTACATTTCCATCTTGATTGTGACTAACGCATTTATCAAGATGGAGATATAGCGGTCCGTTTTGTGTCATTGCAGGTCTAAAACAATGGTTATACTATGGTTGAAAAATTAGTATAAGTGTGTAAATTACATTAATTTCAAGAGCACAATATCATTTCATTTTGTTTTCTTATAAGCCTCAGTTTACTGGTTACAGATTCCAGCATATGTGTCTCAAGGATTATTTTTCCGCATCTTATCTCACTTAATTAATGTAATACACTTACAGAATCGATCCATCCTCCATTGACCTCAAGTTCATAATTCTATAATATCATAAAACAAATCGAGTTGCAAAATATATTGGTTACATTATTCATTGTGTATAAATATTACTTATTATCTTGTCATTCTACCGACTGACACTGACATTAATAGCTAAATACTTTTATGTGATATCATAATTATTTCACAATGACATCATCTACTGGCCTCACATTGTTGTCTTATGATATTACCTGAAGTTGGCACTGGCCTAATTGCTCTGTGCTATGTCATAACAGTTTTTCTCAATTGAGACATACACTATTGTTTTACATCACATATATCAACTGATTCCTCTCCGGTGCCAACACATATATTACCCACTGACCTCACACCCTTATTCTATGACATCACAGAGTTTATCTACTGACCTCATATCCATTTCCTATGACATCATAGACATGAACGACAGCCTGGTTTTGCACCCGGTTTGTCCACGTGACCATCACCTTGTTGCTGTCTGTCCAGCTGACCCGCGTGAAATAATGATCCCTAAAAAATATACCAACAATAAAAGATAACAGTGTGTGTCATTGAAAGATATCTAAACCATGTCATGAGCTAATCACTAAGGCAATATCATTCTCTATGTTTTTATTTTGTAAATTGTATTCAGGGACGGCCAATTAATCTTTTTTAGTGAATGGGAGGAATATCGCACTTGTTTCTTTTGAGAGACTAATCTCGGACCATTTTTTTCACACTGCCACCATACAATGTAAAACTACAGATAAGAGTATCGTCATTATTTTCATCTACCAATAGTATTGCTTTCATGATAAATGACCCGTTCCTTCGTCAAGCCAACTTTTTTCACATTTTATCTCAATACATATAAGATGTATTGATGTATTTTTTTCTTCAAAGTGATAATTATTCAAAATCATATGTTTTTTTTTACCTTCACAACAATAATATCAGGTGAACTTATATACATAATAACAGATATAACAAACATGCTCATCCGTAAAAAACAGACTGATCTGGAATCGGAAATCAATTACCGCTGGCCCTAGTATATACGCCCTTCGGCCGGCAAGGGCAGGGCGTGAGAACTGAGAACTTACTGAAGTCTGAGGCTTATCGGGGGCTGAAGCTCGATGGTGCCGCTGGCGAGGTCATTGGTGTTGACAACATAGAGCCTCGCCTCGCTGTTAGGACCTGCGATCTGTCCATTATTCCTGACATCTCCGGGCTGGAACACAGAGTTTCTTATATAGTCGAGGAGCCATCTCCCAATTTTTGGGATTTTTGTCTGACGGAAAGCAAACCACATTTTGAAGTGCTACACAAGTAGCAGGTGACATAGGGTTTCTAAATGATATTTTTCAAATTGTAGGGTCTTGCAAAAGATACAGCTTTTTCGATGGCAACCAATTACTTTTAATCGGGATTCTAGAAACAGGAACATTTTCATCTCTATAGCTTTACACTGAATATCTATACGACATTCGTGAATTATGTAAAGGTTCTAATTGGTTTACATGCATCACATGACAAAAAATAAAAATATCCAATTATTTCTATATCAATTACATAATAAATTAATATAAATGTCACTAAATTCATATTTTCATCAATATTGTTTAAGCCAAAAAGTATTGTCCGGGGGCTAATGTCCTATTGGGGAGGGGGGGGGGTGATGTCGGGGGGGGGGGGGGGTAATGTCTGGGGGGTAATGTCCTAGGGGGTATTGTCCGGGGGGTAATGTCCAGGGGGGTATTGTCCTGTAGCCCTGGCTGTCTCTGTGTGGCTGTTTCATACTTGAATATTATCACCAATTTGTCAACATATGTCCTGTGCTCCTCTGTGACGGTGATGTGTAACATTGCAGTGCCTACCACAGTGTTGTTTAACATTCCAGTGCCTATCACAGTGTTGTTTAACATTCCAGTGCCTATCACAGTGATGTTTAACATTCCAGTGCCTATCACAGGGATGTGTAGCATTCCAGTGCCTATCACAGTGATGTTTAACATTCCAATGCCTATCACAGTGATGTTAAACATTCCAATGCCTATCACAGTGATGTGTAACATTGCAATGCCTATCACAGTGTTGTTTAACATTCCAGTGCCTATCACAGTGTTGTTTAACATTCCAGTGCCTATCACAGTGATGTTTAACATTCCAGTGCCTATCACAGTGTTGTTTAACATTCCGATACCTATCACAGTGTTGTTTAACATACCAATGCCCATCACAGTGATGTTTAACATTGCAATGCCTATCACAGTGATGTTTAACATTCCAGTGCCTATCACAGTGTTGTTTAACATTCCGATACCTATCACAGTGATGTTTAACATTCCAGTGCCTATCACAGTGATGTTTAACATTCCAATGCCTATCACAGTGATGTTTAACATTCCAGTGCCTATCACAGTGATGAATAACATTTCAATACCTATCACAGTGATGTTTAACATTCCAGTGCCTATCATAGTGATGTTTAACATTCCAGTGCCTATCACAGTGATGTTTAATATTCCAGTGCCTATCACAGTGATGTTTAACATTCCAGTGTCTGTCACAGTGGTGAATGATATAGCGGTTCTCACCTTGGGGTAAGCTGCCTGATAGAGCGTACTGTAGGCCTCACTCTCTGACCCATAGAGAGGATACTGAACCAGGGGAACTGTACGGTCATCAAACTCTCCATACACTAAGTACTGGGCGTCCTGGGACCAGTAGACGGCTTCACGGGACCCCAGCACGTCCTCTGAAATAACCCACACTCATGTCATGGAATATATATAAATACTAGAATATCCGTAGCTGCCCCAAATTAACCTGTTGTCAATTAACATTTTTTTTTTCAGTTGTTCTGAGAAAGCCGTCTTATGTGATGCTGAAATGTAGACACGTGGTGATCGCCGCTTCCGCCATTGTTACTGTGGACCCTTCTACTAATCATTTGTTAGCTGCTCTCTCATTGATCTAAATAATTGCCATTGTCTCCCACCACTGTCTCGACTGTCGTGATTGGTCAACGAACCGGATGTGCGTACGGACATCATAGGATTATTATTAAGATATAAATATATGCCTATATGTAATTAATTAATTAATTAAATAAATAAATATATATATTTATTTATTTGAATTTAATATATAAGACAGAGATGATGGGATGATGCGCTGACCTTCATAGAGCCAGTCTGGAATGCCATTGAACCTGAAGAGGGGGTCTCCATTGCTGCTGATGGCCTCGGCTGTCATACTGGGCGACCCTTGGTAGAACAGATTGTTACCATACACGAACACCTGCAAGGCCGTGCCACACTTCATTAGATCATATCCAGACTATAAACACATATATACAACATTGAAATGTGATTTAAGATGTATTTTTAATGAGCACTTTTTACTTTCTTCAAGCAGTTGAATTGCTTTCACGCAAATTTAAAGAATATAACATCATAAATTCAAAAAATTTATTTAAGTAATCTTTTAAGTCGGTTGTCAATTAATCATGCATTCTTGGTATGTTCTCGAAGCCGAAAAAGGAGAGTAAGACACTTTTTTCATTAAGATATGGCTCATACTCTTGACTGTCACCTTGATCTTAGTTTAATAGGCACACATAAACGCATACGAACACATTCACGCATACGCACATATAAACGCATACGCATACCTACACGCATTTGCCAAATACACTCACTTGAGAAAAAAAACGGCCAAAGTTTCGAATTCATTATATTTTATGTAAAATAGATGCATCATTTCCACATGTACATTATAGTTTGTTTTTTTAAAGAGATCTTTCTTGTTAAATGTGTCTTACCAGAGCATCTCCTTGAGACGCCCAGTTGGCATACTGCAAACGGTTAGTCCCTATTCCAGTAAAGTTAGGAAAATCAGTGGTAGCTCTGAAACACGCACCAAAAACATAAAGAAAATCAGTGGTAGCTCTGAAACACGCACCAGAAACATAAAGAAAATCAGTGGTAGCTCTGAAACACGCGCCAGAAACATAAAGAAAATCAGTGGTAGCTCTGAAACACGCACCAGAAACATAAAGAAAATCAGTGGTAGCTCTGAAACACGCGCCAGAAACATAAAGAAAATCAGTGGTAGCTCTGAAACACGCACCAGAAACATAAAGAAAATCAGTGGTAGCTCTGAAACACGCACCAGAAACATAAAGTAAACAGGAGACTATGTAACTCATTCCCTCCATTCGTCAATTATTGACTGTTTCATTTTAGATTAAACACTTATGATAAAACGCAAAAAATAATATGAAGAACTTTTTTAAGATTATATATAATTTAGTTTTTAATATATCTCACAAATTTTCATATAACCATTAAAAGTTTGTAAATTATGGTGACTAGTTTATTCTTGGATACCACGATTTCAGAAATAAGCAATACTCAAATATGTGATTTTTCAGTAGAAATTAACAATAGATTTTGAGTGTACCCTGTTGCCACATCGTAGATCTTGTACTGTGCCTGGAATGAATGACGCCAGACCTTCAAGTAGTCAAAGGCCAGAAGAACTTGGGTGGAATCTGCATTCACAAAATAGGAAAACGCCGCCTCCCGCACCTGTCAGAAGATCAGAAACAAATAGGTACATATGTGTGGGTGTCTTGCAGTCATTGTTAGGTTTTTCCTAAAGTCATGTTATTTATACTTATCAAGATAACTTATCAAGATGTCTTGCAGTCATTGTTAGGTTTTTCCTAAAGTCATGTTATTTATACAACTTATCAAGATAACTTGTCAAGATGTCTTGCAGTTACTGTTAGGTTTTTCCTTATCCTAAAATCATGTTATGTTCCAACTTATCAAGATAGCATTTTCTTTAAGAAAATCAGAGTATTAAATAGGTTCAATGTCACAGACGGCTTAAAAATGTATGGAAAGCAGTAAATAGTGTGGGTGAACTAGTTCCTGTTCCTGTTTACTTTCTATTCCTTTGCTCCTGATCATGAAATCATGTCAAACAAAAGCGCCCGTTGAACATTATTGAATTTGAAACTGAAATCTATAAAGACCCAGCCGTCTAGCTCAGTCAAACAGAATGTGAACATATCTGTACCTCTACCCATGTTTGTTTGTGTTGTTACTTACCATGATATCATAATGTATACAGACTTACCATGCTATAGCCTGTATCATGTATGTACTTACCACGCTATAGCCTGTATCATGTATGTACTTACCACGCTATAGCCTGTATCATGTATGTACTTACCACGCTATAGCCTGTATCATGTATGTACTTACCATGCTAAAGTCTGTATCATGTATGTACTTACCATGCTAGAGTCTGTATCATGTATGTACTTACCACGCTATAGCCTGTATCATGTATGTACTTACCACGCTATAGCCTGTATCATGTATGTACTTACCACGCTAGAGTCTGTATCATGTATGTACTTACCATGCTAGAGTCTGTATCATGTATGTACTTACCATGCTAGAGTCTGTATCATGTATGTACTTACCACGCTAGAGTCTGTATCATGTATGTACTTACCATGCTAGAGTCTGTATCATGTATGTACTTACCACGCTAGAGTCTGTATCATGTATGTACTTACCATGCTAGAGCCTATACCATAAATGTACTTAAATGTACTTACCATGACAGCATTGGGCACCAATATCTCCACATTATTTGTATCTCTGTCATGTTTGACCACATCTCCATTATCGTCCCTATATATCTGACTATTTGTACCTATTTGAATTATAGCAATATAAATATATACACACGATTCATTCAACAATCTTTAATTCAATAATGCACATGCATCGTATAATAAGTACAATGTTCTCTTGGATAATTTAAGTTTTATAAGTCATTGAAAAATATCTGTATTAGGATAAAATGGTCACAAAAAAAATCAAAAATATATCTTTACCTTCTAGCCAGGATGCAGAATAGCCTTTTGGTCTGTAGTCTGCACTGAATACATCATCGAAGGTAAACACGTCACCACTCAGAGTAGCTGTGAAATCATAACAAAGTAACTTATATATACTACATTCATGTTCCTTAACACATTAACATAAAGAGTTGCATACTTTTCCATCGTTTCCATCTCCTAATTTATGACGTTATCATGTAATTGTCTGTGGGTATATCTCGATTATCTGACCCATTGTTTTAAAGTGGACTGTGATACCTTTACCTTGGACATAAGGACCTTAAAAACATAGCAATTGCCCTTATCTGATATTGTCTTAAGTACATGTATACATGTTGTCAATGATCTTTGATGTATTTCATTTTGTTGGAATTGGAATAATTTGCATAAGGTTTTCCCAATTCTTATTCGCACCTGCCCGAGATCATTACAACTGGAATTAATCTTCGGCCACTAGGTGGCGTTTAAAATGCCTTCCCTTCATCCCAAGCCTGACTCTGTCTTGTGTGTATTATTCATTTTTTCAGATATAATCTTATCTGTGTATTTAAAAAACAAAATAGGTATCGATAAACTTGATCATAAAATGTGTGTTTGGTTATTGTTCTTTTAGAAATGCGTTAAAGGAAAAAAGGTAAGATAAAGAACTGACCAGTTTTGTAGTGTCCCAGTTTATGGCGATCTTCAGCGTCATTACTCCACCTGGAATAACTCTGCACCAGAACCACTATCAAAGAAACAGTGGTCACAATGACGGCTATCGTCAGAACAATGACTAAACCCATCAACCACTGCGGCACAGGGGTTTTCCGGTTCCGCTCACACGGTTCAATTATGGCCACATTATCCGGACAAGTAATGACGAGATCACCTTCCGTCCCTTTGGAGGCACTTTGCTTCTTCACTACTACAGACATCTCGACGATAGAGTTCTTCTCCTCAGGACACTCAGGAGATGACTAGTTGGAAAACAAAATGGACCACAGATTTATGCGTTTCATGAACCAAACATGTTTAATCAGATATACATCGTTATCTCTTTTTGGGTTGCTACGTTCATATCATTCATTATATTGCGCTATGTAATGGATTAGTATTAGTATGGCGCTATGCCCGATAACGTTCATCCCCGGTATTAGGCACGGCCATCTAAAAGTTAATCACTGAGATAGGAAACATGTCAAATTGTACCAACCAAAACATTTGGTTTACAAAAGATTATAATGTACAGAGTAACCTGAGATCAGTATGTTACATTAACGTGATTGGTTGAACATACCATTATATACAACAGGAGTAATGTTATATTTTACAAATTGACATATATAAATATATATATATATATATATATATATATATATATATATATATATATATATATATATATATATATATATATATATAAATCTTAACTTTAAAGGTTTGTTTGACTGTTTTAACACTTACCATGCTATATTCGCAAAATAAGAAACAATCTAAATATTTCCACCTTAAATAAATACAAAAAACATTACAGTCATTTTTTATATTGAAATGACAATTGATATATATTTATATTGATATATTTGACCTTACCTTGTGAAGTATGGTTAAAAAATAAAACAAACGTTTGATGCCAGAATTCAATAATACTCAAAGGTTTCTTTACATCACCTTGACTTATGTAACGTTTTCACTATTACTTTTCATAACAAATATATGTTCAGATTAATTCTGAGTTCTAACCTCGGAGTATGAACAGTTGAATTCGCAGTGACAATAAAGATCAAACTGTAATATCGGTGTCAAATTAGTTTTCCTGAATTCTTCCCATTCTTGGCAGCGCATATGGTGCTATAATTGGTGTAACATTTTCAGCGTGGTCCAGCCCATCAATGCATAGCTGCATTTTTTTACTCTGGAAAGGAAAAGCAATTGAGACAAGACGTAATCATATACTGGAGTGTAACCCAAAACATTTGTCAAATATGTTTGTGTTGAATGTGAATCTTGAGAACCCTGATAATAAAGTTTAGAATTATTACCAAATTATTAGTTTGTACTATCCTTATGTCTCTGAATTTCTATTTTTTTATCAAGATAAATTAATAGCAGTCATGGCTGGACAATTTAGAAAAAATATTTTAGAATTTTACGCTTTATCGGATTGAATCGCATTGATTACCTTATCAAAGTAGGGAATATTTGGAAAATCAGCCTTAAACGCAAAACATTTTGTTATACTTAAGTCTCTTAACAACCAACTTATTTGAAATGAAAGTTTCACAATCTAATATAACTGTTATTATTATTATTATTATTATTATTATTATTATTATTATTATTATTATTATTATTATTATTATTATTATTATTATTATTATTATTATTATTATTATTATTACTATTATTACTATTATTACTATTATTACTATTATTACTATTATTATTATTATTATTATTATTATTATTATTATTATTATTATTATTATTATTATTATTATTATTATTATTATTATTATTATTATTATTATTAATATTATTATTGTTGTTATTATTATTATTATTATTATTATTATTATAATTATTATTATTATTATTATTATTATTATTATTATTATTATTATTATTATTATTATTATTATTATTATTATTATTATTATTATTATTATTATTATTATTATTATTATTATTATTATTATTATTATTATTATTATTATTATTATTATTATTATTATTATTATTATTATTATTATTATCATTATTATTATTATTATTATTATCATTATTATTATTATTATTATTATTATTATTATTATTATTATTATTATTATTATTATTATTATTATCAAGAAATGGAATACAAAAGTAAAAAATATCTAAAATTATTTTTTAGAGGTTTCTACCTTCTTATCAGAGAAGTGCTCAAACCTTATCAGATATGTCCTGGTACCATTATGATAATCCTCTGGTGATACTGCAAATATCACAAATTACTTTGATCATTAATACCACACTGTTATCCAAAATCCTGATCCCATCATCTCGACAGGCAGACGCCAAGTTAATTTTACCACAAAGATCGTATGAATTGGCCTATTATATTTTTTCAGTGTAACATAAAGAGTGATAAAGATTTCAGTTGTTATCAAATAAACATAATGAATGCCACAAATAGACAATTGTTCCCACTGAAATGCCAAAAGAAATATCAGATACACTTAAAACCTGCCAACTTTTTCTTGTAAGGCAATAAAGATTAATGGAGACAAATATAGCAAAAGTGAATCTTTAGATGTTTAAACATTACTTTTTTCAGATAAATTACCGCAACTGTCACTCTCAATGTTATTTTTTGGGGAGTAGAATGAAGTTTTTGTCATTCATTCAAATGAAGGAGGCGCCTTCTCACCAAGGATTACAATGTTATAATATCATTATACATGTACTGATAGGCAATCCCAAATGTCAAACTATCAATTGCCAAAATGTGTTTTTCCAAATGGTGATAGCCACTAAAAAGGCAATATGATGCAAATCCGACATAGGACAAAAATATCTTTGAAGAATATATCATAACTATTTTCATTGCATGGGAAAATGATTAAAAAAAACAGAAATAAAACTTATTCCGATCGTCAATGTAATCTGCATACTTATAAATGAATAAAACACGTTTGGGGCGCAAACCATAAAAATACTCCAAAGGAAAATGGCTAAATTGTTTCACATTATGTAAAATTAAAAATAATTTTGTAGATATATATGGTCATGAATTAATGAAACTGAGAGCAGAAAAAACCCACTTATACATGCATGGGTTTAGTTGATTTAAAATTATCTACACAAACTGTTTTCCTGTACATCCTGGCTTTGATTTTACCAAATTAAAATCATATCCTTCAAATTATGAAAGTCCTCAGATTCTATAAGCACAGCATATGCTGAGCACTCTTACCAGATAATGCTAATCATCATGGGCTGTCTTCTTCCTGCCTTCTTAGTGTTGTTTCCCACGTCTTTAGGTAAGTGTTATTAGCAAATTACTATCTTATATCTTTATATGCATTCCTTGAAATGTATGTTTTAGTGGTAATACATTTTTAAAAGAACTTCAAGAGTGTCGAACAGATTTGATTTTTTAATGAATTAAGAAACAAAAAGTAATCAATACTAAATGTAGGTGAACTGCATTAAATCAACATTTACAAAAGCTAACCATTCTCTTAGTTTCTATAGTGCTCAGCCTTCGCTTGATATATTTGATATGAGTTTATACCTTATTAATTGATATGATATGACAATGATTTATAACATTTTCCACCAATAAGCCTCTGTGGTCAGAATATTATTATAATACATGTATACTTAGGATAAAAAATATGGCAAGAATGACATGTTTTTCCTGTAATGGAATATACCTGTCTGTAGAGGTGAAAACCTGAGTAAGGAAAAGTCATGGGGGGTAAACAAGAAAGTCTTTTTAACAAAAAGAATTTGTATGCAATTTCCATTTTGAAAATGATATTTATATTGCTCCATCCCCCAAATATCAAATGACCCGGCTGCAAATCTCGCCAAATGTCGTCTACTTGGCATATTTGCTAAAAGAAGGAAATGTGCATGGTTCAGAACGCTACCATCCCAAACTTGCTATGTGAAAGTATGAATCGAATGCGGCTTCATTTACGTAAACCTACACGAGAGTACGAATCAAATGCATCACAGAATGACACCTACTCAGAAATATCTTACGTATATGCACCAGCCCTCGTTGTCTCTGATCACTATATAAGCAATTTATTACAATATAATCTACATTATTACATAAATTAATTATTGCTCTGAGAGTTGCATACAAAAAAGGTAAATAAGGAGTGCATTCGCACATATTATGTTATCGGGAAAATCATTTGTGATAGCAGCTACAGTAAAGACAAGCTATGAAAGAACTGAAAATATGGTGGTACACAGTATATGCCAAATATTGCACCAAAATTTCTGATAAGACTAACACATGTCTACAACTATAACATATCTACAACTGGCTTGTTGAAACTCACTGAGTTCTGCTGTGAATTATTTTGTTGTTGTGCAGCTGAGAAAAAGCGATTTCCTCAGCTCAGGTACATTTTTGAACCAGACAAAAAATATGGACATTTGCATAATGGTAAGATGTAACGCTATCAATCCTCTAGCTGGGATGTTTATCAGGATTATCAAGTGATAACTCTTTACTGTGCCTCATTGCTGTTGAAAATGATCCAGACATGATGTGGTGATTTTATCTGTTCCTTCCAAAGCCCATTTTGCCATGGGAATTATGCAGGGAAATCTGTGTTTGACAGAGCTCAGAACTCAAACTTTGTTTGACATATACCTCAGAACTCTAACTTTGCTTGACATATACCTCAGAATTCTAACTTTGCTTGACATATACCTCAGAACTCTAACTTTGCTTGACATATACCTCAGAACTCTAACTTTGCTTGACATATACCTCAGAACTCTAACTTTGCTTGACATATACCTCAGAACTCAAACTTTGTTTCACATATAACTCAGAACTCAAACTTTGTTTCACATATAACTCAGAACTCAAACTTTGTTTGTTTGACATATAACTCAGAACTCAAACTTTGTTTGACATATACCATAGAACTCTAACTTTGTTTGACATATACCTTAGAACTCTAACTTTGCTTGACATATACCTCAGAACTCTAACTTTGCTTGACATATACCTCAGAACTCTAACTGTGTTTGACATATACCTCAGAACTCAAACTTTGTTTCACATATAACTCAGAACTCAAACTTTGTTTGTTTGACATATAACTCAGAACTCAAACTTTGTTTGACATATACCATAGAACTCTAACTTTGTTTGACATATACCTTAGAACTCTAACTTTGCTTGACATATACCTCAGAACTCTAACTTTGCTTGACATATACCTCAGAACTCTAACTGTGTTTGACATATACCTCAGAACTCTAACTTTGTTTTACATAGGACAGGAAGTCGGCTCTATCTATATGTCATATATGGCTGAAAATACGAAATTATATTGGTTTGTTGGGGCCTCAAATGGATTAGATAAATATCTAGGCTGGGTTGGTTCGGAGAAGGTTGTCAGTGAAATAAATAATGTAAAATAAATAATGTAAAATCCCTGCTGTTCCTCTGTAATTATTCAGCCTATATATTACTAATTTCATTGTCCACTGACTGTGTGTATTCCCTGTATGTAGCTTCTATGGTAACAATCGAGGTATATGAGGGCAACAATGTGAGCCTTCCCTGTGAGGCCCTGCGAGAACTCAACGGGAAGATGGGCGAGGTAGATGTTCTCTGGTACAAGACCATTGCTGAGAGAAAGAAGACTCAACAAATTGCCTTGTACAGGTACATATAGGGCACTCTCCTAAAATATCTACCACGATAATTTAGGTTTATGGCTGGAATATATTGTATCTTGATATTGATTTAAGTGCAGTCGAATTTGATAAACATGAATAAATGATTATCTTTAAAATTTCGCTAATGTTAGTCTATAATAAGCTTCAGTATGAAGATTGTGTGAAAATGCTGATTAATGCAAACTAGAAAGAATTTAGGCCTAAATTTCTTTCAATATTTTGGAAACAATTTAAATAATTGGACACATTGATAATCACATTTGAAAGAGAAAGACTAAATTAATCAGAATAAACTGTTATTAAAAATTTGATTTTAAAATTAATGGTCATCGCCCTTGTTTGTGCAGATCTCGTTCAGAGGAAATGACGGTGTTTGAGAAATGGCAGGGTCGTGCGCAAATTGAGGCTCTGACGGGTTCTTTGTATTTGGTCTCAGTGCACAACTACGATGATGACGTTTACACATGCCAGGCTTCACATGCTGCACTCAAAAAATCTAAAATATATCTGATGGTCAAAAGTGAGGCTTCTCTTTAATTTTTGTTAAAAATGTTTCAATTTCCTAACGTAGAATATTTTATATACCTTTTTAAACATCTCCTATGTCAGTATGTAAAGGACAGCATCTGAAACCGCACCGTATAATTATTATTATTTAAAGAATTTTTTCTTGTTTTGATATCGCACTGCTAGATTATTTTGGTCAATACTGTTAAATGAAAAAATCCTGAATGTGAAGTTCGATTGGTAAATTTCCTTCAGGTCTACAAGTATATGCATGGGATGTTAGCATCTCTATTTAATTTCAGCTTCGGTAGTGGTGAATATATTTGAGGAACCCAAGAGGAGTTATGTGCTAGGCATGCGCAATGTAACACTATATTGCAGTGTCAAACTGATGGTGAGGCAGCCATTTTGGAACCTGACAGTAACATGGTCCCTTCGACGGGAACAACTGGGAAATGAATTCATACATGAATGGTCAAACCAAAAGGTACACGAGCAGCAAAGTGAAAGTGTCATAGGGGAGAAGGTATATCATTTGACAATCCCAGAAATAAACGCTGAACAAGGCGGGAAATACTCATGTCACGTGACCAAGTGGAAAGGCAACAAGGAAGATGTGAAATGGAGTGATGATTTTGACTTAAATGTCTGGGGTAAGATAAAACTGACAATCAGGATGAATATATGCATTATTATTGTATAAGATTAACTTGTATTGACAATATATTCAGTACTGACATAAAGTACACATGTATCCAATATATGTTTGCAGAACATATCACAACTCGTGTAGTGCAACATGACGCAAACTCTCGCCCGCTAGAGGGCACAACTTTAGGTCTGTTCTGCGGGGTTTATCCAATCAGCTTCCGGTACGATGGGGAAACCTTTTGGGAGCGTGGGAATAATTCTGTAGAGAATAACACAGACAAATATAGGAGAGAGTATAATGGAAGGCTTCTAACCATTCAGAGCCTTGGCCGGGAAGATGACGGGAATTACCGGTGCTCATTTCCTGATGTTATAGTCCCATTCACAACACACTCTCTGGATGTCAAAGTCATAGGTTGGATCTTCTACCTCTTTTTTGTAACACCTTTAATTTATTCAACTTAAGAAACTAAGAAAAACATTGGCCATGTATAAAATCGAGAGTTAATAAACTGGTGTCTCATACACTTGGTTAATATATCATTGAAATAAATTCCAATCAACAATATTTTATTTTAGGTGAATAGGTCAATATTTTATTTTAGGTGAAATCATAGTCTGTAAAAACGCTTGATGCTGAACAATTATACATAAGAATAAACTTGATTTACAGCTACACAATACGAAGTTTATGGCAGGGAAAGATCAGACATGACAATCCATTGTCCTGGGTATACAGCAAATGAAAGAAATAATGGCAAAAACATCTCAATGATATGGTATAAAGACGAGGAAAGAATAATGGATATTAACCGATATTGTCCGGAGACACGTGGTACAGCTGCAAGTGAACATTTCTCCCCGGGAAATATTACCAAACTGTATATCTGTCAGAATATGGAAACTTTGAGAATGTTCCATTTGACGATTTCAGCAGCTGGAACTTACAAGTGCAATTATCCTCATTTTCACAATGGAACAGTTCATTTACGTGTCAATGGTATTATTAAATTCTTTAAAATGTTACTTGAATATTTTCAATTGAGAAGTTTCAATTCAGAAATCCATTTGATTTAAAAAAAACACAATAATAACTAACTTGTTATCATTGCTATATTTGTACTGGCTGATTTTTCAGTTGTTCCCGGTCTTCCCAGCATAATTGGCATTGGAAATGGCATTCTCGCTGACACAGTGACCAATTTGAATTGTACAATAAGCAGAATATACGATGCCCTCGTTGACTTTGAATGGACCCTGGATGGTGTAAATATATCCGAAAATATCTCCACCAGGGCGAGTGACGGTCAGTCGGGCATGCGCACTGTGGTCAGTATACTCCATCATACATTCCTGAGAGGAGATAATCACCTGACATTAATGTGTACCACCATTGTCTCCTACCCTGACAGCACCGCTGATACACAGAGCACCAGGCACAACATCACTGTCTATTGTGAGTACATCACTGTCTATTATGAGTACATCACTGTCTATTATGAGTACATCACTGTCTATTGTGAGTACATCACTGTCTATTGTGAGTACATGTCTGTCTATTGTGAGTACATCACTGTCTATTGTGAGTACACCACTGTCTATTATGAGTACATCACTGTCTATTATGAGTACATCACTGTCTATTGTGAGTACATCACTGTCTATTGTGAGTACACCACTGTCTATTGTGAGTACACCACTGTCTATTATGAGTACATCACTGTCTATTATGAGTACATCACTGTCTATTATGAGTACATCACTGTCTATTGTGAGTACATCACTGTCTATTGTGAGTACACCACTGTCTATTATGAGTACATCACTGTCTATTATGAGTACATCACTGTCTATTATGAGTACATCACTGTCTATTGTGAGTACATGTCTGTCTATTGTGAGTACATCACTGTCTATTGTGAGTACATCACTGTCTATTGTGAGTACACCACTGTCTATTATGAGTACATCACTGTCTATTGTGAGAACATCAGTGTAAAATATATCAGGTCAATACATACAGTATATTATTATTATTACAGATACATTTATTTACATTTTTGCAGTGTCTATAAAATAAGATAATGCTAATATATTTTAAACATTTACGTTGCTTCCTATCTAATAAACATGTAAGGACTTTTTGCATGTTTTTCAATAATTAAATGAAACAAATCCCGAACAACTCTTAACCACTTTGAACGTCGGTGATCGTCTTTGCATAGAATGGTCTTTTATGAATTGTTAATTCTATAATCAGATCCGTTCCAAACTCAAGTGGTTCCTGCTTTCAACCTGACTATGGCCATGGCAGTCAGGGGAGATGCTTACACCTTGCATTGCGTCATAGTCGCCCAGGGTCATCCTGCCGGCGGGAGGGAGGTGATTTGGCTGCAGGAGGGGACGGTGATTGAGAGCAATAATGCCAGTGAACGTCTCCATATAGATATGCTGGAAATGTCTCATGGAGGAGAGTATACCTGTCTCATAGACAACAATGTTACAGTGACCCCACCAGAACATGCCCTCAGCTACCAACTGCAGATCTGGTGTGAGTAATATATAAAGGGCTAATGTAGATATCAGTAGGTGTGCTCCTAAGCCTGCTATTGGTAATCATGCAAACATATTGTGATATGTATTATAAAACCTTCCAAATGTCTGATATTTTTCATTTGGATTCATATTACACTCGCATATATACACAAAGGCACTTACACCGAAAACGCAAAACGCATTCATACGAGAAAACATCCTAGATATTGAATTTCTTACAAAATCTGTGTGAAATGAATATATTATTTCTTGTGTGGTCAAAGTACATTTTAAAGAAGGATTTCTCGCTAAATATAATACTGAGACCTTTGCCTGAAGGGTAAACCTGTTGTCCTGGAATATCTGTGATTGGATGGGCTGTCATGTCAAGGACCTACGACATGACCATTCGTCGTAGGTCCTTGGCAAAGGACCATTTCCACTAAAAAAAATATCGTCATGAAATAATGTTGAAAGTGATGTAAAACTTCAATCAAATCAGGTTCAAATCCAAGACAAATCATAAGAACATTAATCTGAAAAAAACGAACCTTTTAATGGTTATGATGATTAATGAAGAATTAAACATAGAAAATAATTTTCTATTAAAAACGATTTTCACTACGAGATATGAATATGTTGTGATATTGTTATAAATATTGTTGAAATAGTTTTACTATAAGTGCCTAGCACTGAGTATGTGGTGACAGGAAAACTTGGAAGTGCCCCGCAAGGATATTAGGTCTGTACCAATAGACAAAAACCAAACCAAATCACTCTAAATGATCAGTCTGAAGGTGTTCCATTCTTAGCAAACATTTTACTAAGCAGGCGTTTGCACGAGATCACTGGTCAGCTAAGCAAAGTGTGTTGACAAAAAGTTTAAAGGATGATATAGATTTCAGGAGCAAAGTCATATGCTGTGAAATGGCATATAAATTATGTTGGGGTAATAAGATGGGTAATAACATTTGATCCCAATTTATTATGTGAGTAAAAGGTGCTTGAAAAGTCTGATCTCATGAAAGCTTCATGAAAAATCTGATTTCATGAATGCTTTAACTTTTAAATTTGGCATGTGCACACAAACTGGACCACTTCGAGTGTGTGAACATTAAGACTCACAGTGCTAATACAGTTACTCTTAATAATGATTTTTGATACCTAAGAAGATCAAGATTAAAAAATAATATTATTTGTTTAGAATGATAAACGTTTGCACTGACGTTGACAGGTGCTCCCACAGGAAGACCAGTACTCAACCTGGAACAAAACAGTGTGCTGTTGCCTGCAGACATTACCATTACCTGTAATACAAGCTTCCTGTCCCATCCTGGACATCCGGTCTGGGTGCACGTGCACTGGATGAAGGACTCAGTGACCCTGAGCAACAAGTCCTCCACGGACAGTCAGCTGGAATTGGAGCTGCACAGCATTCAACAGGAGGGGTTCTACAGCTGCATGGTTGCCAATGAATACGGGAACAGCCTTGAAAGCGAACCTGTTTTTCTTCATCTGGAATGTTAGGAATTTTACACTATTTTGTATCATAAAATTTTGCTTCATATAGAATGTGGCATTAATATCTTGTCTTTATGATTCACTTGTCAAGTCAAGCATGTCTGCTACACATAACCTTGCTTTAAGATACACAGTGCCAATACAATCCCTCTTTATCTTTGATACTATACTTTCTACCTGTTAATCCACATGATCCAACTTCCGCGTGGTCTTTGTAATTTTGCAGCTGAGCCTGTTATTGAAAACATAAAGAATAGAACTCATCTGAGTGTGGAATACGATGAAGAGTTTGAGGTTGCCTGTGTCGTGTCTGGAACAAGCGTTGACCATGTGGAATGGCTCATTAATGGAAAACACATGGATAAACATCCGTTCTTCACCTATCAGATCAATATAAACGGGACATTTGCATTTAACCAAACCAGCGCCACAGAGTATGTTATTGGAGTGAGGGAAAGAAATGATACAGTCTCCTGTACCAATGTTGGGTCATTTAGTGGTCACTATATGTGCGTTACTAATGGATCATATGAAGACCAGTGGTTCCAGAAGAAGTCTCCCATTGTCACTGTGGAGGTTCAGTGTGAGTGCAAAGTACAGCTTATCAAATACGCTTCATTGTCTTTTTAGGTAAAATACATACATTTTGGACAAGAATTGGATTTGATTTCCATTCCAGATCCACCAATGTGGAAACCAGTAGACAAGGAAGTCATAAAGATGGATGCCGATAATTCATCCGTCACTCACCAGGTGGCAGCAGCGCTTGCTGATCGCAGGGTTGCCCTCAAATGTTCAGTGTGTGCTCATCCTGCACCCATCAGGTTTACTTGGGGATTTCCCAATGGTTTCCTTCTAACACACAGTAATTATATGATAGAGGCGGACAGCTTGATCATTGCAGAAGTAAGGCCACAGGATTTTACAACCTATATATGCAATGTTCACGGTGTCAGCAAACGTGGTACATATATGGAAACATTTACCATACAACTGATTGAGAACGGTAAGCTCTTCCAAAAGTGTTGATGATTTAATGGGATTTGATTTGATTCTATTAATGATTTTTTAGAGGATATCAGGTCAGCTAGTAGCCTGTCGTGGGTGGGGACTCAATGTCCTACTCCTTTTAAAGAGTGTTCAAGAGTGACTGGAGATCATTGCATTATGATATAGGCATGATTAAACAAACTGTTTGTTCTCCCTCTACATTCAATATAAATATATATATATAGGGGATATGTATGTATGGTACATATGTATCTAGAATGCAAATGTCTTGCAATATCAAATTATATCAAATTGTAATATATAGATCCATATTCTTATTGCACTTTAATTGTAAAGGTTTTCCTGTGTACCCCAGGTCTCTGATACAAATCATTCAAATATCTCTCATTTTTAGATTGAAAATTTTAAATAGGAAATATATGTTTGTGTCTTAATGTTTAAGTATTTGAGTAGAAATTCATTTTTATTGTTTATTGATAAACGATTTTTTTGTATATGTTGTAGGTCCACCCTCAGCACCCGATAGCATTCAAATATCAGCAGACTATATCACATCCCAATCAGTGGCACTGTGGTGGAGGAGAGGCTCAGATGGGGGATATCCACCACTCACTTATATCATTCAATACAAACCACAAGATGGTCACACTCTCCATACAGCAACAAACACCACAGCTTCTGTGATTACGTCATCGGATGCAGTTCATGCCACAATATCGCCCTTGCAGCCAAATACCACATATGAAATCAGGGTAACAGCATCTAATAACAGACCCCTAAAAGAGGGTAATTGCACCAGTTCTACGGTGATCATATTTGCCACAACTAAGGGTACATACAACTACAATTTATTTCTTAGCTTAATCTGTGGAATATAATAATAAATACTATTTTATTTATGATATTAAATCATCAAATGTCAGATTATATTTTAAATAAATCAATTGAATAATCTCTAGTTATCAATTGTATGTCTGCATACACCAGTAAGGCTATATGTATAATGGACATTTTGTTCCAGGAAGGCCATATGCTCGCATATCAAAAGTGGTGATCACAGAGAAAAACCTTACTGTTCATTGGGATATAGAAAACAACTCTCAAAATATCCAGGTCAAAATCCTGTACAGACAGGATTCCCTGGACTACCACGCTTATCCCCGTAGTGGATATATCTCAGCCAATCAAAGCAAAGTAACGATAATAGGGGACTTTGATGAAAGGGTAAGCATTGATATAAGGATACAGCTATATGAAGGGGACATGAATCTGCCAGCAGGAGAGGTCGAACTGATTCACCTTAAACCACAATACCAATATACGGGTAGGTTTGAATGACATATTTAAATGTTTCTGACTCTCAGAATAAATAAGTATTTGAGCTTTTATATTTGCTCATTTATTCAGAAATATTGACTACTGTGGTCATGTACAAGCTGTTGAAAATCTAGATGGATATAAGAAGTTCATAGGGTTAAATATAATAGAATGTGATAATCGTTTCTGGTATGCAATAAGAATCAGAGGCCCAATCATATATTGCAATAGGAGAGCTGGACCCCGGGATCTGGAACCCGGGATCTGGAACTCGGGATCTGGAACGTATCCGTGTGGTGCAGGTTTGTCATGTCATTACAAATGTATTTTCAGAATTGTCAGAGGAAATGCTGACCTTAGCTGTAGCTTTGCCCATCATTCTATTCCTTATCATTGTGGTGACTTCAGTTGTCACATGTTATCTTCATAGACATGTGAGTAATCCATTACACTAGGTTAATATTCTTTATTGGAACCAGGGGAAGAAATGATACAGTCTCTTGTACCAATGTTGGGTCATTTGGTGGTCACTAATGTTTATATTTTTAAATGTCAACATTTGGCAAATCATGCCCATAAAATGAAACACGATGCTTGGAATCAAGTCATCCTCTGAGCTAGAGTAGAAAAGCTCACAGATAATGCTTTATTGCAAGTATCTTGTAATCTTACAGCTGCACGCCTTTTGTTATTTTTTGTTATTGTTCTTTTTGTAGAAACAAAAAGTGAAGGATGGGCAGCGACGTGAGCAGGTGAGAACAGTGGTTAATATGGAGTATGAAGATGTGGAGATGAGAGAAAATTCCTCTTATGAAAGCTATGATGACATGTGCAGAAGAACCACTCACCCAGTAAGTACACCAACATACTCAGTAAGTACACCAATATACTCAGTAAGTACACCAACATACTCAGTAAGTACACCAACTCACCAAGTAAGCACACCAACCCATCTGGTAAGCACACCAACCCATCTGGTAAGCACACCAACCCATCTGGTAAGCACACCAACCCATCTGGTGAGCACACCAACCCATCTGGTAAGCACACCAACCCATCTGGTAAGCACACCAACCCATCTAGTATGCCAACTCACCAAGTAAGTACACTATCTCACCAAGTAAGTACACTATCTCACCAAGTAAGTACACCAACTCACCACTTAAGTACACCAAATCATCAAATAAGTACACTAACTCATCTGGTTAGTTTGCCAACGTACTCAGCAAGTACACCAACTCACCACGTAAGTACACCAACTCACACCAACTCACCACGTAAGTACACCAACTCACCACATAAGTACACCAACTCACCAAGTAAATACACCCAGCTCACCAAGCAAGTACACCAACTCACCCGGTAAGTACACCGGCTCATCTGGTAAATATATTTATATTTTTAATTAAAATTTAGGTGGATTTTTCATAAAAAGTATCAAAATAAAATTTCACAGTAAAATCATACATATGAATATCCAAGATTTGTAGATTATAATACTTCAAATTAGGCACCAAATTAGACTGCCATTGCTAAGATTAGGTCATACACTGACATACACAGAGCCACTACATCTCGATATTTTATATTATTCTGAAAGATCGAGATGGCACAGTATAAGAATTATCAATTATTTTCTTGGGCCAAATTGAGTTGAAATATCATTATTCTATTGTCTGACAGAATATCTATGAGGATCTATATGAGGAGGTTTGGGATTGTTCTCAGAGCTCTGTGTCCGGGATATCCCAGCTGGAGCAGGGCCACTTAGCACGGTGGTGTCTGGCTACTATGACCCACAGCCTCAAACCTGTCCTTCTCAAGATGCTGAAAGGTTACCACACACTGCTTCATTACACCATCCTATTGAATAAGCATAATGAATATAATCTTATTTTAGAGAATGTTTATTTCATTCTTTACTTTTATAATTTATATTATGTTTCATTTATTCAGTGTTAATGAATGGATTCCAAATATGATTGATTCCAAATATAAGTGATAGATATTACTGCCGATTTTTAAATCACTGTTAAACTAAATGAAATGTGTTTGGTAACATGTTGGAGTCTTTCTTCAAATAACATTGTAGCCGAAGCCTCTGCATTTGAAATCAAGTTATTCATGGACGAGGTTAAAGCTATGAAAATGATCAGCAGTCATAGAAATGTTCTTCGGCTGATAGGGCAATGCCTGATTGAAGGTAAACTATCTTGCCTTGATGTACTTATCAACAAAATATAGACATGTGTGTGTGTGTTCCTTTGCTGCCAAAGGTGAATCATAAGATTAAGATTCAACATCAAAATGCAACAAGAAGTTCCTTATAATTGATACCTGTACTCTACTAGTAGTTTGATTTCAGATCCACCATTTCTGGTATTTGAGTATGCGGGTGTTGGCAACCTGAGGAATTTTCTGATGTACGGTACCATTCAGTTTATCGACGGTCAGTCAGATGACATATATATGCTACCCAAATCTACTACAAACACGCAAAATGCCAAAGAAATACCAGGCGGAAAGGGTACAGATTGTTTTGATGAAGAATATATGAACATGGAAGGCAATTTATCAAGCAATAAAAAAGATTGCAAGGTCACAATGGAAACAGATAGCGCTAAGATGAATGCATTGGAAGAATGTGGTTTTGAAATGCTAAATGTAGAAAAAAGTTCACAAATAGATGTAAATAGTGTGAATACTAAACAAGCTGATTCGAATATTGCACGTGAAATTAAAACTGTTAAAGGAACAGGTACAAAAGATGAGGACATTGAAGAGCTCAAAACTGGAGAACTACAAGAAAATGACGTTTATCAGGAAAATCAAACAATCTCAGAAGCAACTGACACTAAAAATTCAAATGTTAGCGTAGAAGAAACCACAGAATTACACAATCATCAAGCCAAAGAAGATATTTCTGAGATAAATCCAACCCATAGTCAACGGAAGCCACAGTCTGTGGATAAAAAACACAAACCATCGGACTGTGACATCACAGAAGATGATAAAGAGGTTGACATCCCACTTAATCAACTTATAAACTTCGTGAAGGATATTGCATCAGGATTGAAATATTTACATGACAGACAGGTGAGACTCATTGAATTGTTACCTCAGAATTAACGATGTGTTATATTATTTATTTTGTTAATATTCAATATTACAAGTTAGACAAAATAAAAAGTACAAATGTATTGTATTTAAGATGATTGCTACTGAACTGAACTGTTCGAGTATTTGGTTGACCGAGGGCTTAGTGTGCAGACTGTCCAGCTTTGCATTGGCCGATGATGTCAAGGACAGACTCAAATATGATATGATAAGAGACGTAGATATATTACAGATCTTTATAATTAAACACTTTTTTATCTTTACTTTAAAAACTATTTCTGTGAACATGTCTATTTGATAGTTTGAGATGAAAGATTCTCAAGAAAGATCCCTAATTCCGTAAAGAATAGGGCATTAAGTCCCGGTGGCAGATTTTCATTTGATATAGTCTTAACCATGTATACATATGTAAAAGATTTATTAATACAAACAAATCAAAATGAAATCATTTATTATATCTGTAGCGGTAATTTTGGTAGATTTGTATATTTATAAGACTTACAGAGAAAGTGTTTGGATTTCTCCCGAGAGTCTTGGAAGTGCTACTATTACAAAGCAGACTAATATGTGGATGTTCGGAGTTTTGATGTGGCAGATATTTTCACAAGGTAAAACATAAGTGGTAATTTTGTGAGGTTCATACTTTGGATGATTCTGTTAGTGATCATATACAATACAAACTCCTTGTATTTCAGGATGTGACCCCAGGCCGACATTCCCTACACTCAGACAGGCATCTCCTGCAACTACCCCATCATTTAGGATGAAAAAACCACTTACGTGCCCACCAAATGTGTAAGATTTTGATAACATTTTTGACACCTTATATCGCAGTCTGTCTGTATATTACTATATTTCGTCTTAAACACAGCGCTTTGTTTTTATTATTATTATTATTATTAATTTCTTTTTTTTTCAGTTATACTTTGATGTTGAGGTGTTGGAGAAATTCAGCCCAATTAAGACCCTCTGTGGAAGAACTGTTGAAAGAGTTGGCCACTTCACAGGAAATTCCAAAGAGCCCGTTCAGTTCATTTTGATAGTCATAAGAAAATTCATGCGTGTGACCCATAATAAGATGACTTGTGTGACAATCTCAAACAGATACCTTATCAAAGGGAATAACGTGAGGATGAAGCTAAATAGATTAACTAATTTATCATCTCTACATCTGGAACTACGTCAGTTTTTTTGTCTGGTCATTTAAAACCACTTATTTTTCCACTACTATTTTTCATGTTAAGGAGTCATCTATAAATCTTTGCATTGTTATGATAACCTAATGTACCTGAAAGAATTCATGCTGGCTGGTATACATGTTCTACTTTCTCCACTGATTATGAAGATATAAATTTTATTTCTCTATTCCAAGTGTAGACAATTCTATAACGTTTTAGAAAAGTCCATGTCAAAGATTTCCACACCACATACCCATCCTGCAAAGAGCTCAATACAAATGCATTGATTTACCTGAAATATCATATAATTCTGTCAACTTGCACAACGTTCATGTTTAGTTTATACCATCAACGCATCCATAACGCAGGCATAAACAAAGTATCATTTTTTAATTGGGAAAATATCTTTCTTTTGATATCATTTTCAAATCTACCAAACTATGCGTCCATTCCATTAACATAGCATTTGCCCAGCAAGGTGATTTCACATTGATTTTCACAGTCATGCTACACAAGCTACACCGTCACAACTCCATTCATTATACTCCAAGATTCTATCAAGGATTACTATAATACTCCAATGAGTTCTTAAATTTCCCATCATGCTTTAGCAAATTTCATGCATTAGCATTAGCATACTTGTGCTTGATCTGGTTGGAGATAACATGAACAAAGTTAAAGAAATAACCCACCCATTCTTTTGTCCTGGATGTGTGTTGGAACAACCAATTCTGGCTGTGGCTGCGGCCAGTACAAATGGGAATGTGACGAAACACTTGCTTGGCACAAAGGACACCTTCCTGAAATTAAAAATAATTAAAAATAAAATAAAAATGATATGCCATTTCCAATCTCTGACATTCTTTTATCAATATTATGTAGATCTAATACTTATCATTTATAAATTTCATCCAGATAAAGATAGACTTTGTTTGTTTGTTTGGGGTTTTACATCACTTGCAACATTATTTCAGTCATTTCGTGAAGAGACCTACTTGTAGCAGATATAGTGCTGCCTCACTGAATTGTCATATCGCAGGTCCTCGACATGACAACCCGCCCGGTCACAGATTTACAAGGACAACAGGTTAGCCCTTTGGCACGGGCCTCAGCTCATGTGTGAAATTGTATAATGAATTCAATCTCGGCATGGCCGGGGATCGAACCCACGACCTTTGGATCCCCACAGAGGAACTGGTGCTAATAAGCTGGTGCTCTGACCAACTGCGCCACGGCAAGTGGCCGATAAAGATAGAGAGAATTAAAATGTCTTCTCCCTGAATCACTACTTCATAATTGTTAAGTAGATTATACTATTCCAATGTTTCCTAAGAATGCTGAGGTGTTAATGCTGTACGGACGGCAAATTCCTTCTCAAATTGTTCCTCTTCTTTCTGGACTTTCATACCTTCCTGTTCTTTCTTCCTGCGGGTTCATTCCTCATGTTCCTGGTTGGGCTTCTCTGCAGCAGCCTTGGCAGCCATCACCCGCCTACACTTGACGATGGAAGCGAGATCAGCAGGCTTGGCGGCCATCACTCGCCTACGCTTGACGACGGAGGCGAGATCAGCAGGCTTGGCGGCCATCACTCGCCTACACTTGACGACGGAAGCGAGATCAGCAGGCTTGGCGGCCATCACTCGCCTACACTTTGTAAGGAATGGTCCCTGAGCCTGTGAGCTCATGTAAATAATGCCTGCTCCCCAATAAAGCAATGCTTGCCCAACATGGCTGTCTCTGTTCTTCTATGATGTTCCATCACATTCCCCAGTCATTTATGAGTCCATTACATGGTGTCAGAAGTGGAGAACTGTCTCAAATCATAGTTTAAGGTCTCAAGCAGACTGTGAACTGGTAAGAAAATGGAATTCAAGCCTCCCACATCATTTAATCCAGGGGACAATGCAGCAGAGTCCTGGAGGCTCTACAAACAGCAGTATGACTTTTTCCTTGAAGCAGCTGACCTCACTGGGGCAAGTGAAAAAAGAAAGGTGGCTATGTTGTTACATTGTATGGGGGTTGAATATCAAAAGATTTATGGAACAATTGCATGGGATGCTGATGGAGATAAGGACAAATTTGATAAAGTTATTGAAAAATTAGACTCCTACTTTCAGCCAAGAAAGCACATAGGTACACTCATGGGAAAATTTAACACAAGAATTCAGAAGCCAGGAGAATCCCTCCAGTCATACATAACTGATCTGAAAAGCCTGGGATCACAATGTGAATTGGGGGATCTGACAGACAAGCTAGTGGCACACTGCATATCTGCCGGTGTCAGAGATGAGAGTTTGAAAGAAAAATTGATGGGAAAAGATGATTTAACACTTGACAAAGCAATTGATATCTGCATGAGACATGAGTATAAAGCTGAACAGAGAAAAGTGTTTGCCACTCCCCCACAGAGTCAAGATGTGAATTATGTGCAGAAGCGTGGATCACGCAGCCGTGGGCGTGGTCGCGGAAACCCCAATCAGCGCACAAATACAAGTGGTCCAGAGTGTGACAATTGCGGTTTGCGCCACGCACTGGGCAAATCTCACTGCCCAGCAGCGGAGAAAAACTGTGATTTTTGTGGAATCAAAGGCCATTTTTTCAAGAAATGCCACAAGCGACACGCGCAGTCACAGACCGGGCGAGGTCGTGGTTACGGTTACAGACGCGGTTACGGGCGAGGCCGTTATCGTGGTCGTGGATATGGATCGCACCGGAACGTGCACCATCTTGCTGCTGGTGAAGAGCCAGAGCAAACTGATGATGAATTGGCACAAGAATTTGCAGATGCTATGTATATATCCCATATCACCACTGATGAACCAGAGTATGCACTTGAACCTGAGTATGATTATACAGGAGACATGACAGATACTTTGTACATTGCAAATATCATTCTGGTCCAGGTAAATCCTCATGGAACACAAAACTGAACACCAGGGGCATGCTCGTCCCGTATATGGTTGACACTGGAGCAATGTGTAGTGTGATCTCCCAGGCCACTCTATCACAAATACCGGGTCCAAAGCCCCACATTAGACCCAGTTACACAAATCTGAGGGCTTTCGGTGGGCAGAAACTGCATCCAGTTGGGAGTGTGGAGCTCCCAATCAAATTCAAAAGTACAGAAAAAAAGGTGAAATTTGAAGTGTTGCCAAACGTACAAAATCTCATTGGTGGTCAGGACTCAGAGGAACTTGGCTTGGTGCGGAGAGTGTTCAATGTTAACCAGTCACAAAATTCCACGCAGTCACACAGCTCGTCTGCGTCGCCCAAGTCACAAACCCAAACTCAGTCACACAAGTCCCAGACTCAAACACAGCCAAAGCAGCCACAAGCATATGATCAGTCACAGCTGAAGTATCTCATAGACAAATACAAGGATGTTTTTGAAGGTCTGGGTAGTGTTGAACAGAAATATGATATTGTGTTGAAACCAGATGCGGAGCCTACTGTCCAACCAGCCCGTCCCATACCGGTAGCGCTGCGCCCTCGTGTGAAGGAGGAACTTGACAAAATGGAGATGGCTGGAATTATTGAGAAAGTTCCACCAGGTGAACCTGCGGATTGGGTCTCAAACATGGTTGTGGTTTCAAAGCCCAACAAGATCAGAATATGCATCAACCCCAAAATGCTGAACAAAGCAATCAAACGTGAGCACCACCCACTCAGAACCGTGGAGGATGTCGCCACGCGACTCAATGGCAGTCGGTACTTTACGGTACTGGATTGCAATCAGGGTTTCTTTCAGCTGAGACTCACAGAACAGTCCTCAAAATTACTAGTGATGAATACTCCCTTCGGAAGGTATAGGTATTTGCGCATGCCCATGGGGGTCGCATGCGCACCTGAGATTTACCAGAGAGCAATGGAGGACATGTTCGGAGATCTGGACGGAGTAGAAATCATCATGGATGACTTGCTCATTCACGCCTTAGAGCTGATGGAGATGGCGAGGAGACTCGAGGCAGTGCTCTTCCGAGCCCGAGAGCTGAACATCAAGTTCACGCTGCGCAAGTTGAAGCTTGCACTACCAGAGGTCGACTACGTGGGTCACGTGTTCAGTGGTGAAGGTATAAAGCCCGCAAAGGACAAAGTTGCAGCAATCGCACACATGCCACTGCCAAAGGATCATGAGGAGCTGTCCAGAGCACTAGGAGTAGTCACATACCTCCCAAAGTTCATCCCAAACCTGTCCACAATGGTGAAGCCATTGAGAGAAGTACTGCAGTCACAAGATTGGTACTTTGATGAGCCTCAGAAGAGAGCCTGGAAACAAATGGTCTCAACCCTGACAAGCCAGCCTGTACTGCGCTTCTACAGCACTACCGAGCCAGTTGAGATTACCTGTGATGCGTCCAAATCTGGCTTGGGAGCGATGATGTCACAAGGAGGGCAACCAGTAGCATATGCGTCACGCGCACTGAGTGATGCAGAAACGCGCTATGCGCAAATTGAAAAGGAGATGCTAGCCATCACATTTGCCTGCGGAAAATTTCACAAGCTGATATATGGCAGGCCAGATGTGACCATATACACAGACCACAAGCCACTTGAGTCAATCTACATGAAGGATATCTGCAAAGCTCCAATGAGACTTCAAAAGATGCTACTCAAAGTACAGCCCTATCCCTTCAAGCTAGTGTTCAGACCTGGGAAGGAGATCCCAGTTGCCGACGCACTCAGTCGTGCCTACCTGCCTCATGCATCTCCCTCCCTGATGGATGATGAGATGATGATCTGCAGCATCTCTGAAGTGATCCCGTTCAGTCCACAGAAGTACCAGCTACTTTGTGAGGAGACACACAAGGATCCTGTATTGCAGAGACTGATCCAGATGATCCAAGAAGGATGGCCAGATGAGAAGAGATCAGTCCCGAATGAGATCCGCTCCTTTTGGGATGTGCGAGATGAACTCTCGGTGTACCAGAACATAGTGTTCCGAGGTGAGCGTGTGGTCGTCCCACAGACCATGCAGTCAGAAATGCTGAGCATCATTCATGCAGCACACCAAGGTATGGTGAAGAGTAAACAGAGAGCAAATGACGTCCTGTTCTGGCCAGGCATGAACAAACAGATTGAAGAAGTAGTCAGCAAATGTGCAAACTGCCTAGCAGCCAGAAACAAGCAGCAGAAAGAGCCACTCAAACCCTCAAATGTGCCGTCCCTGCCATGGGCCAAAGTCGCAGCCGACCTGTTTGAGCTGTTCGGAGAGACATTTCTAGTAAATGTGGATTACTATAGTGAGTTCTTTGAGTTGGCAAAGCTGCTGAGTACAACAAGTGAGAGTGTGATAGAAAGTCTGAAGGAAATCATGAGTAGACATGGCATACCCAGTGAACTAGTGAGTGACTGTGGACCACAGTTTGTGAGTAAAGCATTCAAGAAGTTTGCCGAGGAGTATGGGTTTGTCCACCGGCTGACAAGTCCTACTCATGCACAAAGTAACGGCATGGCAGAGAAAGCAGTCCAAACTGCTAAGAAAATCATCACAAGAGCCAAGGAGACTGGGCAGGACCCTTACCTAGCACTGCTAGACTGGAGAAACACCCCTAGGGACAGGGAGATTGGGTCGCCCGCCCAGCGTCTCATGGGTCGGAGAACCCGTACCAGATTGCCTACAGCACCAGCTTTGCTGTACCCAAAGACCATAGATCCAGTGATGGTCAAAGCCAAGCTGCAGGCTTATAGAGACCAGCAGAAAGGATTCTATGACAAATCTGCAAAACCACTACCGTTTCTAGCTCCAGGTGACACAGTGCGCATGAGGTCAAACACAGAGAATAGCTGGAAACCCGCCAGAGTGGTGGACTATGCAGACACAGAAGGTAGATCCTACTATGTGGAGAATCCAAATGGCAGGCTGTATAGGAGAAATCGAGTACATCTGATGAAAACTCCAGAGTTTTTCCACAGCCACATACAGCCAAATGCAGCACAACAGGTAAAAGCCAGACCGGTGGTGGTCAACCCTCCCCAGAGTGCGCCACTGGTTCAGCCTCCAATCGTACCTGTTACCCCTCCGAGGAGAGCCCCACCTCCTCCAGTGATGCCAGTCACCCCACCAAGACCACCCTCTCAAATGGTGACTAGTGCATCTCCTCCGCCAAGGATGACTCCAACCAGTCAGGTACCAGTAGTACCAGTTGCTACACCAGGTACGCCTATGAAGCACTCAGTTACAGTACCCTCTCCAGGTACCCCGGTTCTACCAACCAGAACCATGTCAGGACGCCAGGTTCGCATGCCAACCAGGCTGAAAGACTATGTGATGAAATAGACTTCACTCAGGAGAGAACCCATATGAGTAGAACACAATCAGAAGAGAGTATAAGTGTTTCATTAAAATGACAGAACTAAAAAACTGTGTGTGAATTTTTGATCAGAATAACTGTTCAGAGGAGAGAAGTCTTATAAGGTGTTTTTTAAAAGGAGAAATTTGTGTGTGTTTATTCAAAATATTGTGCTTACAGTAGAAATGTGTGTGTTTCAACCCAATATGGAAATATTTTGTGTTTATGTGCTCGTGCTATCACAAACAGAAGTGTGTTGATACATTATCAGTGAGAAATTGTGATTGTGTGACAATGTGTATCATCAGACTACACACAGGAGAGAAGCATAAAACAGAACTCAAATCATGAAAAAACTTTATTTGTAATAATATCTATCATACCTGAGAACTGTTATAGACATTTGTTTCAGTAATATTCTTTATTTGCATTATCATGATAATTATGTACAAATATGGTATTCGACTTAAATTTCAAAAAAGAAGGGAGATGTAAGGAATGGTCCCTGAGCCTGTGAGCTCATGTAAATAATGCCTGCTCCCCAATAAAGCAATGCTTGCCCAACATGGCTGTCTCTGTTCTTCTATGATGTTCCATCACATTCCCCAGTCATTTATGAGCCCATTACACACTTGACGACGGAGGCGAGATCAGCAGGCTTGGCAGCCATCACTCGCCTACACTTGATGACGGAAGCGAGATCAGCAGGCTTGGCAGCCATCACTCGCCTACACTTGACGACGGAAGCGAGATCAGTAGGCTTGGCAGCCATCACTCGCCTACACTTGACGACGGAGGCGAGATCAGCAAGCTTGGCGGCCATCACTCGCCTACACTTGACGATGGAAGCGAGATCAGCAGCCTTGGCGGCCATCACTCGCCTACGCTTGACGACGGAAGCGAGATCAGCAGGCTCGTCATCCACAGCATCTTTGCCATAGAAATCTGTGATGGTCATCCCTGAAAGGTATTGATAGCATTCATCACATTACTTCAGCAGATTCATGTAAATGACTTAGAATAGATCAGTAAAAAATCAGTTGATGAATCCAAAGGAAAATAAGACAATTTCTGAATAAGATCAAACAAAAATGCAAAAACTATTTCACTTTGCCATTTTTGAGTTTTTTGTGTTGACCTTCTTTCTCCTTCTTTCCTTGTTCTCTTCCTCCTTCACCTCCTTCTTGACGTCCTCCCCTTTGTCCTCTTCTTCTACTTCTCCTCTTTATTGAGGTCGTTCCTCTTCTTCTGGCCACGCATCCTCCTATTCCAGATCTTGGCAGCCTCGTGTTGCCTCGTCTCCATGTAGTCCTGCACGGAGTAGGACCCCATGATCCACAGACACAGATCTGCAGCTGCTCCTATGGCTGGAGTATGTAGAACACCTGTGTCTCCACCTGATCTATTATCGCAAAAGGCTACAACGACAACATTCAAAGAATTAACCACCGGAGAAATGACCATCCTGATTAAAAAACAGAAGAAAAGATTAATGCCTTTGTTTCTAATTACGAGATGGAGGAGACATTAATGCCTTAGAACATAAAATTGTGAAAAAGGTTAAAACATTGATCTAGAATCTTAAGTATAATGCCGAGGAACAGTAATATTCAAGAGACCTTGTGGAAAATAAAGGTTAAGAAACATTAATCCAGAATCCTCAGTATATCTTATTGCCTGCTGAACCAGATTTTCAAATTGACAAAGGCTTTTATTTTTTTCCAAACAACAAATACAAGGCCATTTTTTTTTTAAATATTAACATACCGTTTTAACATTTACATTTCTATTTAATCTAATAAATTGTGACCCACAAGGCCTAGTAATAAATAATTCATAATCATGATTGAATTCCTACCACTTCAGAGTCTTCGGTGATGACGTTTTCGCCCTCATCATCGTCGGTGTCTCGGGTCTTGGTATCGTGTTTTTTCAGACAGTCGTGATGTGGAGTACTGGGTGATAAATCTAAATGAAAAATAAATCTATTTAATTGAAAGAAAATGTTTTCTCATTATTTTGATTATAATTGTGGAAATTTTTTATCGATATGTACTCTCCTTTGCATCGGGTTCAGTACATAACTATATTGAGGAGGCCTAGTAAAGCTGGGTAATCGATATGAGAAATTCATTGAAATGTATTTCTATTGAACCTTTTCAAGAAATTCATTGGATTTTAACGGATTTATGAAGGGACTGAGGTATTCATATCTTTATTACAATTTGGGTGAATTTTATGTTGACCACATTATTCGAAATATTAGCTTGCCCAGATGCCCTAGACAAGCAACATTTGGCCAGGACTTTCAAATTTTCAGGTCTTTTTGTACTATTTTTTGGCTATTTGACTGATTAGGTTTCACCTAAGGAAAAGCATACACTGGACACAAATTGACCTTATGCATGAGATAAAGATACTATGGTACAGGACAAAGAACCTGACCTCTGCTATGCCATCTTGCAGGAGAGTCTGCAGGAGAATGGTGAGAACATGCGACAGATAACCAAAGCCTTCCTTGCCAGAACAGAGACACTTCATCAGCCATGACGTCACAATGACCATGACGTCAAAAAACAAAGACAAATCGCTTCACATTGTTACATACATATATAAAAAAAAGCATGAACGTGATCAAAGAGGAAGGGTGACGAGATTTGAAAAAAAAAAAAGAAGTTGCTATATGAGGTATTGGCCGTGAGAAAATTAGCCACTGATAAGAGTGTGTGATCTCGCTGTTCCGTCACCACGTTGCCTGCCCTCTGGTGGAAATGACACTTAACTAATCTCCACTTCACTTTTGTTTTGCAAGTTTATGTGAAGGGTTGCGCTTTTAGCATATTATGAATGGCACAATTATCACTTATTTGTTGTCATAATTACATTAGAAATGAAAATTACCATTACCTCCAATATGCCCATATTTCTGTATTAGAGCTTTGTTTTCAACCATCGGTAAATTGACCTATTTATTGACCTACTTATTGAGGCCCTACAAGGTTTTGTGCAAAGGGGTCTATATGGGTGAAATGCAGATATTTTTATAAGAGATAGCTGCATAACTGAGAGATAGCTGCATAACTGAGAGATAACTGCACAAATAAGAGATAGCTGCATAAATAAGAGATAGCTGCATGAATAAGAGATAGCTGCATAAATAAGAGATAGCTGCATAAATAAGAGATAGCTGCATAAATAAAAGATAACTGCATAACTGAGAGATAACTGCACAAATAAGAGATAGCTGCATAAATAAGAGATAGCTGCATAAATAAGAGATAGCTGCATAAATAAGAGATAGCTGCATAAATAAAAGATAACTGCATAAATTAGAGCTTGCTGCACAAATAGGAGATATCTGCATAAATAAGAGATGACTGCATAGATAAGAGATAGCTGCATAACTGAGAGATAGCTGCATAACTGAGAGATAACTGCACAAATAAGAGATAGCTGCATAAATAAGAGATAGCTGCATGAATAAGAGATAGCTGCATAAATAAGAGATAGCTGCATAAATAAGATATAGCTGTATAAATAAGAGATAGCTGCATGAATAAGAGATAGCTGCATAATTGAGAGATAGCAAGTGATAGACTGCTACAATAGCAAGAGATAGCTGCATAAATAAGAGATAGCTGCATAAATAAGAGATAGCTGCATAAATAAGAGATAGCTGCATAAATAAGAGATAGCTGCATAAATAAAAGATAACTGCATAAATAAAAGATAACTGCATAAATAAGAGATAGCTGCACAAATAAGAGATGGCTGCATAGATAAGAGATAGCTGCATAACTGAGAGATAGCTGCATAACTGAGACATAGCTGCATAAATAAGAGATAGCTGCATAGATAAGAGATAACTGCATAAATAAGAGATAGCTGCATAAATAAGATATAGCTGTATAAATAAGAGATAGCTGCATGAATAAGAGATAGCTGCATAATTGAGAGATAGCTGCATTGAGACATGAAAAAGTGAGAGATAATTACAACAAGTGAGAAATAGTTACAATAGTTGCAATATTGAGAGATAGCTACAATAGTGAGACAGTTACAACAGGGAGAGATAGCTGCATAAATGAGAGACAGCTACATAAGTGAGATGACTGCAAAGTGAGAGATAGTTACAGCAGTGAGAGATAGTTACAGCAGTGAGAGATAGCTGCACAAATGAGAGAGTTACATAAGTGAGATACCTGCACATGTAAGAGACAGCTGCATCAGTGAGATAGCTGTGCAAGGGAGAGACAGCTGCATAAGTGAATGATAATAACAACAGTGAGAGACAGTTACAGCAGAGATAGATAGTTGCACAAGTGAGGGACAGCTGCATAAGTGAGAGATAGCTGCATATATGTGAGACAGCTGCATCAGTGAGAGATAGTTGTACAAGGGAGAGACAGCTGCATAGATGAGAGATAGTTACAAAAGTGAGACAGTTATAACACAGATAGATAACTGTATGACAGCTGTGTAAGTGAGATAACTGCAAAGTGAGAGAGAGCTACAAGTGAGGGGTAGTTACAGCAGAGATAGATAGCTGCACAAATGAGAAACAGCTGCATAAGTGAGAGATAGCTGCACATGTAAGAGACAGCTGCATCTTTGAGACAGCTGTACAAGGGAGAGACAGCTGCATAAGTGAGAGATAATTACAACAGCGAGAGACAGTTACAGCAGAGATAGATAGCTGCACAAGTGAGAGACAGCTGCATAGGTGAGAGACAGCTGTATCAGTGAGAGATAGTTGTACAAGGGAGAGACAGCTGCATAGGTGAGAGATAGTTACAAAAGTGAGACAGTTATAACACAATAGATAACTGAACAAGTGAGAGACAGCTGCATAGGTGAGATAACTGCAAAGTGAGAGATAGTTACAACAATGATAAATAGCTGCACAAGTGAGGGGTAGTTACAGCAGAGATAGATAGCTGCAAAAGTGAGAAACAGCTGCACAAATGAGAGAGTTACATAAGTGAGATAGCTGCACATGTAAGAGACAGCTGCATCAGTGAGGTAGCTGTACACGGGAGAGACAGCTGCATAAGTGAGAGATAATTACAACAGTGAGAGACAGCTGCATAAGTAAGAGACAGCATCCTTTCCCAGCATAAGGCACTTGTATAATTAAAAAGCACTGTCATGTTATTACAAATATTTGTTCACTCAGCTGTTTATATAAATCTCTTAGATTCAAATACCTTTAACTTTAAATAGACATTATATTTCCTGAATCTACACACCAGCTATGATGGGTTGTTGCTCTTCACCCATCAGGAACCCCTTATAACAATTGATGAACTCTGTAACCATGGCAACATCTCCAAAGTGTTCATTGTCTAATCCGTCTGGTGTGGAGACAAGCTTTGGTGAAGGCAACTTGGCTAAATCTCATTCAGTATCTTCAAACCTCTAAAAAAGAAAACAGATACAATTTATCAGATGTTTATAGGAAATTATTAATAGATATAGATATTTGTTTGTATTATCACTAAAACTGCAAAAACTGTAAAAAAAACTGTATTGCAACCACAACTGACCAACTAAAATTCAGCCATTATCATATCACTAAATACAATGGCATGGGTTACATATCTTAATAACCATTTGACTGCATTGACAATAGATGGCGCCACAGTCACAAACCCTGTTTTCTTCTGCCTTCGTCTTCCTCATTTCCGCCTCATTTCTTCCCTCTTTATTCATGTATTTCTCTCTCTGAGCTGGGGTCATGCATGCTCCGAAACATCTATAGATAGAAATTATCTCCAAATGCTTTTGGTTGGCCAACTTACTCAAAGTTTGAAATCCATTATTAAATCCTGAAATCGTCAGCTTTGTAGCCTCCATGTTATAATTTCTTCAAACTTGTCTGAGCTTCAAAAATGGCTCAAATAAAACCCCAATATGAAGATTTCATACAATTCAATTGTTTTTGTTGTTACATGCATATTGCTGAAATGGAGCCCCAATGTCGCAGCATTACACAAACTTATATAAACCAGAACATTTTGAGCTCTGCCAGCTCTCATGCGTCAAATAGTGTTGTAGGGTACTCATGCCAGATTCACTGCTGGAACACTGCTTATCATTTTATCCTGTTCCTCTAGGGGTATAGCATATTTATACGGCAACAAAGTTTAAACGGCAAATTTTAGTCAGACACTTAATTCTTTTCTTACATTACAACACTCCAATAATTGATGTTGTTGGCTGCACTATTTTCCTTGTCACTTGTGGTCCACTTGAGGACAACTCCCTGCATTCTATAAACAAATTGTGGGATGGTGTTTCATTCCATAATTGTTAACCCTTTTAACAATTATGGTCATATCAGATCAACTCTCGATCCTTTAATCAGTGTGAAAGTAACACTACCGGCAGTAGAAGTTGAATACACCACCTCCCGTCCTCCACTTATTAAATCATAGACAGTGATCCTTCTCTCTACCAACTGTGGTTGTGGGGCCGGTCTCCTGCATTCTGTGACATAGACATACCTTAATACTTATAACAATTCGTTTTAACAATTAGGCCAATTCTTGTTAATTTCTTACCATCTTGACTCTGTTAACTCAGACGTGAAAATATGGTACTTTGGGTTATATAATTAAACACAGTTTTATATATAATCAGGTGAAAAAAGCCCTCCTATTATGTCGAAGTTCAAATCCATTAAACAGTATGGAAGTAATATTTGTGACATTGGGATTAAAAGTCCTTAAACATGACAACCAAACAATTATGAGACTCATCTACAGAGATAGTTTCTAGTAAAATACGTTTCACAAATGACATGATAAAATGATCCTAGATACATAAATACATTGAATTCATAGAAAAAAAGTAGTAACCATGGAAACACAAGGCAATATTTAAAAGTAATCTTGCAACCCACATAAAATATGATTATTTATTGCAGTTTGTGTCAATGACTTCATCGTGGGGGATTTAATGCACATGTATGCAACTCAAATTACAATGATCTTCAATTTTCATAAAATTTATCTTACTGGCCCGATTGTAATGCTTTTACATCAAAATGTCACATTTTTTCATGATTTTTCCATTGCACATAACCCTTCTATTATGTGTCTTTTCTTTGATTGATTATCGTAACATCACTATTTTGGCTGTACTCTTCTTTATTTACTCATTAGTTATGTAAGTAGGTAATTGCCCCACGATGACGTCATTCTTTTTTAACCTGCAAGTGCATTCAAAATGTCATATTTCTCCCAAAAAACCATTGTCGTACCCTTGGGAGGGTGGTAGGGAATAAGGTATATCATCTCGGCAAAAGAGACGTGGTAGGCAGGGAAATGTCAGCCCCGGCAAAAGGGGTCAGCGAGGTATAGTCTCGGCAAAGAGACAGAAGGCAGTGATCAATTGTACCTCTCTGTACTGCAAACTGAAATAATGTTGAAAGTGATGTAAAACCCCAAACAAACAAACTAACAAAAACCTCTTTTATCAATCATGTCATATACCTCTTTTATCAATCATGTCATATATATCTCTTTTATCAATCATGTCATATATCACCTTTTTACCAATCATGTCATATATCACATTTTTAGCAATCATGTCATACATAACTCTTTTATCAATCATGTCATATATCAACTCTTTTGTTTATCATGTCTTATATAACCTCTTTTACCAATCATGTCATATGTCACCTTTATACCAATCATGTCATATATAACTCTTTTACTCCCCTGTGGGCGTCCTGTTTGCCGTGGGATTTGACTTGTGACAGGCTGAGCACGGGGCTGGTTTGGCAGTAAGGGGCGATCCATTTGATTTTTGTGGGGTGGGGTGGGACAGCAGTACTGGATGAATAAATTTGTTTTCTTTGGTAGGGTGGATGAATAATTTTTTTTTCTGGTGTGGGGTGGGTGAATAAATTTTTTTTCTGGTGTGGGGTGGGTGAATAAATTTTTTTTCTTGTTAGGGGCGATCCATTTGATTTTTGTGGGGTGGGGTGGGACAGCAGTACTGGATGAATAAATTTTTTTTCTTTGGTAGGGTGGATGAATAAATTTTTTTTCTGGTGTGGGGTGGGTGAATAAATTTTTTTTCTGGTGTGGGGTGGGTGAATAAATTTTTTTTCTGGTGTGGGGTGGGTGAATAAATTTTTTTTCCAAAATCTCCCACCCCACCCCACAAAAATCAAATGGATCGCCCCTAATACCAGTCCAGTTGCAACACGCCTGTCTTGGATCCAGATGTTCATCAGACGGGCAGATCAGATTAGGCCTGGGTCTGATTTAACCGGCTTGTGGTATATTTCCTTTAATATATTCTGGCTAATTGATTTTTATTAATGACAGTTTCAATGTTTGAAATTTAGGAATTGAAATTTATTAATTGAAGTCGAACGGAAAAGCCATGCGGACAATCTTTTAAGATGCCGAATGTTGGCCACAGTTCAAGTTTTGATAACGGCTCACAAGACCCTCAGTAATAAAAAAGGAGTGATAAGATGCCCACATCTGGTGGGAGTTTCTGAAGAGGAAATAGTGAAAGAACTAAAAGATCAAGATGAAGTCTATTGCAAACAGATTTTTATTAAGAAGAATGGAGCCAAAATTCCAATCAATACATTCATTCTGACATTTGAAGCGGTGCAGCTTCCAACATCTATTAAAGTTGGATATTTAAACAAGTTGATGTTTTCATTCCAAACCTGCGCTGCTTCAAGTGTCAGAGATATGGACATCAATGCAGAGGAAACGTAACTTGCCCAAAATGTACAGCCCAGCATAGTGGAGAACAGTGTCCTTCAGAAATCATGAAATGTGTGAATTGTCAAGGCAAACACCCATTGTATTCATGGAACCAACAGTTCCATCAACAAAAGCCTCTTCACAGATGACTCCCTCCACATCATCTAGTAATAAAAACGTAAATAGCAATAGACCAGTTAAAAAATCAGACAAAAAAGAAATCAAAGATCAAAGCAAAAGTAAAATAAATAGAACTAAATCCTTAGAAAGGATGGACAGAGGTGATCCTTCCGATATACATTTTACACCTGTTCATTCAAAACATCATAAACTTAAATGATTATGTTAATGATTATCCTATATTTATCCTCATTATTTTTAATATGGCTATCAGCAGTATCATACAATGAAACTGTAGAGGATTTTAGGCAAACAGGCCAGAACAGGAGTTATTAGCCCAAAAATATAATGCATTGGTAATTTGTTTACAAGAAACTAAAATCAAAAATAATTCCACAACATTTAAGGGATATGCCGTTTCAATTGACATTATGGACCGAGCACATGGCAGAGTTTCTGTTTTTGTTAAATCCTGTATACTCCAAAGTAAAGTATTACTAATTTTCAAGCTTCTGCAGTCAGGGTTACCCTGCATAATACATTAACACTATGTTCAATATATTTACCACCTAGTGAGCCAGTTAATATTACAGATTTAAATAATTTGATAACCCAGCTGCCATAGCTATCTTTGGGGTGGCAGAAATAATACTGATGCCAAAGGATGTATAATAGAAGATTTCTTAATTTGATAATGTATTGTTGTTGAAATTAAGCTGAAGAGTAATGAAAAGTGGTTTTTAGTCAGTGTATACAAACCTCCACCAGTAAATGATGATGTTTTTATTGATTGTATGTCTACACTGTGTGACAGACTTATGTGTGAGAGTACTGATATTGTAATAATAGGTGATATAAACATAAACATGCTTGTTCCCAAAAAACAAACTAGAAAAGCTATGTGATGTGTATGATCTCAAAAATATTATCACTGAGCCAACATGTTTTAAATCACAAAGTAACCCTAGTTTGATTGATGTCTTTCTTGTCTCAAAGCCAAGACGTTTTCATAAATCCCTGGTGTATGATACAGGACTTAGTGATTATCATATGATGATATGTTGCTGTACAAAAATGCATGCCCCAAGATTTATACCCAGGAAAATCAAATATCGGTCAATGAAAAATTTTAATGAAGAGCAATACAAAAAAGACATTGAATCAGCACCTTTTCATGTGTCCTACATATTTGATGACCCAGATGATGTTGTGTGGTGTCATGACCAGATAATGCCAGATGTGATAAATAGTCATGCCCCCCTAAAAAGTAGAACACTGAGAAAACCAGGGGTGCCCTACATGAACAGCACCTTACGAAAGGTCCAATATCGGAGAAATCAGCTGAGAAACAAATTCTGGGAAATCAAATCAAAAACTAACTGGCATAATTACAGACTAATGAGAAACAAAACAGCAACACAAAACAGGATATCAGAGGACACTTACTTCAAAGAAAAAAGTGTTAAGAAACAGAAAGAATTTTGGAGTGCTTTTGGTCCTTATATCAGTGGCAAAAGCAAATCCTCTGGTAATATTACACTTTATGAAGATGGCAACATGATCGTGGACCCACAAAAAGTCTGTGATGTGTTCAATGTTAACTTTGCAAAGGTAGCTGAGAATATTGGAAAACCTGATCATTTTCCGCAAGTCATCACAGATGAAAGTATTAAGCATGCCATTGAGCTTCACAGTGATCACCCGAGTATAAAGATAATAAAGGACCATATTCCAAACCCAGCAACTTTCTCATTCAAACATGTTAACCCTGAAAATGTGACAAAGAGCATGAAAAACCTGAATACAAGAAAGTCTGCAGGTTATGACGTGTCCCCAAAATTCATTAAGCTTGCTGCAAATGAATTATCTACACCAATATCACAAATGATTAACTTTTGCATAGACAGCAATCATTATCCGGAGACCTTCAAATACACAGAAACCTCACCACTACACAAAAAAGCAGATGAGCATTGTAAAGATAATTTCAGACCAGTGAGCTGTCCAACAGCAATATCAAAGATTGTGGAATATGAATTTTCAGATCAAATGACAAATCATTTTGATGATCTATTTCACGTTAAATTGTCAGCTTTCCGCAAAGGGATGGGCTGTGAACATGTTCTTGTAAATGCAATTGATGAATGGAGAAAGGCATTAGACAATGGTGAGATAGTGGGTGTGCTGCTAATGGACCTCAGCAAAGCTTTTGACTGTTTACCACATCAATTACTAATCTGCAAACTCCATGCATACAGATTTACACATGATGCATGTAAATTTATGGCAACCTATTTAAGTGGTCGAAAGCAGAGGGTCAAATTAAAGTCCGTCAATTTGTCACTTTTGTAACCTTACCGATTCAAGCTATTTTTAATCATTTTAGCTTCATAATAAATCTTGAAATTGACTGACTTTTTTTTCAATTTCTTTTCAGTATTAATGTGTTTTTCTGTGCAGTATTCTATATATGTTCATAAACTAACCCCCAATAAGCTGGCATTTTTATATTATTTAAAAAAACTTAGTATTATAGTATTTTCCTCTGTTTTCCCTTATAGATTGACCACAAAACTATAAATTGCTCTCAAATTGTTAATTATGAACAGATTTTGATGAATAAGGACTCTACGAGCTTGTATTTGAAAGATGTAGATGATAGGATAATAAAACATATAGATAATTTCGTGGAAATAGGCTTTCTATTTTCAAGGTTGTTGAAAGGTCACTTCAAGGTCACTGGCAATATTTGATCAAAATAGCCTAAGAAGGTTGGCATTCGATCACATATCATTTGTAGATGTATTCTGAGTAGTAAAAAGTTATATCCCTATGTCTGCCATTTCTAGTGATGTACTGGGTCACAGTGAAAAATATATTCCGAAAGTTGTGGCTTGGCTTGCTTGGCCGATGGCTTCTCAATCAAATTAATATACAATAGATGTCGCCAGCTTTTGTTTCTATAGATGGCGCTGTGTCAGCGCACCTGCCAACATGACCGCGAGGTAGCGCCCCAGTTTTCCGGTGCTATGTAAATGAGCCGCCATTTTGTGTATTATGATCGTGGGCTCCGAGAAGGCGAATATTTTGTGATAATAACTACGGTTTACCTGCACTAAAATGCCAAAATGTATCATCCGCTAGGACCAAGTAAGTATCAAGATCTTGGAGGACAATTTTGTGTGTGCTCTTGTAGTGATTTTATCAGTAGATTGTGTGTTTTTGTTCGACGGATTTTCTGAAATCGAGTTGTGGCTTGCTTGGCTGTTCACGAGTCCGTTGTCACCTCGCATGAAGCCATCTGTCGATGAACATAAATTATATTCGAAAACACTTGAAATTTATCAAAGCGTGGATTTGTTGGATTGATTTTTATGATTATCATATGAACACGGACGTGTTGTAGTGCTAAATCGTGTGTTCAGTGAGTCATTTGAATGGGTTTATTTCGGTAAATTATGTGACCCGGAGAAACCTTGTGTATTGATGAGTTTTCAGAAGGATGACTGTTTGACCTAAATAACGCTACGCCATGCTGTACGCTCATCTGATCAGTGTACAAATATATGTCTGAATGATCTATTTGATAAATAGTTTCATTTGAATTAAAAACATTTAAACAGAACCTGAACGAGTATTGCTGGACTAAAATACAACAAGGTTTTTCCTTTGTGTTTCATGACATGCCTCTGATGAATAAATGATCAGTTTCTGTGTAGGAGACGCAAGCCCGTTTTGGTCTTTTTATTGTCCTTAATTGTCATACACAAGCTATTACCTGAGCTTTCAGCAAATGTCACATTAGCAGTAAATTATCAGAAAAACTTGCCAATAAATCCTAATTCAGTTTGGCATAAAAGGTCATAGGAATTATATAGGAACAAATTTATCTGTTGATGACAAAAAAACAAATGTAAAAACAACATTTTGTTGTAAATACAAAATGATTGTTATTAGTAGTTGTACAGTCAAAGAGAAATACATGCAAATTTAACTAAAACATTGCATTAACAAATTAATAGATTTGGAGACAATGAGAAAAAAAAGTTATGAGTTGTACTAATTTTAATTCAAATACATTTTCCTTGCATTTAGCTGAATGCAATTTTTGAGGCACTTTGTAATATGTGGGGAAAAAATTCTTTAGACTCTTCACTGAATTATTATTTTTTACACATTATGTAAATAACTGTGTCAGATTTTCTCACCAGGAAGAAACATAGTGAATCAATTCATCAAGTAAAACTAATTATTGAGTTATTCCCTCAGTATTTTTAATGGTTACAAATTATTTTAATTCACTAAATTTATATATGTACACATATATTTGTTTTTGCTTGTTGAGATAAAAAATCTTAAGCAAGTTTGTCTTATAATCATGTAAACAATACCAAACAAAAGACCGCCCATGGATGCCCACACATGTCAATGTGACAGGTTTGCCCGGAGTGATGCACAGCTTGGCAGTGTTTGACAGCATTCACAGTTGGAGTCCAGGATATAATTGTTTTTGGTCATGCATAGAGGTGACCAAGTAAGGTCTAGCATGGCTGTTGTATGACATCTTGTCACACATATCTAGTGTGTGGCATTATTTGGTCATGCAAAACATGAGTGGCACATTATGGCCTTGCCTGAGCTCATCCGAAGAAATGGATGATTGACTCTAACAATTTAGAATTCAACAATCAACTTGAAGAAAATTTATGTTTTTTTCTTTAGTTATAATATTACATGGAACGAACTTGGCGCATGATTTTAATTTGGATTTTTAAAAAATGATGATAATGACAGGTGGACACAGTTAAATTCTGTAAAAAAAAATATATACTGTTTAATGTGAATACCAGTGAAGTCCACCCTTAGTGAACTCGGCCCCCAAGAGAAGCTGCCTCTAACAGTTCATAACTCACAAAATCTCCTTCAAGAACCCTAGGGACCCTTGGTAACTTGATAATCTAGCCACCCAAATCTGGGCGCCGTCTTCTCTAATGGGACTGACTTCTCACTTGAGTCGACTTCACTTGTTACCTTGAATATACATGCAATTCATCTATTTCATCTTTTTAGTAGTGCTGACTTTGTCAGCATGGCTAATGCAGTATAAAGGGAAGATGCTCATTTTTTTAGAGACCTGGCACTTCCAGTTCCTCATTCTGTCAATCCAAATTATACATTTATTTATTTCCAATTAGAGCCTTGTTGTAGTGTGATTGAGTCAGGCAGGCATATTGTGCACGAAATTTCAAAAATCTTTCGCCATATTCACCGTTCTTGACCTGCAAATGTAGAAATACGTTGAATTGTCATTTATAAAGTAATTTGCAGGCATTTCTATGGTTTTTTTTCACAAACATTACATAAAAGCAATGGTCAGCACAGCTGTTAGGCCTCTGGTCAATGTTTTGTTTTTGAATGATCATATACATTTTATTTTCCTGCTTTGTATTTATCTACTGTTTCTGGTTAGTCTGTTAGTTACTAGCTAGTTCTCTTTCTAAGTTTTAGTCTTAAGTAATATTAGTATAATATGGATGTCATGGCCATTTTGATGTACAGAACTTGTGTTATCACTGTGTGTTGTGTTTATTAGATTGATAAGATGGAGCCACTGTTTGTCATAATAATCAGTCCAGTCCAAACACAAGTGAAGTCATGCATATTTATCAGTAAATTGGGATAAGATCATTACATGACTATTTTATGCCACATTTTAGTCATATGTGACCAAATAGATTCAAGTCATGACCCTGATTGTTTTAACACCAACTTGTAAGTTCATATGCCACACTTTAAACTTTCAGTAAGTTTATATGCCAAACTTAAAACTTTAATGATTGGTTCTCTGCCATAGCTGGATTTTCCATAATGCAATCGTGCATTCACATTTCCTGAAATTTATATTTTTTGTTCACAACTCTTTTGGTCTCACTTGTCCCAAAATTTGGCACAATTTAATCATGCAATATCTCATGATTATCATATTACATTTAAATGCGCCTTCCAAGAGTTTGCTCCCAGCAAATGTGAGAATATTTACAGTTTGACCAGTGTCATGGTAAGATTTTGACCCGCTATTTGGGGGCTTTTAAACATGATAAAAGCAGCAGAAGTTCACTCTTGTGTTCAGGAAAGCTAAGTGGAATATTCAGCTTGGAAACAAAAAATTAATACATATCCAGTCCCAATCTCAAGGATTTTTATGTGATCATTTTGGAAGCTGTCTTTGTTTAAATTGCTTCAGTATTGATGTTGAATCAAGTTGATGTGATTGTTGCCAGTACTCGCCTCTTTCCACTCCTATTTGTGTGCCAGTTTGTGTGTTTCTGTGTTTCACTCTTTACCGATAGCATGTGTGGAATCAGATGCTTATAAGAATATCTAAAATAATGTGATTATTGCATGTCCCTAATTAAAGAAATATATAAATAATTATATATCCTGGTTTATAAGATTTGCGTATATAACAACCAGCCATTAATATAAGCTGCATATATATTTAAGTAATTATTAACAATATTAACATAAAACCTGACTATTGTTGTTCATAAGATACCTTACCAATGCACCTGATTGACACTGGAAGCTAATCACTTAGAATAAGAACCTCTCTTTATAAAATATATAAGAACTAGAAAAAAATAAGGAATTGTAATATCCCAGACTTATGAGGAGAACATAATTTTCTTAGATTTTGCAGCGGATAGCTTTTCATATACGGGTAAACCCTCAACCACTCCATTCCCCCGAGAATTACCTGGTAAGTGTGGGGGCTGCTCCAAACTCAACTTATCAATCTACACTACTATTGCATAGATACTTTCTAATGTGTGTTGTTTGTGAGAACCAGAGTGAGAGATTGAGAGAAAAACCGATGAAAAAGAATGCACTCACAGTTGTTGGGTTTGTTGATCTTTGTGTTCTTTCTGTTCAGGTTTGTAAAATAAAGGAAAAGGAGAGAATATGATATTGCATTTTTTTGGCAAATGTCGCACGCTACATACATGTCTTAGTTAAGGTTAATAAAGTCCAGACTTTCAGGAAAGTTTTCTATTTTTGTTTCCTCAGATTTTGCAGGGGACACTTTTCAGTATTCGGGTAAACCGAACACATTATTTCCGGGTAAGTTTGGGTCCCACACCCTTTTGATCCCTATGAAAAATGTTTCCAAATTTTGTGTTATATTTGATATTTCTTGGTCATGAATACATTATATATATCTATATCTATATATTTACATATAACCATATTTAACCATTACCCTTTAATATTGTGAAGTTTGTGTGTGGTCTTTGTATATCGTCTGAACGTTCAAATATAAAAGTCTATGTCAGTTTAAAATTTATCACTTTATTTTGTCATTATTTTGTATTAAATCATTGTATAAGTCAATAAGTATTTGGTGGCATAATCCTGAGTTGTACATCATAGCAATGAGGTGAGGAATGAATTAGATCTGCCTGAAATAACAATGGACCAGATGCAAGCGTTGTTTTTACTTCTATCACAAATCTGTATGACCAGTTCAGACCACATTGCCAGCTTGGGTATTGACTGATTTTGTTTGTCGGAAACTCACCGGATCACTTCATATACAATAATAATAATAATAATATAGCGATCATTGCATTAAAAATGCCCTAAATGGTATTGATATGTGAAAACAAGATTTTATTTCTGCGTAATTTCATAATTGTATTGCTTTGAAAAAAAAAAAAACTGTGCCTTGAGTCATCATCACTGGTTGTAGTCTTGAAACTTTAAGAAATTTTATTTTTGGCACAACATTTGAATTTACACCAAATTTCACTGATATCCCAAATCATCCTGAAAAACTAATATAATTGGAATATCAAAAACAATTTTACCAATATTTGAATGGGGGGGGGGAATAATGGACATCAATGATGCCCCTACTTATTTGGTCATTGATTTATCTTGGTCAGGTGTGGTGTGTGTTTAAAATTGAAAAAATGATTGACCACATTTGTTCATGATTGATAAAAAAAAAAAACACATTTTATTCAAAATTACATTTGTGATTCAAGTTTTGACAAGACTTGCTCTGGGAAAGCACGATTATAAGCTCAGTTTGATGACAAAATTTCTGCCTCACCTCATAAGTTATTACATATCAAGTATTTGAACAAATTGGTGTTGATCTGCTCATGATAGTTAATGCAGCACTTGGTTAGAAGGATATACTCCAGGGACCCAGCTGAATATAGGTGTCCTCGAATATGCATGACTTGATTCTCTCTCACTGTGTCATAAGTGATCATGTGACATGACGTGAAACATACTATTTCCCTTTGACATAATTGATCTGTTAAACCCCAGAAAAACTAAGAGTGATTGGTACAGAAATGTGAAGGGTCAGTGAATATCATGCAAAATAAACGGTGTAATCATGAAAATGATGATGACATTCAGGATTTGACATTTTCTCTTGACATCAACTGTCCATGGAGTAAGCTGAATATGTTTGTGGAGGTCACTATCACACTTGAACAATATGAACATTGTATTGAGCTGATTGCATGAAAAATTACATTACTTTTATTATATGATATTATGAGTGAAGCTAAAGTTTATACAATCCATGCAAAGTGAACCTCTTTATTTGTCAAATATTTCATTTTTTTTAAAGAAATATATATTTTTATACAATTTTTCTCTTTCATAATCATCAGAAATGGTTAACTTAAAAAATCGGAGACAAATCAAATTTGGAAAATGCTTTAATAATAGCTTTGTCCGTTTAGAAATATTGGAATCTTAAATATATTCAAACATGGTGGAAAATTATAGGCTTTTTCAGCTAATTCCAAGAATACTGTTACTAAATAAATGACACAGAATGCCATAGAGAAAATGTTGATCATGTAGTCTTGAAGTAGTTGTATTGAGGTGAAGGAAAAGTACATCCATTTTAACAAGTTAAAAGAAATGTGTTTACTGAATACCTTGTAGTTTGGCAATGAACAACAAAATATCTTTTTGGTGTATGAATTATGCAATAAGATAGTCACCAAAATACAATGTTTACTTTAGGTATTCTTCTGTAGATAGAACAAGTTATAGACTTTTCCTGACATTCTCACGTTTACTTGTGAATTATTCATTGTACATTAATATCAGAATTGGGCGTGAAGTTAAGAGTGGGACCTGCCATACAGAATAAGACGGTCCCTAAATTAGTATTGAAATGATTTACTTTGATGTTCTTTACTCTGTATGTGAATGTATTAACCTTGACTATGTGAAGCTAATACATTTATGACTGTTCTCTTTGATCTTTAGCGACTGATCTGAATGGTACCCCATTTTCAGATTTCTCGGCCCCAGCGCCGGGTCCACCAGGAGATAATGCTTTCAAACAACCCACCACTCTCCCTAGGGACTTCATGGGTACGTCCCGACTAAATTACTTGCTACTTAGTAGAGAACTCCATCATTTGCATAAACTTGTGAATGATTTGCCAATGTAAAATTAAATTGTTTTGTTCTGTATAATTAGAGAAACAGAAAATGGTGATAATTTATGAAGTCGCCAGGTATTTAGATGTTGGTACTGGTTCACTGAGTGTCTAAGATGAAGATATTGAGCTTTGCTTTTCTTGTGTTTGATTCCAAGTACCGGGAGCTGGGAATGGACTTGGAGGAATCCCAGGACAGCTACCGATGCGTCAGCCGGGACCGCCCGGTCCACCACCCGGCCCACCTCCGGGCCCCATCGGTCCACCGGGACCACCACCCGGGCCGCCCGGACCTCCTCCACCCGGGCCTCCGGGACAACCATCCGGGGTGCCCCCACCACCGGACTTCCAGTGCCCACCGCGCCCCAATGTGGGTGTGGAGGGCCGGCCCATCATGCTGAGAGCTAACCACTTCCAAGTGCGCATGCCACAGGGATTCATCCACCATTATGACATAGCAATACAACCAGACAAGTGTCCCCGCCGCGTCAACAGGTCAGGACAACATCCACTCTGTAACATCATTGCAGCTCTACTTAAAAATATATATTAAAAAAAATAATTACCTTGTTTTGAGAACATAAGATAGGGGATATATTTTGTATAAGAAAAAAGAATTAGAAATTGTTATTTTGGGTTTTGGGATTTTTACATGTATTCCAACATTAGATTTGTAGTATGATTCATAAGACAACAGAAATATACTCACCTAATTTTGATAACTACCTAAAATTACAGAGAAATCATAGAGACTATGGTCCAAGCCTACCAACAGAAGATCTTTAATGGGCAGCGTCCGGTATTTGACGGAAGAAAGAACTTGTACAGCAGGGATCCCCTGCCAATTGCCCGGGAGAAAGTAGAACTGGAGGTGACTCTGCCTGGAGAAGGTAAGGACAGAGTGTTCAAGGTGGCCATCAAGTGGGTGCAGCAGATCAGTCTCTTCTCCCTGGAAGAAGCCCTGGAAGGAAGACAGCACCAGATACCATTTGAGGCCATACAGGCCCTCGATGTTGTCATGAGACACCTGCCCAGCATGACGTGAGTCTCAACTCTTACATCTCTGAACTCCAAGATCCTTTTGTATAACATATTGAATGAGGCAGGGATTGAGCTTAAGCTCTGACCCAGTGGCCTTACAGGGTGTTTTGAGCCCCCAGTGGATTTAGAATTCTACTAGGCAATATTTTGTGTGATATTTCTCTGACTTTTGATGTTTCATGTTATGGGCCATTTTATAAATCTTTTCAATCCAATAACCAAAATCCTTCATGTCAAGGCCTGATTAGGTATTGCGCTGTTTGAGCAACTGTTTTTTGTGTAATATTGAACTAATATTTGTTTTTTGTTATGTTACAGATATACACCTGTGGGCCGATCATTTTTCTCGCCACCAGAGGGCTACGACCACCCGTTAGGCGGGGGTCGGGAGGTGTGGTTTGGTTTTCATCAAAGTGTACGTCCTTCCCACTGGAAAATGATGCTCAACATTGATGGTGAGTCAATATATTGATTACTATAAGATTTTTAATCTTTATGTTATACTTGTATCTAATAATAACATAAGAATAATAATAGACACTTATATAGCTGTGTGTCTATCTTACGCACACCAATAAATAGTGTATGTAAATTCAGTTTGATGTCTGTTATTTGATGGAAATTTATTTTTGTGGTCCTCAGTGTCAGCAACAGCGTTTTATAAAGCACAGCAGGTGATCGATTTCATGTGTGAAGTGCTTGATATCCACGATCCCAACGAGCAAAGACGTCCCCTCACAGATTCACAGAGAGTCAAATTCACTAAGGAAATCAAAGGTATATTCATCTCCTGCTTGTTCCTAATTGACATTCTATTAAAATTAATTTCTTGGGTTTTTATTAGAACAAATAATAAAGTCATCTAAGTAGTCTTCATTTAATGCATTTTCATTTCAGAATATCTCTCCGATGTGAAAAAATGAAATTTATCGATTTACTAATCTATTAATAGACTGTGAATTTTGTTAACAAAAATGTTTTGTGAGTATCAGTTTTTCCTTTAAGTAGTATTATAACTTAATGGGAGGTATTTCAGGTCTGAAAGTGGAGATTACCCATTGTGGGACAATGAAACGAAAGTATAGGGTGTGCAATGTGACAAGGCGGCCCGCTCAGACGCAGTCCTTCCCCCTGCAGCTGGAGTCCGGACAGACAGTAGAATGCACCGTCGCCAAATACTTTGCCGAGAGATACAAACTCAAACTGAAGTAAGCTCAGCTTTTTTATATCTCCGCGACTATTGTGCAGATGGTTGGTTTATTGTGGTGTGTGTATGGGAAAAGGATGCTATTTCGATACCAGAGCAACAGCTATGTTTAGCAGCAGATTTTCTAAAGGGTTAATGATCAAATATATTCAGATTTTATAAAGGGTTAATGATTAAATATATTGAGATTTTCTAAAGGGTTAATGAGCAGATATATTGAGAATTGAGGTATATACATGAACTATTAAGGAGATTGCCTTTACCCAGAAAGTCAAAACAAAAACAATATGGTTGCTGGTGTCCATTTTTTTTCAGATTTCCACATCTGCCGTGCTTGCAAGTAGGTCAGGAACAGAAGCACACCTACCTGCCCCTGGAGGTGTGTAACATCGTGGGCGGCCAGCGCTGCATCAAGAAGCTGACGGACATGCAGACCTCCACCATGATCAAGGTGCGTCCACCAACAGCCACACTGTCTCTCTCTATCTGCCCATTGCTAATATACCAATGATTCCTTAACATCATAAAAGCCAATTATGCTTTATCTTTCTTTTTTTAAATAATTATTGTGTATTGTTTATATGTTTGTAGGCCACAGCTCGCTCAGCTCCAGACAGAGAAAGGGAAATCAACAATCTCGTAAGTTCAAATTTTATTTGCAAAGGAAAGCGCCAAGACTGTGGAATCTTTTCTAGATTTTGCATCTATTTTATACTATTATTAGAGAATTAGAGTTTTGACAAATTCAGAGTTATTTTGCTGGAATAAAAGGAAAGTGTGAACATGACATAGCTAACATCTAGGGAACTGTTTGCAGCAGCATCTAGGACTACCATTACCTGTTTGTAAAGAGTAGATATTAAAAGGTTTGCCAATTTAGTGAGCAAATTCAATAAATCACCATCTTCACTGGGAAAATTTATCGAGACAGAACAATTTAGCAAGATTTTTCAATAAATATTTTAAAAATTTGATGATACCTATTGGATCTTGGCTATCCAAAGTGTGATAGATAACATTTCCTTCTTATTGCTGGAAAGAGGAAAACCAGGAGGCTATTGTTTTTTATCTGAAAAAAAATCATTTCATTTAAAGATTCTGATATATGTAACCAAGATAACTCATTTGATGTATTTTTTGGGATATAAAGATCTGTTTATGGGCAGGTGAAAGGTTTTTTTCTTATTCCATCGCATAAAGGAATTATTAAATGGAAAGCAAACATTTTCCCCTTGAAACTGGGTGAACCTTTGCATTCTCTTTGCATAATTTTCAGTAAGTTTGCAGTATCAAGCTCACTAAATGAAGGGAAGACTAAACCAAAATGGAATTCTTGCATGTAAACATGTTAAAGTATCATAAATTGTGTTATGAATTCATTGAATAACAGTCTGAAATAGATATTCCACAGAAGTAAAGCAGAAATTTGATTTAAAATTCTATTGTTATGAAATGTTGCTTTTTGATGTTTGCATATGAATTTTGTATATTTCTTAAGTTTAAGATAAACTAGATAAAATATTTTTGGAAGTTCTGCCATGAAATAGCTTTAATTGTAGTTGTTGCATTGTAACAGTAAGAAAGTTAAGTGCCTTTCATCTTGGGATATCTTAAAATATCTTGCATTAAGCAAGAGGGAGACATTTCTTGAAAATGTATAATAATGTATGATTCTGTGTAATTCATTATGATAAGAAATACAAGAGATCTCCAGTGTTTCAAAACAGCAATGTTACGAATTACCTGAATGCTACAAATTTTCTAATTACTTCAATGCTACAAATTTTCAAATTACCTCAGTGTTACAAATTTTCATAAGGTATGGGCAAATGACCCATAGTCCCCACCAATGCATAATAGTTCATTGACCTTTACTATTAATTTCACAGATTTGAATCTGTTTGGTGGAGATCTCTTTTTACCCCATTTATTTACAGATGCATGGGTTTCTTGCTTACATCAAATAAATTTTGTGTGGAAAATGTTCAGTTTATTTATGTCTGAAATTCATTATTTCAGATATATTTAGTTCATGTATTGAGACTTCATTATCAATTGATAATTTGATCATTACATTCATTTGCATGAATCTAATATTTATTATGTACAAATTGTAATAATTGAAAAATAACATAGAATTTCATGCTAAATTGCATTTTGGAGCAGTTTTATACTTTTATTATGTATGTTCAGACCACCTTTTTGAATATTGATTAAAGTAGCATTCTAGACCAGCAACATTTACCACACACAAACTGCAGAAGTGTTAACAAAGTTTTCCTGACTCCACCTCCTAAATGTAGGTGCGTAAGGCAGATTTCAACAACGACCCATTCCTGCAAACGTTTGGGATCTCCGTTAGCAACCAGATGACAGAGGTGCAAGGACGCGTGTTGCCAGCCCCCAAGCTACAGTATGGAGGCAGGGTAGGCCTTTAATCTTATTTGAATATTGACAGCCTCACCTACCAGGAATTCGGTGTCCGTCCGGGTCAGACTAGCCACTGTCGGACCTTTTCTGAATCTGATCCAGTACAGCTCCCGCAAGGTCTTGTCAGCCACTGTCTCCTGTCCGGCCTAGTCACGCCCATTCACCCACTTTTCAGGTGCTCCCGTGTTTCAGCTTCATATCTAGGGCAAATGACATGCAGGGCCTTGAGGTATCGCTGTGTGTAGCTAAGGTATATAAGTCAATAAGTCTCAAGTCTAAAATTCTGGCCTCCCCGTTAAATTTTGATACCAGGTGCGGAAAGCCGATTTCAACTCTGACCCCTACCTGCAAACATTCGGCATCAGCGTATCAAATCACATGGCAGACGTGCAAGGTCGGGTCCTTCCTGCGCCCAAACTACAGTATGGAGGCCGGGTAAGATAGACACTCCACCTGGTGGCAGGCTGCTTCACTCTAGTGGCGCCACCAAGGGTAACATCCAATGCAGACCATACCATGCATTTGTTGCTTGTTAAGATTTGAAACACATTGTGGCTGACACAGACTTCAATATTGCTTATTTGTGATCAGAGAAGGGTAACATTTACATTAGGCTAATTATACTTTTTGAGTAAGGTTTGTTGTCTGATTTTTAATTAAATGAAAAATTAACAAGGGTGATTTTATTTTGTTTTTGAAATTCATAAATCTGCCAATGATTAGTTTGCATGATTGAGATTTCATCAAAGTGCTTTGATTGAAATTATGCTGACCTTTTTATTTATTACTTTTTGATTTAAAGGGGGTTTATCAGAGTTTATATTTCTCTGGTGACAGATTTTCTGAGAGAATCAGTTTCTTATGCCAAAATGAATGTTTTTAAAGAAAGTACAAAAAAATTCACGAATAAATTTCATTTTATTATTATTTGATCAGAATTGTTGAATTATTTTTCCACAATCTTCATGAATTTTCAACTCAAAAAAGGGGGTGTGTTGATATGTAATTCACAATCTTCTGAAAATTATTGATTTTTTTCACTTCTTCTTACATGTCTGATTGCCAAATACTCCCTATATTACCATATTATAGAATTGAAAATAAGAAAATCTGTATAACTAGGATCACTGCAGATTTTCTTCACACAAAAAATGACATCAACATGGCTAAAAACAAGCCTTACCCTGTTGTGTTATCTGCAAGGCCAGTGCACTTTTCTTATTCATTTTTTCTCAAAACTTTATCAAGGACCATGAAGACAGTGACACAATTTTGAAAGAAACATTTGAAATCATATTTAATAATACAAATATTGTCATGTTAAAATGCACTGTAGCTGTTTACCCTCACATAAGGTTCATATTTGGCAATATTCATATCTGTCACCAAGGGATATCATTGAAAAGATGCATAAATGCCTTTAAAGAAATTGAATAAGAGTTTTTTTGGTATTAACAAAGTTAATCTAATTAACACTACAATATGTTCTGTCCTACTTTTCACAAAGACAAAGGTTTTTTTAACAATGTGTGTTTTGTAATAAGAAATGTGACTCAGAGCTTGGATGTGAAATATTTTTTACAAGAGCTTTTTTGCATGACTTAAGAATAAAGAGGCTTCACCGTACCAGACTTCCCTACCCCAACTATATCTCCCACGATGCACCTCAGATTATACAGGACTATTCTGCTTTACCTCATCTCATAACTCCCACGTTGACAAGTTTGACTTGCTTTGATATAGAAGTTTGATCAGTTTGTGATAAGATATATCTAAATTTATCTCAATGCTAACATGCTTATTCACAAAATTGTTTAATAAGTGATTAATTACACTGTAGCAAAGATGCTCATTTATGTATTTATCTTTTTTCCTCAATTAATATCAAAGCTATTTTTTCGGTGAAAACATACACATTTATATATGTATACACATTTCAACAAAATATAAGTATAGAAATGCAATAATAAGATAGCGCGCGTGTGTTCCATTCTGTTGGCTCAGACGAAGGCTCAAGTTGTGCCCAACCAGGGTGTGTGGGACATGCGAGGCAAGCAGCTGTACCAGGGCATCCAGATCCGGGTGTGGGCCATCGCCTGCTTCGCCCAGCAGAGGAACGTCGGCGAAGAGGCTCTCCGGTAGGTGGCGCTATACATAATAGCTTATACTTGAACTTGTACACACAAACGTGCCTTAAAAAATAGGTAGATTTTGTTTGTTTTTTTAAATGGGAAAAAAAGGGAGATGTCATTTTCTGCCTACCAATCAACAATATACTTATATTCAACATTGTTTACACTTTTAGTGCCTCAACTTGTCTACTTTTTGACTTTGTTTTAAACCCATGTTTCCTTTGCACATAATTCACACCTGTGGGTAATATACAAGTATAAGATTATGGCAGGCTACTATTGACAGGTGGGAATACTTTCATAATTCAGATCTCTTCATACCACTGCCACGTTTTTTGTGCCTTTGAGCTCTCCACAGGTTGGGATATCTTGCCATCTCTGGCTGCTGTTGTATTTTGTTTGGTGTTTGTTTGTAGGAGTTTCACCCTTCAGCTACAGAGGATCTCTAATGACGCGGGTATGCCCATAACTAGTCAGCCATGTTTCTGCAAGTACGCCACCGGCCCCGACCAGGTGGAGCCTATGTTCCGCTACCTGAAGAACACCTACCCAGGCTTACAACTCATCGTCGTCGTGCTGCCAGGAAAAACACCCGTCTATGGTTAGCTTGGCTTTGGCTCATAACATTTTGTGGTCTATATAATTAAAATGTGATGAAAGTCTTCAGGAAATAACCTGAGTTCCGGTTTTTTCTTCAAATGTGAAATTCCAAATGGTCTGAACTCAGTCTGAAACATCCAAAAAGGACATTTCTGATAGGGGGTAGGGGTATCTTCAGATTAATTTTTAAGGGTTTTAGGTTTTTTCTTGAATGCTGACTTTCATCACTGTTAAAATAAGCATTCCCTTTTGGTACCTATCCAGGCCAGCATCTCGTTTTGACGCTGCCAGGCAAAATACCTGTCTGTGATTAGCTTTTTTTTTATTTAGGTTTAATAGGAATTATAGATTGAAATCGGATTTTAAACAGTTTTCAAAAGAGCATTTTAAACATCTTTTATGTTTACTAACAATTTATACTCTTTAGGGTTCAGAGTTTGGATCTTTGAATAAAGCCAGGAAGTGATTTTATCTTCTTAATAAAGTGGGCAATACAGATCATTAAAAAACCTGATTTTGCTTGTATTTTCAGCTGAAGTGAAGCGAGTGGGAGACATTTTGTTTGGTCTGGCCACTCAGTGTGTACAATCTAAGAATGTGATCAAGACATCGCCACAGACCCTGTCAAACTTGTGCTTGAAGATCAATGTGAAGCTGGGAGGCATTAACAACATTCTGCTGCCTAGCATCAGGCCCGCTGTGTTCCGTGAACCAGTCATCTTCCTGGGTGCCGACGTCACACACCCACCAGCAGGCGACAAATCAAAACCTTCCATTGCTGCTGTAAGTCCAGGGTTATTGTAGTCATAATAGATAGGATAGACAAAATAATTTCAAATTAAATTATTTGATTATAAAATCCAAAAAAAAATGTGTATTCAAAATCTCAGTGTATTCAAGTACTATACTTCAGATCAGTTCTTTCAATTTAAAAAAAAAAACATACAAACTTTTAGGTGACAAATGACATGTATGATATATGATTTGATACTACAGCAGTGTATGTTTGTTGATGTTTCAGGTGGTGGGCAGTATGGACGCCCATCCCAGTCGGTACTCGGCTACCGTGCGGGTCCAGCAGCATAGACAGGAGATTATACAGGAACTGTGGACCATGGTCAAAGAGTTGCTGGTTCTCTTCTACAAGTCGACACGCTTCAAGCCCACGCGCATCATCTTCTACCGGGATGGCGTCAGTGAGGGCCAGTTCTCACAGGTTGTAAGCACTAAACTTTGGCTTTTCTTCATCCACACACAACAACAGGACAACTCTCTATTTGTTCATCATCAACTCAAAATGAAAACCAAGGGCACATTTTTTAATTCCTCTTTATTTCGGGATGTGGAAATGTGTCGGATCTAACCCATATTTACACATGGAGCTAGCTAAACAGTGGCATACCCAGGATACAGCATGAACATCTCAGAAACAAGCAAAATGTTTTCTCTTATAGTCGGCGGCTTCATTCTCTTCATTATTTATACAAGTTTGATTCCATTGACTTATAAATGTACTTGAAATTTATTAGATATCAAATATTCTGGGTATGCCACTGTGTTATCAATAGCTGTACAATGCATTCACTAACATTAGACATTATAGGTGACAATTGTCAAATGATTTATTTTCAAGTTGGTAGAGTAGTTTCTATCTGTAATTAGAGACAATTGAGTTTTGAAGGACTTAAAGCTTTATTATCTGTCTGTAAATGGAATGTTTTCATTCTTGAGGAATTGTTTTCATTCTTAAGGAAATTTGTTTTTGTTATTGTTTGGGATTATTTTGACTGTCTTTCTGACTAACATTAAAGTAGATCCTAGTCCTTCAAAGCTTTTGTTTATTAGATATTAATAAAAGTTTATATCTATAAACAACATCCTCCCTCGTCAGTTTCCATGACAGCATTAATTTACACATTCAAAATTCTCAATTTTACAAACAATATGGGGTCCAGATTTACATGAACAAACCCTAAAGTGCACCGCCACCAGCAATTGTTTTATTATTTCACTTTCCAATGATATTGAAGATTTCCTCAATTTATCACTTTTTCACATTTCAGTTGCTTTATAATTTTTTCTTAAATCATAATTTAACCTTTTTTGAAGATTTAATATATTGGCTTTCATGGAGTCTTATGTAGGGAGGGTATGGGCCTCATTCAAGACAGGTAAATTAGACTTGTGTTACGTGACATCTTGCAGGTGCTTAGTCACGAGCTCCGAGCGGTGCGCAAGGCTTGCATGGACCTCGAGATGGGATATCAGCCCGGCATCACATTCATAGTCGTCCAGAAACGCCACCACACCAGACTCTTCTGTGCCGACAAAAAAGACCAGGTACCTTTTTCTGTCTGAACATTTTACACTTCATTAAATCTTTACCACAAAGGGAAATGGTATAGTTTTTGTGAAATATCATTATGAAAAAAAATAAAATAAAACTTGGTCCTTATAACGTCAAATAGATACCAGACAATAATAACCATGGATCCAGCAATTGTGTCAAAAATTCCTATGAAAACAAAATCAGCCACCAGAGGACAGCATAAGCCCTGCATGATTTATTTCCATTCTTGGATGTATATTGTAGACTGGTAAGAGTGGAAACATTCCAGCAGGAACCACAGTAGATGTGGGGATCACCCATCCTACAGAGTTTGACTTCTACCTCTGCAGCCATGCTGGTATACAGGTAAATATCACCTCAGTTCAGGCTCTCAATATGGTGCAAGACATCTACGTTTTCAGATTTGAGTTGTGATTTATCTATTAATTTGTTAGGTGTTTACATTATGGAGCATTATGTGATACAATAAAATGTGTCTCATAGGAAGAAGCTAAAATTTTGTTGACCAACAAGAAATATTAAATTCAATGGAAGAAGCAATGCTGACCAGCACAGACTGATATAATGAAGACCGTTGACACATGGATGAATGATTGATTTATTGTAGGGAACAAGTCGGCCATCTCACTACCATGTTCTGTGGGATGATAATCACTTCAATGCAGATGAGCTGCAGTCACTGACCTACCAGCTATGCCACACGTATGTGAGGTGCACCCGCAGTGTTTCCATCCCCGCGCCCGCCTACTATGCCCACCTGGTGGCGTTCAGAGCGAGGTACCATCTGGTGGAGAAGGAACACGATAGGTGCGTCTTTATTCTAATCACCCTTCACCATCAGCAATGTTCCCCTTATTTTGCTACAGGATTTGATGGGTTTATTTTTTATTCAGCTCAATTTTGTTTTTTCAAAAAACCTTTGTTACCTGGTTTGGAGATTTTCTTATTTTGTGAAAGGCCAGGTCATCCATACATTACAGGGATCAGGACGGGGAAGGGGCCATCTGTGAATTAACTAAATTGTAAACTGTCTAGTTTCTTAATTTTTTGAGGGCGCTAAGCTTTATTGCTTTTAGGGTCACTAAACAACACCAAAATAGAGTAAAATTCTTTGTTTCACATTTCAAATGAGCTGCTTATTGGATTTAATTGTAATCCCATTTCAACCAAAATGATTTGATTTTTTAAAGAATTATTTATAAAAAAGGATTTCCCTTTATTTTTTTCTCATATAGTTTTCAATGTAGATATTTATTTCATTTGCTTAAATATACATGTATGTATATCATGAAAATGTCTGCTAGCATTTCATACATAGATGCCTACTTTGGCAATTCTTGGACATAAAACCCAGATAGGTAGCAGGGAAATAAAGAAATAATACAATCATAAATCAAATTGGACTAAACTTAAAGATTTAAAGGTGTTGAAATATTATAAATCTATGGCTCAGTGTTCACCAAAAAATATAATATTCATCAGCCATTTACATTTGGCTGAATAATGATTCATAATTTTGGTGGACACTGAAGTTTTAATTATATAATGGCATTACAATTGTTCATGACACTGTTCTGTTGGTAAAATTCCACTTTTTTCAAATTTCCACTTTCCTCTAAAAGAGTAAAATGCCTGATATATTGATAATTAATTTGTTTAATTTTTATTAGTAAAAGTTTTAATAAATTTCACCATGAATGAAGTGAAATTATTTCAGTCTCAAATTTCTGATATATTGATGGACACATCTAAGGGGTTATAGTACTGCAGTTTTGGTTTGATTTTGAACTTGTTACATGACTCAAATGTTCATGCAGTTCAAAGATTTTCAAAATTTTATAAAAATTGAAAGGTGAATTGGACAGGCAAAATGCTTTAAGAAATGAGCTTAAAGAGGCAAGTGGAACTTTGATTAGAAACCTCTCCCCCTTGTTGGTTTGTCTGAAAGAGAGAATATGTGAGCAGACAGGGTTCTCTCCTGAATCAAAAGAGGGTAATTCCTAAATATTATAAACAGGGTTCTCCCACTAATAATTACAAGGTAATAGGGTCATTTGATAGGAAGATTTTCTCATTGATTTTGCATTAAGTAGAATCCAAGGCAGTTAATGCAGCTTGAAAACACCAAAAAGAATATGTGATAATTAATACTTGATACAGTCAGAAAAGGAACTCAGTCTTATAAACACACTTGAAAAAATACACTTGTTCATTGATACAAAATTAAGCATTTTCATCCAAAAAATTTGGTAAACAAACTGCATATTCAAAACAGGGCATGACAAAACTTATCAGGGTTAGAAGATACAATTCCAAAAATAACTTAGCCTGTGCCTGAAATGACATAATATCTTGTTGATGGCGGCTTGATAGAACAATATAAGTTGTTTCTCTTGTTGATAATCTCTAGGACACGGTAGCACTGTCATACATATTATATTTGCACAGTCACATCGATACGGATACGTGTTCATGCTTGGTAGCTTCTTTAAGATCTCGAGACCTAGGCTCAGATGAAAATGTTAAGAGAGTTTGGGAGACGCCATTATTGATTTGAGGGTATTTTCACTACATCATGCACTTTCACCAATTTAGGCTCAGGATAGAATGGGTTCATGTTTGATTTTGGCCATCTTATACAGCATTTTTGCAGCATTGTGTGCAGTCAACACGTTGTGCCTTTGCTTTTTGCCTATTGTCTTTAAAAAAAAAAACATGGCAGTTTTGCCACATCATGTTTGCAAATTTCTTGTCTCTGATGTTTTATATTTGTTCACCACACGCCCGCTTTAAATTCGAAAACATGTTGCTACTACTACTAATAGATGATAACTTTATAATGGTGAAATACATATATATATTTCTGAAAAATGAGTTTTAAAAGAAATGCAGTGTTGACTTTTAAAGAAGTTTTTTTGATAATTTGTGTGAATCTAATTAAAACTCACAGAAAAAAGAAAAGGAAAAGAAGATCATACTCACAAAGTATAATTTAATACTGGATTGAAGAAGAAGAAAACGAATAAGTGATATGAAAAATAGGGATAGGGATTTTTTTTTTAATTTTTGAAAGGGGCAATGCTCGCCGTGGGGAGCACCCTGTGTGAGGTTTGAGTGGTCGCCTGATGTTGAGTGTTTGTTTGTTTGTGTCTACTTGCAGTGGAGAGGGAAGTCAGTACTCCGGCAATAGTGACGAACGCAACTTGCAAGCCATGGCCCGGGCAATCTCAGTTCACCCGGACACTCTAAAAGTCATGTATTTTGCTTAATCCCCCCAACACTCAGTAGGGGGAGCACCGCTGACCTCCAACGACAACCCCCAGCTGGCTTGAAGCAATGTTGTGGTGGGGGAGACAGTCAAGCCACTTGGGAGGGTTTCGTTGTTGGATGCCAGTGTGGAGCAATGTCAACAATAGAACTGTTAGTACTTTATAGAGTGACATGGGGCCACTTGGTTTGCCAAGGCGTGTAACGCTGCAATACCACTCTAAGACGTAATTTATTTGATGGACCCGTTTTTTGGACTGAGAGCTGCCGTTGTAGTGCAGCTCGAGCCACACCACGCTGGGAACTTTTGGATAAAAAAAAGAGGAGGAGGAGTTAAAGAGGAAGGAGGAGAAGGAGGGCACGTGTGTGTCTGCTTGCCGCTATCTGAGGTACCCACCATAGGACTGGAGGCGGAGACTCGAGTCCGTAAAACCCCCGAGTAGACAACCCATCTGAAACCGCATCACCCCGCCTGTGTGCCCGCCCGATTTGATCGCATCCCTCTCATCATATCAATTCATCATCTTCATCATGATCATCATCATCATCCTAAATGAGAGCTATATATATAGAGAGAGAGAGGTGAGGCCCGGCCGAGTTTGAGCCCCGCTGACACCCTGTCCTGTTTGTCTGTTTCAGTGGTGAGGGTAGCAGCCATCAGTCTGGTAGTAGCGAGGAACGAACCTTGGCTGCGCTGGCTAGTGCTGTTATGGTCCACCCCGACACATTGAAGGTCATGTACTTTGCCTAAAAAGGTCGCCTCAGTGTCATGTACAAAATGGCTCAAGGTCGTCACCTCAAGGTCAGGTACTTTACCTGAAAGTCAAAGTCAGTTTTTTTAAAGAAAAGGGGGCCGTGGGTCGGGTTATGTACAATAAAAATATATTCATGTCTGGCTTTGGAAAATGTAGATAATTGATTTGTGAACTGTTTGGAAAGAGTCCTAAAACAATAAATGGATGGTGAAAACAGACCTCTCCAATATTGTGTTCATCATCAGCGGGAAATATTTATATTAGTGCACCATGTCACTCGACGTCAATTTGACAAAGCCAACGTAAATATGGAGTAAAACAGAACTATGATGTAAAATAGCAATCCAATATTCTTCTCAGTAGTGACATGAAACAGTTTGCCTTGCTCCCATTTTGGTCAATGTGTTGTATAAGACTTGTATTTTTCTTCCAGCAATATGCCAAATTGTCCCTAAAAATATTGAAGCAACTCGCCTATTTTATAACTTAGTCTCCTAACACAGAATTTGAGACAAGAAATACCAGATGCATATTTTACTACAAATGCTTGAACAATTAAAGGAAAGTGTTGTTTTGGTGTAAATGTTTTAATCTTGACCATTTTTAGGGATAATTTGGTAAATAGAATGCCATACTTGGCGATCATCTTTATAAACGGTTTTTACCAATCAGTGGCATACTTAACGATTATCAGAGCGAGTTGTACATTTTTGTGCAGTCATTAAGATATTTTAAGCATGCCAATTTTGACACAGTTGTAGCTGAGGAAAAGCTAGGATCATTGAGTAAACACAAGAATGCTGAGGTTAAAACTTGATCATATCTTGAATATTTGTCATGTTTTAGTAGATAAGTGAGTTTGTTTTTTATTTTTGACACTTTTGTCAGTAAATGAATGGCGTATCAGTTTTACAAGCAAGTTGCAGCAGCGACTACTGATCTCGAAGCAATGGTCACCCAGCCTGCCTGATACTGTCACTGTCCTCACCAGTCGTGATGGGCAATATTTATTACTGTATATATTTCAAGATCATGTAGTTGTGATGCAAGCTGGAGAAGGTAACAAAAAAATGAATTTGCGGATCATTTCTGACAATGAAGTGCAATTTTTAAACCAGACAGCCATGTCAGTGGAGAATGCATACATCAACAATGCGTCCGACTTTTAGGGAATTGTTGGGATTTCCCAACGACCATATTTAAATTGAGGCAAGAGAGGACGGTCATTGTTTCCAGGGGACAGGCAGTGAAATATCATACAAAATGTGCATTTGTAGTGTTGTTGTTACCAATGAGACTCGTTTCTGTACATATTTTTTGTCTTGTTTGTAACTTAGAAACAAATGCTAATTTTTAATCGCATTCCCTTGTCTCACTTTGAAAAGCTTTTCTCATTTAATGCCATGACGGTCCAAGCTGCCATAATAAGATGATAATATTAATATCTAGAGATGAAAGTTTAAAAGATGAAAATCTCTTAAATAAATGTCATGTAAGAAAGAAACTATTTTATTGGGGGAAAAATCATTCATTTTTATAAGGATTAATAAAGAGTTGTTTTATCAATAAATTCAGCTGTGTGACATTATGTATAAGAATTAAATTAAGGGTTTGGTGAGAGCAGCAGCAGCATCCAGTCGCAGTTGTTATGGTGTGATGCTCAGAATGTTGGTTAATATCTACCATGACCAGCTTCTTGCACATCTGAACTGTCCTGCAAGCAGTTAATGTCTGCCTATCAGCTGCTAGGAAACAATAAAAGATGAATACGTTCATGTATTGTAAGCAATCTCCTCCGTGCTGAGATGATCAATGTACCATGAAATCAGCCTAGGAATGATCAGCCAAGGTCTTAATGATGCCAAGACAAACATGCATTAAAAATCATTTGGTGCTTCAGTATGACAAAATTTAACCAAATCATTTTGAACTCGTATAATCTAACTAACTACCAATGTGACTGTATTATTTTTGATGAAGTGGATGACCCGCTGGCTGTGGTTGTAAGATGGTTTTATACCTGTCTTGTGTTGACCAGCATCTAAAATCGAACCATTGATAATCAGCACAGTGAAAAAAACATTCAGTTCTGTGAAATTTATGTTTTATTTTTCCAAGATCAGATCTCCATGCACCTTAAGAACTCTTTCAGTGAAAAAACACCATAGTTTACAAAATCCAAACGGGTGCATTGGCAGTTCTTATAATCAGAATATGCCTGTAGGGTGAGTGCAATCAAAAATATATCTCGTCTCTGCAGTGCGGCAGTTTAGGAGGACGTTTGCATAGACTGCTCAAAACTGTCTGTAATCATCTTTACATCAAGGCATTTCTTACCAGACACTGATTGCATTTTATTCACATTTGCAGAAAATAAAAAGAGTCGTGTAATGTAATTTTCTTCCTGCAAACAAATGGATATGTAATAATTTGCTCACCTTTTTTGGATTGCAAATGTTGACCGACTACTTGCAGGGCTGTTTATATCTTACACACCCTTAGCAGAATGTCACATGCACACACACTTTTACATATATTATATTAGAGATGTCATGTACATTTTGCATATTGATCATTCATTTCATGTGTTGTAGTTCTGTTGTTATTTTGTGATTGCGCTCATCACTTTCATTTTAGATCATTGTAGGCATGAATCAGAAAAAGATACCAATTGCTGTGGGTTTTTCCTTTTTTCTTTTTTTTTAAATGGCAGAAAGGAATGTGACCTTGTGCAAAAGCAGGAGAAAAAATATTGTCCACCAGGGGTCACACGTGTGCACCTTTTGGTAGGGAGAGAATGAAGAAATGGGTTGTGTCCAATGTGCTGGTCACTGATATGAAAAGTTAATTTACTTGTGAAGAATTGTTAAATGTTGAAAATTGAATATATGAAGAATATTTACACATGGGAGATGAGCATGAGAAAGGATGAAATATTGTTTGAGAAATTTAAGATTTATTCAGCTCTGCATACTCCAAGAAGTACTTTTCTCCTGCTTTTTGTATAATAATGAAATATTGTGTGGAAATGATGAAAGAATAAATTGAAAACCACTCTATAAGTTTTGCTCTCAGTATTAATATTTGGAATAATGAGACGGATAACGCCACCAGAAGTTTTGTGATTTTAAATCATGCAAAAAATCTCCTAATTATAACCACTTGTTTTCAAAGAACCAAAAAACATAGGGGCCAAAGATGGTTTCAACTTATTCTTTTGGTCATATTTCCAAAGTGCTCCTATTTCTGATTACTCCACCCTTGGCATTGGTCAATGAAAAAAAAACCCAAAATAAGTAAATGATATTGAAATGATGGAGTTTATAAAATTATATTTTTTGTAAGACCTTGCTGTATGTTTCTATGTAAGCACATGACCAAATTGAAAGGTAAATCTATTGTTATACTTGAAGGGAGCGACATGATATATATATATTGATCAACTAAAATATATTGGGGAAACATGGATAGCAAGCTAACAACAGCCTTCCTTTTATGCTTGTCTCATAACATTTGCTCTCATGTCCAGGTCTCTTGAAATAGGTCAGTTATCTGCGCACAGGTTAGATTACCTTTACTTTATAAAAATTGATCAAGGATTAATTATGTTAAAACCAATCACATTCTGAACCATTCAAAATTAATGGCTTTATGTGGAAAAAATGATAAAAGATTTGGACAAAATTTTTATTATTTTAAGATGTTTCAATGTACATTACAGTCTGAAAAGGAAAATTTAATAAAATTTTACATGGATGAATTGTCTTCACAATGAACTATGTTGCCATTTACACTACTATTTTCATGAGACTTTCTTTAAATGTGAAAGGATCTTATATCAAAGAGAGATGGACTCTGGAGATGTCATATTCCATGTAATATACAAGGTTAGATCATTGTGTGTACTCCAACAATTCATCACTCTTATTAATATGTCCGAGCTGAGAAACATTTAGCTTGTCAATCCTCTAACATTTAAATTATTTTTCTCGCACATTGAATTATTAAACTCATTTTTTGAGCCATGTTAGAATAAATACCAATGATATGTTGGCAAATAGGAGAACAAATAATATGTTGAGTGAGGAAAAATCCCGTCTAAAAGAGTGTTAAGTTAAATGGTTGTCAGCTGCAACATCAATTTTATGTGACCAGTTTTGATTGATTGAAATTTTATTTGGATCTTGTTCCTGTGAGGCAAAGTCTCTGAAGGACTACCAAAGTGTCTTGTGAAAAAAGCCCTCAGATTCTATTGAACATTAAACACACCAGGAAAAACTTGGAATACCGCACAACATCTAATCTTCAGGTTAGAAGGAATTTTTAGGCTCCTGCACAAGAAGCTATGGTGGTCCACCTGAATGGGGGTATATTATTACTAGAATGTAGAGAAGTAGATATAGTTCAAGACAATAACCTTGATATGGCTGTGCTTTGAGTGATTCTTAACTGATGAAACAGAGACTTTGCCTCCAGGAGCAATCCTACATTGAGAGTATCTGACAGGTTATGAGTGTAAATGCTATCATCTACTATCAGTGATGAAAGTCTTCAGGAAATAACCTGAATTCAGGTTTTTTTCTTCAAATGTGAAATTCAAAATGGTCTGAACTCAGTCTGAAACATCCAAAAATGACATTTCTGAAAGGGGGTAGGGGTATCTTCAGGTTAATTTTTAAGGGTTTCAGGTTTTTTCCTGAATGCTGACTTTCATCACTGTACTATAGTGGCCACTCAGCCATCGTGCCATATGGCATACTGTATGTGGGCAAAGTGTATAACTAACTAGTTTTGAGGGAAATATATTATTTATGAATAAAGTGCACTACATTTAAATCTTGTAACATTTGTGTCCGTTATTTTAATGTCAGATTTACTGACAACTGATGAATTGATGTGGATGAAATTACAGATGACACTGATCTCACATGCAATAAAGGACACAGTACACTTGTAATCAAATACACTCGCAATCAAACACACCCGCCATGGGAAATGAACTTCTATAACAACACGTTGAATCTCCCATAACTGCATCCAATCCAGAAACAGACCACACATGCTAGGCACTTTTAAGTTCACAATATTATCTTTTTTTCAGGAAATGTAGAACAATACAGAATATGTCCTGCAATTAAAGTGGCGTAACGTTTTGATAACAGAAATAGCAAGAAGGAATGGTTGATTTGAATTAGGCAGATGATTCAAGCATTCATGAAATGAGGTTTTCTAGCACTTTTTTTCTTGCTTAATATAAATGTTTATGCCCCAAACCTTATGATCAACATTTATTGCCCATCATATATCCCCTACATAACTTTCTGTGCCATTCAAAAGTGGAGGAGTCTTCTGCTAAAATCCAAATAATCCATTGGACACAAAAAAACTTAGCTGACCAATGATCTTGTGCAAACACCTGCTTAGTAAAATCTTGAAAACAGTGGAGCACCTTCAGATTGGGACAATGGAATGATTTGGCTTACAGAGTCCTGTTTGTCCATTAATGTTTATCCAATGGGGCATGCCTTACAACCTGACAGACCAAAACAGAGGTCACATGCTTTTATACATGTGGCCACCTGTGGTCAAAAGAATGCAGCTAATACTTGGCACTATCGGCAAAACACAAACACCATGGTCAGTGTATTTTTGGTCGGCCTTTGCGAAGGCCGGCCACTTGGGGTGAGATTGGTTCTCAACTTGGCTCTGTCAGACGGTCTCATTTGCTTAAGTCTCATTCACTTCCCAGTGTAAGAATTGTCTCGGACCTCCACACTCTCTGGTCTGGAATCATGTAATATGCTCCCCCCACACAGCATGCACAAACTTATGATGTAAGAAGCTCACTTGCTTGATTGTCACCATGATAATCATCAGGATACTGTAATTTTATGATATTAGCTTTGAAATAATACATCTCCATTTTTTTAAAGCAATTTAAGTTATACTTTTTGTGGAACATTCTTCCTACTGACACGTAGCATAGAAATCTCGTGATCATCTGACCTAGAGAGGGACACTCTGACACTTGATACCATCCACTCACTCTCCATGCCACGGTGTCCATGCAGTGGACTAAAGCTCTCTTGAACCTTTCAGTATCATCATGTACTAATGGACTAAATGGCATCATGCATCACATCTTAAAATACACCAAGAGGTGACAAGTTGTAAAAAGTACCCCACAGAGAACAGAGAGAGGTGATGACCACATCACAGAGATGATTTGAGAGAACTTTGTGTCCAAGCTTGATTGCCACCTTTGATCGGATTACCCCTGCCTCCCAAACTCTGACCTAGAAAAAGTTATGGGGTGCAGCTAAACATGTTAAGTCCTCAAGATGGCATTTTACACTCATTGTTGTACTTCAGTGGGGAAGTATATTGTGTGCTGATCACTCTGGTAACTGATTCATTTCCATTCACCACACAGAAGTGATTTTATTCAGAACAATTCAAATGTCAACAATTCAATCAATTGTCTTGAGAACCCTATTTAAACCAGAATAACTTATTCTCTAAATCATCTAAGTAGGTCATTGTGACCTAGTTACAATTTTTTCTAAAAATTATGAACAAAGATATTGTGTAAGATAAATGTAGGGAGAATACATATTATTTTGCAAAATATTTTGCAAAATATCACATATAGTCGATTTTGAAAATCGGCTCCTGTGACCTTGAAAATTGCCTAAGGTCACCCAATATGAAACTTATTCAAGTCCCTCATGTTAAATCAATATTGCTGTATTTTGTAAGAAAATAGAGCATTCATAAGTGAATTGCTCCTGTGTTGGCCATGACCTTGACCCAAAATCACAAAAAGTTCAACCCCAAAAATTTCCCAGGCCTACATATTATCATAATATAGTATCTAGTCCTCACGTCCAAGCATAAAAGAATGATGAAGAAAACAAAGTGTGGCAGTGGACGCGGCGGCGGGCCGCGGACGCGGCGGCGGTCGTGGAGGCGGACACTACAGCGGGTGGCGGATGCAGCGGTGGATGCGGCGACGGGCGGCGGATGCGGTGGCGGGCGACGGATGCGGTGGCGGGCGGTGGCTTGTGCTGACTTAATTAATAATTCAACACTGTTTTCTTACACTTGTACAGCAGTTTTAAAAGCGGGATAAAAAGTGCCGACCATTCCATTTTAATGGACGTCTTGTGGATGATTATAGTGTGATAGCTTGCTTATATCACAGTTTTGTGGCCATTTGATTTAAGCATACCCTAGACCTATTTCATAAAACAAAACCTTCACGGTTCTGGAATAACCCTTAAGATCAGGACATGAAGGGAACTCCTCATCCTTGTCACTTAGAACTGATGAAAGGGTTGAGGTCGTTCCCATTGCATGTGTCCAAATAAAGAGTCCAAAGCAGGGTGCAGATTATAAATAAACAAACACTTTCCTGTGCCCAATGATTTGCCCAATTACTTTACTCTCGGGAAAACCCTCACCCACATTTTGGTGGGCTCAAGTCTTTATATTATAGGATTAAGTTTTCAAAAACAATTAAAATAAATCAAAAACACATCAGCTGTCACATAAATGAGAGCTTTGTGTATGTAGCAATACTCTTGGGTTTGGGACTTTGTATTGATCATTGCAATTTTGAGGACGGTGTTTAATCGATATATTACTTTTCCATTTTAGATATTTTACTTTTCCGTTTCACCCGGGTTGAAGGGGGTAAAATACACAGTAGAAAACCTTTCATAGCTCATAGTTGATCATCAAAGATCTTTTAAATGGTGTTCTATGGTGCTTTATACACAGTGATGAAAGTCTTCAGGAAATAACCTGAATTCAGGAAAATTCAAAATGGTCTAAACTCAGTCTGAAACATCCAAAAATGACATTTCTGAAAGGGGGTAGGGGTATCTTCAGGTTAATTTTCAAGTGTTTCAGATTTGTTCCTGAATGCTGATTTTCATCACTGTATGAAACAAACATTTTCGATAATGCTTGGTAAACCATATATTTCACTTAAAATTGAGGTATTTGATCTCTTCGGTAAGTCTTGTCTACATGAAGGCAAGGTCTTCCAGTTTTTCCATTTGTTGCTATAAATGTAGTTTCCACTAGGTGTCATGAGACACCAAATACCTAAACTACAATTGTTTTAAAAGTAGTCATTTATTTATGGACACTAATAACGGTGAACACCTCATAAATCATAATAAAGCCGGCCATGCGATACACTTAATCTGACACTAATGGTCTGACATACATACATACAATAGGTGTCAGGTTAATACAAGAGGCCGCGAGGAGGAGGCCTCTTCTTCCTGGCCTCGTAGAATGGTTGTGAAAGGTAATAGAGTGTACTCAATTCTACATCTATATTCTATATCTATTAACACAGCTTGTTTGTCTCATTCAAAAGAAGCGTCATGAGCAGACATAGTCGGGAATTATTATTATTATTATTATTATTATTATTATTATTATTATTATTATTATTATTATTATTATTATTATTATTATTATTATTATTATTATTATTATTATTATTATTATTATTAATTATTGTTATTATTGTCATCATCATCATCATTATTAAGAAGCTCCAATTCACATTAAAAATATATGTGAGGTAATATGTGAAATATATGAATATCTCGATGCATTAAATTTCATCACCTCATTTTATGTTGGTGTAAACAAAATCATACTTTGTAAAACTGTTAGTTATGGATTATATGTTGATTATGAATTATAAATAGGGGTATAGTGGTCCTACCAGACAAAGGATTATTTTCACCACTTGTTTATGCAGTTAATATAGTTTGTTTACACCATTGAAAACATTTTTTAGCATATTGTATTGTAGTTTGGCCCTGGCATTTTCCAGTTTCAATGATTAATTTAAGAGTTGTACAAGTCTCTAAAATACTTTTATGCTTTAAACCACTTCCGTTGGTATGCCAATGACAATACAGATAATGTTTGAAAACAATAGCCATGTGGATATTTACTAAATATTTTTGAACTATACACAATAAGTGACTAAGTATTTCCCATCAGATCCAGAACGAGTATGATAGGTATAAATTCTAACATAAATATCGGCTTACAATATATTGGCATGTTGACCTAAGGAGTGATTGTAGCTTATATTATGATATAATTAATAGGCAATCCAATTAATAGGGAATCCAAGCCACTCCAGTTTAGGTTTATCCTATTCAAACGATTACATTGTTCCAGTATGTTACTTGAGATCATAGTTAGTTGGGCACTTCTCCACAAAATGATTTTTATTGTACTTATTTATTCATCTTTCTCTGATATTGATAAAGAGGAAATTAGATCGAGATCTATTGTAAATACACAATGCAGCTTATTGGAATAGAACAAAGGAATTATTATTTTTTAAATATTTAATATTTCTATGCACATTGTCTGCAATATAGCCAATTGTGGGTCTTATATTTGCTGCAACAAAATATCAATTGACTTTTTCAAAACATTACAGAATGATAATAAGAACAATAATGCTTATTTCTCTTTTTGTCATGCATATATATGGCACATGCTTCAAATGTCAGGTGCCTCATCACCTCATTTCTATAGGAGTGAATATCATTGGATCTTCAGTTCTAGAACTGGTGATCTTAAGGACTTTATGCCTACCAATGAGTATGTGTGAATGAAAGTCCCCTGGTGACGACTATTTTGTTTGATTACTAAAGTATTGAATACATTATATTATGTTGGACAATTGCATAGAAAAAAAAGAATTGAGCTAAAAGTGACAAATTTATAAGACCATAGAAATAAGACCTTAGAATGGCATAATAGTTATTAATATGGTCTTTTATTCTCTTCTCCTTTTTATGCCCTTGTTGTTTTCTGTGAACAGCTCTGATGAATGCAATTGAGCCAAAACATAGTTTACCATTTATTGATCTAAAGGTGATGAACAACCTCTCATTATGGATGCGGATAAATCATTGTCAGGAAGCCAGAGAGACCTATCACAGGTCACCTCAGGATTGGGCACCACAGAAGATAATATGCTCTCCCAATCCAATGCAATTTTCTAACATCCAAAGAAAATGGTCATCTATTTTCCTATCATTTGATCAGTATCTTTTAATTCTGAGGAAAAAATGTGAATCGTCATTGAAAAGGTTAGATAATTGGATGCTCATTTTTCTTTAAGATCTTTTGGTCTATCAAATCATTAGATAAAACGGATATATATGATCCACATTTGATCCTCATGATCAGAAATGATCCTCATCATGTACACAATTATACACTCAAACCATAATCATAAGCTTAGTAAATGATTATGTTAAATCATATATTATATATTCTGCTTATTCTAAATATGGTAATCGGCAATGTCCTGTAATGGAACTGTAGTGTACCTGAGGTCAATATGCCTGAAATGGAGTTGTCAGTCCAAACATATAATCAATTATGCGCTGACAGGAAACTTTTAAGAGATGATTCAATAATATTTGAGGGATATGTTCTTTATCACAAAGTAGATTCAAAAGATGTCATGGAGGAGCACAATATTGTGATGTGATAAATTTGCATGGTATTGATTTAAACATAAATTTATTTACCTTTTAGTTTATAGCTGATCACCATGGCATGGAATGTCATGGCTAAGGCTCAGAGATATAAGTTTTATAAAATTGAGAAACGTACAAGCTTAGCAGTGAATATAAAACACTAACAATTAGTGATACAGATAATAAGTCAAGTGGGAAAAAAGCAGCATGCTAATGTCATTAATCTAATAACACTGAACTTAGATATTATCACCATAATTAATCATAAAGGATCTTTCAAGACAGAAACAGATAGTTCATTTGTATTAGGGATGATAAGGACTGTTCTGTTATTATTCCATTCAACCTATTATTTGCTCTTGAACTTGAATATGGCATACTTATTAAAGATCAAGAAAAGAACAAAAGATAAAATCCACAGAATAAAACCTTTTTATCGAAGCCAAATCATTTCTAGGATGGATGGCAAAGGAAATGATGGACCTGGATAATAAAAAACACATAGTGGGAGAGTTCCATGATGCAGAGTATTCATTTGTTGACAAGTTACTTAAAATGCTTGGTAATGCAAAAACATTTATCAGACATGAACTGAACAAGTTATGTGGAAGTTGTGAGAGAACAACTATCAGCTACATCAGTTTTGATAATGTTATTTATTTCAAGTATGATTAAAGATACGTTTTAGAATATTTAGTCTTTTGAGAAGTCTTGCAAGCTCCTCTCGGAACAATTTGCCACTCATGCAATACAGCAGACAGTTGACAGAATGATTACACATAGACAAAATATTAGTGATACAAATTATAAGGTTACCTTGTAAATATTCATTTGGTGACTGCGGAGTATAAAATTCGTCAAAGAAAAGAATTCCTGATATAACAATTGGACATATCAATAAAAAATATACCACTGTTATGCTTACAATAGTTACAAAGAAGGATTTCTTAGCAGATGTGCTTTCTGCATTCAATTCATGTCTACTTGAAATGGCTTTTATGACTTGATATATAATTATAATATTGCAGATTAGTATAATTAGAAATGGTAAAAATAGATACTTTAATGCAGCAATTACAAACAGTGTCATACGCACAGAATAACTGTAGTTGTTAACACACTCATCATCAATACTGAAATTGTAGATGAAAAGATGATGGAGATTAAAAAGTAAAAATACCGTGATTACCACTGATATATTTATGCGAGTACGTCTTTTTGACGTAAACACTTTGTGCCTTAATGGATATATAATAATAATGGCTCTCTCTGTATTAACACACACCAATATCCAAGAGGACAAATCAATGATAAATTCTATTAAGAATTGACGACCTCTGCATATAATTATATGCAAGTTATCCAGTTTTATTCCAAATATGCCATAAACCAATTCCGTTGGTATGCCAACGACAAGTGCTATATTGTCCAATACAGATAATGTTTGAAAATAAAAGCTATATGGATATTTGCTAAACGTTTTTGAACTGTAGACAATAAGAGATAAAGTATTTCCTATCAGACCCAGAAAGAGTATGATAGGTGACATATACAGACGTAAATACCGGCTTACAATATATTGCCATGTTGACCTTAGTAGTGATTGTGGGTTATATTTTGATATAGTTAATAGAGAATCTAAGTCACTCCAACTTAGGTCTGTCCAATTGAACTCTGTCTGATTAAACTCTGTCCAATTCAATTCAGGCCAATTAATCTCTGTCCAGTTCAATTCAGTCCAATTAATCTCTGTCCAGTTCAATTCAGTCCAGTTTGCACAGCTGCTTGTGTTTAATGAATATAGACTCTTATCTGTATTCCAGTGGGAACAGTTTTGCCGTTCCAGTATACTACTTGATATCATGGCTAGTAAGGCATTTAACCATAAAATGATTTACAGTGGAGTACAAATGCTTATTTAATCATCTTTCTCTGAAATTGATACAGAGGACATTTGATAAAAATTCTATTGTAATTTCACAATGAGGCTTATTGGAATAGAACAATTGAACTGAATTTCAGAACTGATTAGTCAATATTTCTGTGTACATTGTCTGTAATATGGCCAATTGTGGGTCGTCTGTTTGGTAGAATGATGATTTTATGTTTACTTTTTGTCAAAGGTTTTTGTCAAATCTTTTGTCAAAGGTTTTTAGCTCTGCTGAGACTTTAGCTCGCAGAGCTTTAGGAGGGGGAAAATGTCTGTCCGTCTGTCTGTCCGTCTTTCCGTCAGTCTGTCAACATTTCTTTAAAAATCTTCTTCTCCAAAACTACCAGTACTACATCTTTTATATCTTATATAGAGGTAGATATATAGGTGAAGATTCAGATTCCTTCAAATCTTAGTGATGTAACCATTGACCTTAGTGCAGTGACTTTGAGGTCACAAATTTTGTACTGAGCATATCTCAGCAACCACTTATTACAGAATATTAAAACTTGGTATGCAGAAATGTCTGATGTTAAAGCTGTGCCTTGTCATACAATTTTAGTCATGTGACCTTTGACCTTGACATACTGACCTTGAATTCAAAATTTGTGAACATGTCACATCACAACCATCAGAGGTGAATAAAAAAACACTTCATATCTGTTATATACTAACATTATCTTTAAAAATCTTCTCCTCCAAAACTACCAGTAATATTTGTTTCATATTTAATACAGAGGTAGATAGAGAGTTGAAGATCCAGATTCCTTCAAATCTTAGTGATGTCACCATTGACCTCAGTGCAGTGGCCTTGATGTCACAAATTTTGTGAGGAGTATATCTCAGCAACCACTTATAAGAAGAAATTAAAACTTGGAATACAGAAATGTCTTAGGTCATAGCCCTGCCTCGTCATACTTTCTTAGTCATGTGACCTTTGACCTTGACATATTGACCTTGAATTAAAAATGTGTGAACTTGCCACATCACAACCATTAGAAGTGAATTAAATGCACTTCATATCTGTTATATACTAACACTATGTTTAAAAATCTTCTCCTCCAAAACTGCCATTAATTTATGTTTCATATTTTATACAGAGCTAGATAGAGAGTTGAAGATTCAGATTCCTTAAATTCTCAGTGATGTCACCATTGACCTTAGTGCAGTGACCTTGATGTCACAAATTTTGTAAGAAGCATATCTCAGCAACCACTTATAAGAAGAAATTAAAACTTGGTATACAGAAATGTCTTAGGTCATAGCCCTGCCTCGTAATACTTTCTTAATCATGTGACCTTTGACCTTGACCTTGACATATTGTGTGCATGCAAAATCTCACAACCATTAAAAGTGGAGCAGACTTGAGCAGATGATGATTTTGACCAATCAAAATGCATGTTACATATCAAATTTGGCCCCAACTTGTTATCTTGATTCTCATTGGCTATGTTATTCAAAATGGCAGCCTCCTTGACAACTCAGTGATAGCTATTAGATTTATGAAAAAATCATGACAAAATGTAAAAAGAACTGAGTCTAATGGAAAATAGATAGAATTAGACCTCAGAAAATATAACATCTTGCCTACTTTGGGATCTTGTATGGAAAATCATAACCTGGTTGCTTGTTGTACTTAACCTCAGTTCATGTGTTTTCATTCAAGTCAGCAGAGCTATCGACCCATGGGGTTATGTTTATAGCATATGCTTCAAATGTCAGGTGTCACGGGAACTCATTTCTATAGCAGTGAATATCATTGGATCTTTAGTTCCACTACAGCCAGTGTTCCCAAGGACTTCATGAAAGTCCCCTGGTTATAAGAATTGTGTTTAATTACTATTCTAATAATAATATCCCATATCAAAATGATTAAGGATGCAGAGCATCGCTGGTGCACATTGGGTGCAGCTACAATCCTTTCTGTTTGTTTGTTTGTTTGTGGTTTTACATCACATTCAACATTATTTCAGTCATTTCGTGAAGACCTTCTTGTAGTAGATATAGTGCTGCCTCACTGAATTGTCATGTCGCAGGTCCTTGACATAACAACCCACCCGGTCACAGATTTACAAGGACAACGGCTTAACCCTTTAAGCATGGGCCTCAGCTCATATGGGAAATTCTATCAAAAGTTCAATCTCGGCACGGCCGGGGATCAAATTCATGACCTTTGGATCACCATAGAGGAACTGGTGCTAATAAGGTGGCGCTCTAACCAACTGCGCCACGGCGCATGGCCCCTTTCTACTGAGTTGGGCATATTTTACTCAGATTACATGGTTTGCCCATATTATTTGGTTCCATTAAAACACAAATAACCATGTGTCTTCCATACCATAATATAGTGAGGCGACGGCAGGTATGTTTGAGGTTATATTATCAAAAGAAAACATTAATTAAAAACAAATTTAAAGTATTGAATACGTTGCATTATGATAATTGGATACATATTTGTCCATAAGATCTTTTAGTCTGGCAACCGAATTTTGTTTTGTATGTTTTTTTTTACATTTACCTAAAATATCATAATTGATGTCAAAGGGAATGCCGAAGTAAATTTGTTCTTAATATGTGTGATTTAAATGACCCACATTGGAATATGTGTTCTCTTGCAATATGCATATATCCAATACAAAACATGTGGAAAAATATCTTGCGGGTTTTCACTTTGTTGCACATGCAAGTTTAAAGAAAACAAATTTTAACTTCACAAAAGAAATATTGCAAGAGAGCAAATGGTAACGTTTTCATTTTCTAAAGATGTTTTGCTATCTTAGCATTGCATGGATTATATTCTTTACATTTTAGGATATACATGTACTTAAATATTTATAATTTGATTTAAAGCATTTCATTGACAGATGGTCAGTGCAAGTGTTCTCGTGCCCTCAGATTATATATAGTAATACTACATTTGTAGACACATGGCTGAGATCAAACCTATTGTTATCATTTGGTTTGCGGATAACTCATGTTCCCATCAAAACATCGTTGTAAAGTGTGATGGAAAATATATGGAAAATTAAAATAAAATCATTATACCCGAACACATTATAAACTGACCTCCTCTTTTACCTTATTCAGCTATTCCAGATAGTCCTTGATATCTTTGGTTTTTGTATCCAACATATAGCCTACCCAAAAATGTATACCTTTAGGCTGTGTTTCCATATGTGCAGTCCGTGATGCAGTGCGCAGTGCAGTGCGTCATGCAGAGCATCATGCGGTGTGTTCACGTGTATGCGTCAGTTTTGTGATGTTTTCATGGTCAAACTTCTAATTTGTCGCCAAAATTAGACTTGCAACCTACGGGAAACCTATGCGTCACTCTATGCAACATATTTTCATGCGCTACCCTAATAATAATAATTATAATAATAAACATTTATAAAGCGCCATTTCAGACTATGTCTGCTCGTAGCGCTTTTGAAGATAATGTTTAGTGTATAAATAAGTTTAAGTTTAGATTTAAATTTGTCTAAATTTCTGCAGTTTTTCACTTCAAGCGGCAGGGCATTCCAGGTTTTGGGTGCATATGATGCAAAAGCACGGTCCCCATATGTTTTCATATTAGTTTTCGGTACCATATATTCATTATTATCTGCAGACCTGAGGGATTTTGCCCCATTCACCCTGAGCTTTAATGGACATGTCATATAGCTCTAAAAATACATGGGATAGGCTAAAAGAAATGTCAGCACCCTCATATATGCCCAAAATATTTTGAAAATAATATTTGACCTTGAAATGACCTTGAGTACAGAAAACTGAGAAAATCAACAGTTCTTCAGCTTTAATCAACATTGTTTGAATCTGTGAGTCAGTATGAATTCAGCAATGCAAACTGCATGAAAAAATATTAAAGACTAGTGATTTTATGAGCATTTTAAGATTGTGACGTCAAGGTTACGGCTGTTATAATGTAAAGTCTGTGGGAAAAAATATTCCAACTCATTCAAGTCAGTATAACTGGCAATGAACTTTAACTATCAATTAGGTCTGGTTTGTTAATTAATGGTCACCCTTCTCCTGAAGATTTCAACTATCAAATACAGTAATATCAATGAACAAAATTTTGCCCGGGGTCTTTTTTTCACAGGGATCAGTGAGAAATTCAGCGCATTGGATTATATTGGGCATTGAAAAAAAGAATAATTCTATGAAAAATCTTCCTGGCAAAAAAGTTTTTCATCACAGACTTATGGAAAAGACATTATTTTATTGCAGAGTATGTGTACAAAGAGAGATAAACCAGACCTAATGCATTTATTTGAAATTTAAGGATATTCTACTACTATATATAGCTATTTCTGAGATTTTTAGCTCTGCTGAGACTTTAGCTCGCAGAGCTTTAGGAGGGGGAAAATGTCTGTCGGTCTGTCTGTCCGTCTATCCGTCTGTCCGTCTGTCCGTCCGTCTGTCAACATTTCTTTAAAAATCTTCTTCTCCAAAACTACCAGTACTACATCTTTCATATTTTATATAGAGGTAGATATATAGTTGAAGATTCAGATTCCTTCAAATCTTAGTGATGTCACCATTGACCTTAGTGCAGTGACCTTGAGGTCACAAATTTTGTACTGAGCATATCTCAGCAACCACTTATTACAGGATATTAAAACTTGGTATGCAGAAATGTCATATGTTAAAGCTGTGCCTTGTCATACAATTTTAGTCATGTGACCTTTGACCTTGACACATTGACCTTGAATTCAAAATTTGTGAACATGCCACATCACAACCATCAGAAGTGAATAAAAAACACTTCATATCTGTTATATACTAACACCATGTTTAAAAATCTTCTCCTCCAAAACTACCAGTAATATTTGTTTCATATTTAATACAGAGGTAGATAGAGAGTTGAAGATTCAGATTCCTTCAAATATTAGTGTTGTCACCATTGACCTTAATGCAGTGACCTTGATGTCACAAATTTTGTAAGGAGTATATCTCAGCAACTACTAATAATAGGATATTAAAACTTGGTATACAGAAATGTCTTAGGTCATAGCCATGCCTCATCATACTTTCTTAGTCATGTGACCTTTGACCTTGACACATTGACCTTTAATTCAAAATTTGTGAACATTCCACATCACAACCATTAGAAGTGAATTAAATGCACTTCATATCTTTTATATACCAACACTATTTTATACAGGGCTAGATAGAGAGTTGAAGATTTAGATTCCTTCAATTCTCAGTGATGTCACCATTGACCTTAGTGCAGTGACCTTGATGTCACAAATTTTGTAAGGAGCATATCTCAGCAACCACGTACAAGAAGAAATTAAATCTTGGTATACAGAAATGTCTTATTTTAAAGCTGTACCTCGTCATACAATTTTAGTCATGTGACCTTTGACCTTGACACATTGACCTTGAATTCAAAATTTGTGAACATGCCACATCACAACCATCATAAGTGAATAAAAAACACTTCATATCTGTTATATACTATCACTATCTTTAAAAATCTTCTCCTCCAAAACTACCAGTAATATTTGTTTCATATTTAATACAGAGGTAGATAGAGAGTTGAAGATTCAGATTCCTTCAAATCTTAGTGATGTCACCATTGACCTTAATGCAGTGACCTTGATGTCACAAATTTTGTAAGGAGTATATCTCAGCAACTACTTATAAGAGGATATTAAAACTTGGTATACAGAAATGTCTTAGGTCATAGCCATGCCTCATCATACTTTCTTAGTCATGTGACCTTTGACCTTGACACATTGACCTTTAATTCAAAATTTGTGAACATTCCACATCATAACCATTAGAAGTGAATTAAATGCACTTCATATCTTTTATATACCAACACTATTTTATACAGGGCTAGATAGAGAGTTGAAGATTTAGATTCCTTCAATTCTCAGTGATGTCACCATTGACCTTAGTGCAGTGACCTTGATGTCACAAATTTTGTAAGGAGCATATCTCAGCAACCACGTACAAGAAGAAATTAAATCTTGGTATACAGAAATGTCTTATGGAAAAGCTGTACCTCGTCATACAATTTTAGTCATGTGACCTTTGACCTTGACACATTGACCTTGAATTCAAAATTTGTGAACATGCTACATCATAACCATTAGAAGTGAATTAAATGCACTTCATATCTTTTATATACCAACACTATTTTATACAGGGCTAGATAGAGAGTTGAAGATTTAGATTCCTTCAATTCTCAGTGATGTCACCATTGACCTTAGTGCAGTGACCTTGATGTCACAAATTTTGTAAGGAGCATATCTCAGCAACCACTTACAAGAAGAAAATAAATCTTGGTATACAGGAATGTCTTATTTTAAAGCTGTACCTCGTCATACAATTTTAGTCATGTGACCTTTGACCTTGACACATTGACCTTGAATTCAAAATTTGTGAACATGCCACATCACAACCATCATAAGTGAATAAAAAACACTTCATATCTGTTATATACTAACACTATCTTTAAAAATCTTCTCCTCCAAAACTGCCAGTAATATTTGTTTCATATTTAATACAGAGGTAGATAGAGAGTTGAAGTTTCAGATTCCTTCAAATCTTAGTGATGTCACCATTGACCTTAATGCAGTGACCTTGATGTCACAAATTTTGTAAGGAGTATATCTTAGCAACCACTTATTAGAGGACATTAAAACTTGGTATACAGAAATGTTTTAGGTCTGTGCCTCGTTATAATTTCTAAGTCATGTGACCTTTGACCTTGACACATTGACCTTCAATTCAACATTTGTATACTTGCAAAATCTCACAACCATCAAAAGTGAATAAACATATATCAATGGCCTTTGAGCTATGCATATCATTGCTTTTTACCCTCAGCCCCTGATGTAATCAGGCTGAGGGTATTGCAGTACTCCTGGCGTGGGTATGTATGTTTGTGTGTGTGTGTGTGTGTGTATGTGTGTGTGTGTATATGTGTGTGTGTGTGTGTGTATGTATGTATGTATGTATGTATGTAGCGAACATCCTTGTCATCGCGATAACTTGAGAACAAATGATGACAGCTTCATGAAACTTGACACACATAAGCATCTGGTGAAAACCTCGAACGAGTTCGATGGACGGCTACCTTGACCTATTTTTCAAGGTCACAGGTACAATTATGTGAAATCCCAAGAATTGCAATAACTTAAGAACGAATGATGGCAGCTTTATGAGATTTGACACACATAAGCATCTGGTGACGACCTCAGAATATTTTCTATGAAACATGACCTTCATCTACTTTTCAAGGTCACAGGGACAATTATATGAAATCATCCTTGTCATCGCGATAACTTGAGAACAAATGATGACAGCTTCATGAAACTTGACATACATAAGCATCTGGTGAAAACCTTATATGAGTTCGATGGACGATGACCTTGACCTTTTTTTCAAGGTCACAGGAATAATAATGTGAAATCCCAAGAATCGCAATAACTCCAGAACGAATGATGGCAGCTATATGAGATTTGACACACATAAGCATCTGGTGAAGATATCATAATTTTTTCTATAAAACATGACCTTCATCTCCTTTTCAAGGTCACAGGGACAATTATGTGAAATCATACTTGTCATCGTGATAACTCAAGAACAAATGATGGCAGCTTCATGAAACTTGACACACATAAGCATTAGGTGAAAACCTCGGACGAGTTCAGTGGACGGCGACCTTCACCTACTTTTCAAGGTCACAGGGACAATTATGTGAAATCATCCTTGTCATTGTGATAATTCAAGAACAAATAATGGCAGCTTCATTAAACTTGACACACATAAGCATCTGGTGAAAACCTCGGACGAGACAGATGGACAGTGACCTTGACCTATTTTTCAAGGTCACAGGGACAAAGATGTGAAATCCCTAGAATCACAATAACTCTAGAACAAATGATGGCAGCTTTATGAGATTTGACACACATGAGCAACTGTTGAAGACCTCAGACATTTTTCTATGGAACATGACCTTCACCTACTTTTCAAGGTCACAGTGACAATTATGTGAAATCCCTATCATTGCTATAACTCGAGAACGAATGATGGCAGCTTTATGAGACTTGACACACATAAGCATCTGGTGAAGACCTCAGTGAAGACCTTCACCTACTTTTCAAGGTCACAGGAACAATTATGTGGTGCAGTGACGTTTTGTTCACTGATATTGTGTGGAGTGAATGTTGTGCAATAAGTTACCAGGGCTGAGGGTTGATGCATCTCTGATGCCTATGTTTTGAAATGTTTTTGAACATTTCTTCCTAAATGATCATTTAAATCCTTTTCAAGAGCAGAATTGAGCAGATAGTGATTTTGACCAATCAAAATGCATGTTACATATCAAATTTGGCCCCAACTTGCTCTTGATTCTCATTGGCTATGTTATTCAAAATGGCAGCCCCCTTGACAACTTTTTGAAAAAATCACAAATTTTGTGCATGAAATATTGTATTGGTAACATGATAATGATTTGCAAAATATTAATGAATATCTCATCAAAACTGAATTGGGATCTTGTATGGAAAATCATAACCTGGTTGCTTATTGCACTTTATCTCAGTTCATGTGTTTTCATTCAAGTCAGCACAGCTATCAACCCATGGGGTTATGTTTTACATTTCTAGAGGCTAAACCCCACACCGATAGCCTCTTTGTACACATAAAGCATTGTACTTTATTAAACTCGGACAGTAGACTGTAATAATAATGTGAATCAAATTACACATAAAAAACAATTCTCATTCATAAATAAGACAATTTTTTTAAACTAATATTTGATTTTTCAGAAATATTTATAATCATACCCACTGCAACTAAAGTTGGACCCTACCAGTGCTAACGATATGACCACTAAGGCTTGCCCAGTTTTAAGTATTGATAGCTGTGATAGGTACCCAGGCGCACAACCATTCTGTACCTTCCATCTCAATAAAGCTATTTTAAAATCTATTCTTGCCTCCACCGGCAACCAATGTAACTCCATCAGCTTGCCAGTTATGTGGTCATTCTTCCACATTTTCCCCACTACCCTGGCTGCAGAGTTCTGCAATTTTTGCAATTTAGCTATTTCATACTAGTATTTAGGCATTCCTGCTAACAAGGAGTTACCATAGTCTAGAGTTGATGTAACAAATGCATGTGCCAGGGTATTTGCATCTATACAATACAGTTTTGTTGTCATATACCTACTCTTTATTGTCCCTTGTTTAATGTTCCTTTTAACTACTTTAGCAAAAGTCATATTGTTTCTTGGTTGATGATTTGGCTGTTTCGACTAGTTTGGCTTGTGGATGAAATACTATCATTGTTAAACTCCCTCAAGATTTCATATGGTTTTTTCACTGGTATAATATTTGAACGTGAGGAATCTGTCCTTGTCCTATGGAGGCATGGGTATGCCTTCTTCACATTATATGGAATAATTGAGTTTATGTCATTTCCATTTTTAACTAATTTTACATAAGATGTCCTTTGCATATAAGGTTTGAATGAGTAGAGAGGTTTAGTTATTTTTTTGTTCAATAATGAAATAGTAAGGTTTATTGGGTTTTTTTAGCGATATAATAATTTAAGAATGTGAGGAATCTGTCTTTTTTTCCATTAATTTTCATATGCTTTTTAGAGAAATTAATGTCTAAGTAATTGGTATCGGTATAACAATTTCTTATGTTATTAATTGGAAGTTTTAATGGTATTTTTGGTTTTACTGGTATTTTTAGTGGTATAATTGAGAAAGTGCCTTTTTACCATTGATTGCCTTTTTGAGAAAGTATTGTAGAAATTGGAATAAGAGGAGGCATGAGTGTGCCGCATTAACATTACATGAAATAATAGAGTTTTTGCCATTATCCTTTTTAACTATTTTTGCATGTGAATTTCATTGAGATTTGAATGGGCTTTACATGGGATAATATTTTACATGGGATAATACATTTTGAGTCCACGCCCCGAAAACACCCTCATCTATCAGGGGACCCCTTCCTGGGGTGCAAGATATTTTTATTTGTGGCCATAATGCAATCAAATATAACTGTTCACTCAATACTCTCTCCTGAGAAATAGAATTATTCTCACTGTTCACTCAATATTTCCCACCAGGAAATATTTCAGCTTCAGTATAGGTATCAATATTAATTTTATATTCAGTGGAGAAATACTATTAGACTTTTGCTTTGCATATGCAATTCAATGTTATACGCACCTGGTTTATATACGTTTATATATACTTATCCAACGATGGTGCTGTCTTCAACTTAAAGATTTGAAGGTGTTTATCAAGAGCTCAGGCTTGGCACGTCTGCACTGCTCGACAGGCAGGCCCCTATATCCATATATACCCTATGCGAAAGGCTATGCGTCAATTTGCTTACGGACGTCATTATGGACAGCAATACGCATACATGGAAACACCTGCATTGTTCAGTGTGGTGTGCGAAAAAAAAAATGACGCGCTGCATGACGGACTGCACAAATGGAAACACAGCTTTACAGTTTTATAAAAAGTTAGAATAGAAAGATGAATCAACTTGCACTGCTTCTGTCTTGATGTTGTGAGCAAGATGAACACGGTGACGTCATAGCTACGTCATACAGGAAAGCGACATCATTCAGGAAAGTCATGGTAGCATCATAAATTATTAGTATCGAATACTGCTATTACCACCTCCCTCTGTTCTGCTTAAAATACCAGTTTCAGGCTATTTTGACGAATAATAAAAGGGAATTTTTCAATGACCCCAAGATCAAGACCAAGATATTATTGTCATTATCTTGTATTTGAAGATAAAATGTCATTGGTGATAAAAATGATTAGTCATTCTATATATATCTATATATATATATATAGATATATATATATATATATATATATATATATATATATATATATATATATATATATATATATATATATATATATATATATATATATATATATATATATATATATATATATATATATATATATATATATATATATATATATATATATATATATATATATATATATATATATATATATATACACACACACACACGAATGAATGACGTAGCTATCATATATATTATATTATATCTTCATGATGCCTTCAATATTATATATATTATATCTTTATGATGCTTTCAATATTAGAGGAAGGCACTAAAATTATTTCTTGAATATGTATATAAATTGGAGAATGTGTTCTATTTTTGGTGCTATTTATGCTGGGTGAAAGTGACACCACATACCCACTGCAATAGGAAGTTTTGTGCTACCCATTTCATGCTCAATGTCTCCCATTTCTAGTGATTGCATTATATTTCACTTAAATATCTTCAAAGATGATTGAATGCACTTCTATATTTTCAAGGTGTTTCAATTCACTTATATATCTTCAAGATGCTTCAATGGACTTTGTTGATATTTTGTGTTGTCAAGATTATTTACATATCATATTGATTTTATAAACGTTTATGTTTTTACCACTTTAAGGCACTGAATAACCTTAGTGGTTGATGTGCCTCTAAGCAACCATTCATTCATTCATTCATTCATTCATTAATTCAATGCACTTATATATCTTTGAAATACTTCAATTCACTTATATATGTATTTGAGATGCTTTAATTCACTTATATATTTTCAAGATGTTTCAATTCACTTATATATCTTCAAGGTGCTTCAGTGCACTTATATATCTTCGAGATGCTGCAATTCACTTAATATATATTTTCAAGATGTTTCAATGCACTTATATCCTGCTGGACATTCTATAGTTATTTGATGGTTAAAGACAAATTAAATGCTGTACTACATGATTCTCAATTGTAATGACCAATTCCTTGATTTTCACTAGTGCCTATCATCTGGGAAATTTAATCACTAGGTGTCACTTCAAATTGTTTGAGGGAAGTTGTCATTCAATGTATGGAACCTGTCAAAGAGAATTCCACCCACATTTGAATGATTGGACAGAGCTGACTGTAGGCTGCAAGCAGGCAAAGGAAATATTATCATTATGGTCAATTTTGTGCAAAGGCATAGACACATTTATCACAGGTTGGCCTATTAATAACAAAGATAGTTGAATTGGGTTTTTAACCCGATAAAGTGACTAAATCTGTTGTAGTTGAGATGAAGATGGCAGAGCAAGAGTGCCTGAAGCTTCTGTTTCATTATAAAGATGTATGTCATGTCCTATGGTTTATAGTTACCAACAAAGGGTCTTATTAGAATATGAAGTTAACTGATGTCCATGATAATCCTGCAATTAGGCCTCTTTGAATTTGATTCCTTGCAAGACCAAACCAATATAATTCCGATGCATATCATCTATACAATATGTTCACACTACGATATGTTGAAGTAAGAAAAGTTAATTTCATGTAATGCTTTAACCTACACTTAGATCAAATATTGACTAATAATCTCAATTTCACATTCTTCTCGGTTTTACTGAAAATAGTTGGTACTAGCTTGTGCTTTTTGCGGCAAATGATCTAACCAAATAAGATGAAACCCCATTTTTTTCTAATGGTATTGGTTTTGTATTTGCTTAGACGTGCTTTAATCTAAAATAACCAATTAAAGTAAAGCGACATTTTCATGACCGACTACACTCAGTTTTGTAAAAAAAAGAAAACAAAACAAAATCATTATTTTGCATATGAATAACTGATGGGAGAAATAATCAATAACGTGTTTCCATCGTTCAATAATTCTAAATTAAGAGAAAAGGATAAACCATTTTTCAATATGTTTTAAGACTTTTTGAGGCTGCTTCCACTAAAAGATCAAGGACTTGTACAGCATACTTAATTGGTTATCGTGTCTGGCCAATCTCTAAACAGGAGGCTATACGGTTATTATGGTGATCACTTATTTACATCATCATCATCATCATCATCATCATCATCATCATCATCATCATCATCATCATCATCATCATCATCATCATCATCATCATCATCATCATCATCATCATCATCATCATCATCATCATCATCATCATCATCATCATCATCATCAATATATCTAAATATAAAACTAATTGTTTTTCATTGATCTTTTATTCATAAGAAATGAGTTAGATCTGTGCATGAACAATAAGATATATGCTCCAAAATTATTAGGTTTAGGTATTATGTAATATATCAACTATATTGTCAGAGAAATGAATGCCATACATATATTATATGTTTTGAAGTATTATGAAATATATCTGAGATCATCTATACAATAATATCACAGACAAATACTATAATATATAATGCTGATTCTCATTGCTGCCCATCCCTCCTTATATATTTAAGGAAACTCTATTTAAATGCAGCTGAACCCCTTCAACATCAATTATTTTAAATAAGAAAGGCCAACACTGTCGTGAATGCTTGAAATCTAAATCCATGTGAAATAATAAAGCACCCTGCTATTCCTCTTTCTATTGCAAAATGACCAAAAGAATAATACAACCATAGTAACAAAAAATAAGACATAAACAGTTATTCTAAGAGGTTTTGAATATGATCAGAGCAGTCATAAGCCCATGGCTTTTGAAACATGATTTTTCTTATCAAGTGAAAGCTGCTTTGGAGTTTGATTCATTTGTATTTTATTGAAGACCAACATGAGAGATAGACAGCTTAGTTCTGGCAAATATTCAAGCACCGTTTTTAAAATGTAACACCACCAGACAGGTAATATAAATCAACATCTATTTTCTTCATACCATATATTATATATATATAAATATATAATGATAATGTCTTATATAATCAAATTTCAACAAAATAAAATTTACATGTTGACGAAATATAGAGAAATATGAATAATAATAATTTTGCATGTAATTCATTTTGTGACATAGGAATGTATGGAATGTTAAGCCACATTATATGCAGACTCGTAGATTATCTGTGTATGTCGGGGGGAATCTTTGTCAGCTGATGGTGTGGTGCTGCCGCTGGATGCAGACTCTCTTCCGTTTCCATAAATGTACTTCCGGGTCAATGTGATGCGTCGCGGGGATCTCGCACTCATTATCCGCTTGGGCGTACTCAAAGTGTACATTCCGTTTTTGTTGTAGCTTCCTTTCTGAAATATAAAGAGATAAGTATTCGGGACAAAACAATTTATAATTTTAAAGTTTATTATGATAAAATGAACAAAATTGTTTATTATGATAAAATGAACAAAATTGTAACTAAATAAATAAATACGATGTGAACAGAACTGGAGCTAAAATTTGAACAAAGCAAAGCAGATATTTGGTGACATTACTGGTTCTCGTCGGTAGTCAATACTGTCAATATCAGCGTTCATCTTGTCCGCCCATCCGGGATAGTAGTAACCAAGGCGACGCGTCTTCTCTATCATCTCGCAGCGCTTCTTCCATTTCTCCACTTCATCCTCCAGATCCATTATCTGAATAAACAACAATTGACCTTTATGACTGATAACGACCTTTATAACTGATAATGACCTTTATGACTGATAACGACCTTTATGACTGATAATGACCTTTCCTCTACTCTATCATGTCAACATCTGCCATATATGCTTAATCATTTGTTAAATTTTGACAAACATGTTTTACATGAATTAAGATTTCTATTATTCTAGATGAAAATGTGAAGGTTTGTTATATGAATATATACCTGTTGCTTATGGTCTGAAATCATCGACTCCAGTTCGGTAATTCGCGTATCGCGGTTGCGAATGACTTGTTCCAACTGCAGGATGAGTTTTTCCTTCTCATGTAGTTCAATGTCAGTTTCTCGCTTCAGCGACTTCAGTTTCACATCGAGGGTCTTTGACACTTTATCACTCGTATCAGCTTCCTGTATACAAATATGTTTAACATTAAATCTTATTAAATGTCAGGAACAATTTTGACGGTTACCTTCCCTTATGAACCTTTTTTATGCTGTGAGGGTCCATTGAGGGAGGGAACTGTAACTCAGTCAAGGAAAAATTTCTATTTATTACAATTTGGTAACAAATTACTTTCAACTTGTTTTTTTTTTTGGTTGCCAATGTGACTGTGTGTTACCTGTTTGCTCCTGACGATGTCTTCGGCCGCCCGCTGCAGTGCACTTTCCAGAACAATGTCTAACTCCACCATCGGCTTGTTGATGTTGAGGATTTTCAGACATCTTCCTCGCTCTTCGTCCCGCAGTTCTCTCTCAAACAAAAAGGAGGAGATGAGTTTCAGGGTATTTTCTACACTCTCATCCGCCAACTTGAAATAATCATGTTTATCATTCTCAATATCAGTGTCTTTGGTGAGTTCTCCGGGAGTTATCATATCATGTCCATACTGAGAAATGCGGGGTTTCTCAACCAGCATAAAGGCCTGGATTCTGATGACAAGATCCCGGAGTTGGCCATTTTCTCTATTCCTAGCATCGATGGCTTCCTGTTTTACCTTCTCGCTCTTCTCTAACTGGCGCCTCCACGCCTCCTTGGCAGACTGGTATCTCATTGCTAATATTGTCTGTATCTCTTTTTTATCTGTTTCAGATACTCTTTTGCTCCTGCCGAAGTATTTATGGCAGATGGCGCCACACTCCCTGTAGACATACTCCTCTACCTCGAGGTCCCCTCTCTCGGCCAGCAGGTCCACGTACAGCTCATCAGACAGCCAAGAGTAGCCTCGATCTGATACCACATCACATAACCGATCAAAACCCTCAACAGGGCCCTGTCCTACCAGCTCCAGCCACTTAAATGTCCTCCCGAAATCTGTCTGCTCTGTCTGAAAAGGGTAAAACAAAAATAAAGATATGTTATTTCACTGAGCGGTAATGTCTTTTTAGTACTATTATGTTGTTCATTGATTTTTATATATCTTGAACTGATGTATACGAAATAAAATGGTCTCAAAATTGTCATAAGATAAAATACAAGTCTTTGATTCAGATAAAGGATATAAGAATAATCGACCATTTCTTGAGATGATATGTAAAAAGTGACAGATAAGTTTTTAAAATCTGTGATTCCCAATAAGAGATAAGCACGAAGTCTCCATGTTGCCTTCGCATGTGAAAGTAAAACTGCTGGCAGTGGGAGTGGAACCCACCACCTCCCGTCCTTCACTTATATAACCAGTGTGAAAGTAAAACTGCTGGCAGTGGGAATCGAAAACCACCACCTCCCGTCCTCCACTTATATTCCTCAGTCACATTTGCGCCGATTTCAGTAAAGATGCCCGGCTGATGGGTATTTTTTTACAAAATCGGCCGGCAATTCAGATTGTGAGGGCACCGGGAGATCATCGACCACAATTGGGCATCTTTAAGACATTGTACGGGTCATTGGGAACTTAAGCTACAACATAAAAGTTGCCGGCGTTTCCCCAATGTCTCATAATCAAATATCATCTTAAAGTTCACGGCAGGCTCCCATGCGTGTCCCGCAGGTATATCTTAAGATCATCTTCGGGCTCCCGGTGGCATCGTACGGTGAAAATGGGATTTTTTTTATTTCATTTGTTCAGAGACTATCGTCAGATTATCCTAGGGGCTCCCTACGATATCATATAGACGTCTTTAGTATGTCCTTCACACGTCTGTCAAATGATATCGACGTTTTAAGAATATCCTACAGACGTCTGTCAATGAGACAGACGTTTTTACAGACGTCTGTGCTATTCAATCTTGCACGTGCAGAGCTGTCAGATTGTCATTGATAAAATCCGGCCGATGTTTACTTCCCGGTCGACACCCGGCGCAAATGTGACAGAGGCATTAACAAAGTTCACAGATTCATTGCAGGTAGAAAGGCACCAATTACCATTATTCACAGCATCAGCCAATCCATAAACGTGTTGCTGTATTCTCCACTTATCATGTGTATAGCATTTATGGATTACTTGGCATATGTGCTAGATTTGAAATGACAAAAGTCCTTAAAAGACGTGGATTGAATGTATTTGTGGTTTTAGTTACGCTTGGTGCCATTGTAGTGTATTACATTTCTAGTTAAAATGACTAAATATGTGTACAATAATAACTATATTGAGCCCATATCCATAATAATGACCCACAATTTCTTCTTCATATAAACATCAAACAAATATAAACATGTATAAACATTGAAAATCAAAGATATGTACGAAGAGACAAACACTTTTACACAAGAAATCAGATAAAGGGCATCTACTATTGGACTATTGTATAGTCACGTGCATTGGTATTCCATTGATCCTATTGGTTACCTGGCATTGTCACGTGTTACTAGGGTTGATGCCCTCTGTATGTGACTTTCATCACGAGGTATTCTATGGTAATGTATGTTTAAGATTGATGAAATGATTTATTGGCTACGCCATTTTCTCCACAATAGGTCTGACAGCCAATCAGATGTGTTCTTGTCGATAACTGTGCTTTCCCGTTATGCTCTTATCAACTTCACTTCAATTTTTCGAATTGTAAAGATAAAAAACGTTTCATGATATCATTTGATCACAAGAAATTATATTCAATAAATGCAGTCTCAAAACAACAAAAACCAACAAAACAACAAAAACCAACAAAAAAAAAAAACCCAAAACAACACGTCATGGCATCTTATGAGATAACAAAGGACAAGACAGATAGTTTATAACGTGCTATCTCTATCTGTTAGAAATACATCTTTGTGAATGTGTACAGCACATTATATATTGGCATTGGCTGTCTTAAAGATATTGTCTCACACGCGAAGAAAAATGACATCGGTTTGTATGCTCCAAACACATACTTTTGATAATCAATCATGTAAACATTTAAAAAAATCTTTTTAATAATTTAATATCAAATATGATATAAGCACACGCACATGCACACATACACGCACACGTACACGCACGCGTACACGCACATGTACACGCACACTTACACGCACACGTACACATACATGCAGACGCACGTGCGTCAAAACGCACATGCGTCAAAACGCTTTCAAAAAGTTTCGAAATTCTTACAAAATATGTGCGAAATCAATACATCATTTCTAAACTGTCCACAGCACATAATATTGCTTGTTATGTTTATGACGATGTATGAATTTAATCATACCTACAACCATATATAATCACTATCTTTTTTTTCTCATTTTTTCTTACTCACCATTATGCTTGTGAGCATATTATCCTTTAATAACTTCATCTGTTTGTATTGCTCCTGTGACTCCGGGCCGAAGTCCAGCAGGTCGGCCAGAATGGGCCTCTTCCTGCGGATCACCTCTCTCTGGAAGCGGTCCATCACCTCGACGGGCTTGCGGGCCTTCCCTCCCGGCACGGACGACTGTATGGACGCCTGGGAGCTGCGCCTCGTCTCCTGAACCTCGCCAGACATGCCGCAACTACTGTCAGAGTAATACTCTAAACAACTTGAACAAAGTTGTGATGCTATATGAGAAGATGTCTTTAGTGAGTGAGGTCAGATATATTTGTGTGTTAAGCTTGTGTTGTCAGGTACGGTTGGTAGGTACTGGAGGGTGGACTACAGAGCCCTGACTGTGAGATGCAGCGCTCCGGTACCATCTCCATGGCACTGGCCACTCATACAACATGACATGGTAACAGCCACCGCAGATTACTATCACATGTACATATATATATGTACGTATGTTGCTGGCAATATCTCCTGAAATATTCATAATCCCCGTTCAAGCAACTGTATCATTATTTCATGTTGCTTCATTTATTGCAGTTTTTGTTTTATTAATTGAAGATAAATTAAACATATTGATATTTTGATCAAGAGGCCAGATCGAATTTCTGTCACTTGGGAATTAAAAGATTTTATTTGAAAATAGTTTGTTTTACATCCCAAACCACATTACTATGTTTTTATGGCGGTAGTGGATGTGCCTGGTTAGTGGTTAGAGAGCCATTTAAGTTTTATTGTTAACGATGAATTATTCACAGGGAACGTTGCAACTCGTATAATGATTGGGAAAATTAATCTGAAAATGTACAAAATAAACAATATCCAGGAGGTAAATCATAGAATACAGTGCGGGAAACAGGAAGCACGTACACAAATCCACAACTGAACCCCAAAATATAAACCATAAAATCCACCACAGACCTCAGGAAATATTTCATAGAATATGAATGGAGTTGTGACGCCCATGAGATCAAAGGTGCAATGTGCGTTACCACAATGTGCGTTACAATGTGCGTGTCCGGTAGAGCCGTGTGAGACGATAACTTGTGACAGTTTTGACTGGTTTTTGACTGGTTTTTGACTGGTTTTAGACTGGTTTTAGACTGGTTTTAGACCGAGACTTATCACGAATAAAATCACTTTGTGTTTCTACTCCAAGTGGAGACGATTCTATATCATTTCAGAGGCATCCATGTCAGTGATTTCCGCATCATACTCCAAATTTATAAAAAAAAGTTCAATATTCAAATGCATTGATTCTCTTGAAACATTACGCAACTCTGTCAACTCACACAACGTTCACATTTAGTTCACATTGTCAATGCATTCATTCTAAGGCCTATGTGATACATCATTCTGTGAATTCCTAAAACAATCCTTCTACTGATGTTGTAAGCGTCCATTCCATTTAAAAGCATTAACACAACAAAGTTTCCACACATTGATGCAACATCCCCCCCCCCCCCCCAATAATCTCATATTCTAATAAAAAGTCTGTGTGCGTGTTTTATGCGATACCGATTAAGATTCCCCCAAAATGATATGTTTGGTTTGGATAATATTTATGAACATCTATGGACAATATTATAAAAAGAACACCCTTCTGTATCTAAATATAGTATTTTTATGGTCTTTGTTGTTTTGGAAAAACTTCTATGTACATATCAAATTAAGGTATTGCAATGAATAGTCTATTGACTAAGCACTATCCCAAATTTCACCACTAGATTTTCCAGCGCCACAGTCTAAAATGTGTAAGTCCCGGAAATTTGGATATTTGAAGAAAGCTTTCTTCCATTCTGCATTGGATTTATTAAATAGAGAAAGCATACTGTCGGGTAGCTCTCAATATCTCAATCATAATAGATATATGATAAAGATATTTTGTTTGCAGAATGAGCAATATTGATATTTGATTTGTGTAATAATGTTTCGGTTCGCATGAATGTGTCGCACACACTGTTACAAGAAACTGTAAATTATCAGTAACTTGTGCTGTATTTATATGTACAAAAAATCAATGAAAATAAGATCTGTCAATTTTAATGCATTACAGTAAAAGCAGTTCTGAATGTATTACAGTAAAAGCGACTCTTGATATACTACATATATATTACAGTAAAAGTGGTTATGAATGCATTACAGTGAAAGCGGCTCTGAATGCATTAGGGTAAAAGTGGCTCTGGATGCATTACAGTAAAAGTGGCTCTGAATGCATTACAGTAAAAGTGGCTCTGAATGCATAAGGGTAAAAGTGGCTCTGAATGCATTACGTTAAAAGTGGCTCTGAATGCATTAGGCTAAAAGTGGCTCTGAATGCATTAGAGGAACAGTTGCTGTTAAATCACAGGAACAAAATGTCGCTACAAATGTCTGTGGTAGGAATAGGACCTTATCATACGTTATGACTATGTACAGTGTACATATCTCACATTCATCAATGATAAGGTATTCCTCTAAATATTCCACAAATAATTCAAATTGCCACCATGTTTATCGATCAGAATACGCATATAAAAATCTGCAGGGTTCAGTTGATAGTAGCTTTTAGCAATAAAACGACATACTTTATTAGGTTAAATGTTAAACATACAATCTATTTGATGCAAAGACTGAAAGAACCTATACAGTTTAAAAGTGTTTGATCTATCATTTAGATATTTCTTTTTTTTTTTACAATTCCAGGATATATTTTTAAAAAAAGAAAATGAAACATGGAAAAACACGGAAATATGGCGGGTGATGACTATGATGAATGTAGGATATTGAGTTCCCTATCAAAGACCAGAAAGAACAGCACAATGTATGTCACCCAGTTAGCGCTGATTTGGAATATATCTAATTATATTTCTATAGTGACCGTAAGAGGGCACATTCTTTCTGATAGAGCGAGGAATTCTCAATAAATAATTGCACTTCGACAATGGCATTCAATATTTAATGCACAATCATAGTCAAAATTATAATCCATTTATATATTTATTATGATAAATGGTGATTTTGATATATGATGCAGATAGTGCAGAAAGCTCTTAAACTGCCAACGTTATAACAGATTCTCAGAAATTAATTTAAATACAGACTCAATATTCGTTATCAGGACGGGACTACCTAGGGTCTGGAGATCAGGGACAAGACAGGGTAGTGATTTAGCTGGCACTGGCCCTGTGTGCATTTATATGTCAACAGGTTCACCTCAGATTATGTTTGAGCATGGTATAAAGAGTAAAATCAGGATAGACATTCTGAATCACGCTAACAACTTTATCCCCAGCTAACCATTTTACGTTTTTCTCCGGTGTGAGCATATTGTGTTTTGGTGCTGAGCATATTGTAATCTGATGTTGTATGGACTGCGTTCTGAGCACGTGCTCAGCACGTTGTGAACTGACATTGTAAGGAAGTATAGATCTGTGAACCAAATCTAGTTACTCAATTGGCATTATCCCATCAGCAACCTTTTAGCATATCAACTACTGTACCGAGCAACCATTTTCTGCCATTTTCTGCAGTACTGTCACCTATTGGCCACTTTAATCACCCCAAGTGTTATTCTACGTTCTCATCACGTTGTTATAAAAACGTTGTTAAACAACGTGCTGACAACACTGGCAACACGTAAATGGACAATGATATCAGGTCTGACCACAACGTTATCCTCCAATGTGCTCACCACGTTGTTGGCACATTGTAACAAAAATGTTGTTAGACAACTTGCTGACAACAATGTTGTTAGGTCAAACCACAACGTTGTCCTACTTTCTCAGCATGTTGATAAACATGGAAAGAGAAATTAAGTTTTCAACTTACAAAATGGCGATTTTCTTAAAGATGATGGATAGGTGATAAACAACTAAAGAAATAATGCCTTAATCCACACTAGACTATCAACATTGATCGGATTGATACTGATTTTAAGAAAAAATATCTTCATTTCGGACATATCTCACATAAAATACTTTTATTAAGCTGAACTATTGTGACGAATGTATTTCATTATATCATATTTTGAAACTTGATTATTGAGGCAAATAGCCAACCAAGAATGATAATGTTGATCCATTTGACATTGCAGTTAGGAATTAGTCCCTATAATATAATATGGAGCTGATTGTAATCAAGTTAGGGGCAGCATCATTTCCAGGAACCAAGGCTGGGACAAACCTTCTTTTAGTAATATAATAATAATAATAATAATGATGATGATGATGATGATGATGATGATGATGATGATGATGATGATGATGATGATGATGATGCTTTCTGAATAAATAGGGGTAGTGGCAGCATCAGTGCCTGGAACCAAGGCTGGGACAACCCTTCTTTTAGTAATCAAGGTAGGGGCAGCATCAGTGCGAGGTACCAAGGCTGGGACAACCCTTCTTTTAGTAATCAAGTTAGGGGCAGCATCAGTGCCAGGAACCAAGGCAGGGACAACCCTTCTTTTAGTAATCAAGGTAGGGGCAGCATCAGTGCGAGGTACCAAGGCAGGGACAAACCTTCTTTTAGTAATCAAGGTAGGGGCAGCATCAGTGCGAGGTACCAAGGCTGGGACAACCCTTCTTTTAGTAATCAAGTTAGGGGCAGCATCAGTGGCAGGAACCAAGGCAGGGACAACCCTTCTTTTAGTAATCAAGGTAGGGTCAGCATCAGTGCGAGGTACCAAGGCTGGGACAACCCTTCTTTTAGTAATCAAGGTAGGGGCAGCATCATTTCCAGGAACCAAGGCAGGGACAACCCTTCTTTTAGTAATCAAGGTAGGGGCAGCATCAGTGCGAGGTACCAAGGCTGGGACAACCCTTCTTTTAGTAATCAAGTTAGGGGCAGCATCAGTGGCAGGAACCAAGGCAGGGACAACCCTTCTTTTAGTAATCAAGGTAGGGGCAGCCTCAGTGGCAGGAACCAAGGCAGGGACAACCCTTCTTTTAGTAATCAAGGTAGGGGCAGCATCAGTGCGAGGTACCAAGGCTGGGACAACCCTTCTTTTAGTAATCAAGTTAGGGGCAGCATCAGTGGCAGGAACCAAGGCAGGGACAACCCTTCTTTTAGTAATCAAGGTAGGGGCAGCATCAGTGCGAGGTACCAAGGCTGGGACAACCCTTCTTTTAGTAATCAAGTTAGGGGCAGCATCAGTGGCATGAACTAATGCTGGGACAAACCTTCTTTTAGTAATCAAGGTAGGGGCAGCCTCAGTGGCAGGAACCAAGGCGGGGACAACCCTTCTTTTAGTAATCAAGGTGGAAGCATGATATGGGAGGAAGTCAACAATTCTGTGTTAAAACCAACCTATATATATATATTGATCTACCCACATAAGAAACTCCATAAGCTCATTGAATAACAAGGTCAACTGACTTGAATTGTCAACTACCTGTGCTCCATGTTGGGAAACAGATCACAAAAAAGGATTTGGGATCAGGGCAGGAAGAATCTTAATGTGAAGAATCAGGGCTAGTTCCACCTCAACATTGGGATAAAGAGAGCATATTTACAAAATGTATGAACTGGACATAACTAAGATTTGTGTCAGGCCATGCCAATCACTACTCTGCATGGCAAGGTAGAGTCACATACTGCCTCTGCCACAATTGGCATCAAATGCGGAATACCTTTTCCTCACATTTGCATACAATTACCATACAGCTCTGTAATCTGTTGGCTCATGGTCATGAACAATGACAGAACTGTACATGTGACAATGACAGAACTGTACATGTTTACATGTCAATTTTCAATGTTCAACAACAATTTAGAATGGATCATTTATCGTTCAGGGAGGGGGTATATACTGGCAATCCGGGTCTATACATGCAGAGCCAGGCATAAACCCTGGGTCTACTCAGGAGAGTAGCCAATCACCAGTTTCATGTACTGTATTAAGGAAGGGTATTGAACATGTGTCTGTAGACTCATCATTTCCTGTTTATGTTTATTAGTTGTTTTAAATTGGTCGAAAATTCAGGTAAATATTCAGCACATTGAGTAAACATTTATTTCAGGTTGAGAGGAAATGATGATGTCATGGTTGAGGTCAAATGTGAACCATGAGTTCCCTGGCTGATAAAGATGTCCAGTGGCATGTGACTCACAACAAGGTGGGCGGAGTATTTTTAAAAACTGTTTAAGGAAACAAAGGCAAGTGGTAATGGTCAGTTTAGTCAAAAAAGCAAATAAATCAGGTTGAAATTTCAAAGAGTCAGGGCGTTATAAAAAATGTGTTAAATACCTTTCCCTAATACAATGCATGAAACTGATTATTGTCATAGCCAGACATGAAAGTAGAATATAAACATGCATGGGACCTGTGCCCATGGATACAACTTTGTTTTGAGAGTTAAGTTTAATTTGATGTTTATTGGATTCGGTTGAAGTCTCTCTACTAAATATGAGGTTGTTCACCTCATTAAAGCTCAAAATCACCTGAGGATTGGCCTAGGCAACACTATATTGCTTCATGAGGTATTTCCTCATGCATGGATGGATGTCATGGTATATAAACATGTCAGTCATGCTGGGGAAAAATGTTTTCAAAAATGATTCTGGATTAGCAATGAAGAAGTATCCATATCCATGTCTGTCCAACACACAAAGCACTGATCTGATTTGATTACATACATTGTAGTTCAGTAAATTGGAATCAGTGAGTGAATGTACATTTCATGCCTATAACATGGTGTAATCGATTTCAAATCCTCTAAATTTCATAATCATTCTTTCAAACAGTAAATAAATAGGAATATCAATGAGCCTCTGACAATTTAGTGCTTTGCTCACAGTGGGATTATAAAATAATCACCACAAGCAATATTGAATAGGTGGGATTATAAAATAATCACCACAAGCAATATTGAATAGGTGGGATTATAAAATAATCATCACAAGCAATATCAAATAGGTGGGATTATATAATAATCATCACAAGCAATATTAAATAGGTGGGATTATAAAATAATCATCACAAGCAATATTAAATAGGTGGGATTATAAAATAATCATCACAAGCAATATTAAATAGGTGGTATCATAAAATAATCATCACAAGCAATATTAAATTCGTGGGATTATAAAATAATCATCACAAGCAATATTAAATTGGTGGGATCATAAGATAATCATCACAAGCAATATTAAATAGGTGGGATTATAAAATAACCATCACAAGCAATATTAAATAGGTGGGATTATAAAATAATCATCGCAAGCAATATTAAAACGTAAATATATAATACTAATCTGGGTCGTCAGGTGAGCTTAGATTTTTATCATTGATGAATACTTGAAAGTCTTTCAATTAGTTTTGAGCTAAATTGTTTTCTTTAATTTATGACTGAATCAAACAAGTGACTACTATTATGAATCAAACAACCATTGTATTTATATTGCAAAGTGTTCAAGGTATATTATTTCATGCAATATTTTCACACATTTTCTTTTCAAAAATAGAACTCTACATTTTGAATTGCAGGCCAGCTGTTTACATAATAGACATGTCTCATTTCACGTGTTCAGCAATTTCATAGAGGTTAATTACAAATCATAATATTGTGCAAGCATTACACGATTCCCCTCCAAACAGGACTTCTTTAACATATCAGTCCCTGATAATAAAAAAGTGAATAAAGAATCCACCGAAATTCATGACTATTCATAACAATCTGGCTGTGAACTGATTGGTGAAAGAATAATTTATTATTTGTGCAGATTCTGATTGGTTATCAGCTCGGTTAAACAACCAATCACAGGTCGTGATCTGAGGTTTATCAAATCTGATTGTATGATGTTCTGGTGCGTTTGCTTCACATGGAGTTGTTGAGAAGTAATGAGAAGATTGGATATTACTACCGATGTTATGCAGCGTATGCATGGTCCCCTTTTATTTGAATGACTTTGCCCCGATGACTGAAATGAGTTTGAAAATGTGGCTAATATGTCACACATCGCTTGGCTAACCAAAACCGTATGATGTACATTCTTTGTCTTGACTGAAATTTAAAGGTTTTGTTTAGACAGAACTATGTTAGAATGATTGTTTTGCTAACCATGTGGTATGCATTGTTTGTCAGGATTGCACTGAGTGGAATGCATTGTTCAGCTATCCTGTGTTCTGTGACAGGAATTGTTCATCGATATCTGCGGTCATTAAAAGTCTTGGACAATTGGTGTCAATTTGTTTGTTCTAAATAGTGTACTGAGATCAGTGTGCTTACAAAACAGATGCAGTCATAAAATCAATAAATCAGTGAGGTGACCGACCACTACTGAGTGAATACGTCCCCTAACTGATGAGAGGACTAACTGATTATACAAGGTAAATAGTGATGCTCCCCTTAATAGATCCTGGGTTTATACCAGGCTCAGCAAGTCAAGGTCACTAATGTCTTTTCAAGTCAGACCTGGGAGACCATACCCAACACAAGCTTCTTTTCTGCAGCCGGTAAGCACAGAGTCAGATATTTTGCACATGTTGTTCCATGACCAATTGGCGTCATTGTCATGATTAGAAAGTGGGCACAGCAGCAAGTGTTTTCAGATATAAGTGACATGGAAACTAAAATAGTCAGAAAGACTAGTCAGGATACATGAGGGGGAAATCCTGACAAATAAACTCAAATAACAATGATATACTTTTCCAACCAGTTATTTATAATAACCACCCCCCACCTCATATTATAAATGATCCATTTTAAATTGCTTTTGTATCTATGAAATTGGCATGTTCATATGGACCTTCATGTGAACGGTTGTGTCATTGTGCATGAACATGAACAAAAACCAACCAATTACGCACCCGCTATATGTTAATTGCATTCTAATGCAACGCCACTTATATACCACATATATACTACATGCAGGTGAAAAAACATCTGATTTAGGGGTTTGCCATTAATTCTACAGGCTCCCAAATCGCCCCCGAAAAGGCCTTTTGACCCTTAAGACCCTAATAAGCCGATCCTGAATGGACAATCTTGTATCTTGTGCCAATGTTCTGTGCAGGGCCATTTTACCGTGCAAAATGGGAGTTAGCTGTAATATATGTATGTATCTGAAGCCACTGCCTAGGTCACTCTGTTGAGCCTTGCAGTGGTGCCACCTATATGTGAGTATGTGAACAACCCAGACCCAACCAGAACCAGAATAAACCAGATCCAACATGGCAACCACATGCTAGTTTGTCCAGTTATTTCATTAGCCGACATAAATCCAAAATCTGTTTGCAAGGATTAAAACCAGTAACTGATGATAAAATATAATCAAAACAGTGCTTTGAATTATTTGCTATATTTCTCTGTCACATTATTTTGCTATCGAATAAATATTTGACTCCGGTGAGAATGATTTTCATACAAAAAAGGATAATTAAAGTTCAAACACTTCATATTTTTACTGCCTCTGTTTCAAAACAGATTTGAACACATATTGAATAAGTCGAGCAAGCCGAAAGAGGCACAAATTATATTAATAATTCTCAAATATTTGTTTGAGAATATCAAGATAGGCATGTTTATCATTTGAATTCTTGGTGGTTATGGTGTGAATGTCGATTACTTTCTTGTTTTTCTTCCAGATTGTAATGTACAAAGTTCATGTGAACCCATCCAGATTGTAATGTAACAAACCAATTCCCCTTTTGTGTTTACAAATTTCCAAATGATTTTGTCCCCATCATTACATGACACCAAAGCCATATATTTGAAATCTAGTATGTTAATTGGAGTATCATAGAGCAATTAGATCAAATATACAAATAATATATGTGATCTTAATCCAAATCATTAATATTAATGAGACTAATTCAAATTATGATGATCATTGAACATTTAGACTGAAATAAACCCAAAATATTTACAAATCATTTACATTTTACATTAATATTAATGTTCTCTCCACTATAATCTCGTCATATCCTGCTTCTATTGACAAATGTGATCATTCATGTAAATTTACGATAAAGTCATTTTAGCTACCAAACATACAGTACAAGATGATAAAGTGTAAAAGTGCAATTTTATTACAGGTTTAAAATCTAAACATACATATATTTGTTTGTTTGGGGTTTCACATCACTTTCAACATTATTTCAGTCATTTCGTGGTGAGACCTACTTGTAGCAGATATAGTGCTGCCTCACTGAATTGTCGCAGGTCCTTGACATGACAACCCGCCCGGTCACAGATTTACAAGGACAATGGGTTAACCCTTTAGGCACAGGCCTCAGCTCATATGGAAAATTGTATTATGAGTTCAATCCCGGCATGGACGGGGATCGAACCCACGACCTTTGTATCACCACAGAGGAACTGGTGCTAATAAGCTGGCACTCTAACCAACTGCGCCACGGCCCGTGGCCTAACATACATATATCTCCGAAGACAAATATAAAATTTGATACAAACATTATGCACATGTAGATCTTTAATTTAGAAATGGATATTTACAGTTGTTGTCAGCTGATCATTGATAAGCTGAAATTGTTTTAAATGAAAATGGTTTTGTAAAAGACATTTCATTAAATGTGGTTTTTTTGCACAAGACATACCCCTCCACGCCCACGCACAAGTCACACATTGATAGCGATATTTCTGGAAGAAGCAGGACGAATTGAAAAAGTTTTCGCCGAATTTGTAGAAACGTGGAAAAAACATAGTGGAATACAATTAACGCAACAAACTACAGTATGTCAACACAATATTTGACAATTGTGTGATGTATTGCGAAAGGTTTAAACATTTTTAGGGTTTTGGTGATTAATGTACGAGACTTAAAGAGCACCAAGACGCCACTACGACTCCTGTAGTCTCACGACTTACGATGATCGCCATGATTTTTTTCAGTCATTTTAAGGCCACACATAATTTCGCCAATGTGTGGATTGGGCAACAGAAGTAAGTTATAAGGTGCCCTGGACTTGCCGGAGTGTTCTACTGTGGTGGTGGCTTTTTCTTCCAGAAATTAGAGCACAATTCGGGGCCATGAGTCGTGCCGTAGTTGGTTAGAGCGCCAGCTTATTAGCACCAGTTCCTCTGTGGTGATCCAAAGGTCGTGGGTTCGATCCCCGGCCATGCTGAGATTGAATTCATGATACAATTTCACATATGAGCTAAGGCCCGTGCCAAAGAGTTAACCCGTTGTCCTTGTAAATCTGTGACCGGGCGGGTTGTCATGTCAAGGACCTGCGACATGACAATTCAGTGAGGCAGCACTATATCTGCTACAAGTAGGTCTCATCACGAAATGACTGAAATAATGTTGATAGTGATGTAAAACCCCAAACAAACAAAAAGCACATAGTTTTGGATAATTCAAGTTGAATAATTCCCATTTCGTTATCTCCTTTGTGTGCTTTTTAGACTATACATTATGCTACTTGGCAGCACAATCTCTCTAATTGTCTGCCAAAACACCTTTAATAAAACCAGATGTTAAAATACTTTCTCCTTTCATAATTTAAATGATTAAACCCTAGACTTTGTAATCAAATATTTTCTCCTATCGTATTTCTCCTACATGTGTCATTTGAAATTAGAGGAGTCTTCCACTAAATCTAAATTATCCATTGGACACTTTGTCAACTTAGCTGACTAGTGATCTAGCGCAAGCACTTGCTCACTAAGGGTTTGCTAACAATGGGGAACTTTCAGATTGGGACCCAGGAGCGAGTTGGCTTTGAGGCCTGTACATTCGTGGTTGTCTATTGGTACCGACCCTGCAGACCACAAAAGTTAGCACATGAGCACATGCATGATGCTTGGCAGCAAAACATTATAATCCTGGTAGATGTGTTTAGGATGATTTCAGGAGGATATTTTGTTCGAATCACACTACTTACATTTAAACATACCCAATTTCTATCTCAAATTGCCTTTGATCTGTGTGATTTATGTAAATCAACTTTTTCTAAAAATTACATTTTTGGATAATGAATTTGAAACTGAGAGTGGTTTTGAATGTGCAGTTGAATATAGATATTTTACTGTCAGTAAGCATGCAGCCCTGTTTGACATCCATAATCACTTTGACCATCATTTCATGTGCCAATCTCGGTCCTGATGGTCTCATTAATTTTGATTTATTTTGTCCACTGATATCTGTTGATAGGATTATCGTCCTATACATGATTGATAGAACTGAACCATTGCCGTAAAGATAACATAGCCCAATGATGATCCTTACTTGATAGTACTGAACCATTGCCGTAAAGATAACATAGCCCAATGATGATCCTTACTTGATAGAACTGAACCATTGCCGTAAAGATAACATAGCCCAATGATGATCCTTACTTGATAGAACTGAACCATTGCCGTAAAGATAACATAGCCCAATGATGATCCTTACTGGATAGAACTGAACCATTGCCGTAAAGATAACACAGCCCAATGATGATCCTTACTTGATAGAACTGAATCATTGCCGTAAAGATAACATAGCCCAATGATGATCCTTACTTGATAGAACTGAATCATTGCCGTAAAGATAACATCGCCCAATGATGATCCTTACTTGATAGAACTGAACCATTGCCGTAAAGATAACATAGCCCAATGATGATCCTTACTTGATAGAACTGAACCATTGCCGTAAAGATAACATAGCCCAATGATGATCCTTACTTGATAGAACTGAACCATTGCCGTAAAGATAACACAGCCCAATGATGATCCTTACTGGATAGAACTGAACCATTGCCGTAAAGATAACACAGCCCAATGATGATCCTTACTTGATAGAACTGAACCATTGCCGTAAAGATAACATAGCCCAATGATGATCCTTACTTGATAGAACTGAACCATTGCCGTAAAGATAACATAGCCCAATGATGATCCTTACTTGATAGAACTGAACCATTGCCGTAAAGATAACATAGCCCAATGATGATCCTTACTGGATAGAACTGAACCATTGCCGTAAAGATAACATAGCCCAATGATGATCCTTACTGGATAGAACTGAACCATTGCCGTAAAGATAACATAGCCCAATGATGATCCTTACTGGATAGAACTGAACCATTGCCGTAAAGATAACATAGCCCAATGATGATCCTTACTGGATAGAACTGAACCATTGCCGTAAAGATAACATAGCCCAATGATGATCCTTACTGGATAGAACTGAACCATTGCCGTAAAGATAACATAGCCCAATGATGATCCTTACTTGATAGAACTGAACCATTGCCGTAAAGATAACATAGCCCAATGATGATCCTTACTTGATAGAACTGAACCATTGCCGTAAAGATAACATAGCCCAATGATGATCCTTACTGGATAGAACTGAACCATTGCCGTAAAGATAACATAGCCCAATGATGATCCTTACTGGATAGAACTGAACCATTGCCGTAAAGATAACACAGCCCAATGATGATCCTTACTTGATAGAACTGAACCATTGCCGTAAAGATAACATAGCCCAATGATGATCCTTACTTGATAGAACTGAACCATTGCCGTAAAGATAACATCGCCCAATGATGATCCTTACTTGATAGAACTGAACCATTGCCGTAAAGATAACATAGCCCAATGATGATCCTTACTGGATAGAACTGAACCATTGCCGTAAAGATAACATAGCCCAATGATGATCCTTACTGGATAGAACTGAACCATTGCCGTAAAGATAACACAGCCCAATGATGATCCTTACTGGATAGAACTGAACCATTGCCGTAAAGATAACACAGCCCAATGATGATCCTTACTTGATAGAACTGAACCATTGCCGTAAAGATAACATCGCCCAATGATGATCCTTACTTGATAGAACTGAACCATTGCCGTAAAGATAACATAGCCCAATGATGATCCTTACTTGATAGAACTGAATCATTGCCGTAAAGATAACATAGCCCAATGATGATCCTTACTTGATAGAACTGAACCATTGCCGTAAAGATAACATCGCCCAATGATGATCCTTACTTGATAGAACTGAACCATTGCCGTAAAGATAACATCGCCCAATGATGATCCTTACTTGATAGAACTGAACCATTGCCGTAAAGATAACATAGCCCAATGATGATCCTTACTTGATAGAACTGAACCATTGCCGTAAAGATAACATAGCCCAATGATGATCCTTACTTGATAGAACTGAACCATTGCCGTAAAGATAACATAGCCCAATGATGATCCTTACTTGATAGAACTGAACCATTGCCGTAAAGATAACATAGCCCAATGATGATCCTTACTTGATAGAACTGAATCATTGCCGTAAAGATAACATAGCCCAATGATGATCCTTACTGGATAGAACTGAATCATTGCCGTAAAGATAACATAGCCCAATGATGATCCTTACTTGATAGAACTGAATCATTGCCGTAAAGATAACACAGCCCAATGATGATCCTTACTTGATAGAACTGAATCATTGCCGTAAAGATAACATAGCCCAATGATGATCCTTACTTGATAGAACTGAATCATTGCCGTAAAGATAACACAGCCCAATGATGATCCTTACTTGATAGAACTGAATCATTGCCGTAAAGATAACATAGCCCAATGATGATCCTTACTGGATAGAACTGAATCATTGCCGTAAAGATAACATAGCCCAATGATGATCCTTACTTGATAGAACTGAATCATTGCCGTAAAGATAACATCGCCCAAAGATGATCCTTACTTGATAGAACTGAATCATTGCCGTAAAGATAACATAGCCCAATGATGATCCTTACTTGATGCCAATGTTATTCACAACCGGATATGGATGTTGACTGGGTATGTGGGGGCGGGGGGTGTAGGGGGGGGGGGGGTGATGTTGGAGCCAAATCACTCCGGTGTCCTAATCAGGACATCGTTACAAAGCAGGTGTTTGAACTACATCACTGATCAGCTAGGCAAAGTGTGATAACAAAATGTTCGTATCTTTGTTTATCAACAGGAAATATGGACATAGATTTATCTCAAAAGCGGAATCATCTTATAATGAATTATCATTAACTTTTATCTTTATGCTTGAAGAAAATAGGCTAATTTTGACGATGAAAAGTAGGTGAGAATGGTAATATGTAATGAATGAATGGGTATTTTGGTGGCTTCGCGACACATCAACTGTTAAGGTCATTCGGTGCCTAAAATTGTGAAAACAACATTAATTTTTATTTGAAACATGGTATATAAAATCAATACGATATGTGTAAAATCTTGATAAATTGGGCAAAACCCAATGCAAATATTGGTTCACTTGGGGGTAAATGTATTGAAAATATTGTTAAAGTATGTGTAGAGTTATTCTGACTACAAAGGCCCCTAAATGTATATTCAATATATTCAATGGAACTTTGCCTTGGACTATATGGGATGTAATTAAAATAGAAGTTCTGTTGTGTGATCTGTCCGTTGCCTCAATTAGGCCAACTTTGTTATAAGGTACATATGCCTTAAATGTTTGAATTATCTTTGATTTTAGTTTCTTTTAAACAAATGACAAATGCATTATATGTTTGGGCTAATAACTCCAGATCTGGCCCGTTTTCCTAAAATCCTCTGCAATTCCATTGTATGATATTGCCAATTGCCATGTTATGAATAATGAGAATAAATAGGATTTAACACATTCACTATTAAGCATATTATTTTGTTTTGAGTGCACAGAGGTAAATTGAATATCAGGTGGATTATCTATTTCCATCTTTTTGAATTAATTATGTTCATTTGCCTTTCTTTAATATTTAGCAAAAGTGATAGTGACTGCTTGAGTCTCAGTGGCTGATTTTTATGTTTGCAAAAAAGGAATAATTATTGTCACTGGTCGGCCAGATAATTTCAGTCTGAATTGATAATGTTTCTTTGGTCTTTAATGTATCTGCATAACACGTCTCTGAAGTGTGTTAACATTTCAAAAGGAAGGACAATGTGAACATAATAGGTGATTACCTTAACAATTCACATTATTTACATTAATCAGGAAAAAAATATTTTTTCTAACTTTTGCGCCATCCTATTTTTTAATAATAATTGGTTTGCATTGGGAACATCCTGATTCTTCAGTTCATCCACTATCTCCCCAGAATCTCCTGACTGGACATCTTATTCCTCCCTTTTATTAATGAGGGTTTTGTTATCTGTGGCTAAGGAACTGTGGTCGACATTTGGCATTTACCACCTCAATATGGATTTTATTTACTGTTTGTAGCTAAGCTCTGTAAATGTGGAAATTATTGCCAAAATATATTCAGTATTTGAGCTTTCCATAATGGAAATAAAGGCCATTTTCCATTCTATTTGTAATAAAGTCGTTGTCAATCTCATTCTTTGGTTGTTTTTTTGTTTTGTTTTGTTCTATCATCAGTTGGGTCTTCTAACCACCACCAAGCCCACAAGGAGACACCTTTCCGGGCTGATAAATCCAAGCCCTGAAACAGATATTTTATGTGATTTGCTTTTAGAATAAAAACTCCACCCTTTCAGATCCTCCATAAAGGATGGCTGTCAGACCCAAAGGAGGAGTAAAAGAAATGAGTGTGAACTTGTAAGAAGATATATGCATAACTGGAACAAAACCACTGTCCATAGGATGTTACTGTAGACCAACAGACAGAAATATATCTAATGTCCATGACCTCAATGCGTCTCTTGGGAAGATCCTCCAGTCTGACGCAAATACTCCTGTTATAACAAAAATCAATGCAAAAGCCAGACCAGAAAAAAACAAGAAATGTGTTACTGTACAACAAAGGTGACACGAAGGCAATTAAACAAGACATGCATTTTATGAAGATGAGATTAAAGATTCAATCTCCCTGTTGAAACCCTTTTATGAAGATGAGGTTAAAGATTCTAATCTTCTAGTTGAAACTCTGAACAGTTGAGAGAATCCCATGATGATTATGTTCTTGGAATGCTTGATTTACTGGACATTTCATTCAACAGATCATCAATAGGAAAAAGGTCCTGGAACTATATTAGATCAAAACGCAAAGATACAGTTGGGGTACAGATGGCACGATAAAGAATGGCAATGTCAAGGCAAATAACATCACTCGCTTGGAGCGTTTCACACCTATGTCATCTAGTGAAGACCAGTTGGTCAAGAAAGTGGCAAAGATGTGATTTGTACTAAGATGTGATTTGTACTAAGATGTGATTTTTACTAAGATGTCATTTGTACTAAGATGTCATTTGTACTAAGATGTGATTTGTACTAAGACGTGATTTTTACTAAGATGTGATTTGTAATAAGATGTGATTTGTACTACAATGTGATTTGTAATAAGATGTGATTTGTACTACAATGTGATTTGTACTAAGATGTGCCAACAACGTGGTAAGCACGTTGTTACTGACAACATTGTCCTTCTACGTGCTGACAACGTTTTTGTACCAGTGTGCTTACAACGTGGCAAGCATGTAGAAGAAAATTTGTGGTAATTAAATTGGCCAATAGGTGGCTGCAGTACTACAGAAAATGATGACCTGTAACAACTTATTTGCTAGGTAATTCAAAGTTATATTGAATTAAATGGACAAGACGTAGTGTTCTGAATGAATAAAATAAAAAAAATAAATGATCATCTCTTTGGTTGTGATACAAGCTTATTGTTATTATCAACTGTAATATATATCCATATAATTTCAGAGAATGTAAAAAAATCAGCATAATATGCCAGTTGACATGCTAGAGGAGGTTGCTGATGGAATAATCCCAAATGAGTGACTAGATTCAAAGATAGCCGAGTTTGTTCACAGCTGAATATATATGTACCGTACATATACGGTAGATATTCACATGCTTGCAACATGCTGACCATATGCTTACATCGCTTTATCACAGTATGTTCAAAACATTTTTTGGTGTACACAGGCCATGGCCACAGGCCATGGCGCAGTTGGTTAGAGCGCCAGCTTATTAGCATCAGTTCCTCTGTGGTGATCCAAAGGTCGCGGGCTCGATCCCAGGCACTGCCTAGATTGAATTCATGATACAATTTCACACATGAGCTGAGGCCCATGCTAAAGGATTAACCTGTTGTCCTTGTAAATCTGTGACTGCGTGTGTTGTCATGATAATTCAGTGAGGCAGCACTATATATTCACGAAATGACTGAAATAATATTGAAAGTGATGTAAAACCACAAACAAACAAAGATCTACGTTCTTGCAATGTCAGTTTACAACGCGCTCACAACATGCACACAACGTGCTGAGCATATGCTCAAAACATGCTGAGCAAGTGCTAACAACATGCTCACAAAGTGAAAAAAACGTTCTCACAATTACATGCTCACAGCGTTATCTGTTCCATATGTATGCAAAGTTTAGGAATTGTAATACATAAAATGTAAGAATTATGGGGAAAAATATAATTATTTTTAATATGCTATAAAAATGATTTGGTTCCCATGGCAACAGCTATATCTCAAAATCTAAACGAACAACATATATTTTTTTCCCATGAAAAACCGACCCACAATGTGACTTCTTCCTTAATATACTAAAATTAGAGCTTGCATATTGGGGGACCAGTAACTCCCATAATAAGCATCTTTCTGAGATTGACTCCCCCTACTATATACCCCGGACAGCAAAAAAGAGGCCAAGCTCTTGATACAAGACCGATGCATAAAATTGTCACATCCAGCAACATGTTGAACATCATCCCTACCTTGGAGTTGAGCTACAAACAGATATGAAATGGGATCATCACATTAACAACATTGTGTGCAAAGCGAATTTGGCAAGAAGGATTTTCAACAAGTATCCAGTAAATATCAAAGAAGTTGCCTACATTATCCTTGTGAACCCTCACTTAGAATATGCATCAGGTGTATTGGACCCTTACCACAAGTAAGATATTGACCGAATAAAATCGGTGCAATAATGAGCAGCTAGATTTGTTACTGGCAATTAGAAGAGAGAATCAGGCACCAAAAAGCAGGCAAACGATCTAAAATGGGATTCACAAGGAGGAAGAATGATGACTCAGAGGCTGGATTTATTTTACCAATCTATAAATGCTGAAATAGCTTCATAAACATAAAAATGAATTAGCACCCACAAGAGTTTAAATCCATGGAAATCAATATATAGAAAAAGCGACAAGCTGTGACCCTTATAAATACATATATTTTCCAAGGAGTGTTATGTGATATAGTCCAGCTGCACTCTGAGTGAGATGCCATTTGATTTTGCTGAGTAAAGTTATAGATGTAGATGTCGATTAGTGGTGATGGGAATCACTCTACAGTGTTACTACCCTACAGTGTTCATGCAGTGTTCCTACTCTACAGTGTTCCTACTCTAGTGTTCCTACTCTACAGTGTTCCAACTCTGCAGTGCTCCTACTCTGCAGTGTTCCTACTCTGCAGTGTTTCTACTCTACAGTGTTCCTACTCTACAGTGTTCCTACCCTACAGTGTTACTACCCTACAGTGTTCCTACTCTGCAGTGTTCCTACTATGCAGTGTTCCTACCCTACAATGGTCCAACTCTACAGTGTTCCTTCTCTATAAGGTCCCTACTCTACAGTGTTCCTTCTCTATAAGGTTCCTACTCTACAGTGTTCCTACTGTGCAGTGTTCCTACTCTACAGTGTTCTTACTCTACAGTGTTCCTACTCTACAGTGTTCCAACTCTGCAGTGTTCCTACTCTATAAGGTTCCTACTCTACAGTGTTCCTTCTCTATAAGGTCCCTACTCTACAGTGTTCCTTCTCTATAAGGTTCCTACTCTACAGTGTTCCTACTGTGCAGTGTTCCTACTCTACAGTGTTCTTACTTTACAGTGTTCCTACTCTACAGTGTTCCAACTCTGCAGTGTTCCTACTCTGCAGTGTTCCTACTATGCAGTGTTCCTACTCTGCAGTGTTCCTACTCTACAGTGTTCCTACTCTACAGTGTTCCCACTCTACAATGTTCCTACTCTACAGTGTTCCTACTCTAGTGTTCCTACTCTAGTGTTCCTACCCTACAATGGTCCTTCTCTATAAGGTTCCTACTCTACAGTGTTCCTTCTCTATAAGGTTCCTACTCTACAGTGTTCCTACTCTGCAGTGTTCCTACTCTACAGTGTTCCTACTCTAGTGTTCCTACCCTACAATGGTCCTACTCTACAGTGTTCCTTCTCTATAAGGTTCCTACTCTACAGTGTTCCTTCTCTATAAGGTTCCTACTCTACAGTGTTCCTACTCTGCAGTGTTCCTACTCTACAGTGTTCATGCATTGTTCCTACTCTACAGTGTTCCTACTCTACAGTGTTCCTACTCTACAGTGTTCCTACTCTAGTGTTCCTACTCTAGTGTTCCTACTCTAGTGTTCCTACTCTAGTGTTCCTACTCTGCAGTGTTCCTACTCTAGTGTTCCTACTCTACAGTGTTCCTACTCTAGTGTTCCTACTCTACAGTGTTCCTCTTCTACAGTGTTCCAACTCTGCAGTGTTCCTACTCTGCAGTGTTTCTACTCTACAGTGTTCCAACTCTGCAGTGTTCCTACTCTGCAGTGTTGCTACTCTACAGTGTTACTACCCTACGGTGTTCCAACCCTACAGTGTTCCTACCCTACAGTGTTCCTACTCTAGTGTTCCTACTCTACAGTGTTCTTCTTCTACAGTGTTCCAACTCTGCAGTGCTCTTACTCTGCAGTGTTCCTACTCTGCAGTGTTTCTACTCTACAGTGTTCCTAGTCTACAGTGTTCCTACCCTACAGTGTTACTACCCTACAGTGTTACTACCCTACAGTGTTACTACCCTACAGTGTTCCTACTCTGCAGTGCTCCTACTATGCAGTGTTTCTACTCTACAGTGTTCCAACTCTGCAGTGTTCCTACTCTGCAGTGTTGCTACTCTACAGTGTTACTACCCTACGGTGTTCCAACCCTACAGTGTTCCTACCCTACAGTGTTCCTACTCTAGTGTTCCTACTCTACAGTGTTCTTCTTCTACAGTGTTCCAACTCTGCAGTGCTCTTACTCTGCAGTGTTCCTACTCTGCAGTGTTTCTACTCTACAGTGTTCCTAGTCTACAGTGTTCCTACCCTACAGTGTTACTACCCTACAGTGTTCCTACTCTGCAGTGTTCCTACTATGCAGTGTTTCTACTTTACAGTGTTCCTACCCTACAGTGTTACTACCCTACAGTGTTCCTACTCTACAGTGTTCTTACTCTAGTGTTCCTACCCTACAGTGTTCCTACCCTACAGTGTTACTACCCTACAGTGTTCCTACTCTAGTGTTCCTACTTTACAGTGTTCCTACTCTACAGTGCTCCAACTCTGCAGTGTTCCTACTCTGCAGTGTTCCTACTCTGCAGTGTTCCTACTCTACAATGTTCCTACTCTACAGTGTTCCCACTCTACAATGTTCCTACTCTACAGTGTTTCTACTCTACAGTGTTCCCACTCTGCAATGTTCCTACTCTACAGTGTTCCTACTCTAGTGTTCCTACCCTACAGTGTTCCTACCCTACAGTGTTACTACCCTACAGTGTTCCTACTCTACAGTGTTCCCACTCTGCAATGTTCCTACTCTACAGTGTTCCTACTCTAGTGTTCCTACCCTACAGTGTTCCTACCCTACAGTGTTACTACCCTACAGTGTTCCTACTCTGCAGTGCTCTTACTCTGCAGTGTTCCTACTCTGCAGTGTTTCTACTCTACAGTGTTCCTAGTCTACAGTGTTCCTACCCTACAGTGTTACTACCCTACAGTGTTCCTACTCTGCAGTGTTCCTACTATGCAGTGTTTCTACTTTACAGTGTTCCTACCCTACAGTGTTACTACCCTACAGTGTTCCTACTCTACAGTGTTCTTACTCTAGTGTTCCTACCCTACAGTGTTCCTACCCTACAGTGTTACTACCCTACAGTGTTCCTACTCTAGTGTTCCTACTTTACAGTGTTCCTACTCTACAGTGCTCCAACTCTGCAGTGTTCCTACTCTGCAGTGTTCCTACTCTGCAGTGTTCCTACTCTACAATGTTCCTACTCTACAGTGTTCCCACTCTACAATGTTCCTACTCTACAGTGTTTCTACTCTACAGTGTTCCCACTCTGCAATGTTCCTACTCTACAGTGTTCCTACTCTAGTGTTCCTACCCTACAGTGTTCCTACCCTACAGTGTTACTACCCTACAGTGTTCCCACTCTGCAATGTTCCTATTCTACAGTGTTCCCACTCTACAATGTTCCTACTCTACAGTGTTCCTACTCTACAGTGTTCCCACTCTACAGTGTTCCTACTCTACAGTGTTCCTACTCTGCACTTCTGTTTTATATCATCCTTGATGAATCATTTATCATATTTGCAAATATTTTATACAATAATTGAAGCCAATGGCTGAAGTACATAGCACCTGTATTTGCTTTGTATTAACAATGATGGATCCCTTTCATTAGCTAGTTCAGTGTGTTTCGACAGAGCATTTTCTATGAAAACAAACATGGGTGACAGAATTTCTAATTGGGCTCAATTGCAAAGAAAGCATTGTGCACAAGACCATGTTACAAAACTTACATTTTAAATTGTGCGAATTTAAAGAAAATGTGTTCATCGATCAGTGAAAGACAAGATAGCTCTTTAGGATTCGAGAGATATGCATCATTAATTTAAAAATATAATTGTTGGGCTTGGCCTTTGTATGATCACACTGAGAAATAAATACGTGTTTTTAATAACGTGTTTTTAAGAAATAAAATAACATATATTCCACTTCCACGTTTCTCTGCATAACACTCGGCAGTGAGTCATCCATGGAGAGTATCCTTGTAATGGAGGGAAACTCAATGCAAACTGGATAATGGGCAATGTAAATTTCAACTTGTACATTTAAATGGCTTTCTTAAATAAAAACATAAACATAGAGTGCCTGTCTTTGTGTCATGTACATTCCTACCTACATGGATGAGTCAGCCTCGTTTGTGCAGCTGTCTCTCAATTATACAGCTGTCTCCCAATTATACAGCTGGCTCTCAATTATATAGCTGTCTCTCAATTATACAGCTGTCTCTCAATTATACAACTGTCTCTCACCGGTATAAAGTTAAAGTCAAGTGGGGGTGGTAGCTTCTCAATATTTTAGCAAATAACCCATTTCCCCCCTTCCCTCTCACTTTTAAGGTTTTTCCATGGTGAGAGGTCTTATATCAAACATGATATTTATCGAGATGAATACAGCCAGCTTTTTCAATTCTCGCCACACTTCCCCTCTGGTCCGTTTATGTTTTTTGAGTTATGTGTGTAATTAGTAGGCAAAGACTTTCCCTCGATGTTGACTTCATTTGTCTCTGGTGCCTATCCTCTCTCATCTCAGATAATGTTTAAAAAATACATGTGGAATGACAACAGTTAATTAATCCAGAGAAATGCTATGAGTGTCGACATTCCTTTGGCTACAATTTGTGCATGCACAAAATAGCTACCGTGCTTGCACACAAAGAGGTGACATGTGACTTGTTGATTTTCACCATGATCGGCATGGTCAGATTTGAACACTTCAACATTTTAAAGCTCTCGAATATTATTGTTATTGAATAATGTGCTGATCTGATGGACACAATGCCAGAATTAGTACTGTTTGCAGGTATGTGTTAAAAGATTAATGAATCATCTGGGAAAAATATAATCTATTTTTGCGTTGAAATGTGGATCCAAGCAAAATGGTGAGTGAGCAATCTTGCCACAAGTGAAGTGAAATACATATGATCAGACCTGTGAGACACAAGCTTTGTGATATTTGAAACTATTGCATTACACTGATGGTTAAAATCGATATTGATATGCAAAAACAACCTCACCATATTTAATTCCCACATGATACCTTTTACAATCTCGTTACATAGCAGGGCCACAGTTGTCAACTAGCTGTATTGCACACCCTGGTGTTATGCCATGGATTCACTAACCTATTAACTTCATCTTTCCTAAGGGGTAGAACATTATTCATTCAGGCTGTTATGGTGGAAAAAACCTTTTTAAAAAATAAAAATATCAGTGAGGCCAAATGATCTGAAAAAAAGGTTTTTTAGAATCCCAACCTTGAGGAAAAGATAAATTGAAACTCAGATATGCAGAAAAAAATAGTTTGAAGGGTAGAATTTGAAAAAAAGAGTTTCAAGCTTGTAGAATTCAATTTCGGAGTTGGAAAGGAAACCTCCCTAAACAAGTTTGCCTTGCATCACTCAGCACTATAATAGCAACAATCTACCCAAAGCTTGAAGGAGCCAGATTGAAGCATCATCAACAAATACAATTTGCAACATAACCTTCAGGGCAGCAGACAATCTGAGAGTAATGATATATGTTATATTGCCCTCAGATATAATCTATTGCAAATATCTTTTTTAATTACAAGACATTCAGCTTGATTACTTATCTTATCATTTATTACCGGACAAATCATAGATCTTCACAGACTGGATTTCTTAACTTAACTTTGAATGTAATATCTCAACCATGACATATTCAGCTAGCAGTTATATTATTATGTTTTGGAGTTTTAGAAAAGTTCAAAACAAAACAATTTTCAGATATCTAAAAAATGTTTGATTTGGACCGCTTAAAACCAAACCTTTATGGTAACCACGCAGATAAGATACCTTGCACTTAAAATCATTCACAATTATAAATATTTATTAATATTTTTATGCAGGGTGCTCCATGTGTGTGTGACTCCATCTGTCAAAAAAATCAATATTTGCCATATCTTTTCAGCTTATTGAAATACAAGCTCCAAATATTAACATATGTATCCCATAATGGCCAGTATATAATGTCCTCAATCATGACCTTGATTTTTATTTCTCAATGTCAGACTTCAAATTGATACCTAATGCCTCAGTCACATTTGCGCCGATTTCAGTAAAGATGCCCGGCCGATGGGTATTTTTTACAAAATCAGCAAACAGTTCAGATTGCCGTGCGGGCACCGGGAGATCATCGGCCACAACTGGGCATCTTAAAGACGTCGGCCGGGTCATCGGGAACTTTTACCTGCCACATAAAAGTTGCCGGCGTTTCCCCGATATCTTATCAGCAAATATCATCTTGAAGTGCACGGCAGGGTCCCCGCAGTGTCCCGCAGGCACATCGGCAGATTATCTTAGGGCTGCCGGTGGCATCGTGCGGTGAAAATAGGATTATATTTATTTCATGTGTTCATAGACCAATCTTCAGATGATCCCACGGGCTCCCTGCGATATATCATAGACGTCTTTAGGATGTCTTTCAGACGTCTGTCAAATGAGACAGACGTCTTTAGGATATCCTACAGACGTCTGTCAATGATCTAGACGTCTTTAAGATATCCTACAGACGTCTGTGCCATTCAGTCTTGCACGTGCCGTGCGGTGCCCTTTAATAATGTGACCAAAGCTACGGCATCTCTCAGATTGTTGCCTATAAACTCCCCGGCGCCCGGCAGATTGTGAAGTCAGCTGATTCTTACTTCCCGGCCGGCGCCCGGTGCAAATGTGACTGAGGCATAAAACATTGACAATTATATTTTCCTTCTCTTATATATTATCACTCAGTTACAAAGTCCAAATTATCCACCATACATTGCCACATGAAGGTACAAATTCCTCAAAGATAACTAGATTGGCCTTGACACCATGGTCATAGGAGGGAAGTAGAGGACACGCACAAAATAGGCACAAAGTGACAAATCAGTATATCTTTCAGTACAAAATAAATCTAGTTATATTATTTGACCAATCAGTGGACAGGCAGATCATTAATAATGACTTGCGACCGATCCTGTGCACAGCTTTATACCTTTGGAGGCAGGGACTGAGTGTTATAAGTTCTGTTATAATAATAATAATAATAATAATAATAATAATAATAATAATAATAATAATAATAATAATAATAATAATAATAATAATAATAATAATAATAATAATAATAATAATAATAATAATAATAATAATAATAATAATAATAATAATAATAATAATAATAATAATAATAATAATAATAATAATAATAATAATAATAATAATAATAATAATAATAATAATAATAATAATAATAATAATAATAATAATAATAATAATAATAATAATAATAATAATAATAATAATAATAATAATAATAATAATAATAATAATAATAATAATAATAATAATAATAATAATAATAATAATAATAATAATAATAATAATAATAATAATAATAATAATAATAATAATAATAATAATAATAATAATAATAATAATAATATCTTAAAAACAATCCTAATGATATCTTAAAAACAATCCTTGCCTCAACAGGTAACCAATGCAGATCAATCAGTTTTTGTGTTATGTGATCTCTTTTCCTAAGTCTACCCACCCCTCTGGCTGCAGCGTTCTGTAATTTCTGCAGTTTGGCTATCTCACACCCAGGTAAACCTGCAAGAAGTGTATTTCCATAGTCCAGGGTGGAAGTAACAAAAGCATGAGCCAGGGTGTTAGCAGTCCCCTCGTCCAAACAATTTCTAATATGTGCCAAATTCTTAACATGGAAAAATCCATTTTTACACATTTTCCTGATTTGTGGTTTCATAGATAATTCTTGATCTAGGATCACTCCAAGATCCCTAACAGTGTTTGATCTAGGAATTTCAGTTTCACCAAACATAATTTCATTTGGTACATTATTTTTTCTAAAATCACAGCTTTTACCACACAAAAGCATTTCTGTCATTTCCATCATTAATCTTCATTTTATTATCTATTAGGAATTTTTTCACCTTTGTAATACAATTTTCCATCTCTTTACAAGACTTATTTCTAGTTTCTTCCGACTTTGGATCAATGGTGATATATAGCTGCGTGTCATCAGCCAAGATATGATGCCTGAGGCCATAGTTACCATAATATCTGATAGAGGCTCCATGTATGTTGTAAATAATAAAGGTCCCAGAGCCTTGAGGGACACCATATTTAATATCCATATTTTCAGATCTTTTACCATCAATTGTAACACATTGTTTTCTATTTGACAAATATGATCTGAACTATTTCAAGGCAGTGCCTTTAATGCCACACCTTTTTTCCAATCTATTTAATAATACTGTATACAGACAAATTTTCGCGACCTTTTTATTTTCCGGTCATTTTGATACCAAATACAAGGTCGTCATGTCAAAAAGCGGGAGTGACGGGGACAAGCTCTTATTTTTGGCGCGAAAACAATTGGAGTCTATCAACACGCATTGGAATATTAATATATTGCGCAATGATGGATCCCTGGCTTCTCCTCGTGTTGCGGATGTGAATTACCGCGACGTCACGTACATGATATTTACGTTTTACTTTATGGATAAATTCTCGACCTGCGAAGCATAATTTGTGATAATATTGGGTAAATACCTTTATTTATCATTTAAAACGCAATTAAAATCGATCCACGTGTGAAGGCATTTCTGTCAAAAAGGGAAGACACGACTCAAAGCAGTGGAGACAATGACGAAACGCAAAACTGTGAACGCTGATAATTGGAATCAGTGAGAACAAAGTCAAAACAAAGCGTTTCGAAATAATAGACCAATAATATTGGGTAAATACCTTTATTTATCATTTAAAACGCAATTAAAAATATTATGTACTAGAAATCCAAAATTCGTGAAAATAAAACGGCACGAACCTGTCGAAAACGGCGATGGCGCGAAAATAACTAGGCGCGAATTTTTCTATTTATACAGTATATCATGGTCGATGGTATCAAAAGCAGCTAATAAGTCAAGCAGTACCAACATTACCGTTTTACCATCATCAATATCTATTAAGATGTCATTTTGAACCCTAAGCAGAGTGGTCTCAGTGCTATGAAACTCCTTATATGCAGATTGAAAAAAACCCTGTATATTATTTCTTACTAGATGATCAACAAATTGTGTAGCTACGGCCCTTTCTATTAATTATTAAAGTAGGCTAGATTTGAGACTGGTCTATAATTTTTCTTTACCAATTCCAGACCCAATTTCTTAATTAGAGGTCTAATGATGGCCTTTTTCAGGTCATCAGGCATGTTGCCTAGCGAAATTGATTTATTTATAATCGCCTTTATTAGAGGCAGTAAATTACCCATACACTCATTAAGAAGCCAGGTTGGGATGATCCAACTCACATGACTTATTAGCAGATTCTTTAATTAACTTCTTAACTTCCAAGTCATTTAATGGCGCGAAATTTTCCAGATGTTTATTATATCTGATTTCCTCAGTTAATGGATCCGAGTTTTTATCATCCTTGTCCATATCTTCCCTTAGATTAGCAATTTTTTCTAGAAAATTATTAGATTCTGTGGCTAACTCGCTCTTATCAGTATGTTTAGGGAAAGGAGTGTTCTCTTTTGTCTGTAGTAATTTATTTAATATTTTAAATAATTTTTTTGGATCAGATTTATTTGAGTTTATTATCCCTGAATAATAACAGTTTCTAGAATCCTTAATGATATTGTTGTATTTGTTTCTCTGTATTTGAAATTGTATTTATGAGAAGAAAGACCAGTTTTGTTGTATTGCCTTTCAAGTTTTCTTTTGTTTCTTGTTTCTCTCCTTATATCATCAGATAACCAAGGAGCTGGTTTCCTATTACTTATGATTTTTTCTACCATTGGAGCATGTTTATCTAGTACATTCGTCAATTTGTTATATTTACCTAATAAGTTATTAAGATCTGTATCATTATAGGATTGATTCTCACCAAACATGTCTTCAATATCTTTTTTAAAATTATTTATGTACCATTTTGTGGTCATTCCTATTTGATACCTTTTTTTGTTGTTTATTTTAGCCTGAAGATTCAAAGTGAGTCTTATTATACTATGATCAGATATTTTTTCATCAACTATATGCTCCTTTACTTTATTACTGTTTATATTTGTGATTAATAAATCCAGCGTATTTCCCATAATATGTGTTGGTTCTGTTATATGATTATGTAAATTGTATAGATGCCGTAGCTCATTAAATTAAATCACATTTGGCATACCAGGTTTATTCATATGAATATTATAGTCTCCCACAAACAGTACTTCATGTGTGTATGTACAGTAATAAGAAAGCAATTCACTAAATTCTTCAAAGAACTCTGTGTAAGTATATTCATTTCTGTCAGATGGCTCCGGTCTGTATATTGTAACAATAGTGCATACTTTATTTTTGGTTTTGGTATTTGTTTCCATCATTTCCATTGTTAATAGTTTATGACTGTGATTATTTTTCTTTATGTCTATTTCAGGTCTATAGATAACCGCCAGACCACCGCCAGACCACCGCCAGACCACCGCCAGACCTTCGTTATAGGGGTTAAGCCTGCAGAGGTAGTTATAAATTGGGGGACAAGCATGCTACCAATGCAATGCAGAGTATCAGAACAAGAAAGAATTAAAATTTCATGTTGGAATATGAATGAATTTGGATCACAATTCGTGTAATATGCATCAAATATTTTGAACAGTACAAAGCATTTGTCTGCCGTTGATGATAATCACCAGACGATTTATGAATAACATAAATATAAGAACCACAAATACTACTTGGGGTTTAGGAGAAACTGAAGGGCTAAAATGCAATTGTCTGACTGGGGCATTTCTCAAAAATGACGTTTCCGGGTTTTTTAACCCATACGTCACCACGAAGCTGGTCTTGGGTCTCTGGTGAAAAAAATGTGAAATGGTGTTTTTACGACCCTTTCAGCAACTATGGCCATATCAGGTCGACTTTCGAGCCTTTTAACCAGTGTGAAAGTAACACTGCCGGCAGTGGGAGTCGAACCCACCACCTCCCGTCCTCCACTTATTAAACCATTAAAGGCACAGATCCTACACTCTACCAACTGTGCTAGTGGGGTCGGTTCTGGGTCTCTGGTATTTTCTGTGGTTGGTTAGTGCTCTACATAATTCGCCTGGTGATCGCCAATTCGCCAAATGTTACTCGAATTGTAAAAATAGAAATGAATCGTTGTAGTTTATTGTAGTTTGGTGTATGATTTGAAATGAATCATCGTGATTTACGTGTAATGTCGCGTACCTCAATGTATAATGATTAAACACGATTTAATATGTTTTAACATGAACAGAATAGTATCTGATCTCATGATATATTTCCTCTGCAAATTTATCAAACATTTGAATATTCGAGTTTACCTCATGCGATCCTCAAGAGATATATCACCAATTTATACCTCAGTGATGCGCGTATTGACAAGATTTCCAATGAATACGAGCATGCTGATTATTTCGTAACGTATTGATTAGTTGGAACTATTTTGCGTCGGCCATCTTTAGACTGGTCCCCCATCGAGTATCAAGAACATCGTGTATATACACAGATGGCGGCAACCAGTCTATGGCTGTATGCATCATTTTCGGGTCACGTGACGGGGTCAAATGAGGTGCGCTTTGTTTACAAATGTTTTTAACGATAAATATCTTGTTTCATGTATCATTTTTAAAAAAATACAGTAGTTGTCTGAGGTATAAAAACAAAACATGCCTCGTCGGGTCAGTTGTGTGAGCGGATACAGTTCGTTGGTGATGGCGGACGGATACCCTTCGCCTTCAGCTCAGGGTATCCTTCCGCCAACTCACTGAATCCGCTCACCCAGCTTCCCCGACTCGGTATGTTTTGTTATAGTACATGAAGATTTTGAAATATTAAAACATGTGCCGAACATGTGTTTGATTTTGACTGTTGCCATGCCGTATGAACTATTAACATTGGCAACAGTCTCACTTGATTCCCTCCTATAACAGGCCACGGGCGGTGGCGCAGGTGGTTAGAGCTCCAGCTTATTAGCACATTAGGCCATACCGAGATTAAAATCATGATGCAATTTCACAGATGAACTGAGGCCCGTGCCTAAAGGGTTAACCTCTCATCCTTGTAAATCTGTGACCGGGTGGATTGTAATCTCAAGGACCTGCGACATGACAATTCAGTGAGGCAGCACTATATCTGCTACAAGTAGGTCTCATCACGATATGACTGAAATAATGTTGAAATTGTGAAAAAAATTGCGAACTGGTGTTTTTATGACCCTTTCAGCAACTATGGCCATATCAGGTCGCCTTTCGAGCATTTTAACCAGTGTGAAAGTAACACTGCCTGCAGTGGGAGTTGAACCCACCACCTCCTGTTCCCCACTTATTAAAACATCAAAGGCACAGATCGAAATAATGTTGAAAGAAAGAAACAAACAAACAATTCCCTTCTATCCGGTTAAGACCTTTTGAGGCAATTTTCAGCCACCATATCTTTGTTGCTTTTACAACTTGGCTACCACTAACACAAATGTTTGCCGCCAACACAATACATGTTAATGCACTCTACACACAGGCACAGCTCTCCATACTTTTGGTTGGTGAACTATTCAGTTTTGAAGAGCACAAAGGTTTTTAAAATTGACCAAAAGAGTTTTTGATCACAGTTTGAAAAATACATGTCCAATCAGATGTCACTTATGAAAAATGTTTTTTTAGTCTGGTTACAAGACTTAATTAGCATATTGATAACTCATTGAAATATGCAATTTTTTTTATTTTACAGAAACTTAAATTCTTATTTAAGAGCATTATTTTCCTGCTGGATTTCATAATGTATGTGTGAAAATTGAAACATTATCTATGGCTTAAATAGTATTCAAAATAGTGGGCGAAGCTTGAATTTGGTATGATTTTAGGTCCCGCCCCCTTTTTCAAGTGCCTTTAACACACTTAATAATTGTACAACCCTTGCCTAATCGACATCAATAGTCAATGTGCTAGGTGTCACGGCAGTGAAAAGTCAGCGAAAAGCCAGTGGATGTTTCCATGACAACCCCAGGAATGTCCAAAAGCCGTCACATGTCCAATCTCTGAAAAAAGTTGTGGATATTGACAGCTTTTGGACCTGGCGTAGCCGGTCTACCATCCAACTCCATCTGGAGAGAGATAAATCTGTGCGATCCAGGAGGGCTGGTTCAGGTCAGCGGCCATTTTGTTCAATCTAACAGGAATTCCTGTTTGATTGCATGATGTCATTTTTTCTAAACCTGGCCTGTTGAATGCTTTATCTTTGCTTATCTATATGTATTGAGACCACTTGATTAATACACTCTGCTAACTGTAACTGCAGTTCAAAAATTAATGATGTGTCTGTAATAAATCCATCAAAACGTCAAGGATACAAACCGCAAAATATACCAAATGGCAGTAAACACATGCAAATTCATTCCAAAACAACCTAAATAAATAACGCATCGCTGTGAAAACAGAACACTCCAGTTTTTCATACCTTTTAGTTTCATATTAAGAATGAAAAAGTCTTGTTTTCCTTCGTCGCCCCACCTTTTTTGAAAAATATTTCATTCGCAGTTTCAGGAAAAATATTTTAGCTGAGGTAGCTGAGACAACAATATTAGAACTGATAAATATCTGTGTGTTCAAATAATCAGTTTCATCTCTCTTGTATCTGTTTATAGTTTTGTAAGGTTCACGTCACTTTCAACATTTTTTTTCAGTTATGTCATGGCGATACTACCTAGTTGAAGATGATAGTGCTGCCTCACTGAATTTGCATGCCGTGGTCCTTGACATGACAACTCACCCAGTCATAGACTTGGTTTAAACATGTTTTTTATTCGCAATTGAACAACAGCTTTACAGCTATACAAAGTTCTTTTGCAAAGTCATAGACTTACAAGGACAATGGGTTAAACCATCAGGCATGAATTCAACGCCGGCATTGGTTAACCGATCAGACATGGGCCTCAACTTGAATTCAATGCCAGCAAGCCTGCTTGGTTTGTGACCAACTGCGCCACCATAAGTTAGATGCAAACCAAATGATAGGTCTGGGTTTGATCTCAGCTTTGTGTCTATATATAGTATTACTCTATTTAAATCAAATCCATGAAAACTCTTGCACCACATTTCTCAGTCTACTGTTTCAAATTAAATATAAATAGTTAAGTATATCCTAACTAATACCTACAATGCTAAAACAGCAAAACACTTTACGAAAAATTCACTTTATGAATAAGATTATGCCCCTGGAAGTATACAAAATTTGTGTCCCCTGTTGCTCAATTGTTCAAAATATTAACAAAAAACTGCACACCAATTGAGCAGGAACCATTGGTATTCTGTGGGACACTATTCATTTCAATAATTCCCTCAACAGGATCACAGACTTTTCTTAAATTTTAGACAAGTGCTCTTTGATTTGTGCAGAAATATGGATCAATGTAAGACACTTGATGGCACAGAACAAAAATAAAATATCCACACTTTAAAGTTATGGAAGTATGATTAACAACTATACACATGGATTACAAATGATCTCATTCAGGGTTGTTTTCATCTTTCATCCCTTTAGTTGTGCATGAGAGAAGTGTGAATTAACATTGGATTGATCAATTCACTATCTTAGCTTTTCAGATTCTCCATGTGCGCCTCATACAGAATACTATTTTTTCTGGACATGAATCAAAGTAAACACAAAGCCTTTGCAATTTGCATCTAGTTGAATGTATCATCCTGTTGTCAGATATTGATTTTTAAGTCAGATGATGATATACATGCGAATTCCCATTGTCCCTATGTTAACAACCAATAATCTATTTTATATATGCAGCGGTTTAATGAATGGAACTACTTTAACGAGCGTTTTGGTTGGTTTGGTCAGAGACAATAAGACATTATATGGGGAATAATTCCAAGAGCTATTTTTAAAATGCTAATCGGTTTACAAAATTATTGAAGCACTGGCTTTATAACAGCCTGGGATGGACAAATGTTCATTCAGGGGATGGAGTAAAACATCAGTCTTGATATTTTTTACCCCCTCCTCATGCATCTCCTCGTGTTTTGCAGTCTTTTTTGGCGATACCTCATCTCATCCTTATATTTGTATCTATTTGTATTTTATGTCATTTATTTAGCACCTTATTCTATGCATCCTGATTTATGTGTATAAATGATCTACATAATAACAAAATGTGGTTTGGAAGTCTATTTTTTTATCTGGTTACCATGCGGGATAAACACGTTTCCAATTACGGTCATATTCTTTGAAACCTGCTTTTAAACAATACGATGATTATTGATATTTCAATGAAACATATTATTTCGGATGCAAGTATAGCTATAGGCAAACGCCCATTTTATATTTTTGCTGTGCAAGAATGATTAAAAATGAAGAGGTTTTCCGCAATATTGGGCTGTTTCAGATCGTCCCAGCTGAACAAAATTAGTCCCAATCCAAACCCTGTTACAACGATGAACAAATTATTCTAGTTATTCTGTGTTTGGCCCTTCGGAAATTCAGACATATATAGGAGGTTACAAATTAGATCAATACATATTTAGTAGGTTACAAATTAGGTCAAGACATATTTAGTGGGTCACAATTTAGATCAAGACATATTTAGGAGGTTACAAATTAGATCAAGACATATTTGGAGGTTACAAATTAGATCGAGACATATTTGGAGGTTACAAATTAGATCAAGACATATTTAGGAGGTTACAAATTAGATCAAGACATATTGAGCAGGTTATAATTTAGATCAAGACATATTTAGTAGGTTACAAATTAGGTCAAAACATATTTAGGAGGTTACAAATTAGATCAAGACATATGTAGGAGGTTACAAATTAGATCAAAACATATTTAGGAGGTTACAAATTAGATCAAGACATATGTAGGAGGTTACAAATTAGATCAAAACATATTTAGGAGGTTACAAATTAGATCAAGACATATTAGGTGGGTCACAATTTAGATCGAGACATATTTAGGAGGTTACAAATTAGATCGAGACATATGTAGGAGGTTACAAATTAGATCAAGACATATTGAGCAGGTTACAAATTAGATCAAGACATATTGAGCAGGTTACAATTTAGATCAAGACATTAATTAATGCACATCATAATTGTCACAGACCAATACCACATTCACATTTGCACCAATTTCGGTATAGACGCCTGGTCGATGGTTTATTTTGACAAGATGGGCCGGCAAGCAAGTTGAGGCGTCCTACTGGTCGCCGGGAACTTTAAATTGCAACATAAAGGTTATCGGCGTTTCCCGGATGTCTTTTGACCAAACATCATCTTAATATACTTAGCAGGCTCCCGACAGTGTCCCACAGGGATATCATAAAATTATCTTAGGGCTGACATTGACGTCCCACGGTGAAAATAAGATTGTTTTATTCTATGTGTTCAAAGGTCATCATCAGATGATCCTAGATATTCAACAGACGTCGATATTCAACAGACGTCGGTTAAATGATACAGACGTCTTTAGGATGTTCTTCAGGCATCTGCGTCATTTAAAATCGTACGTGCCGTGCGGCACCCGTGTATAATATGACCATAGCTACGGCATATTTCAATTTTCGATGATAAACTCCCAGGCGCCCGGGACCCTGTGAGTCCAACCGATTCTTACTTCCTGGCCGGTACCCGGCATAAATGTGGCCGAGACATAACTGGACGAGAGTTGTACGACTCCCCTGAGAGTACCTACTGATATGAGTGCTCAGAAGACAAAAGTGGAGCGGCCAACATATCCAATCAAAACCAATCAATTCAAATTAAAGCCAACTGGTTCAGGCCTATTAAGGTGGAAAGAAATCATTTATTTTATTTATGCAAACTATTTTGTTAACAAAAATACCGTGTGTTTCTCCAATTACTTTCAATCTTGAATATATATAATTCTGTATTTTCATCACTCTGACAGATCAAGTAATTTTCTGATATTGATATCTATATATCAGTCAGGTCTGATTCGTCTATTTTCATATTTCTATATTTGAAAGGCGGAAGCTGCTACATTTGAGGTACAAATGGGAATTATCATAATGTTACATTAGCCCTTCATTTAATCCATTTAATCCAAGTTATTTTCTAGTTATTTCTTTTGAGGCAACAGCGTAATTGCCAAAATATAAGATATACTCACCTTTGAAATAAAAAGAGAAAATGCACTGTTTAAATGTATAATTTATTATTATTATTATTAAGAAATGCAAAATATTATATAAATACATATATTACATATCACAGTTCGTATGGCTAAAAGGCATATAATTATATATATGTGTCTGTGTGTGTGTAAGAGAGTTATTTTGAATAGGTTAAAAATAACTCAAAAGTTTTATGGTCAAGAGTTATATGGGAATTTTAAATTATTCATATGTAAAAGATTGGCATTACCAATAATACTTTTTAAAAATATATTTTCAAGGATAAATGCTGTTGTTTTGAACTGCACATTTTGTGCTGTGATAAATGTATTGTGACAATTATCTATATACATATACATATACATTCAAAGGGAGCATATTTCCATAGATTATCTCTACATTGATTTGCCTCATATTGAGGATGATATAATGCCAATCTTGCTATAAAGCTAGTAGCACATAGGCTTTCTGAAGTATTTGTGTACATTATCTAATGTCTGCAGCATGGCCATCGTGAAACATATATAAACAATCCCAGCACGTGGCTATCATCATAATATTTTTTTAGAATTGTGTTATTTTTGTCCAACATTTAAGGACATTAGGAGAATAAATAGAACAAACTTGTGGAAAAAGTCTTTTCACCAAAAATATTTAATGAATAAATATTTATTTAGGAAAATTATAAGAGTATGTTGTAATAGTGTTTGTGGTGACGCCTATCTAGAGTGATTGTGGGGCTCCGCCTCAACACAACACTTTGGGCAGCATTTGCAGTGGGAGAAGGAGGATTTCCCATTCTCAAACGGGAAACCATTTCGCGAAGGCGCAGAACTCAGGCTGATCGTGGACTCACTCACTGCCTTACTGCTGGCGGACGTACCACGTGACACCCCAGAGCCAATCAGTCTGCTCTTGTCACGTGCTGACCCATTTTCTGATTCCTTAATTGGTGGTGGGACTCCACTTTTAGGTTCTGCATATTTTGACTTTGAAGTTTGAGACTGTGTCAGAATTGATCTTCCCGGGGTCTCAGCGACAAAAGACACCTTACTCTGTTGATTCTGACCTACTTTAGGTGGCTGGGAATGTGACCTTGTGTTGACCCCTTCCTTGGGTTTCCCAAGAGTCGGTAGTTCATCGAGCAGGGCGTCTCTCATCAGTATTCTGCCATTTTTGGAGAAGATCATGGAATCTGGGTCAAAATAAACTTTATTTTCACCGTCACTTTTTTTCTTCGGATCAAAGGAAGTTGTGCGATTCCGTCTGCCATGTTGGTCATACCAGGAGAGATAGTAGTAACCAAGTCTCTTGGTTTTCTCCAGGACTTCGCACCTCTGTCTCCAGTACTCCATCTGAGCGTTTATAAGATCCCGCTCATGTCTTATGCTGTGCACACTTTTCTCGGCGGTTTTTACAGCTTCCTCTTTCTGCTTTACCAGTCTGCTCATATTCTCTATATCCACATTTTTGAAGGATAATTGTCTTCCCATTTCTCTTCGTAACTCTCGCAGTTGGTCTTCTAATTGAGATATCTTCACGCTATTGGCGATTAGCATTTCATCTGGTTTCTCCTTTTCTTTTCTTTTTCCCAGTTCTATCTTATGTCCTGTAAGGACCATCTCCAGTACATCATCTAGCTTGCCCTCCTCCTCTGAGCTGCCCAGCAGGTCATAGCAAGAGTCTCTCACCTCCAGCAGGTCTTGCTGCTCCTCCATGACATGGTCCACCACCCGGGAGAGCACTTTTATTCTTTCTGACAACATTCTCATAGTGCCTTGTCGAGAACTGTTAGGGTCAGTATCGCTCAACGTGCCTCGTCCCTCAGCACCGTGCTTGTCTTTAAGAAACTTCTCAATTTCATTATACAACTTGATGACGTCATCTTGCATCCTTTTCACTTCCTGTGACATAGCTTTGCTCCTGCGCGCCATCTGGCGTGTTGCCGCTTCCTTTGTAACTTGTCGTCTGCCAGCTATTGTCTGACCTAGTTCCGCAATCTTCTCTTCACTCACTTCATCCTCTAAGGACTTTTTGACCAGAATGGTTGACTCTGCTTGTATGTATTCTTCTATTTGTATCTTTCCCCGTTCCAGAAGCATCTCAGATTGCAGTTCATCCGCCACCCAGTCCAGGCCTCGGTTCTCCAGCTGGAAGCAAATCTTCTCCACGGAGGCATATGAGTTCTCCTCCAGGGCTTCCAGTAGCTTCTTGGTCTGGGCATCTGGTGCTTCCTCCTTCTGAAATATATAGATATCAATATCAGAAAATTACATACAGATTTAATGAGTTAATGATAATATAGTGATAATAACGATAATAAGATGGCCATACTGATTGGAGAAATATCACTAATGGAAATGTTCATGAATAGTGAAGAGGAATAGACCCTGGCATAATTGCTATTAAAGTTAAAGGTTTAAAGCCCTGGAGAGGGTTAATTCATTATAACGTGAAATTCCCAGGTCACTACAGACACCAGAAATGATTACCATTAAGGTGACAGGATTTTGCTGGGGGCGGTAAACTTTACATTTTCTTTACCTCCTTTCGCTCGGCTTTCTGTTTTATATTCATGAACAAAATAAAATGATCTCTATCTCTTTGGAGGGTTCAGGACCACGCTGTCCCCATCAGTATATCAATTATGCCATATAATCATTTTGAAATCCCTTGTGATAATATACATATTTCAAACGCTGCATGTTTTATGTGGTGTGGGCGTGGCTTTGTCTATTGTCAGAGTCAAGTAATAGTTTTGTTGTAGGTGCTCTGAAGCCTTTCACCCACGGCGGTGTACTGCATTCCACATAATGTCAATTAGCTTCGCTTAAATTCTAAACTCCAACACTAACAATGCGTTCCTGTCAACTTGTTTACGCCTGGTAAATTTACATTCCACTGAGACCGTCTCTTCTGCAAGGAAAAAGGTCAAATTGCAAAATGTGCCTGGCTGTAGTAACTTTAATGCCCTGATCCTGCGGTTTTGGTCTCATATTTCTCGAAATAATTCATTACACTCATGGATATGAACTTTGATGATGTTGAAATGTCAGACTCATTTTAATGTGTTCAGCCCAACCAATAAATACAACTTTATATATCAGTTCCCTAAACAGCTTTTGGCAATTGTGTTTAAAAAAATGGTAAGAATATTGTTTAAGAGAGTTGCTAATCAGAATCAGCTTAACTATGTCACTTAAAAATCTTGGCTCCACAACCTGCATCAGTTCTACCTAAACCAATTTGTTATTGCCATTTAGCTTTGATTCTATCGATCCTTATCCCCTAGATATGAAATCGATTGAGTCATAATTCACAAGAGAACTCCATCAAATGCATTAAGTTTGCATGTTGTTATCAAATATAACTTTCACTTCACTTAAAGTATTTGTCATCCACACTTTAAACCAACCGTGTCTTTTAAGTATTTTAAGTATCACAATTTTACCTCATATAATAGAGTGAAACTGAATGGAGTTTAAATTTAGGAGATTTATTTGATTCACAATTAATCTTGATTTGACACTAACCACATGAAGTGGTGAAGTACAGTTCAGGAGGCAGAGAAAATAAATGATATGGTGATCATTCAAATGTGTTTATTGTTGCATTATTAGTTGTTTATTTTGCTCGCAGTACCTAGATATACGACACTTGGTTTGGATATTTTATGGGAATCAATGTATAATGAGCCCTGAGTACCTTCTGGGTTGTTTACTGCAGAAATAATAAGCTCTATGAATTAAAGATAAAGCATAAATTGTGTTCATACCAGTGCAGATCAAATTGATCTACCCAGTTGTTTGAACTTAATTGAGGATAGATGTATTCTTCTCCCTAATTCATATTGGAAATATATTCAGAGACCGATATATAGCCTCTTGAGGAATCAGTGATATGACCTAGCATTCATCAGGTCTTTATGAATTTATTTCCCTTTTCACCACAATTTATTGTGCAAACAAAAGATCTGGATCATATGTTCATTATTTATGACATAATGGCAGGGAGCAATTTATATGTTTATGAAGCATGACATTTATTGTTTAAATACTCAGTTTTATATACTCATATGTCTTGATGTAGACATTCTCCCCTAGACTCCCTAACTGCATCCACAATGTATTCACATTCACTCAGAATGTGACAATATCCGATTCTGAGTGAAGGCAGCACTCTTACCTACAATATCTGATAACATTCTGAATAAAGGCAGCACTCTAAACTACAATATCTGATAACATTCTAAGTGAAGGCACTCTGACATAGAATATCTGATAACATTCTAAATGAAGGCACTCTGACATAGAATATCTGATAACATTCTGAGTGAAGGCACTCTGACATAGAATATCTGATAACATTCTGAGTGAAGGCACTCTGACATAGAATATCTGATAACATTCTAAGTGAGGGCACTCTGACATAGAATATCTGATAACATTCTAAGTGAAGGCACTCTAACCTACAATATCTGATAACATTCTGAGTGAAGGCACTCTGACATAGAATATCTGATAACATTCTAAGTGAAGGCACTCTGACATAGAATATCTGATAACATTCTGAGTGAAGGCACTCTGACATAGAATATCTGATAACATTCTGAGTGAAGGCACTCTAACCTACAATATCTGAAAACATTCTGAGTGAAGGCACTCTGACATAGAATATCTGATAACATTCTGAGTGAAGGCACTCTGACATAGAATATCTGATAACATTCTGAGTGAAGGCACTCTGACATAGAATATCTGATAACATTCTAAGTGAAGGCACTCTGACATAGAATATCTGATAACATTCTAAGTGAAGGCACTCTAACCTACAATATCTGATAACATTCTAAGTGAAGGCACTCTGACATAGAATATCTGATAATATTCTGAGTGAAGGCACTCTAACCTACAATATCTGATAACATTCTAAGTGAAGGCACTCTGACATAGAATATCTGATAACATTCTGAGTGAAGGCACTCTGACATAGAATATCTGATAACATTCTAAGTGAGGGCACTCTGACATAGAATATCTGATAACATTCTGAGTGAAGGCACTCTGACATAGAATATCTGATAACATTCTAAGTGAAGGCACTCTGACATAGAATATCTGATAACATTCTGAGTGAAGGCACTCTGACATAGAATATCTGATAACATTCTGAGTGAAGGCACTCTAACCTACAATATCTGAAAACATTCTGAGTGAAGGCACTCTGACATAGAATATCTGATAACATTCTGAGTGAAGGCACTCTGACATAGAATATCTGATAACATTCTGAGTGAAGGCACTCTGACATAGAATATCTGATAACATTCTAAGTGAAGGCACTCTGACATAGAATATCTGATAACATTCTAAGTGAAGGCACTCTAACCTACAATATCTGATAACATTCTAAGTGAAGGCACTCTGACATAGAATATCTGATAATATTCTGAGTGAAGGCACTCTAACCTACAATATCTGATAACATTCTAAGTGAAGGCACTCTGACATAGAATATCTGATAACATTCTGAGTGAAGGCACTCTGACATAGAATATCTGATAACATTCTAAGTGAGGGCACTCTGACATAGAATATCTGATAACATTCTAAGTGAAGGCACTCTAACCTACAATATCTGATAACATTCTGAGTGAAGGCACTCTGACATAGAATATCTGATAACATTCTGAGTGAAGGCACTCTGACATAGAATATCTGATAACATTCTGAGTGAAGGCACTCTGACATAGAATATCTGATAACATTCTGAGTGAAGGCACTCTAACCTACAATATCTGATAACATTCTGAGTGAAGGCACTCTAACCTACAATATCTGATAACATTCTGAGTAAAGGCACTCTGACATAGAATATCTGATAACATTCTGAGTGAAGGCACTCTGACATAGAATATCTGATAACATTCTAAGTGAAGGCACTCTGACATAGAATATCTGATAACATTCTAAGTGAAGGCACTCTGACATAGAATATCTGATAACATTCTGAGTGAAGGCACTCTGACATAGAATATCTGATAACATTCTAAGTGAAGGCACTCTAACCTACAATATCTGATAACATTCTAAGTGAAGGCACTCTGACATAGAATATCTGATAACATTCTGAGTGAAGGCTCTCTAACCTACAATATCTGATAACATTCTAAGTGAAGGCTCTCTAACCTACAATATCTGATAACATTCTAAGTGAAGGCTCTCTAACCTACAATATCTGATAACATTCTAAGTGAAGGCTCTCTAACCTACAATATCTGATAACATTCTAAGTGAAGGCTCTCTAACCTACAATATCTGATAACATTCTGAGTGAAGGCACTCTAACCTACAATATCTGATAACATTCTAAGTGAAGGCTCTCTAACCTAGAATATCTGATAACATTCTAAGTAAAGGCTCTCTAACCTACAATATCTGATAACATTCTAAGTGAAGGCTCTCTAACCTACAATATCCTATAACATTCTGAATAAAGGCAGCAGTCTAACCTACAATATCTTATAACATTCTGAATAAAGGCAGCACTCTAACCTACAATATCTGATAACATTCTAAGTATAGGGTCTCTAACCTACAATATCTGATAACATTCTAAGTGATGGCTCTCTAACCTACAATATCTGATAACATTCTAAGTGAAGACTCTCTAACCTACAATATCTGATAACATTCTGAATAAAGGTAGCACTCTAACCTACAATATCTGATAACATTCTAAATATAGGCTCTCTAACCTACAATATCTTATAACATTCTGAATAAAGGCAGCACTCTGACCTACAATATCTAATAGCATTCTGAATAAAGGCAACACTCTAACCTAGAATATTTGACTACTTTCTGAATGTATTGACTCACACCTCAAATATCTGACTATATTCTGAATTTATTCACTAACCCTCAGAATATCTTTACACATCATTAATGTTAGCACTTTTATCTATGATATGTGACATTTGAAATCTTTAAAATCTCCCACCTCTTGCACGTACGCTCCATTATCTAGTATATCTAACTGTATCATGGATGTATCTGACTGCATTCAGAACACTTCATAAATCTGATTATATTCATGAGTAGAATGTATCATCCATTACTTGTTAGGTTCTTAAGAGATTTTGATGAAATACGTTTTTAGTATTTTCATAACTTGGCTACTTGGTTACGGTAACACAATAGCCGCGAACGCATTCACCGCTCTCCCTGTGTAACCTGTTAATCCCCCATGACAGAATCTTCCTCAATACGTGTGAACACATTCACCGCTCTCCCTGTTTAACCTGTTAATCCCCCATGACAGTCTCTTCCTCAAGTGTTTTACCTCCACATTCAGATATATTCGCTTGTCTAAAATACATGTCATGTGGACAAGGTACTCCTGTAAACAATTTGATCATATTTACTCATTATTTTCAAATCTGTCAAAATGGCTTTATATTTTAACAGATGATGAATAATATAAACAAACAATATTTGTTGGCTTCTTAATTTTTGAATAATCTGATCCCAGACTATTTCTCAGTGATATAGACATATGATAATGAATCCAGAACAATCACATATAATTGCATTGCATAATTCACAGCCAACTATTGATCCTATCACAGAATTTTAAAATATTTGAAAACAACTGAGGCCATTAGAGCATCATTTTACCTCTGATGTCAACACTATTGAGTAAGTCTGTGTTTGTTGATGGCTTGCTTCCAGGGAGATATCATACATGTTTATACTATACATTGCATATACAACATTGCCTGATGGATGGGAGTGTGCCAGTACCTCTGGAACGAGATATAATATATGATATGGAGCTTACTTCCATCTTACCCCATAGTCGAAATTAATAAGATAATGATGGTAACAACTTGTGCTTCCAGTAGACAATTAAAATGTAATTATTAGTTTTTTTTCAGACAAACCAAAAATAATGTTTTTATTTGAATTAAAACATTCGTCGTTTTCAGCCTATATCGACTCTCTGAGTTATGTCATCACAAGGAGAAAAATAAAATCAATTTCAAAACTCTCATAGGATATCTAATTCATTAATTACATAGAAAATGTGGTAGTTTTTAAAAATAATCAATAACTTAATAGAGCGACACTTTATACACGTGTATTTCATGGAACCCCAGAGGGGATTTTATGTGATACAGGAAATACACATTTTCTGTTTGGTCAATTCAAATACGACTAACACAATGGTTATATGTTCACAGTCTGTTGTGTGCATCTCATAATTTGAGCTTATCAGTCAAATTGCTTTTGCGATGGATATAGGATAAAAAGACAAATATGTTGAGGTCATTTCGCGGTTTGATGATCAGCACTGCTGACTCATTTTATTTGATAACATTTACCTGTTTCTCTAACTATGGGTCACAATATTCATATAAAACTTTTTCATAAAAAAATCTATGAGGATAATGCAGTATGGGCTATATATACCAATATGACATACTCAGATTTCAATCATGCAATAAACATGTGACTCAGGAATTTATCGTTGATTTTCCTGAATAAGATTTTATGAATCTCAAATTGGAAATTAGACAATTTAATAGGATAGCTGATGATGTCCATGCCATAATAATATCAACAGTTGTTAAATTAATGATAAAAATGTAAACAAAAATATTCAGCAAATTGGTTTCTGAACACTTATTAACACTTTTTCATTTGATAGATAATAAAAATGTTAAAATGTAAATGTTTCAATTATTTGCTTTGTACTTTCTGTAGTCATGTGATGACATCCACTAACACACTCGCAATCAGATATGAGATATTTGCTAATTTGGTCTTGAGAAATGTGACGATGGAGTCTTGTGTTTTGTCATTGTCCTTTGTTTTTGTCACCGAAGCCATTTTGCACTTTTCACCGGGAATAACTGGGAATCTTTCTTTTGCATTAATACATATAAAATGATGGCACAAACCCCGGCATTTAATAAAAATGCACGGATTTTGTTTGTTTTAGTTATTTCATGACGAGACCTACTTGTAGCAGATTTAGTGCTGCCTCACTAAATTGTCATGTTCAGGTAATTCACATGACAGTCCACCTAGATTTACAAGGACAACATATTTACAATGACAACAGATTTACAAGGACAACAGCCCATATGAGACATTATAACAAAAATTCAATCTCGGCATGGCCAGGAATCGAATCCGCGACCTTTGGATCACCACAGAGGAACCTGTGCAATTATGAATCTTGTTCTCTCACCTTTCACCCAATTGTTGCGTGACAAATGTTCTGGTCCCAAATGAATATATATTGTTTGCTTTTATCTGAAATCATAATAGGTCCTTAAAACCAATTTACAACCAATTTACGACAACCATGTTTTGATGCTTTCACAGCTTGGCTACCAGTATCATAAATGAACACAATCTGTGTGAATGCATTCGCCTGTATGCCCTATTCAACATTATAATCACCACTGGTTCCTTACCAAAGAATTTCCTTTCAAAATTTGGGATATTCTCTTGAAGGAATAACTCATGTCGCAAATCACATTTGACATTATTATGTCCAGGTTTCCCCGCATCACGAAATTACATCGCTAAGAAATCTTAATAATGTTATTTTCACTCTGTATTATCTCTGTATTATAAACAGTTCGCAAATAAAGAAATAGTTGGCTTAAAAAGGGAAAACTGTTCTGTTGTAATACGACAATTTAGACTGGCTGATAACGGTAAGAGGCACTTAAGACAGACAGGATTTAGCTTTCTGCTAATTATGAACATGTCTATAACATAAACACTATATTATATAGAACATCGTTGTCTACTCAGAAATAGACAAACACCATTTTATCTCAAGATGCAGTTTGATATTTCTCCATAGCAGCATTTGACCGTACCTAGTCAGCTATACCAATATCAACACAGAACACAAATACACTTAACGAAGATAAAACGCATGGGTTAAGAAAGAATATTAATTTCCGGGTCTAAAAGGCGACTTTTATGTCATTCATGCCACTTTATACAATAAATACAAATCAAGTTTGCACATTGTTAAACAAATATATCAACATTTGAATAATAGATCTTAGTTATATAATCTCTCTGATTATAAAATCTTGATTTTTTTCACATATTACACAGCCAAACGTGGAACTAAATAAGTAGAGAGCATATGAATATGTATAATAATGATGTTTTTACAATAAATAAAAATAATGTTTTCACTTTTTTAAATAAATATATCAACATTTTAATAATATATATTAGTTATATGATCTCTTTGATTATAAAATCATGATTTTTTCACACCACATAACACAGCCAAACGTGGAGGTATATTAAGGGAGAGTGTATGTATATATATATATATATAATGGTGATGTTTACCATAATGGTGGTGATGGAGTGGTCAGTAAGCAGACCCTGCTGCTTCATGGACTGGAGAAGTTCCCCAGCAGGCACCAGGTGCTTCTCCAGTAAATACTGCTTCCTTCTCATCACCCTCTTGTCTTGAATCTCCATTTTGTTAATCAGTTCCCGTTCACTCACTTAATTTCTCAATAATTCCAGTTGGACCTCTCTGATAATTCTGTAATGTGTATCTTGTCAAATGTCCCGGGCTTATATTGAATAAATAATTAGCCACCACGCATAACACAAAGAAATCTGCATGGAATGTTTGAACTTCCGGATCTTATGTCAAGTAGCTTACACTATATAAAACTTCGGTTTTTAAAAGCCTGTGTAAGGTTTATCGATAATGTGTGTTAAGCTGCTCCCGTTGCTTGGCAACCGATGAAACCTGAGAGTCCATCAAGGCTTTTTATAGAAGACCGAAGACAGTTGTCTTCACAAACAAAGTGGGGGAAGCTGGTCAATAAATGATGCTTGGTCCTGTCGCCCGCAGCCTCATCCCCAGTGCTTATAATAAGCCATATTGTTAGCCCTTGAGATGGTCTCCATCATCAATACTGTCACATTGTGGTATAGTGGCCTTGACGCTGATTGGTCGCATCTCACCTGGTTGCCATGGTTACAATGGGGTTGGTACCGCCGCTGGTATGATGAATGCTGTCACATTCACGGTCAATAACATAGACATGACATGCATGAGAGACCATGTTCAGGGGGCGTATCCAGGTTGTCAGATAAAACCGCTCAGGCACAAAATTGATTTACAACAGATGCAGCTTGTTTGGTTGGTTAGTATGAATGACCTGTAAGGACAATGAGGTCTACATCATGTCAGATTGAAACCTGTCACCGATACTTAATTCCCCACCTTTCAAAGGGGGACTATGGGTCTTTCTTTTATGTTATCACATTAATGTAAATGGAGAAATTAGGTGAAATCGGGAATGAAAGTGGGAAACAATTCCGTGGCAGACTTCCACCTTTTCCAATTATGGAACATAACCAATGTGATGGTCCTAAACATGAAATTAACCCCGTCAATGCCCAAAACTCATGTACATATGAATCTCAGTCTGTGTGGGAATAAACATAGTAACTGTCTGCTCCCTCCTATTTCTGGCCACCCATCGTCGTCCATTTGCCTAATAGCAAAATAGCAGTATTATCTTCTGACAGGATCTAATATATGCAAACATTTTAGATCTTCTCATCAAAAATCTCTCCGGCGTGATATTTTTTTTGTCCATTCAAGCATCAAAGCATGGTTATTTTACGGATCACTTGTCAACAGTTATCACGATGTGACCCCCCAGTCAGTACTTCATCTACTGATCCCTTGTCAACAGTTAGTGATGTGACCCCCCTGTCAGTTCTTCATCTACTGATCCTTGTCAACAATTATTGATGTGACCCCCAGTCAGTACTTCATCTACTGATCCCTTGTCAACAGCTATTGATGGGACCCCCCAGTCAGTACTTCATCTACTGATCCCTTGTCAACAGCTATTGATGGGACCCCCCAGTCAGTACTTCATCTACTGATCCCTTGTCAACAGCTATCGATGTGACCCCCCAGTCAGTACTTCATCTACTGATCCCTTGTCAACAGTTATTGATGTGACCCCCCAGTCAGTACTTCATCTACTGATCCCTTGTCAACAGTTATCGATGTGACCCCCCAGTCAGTACTTCATCTACTGATCCCTTGTCAACAGCTATCAATGTGACCCCCCCAGTCAGTATTTCATCTACTGATCCCTTGTCAACAGCTATCGATGTGACCCCCCAGTCAGTATTTCATCTACTGATCCCTTGTCAACAGCTATCGATGTGACCCCCCCAGTCAGTACTTCATCTACTGATCCCTTGTCAACAGCTATCGATGTGACCCCCCAGTCAGTACTTCATCTACTGATCCCTTGTCAACAGCTATCGATGTGACCCCCCAGTCAGTTCTTCATCTACTGATCCCTTGTCAACAGCTATTGATGTGACCCCCCAGTCAGTTCTTCATCTACTGATCCCTTGTCAACAGCTATCGATGTGACCCCCAGTCAGTACTTCATCTACTGATCCCTTGTCAACAGCTATTGATGTGACCCCCAGTCAGTACTTCATCTACTGATCCCTTGTCAACAGCTATCGATGTGACACCCCAGTCAGTACTTCATCTACTGATCCTTTGTCAACAGCTATTGATGTGACCCCCCAGTCAGTACTTCATCTACTGATCCCTTGTCAATAGCTATTGATGGGACCCCCCAGTCAGTACTTCATCTACTGACCCCTTGTCAACAGCTATCGATGTGACCCCCAGTCAGTACTTCATCTACTGATCCCTTGTCAACAGCTATTGATGTGACCCCCCAGTCAGTTCTTCATCTACTGATCCCTTGTCAACAGTTATTGATGGGACCCCCCAGTCAGTACTTCATCTACTGATCCCTTGTCAATAGCTATTGATGGGACCCCCCAGTCAGTTCTTCATCTACTGATCCCTTGTCAACAGTTATTGATGTGACCCCTCTGTTATCTATTGTCTTCGGTGAACAATAATCGACGTCACAAGCATGTTCCAGGTAAAGTTATTATCGAGAAAGCAAAAAAGTACCTCACAGTGTTATAAATTGTTTATGTGTTGTATGTTATAAAATAAATGCCACATTGTCACTGCCAACAGAAAATCCCCTAAATACAAATGTAATTAAATGTCTTTTCAATAGGCTTAAACATATTTATATCTTACCGCAATTGGAGAACAACATACGTTACACAGAATATGTTTGTGGGTTTTTTTTTTCAAATAGCTTAGTCATGAGCTATGAGCATTGTCTCGCGGGAGGGATGGGGGTGGTAAACATTTAAACATATCGCCTAGTCTTGTCCCCGACCAAACTCATGATCTATTTCTACTTGGAGGACTGAGGCGGAACCCAGTCTAAATATCACCAGACTTTAACGATGCCATGTACTTCCGTATAAATGTTGGTAAACAGCACTGATAACAATGCATGCATCAATTGTGATGATGAATAAATGATAAGGTTATCTTCATCATCAATATGGCTGACCGGAATAACTAACCATGTACATTGCCACTAATTGCTCATTTGATTCTCGGATTTCCACTCTGTGAAATCTTAACAAAACACTTTAATTATTCATTTAATAATTATACTTTTATGTGCTTTGTGATCATTATCGTCTCAACGCTACATTATTGAAATTATGCATGTAAGGTTTATCATATATGATAGACAAATGAACTAGACAGTTGCATTGACATATTGAGTCCATTTGACTTATACGCTGACAGTTTCCTTCAGACATTCATTCCTTTCTGTTAGCAGGTACGATGAAAGTTGTTATATAAAAATATAAAAAATGGCTTAACCAGTAAAAAATTGGTTGATGAAGAGGCAAGCATGTTTTTTATGTTAAAGTTAGCAAGCAGGAGGCTGCGCTGAGGACTGGCGTTGTCAAGGTGGACAGGTACATGCATTGTAGAGGTGATCATGGTTATACAAGCAATTGTGTTTGTGTAGAACAATACTGATTTATGAGTATGACCTGAGCGACTCAGTCCTGCGGGTTGAGTTCAGTGCAGCATGACTGGTCAGCGTGGTAGATTAACTATTCCCTAATGCTGGGTATTAATGTCATAGGCAAGCTAGGGGTTACTATAACTGTATGTTGTGCACCGTCTATCTATTAGATTACAGCTAAAAGTTAATGCTTAACTTAAGTGTTATGTAAACGGGAATCATTACTACTTGCAGTCACGGGTGCACTGATGTCAATTAATGCTGTCAACACATAAAATATAGATCGTCCACCATTTGTAATCGATATTGAATAATTAATAAATAACATGACTTTTGAATTAATAATTTTCTATGTGATATTGTTTCTATACAAACATTATCTTGGAACTATTATCGAAAATCACATGATGTGTTTATTTTCCATAAGTGAAAATTCCGGACTTTGGAAGTGAAACACAGGAGTAAGATACAGTCGTGGGGGATTAATAGGCCATGGTGGTGAATAGGCCATGGCGATGAATGGGCCATGGTGGTCAATGGGCCATGGTGGTGAATAGGCCATGGTGGTCAATGGGCCATGGTGGTCAATGGGCCATGGTGGTCAATGGGCCATGGTAGTCAATGGGCCATGGTGGTCAATGGGCCATGGTGGTCAATGGGCCATGGTGGTCAATGGGCCATGGTGGTCAATGGGCCATGGTGGTCAATGGGCCATGGTGGTCAATGGGCCATGGTAGTCAATGGGCCATGGTGGTCAATGGGATAGTGTCTTATTTTTAATGTTTAATTGAATGCCAAGAAATTCGATCTCTTTTGTTGAGTATACAGTTTTTTGAAGGCTGGATGCTAAAACCTGCTTCTGTGCATGTAGATAAAATAATGTTCAGGCTGTCGTTGCATGTCTGTCTACTGTCTGTACATGTGAAAAAGTCATCTAGGTAATGGATAGTGTCTGCTGAGGCCCCACGTGATTTATAAATGAAATCTAAGCCGTGGGCGAAGTCGTCAAATATTTTTGGGGCTGACCTGAGGCCGAAAGGAAGCACATTCATATGATAATACACAGTCTCCTTGCCTGAATCTTCCCAGCTAAATCCGAGTAGGTGATGATCGTCTTTATGCACATTAACAGACTGAAAGGCATTGCTGAAATCACACTTTGCTGCCCATGCTGATGAGTACTTGCTGATCATTTTTACTGCATCGTAGACTGTTACATAATGTAACGAGCAGGCGTCCTTGTTAATGCCCTCGTTCACTGAATTGGCCTCGTGCCAAGAGAGGTCATGAATGACCCTAGTTTTGTTGCTTGATTCCTTGTGGAATGCCCCTAATGGGGATGACCTGAAGTCTGCTGGGAGGTCCACCTCCTTAAAGGGACCCTCTACCCGTCAGAGTAAAATGTTCTTATTTATAAAATTCGAGACAGCTATATAGTGTTCCTTGGCTGAGGGCCACTGAAGCCTATTCTTGACCCACTGAGGGCACTGGTACACAAATGTTTGGCAAATTCCTGATTGGGGTGTTTGGCAAGTGCCCGTTCCCAGAATTTATATGCTTGTGTGGTTCCTAGTGGTGCCTGAGGCTCCTGCAGAGATGCTGTCAGGATGCTGAGCGGGCTTACCCTGTGAGCATTTCCCTTGCCTCTGGCATGTGTCGAAGGGCATTGGCCCCCTGCATTGCTTGCAGATATGCAGGCGTCTGCAGGACTTGAAGCTGCAATGCGCGGCTATTGTAGTTGTTACAGATCTCTTGATTAAATTGTGCCTTCTTCTGCTTCCTAAACGCCTGCGCTGCCGGGCTCGTGACTGGAGCGTTTGATAGAAATGGACAATCAAAGCTGAAGTGATCATTAGACTTGCATCTATTGCAACGGGCCTTATTCTGCTTTACCGCTGTTGCATCTAATATGGTCGTTACAAGGTCAGATTCAATATTGGCGAAACATACGCTATTGCCGGCCAATGCATCCCTATGCCTCACATCCAATGCCATCACTGACCCCCACTCGTATCTTTTGTTAAAGTCAGATATTTTTGCCCTATAAGTTGCTAAATGTTCGTAAAGCTGCACTCCGTGCACTTTGATCTTCATCAATTCATAATTATTCCAAGCCTCGAGCCATAGACTAATATCTAAAATTTTCCGTTTTTGTCTGCGGGGTCGACACTTGAAGTTTCCCTCGTTGTCGATATAAGTCTGCATAGTACCATGATCATCTGATTCTAGCTGAATATTAAGCAGGAATTCTTCAAGATGGAAGAATTCCCCGTTGAGGGCCGACCTGAGCACTTTATCCGAAGTGTTAGGAATACTGCAGAGGGGTTTTAGGTCCACTATACCACTAATATCCTTTAGACCCCGCACTGAACCTCCCATGCTTGGCATTGTGCCGTTCACTGCCACATAATTCCCGTCTGGCCTATATGTACTGTCTGTTATCTTAGCCTGCCCTGAGACCTGCCTAATATCAACCTCGGGTTCTGATTTATGTACGATTTACCATTGAGAACTTATCATTATCTGCCGCCGACGGGAGCTGGGCGTAGCCAGTGTAGCGTCTTTTGGAAGAAGCGCCGTCCTTGCCGTTGCTAAGGAAACGTCCCTGGTTGCTGGGTCCATTGTTCTCGCTGAGATGCGCTGGGCGCCCACTGACCGCATTGGCTGCAGCCTGTGATGTTAATACTGATTGGATTTGAAGTTGCATACATGCCACTGACTCTCTCAAAGCACTAATTGAAACAGCTTGGGCCTCATGTGTTTCCTGGACACCTGGCGTCACTACCTGGATTCTTTCTGGCATAGAAGGGGTGAACGGGGAGTCGTGGAGAAATTGAGTGGCCCTGTCTGCTAGCTTGGCTGGGAGCGACTGGGCTGACCCCGGTATGCTGTCGCCCAGAGGCATGAAAGAATTGTCCCTCTCGAACCTGGAGGGCTGTGTGCATTTGTTCTTCCCGTAGGGACCTGGGTGACCCTTTATCAAAAGCCTGCAATGGGTGCATGTGCGAGAACTGTTCTTATTCCTAGGCATGGTAATGTCAATAATGTCTATGGCACAAACGGAAATGTCTACCTCTGTCTGCCACTGTGAGCGGACCTGAGGGTGACGGGGCTACTCCCGACCGGCGTTGAGGGTCCCTCGTGTGCTACCTTCTGGTGTCAGGGCTACTCCTGACCGGTAATGTATATCATAATAAAAGTCACTTACATCACAGAAGGCATCACATCATATATCACAGAGGTGCGGCGAAACATAGTTAAAATCCCAGAGTAAAAGTTGTTAAAATCCATAAAATCATAAAACATAATAAAATCCATATAAACTTTTAGTTCCATATAAAAACTTGGTTCCTGGCTTGGTTCCTGACCATACGTTCTCTTCTCCGGAAAAACTAGCAATGGCAGGCCTTCCTGCGGGCTTCCTTAAGAAGCCAAGTGCTGAGCCTGCCGGGATACCCCCCCCCCCCCCCCATGGAGCCCAGACGCTTTAAGCATAGGGGTAGACATGACGTGACCGGGGTGCGCCGTTTAAGGGCCGCCCCCATGTCACCATGTGGCCTTGGGTCACAGTACACATTTTACCAGCGCATCTCTAAATGGATCTTAAATGACTTTAAGACTCACTTAAAATTCACAGTATTATATATATGTTTGCCTCACTGAATTAATTGTCATGTCGCAGGTCCTTGACATGACAACCTTCCCGATCACAGATTTACAAGAACATGTTAACCTTTGGCACAGGCCTCAACATAAATGTTAAATTGTATCATGATTTCAATCTTGGCATTTTATATCCTAAATAAATAAAATGGGGTTTATTGTTGAACACAGTTCTATATTTAAAAGTAGTTTCTGTTGAAAATAGTCATTAATTTGTCTATATTTAATGCGCAACGATGTTCTCCATGATATTCACCCCAGGTTTCGTAAAACTTCAATTAGCCCACTATTTCTATAATCTAAATAACACATTTAAGTACAAAACATTTACCATGTCAACAGGGATAGACACATTCAAAATAATAATCAGAAAATAATGTCTTATTGCATGAATTACTTGATTTTACTAAAGGGATTTTGATACAATAGTCGTCCAACATACAGCCACCTTGTTTTTAGCTAATGCTTCATTTGTTTACATACTTTACATTACATGTAGCTTTATGAAGACATCTTGTGTCACACCTTGTCAAAAAGAAGAGAATCAGTGTTTTCAAAATTCATTTTTTGAGGTTGGTGAGGTTGTCGGTCAATATTTCAGATATTTTATTCCATATATTTCTTATTATAAGCATATTGAATAGAATTTACTTTGTATTCAAATATTTGCTCTCCCCGTATAGTAAATATATTTCAGATACGATTTTTACTTCACACAGACAAAGCTACTTCGTTATGACAATAAAATAAAGAAAACCAGAGATACTAGGGTTGCTAATCGGGCTGGAAAATTTGGTTGTGATGGGGACAAACTTACTTGTGATGATTAGAAATAAGCTGTGAAACCAAGATGGCTGAAACCAAGATGGCTGAATCCAAGATGGCTGAATCCAAGATGGCTGAATCCAAGATGGCTGAAACCAAGATGGCTG